>OY979698.1:22264186-23549186 GCA_963855945.1 Thereva nobilitata
TGAAATTCACGAAGCAAAAGTCTCGAGAGGAAGTAGTACGAGAGGAAGTAAAATTTCCAGGTTTTTTTTTTGCATGGAATTTGTGTTTTGTTGTTAAATGAGTTGAAATATAGAATATTTTATTGGGAAAATAAACTGGAAAATTAAGTCGTGTTAATAAAAATGAAATCCTTTAATATATGAAAAGGATGTAAGAAAAACATTTTTAAACATTTTTTTTTTCAAAGTTTTAAATTTTTTTTTAAAATCTGAATATCTGAAATAGCGCCCCCGTCCAATAGCGCCCGGTGCAAGTGCACCATTCGCACCTATGAAAGCGCCGCCCCTGACTATAACTAATAGCAAGTAGAAATAAAAAAGGAAAAAAAAAATATAGCGCGTGTAACCAGTGCACGTGAAAGATGTGAAACATCTTTGGAGATCTTTATCTTTCTTTAAATTGAATAATTAGTAAGAATAAAGGTCATTTTACATCCCAAACGCAAAGTGGAAAAGCAGCTCTGGAGCTCTTTTATCGCACAGCAATTTTGCGTTTGGGATGTAAAAAAGCCGTAAATTTTTTACACACCGATTTGTGTTGAAAATGTACCATTGCCGTTGATGACCTTCGACAATGATGTCTGACCGCATTTGAAATATGTTTTTGCTGGGCTTGGAAACACATTTTTCTAGACAAGTCGATTTTATTTAATAACACAGTCGTTATATAGATTTTTATGCTTCCCATGTTTTTATTTTAGTCTGTTAAAAGTCTCAGACTATTACTTAATCCGCTGACGCGACGCAGCGAATTAAAGTGCCCCTTGGCATACGACACGAGAAAACAGCACGGCTACTATTACACGATTTCTTACCAGACGTCAGAATCTCAAGAAGGCCCATGTTTGTGTTCTAATTATTTTCTAGTTTTTGGTACAGCTTATGATTTCAAATAAAACCATTTTACTTAAAAGTTTTCTTTACCTATTTTTATTTCCTAGTTTTTAGTTTGGGTTTTGGCTCGTATTATCATGCAAACTTCTCATCCTTTCCAACTCTTCCATTGCATCTTTGTTGCACGGTTTCTTACCTGTTAATTTCTCACAATGAAGCTCCTCAATACATAGCCCTTCCAAAGTTCTTACGCGACTCAATGCTACATACCATATTGCCAGCGGCATTTTGAATTTTCTAATGTTGACAACAAATTCATTATTTCCGACCTTAAACACACCCAAATAGCGATTTTCAGTGAAATCGAATTGTTATTACCAAAATCGTACCGCCATTTTGAATTTTCACCTTAAAAACCCTACCATACCGATTTTCATGGATTCAGAACACATCTGCAAAATTCATCCGCCATATTTCCGCCCCCATTTTGAATTTTCCAATTTTGAAAACAGATTCGTCATTTGTGATCTTAAAAACTCCCCGATACTTATTTTCAACATATTCAGAACACATTTGCAAAATTCATCCGCCATTTTGAATTTTCAAATTTTGACTACATAATCGTCACTTGTGGCCCTAAAAACCCCCCGATACTGATTTTCAATGGAATCGGAACACAATTGGAAAATTCGTCCGCCATCTTGGAACCGCCATCTTGATTTTTTACAAAAATGTCAGATTGCATTGTCACGGGAACTCAATATGTGTGCCAAGTCTCATAAGAATCGGTTAAGTAGAAGTAGTTGAAGAAGCTGTCGCAAGATTTGAACCGAACAAACAGACAAATAGAACCATTAAATATAAATAATAAAATTCAAATGCCGAGATCAAGAATTGAACCCGCGACTTTTTGGAATATCAACGTCGTAAGGCAACCACTCAACCTTTTGTTCCATTCTGCCTATGTCTGGCTCGTCATGTCTGGCTCGCGGCATACAAACACTTTTCTTTGGTGCTACTATTTTTTTTAAAATCTCCGTCTTATTCTGTCTTCCTCAATACAGATCTTCCGTTTCCCGGAATGGAAATTGGATTTGACGAAGCGTTCCCTATAAAGCGTTCCCTAAAAAGCGTTCCCACAAAATGTTCCCCACCTTGAAGAATTACTCTCAACGCGCGCAAAGATGTTTCACATCAAAACATTCTTGACGACTAAATGAAGACATTTATGCAAAAAAATTTTTCGAAAAAAAATATTTTTGGACACATTTCATATACTTCGACTTAGCAAGCGCAACCGCAAGCGAACATTTTTTTCCCAATAATCTGTTGCCTTCATACAAGCCAATAAAACCAAGCCTATGGGTATTGCTACCCACAACACAATTTTATTTTCTTTTACATATTCAGAAAATTTGCCTTAAGGCAAAAATGGTTTTCTTGAATTTTTTTCAGTGTCATGGGGTATTACCTTGATTGCAATAAAACTGTCAATACAGTTATTTAGAACTGAGTCAATACCAATAGCTTGAAGTTTACGTAATAGAGCAGGTTGCAAAACTCTATTGAAAGTCTTGAGAATATCCAGAGCCGGACTCACCAAATTGGTGCATACTTTGGTTGAGGTGTCACAGTAAAAGGTCTGAAGTCGTCTGTTTGTCATTTAGGATTTTGACATTTAGTTTTTATAAAAAAAAAGTGGAACTCAATTTTCTTGTCATATGTCAAAAATGAATTTATTAACACAAAGAACACTGTCTTGAGTTTTATAAAAAAAACTAAAAAATTCGCTTTTATTTTAAAATGAACTAAAAAGTAAAAAATAATTTTGAATGTAAAGTTTTTATTGCTTCAGGCAGTATATGGAAACAACGTACCTTTCGAAATATAAAAAAACTTGGGACTCTTTAAATATATTCTTATTTTATTAACACCGGAGCTTTTCGTTAACGCCCCACGCTTTTTCGAAAGGTACGTTGTTTCCATATACTGACTGAAGCAATAAAAACTTTACATTCAAAATTATTTTTTACTTTTTAGTTCATTTTATAATAAAAGCGTATTTTTTAGTTTTTTTGAACTATATTTTTTATTTTCTACTTTTTAGTCTATTATATGTATGTGTTCCAACATTTTGTAGTGACGATTTAAAATGACGTCACAAAGCTTACTATACTACACTCGTCATACAATTTAATTTGATACCTATACCGAGGGAGTTGTAAAGAAAAAGGGAAACCGCCATTTTGTGGTGGCCGCCATTTTGAATTTGAAAGACGCCACATAGCTAATAGTATTCTATTATCACATTCTTTCATTTGATACTCATACCGAATGGCTTGTAAAGAAAAAGATAATCCGGCATTTTGTGTTTGCCGCCATTTTGAATTTGGAATGAGATATATGATATATGGTTATATGGAAGTGTGTCAAAATCAAGTTGCAAGATTTGTTTACATAGAACATACATACACACATACATACATAGATACATACATACATGTAAAGCGAATAATGACGTCACACGGCTTAATGTATTCTACTCGTCATTTTCTTTCATTTAATACCCATATCGAGGGTGTTGTAAAGAAAAAGGTAGTCCGCCATTTTGTGTCGGCCGCCATTTTGAATTTGGAATGACGCCACACAGCTTATAGTATTCTACTTGTCATGTCCTTTCATTTGATACCCATTTTAAGTGGGTTAGAAAGAAAAAGTCAAGCCGCCATTTTGGGCTAATTGTATTCTATTTGTCATACCCTTTCATTTGATACCCATGTCAGGGGTCGGGGAGCACAATAGCAAAATTCGGCCGCCATCTTGGAACCGCCATCTTGTAACCGCCATCTTGATTATTTCACAAAATGGTCAAATTGCATTGACGCATTGAATTTGAAGTTGATCGGTTATTTGCAAGTGGGTGAAAATCAAGTTGCAAGATTTGTCTACATACATACAGGTGAAGCTAATATATAGTAAAGCGTATAAAAAAGTGGAATTTTTCGAAAAAAAAGACGAAAAAATACAAAAAATCACGATTTTCGATCTGTTTTTTTTCACTTTTCTTCAAGTTTACCACCATCACAAAGTGCATAAAAAACCTACATTCAAAATAAAAAGGAAATTCATACGATGCGATGCACAAAACTGATTGGCCAATCAATTTTCAAACTTGAAGTCAATTTTTGAGCCTTCACTGATAAAAAATTGTCTTGATTCCAGCAATTCGATAGTCTTCGTTTCGTTGTCTTGAGTAGAAATTTTTTTCAGTCTTAACATGAGAATGCTGTCTCAGAGTAAGACACTAGAAATTCTTGAGCCAAGTAAAAGTATTTCTTCCCTCAATACTTATATTTTTCGAGCAAGATATTCCTTTCTCGAACTAAGATTGTTTAATTTTTTACTCAAGAAACTAAATTCTTAATTCATCGGACGTTTTTCGGTTACCGGACTTTCAAATTCTAAAAATGTATCACAACATATTAAGACCGATTTTAGAACTTGAATTTTTTTAAATTATAATATCATCGGTTTCGTATTTTTTTTTACTTCAAGTCAACTTTTGTCTTCATCCAAGACAATAAAACCAAGACTATGAGTATTGCTTATCCCGAGATAATTTTGTTTTCGTTATATCCAAAACATGAGTTGCTTGGTTCAAGAAAAATTGCTTTAAGCCAAGAAATTTTTTTTATCAGTGTTGTATTAAAAATTTTGATTTGAAATTTTAACCACTTATTGCCCACATCATGAAGTATAATTTCTTAAAATTTCATCAAATTTTACTGAAAACATCCGAAGCTATAACACAAAAACTAAAATTTAGCAGTTTCTTCAGTTTTTAATTTTTTCGAGGTTATATGTGCAGATTAAAATTTCATTTTGTAATCGCTGATAGGTAATATCATAATGAACATCCTCAATTTTTTTCGCTTTCTTTGGACGTACACATACCGAAAAATTCTCATCTATATTTAGAAAGAACGACCAAAATGGTAGATTATTCACAAAATGGCCTATAACTTACGTAGCGACGGTTGCCAGAGGTAGAAAATGTCCATTTCGTATAGTATTCGATGTAACTAACATATTAAAAGAAAAAAAATTGAGACTGGAAACAATTCCTTTTTAACTAAAATTTGCTGCTTGTCTGACTCCACTATTATAGTGAATTGGAGAAAACTAGCAAAACGTAGAGTTGACTGGAAGAACAGAATTCCAGACAACCGAGCCGTGAAAGAGCTGTAGCGCCATTTAAGGAGCTGTTCAATATTGCAGGTCAATTGTAACTTTAATAAACTACTTTAAATTATGTTTAAAAAAAATTAGAAAAATCATATCTAAATTTTTTTAATTAGTTTTCCTCCGACACATATAATCATTCATCCAAAGTGTGCCAAATGAACAAATTTATTTGACGATTTAATCCAACTTTATACTTCAGCATGCTTAAAGTCTGAAGTAGCACTCAATAACGCCAAATTAAAAGCATTGCACTAGTCGAGCATACCCAGCCCCAACTTGAGTTATTATCCCACTTTTTTTTAAAAAAAAAAGCACAGATAATTGGTATTTCCTAAAAATCTAAAAACCCCACTGGAACAGCGCATAGAGCAAATTCCCTTCTTTTTAGTTTGGTTTTGCTCATTTTAACAACAACCAATTAAATAAATTTATCTTATTTCCAATACCTTCCCAAAAAATCCTGCAATTAAAATTAATTTCTCCCATACACCACCAACAGAAACTAAAATCCAAAATTTTCCATCCCATTGAAAAATTCCGGATGAATTTCAATTTTATTACTTTTGGCACTGTGATATGTTTACATTATTCATCGGGGAAAATTCAGGAACATATTTCCGAAGGGATTCCCTCAGGACAAACACATCCTCGTGCTGCATCTACCAAGCATGTGCGCTGATACCGCTTCGCAGGCCTAAATTTCCCAGGATATATAATTATGCAGGCGAAGGAGACGCACACGATGGTGCGATGACGAATGACGTGGATCCCTAAAACCTGGCGCTTTTGGTTAATGTGTTCTTTTTCACATATGGACAAGGTATTTCCTATCTCGGTGCCCACAAAGGACCTTTTTAATTGCTTTAAGACAAGCCTGTTAGGAATTTTGTACATAAGGACGAGAACCGATAGGAAATCCAATAATATAAGGATACAAATTGCGTTTAGAGGGTTGGAAATTTTGTTGGATTTTTGTTTGGCATATTGTGCGGATATGAAAACAGGATTAATTAAGGAGTGTTTTTTTTTTAAATATTATCTTATTTTACAAATTTTAGGAAAGTTTGGTGTACACACAAAAAAAAAACTTAGAATGCGGGTGGCACATGCCGAACTGGTGAAAAGTTAAGAGCAATTGGTACAGCAGCACTGGGCTTTGAACTATAGAGGGTGCCGTGTAGAACGATATGAACAAGTCCTATTTAGCCGGAAAATAGCTACTACCATTTTTGCATACATGGAAAGGAAAAATATAGAAGAATAAATCTATTAATTGTTCTTGGCCTGTGATTGAAGGACGAATTTTACTGAATATTTAGAGAATTAAAAGTTGCAGGATGTTTCGCGATTTTTCGGGTGGATTCATCAACTCATCGGTGAAGAACTTCTGTGGTTTCTAGTTGAAATATGGATCAAGCATTTTGCACAGGCTTCTTTGCCATATTAATTCGATTGACGGAATTTTGTAAAGATCGGAAGAAGTGATAGTCAGAGGGTGCTATGTTTGGATTATACGGTGGCATCAAAACTTTCAAACCAAAATCGCTCAATTTTTGACGAATCCTCAATGAAATGTAGGGTCGAGCGTTTTCGTGATAGAAGACAGCATCATTCCTATTTTTTAGTTCGATCCATTTTCGTTCAATTGCATTTTTTTAGCTTAGCTCGAAGGATAGAAAAAGGAAAAGATAAGTTAGGGGAGTCTGAGGGATGGATAAGGAGGACGCGATATACTTTGCGTTTAAACTCTGTATGAGTTCTGGAATACTGACTGTGGAATGTTGCTCCATAAACGAATTCCTGCACCGATTGGTGTGCGAAAAAAGGGGTGGAAGCACGTAAATCGTTTCAATTTGTTTGTGACGAGTTTTTCTAATTGGGCAGCACTCAATTTGTTTCAATAGATTTGACATTTGTTTCAATTTTTTGGATTACATGTAAATTTGTATATCAAACTCGTTTCAATTTACATGTTACCATCTGGAACTTGAAACGAGTTTGAGTAAAGTCGAAAGAAAAAGTGTGTGACGACTTACGTGCTTCCACCCAAGGAATATATGCTGTGAGAGTGAGCGTCCCGCCCAAGCAATTACATACTTCTATTCTCTGCAAAATGCACCAAATAACTTGAAATCAAGAGATTTTTTTACTATAAGCCGTTGGGTTTTAAAATTATAAGATCTACCTTCTTGTATGTTTAAAGCCTAGTGTCCACTATAGGGCTTTTTGCGTAGAGCTGGAGAAAACTCTCGCGTAGAGACGCGTAGAGAAGTGTATACATCCTCTAGAGCTCTACACATGCGCTCTACATCCACTCTACGCGAACGTTTTCTCTACTAAAAAACTCTATAGTGTATACGCAATTTTTTTGTGTTTGGTAGAGCTCTACATCTGCTCTACGCTCTATCATGCATGTTTAATAGAGTTTTTCTCTCTACAGTATTCATTCTCATTTGCGTTTCGACTGCCCTTCGAATTGTTTTATATCAGCGTGATTCGAATACGACATACGCAGAAAATTTTGGTATACAGGTAAATTTAGGTATTCCGTGAGCACACTCAATAATTCTCGATACATTCCAGCGTTTTTTTTCTTTTCGCAATCCAATCTCGCAATCAACATTTCCTTTCCTCCTTTTTCTCTTCTTCGAGCAAAAATAAAACGGCAGCAGTTTGTTTTTGGCTAGAACTCATTTTATTATTTTTTTTAACTCTACTATTTTCCTTTAAATTTTTTACACAATATGTGTACGCAGTTGGGCGCTCTATCATACGACTCTACAATAGCGAAAAACACATCTGCAGGGTACACAGTCTGTAGAGCGCGTGGTAGAGCTCTACTCAAAATTTCTCTAGAGCAGCTCTACTGTGGAGTGGTAGAGTGGTAGAGACAAGCTGTAGTGTACACACTACAGGTAGATCTCTTCACTCTACGCTCTACACTGTATCGAAAAAAACTCTATAGTGGACACTTGGCTGAAGAAAGTACCTCAACTGCATGGCCTTAGTGAGTCTGGTGTAGTTGCTCTAGATATCTCCACGATTCTTGACTGAGTATGGCACCCTGCTTTGTTGACTTAACTCCAAGCCATTTGTATCGACTCAGTTCTGAGGGTTTTATCTCTGGCCATCAAGTTAGTATTGCATGGCTACAAATTTAAATCTACACCAATGTCGATGTCGATGCTCCCCTGGTGGATGACGATACTCTGCATTACTCTTACGCCTTCCATAATGCAAATAGAGATATTGAACTCATACTTGATTAAGAACGCAAGAATCATTTCAAATTTAATGGCTCTTCTTCATCTTCTTTCTTTGAGGGGACGTCTCTGCAAGCACTGTGGCATATAAGGTCTATTGTGCCAACCCGTCATTAAAAACCTTGCAGGTTAAGACTTTTGATATAGCCTAAAATTTATTTAGGATTCTTATCTCAAATATCCCTGGGAACAGGGAAGCCGAGATGAAGGAGATTCGCTCCGCTGTTTCGGGAGCTGCATCGCAAACTGAGAGCTACAATCCACTACAAGCCCTATTCTGTTTAAATATGGCAGTCTCTGTCGATTTGCCCGGCCTGTACGCAAATTGCAAGCAGTGAAGTAGGCTCGCTTTAAGACCCTTAAGTTTAAAAGCTTCTCCATCGTTTTCTGAATGAAGGGGGATAGACTGATGGGTTGATAGAATTTTGCTTCCTTGTATAATCTTCTCCCCGTTTTAGAATAAAGACCAGCCTAGCCTAACTCCTCAGAATATGGACAATATTATTGCCACGCATTACCATGGAAAGCCTAATTTAAATCGGAAGTCGCCTGATATCCAGGGTCCATTGTTAGTTGTACATTCACGCAGTACGATTCATACCTTCAGCACGATTGTTTACACCTTGGAATTGTGGGTTTTATCTAGTATTTCCTGTCAAGATCCGCCGTATTCAGTCTGTTTCATGGCCAGGGAGGAGCAGCTTCATGACCCATTACCTGTCCACCAGGCAGTGCAGGGGCACCTTGAACAGGATGTGGCCTGAGCGGCACCAATAGGCAGTCTTGGGGCGAAATTCCCTGAATGTGTCGTGTTCGGGTCACGTTCGGACACACCACAACTTAGCTTCCAAAATTAAGGGTTTCTTCTTCCCATCTGCTTCAGTTTCGGGATTTTCTTAATAGATACAAATTTATTCAGTTTGTGGTTGGTTTAGGTTGTAATACACAAAACCTGCAACACTAGATTACTCCGCTCAGGACAATTCTTCTGCTTATAGCCGCCATTTTTGTGCAAGTTTTAAATCCTTCTAATGCTGATTCAATTTTGCAGTAATTAACACTATGTTTTTAGTAAAATGCATTCTTGAATACATTCTTGGTTCTGGTCCGTAATAAAAGCTAGATTAAATACGTTAACAATACTCTCTCCTCTCTCTCTCTTAGCACTGTATGCATTTTTACTAGTCTAGCATTAACCTTTTTCGTTGAGTCTCTATTAGCTAAATATACCAGTTCTCGTTCAATCTGCAAAGTCAAGCAGCATTAGGGACGGCAGTAATTAGTTGGGGGCCGGCTGAAAGGAATATGTACTGCATTCTGTGGGCACCACTGTTTAAAGGGACGAAAATGGAAAACAAAATGTGGTCCGAATCGGCATCCCTCAAAACATGGGCAGTTAGATTCAATTCAGCAAAAATATTCTAGGCCTCAAGTCATAAGATTCGCTTCTTCAGCCTAAAGCCACCGGTAAAACTGTTCTAATGGTTCTAATGTTCTTTTTAAATTTTTTTTTTCAAAAAAAATTCAAAATTTTCATGTTAAAAATTTGTGTTTAAAATTTTCGTTTAGGTATGAAAACACTTTGAGATCTCTGATTACAAATTAAATTCGTGTTGCTTGATTAGCAGTCCCCTTACAGACACCGACAACAATCTCTAGACAGACTTTTCTACAATTTAAATCTAATGCAATCATTTTGATGCTTTTTCAGTCAATCTCGAAACGCAATCGCTGCATGCATAATGAACTGCAGGCAGAGGTCGTTTTTAAGATCAATACAGACAGTGGCATCTTCACTCCAAGGCGAACGAATATTTCAGAATGCATTTCGAAGTTTTTCGCATTGAATTTTTCACTAGAATAGACGTTTGTACAAGTCCCTGGTGATAAAAATAGTCCTTTTATAATTTCATAAAAAATATTGAAGATTTTTTTCAACAGAACAAGGACTAGTTTCCAGGCAACAACTATAGAAGAAATTTCTGTTCATAAATATTCAGCTGCAATCCGTCTGTAATTCTGGAAAATTTATATAAGTGACAGTGACTGCACATAATTCAAATATATTTTATCTCTCGAATTCAGATAAACGACGACATGTCTAACTGCGCTACTGTGTCCACTCTCGCGGGGACAAAGATTGGCATCAATAAAAGATTCGTTTTAAAGGCGATCTGCATCCCGTCCATTGCCGTGTGACAAATCGGTTGATCCATGATCAGTGATGTGTCGACATTAATCTGCCCTACAAAATGAAACATTTCGTATTATTTTTGTTGTTCGGCCATTAAAGTCACAAGAGCAGACTCAAGACGAAAAGTGGACCAAAAAATTAAATTATGCGCATCTGAAATTATTGTGAATGGCGATCACAATATATTGATTACGTCCACGTGGGCACAATTGACAGTCTTTTTAGATAGGAAGTGACTTCCATAATTTTTGATTTGATCAACACCGGTGTTCCGTTGTCTTATAAATAAAAGAAGTTTTTTTTTCGTATAGTGTATTTTTTTTTTGTGGGAGTAAATCACAAATCTTGTCGGCATTTATCATCTGGATCCGAAGGATGGTACCTGTGCCAGATGTATTTGGATAGCGTGCCTATACTGAATGGGCATAGAAGTCACAAAGGGGATTTTCTTTTCATAAAGATCGCCAGGTGAAAATGTCTTTGAATGTCCTTTAATTCATCCTGATTCTAAGAAGGAATTCCTTAGTTGGTTTCTGAATTGCACTGTAAACTGCCGTCTTGCACCTATGTTTTTTTCTGTGACAATTGATTGCGCAACACCGGCCCGTGGATAAGGAGTTTTTTTTGGGATATATTGTTGATCCTTTTTGTCAACACAGGTATTACACAATAGAATCAAGTTTTTTTAGTTGTAATCGATCTTTTGCGTCAACATACATGCCAGAGGCGATAAACTGGTTTCGAAGTTAGGAAAATTTTTTTTGTTAAATTGTTTTCGGTTTGGTAGACTGAATGTATGTCAAATCGCTGAAACAAAAAAACGACGTGTGCCTAATGCTGGCTACAGAAATGTTGGGGCCCGTTACAATGATCCTTTTTAGGACTCCACGGTTGATAGTCCAACCAGGGCCGGCGGTTGATGTGGGTTGAGTGGGTAATTCTACCCACTCGAAAAACTCCGAGTGGGTAAAATACCCACTCGAACTTCGAAACTGTACGGACAATTTTTTGAGCTGTGAGAGTTCAAATAAACATGCTTGTTCAGTTCAATTTAGAGTTGAATCCCTGGAGCCCAACAATCAGGCTCTCAGAGCGCAATCTCTGGGCTCGCAGTTCATAGCTCAGTGTCTATATAACCGAGATAGTCTCTGTTTGTAAACCAAAATATATACCTTGAGCCTGGGAGAGCGATTGCTATTATGGTGGATCCACACTAAGGCCCGTCCTCACTACGCGGACTTAGATCCCACGCGCTTTTGGCCGTACGGCCAGACAAAAGCGCGCCGGAATCATGAGTGAGAAAAAAATCAGTTTCCATTTGAAAGGCCGTACGCGCTTTTTGAAAAGCCCATATTGTGTGGACGTACAATGTACCTTTTAAAAGCACAGCCTTTTGTCCGCGCAGTTTTGCCGCACTGCCTTTACCATTGACAAAGTCGTAAAAAAGTCATAAAACGCGCTTTTTTTAATATTGAGTTTTATGACTTTTTTACGAGTTTAAGCCTATCCTAAATGAAAAGTAACGTAGAAGTGAAGTAGACGTAATTTCTTTCAAAATTGATATATAAGCCAAAATAAAAAGTTTATAAGAAGTGCAGCAAGTGAACAGCCTTACTTTCTTAACTTTTGTTTACTTCTTGTGTGGTTTTTACCGCACGGTTACTTCTCTAAATAACTTTTCGAAATTAAATTTCCACTTCACTTCCATTTTGGTCACTCTCATACATTCATATGCAATGGTACCTAACTCCACTTCGCTTCACTTCCTATTTAGGGTAGGCCTTTTGTCAATGGTAAAGGCAGTGCGGCAAAACTGCGCGGACAAAAGGCTGTGCTTAAAAAGGTACATATGGGCTTTTCAAAAACGCGTACTGCGTTTCAAATCAGAATTGACTTTATATTAATTATAAAAAAATGTTACTTGGGGGTTTTTTGGAAACCGAAAATTAATTAATAATAATTAATTTCAATAATTTTAAAAATCTTTTGATAAAATTTTATTTTACTTACAAAATTTATGTCCGCCATATTGGATTAGTCATCTTTAATTTTGAAACAAAATTCAGGCTCGATAGAATTAAAGCCAATTTTTGACGAATAGTTTACAAAAGAATTTTTTAAGTTTCATTAATTCCAGACTTGGGAATTATCGATTTTCCAAAAAATGAGCTATTTGCCCCACTGTGCGGATTGGAGAAATTAAATGTATGGGAAACTCTCTGGGGGCGGACGCCCCACCTCCACCGCGCCAATCTGTTTGGGCCTTAAGTGTTGCGACAGCTTCAGAACAGAATAGATATATATCTGTGGTGAAGAACGATGGATAGATTCGTGATATGGTTGAAAGGAAAAAACGAGAAGAGTATGGATGATGCCATCAGGCAGCAGAATAATGAAGAGGAGTCTACTACCACTGGTGCTGGAGCCGATGGAAGTAATGAATTAGTTGATCCTTTGCAAAAGTATATATATACTATAGCTATAGCTGTAGGGTTCTGTGGGATAGAGAGCTTATGGAGGGAAAACCGAAGCAACTGTCTGCTGTAGTCGCCTAACCTATGAATAGGCTCCATAGCTGTAGTAATTGTGGTACGATATTCAATATTTCAATATAAGACTGATATGACTTTGACTTCATACTTATACGGCGTATACCTAATCCCTACACTACGCACATACTTATCAGTAAAAAAATTTCATCTATTACTGTTCAAAAGATGCCTGTGTATATATAGGTGCACGTGTGTATTCATATAAACATGCGTTAAAAATCAAATGAGGGATTAGTATATTGTACCACAAGGGACGAAGTAGCGGCAAAAATAGTATACTTTTTTTCTAGATCTGACTGTAAAGGTGCTACTTCAAAAGCTGGGCCAAAAAACATCCGTGGCTTGAACTAATAACCGTGGCTTGAAAAATAATCAAGGTATTTCTAGTGTTTGCACTGAAGCGTGTAAGCCAAAGTTAATAGATAAGCTCTTTTGACTCACATACTAAAGCCTGGGTTGATGATGGATTTTCCAACTGGAAACATGGAGTTTACAATATCAGAATCTTCATATTCTAATGAAAGAAGTTTATCTTTTTTATGTCGATTTAAGAGTTATTTGAGAACAACAATGCTGCAGGATCGGCTCAATTCGATAGCCCACCTTCGATCTGTTTTAGTGTAATGGAATGGTGGTCGCCACACTGTCATCACTGATAAGCTTGATCTAGAAAAACTATTAAATAAGTTTATTTCTGCCATATAAAGCGGAAGACAGTCTGCGTTACCCAAAAAAGTTTTTTTTTTCATATTTTTAATTAATAAATACATATAAAGAGTTTATTTCGAAGTTAAAAAAATTTTATTTATTTTAAATCTTATCCCTTTTTCTTATATAGTTCACTTAACACGAAAACTGATAACGCGAAATATTGCTTAACACGAAATAAAAGTCTAGTCCCGGTCCGATAATGAACTTTTCATACGAATTTGTTCTGTTCTGAAATCCTTTCACTTTTTTAGTACTTTTTCACCTAGGCTTGTGTTGAAAAAAGTGCTTATAACTTCAAAAGTAAAGGCCTCGTCTGCACATTATTCATAGGAAATACTCCAAGCTTTTTAATTTTAAAAAAAACGTTAGGTTAACTACCTATTTTTTTTGGAGAAAACCCCGTCAATTTTACAATTCTAGATAAGTGGGAGTATTCTGCGTACACCGATACCTCATTCATGAAAATAGGTTATAGGATTATAAAAATACCCCCACTCATATTATTTTTTGTTCTTCTAACCTATCAACCGCCAGCCGTCCGCTTTGTAAACTAAACAAATACGCCCTGAATACATATTTTAAAGCAAACGGTTAACACGAAATTCGGATACCGCGAAAACCTTGCCTTGTCCCCACGGTTTCGTGTTAACCGATTTCCACGTATGTACATATATCCCTCCCGGCCAACTACCCACTCGGGCTGAACTCCAACCGCCGGCCCTGAGTCCAACACCAAGTAGTATCTAATATTAGAATGATTACCGCTGTAGTCTGTTTTTGAAAATATCTAAAACTCCAAAAAAATGTACCGGGAACATTTGTAATATTTATTTTTGAGCTATTCTCAACTGAAATATTTTGCCGGAATGCGTTCCTCACATTTTGCATAGCCAACTACTTCGAGCCCTGCACTATTAGCGGGTTTTAAAGAAAAAAAGCACTTAAATCAAAGTTTTGTATATATTTTGACTTTTAACCAATATCAGTAAAGCCAAAAATTGAATATTTAAAAAAATTATGAAAGAATGACTATGTTTCTACGCAGGGTGCTTTCATTTCATTTAAAAAAATATTTTTTTTCTACTAAATATCCTTCATACAATTTTCACGCCTCCAGAGATTTCACAAAATTTCTTCCAAGAAATTGATCTTTCATCACCATGACCCAACTACAAATTGTAATTCATCAACAAAACACATGGACAGACCATGGCGCTTCTATTTGCCAAAAAGGAAATTTTCCATCAAAACTTATCTTCACATGGATTCCAGGCGCATGTTTAGCACATATGCTTCGCACCTTAGAAACGTACATATAACAAATTACGATCCGCCATAAAATATCAAAAAAAACAAAAATTCTGCTTCTTTGTCGTCCAAAGGTAAAACTGCAAGAAGAATTGCACAGATGTGGCGCCTTTGCTCAGCAAGGATCTAGCGCCGATTTGTTTTGCCACATTTTCTAGATTGTTTTGTTTTTGGCTTCCAGAAACAAGGATGTGTGTCAATGTGCGGACACCGAGATCCTTAAGCAATTGTTTGTGTTTGTTTATTTCTGATATTCTTGGCTAAAGGAAAGGTATAAGGGGATAAAAATTGACTTCGTATTAAAATAAAACGTATTATGAAGGATTTGAATATATTTATTTTGAAAATAATTTTTGTGTTAGTAAATGGTACGCAGATGTCAATCAATATTGAGATGGAAGAAAATGAAGGATGGAATGTCCTTGTACCAAAAATTTATGAAAAGTTATACATACACGGAATATACACACGTTTAGTGGCATTGCTATTTGCATAGTTTTATTTAAAGTAAAATCAAACCTTAACGGGTTCTGTAATAAGATTTGAGAATTGATTAATATGATTTATGTAATTACCAGACCCTGATTCCGTGGACTTTACGAGTAGGTCACACGAGGTAGTGGTACTTCCCATCGTTAAGTAATTTTATTCACTTCGCAATGCTGCTCGTAAATGTAGTCATTTTAGAGTTTCCGAAATCGCCAGGAAAAATGGTGTACCGCAAGACTCATAAAACTGAAAAACTGCTTGACATAGCCTCAGACTTGCGAATTGCCTGGTCTGAACCCACTTGTAGAGTCTAATGAACAAATAATTTTCTCATGAGAATCATTTATTATTCTTCTCATGCTTCTTCTTATTTTAAGGAGTTATAGAGTCCCCAAGTATTGCAATCCTTATTTGGGCCTATTGTTGTACCTAAAATTTATAGGACAGACCGCTTGAACAAGCTCAATGGCCAGCCTAGAGATTTGTGTCTAAGACTAATCAGCGGGACAGTAACAGAGAACGTGAAGGACCAACTCATCCTCCCGAGAGAAAGCCTGCGGGTTGGGTCCCCTACTCTTCCGATCGTTTATAGAGGTTAGTTTAAGGCAAAAGTTAACTAGTGTCCTGGCAAACTTCCTACTGCGCCCAAGCAATACTATGGACTAGTTGCGAGACGACACGCGGAGCAACCAGTTGAAGGTCACCAGACTATATTTCTGTGGTGCTAAGGCAGAACCCAATATGTCAAAATAGGTAATTGTCGATATTGGGTCAAGTAATATTGGATTGTGCCATCGCCGTATTGTAAGCATATGGCCATATTGGACTAAATTATTTTAGAGAAACAGTCTACAATATTGGCTTTGGGGAACATTTTCTTTAATAAACTTTCGACTGTTGGCAATATAAACGAAAAATCGTTTTTTTGACATATCGGGTTCTGCCTTAGCACCACAAATTTGCTTTCCAGTGTTTGGTATATTTCAACAGGACCCGATCGTCTAGGGCTCCCTTTACCGAACTTCTGGCTGCAAGTTTCGGACCGAAGAATTCTGTTACAGAGCCCAGTCTAGCCAGAGCGTCCGCTCTTCATTGTCTTCGAGGTTCGTCATTGCCTTCGAAGTTTTAATAACCCTAGAATTCAACAACAATAGGGTGAGAGAAATTTATTGAGAAAGGCCAGCTTATTTAGTCACGATGGCAGTGCTAAACTAACTCCGATTTGATCATGCGGAGCTTTAGGGCTCTGATAGTCACCGAGCTGTCAGATAGAATAATAATTTGTTTGTTAAAACACTAACTATCCACGCTGATCGATTTAATAAACACCAGATCGCAGCACACCCACCTGTCTCTGTCTTGGAGCCTTCCGTGTACTATACGAGTCAAACTTGAGATATCGTTGAGATCTTCACGAGAAAGCAGCTCGAAAGTGTTCCCACTGACGCGATCTTTTGTATAACACTAAAAATGGCAAGATGTTATCGCTGGAGGCCAACGCCCAGGAGGTAATTCTTTTTCAGCAGCAGCATTTCTACTTCAAGATAGAGCGGTACTAAGTTAGAAAAAGTAGAGTTTGGTATTTAATATGGGCCTTATAAGTGCCAGCGTATATCTAATACATGGTTTTCGAATCTAAAGACTGCGGGTCAGACTGACAATGATTTGCCCGTTCTTCTCATCAGATTGTCCGAATTTTAAAATTTATGGTGCTTGCTATGAGCTTGAATTCCTTGACCAATCACCACCCACCCATTGTCTATAAACATAGCGATAAAATAATCTTCTCCAATCATTCGATCACCGATGCCAAAGTTCTGCTGTCAGACATTCCCCGTGTTCTTTTAATGAACTGGGTTTTGAGAGCTTTTGAGTTCCCATACAAAATCGAAAACCCAGGTTTTATCTGGGTCTTCTGGTTCTTCGATTTTGTATGGGAACTCAAAAGCTCCTCAAAAGATCTCAAAACCCAGTTCATTAAAAGAACACGGGATTGAAATCTAGGATAATAGAGCTTTCGTCGACAGTACAAAGGGCGTTTACATCTGAGCTCTAGTTTTCCATATAAAAGAACTGAATAAGGATGTGAATGTGAACCCAAATCTTTATTCAAAAAATGGCAGATTATGCTTATGGAATATCGGACAATCTTTAAACTTTCGCCAATAGCTGCAAAGATTCTTTTCAATTGGTCTTAATAAGGTTTGTTATGTTGAAGACGAGGGCTCACAGGACGACTTTTTTTGTACCGTAGAAATCATAGGGTCATGATATAGAGCATGTCAAAACGAAAAACAACATTTATATTTGTTTAAATAACTTGGCAACAGAGATAGAAATGCGAAAGTCCATATATCTCTCGGTGAGAACAAAACGCAAGTTCTATAATATGGCAGTTACGAAGCCGTATTATCGGGCTACCAATGTTGCAATTTAATGTCGAGAATTTTTAAATGACTTGGAAATGGTGGAAATTTTTATCATTTTTTTTTTAATTTTACCGTCAACTTTGAAAGAATATCGTGAGCCATGCGAAATTTAAACGCTCAAATTTTGATAAGAAAAGTGAATAATATCTAAACGATATTCTATAATGAAATGGTAAAGTGTATTGAGCACAAGCTTAAAGAAATTTGTATAAATAAATGAAGATACCTATTGAAAACCCCTAAGGGATGCCTACAAGGACACACATTTGAAGTGCAGATATATATTTTGAATTCTTACACTCCCCACGTACAAGTTTTAAATTTCCTTCTTTTTTTTTAATTTAAAATTTAATTTTTTCATACCACCCAAGCAAAATTATATTATAGAGGAGGGACGTTGAGGATTTTGAACGATTTTACAACTTTCTAGTATATTTGATCAAAAACTTTCTCAAGTGGCTTAAGCTGGATGAGATTGGCCCCGTCTTAAGAGGCATAACGGTCTGACGAGGACAAATTTTACTGATTCAGATAGCGATTAAATCCGCGCAGCTGAAACCCCGTTATAAAAAAAATTGTATAGATTTTTATAATATTCGTTGCTTTCATGTGAATTTTTTCTTTTGTGGCAGGCCACTAATCTCAATTTAAACCGCCCGCACTGAAGCTCAACGAGACACGTCCCTCCCTTTCTCCACCTACCGAGTGTGTGCTTCGGCCGCTTTTATTTACAGCGTTTCAACTTCTTTTTGGATATGTGGTCAAACAACGTCCTCCTAAATTCAAATCATAGTGTGGCCACTAGACGAGACAAAGTACGGTCTCCATAGACGGGCTATAGACATGGTCTACGCTGTAGACGGTTTATATACAAATCGTTCAACATGGTATACTAGTGTGTACTAGCCTTTTGCGCCTTCGATAATGCAAGACAAGCATGTGCCACATTGACGATCGTGAGCTCAACAAACTCAATAAACAAGGACATTGAACTCGATTGAAGTCGCCAGAAATGTGTCGTATTCAATGCCTGCAAAACAAAGTACTGTTTTATTTCCAATAAAACGTGTACCATCCATGTCAGTGGATGATGATGAGCTAATGGCCGATCTATTTCCAAAATCTGACCAGATATTCCAAATCACTAAACAAGCATTCCAGAACCTGGGGTTTCTAAAGGGCGCAAGTTTTTTCCCTAGTCATCGGCCTCAGACTTATCGGAGACTATACCATTTGCTCCACAACCGATCCTTTGAATTATGGTAGGAATGTAGCAGCCTTAACAAAACTCTGCGCTACGGTCTTAATGACTACTCCACCGAAATTAATGCTCTTCTACCTCCAAGGCAATCTTATACCCGCAACATCCCTTTTTCACGCACTCTACAGACAAAGATAGAGCAATCCGACTGTGAAGCAACCTTACACAGTTTGTATTTCCGAACTCTTACAACATCCAAGAAATCAAACGCAGGGTTCATGGTCATCTCGTTTAACACTGATTTCTTATGACGTGACCAAAAGACATGACGGACTGTAAGTACAAAAAAGGGTGATTCTTAAATAAAACATAATCTTCCTTGCTTAAAATTTATCCTGCAGTCAAATTACATTACATCTATGTCCTTCTGCAGTCTTCTTCAACAAACTCGATATTCTGCCATGTTTTGACCTAAACCATTTTGAACTTTATTGATCTTGACCTTGAATTTTTTCATTGAATTTGTAAAAAGCTTTGTTCTTTTGGAATCAATTTACTGGTAATGTAAAAAAACTGTCCTTCTGTCCAGTCGATCAGTAATAGGTTGAATGAACTTCGAAGATCATTAGATTCTTAGAAGTGTTTTAAATTTTCAAAATATTTATGTGAAATCAAACAATCCTGATTTAAGTTTCTAAAAAACAAACTTTGTTTCAAAAAGATCTCACTATACCTCAAACAATTTTGCATGCCCATTTCAAGGATCTACCAAGCACGAGGTTCTAAAATTCAGTACGATCGTCAGCCTACGCCAAGGACCCTTAAAAATCTATGGCAAAAATTTAAATATTCCCAAAAACCTGAGTTCGCATCACGTGTTAATACGAAACTCCAAAACCCTTCTGTGTAGCACGTGTGTATTTTTTCACGCTATTTTTTTTTTGGTCTAGCCAATCTGTGATCTTCACCACCAAAAAATTCTATTCTCAAGATCCAAAAAAAAACCGTCGATCGTTTTTTTCAAATTTCATTTCCCATCGTTTCCTGATAAAAGCGGTATATTCTTCATATCCGCCGCCACCGTGTGTATTCACTGTGCATATTTTTGTAAACATTCTTCCCCTTCAGGTAAGCTAAACACTCTCTCCGGAGCAGAGCATGTGCGACCGGCATATGTGAAACGAGGTATCTTGTCCCAAGAGTTCTAAAAAGAGAAAACGAGAGAAATTTCTCTTTGGATATAACTTTTTTGCTTTTGTCTGATTGGCTTAGAATTTTCTTATATATGTATAGAGAAACTAAACGAAACGGAACATCCGTTGACCGTTGTTGATGATGAGAATGTGGAATATCCAGGTAAATAAGGTGATCTGAGATTCACATGCAGGCAGACGCGTCAGCCAGTGATCAAGGGAACAGGTAAATCAGGTAAATTTCTCTCTGGGTGCCTCCTGTGTGTATACTGGTATGAGGTGTGGTTAGGGCAGCAGCTGGAAAGTCCCCGGAGTTTCCTGAACATTATAATAAAATATACACCATCAACAATGAGTTCCCTTGCCTATTACATATATAGGGGTGTGCAGCCCCTGTCTGTTAAAAGAGCGTCTTCATTTTATGAGTCGTCAACCAGAGGGGAACTTGCGCTGCGCTATATAAAGGTAGCCTCACACCGAGATATGTCATTCAAATCTGGTTGTTCCAGGTGATAAGACGTAGTTTGAGGATTTTTATTATATTTTTCGTTTCCTTTAATTTCCGTTCAAATTTTGTTGTTATCAGTTGAAAACGGTTTCGTGAATTTTTGAATTTAAAAAAAAAATATAAATAAAGTAAGAAAAATGAATAATTTTAAAAAGTGTCCAATTAAGAAACGTCCAGTCGTTTACGAAGTGGAAGATGATGTTCAAATAATTGAGGATGTGCCTCAGGATTTATCCTTAAAAAGAAAAGCCGAAGACGAGTGCAGCAGCAGCAGCAGCAACGCTAAGAAGAATAATTTTGCATTAAATTTATCTTCGAATTCATTTTATGATAAAATGCAGCAACAAGCGAATACTAGTGTCTGGTTTATTGAAGATACGACCAGACGTCCGGAATCTCCTGTTTCACCATCAAGTGATTCATCCGTCAGACGTGAGACATCCGTTTCTCCAGTCGCTGGTCCGGAATATAATAACATTCATCTCCGAGGATTGACATCAGTACAAAGGAATCAATCTGAAAGTTTAATTAATCACTATGGAATGAACTACTATTGGCCAAGATATCAGCATGAAGATGGTCATTCCGAAATATCGTACAATCTAACACCGCCATCCAGTCCATCATCATCCGAACCAGAGGATTTATCAGTGAAAAGCTACATCCCCCTCCCAGCTCTTCTATATCACGACATCAGGAGCACATACGAGGAGAAGTCCAAGGAATGCCATCGGTTTAAGTGTGAGAAATGCGGAAAATCCTACTCAACAATAACAGGACTATCAAAGCACACCCAATTCCATTGTCCAGCAGCTGAGTGCAATCAAGTTAAAAAGACATTTTCCTGCAAAAGTTGCGACAAAGTCTATACTTCATTAGGAGCTCTCAAGATGCACATCCGCACCCACACTCTCCCCTGCAAGTGCCCAATTTGCGGAAAGGCTTTCTCCAGACCATGGTTACTCCAAGGACACATCCGGACTCATACCGGCGAAAAGCCCTTCACTTGTGATCACTGTCATCGTGCCTTTGCTGACAGATCGAATCTTAGGGCCCACCAGCAGACCCATGTGGAAGTGAAGAAGTATATTTGCGAGTGCTGTCAAAAGTCCTTCTCAAGGATGTCCCTGCTCAACAAGCACACCCAAGGAGGTTGCTCGGTGCAGAGTTATTAATGCAAGTGACTTGGAATGCTTCGTTTTGAAGTGTTTTTAAGCCCCACCAATTTACCTGAGTCTCAAGTCTACGAATCTTCTGGATTTATCAGAGGACTTCGATAGGAAAATTTGGACAAAACAAAAAGCAAGATGCCAAAAATATTGCACTTTTGATATTCTCTTAGGTGCTAAGACTTTTTTTACCATTGTAAGTAGTTCTAGTCGCTAATGTTACATCCGGATGTTTTTTTTATATTATAGGCTATATTTTTTTTATATTTTAATGTTAATCTTCTAGTATAAGGATAAGTGCCCTTAAATTATTTTGTGAATATATGGTACTTTTAAGAATTTTATTTTTTGTGGTTTTATTTTGATTTTTTTATTTTTGGAAAATTTTGATTTATTTTCAAAAATTTGAGCTGTTTTGGTGTTGTTGAAGAATACCTCGGAATGTTTGTTGAAAGGGACTTCAGCTAAGTTTGATGTTTTCTATTATTGCAAGTGTTGGATTTGTCTTCTCCTTCTGATTCTTGCTTCTATGTGTCTAGGACACTGCACAGCCTGAAGATAGCCCCCTGAATTAGTGTTCAACGCTTCTTTAGGCACGTTAATTACGCCTTTCCTGTGTCTCTTAAGTTGCCGAGGACATGTTCTGCAGTTTATGTTTCCACCTGATAGTATCTACATATGTCGTTATTAATTTCAACGATGATCTTCTAGTGATATCTGAGAGGAGCATGTCCTGTGAGCATGTCTTTGAAGACGAGGCACGGTACGCCTGAGTGAAAATTCTACTTTTCCATTCATGCCACTCATACACGAGGGAGCATATTTCTGCAAAACAAAGCTTTTAGATCGGCAAGGGAAGTGCTGAGATGCAATAAGTAGCGTGTTTCGTACTTCGCTGGAGACTTTTGAGCTTCTGATTTTGACCTGCGAGTCGGGAACTCAATATAAGAAATTAATGCTTTGGCGTGGGAAAAACGAAGAAAAAACTTAAAAAACACTGCTTCGATCACTGCTGCTCCGTGTAGGTTCAGCAAACTTGCAGCAAAGCTTTTGGCTGCAGAAGCATGGTACTTTGTGTATGACTGGCCAAAGACGCACTAAAAGAAGCCAAATTTAAGCTTTAAGAAATTGTATAGGACGAAGAAATGGAGCAATTATCTTGGTGACCATAACGGTTACCATTAGCATACTATCCCCGTGTTCTTTTAATGAACTGGGTTTTGAGAGCTTTTGAGGAGCTGTTTGAGGAGAAGTTCCCATACAAAATCGAAGAACCAGAAGACCCAGATAAAACCTGGGTTTTCGATTTTGTATGGGAACTCAAAAGCTCTCAAAACCCAGTTCATTAAAAGAACACGAGGTATATATCGGTTCTCATTCGATTGCATAGTTCAAGCAGAATGGACGTAGTTAGTACTTAGTTGGGGGACCGCTTGGTAAAACGACACTCGCGTTTGGAATGGTTGATTACGAATCCTATCATATCTGTAATAGAGGCGTGCATACCTCTACAGCGGAAGCATTTTTAGATTTTTGTGTCTGTAGTGTGAGCGTGCATGCCCTGTGGCAGGCGTATTTTTCAATTTTTGTAACCATAGCGGGAGCGTGCATAGTAGTACCGGGCCATTTGTTCGCTGTACATTCTAGTTACGGCCGCATTTATGCTTTTAAAAATATAAGTACGTCTTTACTTGGTTTGCGCGTGAATATAGCAACTAATTTTTACTTTACTCGGGAAACGGGGTTCAGGAGCATCTTGGATGGAAGATATTATAGTCAAAATACCAAAAAATGGGGTCCTAACAATATGCGACAACTAAAGCCGCATATTTCTATTATCTACGGTGGGTAAAGTCTTGCCTTATCTAGAATAAGATTAATTAGTGCATCGGAAGCTTAGAAAACAGCAGGTTGGATGCAGAAAAGGCCGCGTACTTTCACCATTGCTCTTTCGTATAGTAATAAACGACATCCTTGTTAGCGCTTTAAATAGAAAAAACACGTGGCATGCAATGGGGATTGCTAGACCGACTTAAGGATCCCGACTAGGCAGATGATATCTGCTTGCTGGCGCACATACATCAGGATCACAAAAATATTTTAAACAATTTAGCAATAGAAAGTAGTTCGGAAGGCTTAAGAATAAATCCGACTAAAAATAAAGAAATGCGTCGAACGCACAGCGCTGAATAATTGTGACGTGGAATTGGTAGATAAATTATATTACTTCGGTAGCATTATTACCAGAAAATGTCGAAGGCAGAAGAAGACGTCAATTCCAGAAAAAATAAAACAAGAAGCGCATATGCATGCCTGTTTCGAATATGGAGCTCAATGGAGATCTCAACGCAAACCAAATTGGGACTTTTCAGCTCCAACGTTAAAGCTACTGACAGAAACAGGCGCAAACGCGGTGCGGACATTGGCTTCGCGGTATGTGGCAACTTTTCACTGACATGATGTTGCGGTGTCGGCGGCGCGCTCCGGCTTTGAACACAACAACCAAATCAAAGTGACAAGTGGACGTGATAGGAATAAAATTGAAAAACCTGAATGATTTACATATAATTTTTCTATCCTACAGGGTTTGTCTTTTTTTTAGGTGCTAATTTCATTACCCCATTTGGAAAAATAAAGATTTTCATTAAAAAATATAAAAATCAACAAATTTGCTATCACAGCCAACACCAACACAAGACTCCAAACATATGCCCACCACCGCCAAAACACGACTCAAAACACAAACATCTCTTGACACTACGCGGCGGCAACGCGCAAAAAGTAGAAAGTAAAGCAACTTGCGCGGTGTGTGCGTAGCGTAAAACAGCATTTCGTTAGTGCGCATTTGAATACACTACTTCTATTCTCTCTGTCATTGCCCGCACGGCGTTTGCGCCTGTTTCTGTCAGCAGCTTAAGGCAGCTTTGCAGGTTGCGAAATATGGAAAGTCACCCAATTCATAACAAGGCGCCTTCAGGCGAAGGAAACGGACTTGGATTGGCTACAGCTTGTGACGCGAGAACGAGAATTTAGCGAAAGAGGCTTCGCCGTTTTGGAAGACCTTAAACAATGTGGACGAGAAGCTAACTAGCAGAGGCCACAACAACTGGGAGATCCTAGACCTGAGAGCTGCCACATAAAACAGACTGCACGGGCAGGCAACTGTTTCCGCCGTATATTCCGCGAGGGTTTGAAGAAGAAGAATAAAGGAGTATCCACACACATCAGGGACGTGCCCGCGACGTTCGATTTTTGCTCCGGCCGGGACAAGGACATGTGTGAACGAGTTCGAATAAAATGTACGCACCGATATTTTTTGAACCACTGACGGAACACTAATATGTGTGGATACTCCTTTACTCGTTCACACATGTCCGTGTCCGGGCAGGGGCTCGATCACACAAGGCCCTGTGACGTCCCGGGCACGGCCCTGATGTGGTGAATACTCCTTAAGTCGAAGCCACTCTTTTGACTAAGCGATCTGCCTCCTTATTTCTAACGAATTCCTCATGCCTGATATCTCTAGGAAATCTCTGTTAATGGTGCCGAGACCGTTTATGGAATAGAAGCATCAATTTTTCAACTTTGATTCCAAAGTACATGAACTAATTGGCTTTGGCTGCTTGACTGTCCGAAACTATGGCGATAGCTGTGACGCTTGTCTTTCGCCTCCCACATTCACGTACACAGGACTCTTTTCAGTTTGAAAAGCTGAAAAGGATTTGCCTAGAGGTACTGTTAGTCGGTATCTTGGTCCGTAAACCCCTTGCTGCTGTTACTCTTATTCATCTTCTGGGTTCATCTACATACCATAGTTGCAGCCTTATTTGCGGGTTAAACTCCTTGCCATTTTCGATGGTTTCCGAAGGAAATCTTGAATTGGCACTCGAAGTTGCACAAAAGTTTGAAATTCTTCGAGTATTCTTAGATGACCTGTTAAATCATTATGATATAAATTCCCAACAGGTTACCAAGGATCTCTCCGCTTATGCTGCTCATGTAAGATCGCTACATCTGTCTCAGCTCCAAAAAAGCCGTGATGAGATGAACAGATATTACCGCCCATAACTAACTACTTCCCTATGGCCGATCCCACCCCGTCGCTTCTCCCCAAACCTAACCTACCCGAGGTTGTCAGAATCTTTTATCACAACTGTAGTGGTATGAGAACCAAAATTAATAACCTCTTCATTGATTCCAAATCCTGTCGCTATAATGTACTTGTACTGACCGAAACATGGTTAAATGGTACATTCTTAAGTGAAGAGATCTTGGACAGCAGCTGGACTATCTACAGGGGCGATAGGGACTACAGTTCCACTGGCCTTACAAGAGGAGGTGGAGTCCTTATAGCTGTCAAAGACTCTCTAAATAGTGAAGTGATCCCGACTAAATGTTCAAAATCTTTTGAACACGTTTTTATACGAATCAAATCTGACCTGAAGCATATATTTATCGGCACGTTTTATATCCCCCCCAATTCCGACGAATCTAATTACGATGATCTATTACATATAGTGGAGGAAGTTAACGAGGCACTCTGCGGTAATGACTTCATATTTATCCTTGGTGACTTCAACCGGCCGAATATTTCTTTTATCCCCGACGAGGAAGATAATAAATTACTTCCTATTAATGCCATTAATGCCGTCGATATAAAGGTTATCGACACTTTTTACGGCAATGATCTACAACAAATTATCAGGCAACCAAATTCTTGTGGTAAATGGCTTGACCTTATCTTCACCAATTCACACGAGGAGGTGAATATTCTTCCCGTTTCCGACGAGGATAACCTGTTTACTAACTCTATTCACCACTCCGCATGGATGCTCGAGCTTAATTGCTCAGTCCCCAAACTTCGTACATCATATAACAATATAATTGTTTATGATTTTAAGAATGCGGACTGGGAGAGTATTTGCTTCGAATTATCCCTAGTCGACTGGGAACATAGGCTGTCTAGTAACGATCTTGACGAGATAGTGTCATGCTTCTATGCTATCATATTTAAGACCATCGACAAATATGTACCCAAAATTAGAAAAAGGGATAAAGTATCGGAACCATGGCTGGATAGAGATACTAGATTTCTACGTAATCAAAGAAATAAATTATATAATATGATCAGAAATAACTCATATGTAAACGAGCGATTGAATTCCGAACACATTAGGTTATCCTCAGAATTTACTCTTAGGTCTCGCGAGACCTACTCTGCATATAATAAGTCTGTTGGAGATAACATCATAAGTGATCCCAAAAAATTTTTTGATTACGTCAATATCAAACGGAAGACCTCGGGCTACCCAACGTCAATGACGAATGGTAGAACTCGCTCCTCGTGCCCCCAAGTAATTTGTAGCATGTTCGCTGAGAGGTTTGGTGAAACCTATAGCCCCATATCTAGTGCAACGGACAATCTGACTGACTTGCACACTGACACCTCCCTCATAAATGGCATATCCCTCTCTGTCGACGAGATTTTGTCGGGTCTAAAGAATCTTGATATCAAAAAAAGTAATGGTCCCGACAATCTCCCTCCTATTTTCCTGCAGTCCTGCTCAAAACATATCGAAATTCCTCTTCACGTTATCTTCAACAAGTCTTTATCGTTAGGTAAGTTCCCTATGCTATGGAAGAAATCCTACCTAACGCCAATCTATAAATCCGGTGATAAGCAGTCGGTGGACAACTATAGGGGGATTGCCATCTTATCTTCAATTCCTAAGCTTTTTGAAAAACTTGTTTTCGACAGGATTGCCCCTCTTATCGACCCATATCTAAACGAACAACAACACGGTTTTCGGAAAGGGCGTTCAACAACTTCTAACTTTATGGTCCTTATCTCCGAATTGCTATGCGGTATGGAGAGCGGCCATCAATTGGATGCAGTGTACACTGATTTCAGCAAGGCCTTTGATCGAGTAGACCACGACATTTTAATTGCAAAATTATTAAAATTTGGAATATCAGGTTCTGCCCTGGAATGGTTAAAATCATATCTGAACGAAAGAACACAGGTTATCAGATTCCAAGGATTTCTATCTAATGAGATCGAAGTAACCTCTGGCGTTCCTCAGGGTAGTCATCTTGGTCCCCTCCTCTTTAATATTTTTATCTCCGATCTTTCAGAAAAATTAGTAAATATTCCACATCTTTTCTACGCGGATGACCTCAAAATCTATAGTGTCATTAAAGGCCAAACTGATGTTTCCTTCATGCAGACGAAACTCAATGCCTTACAAGACTGGTGTACTACGAACAAACTGCAACTTAACACCAGCAAATGTCATGCAATTACCTTCTCCCGTAGTAGAAACCCACATAAGCAGTACTATTATCTCAACGACATGATGTTGAATCAGGTGGATCATATCGTAGATCTAGGCGTGGTCCTAGACCAAAAACTCAATTTCAACCTGCACTACGATAGTATTACTGCTAGAGCCAACAAACTTCTTGGTTTCATCAAGAGGAGAGCCAAAGAATTCAGTAATGTACGGGTCACGAAAACACTCTTCTGTTCTCTAGTCCGCCCTATCCTGGAATATGCGTGTCCTATCTGGGATCCTATATTCCAAGTAAGCAGTAGCAGGATTGAATCAGTTCAGAAGAGATTTCTCCTTTTTGCCTTGAGAAATCTACACGACCCGCATGACTACGAAAGCCTACCGCACTACTTGGACAGGCTCAAGGTGCTTGATCTCATGCCGTTATCAAGCAGGAGAAAACTGCTCATATCTTGCGTTGCCTTTGATGTTCTAAGTGGAAAACTTAAAGTGCAGTTTCTGTCGGACAAGATCAAATTCAATGATGAAGTCCGACACACACGTCATACTAAATTACTTCGGGAATACCGTCATCGCACCGATTACGCTAGGAACGAGCCCGTCAACAGATGTTGTATGGTCTTTAATACTCACAGCTCCTGTTTCTCCCCCTCACTCAACAAGGCATCCTATAAGAAAAAACTCAGATCTCTACTAACATAACTCCCACCTCTTTACAATTTTAGTAGTAAGTTTCAGTAGTTGTCAATAGTTATAATAATCAATTATTTTTATAATAATAATAAGGACTGTTGTACTACTGTGTTTTTTAATTTAAGTGTGCCTTGTTTGGCTAAACAAATAAATAAATAAATAAATCTCCAAGTTTAAACTTATTATCCGCTGCTAGTCTAAGAACGTTGCTATGTGCCTCTTTCTTTACCTCCAAGTTTAGTAATAATTTAGAACGCTGCAGTGGAGCACGTATTCATCGCTCCTCTGCGATTCCCTGGAAGACCATTCGCATAACTTTTCTGGATCTTCTTCTCTTCGATCTTGCGTAGGCGATCATGCGTCTGATAAATGTATGACTTATAGATCTTTTTGGGTTTTACACCTCAAGTTTTTTCCATTAGTCTCAGATAATAATATTATGAACTTTCTTGCGAACACTTTCAGTATATAAATTCCAGGTCATCCCCGTAGTAGGTATATTCGTGCCATAATAATTATTTTATATAATGATGGCTCTTATATCAGTCTGTTTAAAATTGTAAATTGTGTTTTTGTCTGTTCCTTGTATTGGTGTATTGTTATCATATTCTATATGTTGTCGTAGTATTTAAGCAGTGGTTGAACACGTCAATGAAAAGGTGTCGTGCTCTTAGAGTTTGCATGGAGAATTTCGGACAAAAAGGTAGGGGTACTCCCTTGAAAATGTACCTTTTATGTCCGAGGAAATGTGTAAGCTCTTTGGTGGATCTACACGGCAGAGACTTTTGTAGAAAGTTGTTTACGGAAAGTCTCTGCGGACTTTTCAGTTCAGCAAACATTTGTTGAAGAAATTAAATTGTAGGGGTTTTCACTTGGTCTTTGTTTTGGAGCCCTTCATGTACCATACTTGTCTACTCTGCGGTACTTTAGGAACAGTCCAACATAGCCTATTTCGTATGTACAAGGAAGGTGGCTGAAATTTTGAAATCTTAACGGGCACGCATGCGGATATCCGAAAACATTTCCGCTTTCGGAATCTCTTCTATAATATTAACAATTAAAATCGACGCCCCGGTAGCCATTCGGCTTCAGCCTGTCATTAGCTGTGTTCCAAAATTCGAGCAAAATTCTCGCAAGCAGTTGGCTTCTACTCGTAGCTACTCATGCTTTTGTTGAGAAGTAGGAACGAGTAAAAGCCAACTGCTTGCGAGAACTTTCCTCGAATTTTGGAACACAGCTAATGACGGATTTGGAGTGGTACCAACGTTTGACCTCGGCGAAGTTGGGATGGCCCCGGTGATGGAAAGACAGGCTATTCTTTCTTCCCGTAAGGTACCATGGCCCTAATGATGGTGATGTATATCCAATACATGGTTTTTGTTTCTAGACCACATATGGATCCAAAAGTTCTGCCGCAGCCTGACAGGAATCTGCAAGTCCTACTCATCCGAGTATGCATCTAATAGTTCCAGTTGAGCTTAGCATCTAGCGTCAATCCTAAGTATTTGGCTTGTCGTGAAAAGCCAATAGTACTGTCTGCAAGGATCGGTTCAGTTAATTCCACAATATTGGTTCTCTGGTTTAAGGAATTGTTTTGTCACGATTGATACTAACTCCATATCTTACGGGGGCCTTGGCGTGATGGGTTTGTGGCACTGCTTCATTTATGAATGAAATGGTTGGAATATATTTATTATAGTTCTAAAACTTTTACTTTTTCAAAGCTCGTTCAACATTACAAACAAGCTCTTTTTCCACAATTTTTGGACTTAATTTTGAGTTATTTGATCATTGTTTAATGCTAAAACAAGTTTCTTCAATCCAGATCCTGGCAGGATGGTTGGTACGTCACCCATTTTGGTACAACCTCACACCTTCTTCAGAGAAATGTGAGAGCTGACAACAGTGAAACACCATTGGTTATCTGAAAATATTGTGTTCATTACGGCATACCTTTAGGATTCAAAGCCAACCAACAGAATTTTTACGCTGGTTCTAAAATTTCTCAATTATCTTCAATGGGAACTTCAACAATCTTAACACTTAAAACTGGCAATGACAAGTTTGATCCAATTCAAGCTAACCCCGATCTCAATTAACCACTCAGTGTAGGTCATCATGTAATCCTGTAATTCTCGATGCAATTTTATGTAACATCCTCGTTTTACACGTTCTCCTTGTTTCGGTTTCATAACGCATCGTAATTCACGTGTACTTCTGCTAATTTCCCCAATAATCCTCAGGATTAAGACAAAAAATAATTTCAAAATTTAACAAATGTAAATTTGGCTTGGGCAAAGATCTTAAGACCAGCGGTACATCAGAAGATTAGGCGGTTTATGATCATCGAGAGCGAGAAAGACAAACAGATCAGAGACTCAAGTCTTACTTGACTATGCCAAGTGGTCTGTAACCAAATCGCGATTATTGCCTAATCCGAAAAAGTAACAATAACAAAGCGCACGCGGTCCAAATCGGTTCAATTGTTCAAATGGAAACCTCCTGAGGGCTTCTGTTGGTTTTCATTTCGAGTTTCCATTATGAAATCTTGATGTGGTCTTATTGGTGCTATTAGTAATTTTGTTAAGCTTTTCCCACCAGGAATACCTCTAGAGACACGTTCGACATGGCCACAGCGAGAGAGAGAATATTTTATGGTCTATTGTTCCGGAGGCACGTGCTCGGACCAAAGGAGGCAAACCGTCGTTCCACCCCCGTCGCTCCTCTCTCTCGCGCCATTTAATTGTGCCTAGGTAGCTCCGGCGATTATAGGTGCATAATAACAATAACGATCGCAGATTGACTTTTATTCGATTATTAATAGGTCAACCTAATGCGACTTGTAACACCGCAAATGATGTTTTCGATGGTTATATCGAGATTATTGGGGGGTTTTCGGGTCAAAGCTATAAATATTGGTTCTAGTTGAATAAGGACCTTGAGAGGATATTATATAACAGACGCAAGAGCACACCCGCCAATATCCAATGCTCAATTGGCTGGAAGAGCGACTTTCCATCGCGCCAGCATAAAGTCATGGCGCAAAAATACTTTAATCCAAGCAAGTGGCGCTGACTGGATTAAGTCCGGTCGTGGTCCAGGTATGTAATCTCTCGTGCTTCTCGTATTATCCAACAATTTGTCATTTGTCCAGCTGGGTGGTCACATAGAACGTACCTAAAATGAATGATTGCACAAGCCTTAACCAGGCTCAGCGATAAAATAGACATGACAGAAGTATAGTAGACCCTCGCTAGACCGATGGCGGATGCGTCGTAATGAATCAAGACGACCTTAAACGATTTTTCAATCTTCGACGATTGTAGGCAGTGTCCCCGGCCATTATTTCTAAAGGTTTTGTATGCCATGGGACCCAGTGCCTAGTAGTAGTAGACATCTATCCCCAATGGCTAGATGCTAGCCTCTCTGTCTTTATCGCTTAATGTATATATAATGCTTCTTCGAGGCCAGATTTGAATCTGCTACCTGGCTTCGGAGCAGTTTTGAAATTGAGATTTGTTAAAAAAAATTACATATCCCCGGCAACAATAATGATTAATTGCCGTTCTGGGCTGGTTGTGATATGTTTATTGATGTATAGCTGTTGCGGTGCTGTGCCATTTCCTTGAATCTGTTTGAATCGCACAGGTGACAACCTGTTTGGAGCTTGTAACGTTGGGACAGCAATTAATTGTCGTTCTAGGATCGTTTCTAAGTGGACGAGATCGTTTAGGATTAAGGACAGCCATAAAAAAAATTAAATATTCACAGATTTTTGTGATAACAAATTATTTAGAATGTTGCGAACAAGTTTTAAATCGACTTCATCAAAATGTGACTACTAAACAAAATTCTGTTTGTTACGATTAATATGGCGATTTAGTAAAAAAGAGAGGGTGGAAAATATTTTAAATATCTTGTTATTGGGTACTACGACATTAAATAAGATATGATTAGAAAACGGTAGCATCAGGTGGTCCCGAGATTTTTTTTAAGTGAAAAACCAGCGCTCAGAGGTAAAGCCCCTTTGTATTGTCGAAGGTTCCACTATTGGGTGCAATGTCGGACAGATACTCGATTAGTCCGGGGAAATTAGCATTTAAAGGAGACAAAATTCGGAAATGGCTGAAAATTGGTGCACAGCTTCCTTGGGACTTTTTAAGAAACAATTGCGGAATCACAAAAAAAACATGGCCGCCGGAAATATAGCGGTTTTCCGGTGTTTTCCTTGTATCTCGGTTTCTATAGGTCGTACAACCCCGTACAAAGGCCCTAAATATTGACAATGAAATTCTCTACAACTTTAGTTCTTACAAAGATGTTGACCCGATTAACCCTTTCAAAGTTATTCAAGGTCAAAGTTATCAAAAATCACTTTTTGGCCACAAAATCACTCAAGAACTGTTTTTTTCGAAAATTTGATTCAATAAGAAACGTTATTGCCTACAAAAAAGCCTATTGTCATTTTTTCGAAAACTTAACCCTTTGAAGGTTATTCAAGGTCAAAGTTTCAAAAAATCAGTTTTTGGTCAAAAAAATGACTCAGAAACTGATTGTTGAGAAATTTTTTTTGTTCTATTTATACAAAAGATTATTGCCTACCCTAATGACACCCTTGCCTTTTTCGAAAACTTTTCGAAAAATTTTGAAAAAATCTATTGTACTTTTTTAACCAAAAACTGATTTTTTGAAACTTTGACCATGAATAACTTTAAAAGGGTTAAGTTTTCGAAAAAATGACAACAGGCTTTTTTGTAGGCAATAACGTTTCGTATTGACTGATCAAAACAAATTTTCGAAAAAAGCAGCTTTTGAGTGATTTTGTTGCCAAAAAGTGATTTTTGATAACTTTAACCTTGAATAACTTTAAAAGGGTTAATCGGGTCAACATCTTTGTTAGAACTAAAGTTGTAGAGAATTTCATTGTCAACATTTAGGGCCTTTGCACGGGGTTGTACGACCTATAAAAACCGAGATACAAGGAAAACACCGGAAAACCGCTATATTTCCGGCGGCCATGTTTTTTTTTGAGATTCCGAAATTGTTTTCTTAAAAAATCCCAAGGAAGCTGTGGACCAATTTTCAGCCATTTCCGAATTTTGTCTCCTTTCGTGCGTTTTTTCTGCTAATTTCCCCGGACTATATTCCCAATCCTCTAGTAGAAAAGATAGTAGAAAGAAAATTGAAAGTACTGACAATGATAGCAACCATGGACCATTCCGCACACCGGATTCGACCCACAGACCTCTGGGATGATAGTCGGGCGCCTTAATCCCTAGGCTATCAAGACCGGAATACTAAAGCCCAGGGGGTTTACTGTGTCCATTAGTAGTATCAGAACAAGTTAAGACTTTGGAAGTAGCAATAAGTGTGTGGTCGACTTTCCATGCTACTACTACTACGTCGTGCCTGCTGGATGCTAGGTGCGGGCGAGTTTCATATTCACTCGGGAATAGATAAATGAACAAAGAGTTTGCCAAATCGCAGAAAAATTTTGCAGAAGACTTCCGGTGAATCTAGCTTGTCGAAAACATACACCCTGGTTACATGACGCTCGAAATTGATTTGAAACATATTTGAAATACATTTCGATCTTATGTAAACATAGATCGATTTGAAATAGGATTGACTCGATCCGATACAAAATATTTCCTTGATCGAATTGAGATTGAATCAAAATTGTGCATGTAAACACAAATTCAAATTAGATGGAATTTAATTTTGACGTTTTTAGGTTACTTGGTTATTTTTTGTTTGGAGCGTTTAATTTCTGTTTACAAAAGTATTTTGTGTTGTGAAAAGTGCTTTTAATCATGACTAAACGAAATATATGGACAGATGAAGAAACAACATGCTTGCTTCTATTTAACATCCAAAATCTACTGGGCTTCCTCTTAGGAATGTTTTGTATGGCAATAGTAAGCATGCCTTCCATGCTTTTAAAAAGTTTTAAACTAAAAATTTCCAAATTTTTGGATAAATTTCTCAAAGTCTCCTTCTTCTTATCTTCACATGCTGATTATGTATTTTCAAAATTAACATTAAATTATTGAAATAAGCAGAAAAAGCTTGCAAAATTAAATAATTTTCTTCACTGTATTCCATTATTCCAACTTGGCATTTGTCATCTGTCAGTTTCAATCCTATTTGGATTTATTTTCAAATCAGTAACTCAATCGAGAAGAACCGAAAACACAGATCGTATTTCAAACCACTTTCAAGTCGAGCTTTCGATCGCCTCATATAACCACGATAATAATAGTCGTGTGGAGTCGTACGGGTTCTAGAGGGTTGGTGAAGAGGTGAACAACCATATTTTAAGCCCGATCTTCCAAGTCCGTTAATAACTTATGACTGGTCACGAAACGTGTCGCAAGTGATACTGACACGTTTGTTTGACTACCGTGGTGTAGTGGTCCGACATTTTTGTTCAAAAAATCGACTCGTGTCATAGATTAGGCCCCATACTCGACGGATATGGCAGCTGGTGACTTTTTAAATCTAAACCAAAGTCCAAAAGAAAAGAAACGTTATGATTGATTTAAAAAAAAATATTTGGTGCAAAATTGTCAAATAAAACATCCAAGAAAAAAAAAATAAGGAATATATCGGCAATGTGTGTCAAATTAAAGTTTTTTATATAGCATGATTTTCATAGAAGTTGACTCTCCACAAAATATGATAATACTAATGGAAACGACGGGGACAAAACGATATTTCACATGTTGACCCGAAAGAAAGTCAAGTCGCATTCATTACGATTTTAACGTCAATAATTTCCTTGCATTGCGGCTGTGTAATTCTATTAAAATCATCCACTTGAATCGGGAAAAAAATCGAATATAATAAAACTCGCAACGAGCTTAATCAGAAATAAATTAAAGTCAGGTTACGCTAAGTTGAAGGCGCACCTTGAGTATACGCGACATACCTGTAGAGCCACTGAATGCGTTCATCTTAACAATTCCATATCTTAACGGACGGAATAAAAGCGTTTACTTAGTTTTTTTTTTCGTTGAAGTTTTTTGTTCTGTTCATGCGCCATTAATTTTCCCAACGACGACCAAGACGACGACGACGACGGTCTCATAACAATGCCGGGTGCCACATGACCGAAGTTCCTTATCGTCACCAGCAGCAGCTCTTGCACCTTAAAGATGATTTCCTTTGTTCAAAAATGTTCGCGATGAGCAAGTATAGTACACATGCGCCACTACTCATGCGGATCAAGTGGCTTTACCAATTTGGTTTGCCGCAGGTTCGACCCCGGTAAACGTTTGTAGATGACGATGATGATTCAAAGCGGGAAGGAATCATAATAATTGAATGAAGAAAATAAGGGGAGCATGAAATCATTCTGACTCTGATCCATTGTTGTCTTCTTGAGTTGATTAAGTAATGGCCAATGTGCGCGGCAATTAAAACAGTTGGGTGTGGGATGCTTCGCCCTTCTTTAATGACTTCTTTATGAAATTATGCTTTTGATCGATTTTTGTTTCAGTTTTTTTTTTTTTGGTGGAGTGTGAGAAGATTTCTGGATTTTAATTGTTATTACGTTCCACATGATAGTTGTGATCACAATGTATGTCATTATTGCCAGTTCGCCATTGTTTCTTACTATGAATCATCCTAGCCCTCGTTCAAATTTTCACCTTATTCCATTTCCTCTATTTTACTAATCTCCTTCACGGTATCGCCAAGAAACTACTGAATGTTGATACCGATCTTGGTAGTTTTTGGGCTGAGGCGTCCAGCTACCATCCCAGAGTTCGGGGTTCGATTTCTCGCCCGCCGTGACATAATCTTTCTCCTTTTACCATTCGTTTTTACATATTTACAGCAATTTCCTACACAATAATTTGTCATTAAAATTTAATCCCTCATTAAAAGAAATAAATAAAAAAATTGGAAAAAATTGAAAAAATCGAGAAATATGTACGTGATTCGAAAAATCAGGTGTTCGGTTTTTCTTAATTTTAAGCGGTTTAATGAAAATAAAGTATCAACATGTATAGACCATTTGAAACTAGACATTTCAATGGTCAAATGAGCACTTATTGAATATCAAAATTCGAAAAAAAACATCAATAAAGTTGTCCAGATAAGGGTATTTTTTTTCGAAAAATGTTAATTTTTGGGAAACTATCCGTTTTCCAAACAATCATGCTTATTTAACGCAACACAAGGTATACTCTTACAAATTTTCATGTAAATTGAATTATTTTTACTTTTTAAAATTAAAAACTGAAGAATCGATTTTCGCCATTTTCTTGAAAATTTGAGGTTATGTCAAAATATGTTAAATATAAAAGTTTTAGATCTTTTTATTATCTACAACTTTTGTATTAAACATTTTCCACTAGGAGGTCATGTTTTACCTCAAATCGCAAAAAATCGTTTTCAACCCCTAAATAGCATCGCCATTTTACCATTTCCCGTTTTTTCGAGTTTAAATTTTTTTTTTCTTTTAGTTATAACCTTAACGTCATTTCATTGCTGGTCCCTCCCTGCTATTAATTTTTTTTTCCAAAAAACTATCGGCACTAGCCTATATTGCGATTCTCGATAGCTAATCGATAAACAACCTTTATCGATTTATAGACTGTCGATTAAGTAGTTTGACATTGCGAATGTCGATTATAATCGAAATGTGTAGATTTGCCAATCGACTTTTATCGATTGTTTATTTGTTCACGACAAGCAGGCCTAAAGAGTAGTCGAAATATTTGTCGATTTTGAGTTGCACAATGCTTCTTTTTGGTAATCTACACAATCGACTGTAGTCGAATCGATCATTAATCGACAATCGCAGTAGGGGCCTAAGACTGTCTTTCTAAGGTAAGCCATGTTGTACTATCGACGGTCCTATCCAACTTCGAAAATGTGTTACTTTACACACGCATATTTCGATGTTGGCCGTATGTCTCACCCTTGGTTGACCGTGGATGGGGGCCTAATGACACTTTTATCTTTCATACTTCACTATTCTGGAGAGTATGACAGCGTTTATGTGCAGGGGCCGAACCGGTCCAAAGTACCAAAAAAGGTCCAAAAAGGCCCGCATTTTCGTTTTTTTTTGGAATTTTTTTGGTACTTTGGACCGGTTCGGTCCCTGCACATAAACGCGGTCTTTACCTAAGTTTCTTCTAAAATTTTCATTATGCTAAATTTCAAAATTTTAAGTTAGAAGCTTAATGGGTTCAAATTGTAAAAAAATAATAAGACGGTTTCTCGAATATATCTCTTAAATAGTAAGTTTGGCCGTTTGACCCTGACTAGCCCCAATTTCAGCTCCAAAGTGATTAATAGAAACTTCCAGTATTTATTTGGTAATGATGGTATTCTTAAGGTTTGGGCGAACCTGCTGTGATTCCTGCAAAGTATCTTAAAGTGCCGATCTTGCACAGAAATTGCCTTTCGGAAATGGGTTTTTTTTTATGGACGATTGGTACACGTGCAATACTCCAAACGTATTCCTTCTTATAATATCTAATTTTTCATCCTTTTTTTTATTAAAAATGTCGTTTTCCTCGGAAATTTTTTTTTGGATGGACTCATAAATTATATTTTTTCTGTGTAATGTTTTTGGTTGAATATGATAAATGAAACATCTGTCTATAGCTGCGATCCATTGGGCGATTTTTTTAAACTCGCACTTGCGAGTACATTGACAATTACCAGTAAAATGTTTCTGCTAAAAAAACAAGAGCAAGGGTAGTTGCGAGTAGCTAGCAGCAGTTTTGAGTAGTCTACCAGTCCCAATGGATTGCAGCTTATGTACATATGTACACATTCGTAAGTTGAATATATTTGTATAATGGTGTAAACTGACTGTACAGCAGTATCTATAAATTCACATTGAATTTTATTCCTTGCAAAATTCACAAGAACATTTTGGCTATATGTAAACGCTTCTGGAATTTTTACATAGAATTTTATTTAAAATGTAAACTACTTTGAATTATATTCATTGAATTTATTCACGAATATTTTTGAGCTCTTGTTCTAGGAATAAATGTAGGTAATTTTGTGTCGAGATGTAAACGCTTTTGAAACGACAAGCTACGAAGTTTTTGAACATGCTTTTTGCGCGAAATCAAATGCACGGTCACCAAACCCATTCTTCTCTGCATTACTATTAAGCCATTACAGAAGTACTTCTTTGGTATTTAATAAAACACTCAATAAAGAAGTATGTACTTCCAAATCTACTTCCCAGAGTAAGTACTTGCGATTTTCCCTACTGGGAATGAGCTCATATTTAGCTTACGCCGGTTTGTCATAGTGATGTGCGATTCTGTATCGATTTAAGACAAAATAAATTTTTTCGTTGTAAAAAAATCGGGTTTTTCGGATTGATACGATTTTCGATAATCGATTCTTTTCAAGAGAATCGTAATAATCAATTGCACCTTACTTCTCACTATACAGGATGTTCCCGACTAAGATGCTAATCCGTTAAGGGATGATTCCTGGGTATATTTGGAGAAAAAAATTGTTCTACAGAATGGGGCTATCGGACTTATCCACTGAGACACCCTAGTAAAAATGTGCACTGCGCATTTGTTCGCTATGCGCGTTAGCTGGGGCGGCGTGCGTGCTAGTGCGTACCTGTGGGCGAGTTTTATTTTTACTTGGGCACAGGGTGTTTAAGAAAAGATGTGTGAAACATTTTTTTAATTTACTTAAACTTTAATTACTCCTCAACTATTTATCGTAGAGCAACGTAATTAGGCTCATTTTTTAGAGAAATATACATTCTTTAATGTAAAGTCAAAATTTTGTTTTTTTTAACTAAAACTTCAACTAAAATCACATTTTTCTCCAAAAAAAATACGTAGTTAACCTATAATGTTTTTCCAAAATTAGAAAGCTTGGAGTATTTCCTATGAATAATGTTAAAACAATTTATATGCTACGGCCTTTACTTTTGAAGTTATAAGCAATTTTAATGTTAAAATTTGCTCTATTTCGTACCTTTTTAGTACCTTTTCACCTAAGCTTTGTCGAAAAGTACCAAATGAGCACCAAACCTGCCTGGATGCCTTTATATTTTATAACAATGAATTATTTATTTAAATGTCTTTATTTTTTATTTATTTAATTTGGCAATGAAATTCGATTTTTTTGTTTTGTTCAATTTAATAAAAATTTTATCAAATAAATGTAATTTTTCTTTAAATATTGTACTCGATTTTTATAAAATCGATTTTTTAAAGCCAATTTATAGAAAACTCGATTTCATTAAAACAAAAATCGATTTCCAAAATCAATTTTATTTTTTGAAAATCGCTAGTTTGTCATTTATATACACTCTTCCTGCGACACCTGCGTAGCAGCCTGAGTAGCGCAGTTGGTAGAGTGTTGGCTTCATATTCCAGTGATCGCAGGTTCCAATCACGTATAGGGCAATCGAAAAAAAATATTCTCAAATAATAATGAATAATATCTAATTATGAAAATATGTAATAAGAAAATAATATGATAAATAATAGCAAAAAGAGTCAAAAAAAAAGAAAAAAAAGTAATGTGGAAATAATAATTTTATTTTTTTAACATTTCTCAGTACTTTTTTGCGTCACTCTCAGTGAGCTCAATATGAGAAAATTTTGAGAAAATTTTTAGTTCTTGATTTACTTCATATTGAACTCATACTTAGTTCAGGAACTTGCACCAATTAACTCACTACTTCCCAGTGGCGTAGCGTAGTAGGGGCGGTAGGGGCGGCCCGCCCCGGGCGGCAGCTTTAGCGGGCGTCAAAATTTCACAATAAATGATAATAATAGATATCTTGTAAATATTATTTTTGTCGCACCTACGATTCGGACCGACAAAAGTAAGTTCCACTATGCTTTTAAACCCGATCGATCGAAATATGAACATCGATCGATCCGACAGTCAGGCTTCAGCCACTATGGAGACTCCACTCGCTCCTACCGCCAAAGCACCAAATAAAACAAAAGTTGTGGAATCCGCGGGAAAATGGCAAACTTTCTTTTGAGATTCCAAAGGGGTGTTGTTGGTTGATCAAATACCTGCCCCGTAGGACCACGATCACAGCTGCACGCTTCTGTGGGGTGTTGCAACAACTCAGAGAGGCGATCCAAAACAAAAGAAGAGGAAGTTGACAAAAAACCGTCCTATCGCTCTGCTGAATCCAGAAAACATACTTCATTTGGAACGAGTTTCATTCCAACAGTTTATTAGATATTAGAAAAACTAATCACTTTAAGGTGCTTGTGACCCTTAGCCCTAGTCTTTCCATTTAATCACAAAAAAGGCTTGACCGAATGCTATGAAATTTTTTTCAGAGCATGTTTTCGTTAATATGCGCCGATCGGCACCTCAACGAAGTCGTTATCATAGTTGATACGCGCGATATTGAGCAAGTACACAAATCACGAACTTCGTTCAAACAAAAAACGGCTCGACCGATTTTTATGAAAATATTTTCAGATTATAACTTTGTTAATATGCGTTGATCGGCAGCTCAATGAAGTCTATGAAGGCAGCTCAATTTTTGGTTCGCGCGATATCGTCCAGGTACCAAAATCACTTACGTCGCAGAGTGGGGCAAATAGCTCATTTTTTGGACAAGCGATAATTCCCAAGCCTGGAATTAAAGAAACTTAAAAAAAAAATTTTTTAAACTATTCGTGATAAAATTGCCTTTGATTCTATAGAGCCGGAATTTTGAAATTTCAAAATTAAAGATGGCTAATCCAATATGGCGGACATAAATTGTGTAAGAAAAATACATTTTTGTCAAAAGATTCTTTAAAATTATTGAAATTAATTATTATTAATTCATTTTTTGTTTCCAAAAAAATCCCGAAAGTAACAATTTTTTATAATTTTAAAGAATCTTTTGACAAAAATTTAATATTCTTACAAAATTTATGTCCGCCATATTGGATTAGCCATCTTTAATTTTGAAATTTCATAATTCTGGCTCATAGAATTAAAGGATATTATATCACGAATAGTTTAAAAAAAAAATTTTTAGGTTTCATTAATTCCAGGCCTGGGAATTATCGCTTGTCCAAAAAATGAGTTATTTGCCCCACTGTGCGTCGTCTAAACAAAGAAACCGCTCGACCGAATTTTATGAAAATCTTTTTAGATTGTAACTTCGGTAATACGCTACGGCCGGGACCGGTCGGTATCATTGTTGGTTCGCGCGAAATCGTGCAGGTATAAAAATCACTTACGTCGTTTAAACGACTCGACCGAATTTTATGAAAATCTTTCAGTTAACACGCTTCTATCGACACGTCAACGAAGTCGATATCTTTTTTTGGTTCGCGCGAGATCGTGCAGGAGAACATAACCACATACGTACGCACACACGACTAGTTCTTCTCAAATGTTTGCCTAAAATGCTATTGGGACCTTGAAAAATGAAAATACGTTGAAAATTACGATTTCGATTTTTTGACAGATTACCATAACTTCCCTATAAACTGGGAAGTTAATAAGAGGGCGGCAAAATTTTCTTCCGCCCCGGGCGGCTGACACCCACGCTACGCCACTGCTACTTCCTCATATGTATCTCATAAATGACTATTTGAGACTTGAAACGAAAAAATTGCCAATCGCAAGTAGATCGTATTTAGCTCAATATGAACAAGAATTGCTGCTGGGAAACATACCGAGGTCCGATTCGAACCCACGACCCCTTCGATACGAGGTTGGCCCCTATTCCCATAGTCACCTCACTTTTTTGTCACGTCACTTTTAAAATGGTATTGTCACTGAAAATTGTCATTTTTTATCACTTGGAATTTGTAGGTGACGCCACAATGAATAGTAACAGAGGGTAAGAAATATGTTTTATTTTAATATTTTTGATGATTTAACATTATTCTTATATCCTAGAATTAAAATAACGAACTGGGATATGTATATAGAAATACCGTCACTTTTTCTACAACAGGTGACTACGAGAATACGAAAATTGGTTTGTCACATTTTTCAATGGGTGACGTGACTATAGGAATAGGGGCCGTAGGCTACTGAAACCGCTTTTATTTTACTTTAGTCAAACAACATTTTTTCAAAGAAATAAATGTTTCTGCTCATTTAAATCCAAGATACCTCAAAAGAAACGCGTTAGTTTAATATATTAATCATGATAAAATCTCCATTAACAAAGTGTTGTTGAATGTCATGTTCTTAATTGGAGTTTGTGCTTCGAGGCATCTAAGACTTCCACTTCCAACTACATGGATACTCTCACGTTCAATAACGCTTAAGCCTACTTCACACTATCTGAGAAAGTCATATGACTTCACATATGTTAAGTCAAAAACGAGAACAATGACAGTGTAAACACATATGCAGCTGTGTTATGCGTTGACATATGTGAAAGCATATGACTTTAAAGAAATTAGATCTGCTTCTATTTTCGTATGAGAAGTCATACGGAAAAGCTGAGCGTTGAGGTTTTTTTAAATGAAAATTATTTTATATATGGGTTTTATATATGGGTTATATGTATATGCTGAAATTTTTTTACGGGTTCTTTATCAAAAAAAAGAGATACCTATTAGAGGATTTTTATTTTTTTTCAATAATTTTGGAAAATAGAGGGAATCGAAAATTTAAGAATTTGGCGATTTTTGGCTTAAAAATTCATAAGTCCGGTTGTATTTGAGCTAGAACCACATTTGTTTATTCATTTTGAAGCTAAAAGAATGCGTCTCTTTAAACAAATAAATTCTATATAAATTATGAACATTCATATTGTTATAAACAATTAAAATGTTTAAATGGTTTTTAACCATTGCCCCCACCCTCGGAGCGACTGTTTAGTATAACCATTTTATTCTACGGCAAATTATCTATTAAGGACGCATTTTTAATTGATGAAGAAATTATTTGTTTAAAAAACGCATTCATTTAGCTTCAAAATGAATAAAAAATTAAGTTTCTAGCTCAAATACAACCGGACTTATGGATTTTTGAAAATGAATCTCCAAGCGAAAAATCACCAAATTCTCAAATTTTCAATTCTTTCTATTTTCCAAAATATTGAAATAAAATAAAAATCCTCGAATACGTAACTCTTTTTTTCCGATATAGAACCCTTAAAAAAAGTTCAGCCAAATCACAAATGTGTCGGTCTATTTTTGTCCAAATCTGTCCGGTAAAACAAAACCCATTTGTAAGATTGTGGTTTAAAAAAACCCATTTGGCGACATTCTGTCCAGACACAGTTATTTTTATGACAAGGTTAATAACCTTCTTAACGGTACGGTACAATACAATTGTTGTTGCAGGTACCGATACAATTGTTATTTTTTAAGGATAGAAGGAGTTGTATTTATTAAAGGGTATTTTTCGACATTCTCGTAAAATTTATAATGAATATGTTGATAAAGCAGAAATAACATCAGAAAAAACGTTTTCATCCATTTTCTTTTTTAACACCTAAATCACACATAGAGTCACAAGGTTTGAACGTAGAACTATAAGAGCTGCGATATGTTTAAATCATATGCTTTCACATATAAAAAAGCATATGTCAAATCATATGACTTTCTCAGATAGTGTGAAGTAGGCTTTAGTTATGAGTTGTGTGATCAAGACTAATTCCAAAACAAGGAAGTTTCTATAATAACAATTACAAATGCACATTCCCTCTGCGAATAGAATCTTTAACCTATAAATAAAATTGATTCGATTCGAAATGCTTTGTCTCCCCGAAACCGCCAGTTCAGTTTTATGAAACCAATATTAATAAAAACTTAAGTCCCACGTGTGCTAGTCATACGCTCGCTAGAAACCGACTTCCGATTCTCCAGATGTAATCCCAGAATTTCTAAATGATATTCAAAACAGTCCAAGATATATGCCTTTAGTCAAAACTGTAGCTGCCTCTCATGATTAATGATATATCGAAGCCCTTAGTGTGCTCACTTCTTAGTTCACTTCACTCCAGCTCTCGGCTAGGCTATAAGCTGTGGATCTATGGCAACGAGCTAATCTGAAAGTCAATTTTCCGGTTGTGGGTCCAAGAATGATTTTGCATGTGAATGAAAAAGCAACACATTTGTCACCACTTTGATATTCATTGCGATAAAATCCGGGGTAGTAAGACTACTTGGCCAGAAACCGCCCGCAGTTGGTGGCTGCTCAAATATACGTGCCTGGCTAGAAATAAGTCGTTGTGTCAGGTTCAAAAGTTCCTCCGCTTCAAATCTTATAGTGGAAATCTTTTAAAAATATGTCAAGTTGCTCCCTATCGGTGGCTGGCCCAAAGGCGCATGCGTTTCCATGTAGTACTGTGCCTGGCCGCTACCTGATTTGAATGCTATAAAAGCATTTAATTTTACCTGAAGACTCGTCGTCGTCGTGAAGACGTTGAAGATACGACTCTCTAGCGAAATAGTGATGATCTCTGTGAGATTGTCTTCCTCCTTTATTTAGTTTGTTATTTCTAGACATTATTATCATATCAGTCAATAAGGTATCTTTAATTCATTCAGTATAGATTGATCACCGTTAGAGAAATGGTAGAGTCGTTGCATTTGAAGAGTCGCAGTTTAAGTTGCATTGTTCTGTGTGTGATTTAAATTTTTCGGTCTTATGTCACTGTGACGCATATATTAGAGTTGGGAGATTAATGGTAAATGACCACATCTGGATTCTGTTCAGCTGCGCTATTGTGGCAGATACATGGACTTTTAAAGGTGCGCTTATCTTGGAGGTTAATACTACATTTTAAATGTTTAGTTGATTGCAACTACAAGATTTGGAATGGACTCAAGAAGTTTCCAGCTGGGTCCTTAATTGGTAGAGTTAACAAACTCGTGTACTTTGGTTGCATAGTCGCAGGTTTTTATAAACAACTTGTAAACTTCAGTCTATAGCCTGAAACAGAATCAATGCAGTGTGCAGTATGCAGTGTTGTTTACTGATTGTCAAAAATTACAGCACTGCGTATTATAACGAAATCAACCCAGTGCAGTGTTGTCAAAGCTTAAACGTCAAAAAAATTAAAACTAAATTTTATGATAAAAAGAGACAGTTTTATATACTTCTTATATTTTCTATGTTAAGAAAATTATCTTTATTATAAAAATAGTGTAAAAAAATTACTTCATTATAAAAATAAATAAAAAAACAGAACAATTCCATTTAACAAACATGTGAAACTATAAACTATTGTTAACTAAAACAGTACATAAATCATTTCACTCATGTGAAATTCTTATTTTATGTCATGAAAAATTACTGCCACTTAATATCACTTTTATAAATATTTGTGAGGTTAGAAAATTAAACTTCAAATCACACACTGCACAGTAAATTTAGAAATTAGCCTAAACCTGCAGTGCAGTATTCTGCTGCTCACTGCCCTGCATGCGATTGTGTTCCGGGTAGTAGAAAAGCAAGAAACCAAACTTTGACAGGCGGTGCAGTACACTGCACTGCGTTGATTCTGTTTCAGGCTTATGTGTTCGCACTAATATGCACCTTTGAAGTAATTGTTAATCAAATAAAATTAAATTGAATGCGGATAAGCAGAAAATTTGGCAAAGGCGATACGTCGATCCTTGAACTTAGGAAGTGTACAATTAGCCCTGCATGGCACCGCTTTATATTCTTGGATTTTGCGATTACATAGGGGCAGTATGTAAGAAGTGATTTTAGTACAAACCTATCACATTCAGAAAAGGGATCTTGCCTTCTATTTTAGGTGATCGCGTGATCTCTGCTAACTGCAGTTAGGCCATAGTCTGGACCATGACTTCTCGAAATACAGCTTATAGTGAAGGCTCCCATGACAAAAAAGCTACCCCATAGAACACCTCAAAATTATAAAGTGAGAATGGCTAAAAAACATGTTAAAAACATGTTACGCCCGCCAGACTAGTAAAAATTTGTTAATTGTTATTTTTTATGAATTTTTGAATTTAGCAAAAAAAAATGATTTTTTTTCCAAAACACCTCCTTGAAATTTATACAATTTGTAGTAAATAATGATACCATTTTTGAAAAAATTTGTCTGGCTGACAATTTTTGTTATTTAACTTCTGACAGACCTTTTGTTATAAATTATTTTTTTTTTATAAAAATGCACTACATAACACCTCCTTGATTTTTTTTTAAAATAAAGTTTAATATCTCTTTTATCTATTACAACTTGTCTGGCTGACAATTTTTGTTAATAAACTTGTCAGACTGAGTTTTGAATGCGCAGCATCAATATAAGTTTCAAGGAGGTGTTTTGGAAAAAAAAGTAATTTTTTTAGCTAAATTCAAAAATTCATAAAAAATAACAATTAACAAATTTTTATTAGTTTGGCGGGCGTAACATGTTTTTTACATTTTTTTTAGCCATTCTCATTTTATAATTTTGAGGTGTTCTATGGGGTACTATGGGAATACTGCCACAGTTCCTAGGTGAAGTTTGTTGCAATGTTGAACAGGGCCGGATCTAAGCATAGGCAACATAGGCGCTCGCCTAGGGGCCCACACCACAAAGGGGCCCGCACCACACACAAAAATATTTTATGCAGTCCATAGATTATATTTCTATTAAAAATAAAAAAGATTATAGAAATTGTTACTTCCAAATATATTTACAACTCGAGCTGTTTTAAACTATCCCAGAAGCTTGGCGAGAAATAACGATTTTGGCCAGTTAGGGGAGGCGAACTTCCTTCAACTCAGTAATAATGAGCGAATAAATAATCCAAATTTAAAAAAAGGCGCATCGTTTCGTTTTCACAAAATGATGAATGCTAAAGCCTAGTAAGGAGTTCGAACGGAATTCCTTTCCCCATATAAAATATACGTAAAAAGATGCACGGAATTCCGTTCACCAAATTTTTCCGTGCCTTTTTTGTTTTATGAGTACGCAGTTCGAACGGACAACTATTGGTATTATTTAGCTTGTGCAATGCTCTAACAGGTGGCTTGCAGGGAATTGGAGACTTTTTTCCGTTCATGTTGGAACGGAATAATTGTTCGACAATTATTCCGTGTTGTGTGTTAGGTAATTTTGACAGGGCGAATGAAAAGAGCTATTGCCGTGAGTTCGTGGTTTTATATGTGATTTTTAACAGTCAGTTGTTCGCTTTTTCCCAACTATTAGCTTTTCTCCACGGTATTCTACACGCAATTTTTCCGTGTAGAAATCTTTACCAAAAATGCTGAACGGAATTCCATTCGAACTCCATACTAGGCTTAAACAACGAACTTTTCGTCATTTGATGACCGGATTGTAAATTCACAAAGATGTTTCGTAAGAATCGAGGGGAAAAAGCGTTGAGCCTCTCCTGTATTCCTGCCCCCTAAACGTTGTAATTGTGTTGTACTGCTCCCTCCCCTGTCTATACCGTCCATCGAGCCATGATTTTTCTCTATATGGCTGCGTACGCGCCGTATCAAAGGTTAGAAAGAAATCTCGGTGTGTGTATATATACGAACAAGCTGAAAAAGACTATGTAGGTTGGCCAAGACCAATGTGACAAGCCAAGTAAAGGTATCCGGAACACTGTCCAGACCAATCAACATCTATAATGGACTCCGACAAGGGGACGAGCTGGCCTGCCTCCTTTTCAACCTGGCGTTGGAGCGTTACATCAAGTGGCACAAGTCCACCCAATTACTGGCTTACGCAGACGACAGTGACATCATTGGAATAACATCAACAGTTGTACAAGAAGCTTTCACCCACATTGGGCGGGCGGCAGGAAATCTGGGACTGGACATCAACGAAAGCAAAACAAAGTAGATGGTGGCCTCTTCAAGAACACCTAACATTGGTCCCACAATAAAGGTAGAGGAACGCGAGTTTGATGTGGTAAAATCATTTACCTACCTCGGGTCAATAGTAACAGCCGACAAACGCATGGAATCAGAAATACATGCACGACTGCTAGAAGCCAACAAAGCCTACTATAGTCTGTCAAGATCAAATCCAAACATCTTCTAGCCATAACGTCTAAACTTTTACTATATAAGACGATGGCCTTACCTGTATCTACCCACATATGCATCCGAAACGTGGGTGCTTATCAAAAAGCAGTCGAACCTTTTGTCAGTGTGCGAGAGGAAAATGCTTCGGAGGATTGTTGGCCCCTTATGTGAGGAAGGACGATTCCGGAGACTCTACAATGACGAGATCTACGAGCGCTATCACGACATAGATGTTGTGAAGAAAATAAACCTCGGTAGACTCCGGTTGGCAGGGCATCTAGCTAGTATGAGTGAACATGAGCTTGCTCGGAACGTTCTCTGCGGTAAGACAGAAAACCAATGGCTTGCTTAGCAGAAGTAGAATGATTTCGGTCGAAGGGAAATTGGCCGGAGATAAAAATACAGCAAAACCTAACATTACCTACTTGAGCGAAGGGCAATCGTTATAATTGTCCAAAACTCGTATTGTCTCGCCTGGTGTGATGCTCCAGATCAATGTAGTGGTTTTTTGAGTGTGACAAGTCCGGATGATCCTGGCCATGTCCAGGTGCGGGTGTCCGAACTTCCTGTAGATGACGAATTTGAAAATTTTAAGATATTAGCTGTGTTGCAAAATTCGAGCAAAGTACTCGCCAGCAGTTGGCCTACTCGTTCCTACTTCTCAACAAAGGCATGATTAGAGAGAAAGCCAACTACTTGCGAGCACATTGCTCGAATTTTGGAACACAACTATTGTTCTCTATCTACTGTCAATGGTATGAAATTTTTTGGGGGGCCCGCACCACACTTTCTGCCTAGGAGCCTCCACATCCTTAATCCGGCTCTGGTTGAATATTGCAACATTTTGTCAAACTTCAGTTGCAGCGGTTCAGCGGAAGTTGGGTTCGTCTTTGATGACTCAACTCTGGAATTTGGTGGGGTGACCTGGTCAAAAAAGCAGAACTGCGGTCATTCTGCAGTATTCGGCAATTGGAAGTCTGTAGCTGAATATTGCAGAATGATCGCAGTCCTGCATTTATGACCAGGTCCGAACCATCACTTTTACAATTTTGGGTAGGTTGAAGTATTCTGCGTATTCCGGTGCCCTATCGGTAAAAATAGGTTATACGGTAACAAAAATACAGGTTCATATGTAAAACTCTACCAAAAAAATTCAACCGTTCCTACCGGCTAAACTGTTACAATTTTTCAGGTTGATGTCGAGGTTGGACCTCTTTCTACCTCGATGACTGTCCTCCTCCAAACGTTCGCTGATTTCTTCATGTGGAAACGTACTTCCATGGTAAAATTAAAGCTAGGGACTTACAATAAGCATGTGGTCCGAACGATGCATCCATATGTGTCTAAAACTTTCCAAAACGGTAGTCGACTAGACAAAACCGAGTAGAAGTCAGTAGCTCGTGCCGAATCGAAAATGCCTAAAGAGATTGTTGTGACAAGTTCATCGATGATCTTGTTGAGCATGAAACAAGAAAATTCAAATCCAAACTACCAAAGTCCCCGACCAAGCGATGTGTCCAAGATTTATCGATCCATTTGATCTTGCGCATTGTTAAATACTTTTGACGTTCATAATTTCCATCTAAATTCGCTTTCTACGGCGTTTTGAAAGCGCTTACAAATCTTTCTCTTTCTGAAAAACTATGTCACCATTAATACCACACGACAACTTCCTGCAGTAGTTACTGACCAGCACTGTCCACAGTTTTGGCGTTTTATTTGGATCATCGCGATCACTCTCCTCCGATGACATCGCCGCCTCAGCCTAGAAGTTTTCGCGTATCGAATTACAAATATGATCCCTGCAAACTGTTGTTCGCCGCGAGAGCGCAGCATTTCATCGGTCGAGATGTGGCCACAAACCCGTAATGAGGAAGATGTCGTCTATATTTTGTATTAATCCAACGATTAAGTTTAGTTCACTGACTGTCGACTATGCTCCAGATTCTCTAGAGGCACGCTGCGAGCATATATAGTATGCTGCGGTCTATTTCCATACCTGAACAACTTGTCTTACGAAAGGGGCTGGTGTCAGGATGCATTACGATACTGAGCTAAAACCTAATCTCTCCATCCTGGAATCTCATCTATCCTATACACGCTCGCGCGGGGGGTGGTATCGGTCGGATCATTATACCTATAGAGCGATTGGAAAGCTTGCTTTGTGGCGAATCAAAAGGGCATTCATGCAACCTGTCAGGGTAAAAAATATCATCTTCTGCGGCTGTGGCCTTAACGGAACTTCTACTTGCTGCGCTGTTTCCTTGAACTTGACGATTTATTTTCATTGACAGCAGAGAAATTAAGTCGCTGCGGTTTCTATGTTGGTTTATTGAACTTTTATGACCGTAAACACACCGTCAGACCATTTTAATGCCGATCTAGAAGAAAATTTATTGAAGTGAAATTTTATTGAACGTCTTTAAGATAATTTATTTTGTGTATTTCGATGTTTTTTGATTTAAGAATGGAAATTTATGAGTCATGAAAGATTTGCTTCCTGATCCCAAAAACACATCATCAAGCCTTTAAGGAGGTGTTTATGGAATCAAGAAGGAATCTTCCTTATTTTTAGTGTTTTTTTTTCAGAGAGCAACTATTAATCACAAACAACGAAATTTTGGACTGAATTCCTTCTTTTTAATATGGTGGTTCATGTCCAAACAAAACATTCAAATCTTAAATATCGCCTACTTTAAATTTTAAATTTGGAAAAAGGTGTGTAGTGCCAAATCCAGTTTTGATTCATTTTTGGCATGGTTTTTGCAATCTGGGCTACTATATGCGACTAAAAAGTTTGTTCAAATATTTTTTTATTTAAAATTTTACTTCTAGTCCAGCGAAATTAGACATTTTATTTCAGAAAAATTCCGGGGACGGTGAATTTTGGTATGGACATTGATATTATTGCTCTAAGGAAAATGTTAAGAGTCCCCATCGATTTGAGACTCGGACACGATTTTATGCGGGGTCAAAGGTCACCAAAAGCAATTTTTCGCAAATATCTCAGTAATGCTGAATTTTACAGAAAAATTATGTGAATAAAATTTGTAGCTTAGATAATTTCCTACAAAAAATATTTTATATCTTTTTCTTGTAAGAGTAACCGTTTTTGAGATATTTTGATTTATGCTTATGACACACATGAAGTATCGATACCAAGGTATCGATACCAGGATATGGCGAATACCAGGGTATTGAGGAACCCCTGACACACATGAACGAGGGTATAGTTTGACGTTTGTCGACAACTAAAATAATTTTCAAATCTAGTAAGCGAATTTTGTTAAATTTAAGGTTTTAAGTGTTACGTGGCATAGTGAATTTTATATGGAAATGGAACATTTAATTGCTTTATTCCATGCCAAACAAGAGGAAATAAATCTGGGTCTGAGGGAAATTAAAAATTTGGAACGAAAAATAAAAAAAAAGATGAGATATCTTGTTATAAAAATATATATTTAGACGATTTTGCTCGGTTTTTGCACACAGGTGGCGCTGTCCGCAGTGAAGAGATCTTATACCTACTCTATACCCACAAAATTTTCGTGGTATCAATACCCAGTTCATAACCACTTGTGACAGACATGTGGTATAAGTTGGGTATACGCAATACCGCGGTATCGATACCCCATGTGTGTCATAAGCATTACATAGTTTTAAATTTTATGTGAATCGTGTACTCCTTTCTACGCCACCTTCAAGGTAGAGTACAAGGGGCGGCAGTGTCAGAGTTCTGCCTACCGCCTTTTAATTGGTCCATAAAAGTCCTACAAACATGGTAGGAAAGGTAAGATACATCCTGGCAGAGCCTCAGGAAAAGGCATTATGCAACTGGGTGCGCCCGTTCCTCAGGCTTGAATCGTTATATCGACAGGGCAAAAGCTACCCACTACCATCCAGCTCTCGACACGATGACATATTTACACGTTGGCTTGGTAGGCTTTACTGCATTCATTTCTCTCCTTTGCGTTGGGGGCTGCCCAGCATCCATTCGGAGTTAAGGGGTTAGTCTACTGTTAAAATGCGAAAAATGAGCTTTTTTTTAAACTGCTGTATAAAAAAAACGACAAAAGATAGCGACTTGAAATTTTATATGCTCGTTTATTAAACTTAAAAGTTTACATTTTTATAGTTAAGAAAAATTAAAAAAAACAAAATGGCGGCCATCCCAGGCATTCACTGTAGCACTGCCTGATGAAAATAAAAATATCGGGGGGTAAGATCCAGACAAAAATATAAATCTGTAATCACAACAAAAAAAATATTCTATTAGTTTTAAGTACAATCAACGCCCCTGACCTCAATTTAGAGCAAAAAATAAATTTTTGGCGATTTGGCAGCACTTTTTCAAATAAAAACAAGACCAAAATCAACGCAGCTATGTGCAAATGTGTGCCAAATCACAAAAAAACTTATATTTTCGCCTAAAATGAGGTCAAGGGCGTTGATTGTACTTAAAACTAATAGAATATTTTTTGTGTTGTGATTACAGATTTATATTTTTGTCAGGATCTTACCCCGCGATATTTTTATTTTCATCAGGCAGTGCTACAGTGAATGCCTGGGATGGCCGCCATTTTGTTTTTTTTAATTTTTCTTAACTATAAAAATGTAAACTTTTAAGTTTAATAAACGAGCATATAAAATTTCAAGTCGCTATCTTTTGTCGTTTTTTTTATACAGCAGTTTAAAAAAAAGCTCATTTTTCGCATTTTAACAGTAGACTAACCCCTTAACAGAGTCACCACTTGAAGGTCGTAGTAGGAAATTGAGATTGAGAGGTGGGATGCGCAATATACGAGGATTCACCATCAAACCCGAGTAAAAATGAAAGGTGGCCTTACAACGGGCGAATACCGACCGTGATTAAAACAATAGTCCTCGGCCATGTGGCGGTAATCAGAAGGCTGGTTGCAGGACAGTACGGCCGTACATCACACACACACACACACACACCGATGAATATATGCTTAATATTATTCTCCAGTTGCTTGTATATAAAAAAAATTCTTTTTAAAATACATACATCTACAGGGTGACCAAAAAAAAATGATAACAAAGTTTAATCGGTCCTAACGCTTAAAGTTTTTATTGTTGGTAAAATTGCTCGCGAGATCGGTGTTTCACGTGAATCGACTCGCCGAATTGCCAAAAAGCGCCTTAGGGTCGAGCCTTACAAATTTAAAAAAGTTCAATTGTCTTCGTGGCGCCGCTCCTCTGCCGTGGATAGGGCAAAAGCGACTCAAGATTAGTGGGAAACTCATTTTCCGGATTTCATCAGCCGCGTAATGGCCTCCCTACTCGCCGGATCTCAATCCGATGGGTTACAGCATATGGTAATTTTGAACGGCAGAGCCTGTGCGAAACCCCACAAAAGTTTGGGGGCGTTAAAGCAGTCATTGCGCCGTGAGTGGGATCGGATATCGGTGGAATAGCCAACACGTTTCTCTAATGCATCGATAAATCTTTAAGTAGGATAAATCCAAAGGATCATTGTACATAACGAAAATGATCAAGTTCCCTTAAAACACATTCAACAATACATTTGGTGAAGATTGTTTTTTTGGCTCAATTCTACCGTCGTTTGCCCGTTTGTACAGCTCAGTACTTGGCCATTTAAATTTTTTGGTCAAGTTTGGCCGTCCGTCGTGAGACCGTATGTGCTCCCATTAAAAATGGTTAAAAACTCTACGGCCATCATATGTCCCTTAAAAAGTCAAGCGGCCGGTGTTCGCCCGTTGTAAGGCTATTTTTTATTTTTACTCGGGGATGCACATCAGTCCCCATACGCCCCTAAAAAAAACGTTAACGTTCTATGCAAATAATCGGTAGAAACTGCAGCCATGCAGTACAAACTATGGCGCTATGTTTTGGATGACTTAAAATAGATCTCCCATAGGGGTCGGAGCACTAATAAGGTTCCTAAGCTCCCCAGAATAGATTTCCATAGATACACCACCCAACCACCAAACAAGAGGCGCACGAGCTGTGGCATTAAAAATGGCGCGTTAAAGCACTAATCTGGCCTTCGGTCACACTGGAGCCACCACTATACCTATTTACCTACAACCAAGCCAATGGTGTTTGGAATGGATGGCGGCTCGAAAAAAACCCAAACGCCCAAAAAACGGGTTTAGCACTCCGTATTCCTTCTAAAACGACAAAAGCCGAAAAAGGATTACGATTAGAGCGTCTAGAAGCATGCGACCATATGTAATGCACGAAAACGGCTAGAGCTGTGAAAGAAAAATTCATGAATTTTGCACCATGATTATGCGCAACATCGCATAAGCCAGCGGTTTCCAAACTGGGAGGGGGGGGGGGTGTGCGGGGATGATTATATCTTTTTGATTTTTTTGACTTATTTTTTAATTTCTACTTAAATTTTATTGTGTCTTTATCATTATAAATCTCATCGCCATCTACACCTTCGGTATTTCGACATTGAATAACTCTGACATTTTTAGTCGATTTACGCCAAATTTACACGATTCTGAAACGTCATTCGTCAGTACCATTTTAGCTATGAGCCAATTCACACCGAAGAACGCGCTCAAAATTGTAGCGCTTTACATTGAAAACAATCGTTCAATTATGAAAACTGTGCGTGCTTATCGTAAAAAATATGGGAGAAATTCGGCGTCTTCAGACAACACAATTCTTAGTTTGGTGAAGAATTATGAATACGACCGCGTCTGCGACGCTCCAATGAAGTTGTTGAAGCGGTAAGAGAGAGTGTTACCGATAATCCAAATGTGTCGTATCGCCGCCCCGGTCTCAAGAATTAAACATGAGTGAAACGACTCTAAGGAGGATTATGAAGCAATATCTTCATTTATTCCCATACAAATAGTCCAATAAATATGTGCTTTTTCTTTGCGAAAAATATAGCACGCGATTTTTTTTTACCAAATGATTTTATATATTTTTATAAGCTTAAATTCAAAATGGCGTCATCCCCACCCTCTTGCTAAACTTACAGTGAAGGGAAACGCGTTATTTCTATATCTCAGAAACTATGCATTTTACGACAAAAATGTATATTATCTTTTTTATAGATAATTAAGTGATTTAACTTTTTTGTTTAGAAATTTTTTTGTAAAGTCCATATCTGCGGAGATATAGTGCTTCAAACTTCATATATCACTTTCTTTGCACTATATTTCGTTAATGGTTAATTCTACATGAAAAGGTTCTTCGTAAGACTTATAGAACACACGATTATCTACAATTTTTATTATTATCATTTTTTACATAGGACTAATATTGCACAAGTTATGGTGCATTAAGTATCGAAAACCGCAAATTCAAAAGTAGTTTTTTGCCAATATCTTTTTAATTACAGGTTTTATTGCAGAACTGATTATTACTTTTTTTGTGCGCAATTTCATTGCCCACATTTTTTGTTTAAACTTTTTTCTGTAAAGTGGGTTTATTACACTTTAAACGCTTATAGAGAATCTTTTTTTTTTCAAATGTCTCAACTATTCATTTACGCCTTACAACAGGTGCTATATCGCAGCCACTACTTCTACGATGAAGTTCTTGCAGCGCAAGTTCCCGAGACACGTTGTGTCGAAAAATTGTGATTTGGAGTGGCCTCCTCCGGTTCTCCGGGTCTAACGGCACCAAACTTAAAAATTAAAGTTTATGCCAGCAAACCGAAGACCATTGACGAACTCAAACCTAACATAAGAGCCGATAAAACTGCTATAACCCCCAAAATGCTGGACAAAGTGCCCGAAAAAAGCCAAACACCATACTCTCCCCATTAGACTTTTTTCTGATCCTGAAACTAAATTTTCCATTTCGAGGAATAGTCCGGGAAAATTAACAAAAAAAAAACGCACGAAAGGAGACAAAATTCCAAAATGGCTGAAAATTGGACCACAGCTTCCTTGGGATATTTTAAGAAAACAATTTCGGATTCACAAAAAAAAACATGGCCACCGGAGATAACACTTTTTGGCAAAAAAATCACTCAAAAACTGGTTTTTTCGAAAATTTTTTTTGATCAGTCAATAGAAAACATTAGTGCCTACAAAATACCGCTCTTGAACTTTTTTCGAAAACTTTGACGTTTCCGAATTATTCAAAGTATTTTTTGGCCGAAATGTGATTTTTGGATACTTTGACCTTGAATAACTTCGAAGGGTTAGGTTTTCGCAAAAATGACAAGAGAGCTTTTTGTAGGAAATAACGTTTCGTATTGACTGGTCAAAAAAATTTCGAAAAAACCTGTTTTTGAGTGATATTTTTTGTTTTTTTTGTGATTCCGAAATTGTTTTCTTAAAAAGTCGCAAGGAAGCTGCGAACCAATTTTCAGCCATTTTGGAATTTAATCTCCTTAAAATGCTAATTTCCCGGACTAGGTTTCGAGACAATCGAGCACAAAAGAAAATTCGCTGAAGGAGCTGAAACCCCATATTTCAAACAGCCTATAGAAAATGAATGGGGGTGGATTTCATTCGATGGGGCCACCTTTGAAGGTCACAAAAGACTTTTTTGTTTTTATTACGAGTACTTTTTACACAGAAACCTTAAATTTCCCAAAATTACAGTTTTTCACGCTAACCTCTTATTTTCTCTGACTTCCATCATAGAACCGCACTTTTGATTGCTTCGTTTTTAAGCTCAAAATAAATCAGTTGTAAATTGTGTTAATTTTGCTTCAAAACAAAACTTTTTATGTTTTTGTTTGCCCTTTTCGTTGAAATTGTAATGATCGAGTGTGATCCTACTGCCAGTGATCGATCACTTTCTACTACATTCGTTAATGATCGAAACTTCTTCCAAAATGATCGCGTAACGAACCGAGTCTTGTCCACCAAAAAGATTTTCCATCTGCTCTAGTAACCTGAAAAAAAACCAAAATTTTCGGCACGATGACAAACTTGTTTCATCCAATTGTTAAAATGGTCAAGTATACTTAGAGAAAATTGTATTCGTCCACCACAAAAAAAGACAGGAGCTAATCAGCCAGCCTTAGTCATTAACCCGCATTGAACGGCGGCTACCCACCAATAAGGTACAGGATTCAATCGTTGAACTTGTTACAAGATGACGGAGTAAAGTGCCCATTGACCCGAATTTAACGGTTTTGCATATACGGGCATTCACAGTTCGGCATCTACCTGGAAGACAGAGGCCGGTAAATAAAAGTCAGATCAACCGATCACGATCTAAATAATTTCATAGTGCGCGTTCCGAAATAGAAAAGGTCTTCGGAAACCTGAAAGAAGCTGAAAAGCAAAACGCCGCTGAAATTCCTGAATATGGCACAGATTAGCCAGGCTAAGGCTAAGGCGCATACACACCGGCCCAGGCACTAGCCAATATTGCCGTGCACTGTTGGGGGGGAGTTGTGGATGCCAGAAAAAGTCATCTCGGCCTGTTGACTCTAGAAATCACAGTAACGAGCGGTTAATCACCGTTGACGTGATTTTTGGTTCGCATGATTGAAGAGAAATTGGATTATCGTTATTTATGGGAGGCGACGGTCACCGTAGCGGGGCCTGTGCACTGTGTATACTCTATATCGCAATAGAACGCCGCTCTGATGATCGTTACAGTTCGGCCTTACGTAACTACCCATAGGAGCCCCAATAAGTCTTCTTGAACGTCTGAACTCTGGCATCGTCTGGTCTCGTTGTGAAATGGGCGAAGGTTGAGGATTGCTTCATTCTTCATTCTCTTCATTGGAAGGTGCTTCACTGTTTTATTGGCAATTGCTCGTATTGCTGCTGCTGATGTTGCTGCTGGTATCTTCTTGCAAAACAATCTCACAACTAGTAGGTGGCTAATGGCATCTAATAATCCAAGTGTTGCGTGAAGAAACCTTGCAATTAACCGCAACTTTTAAGATATACTTTTGGGGCCCTCGCGATGTTGCTCTGTGGATCTCTTGTATATATGTAGTTTTTAATAAAAATCATTGCTTTCGCCGCAGGTCTTTATTGCGATCGGGCAATCGGTCATGTCTGGTGTTTCGGGACTTAATGATAGCGTTGATCACCCATTTTGCTCTTTCTTTAGGTGACAGGTTGTATTTTTCAAGGTTTCAGGTTGATGATGATTACAAGTCACAAGATCAAAATTAAATGAGGGTTCAACCTTTCTTTGTTTTGATTTCTTCTGTTTTTTGACAAATGATCATCAATTGTTTTGCCACGTCATGTTGGCCCAGTTGTGGTTATTACATTTGGGTTAAAGTGAATTGAAATTTTGAAGAAATAAAAAATCAGTCGATTATGATATTGTTTTTAGTGAGGAGCAGTGTAGCAATTTCAATAAACACAAATTATTTTTGCAATTCCTTTACCTTAAAAGAAATAATCTTCACATAATGTAAAATGTAAATACCAAAAGAATCCCGAAAAAAACTATTAATCACGAAAATTACTATCTTAATAACAATCTAAATTACCGTCTGCTACTTCAAGAAAAAGAAAAATGTATTTTTGTCAGTTCTATATTAAAAAATGACATTAACTTGACATTTTTATTATTTTAGCGGCTTAAATTTGCATTCATGGGCATTCGGGAATTTATAGCCTGAATTATGTTCTTTAAGAAGTTTTGGTGAATTTTTAAAATATTTTTAGACAGTCTTCTTGTTGGCTAAGTCCGTGAGTGATTTGACTCGGGCTACCTGAGGGCCTTCGTAAATATTAAATATTTTATAGAGATAAATTAATATTTGACCAGATGAAATGAGTTTCGAATTGGTAGATACAATAGGAATGACGATCTTCTGGCTTTGACTGTCTCCTGTTATCAAGCATATACATATACAGCAGTAGACTAGTTAAGTCCAAGTATCGGCTATGCAGATGATAATGCTATTCTTGGTCCTCCGAGAAGCGTGGCAGAACAATATGATACATTTCAATTTGGCGTATGCCACCATCCGACCATATGGTTTGTGAACTGTGGTTCTACAGAAAATTCAGGGCTATTATTCCGGGTCACTCTAAATGGGACGAATACTGGTTTACCGATGGCTCAAAGATGGAACATGGTACAGGGACAGGTCCAAGGTCTCAATTGCAATGGGTAGGTGGCTCTTTGTTTCCCAGACTTCAACAACACTTGTCATAGAGACCTGGGCTAGGCTCAACCAAGAACTTTACAATTTACGCCAACGGCAACAAGCATCAATTTGAAAAAATGTTTTGCAGCAACAGTATTGGGCGATATGGATCAACTCCAAGAAACTAGGAAATATTTTCATACACGAGCAGTTAAGTTAAGTAACTATTGCTCGCTATGGACGACGTTTTTTTTGTAGCGCTTTTATTATCATATGTCAAAAGCAAAAAAAGAAGAAAAGGAATAAACGTATTTGGGTGCTACTTTTTTAACAAGAGGAAAGCGATCTTCATTGTGTTGTGAATTAGATGATATTTTATTCAAAAACTTTACTCGAATGTCCCGAAGTGATTTTGAAATTCTTTTGAATAAAGTTGGCCCATTAATTACGAAGCAGAAGACCAATATCAGAGAACCAATTTCTGCATCGACGAGCTTGCCTTAACTTCTTGTTTTCTGGCTACTGGGGATTCATAAAAAAGTTTAATGCATTTGTTTAGAATTTCCGATAGTTGTATTGCGAGATAGAAAAGAAAAATTGACTTAAATTTCCATACCTACTGGATATTCGACAATTTGTGTCGACAACATTGATCAATATGGAATATATGATGGAGCAATTAGAAACAATATTGCCGAACAATTTCCGCATTTCATTTTAATTGCTCCAGAATCCTCCACTAATTGCTCCAGATTGCTCCATTACAGTTGCCCGGCGATTATTGCTCAAACAATTGCCCGTGTAAGCGCACCTTACTCTTAAATGTAAATTGCAACAAAATTTTAGATAAAGCATTCGGATTTCTTAGAATTCTGTCTGTAGAAGGACAGAATTCCAGGAAGTTACAACCGATTAATGAAAATGATTATTTAGCTTAATTTACTTGATTTCCTATAAAAAATTTTAATGGGCGGACTTAAATTACTTTTCATCTAAAAATTTGAGTTATGGAATTATCCACTCATATATCTCTATTTCGTAGCACAATAATGCACAAACGTCAGTCTATTGTTTTGATTGTAAGCATATAGCGGCAGCTAAAAATTAAAACATTTTAGTTAGGGACCATTCAAGTGTTACGTAAGGACCAAAGGGGGTCGGGGGCTTATTTTTGATGACATGGGGACGGGGGGTCTGGATGGTGATTACGTCAGCAATATTTATTTACTTACTTTTCCTGATTTTTTTGCAAAAATTTATTGGATTTTGATTTGAACAAACAAGGCAACCCTACTCGACTATCCTCGAAAGCAAAAACTATGTTCAGGCATTCCCCGAAATTATTGATATTGCTTACTGCGGTGTTTTATTGTTAAGTCGCCAGCATTACAATTATTCACTGTAAAAAATTTCTGTGGTAATTTTACAAAAAAAAATACTGGAAGTTTTATTCACAAGCAGTTTTGTAATTTTGCAATAAATATTATTCGGAATATTCCAATTCTACTTCACGTATTTTTACCAACTGTGTCGTAGATATACATTATTGGGGGGATGTAAAAATACAATCAGTATTGGAGCTTTCAATTCATAGTTTTGTAAATTTCCAAAATTTTGTGTATGCCCTCTTCCTAAACATAAAAATAGCATTTTGCTCACCATGCAAGGACCGATTCGCAATGAAAGCTTCAAGCTGTAAGCGTCAAGCTGCAAGCTTCAAACTACAAGCCTCGGCTGAGTATTGCTTTTTTTGTGCACTGAAGCTTGAAGCTGTGAATGTGAATCATTGTACAAACCCTTTTATCCTAATTTTTGAAGCTTGAAGCTTGCAGCTTGAAGCTTTAATTGTGAATCGGCCCTAAGTGTCAAAAATTATCAAAAATTTCTTGGCTGTTACAAGAACTGCCCGGACCCTGACCAAACTCAAAGGTCTGGCTTTAACTTAAGAACAATCGGGTATTATATGCTTAGTATTCCATTGTTACCTGTGAATTATATCTATGAGAAGGAAAATTTAAACCTTACATTCCAATGAACAATTTGCAATTTTACTGAAAGTATAAGTTCTAAAATTACGCCTCTTACTGTAAAATTACAGTACAAAGTTCAGTACATAACATTGCTAATAATACTAAGAAATATTGTAATTTTCCTACATAAACGATTTAGAAAAATACACAACATTGCGTAAAATATAGGTCACATTCATGTAATCAACATTTACGTGATGCGGTATTGGAGATTCTCAATTTCTTTATGTAAAATTACAAAATTTATAGTAAAATTAAAATAATTGTGTAGTAAATTAGTATTTCATACCGCGATTTGTAATTTTACTATACATTTGCACTGTGAATTTACATATTTTTTTTACAGTGTTGTTTGACAGTCATATAGGGTTTCTCATACAGGATAACTCAGAATAGGATTCGGTGAATCTTTCCCCTGGGATTCGGAATCGGAATCCGTTTCTGAAATTCGCCGAATCCCGGTTGCTCGATATGAAATTCACTATTAAAATAAATATTCTTGATTATAACAAAAAATACAATTATTTGTTCCATCTGTTAGAAACTTTGGTAATTAAAAGTAAGAACTTGACTCAAAATTTCAAAATTTGAAAAAAAAGATAAATCTTGGTAGGTTCTGGGTGTTGGATTTTATGTCATCGTGAAGAAAATTGTATTGACATTTTAGGATTCTCGATTCTTTTAGTTTCAGTTTAATTTTTCAAATTCTACAATTGGTTTAAAAAAAATGACACACAAGTACCTATAAATAATAATACTTTTAAATTAAAGTACATATTCTAAAATTAATATGACCTTAGCTATGGCAACTAAAAGATCTAAAGTTTGGAATTATTTTACCGTGGAACCAGCAACTAGCAATTCAAAACAAGCAAAAGTAATTAGTACATTTTTGTTCTTTTTTTTTATATAATTATTGGCAAATATACACTATACAGGGTGTTCCAAAACACTTGTGCCAGCCAATTATCTCGGAAAGTTGCAATAGAAAAAAAAACACCTTTTTCTCTAAAAAATACGTAGTTAACTAATTTTTTTTTGGAAAGCTTGAACCATTTCCTATGAATAAGGTCTGAGCAATTTACTTACGGCCTTTACTTTTGAAGTTATAAGCACAAATTCTTTCCCTCCCTCCCTCCCGGAACAAAAAATGTGGGCAATGAAATTGCGCATGAAAAGCGTTATAATCAGTTGTGCAAAAAAAGGTGTAATTAAAAAGATATTGGCAAAATGCTACTTTTGAATTTACGTTTAAGTGTTGACAAAAGTGCTGTAATTCGTGAAATATTAGCCCTACGTAAAAAATGCTAATAACAAAAATTATAGATAATCGCGTATTATATAAGTCTTACGAAGGATTTTTTCATGTAGAATTAACCATTAACGAAATATAGTGCAAAGAGAGTGATATATGAAGTTTGAAGCACTATATTTCCGTACATATAGAATTTACAAAAAAAAATCTGAACGATAAAGTTAAATCACTCGACCTATTTATGGGACTATTAATACAATATATATTTTTTGTAAATTAAAATTGTGTTTATTTGAAATTGGAATCAGCGGTTCTCAGTTTTAAGGATTCGGCGAATCCAAAAAGACCGGGTTTTGAAAAACTCTACAGTCATACTCCCACTAAGGAACTCGCATAAAGAAAGTTTTCATCCAAAACAGTTGCAGGGTGCTTTAATATACCCCAGAACCTGCCCAGGAAAAATAGGGTCACGTTCTGCTGGGTCCACGGACACGGGAGTATCGAGGCCAATAAGACTGCGGACAATCTTACGCTGGCCCAGTAACGTTCAGAACCTAGCCTATTGAGAATCGGTCTAAACATGACAGACATGCTAAAGAACTAATAACACCCTTTACCTTAAATTGCGATACCACTCTAAACAGGGCGGGCCTTAGGATGTTGGTGGTACATTTGACTGGGCATAGTCTCAACTAAGGATTGTCTCAGCAGGTGACAGAATGTCGACTCTGCCTGGAAGGCGATGAGACAAACATGTTCTCCGCACGCTTCCTTTGCCCAAAAAAGCTCGTGCTCCGAGCGATCCTGTTTCGATGCATGTCAGTTAATTGCTCGGTCCACTTTCGCTTGTTTCCTTACCAACAATTTTTAACTTACTCCAAACAAATTCTTTTCAAATAAAATATGTTCATAACCAACGCTTAAAGGACTAGGGTCCCTTTACAGTATACATTAACAGTGTTTTTTTTTCTGAGAATGATCATGAAACCCAGTTGTTTACCCCTTTTTTATTATGTCAAAATGTTTTAATTAGAACTCACCATCAAAACTCCAAAATGCATTTATAACCAAAAAAAAACTTCATAACGATCCCAACCAACTGTTCGACTCGGCCCCGCGCCACATTCTAGCAAAGTCATCATTATCGGTAAAGACCACGGCACCGTGTCATTTTTGATCCTTTTATCAGGGCAGGGCATCAGTAAACTTCACTCTGCCATATGTTGAACAGGTCAAGGATAACGCACAAATTAACGAACAACATCCTAATTCACTTTATCTCCTCGCGCTGACAGCATTACCCTCGAGCCTGTAATTTACCATCCGACACCTGATGTTCGTTTTTCGTTAAGGATAATAATCAATATAATACCGACAGGTAGTGGCAGGATTTTCTGATATCCTTAAAGCTGTTGGTTTATGAAATGGCCAACACATTAAATCGGAATTGGTCGGTCTCGGTGGTGGTATCTGGTATGGCCTTAAAGGGATCCTCTGAGGTTGTTGGTTGCCTCATAAACCTCAACGAATTGCTTCGCCGACACTTCGGCTGACGTCTTTAAAGTATCCCGAAAATAACAGACGAGCTCCTGAGGGCTGATTTCGAGAGAATGCTGGCGCTGTCACAGGGGTGGAATTTATTATGCTGGCAGTGCACCGCGCACGCGCCTCAACGTATGGTGCGCGTCCAAATTTAATTAGTTGACGGAGGATAAGAGAGAGGATAAGGAACGATCATTTTAAGGTGCGTGCGAAAACCTATAAACAGTAAAACAACACAGTTAGTCGTCCCTTACCCTGATGATACCAGCAATTTGAAGCAGGTATACATCTGTAGTCATAGCGGTCAAATTGCCTATATTTTTTGTTGTTGTTGTTTTTGTGTGTTGTATGCGCAGCGCATATATCCTTCATCAAATTTCAAACCGTTCCAAGTTAGAAATAATTTTCCCTCGATAAACATGTTTTTGTTTTTAGCAAAGATGACCGCTCTGCTCCACAACTTAGTGCAACTTTCGTTTCAATGATGACTACACGGGCTCTATCCTTTCCTGGAGCCGGGCAGGCACCATAATAACGCAAGACGTTAACAATAAATAAACGCCTCGCAAAATATTAATAATAGCGGAAAATCTATTTTAATGTTTACAGTGCAACGGGGGGAACACATAAATAAAACCATGGAGGCTCCTTTTGAAGTGCCGAGACCGCCCAAGCGATGAGTGCAGTGCGCCAAACATGCAATGTGCCACCGAGACGTCAATTAATTATGCACCGCGGCCAGCCACATGCTGCACTCTGTGCAGGTAAAATTACATCATGGAGAGTATCTTTTACGCATATATAGATATATTCGGATTGGGTTTAATTTATTGTAGGATGAAATGTTGGATTTTTTGTTGTTATGTTTTTGGTGTTTGTTTTTTTTTTTGGATGATGTTGAAGGCTTCTTGTGTAACTTATGCTGGATTAGTCAAGTTTAGGAATTCGTGTTTAATCATCTCTTGTCAGAAAAGAAACGATTAGACATAGCAATTCCCTATAGGAAATGGAATTCTTACTTCTACTGAAACATAGAATAAGAGATCACTAACATTTAGAAGTTTTTTATGCAAGCCAATAAGCGAACGATTATGTTCAACATGTCTCCAAATAGAATTCTTCGCTCTACAGATAATAAACAAAAGGACATGCAGAAACGGAAGATAAAGGAAAAGGAGACAAAATTAAGGATACCTTTTATTATAATCTGCCAGCATGCATACTATACGGCCCTTTTCAATGACATATAGATGGTGATAGGATTTCTGAATGTCAAACTCGCAAGAGAGAGCTGGCACAGGTCGATCATTTGAAAAGGAAATCGGCATTAAACATCAAATAACAAGGAAGAAGGTGCTATAGATTTGGACATGATCATACTTATAACCGTCAGCTAATATATAAAGCTTTCGATGGAATATCGCATTCTGATTCGCTGACAAAACTCCAACCCGACTAGAATTTAAAGGGGGCATGCCTCATAGGGCAAATGAGGGGCATACTGAAAAAGGGCTTTCCCTAAAGACTGGGGCGGCGGAGCATAATCATCGTGGGTGGGAAGCACGTGAGTGAAGTTAATTGGTCAATTTATTTACCAGATTTATTGGGTTTTAAATTCATTGGTTATGGGGTTATGCCCAACTAGAATTTAGGGGGGGGTGGTGGTGGTCTAGATAGGGTCCCTATGAGGCAAGCCCCACTGCCTCATGTGGACCCCGTGTGTATTGTCCTATAAGGCCCATACAGTTCATCTGACGCCTTGTCTCATTCGCTCCTCGTCATAAGGAATACACCATTTGGTTCACTTGAGGAAAAATCATTACTACCCGATTCCGAGTGGAAATGTGGGTAATAACTGTGGGTGTCGAAATCCTAATATTTTTAAATGCGAAGGTCGTGTTCCCAATACGGTCCCCTTACTAAGTACTAATCACGTCCAATGCTGCTTGACCTCTACAATCGACCTAGAACCGGTCTATTGAGAATGCTAAATAACACCCTTCAGCCTTCACGGTCACCAACATAATTGCGCCTGAAATATGAAGCAATGCAACAACAAAAACTAAAACTTTGTATCAGTAAAACGAAAGCTTAAGTGTATTAAAAGCTTTTTGTAAATTATGGGATTGCCTCATTTCATTTGTAAGGCATACCTCACTACAGCACGGAATAAGTGATCATTCAATCGCAGATCCTCCGTTAAAGTTACCCCTAGGATGTTAAGAGTTGAGTCAGCCGTTATATTCTCTTCTCCCACTGAGATAGGAGAAAGGTTGGTATTAGCTTTAGTGGAGATGAGGGAGTTATTCGTTTTGGTGGCGTTCAATTCAACGCGATTCATGCGGCCCCAATAAAGAATCGATTTGATATCCTGGTTGTTCGAAGTGGACGATTTGAAGTGGATCAGTTTACGATAGTGAAGACAAGGTCTGGCACGAGCTTGTCTTATATTGTCGAATGCGTAAGAGTAACGCAGAGTACCGTCATCAGTGGACTGGGTTTGCGGGGATTGAGAGCAGATCATTAGGTAATGAATATTTGGAAAAGCGCGGTGATAGGATTGACCCTTGGGGAGCACCGGCCGAAATGGCGTGGGGTTGGATCCGATGCCGTCCAATACTTCCTTGATTGAACGACCAGAAAAGAAGCCCTTAATCCAGTTCCTTAGAATTAAGTTTAAATCAATAGCTTGGAGTTTGGTCAACAGAGCAGGGTGCCATACTCTCTCAAAAGCTTTTGAAATATCTAGAATAACCAGACCAGACTCACCAAAGCGATGGATGCTTTGGTTGAGATGCTCGGTTAAACTTACAAGGAGATCGCCAATAGACCGTTTTGGTCTAAAGCCGTACTGTCTATCGTGTATAATTTGGTTGGATTCTAGGGATTGATTTGTGATCTGAATTTGTGAAGGGTCATGCCTTTTGATGTCACACCTGAATCTCGGACTACTTTCTTCAACAACAGGTTGAAAAGGAGGAAGCCTGGACCATCCCTTCTTGGAGTCGATCATAGCAGCTGATTTGTCTAGAAAGTGTATTGGATACCGGCTTGTCACATTAGTCATGGTCAACCTATATAATCGTGTTATGAAATTTTAGAGATCCCGAATTCTCTCATGGCTTCGTAAAATTCTACTCGGAATATGCTATTATAGGCGACCTTAATCTATGAAAAGATGTTGGATGGAGTTTTGAAACATATTTTACCATTGGCTTCCTAAGGTTTAAATACTGATCAGTTTTTGATCATGATATAATCACACTCGGGTAATCTGGTTTGGTACGATAGGCGAGAAAATGTTATACGCGGTATTTAAAATTCCTCCAACATTAAATCCCACTGCACTGTATCCTCGACTTCGTTCAATGTCTCCTCAGACTGGAACATGTGCTCCAGTATATACCCTTCGTCTACAGCCTGTAGTTCTGTAGTTTTTCTTACAACGGACGCCGGGCATCGATAAAGCATCTTGTTCGTTTCCTTCGTCCATTTTGGGCAGTACGACGTCTCATCATGACCGAATCAAAGAAATCTTACTCTGGTAGGTCAATGACCGCTCAAAAACTGACTAATATCATAGCTTACTTCATCATGATCCCTGACTGTTCATCTCGCTCCATTTGGGTTGAGTTTGTATGTCCAGCGGTCCTTCTGTACCCTTCCTATCTTCACTTCTCAATATTGGTATTACGCTATTTGCTGCCGAACGGACTTAGGTTCCACACTCCTCACTAGCATACATTAAATCGTGGAGACGCCGATCCTCACCACTATGTTAGAGCATAAAAGCATATTTCCCAATATTTAAAGGAATGGTCCTTACAGAAGCTGAATATAAAGCAGTTTTAAGAGATCATTATCTAAATTGCACAATCTTAGTGAATTTCGATCTTCCACTGGTATTTTTAGTTCAATTGTTTGTAAAATAAATTTAGTTCTGGATATGTAAAATAATTTACGCTCTTTTTCTTTTCGAGTGATGCTAAGCATGCGTTTAAGATTTCAATCCACCAAAAATTTTTCCGAAAATCACCTTTCAAATCGAAACTCCCATCCACACATTTGAGCAACCCAAAAACCAAAACACCCGGTATCACGAACAGCTGTACTGATTTTTTCCTTCAAGATCAACAAAAAAATTCCTTTCTCTATTGAGTCAAAAATCTTAAGGGGGCGCCCCCTTTAAGAAAATCATAAGTAACTGTCCGTAGCGATTTAGCTGAAGGTAGATCGGGAGAACTCATGTGCATTTATTTCCTATTTTAGGCTTTCACTTTCAAGGGGTGCGCTGCCCTATTTCCTTAATGAAAGATGCCATTGACAAAGTTGCTCCTGTCTAGAAGGAGCATGTGTGTAAAATTGGAAAACCAGAAGGGAACGGTGCAAGGCCCTACTTGATGGCGCAGTGATCGAAAGTCAATATCCAGGTTGTCTTTGCAGGCAGGCGTCTTGAAAGGTGTTCGGTTTTCAATAAAAATTCAAGACACTATTGTGTATGAAAGTATAGCGATGTTGTAATGATTTCTGCAATGGTTGTTCGTTGAGAATTGGAAGAATGGAAACGATGTATTTTCACACTTTAATGTTGACAAAGGAATTGCGTAAGTTATATGCGTTTTTTTCTGTTAGTGGCAGATGTTCTGAAAATATGGCACGTGACAATGGATTAAGATTGTTAAGAAGGAACTCATATTTTAGCACTACGAAAACCGAGAAAAACAATAAATGAAGAAGCAAGCTGCAGAGGACGAAAAAATTTTATGAAGTTATCTAAAGTTGCCAAAAAAACGCAGTTGTCCTCCTAGCAAACTGTTGAAAGCAATGTAGTGGTCGTGTAGAACGAAACTGATAAGTTAACACAAGCCACTGCAATCAAAATCGATCGATCGATATCGATCTAATAACGCCAAGATCACCTATCGGTGATTTAGACATGCAAGACTTCCGGCATCTCTACTTGTTTTTAGAGTTCATACGAACAGACAAACGTATCGCCGGTTTATATATTTTAGAGTACATATAAAGTAGGATAATAAAAAATAGGCTTAAAACTAAAATTAAAATCGAAATTAAAATCAAAATCACGATCAAATTTAAGGTTAAAATTAAAATCAGAATCAAAATTAAAGTTAAAGTTGTAATTAGAACTAAAAAACAGAATTAAAATTAAGATTGAAGTAGGTGCAGCAGGAGAATATAAGGAGTAAGAAAAATAAAGAAAGCTAATGAGACGAAGAAGAAGAAGATAGAAAAGTTGTGGCTTCTGAAAGTTCTGGCTGTGCTCATTTTCTGAATGTAATTTGAAAAATTATTTTAGATTGTGAGGGTATGCTTACACAAGGAACGACTACGAATCAATTTGACGAGAAAATCAGGAATATGTGGGATCTCAAGGATTGCTAAGGAAAGAGGAAGTCAAATCGGTACCAAGGGCTTTTGGTATAAAAAACTTTATGCAAGACAAGTAAAGCCATGAGATCGAGAATTGAAAGAGGTCATAACCCAGTAGAGAATATTGGACACCCAACTAGTGTTGAGCCGGACTTCCATGAAGCAGTACATTTGTCCCTTACACGATGAAAATTGTACTGAGGCCTCAGTTTTTTTAAATGTCCCGGTTCAAAAATAATGTCCTACTGGTATATGAGCGTGTATCGAGATAAATGAAGCGAGGTGTGATTGTAAATTACATAGTGGAAAGACATTTCTTCCTTCTTTTGCCGCAGTAAAATATCCAATTTAAATTGAGTAGTGGTGAGATTGTAAATACGAACTGGATGGAGAGACATTTCTTACATTTTTCGAGGGAGTGAAGTTTTGTATTGAAGATAATATTTTTCGAGGGAATTACATTGCTTACTTCTTTTGGGGTAGCAAAATTTCCACTTGAAAAAAAATATAAATATGCAAAATATAAATATGCATTGTGGCGGCATAGATTTCTTACTTACTCTATGGCATTTTAATGCATAAACTCGTTAAAAAAGCTATTCATTGGTATTTATTTTCTTTCTTTTTTTTTGATTTGCTTGTTTTTGGAATTGCAATAGCTCGCCTCATTTGAAGTATGACATTGTACTGGCTCAAAAGGAAAAAGAGGCACTTCTTACAAACTCATTTTATAATCGTGTCCTGCCCATCACTACACCCAACACATGATAAGATCTTCTCATATGAAAATAGAACTTTAGGCAATCATTAAATGCCATTTTAAGATACTGACTGCAGGATGAGCCGAAAATGTACATATATACCAGCGTGCCTAAAGGAAATGAGGTACAACGAGAGATTTGATAAGCTGGAATAGTTGAGGATAACAGGTTGGCATAGAGCCACAGTTTGCGTAGTGTGCTATAGATCTTTGAGAGCAACAATGAAACATTATTGCAACAGGGCAGCTTTCTCAAAGACTGCAACGATAAAAGGAAAAATACTAATAGGGCGAAAGTCAGATAAATCAGCAGGAAAGGACTTTTTATGTAAGGGAGTCACTATGACTTAAGTAGAGATGCCATTATAGCAAACGCTATTGGACGAAATGGAAAACATATTCCAACAACTTCAACGAAAGTTAAAACCATCCGAACATAGAGAGTTGAAGGTAGGGGAATCGGAAAGGGAAGATGGTGCGAAATTAGGAGGAGATTGAATGAAAGATGCATTGAGCGAGTTTACATTAACATGAAAAGAGTTAAGCTAGAGGTATGAATGCCTAGGGAACGAAGGATAGACAGGGGCGGCGGAGCATAATCATTGTGGGTGGGGAGCACATGACCAGATAACGCCTTGCCTCATTCGCGCCTCGTCAAAAAGAATATCCCATTTGGCCATCTTGAGCAAAAATCATTGCTACGAGATCCCGAGTGGAAAAAAGAGTCTTAAAAGTTTGAGAATCGGAGTGGATGTGTGAGTAATAACTGCGCCGGTGTCGGTATAGCTTTATATCGTTTTACCAATGCAGTCTCCCTACTGCATACCTACTAATCTCAATACAACAACAAAAATTAAAGCTTTGTATGAGTAAAACTAAAGCTTAAGGGTATTACTTTAAAGCTTTTTAAAAGGCTTTCCGAATGAGTAAGGCAGATGTTGGGATTGCCCCATTTTATTTGTAATAAGGTTTGTCTCATAGGGCCTTATGGAGAAAGTCATAACACATACCACAACTAAGTATCGTTGATTTTTTTGAATATTGTTCATGAGGAAACTAAGAGGAAAGCTCTATTTCGGGATGCCCCTCATTTATCACATGGGGTCCTTATGGGGAACCTACGGCGAACTCTTCCTTTTCGACATGCCCCTGAGGCAATCCCTTTTTAAATGCTAGTTGGGTAGGGTTTAAAAATCTTAGGCTAATACAGCTATAAGTTCTTAATAGCTCTAATATAATCTTATATTTAGTTTTCGTATAAAAAGCCTTGTTTGTGTGCGGCCCTTCCACCACGTTCCTTCGTCGACAGCGACCGAGACGGCCCTCCAACGTTCAAGGTTATTAGGTATTCATGAAATATTTTGCGTGTGGATTTCCCCACCCAAAGCGAAAGTGCGTGTGCACTTTTCCTTCCATCCCCACGCGCTCCGCCGTCCCTAAGGATAGACCAGAGTTGCTTAGGGAATGGCGCAGGATCAATTTTACAAGAATAAAATTCACGAATTTACGAAGATTTTTGTGCTCACTGATATATGTAGCTCAGGATTCTTGATCTGCGATAACGTGCCTGTTTACACGATTCGCTTCCGCGACCTTTCAACACGAAATTAATAGATGCGGAGAGGATTCGGGTGGGAAGGAAGTGCGTCTCAATTTTAAGACGACTCACGTTCGCTTTTTCTGACAGCTGCCTGTTTCAGTTTCATTTTGTATCATTTTTGTGTTCCATTTTATTTTCGTTTCAGCCGCAGTGATGAGCAGACGTGTTTTTTTATTAGGGAGGACAATGTTTTGGGATATGTTCTCTAGGGTTGGCCAAAAATATAAAATAAAAAAATTAAAATATAAAATAAAAGCCTTACATTAAAAAAACTAGTTTTGCACAATTAAAAAAAACACTCTTGTAGTCAGTCGGAATAAGTCAGAGATCGAAGAAAGAAATTTGTATAGTCTTATATTGTTTTTTTTTGTTTTTCTGTCGACAAAATTTATAACATTTATTATAAAAATATAAACTAAAACAATTTTATTTAATTTAAAATTGTTTTAACAATAATTAGGCACCCTTAAATCTCACTTTCCAGGGTTCTCTTTGAACGAGCATTTGTTTTGACTCCCATTCTTACAATTTTTCGAATTTTACTTAAAAAGAAGTCGTATTGCTTTTTTTGGCCCACCCTAGTTCTCGTTCCGTTTGTTCCACCTGTCTTAAAAGCGACTGGACTCAAAGCGAACCGTCTAAACAAACTTTCGCTTTGGGGCGTCTCAAAAGGAGAGACAAAGCGAACCGTCTAAACAGGCACAACGTCTGTACAAGAACTCAAGCTCAACAATCAATTTGCGGATTTCATGAGAAAACCTGGGATAAGTTGGAGATTTACAATGTCTTCTTGTAACTAAAGGGACACATTGATTAAATAGAGATTTGGCTGAAAGGATTCAAGAGATCAAACTTAGTGTCAACGCAGATTGTACTATAGATATCAGACTACTTTGCGAAATAATGGAGGTAACCGTAAGTTGGTTCATTAACGTAAAAAATACTATAAAACGAAACTGAAAAATTCGCCGGTATTTATTCAGATATTAAACCCTTAGGTGCCAGGAACTGGTTGCGAAAATATATTTCCATCGTAATCATGAATTCCAAAAGTTTTATCAAACCCTAAAGACATACAAAGTACGAATTGACAACCTTACAAATCACATAGAAACCAATCTAAAAACCAAAAAAAATAAATCCCATATGAAACCCCCGATCGAACCTGTTGCATACCATACACGGCCAAGGAGGATTCATTTATCACTAAAACGATATCAATCAGAGAATCATAATTTTCCTTGGTAAGCGATAAATTTTTACCTAAAATTTATGTTAGCTGTTAGCAATCTGTCTACATAAGCATTATATAAGGACACTGTCCTCAATTTAACAACATGCATGTCCCCAGATTTAAAACGTGCAAATGATAGCGTACAAACCACAACTATTTTGATAAGATCTTCTAAGTCTTTGGCCAGCTGTTGCACCCTCCTCGCCTGCACTTTAAGCCCGTGGTGGAGGCTAATTCAAATTTATGTCTAGCAAATGCAGATTAATTAGCGAACATAAAAGTGTCGTTGGTGAACGTAATTATTAATTTAATCTCAATTTAATATCGCAAAGGCGAAACGCAAATTACGATGAAAATTTTCTGGCTGCCAGTAATTTATGTTGCTCGTAACGTGGACTTAAGTAATCTATAAAATGTAATGTCGAGAGGCACGCGTTTATATTGCTGTGTAAGCTGTAAGATAGTAATGTAGACAAAAAACGATGTAATTTTATGTTTTTTTTTTATATGAAGATTAATTTTGTTGAATTAAATTATTTTGTCGCTTACTTGGTGGCGAGGAGATAAGGTGAAATCGCATGGTTAAGAAGTTGAAACCATTTTCGGAAGAAGAACCTTCTGAAAATATGAAACTTTTGGAGGCACTGACTTCAAACAGCAACAAAAAGCCAAACAATGAAAAAAGCGGTCGAGATCTAGGTATATAGAATAACAGGAGAAGATTGTTCTTTAAATTTGGAATAAACTCCAAGCACAATTTGTTGATCCTACTCTGAATAAAATCTAAGTAGGGATGGGCGATATTAGAAAAGCATCGATATTGACAACGATGTCAACATCGTTAAGTAAACATCGATGTCCGATAAACATCAATAAAAAAACATCGATGTTTGAAAACATCGAAGTTTTGGTGCTAAAATCAAACATTTTTAAAATTCTCTATGGAGTGGACCCAGTTTCAACTCGATCCCCGTTTATGACTGGGTTGAACCTGGGTTGGACCTAGTCATAAACCGGGTAAGTATGATTAAAAAAAACGTATTTAACCATAGACTACAGATAAACAGAACGGTAGCAAGTTTGTTTTTCTTTTATAACCTTGAATCAAAAATATATATTAGTGACATCTGGCATAAAAATTAAGAACTACTTCGCCATGTTCGAAATGTGCATTGATAGGTTAAGCCTAGTACGGTGATCGGGCAAAATTTTGCCTCGTAATTTTATCATTTTTCAGGCAAAATTTTGCCCAGTGTAGAGTGGTGGAGAATAGTGGAAAGTTTTTTCTTTACCTAATTTGTCTTTTCATTATAAAACAAATAAATATTCCTTTTCCATTTTAAACAAATTTTAACTGCTGCATTCGACTTTTTAATCCAACTGTCCATCTTTTTGCCAAGTAATTTGACAAGTAAAAGTCTCCACAATTAGAAAATCCATCTACTAGAAAATCTTGAAAGTATGCTTACTGTGACAAAATTTTTGCCCGAACGGCGTACTGCTTTGCGCTGTCAAAATTTTGCCGTGCTTGAGGCAAAATTTTGCCAAGGTTTTTTACATGCATTTTTAAGGGATGGCAAAATTTTTCCTTTGGAGCGTGGTCCATATGGCTGCAAGGCCGGGGCCAGAAGTAACCTTATAAAGTTCGCTAGTCTTGAACTAGTAAATTCAAGACGACAACAACTAAGTACAACATGTACTAAGCTTTAACATTTTAAAAGTCGTTTGGAAATTTTACTTTAATGAAGGCTTGCATAAGCTCAATTTAATTTTTACAACAAACAAATGTGGAAACATCGATTTTCGATGTTCTTGTTCCCATCAACGATGGATTGATGTTTTAGAGGACTCAATACCGATGTTAAAATATCGATGTTTTCACGCTCAACATCGATGTTTCGATAACATCGATGAATAATGACCATCCCTAAATCTAAGTATTCGATTGGGCCCAAAAGTTCTCCAGAGAACAAGAGGGGCCTCGGTAGTCTAGGGAGTAAGACGCCTGGCCCCGGGTTCTAATCCCGGCAGTACCAGGAGGCATAACACTCCAGCAAGTTGTTTCTTGTTGTCCGGATGCCAGAGTCGCGATAGTAATGGTTGGGAGTAGCTACTTGGAATAAAAAATATCGCGGCTTGGTTGTGGCAAGTTCTTTCCTTCACTTCTCTCTCTCCCTTCACTATTTTCCAACTAGAGATTGCTGTTTGACATTACAAAAAATAGATTGTCGACTTGCCATGACACACCTAGGGTCACTATTGCATATTATAGAATAAAGGCTGTCACTTATACGGACGACATAGTGCTCCTAATATACGGAAAGTTTCTCTTCACTACTGAGATTTTGACGATGAGTATTGGTTCCGTTAAACCTGAAAAATAAACCAGAGCTGACGCTTTTCACCAATAACAAACATTGTCGGTTTCAGTCTACCTACAGTTAAAGTATGGTATGAACACTGAGCTTGTCTCGATCAGCTAAATCTTTCGGTCTTATTTTCGCCTCAAAGCTGAACTGCATGTTGAACATCCACGAGAGGTCTAAGAAGGCTATTAAAGCGTTCTATGCCAGTGTTCAGAAACTCCGCAAGAGATGGCAGCAGAAACTGAAGAACCTTCTATTTATGGGTTAGAAGCTTTTGTACTGTTGAATAGGAAGCTTCAGTTGAAAAGATAGCAGAAAAAATAATGAAAGAGCTACCAGCGCCAAATTGAAATACATACCGAATCTTTTCTTCTTATTGAATTCTATTTTCGAATTTCGAATCACACAGTAAAACTGCTATACTAATACTAATATAATGTAGGAGTACCACTACTGAAACCTGGATTCACGAATCAAGATGATCTGCTATCAATCATAATTCAAGGCATACCGAATCAGGCGAATTTTTGCGAGTCCCCTTTCGGGATTTGAAACAAAAGTGCCGATTCCACGCGACTTTCCCACGCGGTCACCCATCTAAGTACTAACCGTGTCCAATGCTGCTTCACTTCACGATCGAATGAGATATATTCAGTATATTCAGCTTCGATATATTTAGAAGAATTTCAAAGCTCATAATCAAATTGGTTCGAAGTTACGCTGTCAGAACAATAGGCAGCGACAATTGCTTTGTAGGAGAATGATCTAACCTAATGTTCTATAAAAATGTTCTTACAAGAAACTCCTTTTAGAATTGTACCTATATCCGGAACAGTTTAGAAATCCTATAAATAACCATATTTGATAGCAAAAGAAAAGTCCATCGAAAGTAGTATTTGAAACAGGATTTCAACTACAATCCAATAACACACTCACTTCAGGCACTTAAACTGTAGCAACTATACGATAAAACCTTCATCACCTGCAAAACTTTAATTTAAATAAAACGATAATCGAAACCGCCTCCATTTTACCATTAATAATTTTCAAATAAATTATTACCTCCTAGAAATATGACATATATATGTAAAACTCATTACCATCGTTCGACCTTTAAATACCAAACAAACTGGTCTGAAATCGGATAAGCCAACAAAGTAAAGTGCAATAAAATGGAACACAAGCAAAATAAAAACATTAACATTAAAAAAAAATAAAATTATAACAAATAAAACGAGCGAAAGAGTGCACAGCCTTTCCACGCGGATGTACCTGTTTCGGAAGCATTCAGGTATGAAGGAATACTGTTACCTTGTGGCTCGTGACAATAAATAAAAATTATTTATAAAAAAAAATAAAAAGGGTAAAAATTTTTAAAGCAAAAATCTCGGATATCACAATTTCTAAAATGAATCCTAAAGTGAAATAATTAATCAAAGTGCGCCTGCGCTTTTGTGTATACTATATATGAATTGCAGTCCGAGTGAAATGAATCTTGATACATTTTGCACTCTCTTGGACCAAGTGTAAAGGAAAAGTACAAAAGGCCAGCGGCCAAACGGCAACAGCGGCAACAGGTATATATATAAAATGCTGGTAACAAGGTAAAAATGCAATGCAACAACACATACACACACACGCGCGCGCGGGGCTAAAATAAGAACAAATTAATAACTCGCGCCACTCACTAGTAATTTATGGAAGATATACATTCGGACATATGTTCTCGTGATTACAGGTTGTTTGTATAAAGCCAGCAAAGTGATGTCATTTATTATAGATGAATGAGATACTAGCAATTAATAACTGTCCACCGTGTGGATTTCCCCGATTTTCATTCTTAGTTAACGCCGCGAGCCTCTCGATCGGTGGAATGCCTTTCTTTCTACTTACATATACCTGCCAACCTCACTCTCTGGCTGGACCAAGGGCCAATATTCTTGGGGTAAACAGGTACCGCCATGATAGTGCGTTGCCGTTCTGTATAGTCGCATAATATAACTTCTTCTTTTTGCGCGGTCTCGGGCGATCGCATGATCACAGTCAACACCGATCTGCACAAAGATGAGAGAAAAATGAGCCGTGGATCGATATTGAAATTCCATTAAACTGTCGACTTTTGTTTGTCCAAAAGATAAATTATCCGGAATTATCATCAGCGCAAGCAAAGTGCGGGTCCTATCCGGGCTATCTGGCGATTGTGTTCACATACAGAACGATCATCGCCAGCCCAAAAAAAGAAAAATGTAAGCCAGGCGAGAGTATGTCAAAATCAATTTAAAAAATGCCCTCAAAATATAGTGCTCGGTTCGTGCGATCGGGCTTATTACGACGAGGCAGGCTTTCTTGGGTGATTGGGCGATCGCGCTCGGTTCTCAAGCAACAGGCCCTAGGGTGAGATACAATTAAATTCTCGTGATACGGCGATCATCGGTAACGATCTACACAAAATGAACTGTTCGTTCGGCTTAGCTAAGCTCTCAGTTCAGACAGAGACCATTCCAGCCGGGGCGATCTTGGCAACTCCAAATCAACTCAAGCAACTCCGCTGCACTCTTATTATAAGGAGAGATGGTTCGCCTGAGATGGTCAAGTTCATGAATTTAGATCTAAATCAGGTGTAATAATTCTTTTTGAGCTGTAACAGCCACACAACAGCCACAAATGGGTATACAACTGAACATATTCACGATTTTTGATTGATCGTGCATTATAAACTATAAATTTATCGTGATACATTCAGGCGATCAGGAAAACAAATCGAACACAGATAACAAACTGAATATATATATATACCAAAGTAATGGGGATGGACGTCTATGGATCTAGGCGGAGAATCAGCGATATTTCTAGTAAATTGAATTTAAGAGACGATGATTGCACTTCTGGCGATTTTAAAGATTTACGGAATTTTATCGAATTTAATTTTAACCAATGATTAATGCTTGAGTTTTTTTTACTGTAGCGAATTCTTAAACCTATAGCCTGAATCAAATATGACGTGCCGTACCGTAACCGTATGTACCCTAACGTACGAACATGAGTGTTCATAAGGCACCGACTTAAATTGACTTAATAAACTTGCATATGTTCGTTCGTTAGGGTACGTACGGTTACGGTATGGCACGTCATATTTGGTTCAGGTTAAATCTTTCAATTTAGGTTTACTTGTTTTTCAATGGGTTTGTACCTGTCGCTTTTCTTAAGAAAAAAACTTTTTTTATTACGGTGAGATTTTGACGATAGACTTTCCAATTTCAATGCAATTTTGCTGATTAGGCACAAGCTTCTCGTTATTTGATGGCAATTAGATATTTGTTTAGAACATTTCATTGAATTTGGGACATACGAAAGCAAAGCTGATGGCTAAAGGCTGATACAAGACTTCAGGCCTCTTGGCTTGCAAAAACTAAGTAACCTCTACTAAATGTACCATCACAGCTCTGCCAGCCTTGTACGAACATGTCCATGAAGTAACCAACGGGCAATGAAATCTAATTGTAGCAAAGGTTAGAGAACAAACGCGAGTGTTCCGCGCATAAAAACTGAGCTTACGGTTGTGAATCATGCTAACAAGATTATCACGGAAAATCCTAATTATTACGAATCCTCTAAAGAATGGGTCCGGAACGGTGAGCTAAAAGCTTTCTCTCAAGCGGAAGCACAAAAGGAACAGTATATTCAGAATGTCTTTTGTGGTTAATGAATATCCAAAGCCCCAAATTGTAGACTTCCAGTCTATCGTTGTAAAGGTACGGTTCCACTCATAAACTTTTGAGTGGAAGTGTAAAGTTCCACTCGCAAAATGTAAAATGTATATGTGTAAACACAAGTTCCACCCGCTACACTCGAGTGTATATACACTTTTAAGTCTACATTTCCACTAATAAGTGGAGTTGTGTAAACGCGTTAAATTGAAAAGTGTAGTTCCACTTTACAAGTGTAAACACCCTTTTTTTAGTGAACAAAATATTTATGTTCATTTTGCGAGTGGAGCGAGTGTAGGTTATGCGTTTATGAAGGTTTTCAAATGGCACTTGTTCTTATTTTGTACCAACTGGTAAAATTGTTTACACGACAGGTCGAAATACCCCTAAAATCAGTGTTAAAACTTTAAAGACAAAAAAAAGTATACGTTTTATTTTCAAACTATAAAGCATTAAAAAATGTTTTATCAATCATTAATATTAAAACATGCTTTATTATAAATATCACATTCTGCTGCGTCATTTTTAAAAGAATACATCCGAACATTAAAAAATCTAACATTATTTTTAATGGATTAAATATTATACAAGATCCGCAGTCTCGTTGTAAAGTTCAAGCTATGCAAAGTACCGCCAACGAATTCAACTAATCAGAATTCGAATGAAAAGCTAAGAGAAATGATGCCATCAGGATTTTTCAGAACGGTTTAGTCGTCCCTAACAATTTTAAGCCGCTAAAAAATCCCAGTTAGCATTTTGCCGGATCAGAAGTTTCTATGTTCTTTCTTTGAGTAATGTAAATAGGTTTAACCATTTATGTAAAAGCCTGCCTGTTTTAATCCATTAACGAATACAGGTATCCTTTTATTCACTTTGTTTATACATTTTCTTCGCCTTCATAAAAGAAATTACCATTGCCATTGTATCGGCAACAACTTATTCATTTGGCGACATTTTCCTAAAAATAATATCTACGGAAAAAGTGTTCACCTTACACTTTCCATTAAATGTATAAAATTTCCAGTTGAATGTATACATCTCAAAAAGTGGAGCAAAAAAAGTGTAACTTTGCACTTTCCACTGAGTGTAATCACTGATTAAGTTTATGAGTGTAAACTCGTTTTACACTTCCATTCACAAATGTATACACTTAAGTGTATAAATGGAAACGTACCTTAAGACAAAAAAAATTTCATAAAATTTCCATTATAAACGCAGACGCCCAACGGAAGAAAAATCGGAGGACGAAAAAATCGAATTTTACCAGAATCTTATGTTAGTATTCGACCAAATAGCTTCGAAAAATATAAAAATTATGTTGGGCGACTTCAAAGATAAAATTGGTAGCGAAGATCAATATATGGAAATAATAGCCACAAACATAGCCTTCACAGAACCACCGACCACAATGGAAGTAGAATAATTGACTTCGCTGGTAGCAGAATAATGGTAGTAAACCTCGCACAAAAGCATTCATAGAATGATCTGGACGACATCAGATGGACCGACCCGCAATCAAATTCATCGTATACTTATCGAAAAGAGAGGAGCAACAAGAATATTAATTTACGATTAAGCAAAGCTGATGAAACCAAGGTTTAGAGCACGACTATCAAATCAGAAACAGAAAGGTGACAAATTATTGTGTTTAGGCAGATTGCATAAGACCCACAAGAAACAAAAATCTGCGCGATTACCTATCTGGACCAACAAGAGCAAAACTATAATTATTATAAAGAGACATGCCCCAGATAAATTGTGAAGGAAAAAGAAAAGAGAAATATTCAAGAGACAGGGATATCCAGGACAACTACCAGTATAATAACATCGGATATGGTTACCCGGAAGTCAAAACGATCATTAGTGGCTACAAACCTACAAGACGATCGATCCTATGCAAGGATAATAATGGCGGAATTATGGCAGGACCAGCTGCAGGTCAAGCAAGAGGGAAAGAACATTTTGAACGGCTCCTTAACATAGCAGGCGATCATAAGAACATGAACAAACAACGACACTTGAAGTACTGATCATAAAGAAAGCTTCAAGAATAACAGGGCAACCCGTGTATCGAACTTGCTTAAAAGAGAGGCAGTGTGTGATGTGGCATCGTCCTGTTGAAACCAAATGTGCTGTAGGACCAAATGATTCAATTCGAGCAAAAGAAAGTTTTTCAAGACATATGTAGCTATAAACGTCGAAGCAATCTTTTGGAAATTGGAACGCCTACAGAGGTACACCGTAAGGAAAAGTGGTGTCCCCTTTAGTGTGGTTAGTAACGATAAACAACACATTACAAAAGCTAGATAGAAGTGAAGCCAACAAAGTAGCATATGCAGACGACCTAGTGATATTAGTATCAGAAATACTCCCAACCGTAATCAGTTAAAGCATGAAAGGATGCCTAAACAGATTAAGCAGCTGCCCGAGTACAAAGAAATTAGTTGGTTAATTTTTTTAAAAGCATATACGCGAGCGCAACTAGTAGGCATAGCGAACAAATGCGCCAGACACACGGGTATGCATGATCCCACTACAGGCATGAAAATCTAAAAATTCACCCCCCAGTTCGACAATTCCAAACTCGAATGCCGTTTTACCACCCGGTCCCCCAACTAAGTACTAACCACGTTAAGCGCTGCTTGACCTACGCAATCGCACGAGAACCGGTCTACTGAGAATGCCCTTGACACCCTGTATGGTCACCAAGCCCGTGTTCTTCGTCCTATGCAATTTTGCTCCTTCCAGTTTAAAAAAGTATGTGCGTACCGTGCTTCGTTTGGACAATTCGGTCCGTCTTTCATTGGTACATGCCTGTAGCGGGCTACATTTGCAAAAGTAGAATTTTTACTTAGCCGGACCGTGCCTGTTTCGGGTGCCATACAGGGGTTTTGACGATGTGCGTGTCTATCCCGGGTGAAAATATAAGACTGAAAACCGACTGAAAAATTACTAATTTTTTCTATGTTGAAGAGCACTTTTACGACTGCTTGAGTGATTTTGTGGCCAAAAAGTGATTTTTGATAACTTTGACCTTGAATAACTTTGAAAGGGTTAATCCGGTCAACATTTTTGTAAGAACTAAAGTTGTAGAGAATTTCATTGTCAACATTTAGGGCCTACGTACGGGGTTTAGGGCTTAGGTACGGGGTTGTACGACCTATAGAAACCGAGATACAAGGAAAACACCGGAAACACAAGGAAAATACGGAAATTGTTTTCTTAAAAAGTCCCAAGGAAGCTGTGGACCAATTTTCAGCCATTTCCGAATTTTGTCTCCTTTAAATGCTAATTTCCCCGGACTATAACAATTAAAAAATTTCCAAAATTTTTCTAAGTCCAAGAAATTCCGAGTCTCTCCTAAGATTATTCCAAATCTAAAAATGATGAAAATTTCCGCCTTATTTCGGCTCCTTTTCAGCCTTTTTATACGCTTTATATTAGCTTCACCTGTATGTATGTGTCTCTGTAAGTATGCATGTATGTCTGTTTGTATGTTTGCAGGTATGTATGTTTTAGCTTTATATTAGTTTAACCAGATGTATGTATGCATGTATGTATGTATGTATCTATGTTCTATGTAAACAAATCTTGCAACTTGATTTTGACCCACTTCTATATAACCGATCAACTTCAAATTTTGCACATATGCATAGTTCGCGTGACAATGCAATCTGACCATTTTGTAAGAAAATCAAGATGGCGGTTCCAAGATGGCGGTCGATTTTTGCTATTGTGTTCCCCGACCCCCCGACATGGGTATCAAATGAAACGGCATGACAGGTAGAATACAATTAGCTGTATGGCGTCATTCCAAATTCAAAATGGCGGCAAACAAAATGGCGGACTACCTTTTTCTTTACAACCCACTCGATATGGGTATCAAATGAAAGGGTGTGACAATTAGAATACTACTATCTGTGTGGCGTCATTCCAAATTCAAAATGGCGGCCACCACAAAATGGCGGTTTACCTTTTTCTTTACAACCCACTCGGTATGGGTATCAAATGAAAGTGTATGACGAGTATAGTATAGTAAGCTGTGTGATGTCGTTTTAAATCTAATATGACGGTCACTACAAATGGCCGAACACATACATATAATAGACTAAAAAATAGAAAATAAAAAATATAGTTTAAAAAAACTAAAAAAATACGCTTTTATTTTAAAATGAACTAAAAAGTAAAAAATAATTTTGAATGTAAAGTTTTTATTGCTCCAGCCAGTATAAGAAAACAACCTACCTTTCGAAATGTAAAAAAGCGTGGGGCGCTAGCTAAAAGTTCCGGTGTAAAATAAGAATATAGAGAGCCCCACGCTTTTTTACATTTCGAAAGGTAGGTTGTTTTCTTATACTGGCTGGAGCAATAAAAACTTTACATTCAAAATTATTTTTTACTTTTTAGTTCATTTTAAAATAAAAGGGTAGATATTTTTTAGTTTTTTTAAACTATATTTTTTTTTATACTGATGAAGGGTAGCTGATATCAGTTTTCAGTGTAAATAATAATTTCCGCCTGATTTCGGACAGAATTCCGTCTAAAATTCATTTTTCAGTCTCTTTCCAGTCCTTTTTCAGTCTTATATTTTCACCCGGGGTCTGTCTAATAACGGGCGAGTCTTATTTTTCGGTTGGACAGCAGACTACGGCTGACAGTCAACCCAAGCAATACTGAGCTAATCCTATTCACTGAGCAAATTCTCCAGGGTGAAATTTCTGCATGTAATCCAGGAGATGTGAAGAATTGCTAATACGTCATTATTCAATACTACCGTGACCGAAAATTAGCTGAGTAAAGTGTAACCAAACCAGTATTATGATTGTATGTGTATAATAAATAAACAATAATCAAAATATAATTTATAATAACCTAAAATTTGTCTCATTTGTTTATCAATACTTTCGCTATCACTTAAGTCGTTCAAACAAAAAAAACGGCTCGACCGATTTTTATGAAAATCTTTTCATATCATATTTCCTTTAACACGCTTCGAACGGCATCTCAAGGAAGTCGATATTTTTTTTGGTTATCGAAAACTATTGAAATTATTTATCAATAGGGAAAAGGCATATCTTATATTTACCTGTTGCATTATCCCAACCAAATCTAATTTCTGCATAACAAACACCAGTCACCACCCACTACAAACCAAATAACATCTCTACAAAACACAAATAACCATCGGCGTAGATACTAAATACGCTAGTAAATCATTTCAAGCAAACATAAAACAAAAGAAACTTTAACACCGTCATATCATTTTATTTTTATCAGTCAAAGTGTCATTGGAGGACGAGAAATCAGTGAATGGCGACGGAACGAAATTTTATTTCTCACAGCTGCCGACACCAACTCATAAGACGACCTTCTTCCTATTTACGATTGGGGTTTAACATTTCCCTCAGCAGCTAATTAAAAGTGTTAAGAAGGGGTAAAGCGACAGTATCAGTTCCATCCGCAGTCCCTAGACACTCCCACATCTGTAATTTATTGACGGACTAATTCTGTTTGAAGTCCTCTGATATGTTCCCAAGTTTAACCAGACAAAAGTGAGGAATTGGTCCTAGATCATCTCCTGCACATCTCAGCCAGTGAATTTAGTATTTTCGTGCCACCAGAGAAATTCGATACTCAAGTGGATATATCAAATATTTTGTGGCACAGACACTGATCATCACGAGAATGGGTTTAGGGTTTTAGTATGGTTCCAGTATAAATTGATTTTCAATTAATAAAAACAAAAAAAAATGGTTGAAAATAGACAAGTTAATTCGAGAAGGAGCAATTTTCGGAACGTTTCCTTTACCCTAGATGCGTGCAAATAAGGAGCACGCGACTTTCTAATAAAAGTCAATTGTTTACTTGCCCTTCCCAGAGTGGTCTGCACCAGTACAAAAACAAAAGTTCTTAATTGAGGTAATTGATTACTTTTCGGGAATTATTGGTCGAATTTTATTCAGAACTTTCAATATTGATGGGGTTTAATGGTCATGGATGGTTGCTTCGTGGGAATTGTTCTGAAGTTTCAAGTCGAGATAAAGGGATGGCAAATCATAAAGTGCTCAATTATATCATTTAATTGTTTATGAATGTGAAAACCGTCACGGCTAAAGTAACATAGTCTTGAAACCTACTGATAAGGCACGTAAACGACAGTGTAACTCTGATGTAATACGACATACGAATTCGATAAATCTGTGAACTTGCATAATATGGTATTTAACCACAGATTCTGGCCGCGCTAACCTAGTCGTTAAGACGCTCGACTACCATCTCAGAGGTTGGTGGTTCGATTTCACTCTGCAGCATGGTTCTTCGTCTTTCTACATCTCTTATCTAGATAACAACTATTTTTTGGCTCTCCTCTTTACAAGAATTCCCTTCTATATTTCTATCACCTGTTAGCAAAATAAGCAAGGAAGACGATCGATCTATGTTCGATCACCGCAGTCTCTGCTGGCAGTTCTCTTACTCTTCTCTCTACCATCTTTCCGAATAGAGTGTTCTTTCTGATATTCCACCTAATGGCCCTATCTAAACTAGTATTGCTTCAGCAACAGTAGAACCGGGTTTTTAGGAGAGAGGTATAGAAAGGGTAAGAGGGAACTGTAGTAACCTGTTCAAGAAAAAATTTTGGGCGTCAAAACTTAACACATTCACAATTCGCCTTCGCCTACTTTTCTTAATCGCGGGTAGCAAGTATAATTATCGACATGCATATATGTAGATATCTCCGTGTAAAGGCAAGAAAGTTACTCGCGATGAAAAAATACCAGTGTAGACCTAGATTTCCTTCCAAAACCGGTTTTGCAACTGCTGCTGAAGGAATACTAGTTTAGATACCCACAATGATAGAACTGTCGACAGTAAAAATGGATGTCACCTTCCAGGCGGACAATGGTCTTGGTCGTCTTTGGTCCAAAAGACACGATGAATGCATCTGAAGCAATGGCTTTTTTGAACAAATCGGCTCCCCACTGAGGACGAATCTTTCCACTTTTTCCTTAGACTGTTTTGGCTACAAAAATGTTTGCTTTAGAAGCATGCATCCTCATGTATTTATGCACGTTAGCACATTTCTGCAGAAACCCATGGGTATTTTTGATATATATGGTCGGGTTGGGGGGTATTTTTGATATATATGGTCAACAATGTCCTATTGTATCGTGAACATGACTTTTTCATTTTGAATTTTTCATTCAGGATTTTGTGGGCCGTTCCTACTCATATGCCTCCTTCAGCTATTTTGCGTATCTTTATTCGATGATCCTCCTTCTTCTAATTCAGCATCTCTATTGGTTTGATGTTAACAATCTCGCTTTAAACTTGTCAAATTAAGTATCTTCTTCTTCCTTGCGTTACATATCAGGCGCAAAAGAACTGCGGCCACAATTTGGCCTACTGCAGTGCAATCCCTTTACATCAAAGTTTCAGGCTGTGCAGTGGCTTGTGGCTTGAACTATTCGAGGAAGGTCTCATTAAACAATGAGATCCTCTGTCCCGAGGCAGTGATAGAAAATTGAAGAGTAGAGCCATTCTCTTCGAGAAAAATAGTACAGATTGAGTCCGTTGCGCTTCCGAACATTCATGAATGGTAATTTAGTTCGAGGTGTCCAATAATCAAGCTAACCAGTATCCAACACTCTCAAAAATTATCTAGCCACGTCTCAAGACAGCACAGATATAAACCGCTTGGAGTTGACGAACCCAGGCTTAAACCTCCCCTTTTTTGGTATATGCTTTATCAAAGTCCGATTTTCAAAGGTCCTAACTAGCGATGCGGAATCGGTACTCGATTCTTTACTCATATGAGTATTTGGCTTTCGATTCTACTCAAATCAGTACTCGATACTTTTGACTGAGTACTTTTACTCATATCAGAACTGATAGGGTGGAATCGAGTACTGAGTACAATTTGCATTCAAGGCCGAATTCACAAAAAGTGGCTTCCAGACAGAGAGAAATACATACAAATTTCTGTGCCATAAAGGAAGTGCAATTTGCCTTTTTGGGGTGTAAACGGGCTTTTATAGGTTTGAATTTATATACCCTCCTGACTAAAACTCAAACTCGCCCGTTTTTAGCCTGAAACAGACGTGCATAACATCAAAACACATGCATGGCACCCTGAAACAGGCACGATACACCTGAGTAAAAAATCTGCTTTTCCAAATGCAGCGGCTACAGGCCCGAACGGAATAGTCCAAACGAAGCACAGTGCGCTAACACTTTTTTAGACTAAATGGAGCAAAATTGGAGCTTTAAAAAATTGTATAGGGCGAAGAAAACGGGCAATAAAGTTGGTGACTATAAAAAGCGCCATTTAGCATACTCAGTAGATCGGTTCTCGTTCGATTGCGCAGGTCAAGCAGCATTGGACGTGGTTAGTACTTAGTTGGGGGACCGCTTGGTAAAGCAGCACTCACGTTTGGAATAGTTTATTACGAATACATTCATATCTGTAACAGAGACGGGCATACCTCTAGCGGGTGCCTTTTTACATTTTTCATGCATGTAACGGAAGCGTGCATATCTCTGGAGGGCGCATTTTTAGATTTTTTTCGTGCATTTCGTAGCAGCCGAAAATCGAGTAATTCATACGCTAAGGCAGTTCACAGAATTGTCAGAAAAGTACTCATCGATTTTCAAGGAATCGAGTACTTTGGAATGAGTAAAAAGTACTCATTGAGTAATTTTCTTTCGATTCTCAAAAAATCGAGTACTTTTGAATGAGTAGAAACTACTCATTGAGTAATTTTCTTTCGATTGTACTCATGAGTATTAAATCGAGTACTGTCCACCGATTCCGTATCCCTAGTCCTAACACCTAACCCGGGTGCCAAAACCTACATATGATTGACCCGATTAAGAGTACATATAGCTTCAGGGAGGCGTTGGCAGTGCAAAAACTAATTTCAACATGAAGCAGCTTCGGGACTCTACCGCTGTCAAAATAAAAGAATGGTCTCTTTCTTCTTGGAGCTCTGGCCTCCTTCAGTTTTTTCCTCCAAACTGCTCCCTCTGCTTTGCTGCTGGTCTGCAGTTTATTGTGATGGAAAGTTTTGCTGCATCAGCCTTTAACACCGTCTTCACAGTCACACCTTAACCGTGGTTTGTCCACTCGCCTTTTCCCATCTGGTAGTATATTCAGGGCTTTTTTCGGCATCATTAAGTTATCCAATTTCGATGCTGTCGTGTCATTCCTTGAAACCAATGGTATGTCGATACACGTCAATATTGTATTCCCAGAATTTTCAGAGGACCTGTCTTACTGAAAATAGTTGGTCCATTGTTGAGATATGCCTCTTTAGTTTGCACAGTTGAAATTGTCACCTTTCTTCTGTGGGCAGATAAAAAAAATTTAATTTTAAAAATTACTGAATACTGTCTTCTATAATAAATTTTATGGTAGTGGCTGTACGTACAATCTTCGATATAAACTATCTTTCGTACAGGTTGCAATACTCAAGTAAAAATTAAAACAATTTACCTGAAACCTAACCAAGTCCAGTCCAGTCGACCCCATTTCATTCATGTACTTCCAGGTCACTCTTCAGCTAACCAAAAACGCTGAGGACCACAGCCACAACTGATTCAGTAAGCAAACATTTATCTCTTTAGTGCTCAAAAGATAAGAATATTTGCTTGTTTTCATGCAACTCGGTCACTTGTTTTATGAGTCAGATCAAATTTCAAAGGGTTTCGCAGGTGCAGGCAGTGGCAGATAGTCCGTAGCAGCAAAACTTCCAAAACGAAAATCTCCAATTTCAAAATTAAATAAAAATCCCGAAGACCCGAATCCGAAGAAGTAATGCTTTGCTAAAAATGCACATGTCCAGTTCATCGATATTCAGCTGCCCCGTGCCATGACAAGCCAAACCGATCCTTATGGAATTCTACCCTTGCCCGAAACTTGATTTATCGACATTTAAGGACAAGAAAACCTTCCGAGGGTAGCAGAAAAGGTGTTTTTCCTTCACACAAGAACTAAATTTTTTTTGTGCTCCAAAACTGACCACAACTGCGCTTAGTTATAGATTTCTGAGTAATCCACAACTGCCAGTCTAGGACATCCAGCCACTCCAAATATAGCCCAGGAACGTTTCACACGATTACCACCAATCCAAACACTAAAAGGAACCCGGAGGGATTCATCATCATATCGTCATCAACATCCCTTCACTTGGAGTGCATTCATAAATTATTGGAAAAAGGCTCGGCATGCAACTGATGGCACCGATCAAGTCGGAAGTTCACTTGCATGTCCTGGCGGCAGTGTGGGTCACGTGTCCTGTTTTAGGGATGATGAGGGTGTGGAGCGTGTGCCGCTGGAAAAGGGTGCGTTTAGCAAGTGCTGGTGTCGCTCCGGTTACCCTCTGCTGGTTAACTTCTTGTTGACACTGCGACTTGCGAGTTTAATTTAATTTGCGGAGCAGGCAGGGCTGGTGGCTCGATGGGACAGCAGAAGACCTGAAAAATATGCTTCACGTCACCGCCAGTATATCCTTGAGCGGGCAGCAATTGTGTGGGAACGGCGGCATTTTTTTAAGGGGATGAGAAAATAATGTCACATATTTTTTTTTGTCGGCGATTGATGCGACTGATTTATGGGAAATAATTAAGTAATTTTATGGTTGATTAAAATGACTCTCTTTATCGATAATAATGTGATTAAGTACATGCTTCTCTTTATGCACTATTTTGGTTGGCTTTGTTTGGTTTGGAAGTTATGTTAGTTAAAAAACTTAAAGTGGCTACAGATTTATAAAGAAGACCACAAAATATTTCCTTTGGGGATTATAACTACAAAGGAATCTCCAGATTCATTTACCTTGCGGCAATAACTTTTAGGAACAACAATATGTACGTCTCCATATATGACAGGATTTGGGCAAGGAATAAGGTCTGCTTTTCATACAAAAAATTTCTGCAGTCTAAGTTTTTGAACAGAAGGACAAAGTTTATAATTAACAAAGCTGCTATACACCGTACTATAACTTCACGAGGAAAGAGCCCTACAACGACAGTAGCGCCATTTAATAGAAATTGTCTCTATGGTTTTTGAGAGAAAAGAAGTTATTTGAGTGGTTGTTAGAGTCACCTCTTTTCGGGATGGTGCTGAACATGAGCGAATTTTCAGGAGTCAGAGTAAAGTGCCCTTTAGTTACGCAAAGGTTTGATGTAAAGCAAATTTCTTAAGGAGCATAGTTTTCTTTATGTGGTAAACCCAAGCTTAGAAATCCCCCTTTGGAATACCAGTCCGTCATTTCGTTGTGTCCTGATGCATTCTCTAGTTGTAAGCTTAATTTGAAGGATAGAATAGGAATAGGAAGGCAAAGTGGACCTGCAGGGTGCTCATGTCGAAGAACCTTACAGTTGAATTTTTGAATGTTGTACAAGATCGAAAATACTGAATGTGGAACGTTGTTACACAGTCGAGTTTCTCTATTTATGAACGAACTTCAAAACCGTAGTGAGGGAGATGTGAGCCCCACAAGGTATTTTTGAATTGAGACAAAAATAATAGTATATAAGCAGTCAGGTGGGCACCAATTTCAGTGGACAGCCGCTATAGTATTAGCGATAACATTGCCTCTGGTCTGCACACATTCATACGGTAGCTAAATGAATCTCTGAAGAAGCAAAAAGTGCCATCTCCGATGAATTTGATGAAATTCGTAAGGAGGAGGATTGGCGTTGGTTGTATTAGAGATGAGATCGTGTTTTGTTTGGCAATTTTAAATTTGACACAATTCTTGTGTCTCCAGTCAAAAATGAATTACAAGTGCCTGTTGATATAGTTGGACAAAAGCTCGCGATCGACCTGACAAAGTCTGGCAACTGCTTATCTTATATTGTCAAAGGTATAAAAGTAACTTAGAATACCATCACTGGTAGTGCCTGGCACTGGGGTGTAGGAGACTGAGATTTATATAGTTTAGGAATAAGACGGGTGATAGAACGGAGCCCTGGGAGACACTGTCAGAAATGGCGTGAGGTTTAGATTTATCGTTAGCCAATATTACGTTGATTGACATGCTAGAAATGTTGGAAGGTTTTCGAGAGGAATGAAGTTTTTTAAAAAAAATTTTGAAAAGACCCAGTAGTAATTGACCACTCTGAAACGACGGCAGCGCTTGAACGGCCAAAAAGGGAAAATCTCAGTTAGACAACTTGGAGTTAGGACAACAGAACAGAACATTCTCTTGCAAAACCTTAGAAATATTTACCAGTAACCAGACGGAACAGGCAACCAATCCGCCCCTATAAGTGCTTTAAGACTTCAGATCTCATCGAACTGGCCCAATGAAGTCAAACGCCATATGGATTTCCTCAACGGTATCCCAAAAATTCCACTTTATCCGATCATTAGTTGGTGAACTGCGGTTTCAAAGGAAATTCAAGGCTTTTTTTCCTGCTCGTTCTGAGTGAGCTCATCCATCTCGCGGGTTCAAGAAATCTGGAAATATAGTACAAGGGCTGGCGCCTCGGGACCTAACTCCGAGGTCTCAATTGCAATGGGTAAGTAGCCCTCTGTTTTTCAGACTGAAATACATGCCATTGAGATCTGTGCTAAGCTCAATCTTGAGAAAGGTTTGTGTCTAGAATTACAGCCAATTTCCCGATGTCTGGAAATGCACCAAATTTCCGGCACGCGCGCATCGGTGGACATCCGCTCATGTAAACTTTTGCGATTATCAGCAATTAATTACCTGTAAAAATGCTTTCACATTGATTCTCAAGAATTGATTCTTGGCCAGTTCAAGGTTCAATTCTTGAGCTTTGATGTGTAAGCATAATTTGTAAAATATAAAAGAGCATTGTAAATAAATCAATATTCAGTCATTAAGCAACAACCATAAGCCTTTTTTCTTCGTTACTCAGTGTGAGGCTGCACTGAGAAAGTCTTCTCCAAGTTTGTTTTCGGTTTTAAAAATTAACAATTAGATAAAAGAATCTAATTAACATTTGGTGACCCCGACTATCTTTGCGACATGGACATGGAAGCATTCGAGCAAGTAGTAACCCTTCAATCCAGTATCGGAAAACGCATGGAGAAGAACTTCCAGAACTTCAGGAAAGACTCCATCAGCAGGAAGAGGGGAGAAGAGGCAATTCAAAAGATGCAACAGAAGCTCTCAACGCTGGAAGAAGATTGGGCCCAGTTTCAACAAAACAACAACCAGCTGGCTCCACTAGAAGAGGAATTCTCCCAACATGCGTACTTCCGCCAAGGATTTGAAGGGGTAGTAAAGGCAGTGTACGAGGAGTACAAACTGACGATACAAGCAGCCATCACAGCAGCTACAGCAGAGCTCGCAGCATCAAAGAACACAGCAGCAAAGGCCAAAGCAGCAGAGGCCACAGACACAGGACCAAAGGCGGGCACTAGCGGACAGGAAAATGAGAGTGAGCCGGAGGAATCAGCAGATGACAAGGGAGAAGTGGCCGACATAGAGCAAGCTAGGCGGTTACGACGCCAGCGTGCCCTCATGACGGCTCTAGAACGGCTTTTGTCATCTACAGAGCAAGACTTAAATCTCCCGCGCTCTCAGGCCTACTACAACCAACGTAGATCAACCATGGAGCAATATTGGATTGACATTAGCAGGTTACACCAAGACATCATGTCTGAAGTGAACCAAGCTGAGTACAATATGAATATTTTCCTTGAGCTGGAGGACCACTATCTTGACGTTATCACACATATTCAGGAACTCTCAGCTCCTCAGGAGACGGCTGCTATATCAACGATATCAAACTCAGTAAAGCTACCCAAGATCACACTACCTACGTTTGACGGGAACTACCTCAGGTGGGAACAGTTCCGGGATCTCTTCAAGGAATTAATCCATATTCAGCCAATGGGAGCGGTACAGAAGGCAAACCTAGTGGGAGAAGCTAGCAAAATTGTACAGCACCTCCCAGTAACGGAACATAATTATTCCATTGCATGGACAACACTTAATGAGCGGTACGAGAATAAGCGGCTGTTAATAACAGCCTACTTGGATAAATTAATGAACCAGCCTTCGTTGCAAAATGAATCAGCCGCCGCCATAAAGGCCCTGCACGACAACACAAAGGAAGTGCTGCTGAAATTAAACAACACAGGTCTTAACACAGACAGTTGGAGCCCTCTCGTACACCATATCCTGGTCAAGAAACTTGATCGAGCCACTCATCATCTTTACGAGCAGTCACTCGCCAATCCGAAGGAAGTCCCGGACATATTTGGACTCCTCAAATTTTTGGAAACCCGGTTTCAATCTCTGGAAGCACTGGGAAGTGGACGAATCAACGGCCACAACATGAAAGAGCGCCCCCAAGGTCACAAGGCCTCTTTAATGTTAGCAAGAACTCCTATCAGAAGGCCATGCGACATGTGCAAGGGAGAGCACCCGTTGTACTATTGCCAAAAGTTTTTAACGCTAAAACCGCAGGAGCGAGCCAAGTACATCCGTCAGTGGAAAAGATGTGAAAATTGCCTCAGGACTGGGCACTCAGTATCCAAATGCAAAGGAAGACATTGTTCTAAATGCACAGAGAGACACAATACCATACTGCACGATGATTCAAGGTCAACTCAGAGACCTTCACCACAGCAAGAGACCGTTGCTGCTCCAGCAAATTTAGCAGCCGCCACAGGGGCACAGTCTAAACGTTCAACGTCATACGTATTTCTGTCAACAGCCATCGTGCAGGTAATGGACCATCATGGCAATTGGGTGGAGGGAAGAGCCGTACTCGATGGTGGGTCCCAGCTAAACTTCGCCACCGAACGATTCATTCGAAGACTAGGTTTCACGCCCCGCAAGGAACAGCTCGACCTCTCTGGGATAGGTGAACTTGCACTAACAAGCCACGGGAGAATTCATCTTAAAATAAATTCACGGACATGTGGATTCACAACCAGTCTGGAAGCCTTCGTCCTCACGAAAATAGCATCCGATCAACCAAGTGTTTACATCTCCACCGCAGATTGGCCCATTCCAAAAAACATCCAATTGGCCGATCCTAATTTCAACATATCTCGCGGCATCGACCTACTGATTGGGGCTGAATTATTCATCTCACTACTGTCAATCGGACAAATAAAATTAAAGGACTCACTTCCTATACTACAAAACACAGTTCTCGGATGGATTGTCGGAGGGAAGACAACTTCACAAGCTGCAAATTCAGCCTTTTGCGGAATAAGTCATCTCGAGCATGGAGGACTGGAAACAGCTCTGGAAAAATTCTGGGAAATGGAGGAAATTGACAAACCAGAGCATTGCATCACGCCAGCCGAGCAATATTGCGAAGACCTCTTTAGAGCCACTACCAAGAGGGAATCATCAGGACGATACATAGTTCGCCTTCCATTAAGGCAAGACGCGTCCGCCCTAGGGGAATCTTGGAGTATCGCCTTTCAACGATTCCTGTCATTAGAAAAAAGACTAGCAAAATGCCCAGAATTAAAACAACAATATAGTGAATTCATACATGAATATCACCAACTTAGGCACATGGAACAAATCAAACAGGAAGACCTCAGCCAGCAGCATTACTTCCTACCACATCACTGCGTCATTCGTCCGGAGAGCAGTACAACCAAGTTACGGGTCGTATTCGACGGCTCGGCAAAAACAACAACGAACTTGTCCTTCAACGACATTCAGCACAAGGGTCTCAGAACTCAGGATGAGCTCTTCACAATTCTAGTTCGCTTCAGAACGCACAAATACGTTTTTACAAGCGATATAACCAAGATGTATCGACAGATATGGATTAATCCAAGTGATCAAAATCTACAGCTCATTCTGTGGCGAGACCACCCCAAAGAGGAGTTGAAAATATTCCGGCTACGAACAGTGACCTATGGTACCACTGCCGCACCATATTTGGCAACCAGGTGCCTGCAACAACTAGCAGAAGATGAAGTAGAGCGATATCCTTTGGGTGCAGCAATTACCAGGAAGGATTTTTACATGGATGACGTTATGACAGGGAGTGATTCCCTGGTAAAGGCACTCAATATGCAGACCGAACTCATCGACATAATGAAGGCGGGAGGCTTCTCGCTGCGAAAATGGTGTGCAAACCACCCGGACTTGCTAGCTAGGATCCCAAAACAAGACCGCGAGAAAGAAATTGATATCAGCGATGTGACAGAAACATCCGTAAAAACCTTAGGCTTAACTTGGTTCCCGAAAGCAGACCAGTTTCTCATAAAAACGAAATGGGAAGGAGTGAAGCGTATCACAAAGCGGAGTGTATTAGCAGATGTAGCCCACCTTTTCGACCCTCTTGGTTTGGTCAACCCAGTAATAGTGACTGCCAAAATCTTCATGCAGGAGCTATGGGCGCTAAAACTGGACTGGGATGCCGCCCTACCCGCAGAACTTCATACAAGATGGACAGATTTTCGACAAAGCCTAGCAAGGCTAAACGACGTCAAGGTTCCCAGGAGAATACTAGCAGACCGGCCAGTAAACATACAGGTGCATGCATTTTCCGATGCTTCAGAAAAGGCATATGGAGCTGCATTATACTTACGATCAGAAAATGCAGCCGGGCAGATCACCGTGCGCTTAATTTGTGCGAAGTCACGAGTAGCTCCGCGTAAGATAATCACGCTACCACGACTGGAGCTTTGCGCAGCAAAACTGATGGCACAATTGGTGGACCGAGTTAGATCAGACTTAAGTATAAAGATGGACAGCATTACGTACTGGACAGATTCGCAGATTGTTCTATCTTGGGTACAGGCCGAATCCTCTACTTTCAAAACATTTGTCGCTAACCGAATAGCCACGATTCACAAATTATCCAACGTTCAGCAGTGGAAATATGTGCAAACCAAACTAAATCCAGCCGATCTCGTGTCAAGAGGAACCACACCAGAAGGATTACTAAAATCAGAACTTTGGTTCAACGGACCACCATTTCTCTATCAACCCACAGAACTTTTCCCGGCAGAAGCAGTCTCCATAACCAGATTACTCCCTGAAGAAAGGACCAAGAAGACAACATTAATAGCTCATCACGAAGAATCTATCCTACAAAATACTGACCACCGGAACTCATTTAGGCACTTGCAAAGAGTGACAGCCTATGTAGTACGGTTCTGCCGAAGACTAAAAGAGAAACACACACAGAAATGCCTCTCCAAGGCGTTAACAGTACTGGAACTACGTCAAGCTCTCCACATAATCATAAAGATAATGCAAAAAGGTAGCTTTGAACGGGAACTCACGGAACTGAGCCGCAGTAAACACGTTCCGGCAGACAGCCCACTGAGTACTCTTAGCCCGTTTATCGATGATAAGGGGATCATAAGAGTAGGGGGAAGACTACAAAGAGCCAACTTGTCCTACAACAGCAGACACCCAATGGTGTTACCACACAAACATCCTTATACAAAACTGTTACTAACGCAACTTCATATCGAGCATCTTCACGTCGGCCCGCAAGCCCTGCTAGCAATCACCAGGCAACAATTTTGGCCATTAAGAGGAAGGCAGTTAGTTCAAACAATCGTTCATCAATGCATACGATGTTTTAGAGTTCAACCCAGAAGTATGGGCCAAATAATGGGGAATCTACCACCCGAAAGAATACAACCATCAAGGCCATTTTTGCACACAGGAATTGACTTCTTTGGCCCAATCCACATCCACTACAGGATCCGAGGGAAAACACCAACCAAGGCGTATGTAGGAGTATTCATCTGCTTCGCCACTAAGGCTACACATTTCGAAGTAGTCTCAGACCTAACAACGCCAGCCTTTATCGGAGCGCTCAAGCGGTTTATTGGAAGACGGGGAAACCCTGCCAAGATCTTCAGCGACAATGCCACAAATTTCATGGGTGCAAGGAATGAGCTAAATTTCCTTACAGATCTTTTTTCGAACACAAAGCATCAAAATGAAGTCTCAGAATATTGTGCCCAGCGAGGGATCGAGTGGCGTCCAATACCTGCACGGTCACCACACATGGGAGGACTATGGGAAGCGGCGGTAAAAGGGGCGAAACATCACCTCAAACGTCTCTTAGCCGGCGCATCTCTGACATTCGAGGAACTGTGTACAGTAATGACACAGGTGGAAGCGATTCTCAATTCAAGACCGCTCACGCCTATTTCTAATGACCCGAATGACTTCCAGGCCCTAACACCAGGACATTTTTTAATAGGAGAACCGCTGACTACAATAGCAGATCCCCAAGCCGAAACCTTAAAAACAAATTTAGCCAAAAGATGGAATATGGTGCGAGTTCTGCAACATGAATTTTGGCGACGCTGGTCAACCGAATATCTACAGGAACTGCAATCAAGATATAAATGGAAGAGGGAGTGTCAAAACATCAAGCCAGGAACATTAGTCTTACTGAAGGACGAAAACTTACCCCCATTAAACTGGAAAATGGGAAGGGTTACAGAAGTACACTTAGGAGAGGACCATAAAGCGCGAGTGGTAAGTATTAAAACTGCCACTGGGGAGACTCAAAGAGCGATTCATCGCATTTGCCCACTTCCATCGGAGGAAGAACCAGAATCAGCAACGAACATTGTCCCGACTATCGACCAGCTGACCAGGCCAAAGAGGAAACTGCCTCCTCATCCATTAAGAGGTAGATTCCTACCAATAAACTCTAACTGGCACAAGGCTGCAACAGATTCAACAGACACTAACGCAAAAAGGTTAGCCGAAGATCAACAGCCACGGCCAAAGCAAGCCAAGAGCTCGACAGTCGTTAATGCCATGACCACAGTACTACTGACTTTACTGGTTCTACCAGCTCTCGGGCAAACTCAGAAAGTACCCTTTGAAATCTCCGCGTTTGAACCTGAAGTCGGCGCATATTTTGAGCACGTTGGGAGCATCGACATAGTAGCAAGTGACTGGAACCTCATCGTGTACTTAGATACCACAAACTTTTGGCATGAAGCAGAAGAACTAACAGGTTTGGTAGAACGACTAAGAAATCTTTGTCAGCTTGCAGCAGGATACGAGCGCCTATGTAAAACCATTGCGAATGACTTCAATCATGAACTCCTAACCATTCAGCAGCAGAACAGCCTCTTGCGGATATCGCATTCACGCCAACGACGGTCCCCCTTCGACTTCATTGGAACTGTTGCCAACCGCCTCTTTGGTGTATTAGACCAAGAATACGCCGAAAATATGAACGCGATCATAAGAGATAGAGAGACCAACGAGGCACACTTACTAGCACTCCTCAAAAATCAAACATCATTAATAGAATCCACCCAAAACATCATCAAGAAAGACGAAGAATATATCGATCAACAATTCTCGACGATCAATAAACACCTCATAAAAATCCACCAAGAAATCCAAGAAACAAACCAGCAAGTGAAAGAACAACATGTCTTGCAGCTATTCAACTTCGTTTCTACGCATACGACGTTGATAATGAGTAGCTTCAGGAAAATGCAAACGGCACTAATCGAAGCTATCACCGACAGCCATCATGGGAAAATAAATCCCCTGTTAATAACGCCGGTTCAACTGAAAGGGGAGTTCCAAATTATTCGAGAACACCTTCCGCCCAAAACCCGGTTACCACTAACTAGAAAGGAAATGCAACTGCAACAATTGTACCAACTAATGACAGCCGATGTAGTAACAACTAACAACAGCATCATTTTCAACTTAAGGTTACCGTTAATACGGGACGATAACTTCAACCTCTTTAATATCATTCCACTGCCCATGGAACACGGAAACTCTACGATAATAATAGAGCCACCTAATCGTTTCCTAATAAGTGACCTTCACCAAGATAGCTTCTACCCTATGTCCACTAGGGAATTTCAACAATGTCACCAAGATTTCAGTAGGTACATTTGCAGATTAAGACGGCCAACTTACACAACAGCCGCATTCAGAGAACGATGTGAGATTGCGCTCGCACTACATAAGAACATCATTCCTGAAGACTGCACCACGACCTTAGTTCATTACACCAACCAATGGATACCACTTCAGCAGCAAAACCATTGGATTTACTCTCTCAAAGAAGAAGTCACCATAAATATAGTGTGTAATGCTGTGTCGTACGAGCAAACATTAAGAGGAAATGGAATTCTACTTCTGAAGGCCCAGTGCATCGTCAAGCAAGGATCCACCGTCCTTTACTCCCGATCCGTGGTCAACACCAGCATCGAGACCTCGTTCACTCCTCCAATTAACTTTACAACCCTGGCAGTAAAATTGGCGACTCTACGCCCTGATGCAGTTCCCAAGTTAGCCAGCAGAAATCACAGTGAATTGTTCGCCAACTGGACGAAACAAATTGAGGAATTTAAGGCAAACACCATTCTCCCGCACAGCTTGTCCAAACACGACGCCCACCAATATGCAGTAGGATACTCCAGTCTAATTCTTCTTAGCATCGGAGCGTTGATTTGGGTGTATCTGAGACGCAGAAGATCATCCTCGTTTCCGAAGCCAGCACCACGCACCACACGTAGACCGAAAAACGATCCTGCCTTTGAACTTCAAGCGTTCAAAGCCGGGGAGGATGTCTAGAATTACAGCCAATTTCCCGATGTCTGGAAATGCACCAAATTTCCGGCACGCGCGAGTTATAGATAAGACAATTTGTAACAACAAAGATCCACCGGATGTGTATGAAATACCATCCCGACCAAAACCTATGGCCTGGTAAAGGCACTAAGAATTTTCCCCAGACGGAAAATGACACCGTCATTTTCTGATAAGCTTAAGTTGCTTGAAAACCGTGAGAAACATTTTCGTTAAATGAGAATGGATCTCAAGGTTTTAATAAAATGCTTATATGCACTTTTAGCATCTAAGATTCACTTAGACATTAGAGGTAAAGATGGTCTCTTAAAATTAATGTAATAGTTAGTTAGGATTGAGCCCCCAACTCGGAAGGTTCATTATAAAATACGTCTAAATTCAAATAAAGCTTCTTTTATAGAATAAAAGTTCGGTTCTTTTTATTGTGATTTGTAGTGTTGTTCCCGTTGATAATTCTTTTTGAGTTTTTGGTTTTTTCTTCTGCATTAAAATTCGGACGGTGTTAAAATTTTCTTTTGTCCGTTATAATAATTACTCTTTTTCTTTCCGCGATTAAAAAGTGAGAAGGTGAGAAAAAAATACAAGTGGCGCAGTCGGTAGGATCCTGTTCAGAAGAATTAGGATCCAGTGATTCGAACGAGATAAAAGAAAAATAATAAATAACCGTTAATTAAAGTGTTTTAACTGAAAGTTTTAAAACAAAAACAAAAGGAAAAAAAAGTTTGAGACGAAGTGATTTAAACCACAATTTAGTGAATCGCGAAGAAACGACAGCTAAACCCTGGACAGAAGAAATAGGAGAAACCAAATTATCGATCAACATAGAATGGCCCAACCACAGCAACCACAACAAGAGCCAAATATCATGGAGCAATGCATTGCAGCTTTAACCGATATTATAAATCGGCAGCAACAACAACTAACTCCAAGGAGACGGATTGAAAAGGACCTAAAGCATCTTCAAACATTTGAAGGAAGACCTGGAACCTTACCAGCGTTTATAGCATCAGTGGACCGAGCTTTGACAGACTTTGGAAGTCAAGCTCATCAGGCTTACACCATCATCTACAACGAAAAAATATTAGGACCAGCAAAAAATTACCTGGAATCGTCACCACCTCTAACTTGGACGGAATGCAAAACAAAGTTGAAGTTGCAGTACAAACCATCGAGGGACCAAGGTCAAATTATGCAGGAAATAAGTTTACTCAAAGTAAGTACCATTACAGAATTGATGGACAAAATTAGAGTGATTGTAGATTACATATCAGAATGTGCTATTTTTAGTGAATTCCAAAGCCAACTTATTAATAATTTGAGTAGTATGTTGATTTTAAAAATAAAAGAATTGACGGCAGGTTCATTGGCCGCAGAAATAAGAGATAAGTTTACTTTGGAAGAAATTAGAATTATCATTAATAAATATGTCGGTGAAGATCAATTTAATTTAAAATGGTGTCGACATAGTAGCAATGTTTTTAAAGAAAGACATCCAAAACATAATATCCAAAGACAAAATCATAATTTTAAAAGTAACAGTAATAGAAATCTTGGTCAAATTAGACAACATAATAATTATAACGTTAACGACTCGGGACAATTAAGACAAAACGGTTTTAGCCACAATAATGGGCAGACTCGACATAATTTTAATTACTCAGGGCAATCTCGTTTTAATCCTGCTAGTAGTAGGCAATTTAATAAATATCCCTTTAATAGAAGTAATATTAATAATACCGTACCGATGGAAGTCGATTCGCTTAGTAATAAAAATGAAGTAAATCATTTAGTAACAGACGAGTTTTTTATAAACTAGCCTCGGAAAAAAGAAAAATTTATATTATTATAACAATTGAAAATCAAAAATTTATTGCCTTTGTGGATACAGGGTCCACCGTTAGTATATTAAATTCCCAAAAAGTATCAGAGGAGTTTTATGGAAAAATAGAGGGAGGCGAATGTCGCCTAAATACTATAGAAAGACAGGTTCAAATAAATACAGAATATGTAAAAACCAAGTGTCCGGAAGAGTTCAAACAACCTCGTAATGCCAGAATGCGATGGATAAAGATGGATACAAATAAATGTTTTCATTTTTTGATAGGGATGGATTTTATTGAACCATATATTGCTTTTATGGATTTAAAAGATAAAGAGTTGATACTTTATAACACCACGATTATACCATTTCTTAACAAAATCGTGGAAAATCAAGTACATGCTTTAGAAGAGGGTGATTTAGGGAACATAGATTTAAACCATTTAAACGTAGAAGAAAAATCGGGAATAATGAAACTTTTAGACAAATATAAAAAATTAATATACAAAGAAGGGGATAAACTTACTAATACAACAAGTATAGTACACGAAATTAGGACAACAACTAGTGAACAGATAAATTCGAAATTATACCGTTACCCACCTCAGCATGAAGCCGAAGTGAGGACTCAGATGGAAGAAATGGAGAGAAACGGAATAATTCGAAAAAGTAATAGTAGGTATTGTTCACCAATAATCGTTATCCCAAAGAAAAAAGACAATTCCGGAGTTCAAAAATACCGTATTGTAGTTGACTATCGGAAGTTGAATGAGATAACGATAGATGATAAGTACCCACTTCCCAATATAGACAGTATATTAGACAAGTTGGGGAAAGCGCAATACTTTAGTTCATTAGATCTCGCGAAGGGTTACCATCAAATACTAATAGCTCAAAATGATGTAGAAAAAACGGCTTTCATAACTCCATCCGGGCTGTACGAATTCGTAAGAATGCCGTTTGGATTAAAAAATGCCCCCGCCACTTTTCAGCGGCTGATTAATAATATACTAAGAGAATATATTAATAAAATTTGCGTGGTATATCTCGACGATATCCTCATTTTCTCGACAACATTAGATGAGCACCTTGACTCTCTAAATAAAATCTTCCAACGATTAGTTGAACATAACTTGAAAATACAAGCTGACAAATGCAGCTTTATGAAGCATGAAACGGAGTTTCTAGGGCACATATTGACTAGGGACGGAATGAAGCCCAACCCCAATAAAGTAAACGACATATCGAGAGTAGAATTACCCAAAACGGAAAAACAATTAAAAAGTTTCTTAGGTATGACAGGATTTTACAGAAAATTCGTTAAGGATTATGCTAAAGTGGCACATCCACTCATAAAATACTTGAAAAAAGATATAAAAATAAATATTAATGATCCGCAATATATTGCTGCTTTTGAGAAACTGAAACTTCTAATATCATCCCATCCAATTTTGAAATTTCCGAATTATGAAAAAAAATTTACAGTCATTACCGATGCTAGCGACTACGCTATTGGAGCAGTTCTTTCACAAGACGGTCATCCAGTATGCTATGTATCCCGAACGCTAAATAATCACGAGAGAAATTATAGCGTAACGGACAAAGAATTTCTCGCTATTGTGTACGCTGTAACTTATTTTAGACCATACTTATATGGGCAAAAATTTAAAATCATAACGGATCATGCACCTATAAAATATATGAACGCCAAGTATAAAGGAAAAGAATTTTCTCAGCGAAATCAACGGTGGATATTAAAGCTGCAGGAGTATAACTTTGATATAGAATACCTTCAAGGAAAAGACAACAAGGTTGCAGATTTCCTAAGTAGGATCGAAAACAGTCCCCGAATTAATGAGCAAAATAGTAGTGAATCTAATATGGACCAATCTGAAACAGCTCATTCTTCTGAGGAACAACTACTTGACCATATCGGTATTAAAGAAGAAATTGTAAATAAATATAAAACGCAATTAATTTTGACTTATCATCCAAATCAAGAAATGGAGATAAAATATGGGAGGAGAATTATTCAAATTAACCCCCAAAATGAGGAAGCGGTAATCGTAGATATATTAAAGCGATTTATAAATTCCGGACATATAGGGATCTATTCGGATGTAGAAGACGGAGACTATAATAAAATACAACAAATTATTATTAGACTTTTTTCGGGAGATAGAAGAGTAAAATTTATAAAAGCTACAAAAAGGGCACAGGAATTAGAAAATGAACAGCAGTGTCACAAACAAATTTCTCTATACCATACTAGAGAATCTTTACATAGTGGCATTAATGAATCTTACAAAACCTTAAAGGATAAGATCTATTATCCAAAACTTCAAGAACACATACAATTAATTATCAATAATTGCGAAAAGTGTCAAGGGATTAAGTATGACCGAAATCCCATCAAACCTACCTTAGCTATAACCGAAACACCAACTAAAGGAAATGATATCATTCATCTAGATACTTTTCATTATACAAAACAAACGTTTATCACTGTTATAGATAAATTAACAAAATTTGCGGTAGCCTATCTAATTAACGATAGAAACTGGGTAAAGAAGATAGCGATATTGGAGGCATATTTAGCTACATTTGGGAAACCTAGAAAAATTATAATGGACAACGAGTTCAAATCTGAACAAATTAAGAGGTACTTACAGGAAAAGGAAATAGAGGTTCATTGGACAAAACCAAATAGCCATACTGGAAATGCTGACGTAGAGAGATTGCATTCTACACTTATTGAGAAAATCCAAGCAATCGATGAAGATATTTCCACAGAACAAAAAATCCAGAGATCTATAGGTAATTATAACGATAGATATCATACAACCATAGAAATGACTCCGAGAGAAGCAAGCAAATTAACTGATACTTCTTTACTAGTAGAAAAGATTAATAAGAAAAAGAGTAAGTATATTACTAAATTAAATAAAAACAGGGAAAATTATATAGAAAGTAGAAACGACGGTTTTATAAAGAATTATAAAAGAGTTAGGCACAAAAATGAACCATATTTTAGAAAATACCCGTTACGAAATGTACATCCATGCAATATTAAACGAAAGACAAAATTTTCAGGTAACAACGATATTAATACTGATGATTGCAACAGTGCAAGGGCGGTTGCAGGTTCATCGCATAAATGAGGAAACTGGTTACGTTAAAATACGAATCCAACAGGTAGAAATAGCTAATAACACAGATACAATTTTACATATAATAGATCCAGTAGAAATGGAAGGAATATTACAACAGCTGCAAAACAATATAGCTTATTTAAATTTAGAAGATAGAAGAGCGTTATACAATGAGATAAGAATTATAAAAAGTAAACTTAAAACAATTAGAAATCCAGTTCCAATTCGAAAAAGAAGAGGATTAATAAACATAATAGGCAGAACTTCAAATTGGTTATTCGGGACCATGGACGATACAGACAGAGAAGAGATAACACAACATTTACAGACGGTCGAAAACAATAACCATAAGGCTATTACTAATTTAAACCAACAAATAAGAATAAACGAACATTACAACAAAACCATGACGGACTTGAAGACATTGATTGAGAATGACAGACATAAAGTTATGAATGAAATTAACGTTACCAATAATAATATACAACAATTAAGTTACAAAATTATGTTTTTGGACCAGGAAACCAAACTTAGATATTTTGAGAATAGAATAAACCAAATCTTAGATAATATAATGGCAATAAAAAACAATATTATACATCCTAGCATATTAACCCTTGAAGAGTTAGAAACATATCATGTAGATTTTCATAAATTAAAACTTTTAAAAGCTGGAGTTATGGAACATAAAAATCGATTTTTAATCTTTGCAATCAAAATACCAAAAACTTATATTTTGACAGAATTACAATTAATTAAATCTGTTACTAACTCAGAATATTTAGAAATCAACAATCCAGATGAATTAATAGTCGAAATAAACAATAATTCCTTCAAATACGAAAAAGACACTTTATTTAAGGACTTAAAATTGAGTCAACACTGTATTTTCAAAAGCTCATGTAATTTAGTATATAACAATATTACGAGTATTGAAGAAGTAGATGAAGAGACCATTTTTATAAAGAATGCTTATAATGAAACCATAGTTCATAATTGCGATCAGAGATTGCTCAAATTAACTGGTAACTATTTAATCAATTTTAATAATTGCTCGTTAAAAGTAAGTAATAATATATTTTATAATAAAAAAGTGTCATTTCTAGATAAATACTATTATCCAGCTAAAGAAATTAATTTAACTTTAATAAAACCAATAAATTTTAACAAAATTATTTTTGAAAATATAGATAATCTAAAGGAGATATCTGAAATTAAGTTTCATAAGAAAATGGTATATGGAACTAGTGTAAGTACCATTATTTTGTTAACATTGTTTATATTATGTATTATTTTATATATCCTTTGGAAAAATAAAAAAAGAAAGGATTAATGTAATAAATTTGAAGTCGGAGACTTCAGACTTAAAGAGGGGAGAAGTTATAGATAAGACAATTTGTAACAACAAAGATCCACCGGATGTGTATGAAATACCATCCCGACCAAAACCTATGGCCTGGTAAAGGCACTAAGAATTTTCCCCAGACGGAAAATGACACCGTCATTTTCTGATAAGCTTAAGTTGCTTGAAAACCGTGAGAAACATTTTCGTTAAATGAGAATGGATCTCAAGGTTTTAATAAAATGCTTATATGCACTTTTAGCATCTAAGATTCACTTAGACATTAGAGGTAAAGATGGTCTCTTAAAATTAATGTAATAGTTAGTTAGGATTGAGCCCCCAACTCGGAAGGTTCATTATAAAATACGTCTAAATTCAAATAAAGCTTCTTTTATAGAATAAAAGTTCGGTTCTTTTTATTGTGATTTGTAGTGTTGTTCCCGTTGATAATTCTTTTTGAGTTTTTGGTTTTTTCTTCTGCATTAAAATTCGGACGGTGTTAAAATTTTCTTTTGTCCGTTATAATAATTACTCTTTTTCTTTCCGCGATTAAAAAGTGAGAAGGTGAGAAAAAAATACAAGTCGCGCATCGGTGGACATCCGCTCATGTAAACTTTTGCGATTATCAGCAATTAATTACCTGTAAAAATGCTTTCACATTGATTCTCAAGAATTGATTCTTGGCCAGTTCAAGGTTCAATTCTTGAGCTTTGATGTGTAAGCATAATTTGTAAAATATAAAAGAGCATTGTAAATAAATCAATATTCAGTCATTAAGCAACAACCATAAGCCTTTTTTCTTCGTTACTCAGTGTGAGGCTGCACTGAGAAAGTCTTCTCCAAGTTTGTTTTCGGTTTTAAAAATTAACAATTAGGCGCTAACATTAGAATATTTTCGGACAGTCAATCTGCCATCAAGGCACTCTTATCGTGGAAGTTTTCTTTTGGAAGTTTTCTTTGTAAAGTGGTTTGACGTACTCCAGAGCCTGGTCAGGAAAAATATGGTCTCACACTGCTGGGTCCCTGGACATTGGACTATCAAGGGCAATCGGTCGGATAAGCTTTCGAAGAGGGGGTGTAAGATAGGGTTTCTCATACCGAATAACTCGGAATCGGATTCGGCGAATCTTTCCCCTAAGATTCGGAATCGGGATCCGTTTCTGAAATTCGCCGAATCCTGATTCCCGATTGCTCGATATGAAATTCACTATTAAAATAAATATTCTTGATAAAATTAGTTGTTCCATCTGTTAGAAATTTGGATATTTAAAAGTAACAACTTGACTCAATATTTCAAAATTTGAAAAAAAATTTGTTTGGATTTCATGTCATGGTGAAGAAAATTGTATTGACATTTTAGGATTCTCGATTGTTTTAGTTTCAGTTTAATTTTTCAAATGCAAAAATTGGTTTAAAAAAATGACATACAAGTTACCTATAAATAATAATACCTTTTAAATTAAAGTATACATATTCTAAAACTAATAAGACTAAGGTAAGGCAACTAAAAGATCTAAAATTTGGAATTATTTTACCGTGGAACCAGCAAATAGCAATTCAAAACAAGCAAAAGTAATTAGTACATTTTAGTTATGTTTTTTTATATTTGTATTGGCAAAAGTAGAACTATACAGGGTGTTCCAAATCACCTGTGCCACCCAATTATCTCGGAAAGTTTGGATAGAAAAAAAATAGCTTTTTCTCAAAAAAATTACTAATTTTTTCCCCCAAAATTGAAAATTTGGACAATTTCCTATGAATAATTTTTATGCTACGGCCTATACTTTTGAAGTTAAAGGCACAAACTCTTTTCCTCAGCCCTCGCGGAACAAAAAATGTGGGCAATGAAATTGCGCGTGAAAAGCGTTATAATCAGTTTTGCAATAAAACGTGTAATTAAAAAGATATTGGCAAAATACTACTTTTGAATTTACGTTTTTGGATACTTAAAGGACTGTAATTCTTGAAATATTATTTTATAGAGAGTTATCCTTCTAGCTCAGAAGGTACACTTCTCAACTGGGAATTCCGGAGCAGAATGACAGCTTTGGCCAAAGATAAAACTTGATTTCCAAAATGACCTTTACACCTTGTTCGACGTCAATTGCGCTAAAACGATGTGTTCGGAGCTGTTTTTTAGTTTCAGGAGTAGGCAATTGTTAGACTGTGCTAGTTCAGGCGAATCCTGCTGCGTTTGATGATGTTTTGGTAGTCAGAGAGAGTCTGAGGTCGAAATGATCTTTGCGAGAAGTCTTACTATTTTTTGACCTTAGTTATTTTACACTTCACAAGTCCTGAAAAAAATTCCGTCTATTGAAGAATTGGTATATTACAGTATATTACAGAAGAGTTTGAGGTACTAACAATGGAATCTTGGATTTACTTTCAGCTATCGCCTCCCCATTTGCAATTAAAGAAGAAATTGATAACAATACCCTTTAATACTACATAATTGCCCAAAACTATTTCTTCAATATTTTCAAACCTGTACGATCACAAAAATTTCTCCGATACTTAAGAGAAAAAAGGATTAAAAATCATCAAAAAAAAGCAATTCTTAACAAATCGAAATTTTTCTGCTCCACCCGGAAACAAATTTAAATGATCCTTACCCAATTGTAAATGGCGTAGTTAAGAATTTCTCACTTTGTAACGAAAGTCCTTAAAATAACAGAATTAACACGAAGATCATTTCCAGAAATAGTGTCACCCTTAGGACGAGGGGGGATGTCTCAAAAGATGCACCTTTTTTCCACCAGGAAGGCACACAAGATTCAAGGCGAAAATAAATCACGTGAAGGGAATGCAACTAAAGTGCAGGTCTGAATTGCATTTGAGCTATCCCCGGGAGGAAAAATCAAAACGATTTTTCTTCAGAATTTTTTTCCACTATTTTTAGATAAATTCCTTTTTCTCCGGAATTGGAATTATTTAGCACTTGTTGGGGTCTTTTATGTTCGTGCCACCCTCGCTCGTCCTCCTATATACGAATGCAATCGAAGGCATTTTGTTGCTTGATTTTATAAATCAATCTTTGTTGAATTTTTTTTTTAGTCACAGGAAAACGGCGAAAAAATTTACATTTATTTTATTTAGTTCTTTTGGAGGAATTAAGGTGAATTTTTTAAAGGTGTTTTAAAAGTAGGATTTTGATAAAAACTCACGGAAAAAACCACGATGTTTGCAGATGTTTTAAGTAACAAAAAAAATTAATTTGATAAGACGTCGGTAAAAAATTTGAATATTCATTTCTTATCAGCATTGGACTTTCCTGTATGTTTTTTTTTACTTCATCCGGCTGCTGTCGATCGGAAATCACCTTTAAATGTTTGACAAAACCTGTGCCTTATGGCAACTTTCAGTCATGTGAACGTGCACTATGCTATAGCAGCTATCAAAATGCAAACAGTTTCCTTCCACACTACCACCAAAACATTTCCCCAACAATCAAACCCTTTCAATTGATTATGTGTGTGGTGATTTGCATAACATTTCCACATGCTTCTGACTAATTCCTGTTTGGATTTATTTCTAGATTTTCCAGCAACACCTTAGGGTGTTTTACATACCTGAAGACGGTAAAGGCTTATTTCATCAAGGTGACAGCCCTCCATTTCGAAGGTATTCTCCCCACATGAAGCGACTGGTGTGTATTGAATCAAGTAGCTCGTGAAATATAAGACATTTTTTATTGCGCACCTTATCCACCTCTAAAAGGTAAAAAAAGGAGTGCGCCTCAGCAGTGGCACTGAGCACAGTCTTATTGCGCGCTTTCGGGCATTAATTTCCAAAATCGGACGATGGGATTCTGGCGCATTTCTTTGAATATTTTATGGTAATTTCTTACTTTTGAAAGGAGTGAATCTTTAAAGGTGACATAACCGGATCTTCTCACAGACAATATACCTATGGGAAGTTCTGACCTGATTTCGAAATGAATCACCAGCGGCAAGACAAATGCTCGGAACGGAGCGTCTTTTCATATATTGAGGAAGGGAATATTAGTTCCGGTGTTGAGACACCAAAGTTCTATTCTTATTTAAATTTTTCATTTGTATGTAGAGAAAATTATAACAGATGGATTGGATACGATTGTGAAATGTTGCTTCATTATTATAATCAGGTTCACAATGTGATATCATGTTGTGGAAAAATACAACAAGTTTGTTAAAGGTATGGTGGTATACATATAATCGCGGCTTCGGGTATAATGGATCAAAGCGGTTTAACCTGTAGATTTCACTCAAGTTGTCTTTATTCTTATTTTTATTTACAATCTAATGTTGAGAGATTTTCTTGTCTAGACGAATGTTTTCTTTTGCACATCATTTCCAGTTACGACATTTGATGATATTTTAAACTCAAAAGAAAACTTCGTTATGAACTTCAAAATAAAAATATTTGATTAGAAGACATATAATATCAATCTACGTCATCCTTTATAAACTCTATAGATACTAAATGCAAAATTTTATAGATTAAAACGCAATACCTGGATTTCACCTATGTTCACCTGGATTTTCCCCAAATGACGAAATTATTATGTAAATATTCATAGACTGAGCACACAACAATTTTAAAGATAAAAATCGTAGCAATTTCTTTCCAAATTTTATTTCGTTATTAAAAAATAGTTTTGCACTTGAAGATAGCTTCTTTTTTTGAAATGTGAAAGTCTAAGCCCTGGAGTACCCTTTTTACTGCCAGTTTGAGATTCAAGTCATAGTTGAGAAGAAATCTTAGCTACAAAAACAGGTGAGGCATAGGATAAGTCTCGCCTTAGCCTTTAGGGGGATGTATAAAGAGCAGGCGATGAGTCCGGTACTTGAATTTTTGTATAGTGCATGAGTTCGGGAATACAGACTGTGTTAGGTCGTTCCACAGCGAGTTGTACTGCTTATAAAATAAGGCCTGCAGACTGTACGAATGAGCCGAAGGGACTAGTCTTGTGTTGTGGAAAAACCATAGTGGAGCAGAAATTCATTTATTTCGGTGGAACAGTCGCTGTAGTAATAGCGGTATAATTTTGACAAAACTGCTATATTTGAGCAAATCCAATCACCAATAAGTTTGAGAGCGCGGGTTTGCATCTTGTGAAGAGTTTTAAGTCGGTTGGGCTACTCCCACAAAACGCTCTTGCTACGAATCGGCAAACAATGCCTCGGAACCGGATGGATAACACAACGACGATCTTTGCTTTTCGAACCAGGGCACGAATTGGGATATGGAATGTAAGAACACTGCTTTCTGATGGACGCTTCAATGAGATGAACTAATAAAATACCAAGTTTTTGGGACTTAGAGAGACCAGATGGCATGATGTAGGTAGGGGAGCCCAAACGGTGAGTCCTTTTTATATTCTGGCAGGAACGAAAACGAAAGGGGTAGGAGGGGCTTTAGTGTGAATCCATGTGCAGCCTTATGAGCTGGTCACCAGTTTCTGAGAGTATTTCACCATGCGTGTCCCTACCTGGCAAGGATGTACTAAGGTAGTCCAATGCTACGCCTACGCTTCTGAAACCGCAGACGAGTATTATATGCGACGGTGATGGTAGAACGAGCAATCAGATAGAACACGTGGCCATTATCCGCAGATGGAGAACTATTGCGGAGAATGTCAGTTGCTTTAGGCGTTGGAAATGACCACGATTTGGTCATCTATTCGCCTCGAAATTGCCGAAATCACAAGCGTCCAACGCGAAGCCGTAAACCGTAGAAAGTTTAACATATACTTTCTGCGTAGAAATGGAATTGGATTGGACACACCTTGCGACGCAAACACGAAAATCTAGCCAAAAAGGCTCTTGACTGGAATCCGTCGAGTTGGAAGACCTAGAACAACGTTCTGGAGGCAGAGGCTACATCACCTGAGATATCTTGCAAGGAGCTGAGAGCTGTAGCACAAAACACAATCCGCGGAAGGGGAGCTGTTTTTGCCCTATCTATATATCCCACGATGAATTAAAGCAACAGAAGAAGAAGAAGCCGGTTTGGAGGATTTCTATTCTCCAACCCCAAACTAAAGGAATATCGACACATATCAGGACCCGGTCTCGTGTGTTTGCACGCCTGTGCACAGTGTACAATACTATAACTGTTGGCCGATAAAGTGACAACGCATCAGCGAAGCAGTAAAGTAGGTTGGAAACCATTGAGAGGTGATCGTTCATAAAAACTGGGAAAAGAGCTGGTGATAGAATTGAGCTCTGAGGAACACCGGCAGAGATGGTGTATGGCTTTAGAACAGAGTCGATACCAAGAGCTTGGAATTTAGTCAACAGAGCAAGGTGACATACATTGTTGAAAGCCTTGTAAATATCTAAAGCACCCCTGCCAGACTCAGTAAAGCGATGTATACTTTAGATGTGGGCTTCTGTTAGCCACACAAAAAGGTGCATACTTTCATCCAAATCGCGCCTTGTCCACCTCCATTCTTTTACTCCAATCGTCTCGATTTCTCGCTGACGTTCTCCAGTTCGATATGTGGAGAAGTACCTCCGCATCTGGTACATCTGCATCCGTCCACCTTTTCCTTCGATGATGCCAGGAAGACCTTCTTTGCTGTTCTTCCTTCTGGCATGCGTTCGACGCATAAAAAGTGCACAATTATATAAAAATCAAGCTATATCCAGCGGTGCCCCAACCCTCTCAAAAGTTGGACAAAAAAGTAAAAAATGTTTGCTATAGGAAATTACATCATGCAGGATCTTTTCTGCACTAGAACTAATAGAAATTAAAAAAGTTTTTTTCCTATAGCAAACGCTCCACCCTAGTTTCTAGCCTAGCGACATCTATTGAGTTTTACGAACGCCACTGATTTGATATAACTGATTATCCATGTCTCTCCCTGACAAATTGGGCTTATTATGCTTCTTAAAATTGTCCTTTCAAAAGAATTTAGCATGTCCTCTATCCTTTGTGCGAGCGTCTCTCTTAACCTATATCAGGGCGAATTAGTGTCTTATATTGTATAGCGTAAACTTCGTCTTTCGAGATTTCAGCAATTTACGATGTGCGAAAAAGATTTTGTATCCGAGTACAATTCTCCTACTGACTCGTTTCTCCTACTCTTCGTTTTTATTCGTCACCTACCAGTTCGGTGAACTACTTCTAACTTAAGTTCATCTATTCTCAACTTGCCCTATCATTGATACCCGATCACCTGAATGGATTTGTTTACCATCGTGCAATTTGGTTGAATTGATGTCTTTCTAATAACTGTTTCCAAAGTTGAATAGATACCCCAGCCCGAGCCCATCCCCTTGTTTGAGCCCTTAATGAACTTGGAAGGTATCTGTTAGAGTGTTCTGAACTCTAAGGGAGTATTCACACACACCAGGGCCGTGCCCGGGACGTCACAGGGCCGTGTTCTGTCATGTGTAATGGAGCCCCTGCCCGGACACGGACATGTGTGAACGAGTAAAGGAGTATCCACACATATTAGTGTTCCGTCAGGGGTTCAAAAAATATCGGTGTGTGCACTTTATACGAACTCGTTCACACATGTCCGTGTCCGGGCCGGAGCAAAAATCGAACGCTCCGGGCACGTCCCTGATGTGTGTGGATACTCCTTAACTCGGGCATTTGTGACGAGGTGGGTTAATTGTATCAGACGTACTAGTTTAGCTTGTATACATAATTCTAGTAAGATCTGAAGTAGCTTCTTTCTCTGGATGGAGTCGTACGCTTGCTGGAAGTCGGCAAAGATCTGGTATATGTTAACATTCCTCTCCCAGAATTTTTCTAGGAGTTGGTTTAGTACGAAAAGTTGGTCGGTGGTTGACCTTCCTCTCCGGAAGCCGGCTTGGTACTCACCTAGTAAACTTTCTGAGATAGGTTCCAGCCTATTCTTTATAGAGGTTGTAAATACATAATATTATCCTGGATTTGCCTGTTAGATATTTCTTTTTTATTTTTTCTGCATATTTTATACGCGGTACGTCTGTCTATTCTGTATGCTTCTAGTTTCGCTGTTGTTGGAATTGATAGGTATTCGCGGAGGGTGCAATTTACATCAAACCAATAATTTCTCATTCTTTTTGCTTTTACTCCTACTAGTCCGGGGAAATTAGCATTTTAAGGAGCCAAAATTCCAAAATGGCTGAAAATTGGTCCGCAGATTCCTTTGGACTTTTTAAGTAAACAATTTCGGAATCACAAAAAAACATGGCCGCCGCAGATATCACTTTTTGGCAAAAAAGTCACTCAAAACCTGGTTTTTTCGAAATTTTTTTTTGATCAGTCAATGCGAACCGTTATTACCTACAAAAAAGCCCTCTGGTAATTTTTTCGAAAACCTAACCCTTTCGAAGTTATTCAAGGTCAAAGTCTCCAAAAATTACTTTTCGGCCAAAAAATACCTTGAATTATTCGGAAAGGTCAAGGTTATCGAAAAATGACAAGAGTGCTTTTTTTGTAGGCAATAACGGTTCGCATTGACTGATCAAAAAAAAATTTCGAAAAAACCAGGTTTTGAGTGACTTTTTTGCCAAAAAGTGATATCTGCGGCGGCCATGTTTTTTTGTGATTCCGAAATTGTTTACTTAAAAAGTCCAAAGGAAGCTGTGGACCAATTTTCAGCCATTTTGGAATTTTGTCTCCTTTCGTGCGTTTTTTTGCTAATTTCCCCGGACTATACTTAAAATTGAATAAAGTTTTAATTTGGGGTTTGTATTCAAACACTATTAATTTTAAAATAAAACTTTCTAGACTCTTTCATACTTATAGGTATGGAAGTTTATTATAATAATATTTTTTATCCATTTTAATATAAGTTGGTGTATTTGTTGCGAAGTAGTACTCATTACTGCCCTCAGTCAACTTGTCTAATCAAGTAACTCATAAAAATTATAGTATAATAAAAACGGATCAAGTAACAGTTAACAAATCCAAATCATCTCAAATATCACAACATTAATAATCTATTCAAAACCCATCACCTGGCATCAAGTTCACAGCTTAACCATAACTTTAGAATGCACTCTTGAGGCTTATAATAACGCAAAATCCCAAGGTCCCAAAGGAGCGCAGGACACACCGGTGTACAACTGAAACTGGTTTGCCTTTTAAACCCTAATAGAGTCAAACAATATGGTCGCTAAAGTGCATTACATAATGGAAACATACGTTACAGAAGGCACCCCAACAATTATCCTTGTACACATCAACTTCCTTCTTCCGTAATATCCCATAACCCTCTAAGGGATTATCAAATTTCAGCGTTGGTCCTTGGCCGGTGCTTGATGCAGCACATCTCCCATATAGATCTACCACTCTGTGTCCCTTTCATTTAAGGCTCTTCGCTCTATGGTGTTCCGCTTGCGCCTCATTTGATTTATCCCGTGGGATGATTTGCGTCACTCTCGATGTAACCGAACGGCCGTCAGTGAAAATGAGGAATCCTATCACCAATTCAAAAAACACCCGTATTTGAACAATATCCATTGTGTACCGTGGGTAAATTTTCGAGATGAAATGAGAGGGGAGGCGCCGCTTTTAGTGCTGTCCAGTTTGGAAATTCTCATCAGAATCAGGCGTCAATGGGCCCTTTTTTTGGTGAAATGGTGGGAATAATATGCCCATGGGAACCGTTGTTATTTTGCAAGTTCATGAATTTTGTTGCAGTTTTTGATGCTGTCATGTTTGGGTGTAGCGTCTCGATGCACCCTTAGGAAATTGGTAGGTAAACCTGTGGAAAAGAACTGGGTGAAATATATTAGGGCGTCTTTAACAGTGATTTTATGCACTTTCTTTCAACAAGCGAATTTCCTTCCCGTACTGTGTCACTTTTAAAAATATTATTTTCCCGCAATTTTCGAACTAAGTGAAACCAAAATTTTACCCAAGGGCGGCCTACATCTTTTTCAGGTATCTGGGTATACTTTACTGCACAAACTCTCTCGTCGTAAGCTTCTGACATGTTTGCGATGCATTGGATTCGCGGTATATGGCGACTTTTCACTGACACATAGTTGCGGTGCTGGCGTCGCATTCCGACTTGGACAGAACCTAAAAATCATAGGAAATAAATTGAAAAAACGGTGATTTGTGTATTATTTTCCTATTCTACAGGTTTTAGGTGTTAATATCATTACTGCAACTCGTAAAAGTAAAAATTTGCGTTAACTGTGAAACTCAATTCGCCATACTATCGACAAATTTTAAGCCCATTATTGGATAATGCGCTACAAAATAGGCCACATTCAGCACGGAGTGAACAAAATTAAGCCCCGGGGGGGGGGGGGGGTTGGGGCGGGGAAGGCCATAGTCCGGCAACGTTCCAAAATTTCCGGAAGGGTAGGTTTTCGTAAAAAAAGTTTCGAACAAAAGTTACAGGGTCAAGTTGTGGGAGATTACTTTCAACATTTATTTTGCATATTTTCCACGAAAATTTCGAGCGGAGATAATGTTGTTAGCCAAAATTTTTTCATATTTTTGGGGTTAATGAATTTTCGACAGCATTCGGACAGAAGTTTGATATTTCTCAACAGCTTGAGGTATGGAACAACTTGACCTATTTTAAGTAGGGATTCAACTCTTGCAAGAATTGAAGCCAGCCGACCTTCCGAATTATTACAATTTCAGTGTTTGGGCCCTTGTAAAGCTTGAAGAAAATCCACTATTTTCGCTCAAAATTTGTTCAGCGATGGGGTTTCAAGTTTCTGACTTAATAGCAAAGTTTTCCTGAAGTTGATACCAGGGCATGAAGGATTTGACGGAAACGAGCAGGCTGATCACCACACGAAACAGAATCATAGAATATGGATAGAAAAAGGCTAGTCTCACTATAGGGTTTATGTACCAAGCATGAGACAAGCGAAGAAAGTCATTATCCCTGCTCGAGCAAAAGCTAACCTTCTCACGGGACATGCTCCTCTTAGATGTAACCTGAAAATCATACATATTTAAAAATGATACAGACATTACATACACATACAGATGTCAGGTAGAAACAGAAACCTTCCCTGCAAACAATTTCTCGGAGGCTCGCTTTCCCGGACCATTCTCGATTCGAATACTACTTGCGAAAGGTACGAGAAAAGATTCAAAACGCACCATAAAAGCTTTCCTAGTTGATTGGTTTCGATATCTTGCTCGGCTTTTATTGCCTTCGAATTCGTTTACGAGTCCGACTTTGAAGCAAGCTTTCGCTTTTGTCAAGTCCCAGTAGGGAATGGAAGTATACTTTTAAAAGTACTTCTAGAAGTCATTCTGCAGAAGCAGTCAAGTACTTCCACCCAGTACAAAAAAGACATCTATATATTAATACGCAAGCACTTTTTTTGTACAGCACTTTATGCGACTTCCACTAAACCGATTTTCCTCAAACTGGTTTTATATGGAAGTCGGAGTCGTAAATGTATGCACAAGATTTATTCATTTATCTCAATTCTGTCATTCAGAAATGAGTATTGCATTTCCCAATATAAAATGATAAAAGGACAACAACAATATAAGGTAGAAATTACGGTTAGCATATAAACAGGCGAATATTAAAATTTGTTATTAAGGTTTGTGAATCGACTAAATTTCATGAGCCTAGATTGCTTAGCGAAAGTTTGCCGTACTTCCCTTTCACTACGCTTTAAACAAATCAAATTGGCATTTCAAAATTTTGTCGGTTTTTGTTTTTGTTTCAACAAATTAGATTAGAAATAAATGCATATACTATCGCAGTACGGCAAGAAAAGTGCCAACAGTCAGTCACCTGGCGGCAATAACTCAAAACAGCCAATTTTTGAGTTGTGCCACTTTTCTTGCCGTAGTGCGAAGGTTTTTCTTTCTGTGGAGATTCTTACGTCCCGGCAAATTTTAATTAAAAAAATAAAAAAATAAATAATAAAACAAAGTGTAAATTATTATCAAAATATCACGGTAAGCGATGGTGCTTTTTAAATGAAGAAAGTTTTGTTCAAAGATGCGATTTTAGATGATAATGTAGTTTTTAATTACACTTTTTTAAAACAATTTTTTTTGTTTAGAACTGATAGAGAAATTAAAAAGTGGTAATAGTTCAATTAAATTATTACTGAGTTTTTTGAAATGCGTAGACGTCAAACTTTAACGGAAGGGATTGAGAGAAGAGTAGGGAGAGAGGGTCGAATTTCGACCAATGGGCGATACTAGTTACATTACACGGCGATGGCCTAGGCGGGGAAGTAATTCCCTTTTCACTTCCATAGAATGGGTTGTAGAAGTACTTCCTTATTCCCTTCCATAGAATGGGTTGTAGAAGTACTTCCATAGAATGGGTTGTAGAAGTACTTCCATACAATGGGTTGTAGAAGTACTTCCATAGAATGGGTTCTAGAAGTACTTCCATGGGAATGGGTTCTAGAAGTACTTCCATAGAAGTGCTTCCATGGTAATGGGTTCTAGAAGTAGTTCCATAGAAGTATTTCCATGGGAATGGGTTCTTGTAGTACTTCCATAGAAGTACATTAATGGGAATGGGTTCTAGAAGTACTTCCATAGAAGTACTTCCTTATTCCCTTGATTGAATGTGTTGTAGAAGTACTTATACCCACATTCATTTAGAAGTACTTACATCCAGTACAAAAAATACATTACATTAACATGGCGATGGGCTAGGCGTGAATGACTTCCTTCTTTCCTTCCTTAGAATTAGATCTGGAAGTACTTACATTGAACTCATATATAAAGCGATTATATTGTAATTTTTTGTAATATGGGTGTTGGGCGGGTGGGGGGGGGGGGGGTTGGGCGGAGGTGGTAAAATCAAGCGATTTATAAATTTTATTTATAATGCTGTTTTTAAGGGTTGTACCGAATTATATCGCAGTCAAATATCTATTTTGACTCGACTATGAATTTATATATTGCTTTTTTGAGAAGTAAGAAAGAAAACGACAAGGTATTTAATAAAACACTCAATAAAGAAGTACTTCCAAATCTACTTCACAGAGCAAGTTCTTGCGATTTTCCCTACTGGGGTCGTTCTTGAATCGTTTCCGAATCTAAATGTTTGCAAGGTTAGAACATGTCCTCTGCAAATGTGTTGCACTTGATTAAACCCAGTTGGGAAAAGAAGAACCCATTCCAGAAGAATTGATTCGGAATGCATTCCGAAGGAACCAATTGATTCACTTTCTGATTCTGGGGAATGAAGAAGGGAATCGAATGTATTCCCAGTTAGTTGCTAAGCGTAAATCAATTCCGAACCGATTCCAGGGAATGCCGAGAGGAATGAATTGGTTCCGTCCTATGACATCCCAGCGGGAAAATTTTGAAGGCCTTCCTCAAGAAGCTTTTAGGAAGGAGTTCGCATTCGTAGCTCCACAAAAGTAGGATGGAAGGGCGAAATATGGATAAGTATGGTTTTTGCGTTTTAATAAAATTTTCATACTAATAGGGCAGTGTTTCTCCCGTATGTGCTTCCGCAATTAAAGCAATATCTTAAAAGGAGCTCACCGGAAATATATTTAGAAGGTGTAAGAAATTGTGCTTCCTTGGAAGAAATAAAAGATGACTTATCACAAATACGTTACCGGGAATGCGTGAGGAAGGTGAATGAGCTTTTAGAGCTTTTCGGCTCACTCCTTCTAAAGACATGGCTGCACAAAAAAGATATGGAGCGGAATGCGAAAAGGAAGGAATTTTCGCCTTCCTTCCGCCTTCCAATGCAAAAAGAATCGGGTCTCTACATGTCCTTGAATCTAAAGTGGAATCACTTCCAATGTACTGGAATCGATTCTGAATCCATTCTGAATGCATTCTGTTCCCAACTGGGAAGCAGCTTTCGCCACACAGGAAAAGCTCAAACAACTCCTAAGAAGTGCGGAACATTAATCCAAGGGTTGTCTTAAGGCTGATCAGTAGCCAAAGTCCAACTCTTGAAGGAGCACTAGTTGCAGAACGCCCCCGAACCAAAATATACAATATTTTTTGAGCTACAGCAATTAGCAAAAAAAGAGTGAGAGTGCAACAATGTCTCACTAGTTATAAACTATGTCATTTTTGTGAAGCGAATATGTTGCAGTTTGCGGTTCAGTAGTAGCAAGATTATAAATGTAACTGAAAAAGCATTTAACCCAGTTTCTTCGGGACAACACCTTTTGGAGCATAAATGGCTGTCAAAAACATTTAAAACAATCCAGTCTCGATTTTAATAATGTAATTATGCACTAAATTGTCCGGAAACTCATTTGAAATTACCATAGCATAGTTGTCAGTAAGGCTAGTAACCAGAAGCCAGTAGTGTTCACTCAGATGTTGGCATCGATTATCCCAAAAGTGGCCTAACTGCTCCGTTGTTGATCTAAACGTTGACTGCAAATCTAAGTAAGTGGAACATTTCACTGCGGCCAGACACAACTAGTGCACACAGAATCAGGAAACCCTGTTTACTCAAGTGAAGCAGGATTGCCCAACGGCAAAATTTCCACTGAATTGGCAGCAGCCCAGCAGCGTGAAGTTAGTTATAGAATAAAAAATTCAGACTAAAGTGCGCCTAATCGAAATCTTGTCGAGAGCGCAACGAACGCAATGCAACTCCCGCACCTGGTGCTGCTGCCGTTGCTGCTGCACCACACCAGGAGCACTGACCAGACGATGGCCGAAGCGACATTTCAGCATTTTACACGTGATCTCAACCGATCCAATTTATACCATGCCGCAGTAAGGTGGCCACTTGCCGGCACACTTGCGTCGTTTTCACCATTTCGCCCCGGTGCGACTGTGATTTCAATTATGCCGAGAAGCCATAAGCAGGCGAGCGCCCAGTCCGCGCGGGCAACCAGAATATGGCCGCATAAACACCTCTCATTATATCTGATCCCCGATACCTGGGCTCCGATTTGTGTATCTATTTATAATCGTATAATTGCAAATAGGTGCATTTCAGCCGGAAAAAGCATAAAAGTTCGCTCTACCTGTCCGGGGTGTTGGTCGCCCGCTGGACCCCCGAACGGACAGCGGACATTCGGGCTGAAGTGCTTGTAAAGTGCTCCACTTTTCGACGAGTTATTTCAATTAATTTCACCGTTGATTGTTGAATCAGAATCGTTGCACAACTCTTTGCCTGCCGAGAGGTGCTGCTACTGTCCGCGTCCTGATCTTTACGGGACAGTCCGATCGTATAAAAAACAAAACCCTCAGGTGGACGTTAATTCTGATCGGTTTCAGGCATTTTAGATTTCAATTTGAATGGTAGCCATTGACCAGAATGAAAAGGTGCATGTCAACTCCTTATTGAAAACCGCCTCTCGTATTGCTTCATAGAAAGCGGGAAATATTGACGCTTGTCAGTGATATGAATATGGGCGCTAATATATCTTTAGATAATGCCTTGGATAACGCACTTTACGTCAAGTGAACCATTTACGCATGTCATTGGGCAACTTCCGTGCTTGTATCGAACGGGTTTTTATTGATTTTGAGTGAGTTTAGCTAGAAAAGGTGTGACAGCATTACCTAACCTAAAACTCAATAAACAACAGCTGAGACCATAGGAAATTTATTAAGTCCGAGGTTACGGATTACGATAATTATTGCTGTAATAAAATGGAAATTTGCTCCAGTTTTAATATAGGGTTGAGTTCTATACCTTGGTTCCGGTGACACCGTGGGCTACAGTACGGAATTTGAAGATATTTCGTTCTATAAACAACCTACAGACTCCGCACGGATTGCAAATTATACCATACTGCTGCCAGAACCGCGTACCTTAATTTAAAATGCCCAACCAACAAATAAAGTTAGTCTTAACTTGTCAACTGAAGCCCTCTTACAGAACCCACTCAAAACTTGAGTTCAAACTTGAAATTTAAATTTGCCAAATTTTATGTGAAGCTCTAAGCTCAGGGGTCACACTTTATTCTACCAGTCTCCCAGCTCGAAGGAAGCTTTTAGAGCAGACCAAATAAGGCATCTCCTCAGCTTAACCGGTTAATAATAGGGTGCAAAAGTTCCGCTTATGTCGGATCTTCACCTACGTACTACACCTCCTTGTTCACCTTGTTATCGACTCTACGAAAACGAAGCCCCGTTACAAAAACTTTTGTTTTTATTTTCGTTAGATCCGTGGCTGATAACTAAACTATTATGTCCACTATTCCTTCCTTCGAACCAAGCTTAGTACTAAACATTGCACTATGACGAGTACGACATGACGGACTGGTAGTAGAAAGGGTAACTCCCAAGCTTGGGAATTCAAAAAATTAAAGGGTGTACATTATGCATGACAGGGAGGGATGAGCCCTTGTCTTGAGTTTTTGGATGTTTTATGAATTCAGGAAAACCATCTGTGGAAGGTCGTTCCCTAGTCGAGTGCTTCTTCTTATAAACGAATTCTTATACCGTATTGTGTACAAAAATAATGGCGAGTCTTTTGTTGCTAGAAAAACCTTGTCGTGAAGGCAGAAGGTAATTAACTTGATACCAATTGCTTTAGTTAACAGATCAGTTGAACATGATGTAAGAGTCTGGATAAACTCCGGAGAAGTATGATAGCGCAAAAAATATACGCAGAAGTTTAGCCAAAGGTGAGGCACAAAGAAGGTAAATTGGCAGGACCAGTGGATTTGATGGCTTCAAGCTCTTTGAGACACCTATACACTACGCGAGCCCGAACGAAAACTACGTCCGTTGAATGAACAGGGTGCTTGAGGGCGAGGCAGCAAATCAGTTTCGGAAAAAAAGAAAAAGTGTAGACGAACAGAAATGCAAATTGCTTGACCTTGCATTTGCTTCCTTCAATTAATTAATTAATCGAGTTAATCTTCTAGCTCAGAAGTACACTTCTCAGCTGGGCTGAGAAACGGGCCACGCTTATGTGCAGGGGCCGAATCCGGCCGAAAGCACCAAAAAAGGTATAAGAAGAAAAAAACAACGCAAAACGAGCATGCAACCGAAAATGCGGGTTCCTTCTCAACCCTCCCCGGCACTCCTGTACCGAGCCGGTCCGGTCCCTGCACACAAACGCGGTCACATTTACCACTGCACAGTGGCTCGGCTAAGACATGCAAACACAAAACAAAAAACAATGCAACATTTAAGAGCACAAAACATCAAACAGAGAAGCGTGCAAAGACAATGAAAACGTGGGACACACAAGGAGTCACGCCACATTAAAAAGAGTCCTTTTAAGGACATCTTCGCTAGTTTGCATGCTAAAAACACTCGCATTTTTGTTAACATTTATAAGCATGCGGTTAACTGGTTCGTACATCCCATAATTGGTGTTAGAGGAATTAATGTACAAGAGAGGTGGACCTCTCAGGTTGTAGTTGTTCACTCTAAATGACGTACGGGTTCGTAGGAAGCCTGAGTCAACTTTGTCATTCAACAAACGATGAACGAATATAACGTCAGCGACCTCGCGACGCTTATGGAGAGAGCTCAAGTTGAGCAATTTAAGTCTGTTCACATAAGGCGGAAGAATAAGTGGGTCATCCCACGGGAGGTGACTGAGTGCAAAACGGACGAACTTCCTTTGAACCGATTCGATTTTATCGACATGGGAGGAGTAGTAAGGAGACCATACCTGGGAGGCGTATTCAAGTAAAGGCCTAACTAAAGATATGTACAAGTGCTTTGTGATAAGGGGGTTGTTGAATTCCTTGGACCATCTTTTTATAAATCACAGGACTGAATTGCCCTTGGAAGAGATATAATTGATGTGGGTGGAGAAATCCAACTTACTTTCTAACCTAACCCCAAGATCGATAACAGAGTTAGTGCGGGAGATCTTGTTATCGAGAAAAGTATAGTCGTAAGTTATAACGCCACGTTTTCTACAAAAAGTCATGACCTCACATTTACTAATGTTAAGGACCAGGTTGTTGTTGGAACACCAAGAATAGAAGGTGTTTAGGTCTGCTTGCAGAAGTTTGCAATCCTCGATACTCCTTATGTGGCGGTACAGTTTGATGTCATCGGCATAAATAAGGATTTTACAGTGCCTCAGCAGGGTGCCTCATCGATTGATAAAATAAAAAGAAGAGGACCAAGATGACTTCCTTGCGGGACACCAGAGGACGCCTCGATGTTTTTAGATTTGGCTCCGCGGAATAGAACCTGGTAGGTTCTGTCGGCTAAGTACGACTGGAACCACATAACCAGGGCATGCGGAAAGCCTAATTTTTTTAGTTTTAGAACTATAATAGAGTGAGAGAGCATGTCGAAAGCTTTACTGAAGTCTGTATAAACACAGTCAGTTTGACAGCCAGTGACAAAGCCTCGAACAGTGTGAGAAGAGAACTCTAGTAAATTAGTAGTAGTGGAACGAGCTGCAAGAAAGCCATGTTGGTTAGTTGAGATAAGTCTCTTGCAGATAGGGGCAATAGCAGAATAAATAATGGATTCGAAAAGTTTTGGTATACATGATAACTTCGCAATCGGTCTATAATTAGATATTTCGTTCTTACAACCCTTTTTATGAACAGGGATTATAAAAGAGTTCTTCCATAAGGTTGGGAAGCGCCCTGTATTGAGGGATTTCTGAAATAAACATAGGATAGGAGACAGTAGGGCCCCTGCACAGGATTTTAGAACAGCAGGAGGGACACCATCAGGGCCGGACGAAAAATCTTGTGGAAGATCATTTATATGTTTCGAGATATCTTCCCTGGTTATAGACAGAGATAAATTTTGAGCCGTTTGTATTGCGTTGATATGTCGAAAATTGTCTTCATGAGGTTGGAAGACAGGAGACGAGAAAGATTTGAGGAAGAACGATGCGAACTTGTCGCAAATCTCGGATGAATTAGAACTAACAGAGTTCTCGTATTGCATGGTGTTAGGATAATTATCAACTTTTTTCTTAGAGTTGATAAATTGAAAGAATGCTCTGGGATCCCCATACAGTTTACCTTCCATGTTGCTAAGGTACTCCTTATAGAGAGCCTCGGACAGAGCATGGAATTGGTCATAGCAATTGAGAAAAGCATAGAAGCTCGCAGTGTCTTTTCTCTTCAGGTAGGTTTTCCAGAGTTTATTCTTCTGGTTTTTGGTGTGTCTCAACTCATTATTGTACCAGGGCGGGGATGATCTGGTCAACTCAAGAGGCTCAATGGGTACACAGGATGCGAAGGTTTCATACAGGACGGAGTAAAATCTTGTTACGTCGTCATCCAACTCATTAGAGGAAAGCAAGCTATTGAAATCGATCGAAGTGAGCTTGGATGACAGTACTTCAAGATTAGCCTTTTTAAAGTTAAAAGTAAAGGTTGACTCCTCCGGGATTAGCTTATAGTTAAGGCAAAACAATAGCTGAGTAGGAGAGGAGGGTGATAATTATCAACAGGCGACAAGACAATTGAGCTAGGCTCAACATACATGTTGTCTGAGTCGGAAAAGAATATAAGATCTAACCACCTACCTAAAATATTATTCACACCGCTCATTTGGTTCAAACCGCATGAGAATAAGGAATTCAGAAAGTCGGATTCCCTATCATTAAGGTTGTTTTCAGGTAGGTAGTTATCGTCCTCATCGGAAGATACCCATTGAACATTGGGTAAGTTAAAATCTCCTAAAAGTAGGAGTTCGTCACTCCTAAAAGTAGGAGTTCAATCACTTGTCCACTATCTTTAACGTTTCTATAACATGCAAGTCACCTGACAAAACTGACTAAGATGGTAGTTTACTTCGCCGTGATTTTATCAAAAATATCAAAAAAAAGTGGAATTTATCAAGCAAATTGACGAAAAAATACAAAAATTCACGATTTTCAATTCGATTTTTTCCACTTTTTTCAAATTTAAAAATTTTTTCTTGTTCACCATCATAAAGTGCATAAAAACACCTACCCTTAAATTAAAAAGAAATCTCATACGATGAAATGCACAAAAATTATTGGCCAATCAATTTTCAAATTTGAGGTTAATTTTTGAGACTTGTGTTAGATATTTTGTCTTAAAATTTTTACCAGTTATTGTCCACATTATAAATGAAAATTTCATCAATTTTCATTTAAAGCATCCGAAGTTGTAAAAAAGCAAACCAAAATTTAGCAGTTTCTTCAGTTTTTAATTTTTTTTTGAGGTTATGTGTGGAGATTAAAATTTCATTTTGTAACCGGTGATAGGTAATATCAATGGACAGCATCAATTTTTTTTCGCTTTATTTTGACATACACATACCGAGAAATTTTCATCTATATTTAGAAAGAACGACCAAAATGGTAGATTTTTCACAAAATGGCTCATAAAGGGTAGAAAATGTCCATTTCGTATAGTATTCGATGTAACTAACATATCAAAAAAAATTGAGACTGGAAACAATTCCTTTTTCAATAAAATTTGATGCTTGTCTGACTCCAGCTAGGAATTCACCACAAAACTGTTTAGAACCATTTACACAAAGCTGGACACAAAAAGTAGCACGATGTATGGGTTTCTCGTGAGTTGAGCAGGCGAAACATAATGGACCTAATTAACATCTACAATGCGCTGCTGGAACGTACTGAAATTTACCCATTTCTGAAACGTCTCATAACCAGGGTCACGTATGTACAAAATATTACTGTAGTCACATTAAATTGACCTGATTTTTATACGCTTTATATTAGCTTCATCTGTATGTATGTAGACAAATCTTGCAACTTGATTTTCACCCACTTGCTTATAACCGATCAATTTTTCACATAATGTATAGTTCGCGTGGCAATGCAATCTGCCCATTTTGTGAAATAACCATGAAATAACATGGCGGTTTCAAGATGGCGGCGGAATTTTGCTATTGTGCTCCCCGACCCCCGACATGGATATCAAATGACAAATAGAATACGTCATTCCAAATTCAAAATGGCGGCCAGCACAAAATGGCGAATTACCTTTTTCTTTATAACGCGCTCGGTATGGGTATCAAAGCAAAGGGTGCGGCAATTAGAATACTATTAACTGTGTGGCGGGATTCCAAATTCAAAAGGGCGGCCAACACAAAATGGCGAATTACCTTTTTCTTTATAACGCGCTCGGTATGGGTATCAAAGCAAAGGGTGCGACAATTAGAATACTATTAACTGTGTGGCGGGATTCCAAATTCAAAAGGGCGGCCAACACAAAATGGCGGTTTACCTTTTACTTTACAAGGCCCTCGGTATGGGTATCATACAGTGTATAGTACAGTAAGCTGTGTGACGTCATTTTAAATCTAATATAGCGGTCACTACAAAATGGCGGAAGACATATAATAGACTAAAATGTAGAAAATAAAAAATATAGTTTAAAAAAACTAAAAAATACGGTTTTATTTCAAAATGAACTAAAAAGTAAAAAATAATTTTGAATGTAAAGTTTTTATTGCTCCAGCTAGAATATGGAAACAATCTACCTTTCGAAATGTAAAAAAGCGTGGGGCGCTAGCGAAAAGTTCCGGTGTTAAGTAATAAAATAAGACTATAGGAAACGAGCCCCACACTTTCGTACATTTCGAAAGGTAGGCTGTTTCCATATTCTGGCTGGAGCAATAAAAACTTTACATTCAAAATTATTTTTACTTTTTAGTTCATTTTGAAATAAAAGCGAATTTTTTAGTTTTTTTAAACTATATTTTTTTGTCCACAAATTCTAAAATTTCTCGAAGCAAAATAACATGAGAATACAATTTTTAATAACTTGTGGAAAGGAACTGTTTATCCAATACCTAAAGGATACATATTAAGAAAATACTACTGCAAATGTTTAAGCATGACGCAATTATTATTGTTAATACGATTAAACTATAATAACTTTTTTGAACACAGAAAATTGTCGGCCATTGCCTAGGACTACAGAGTTGAAAAGAAATTTGGAACATATTGTAACTAAGCTTGCATGAAAATCAAAGTGTCTCACATATGCCACGCCGGTAACAAATGGATTAATAACTTAGTTACCTGCTATAGAATTAAAAATCCCCTATATTTCTCTTTCTTCTATCCAACTGATATTTTTCATCCGATTCCATCTTATCGCTATACTTTTAAGTTTTCACTCCAATTATCGCTGATCAGATGCTGGATAAATTCACAATAACCCTTTTCAAAATAAATAAAAAAAAAAAGTTTTCCCTCCTATTTCCTCATAAGCACTTACCATTTCCGACTTTACCTGCTTATACCTGCATAAGGCACTGGTTATGCTAATCCCCATAACATAAAAGGTACGTCTATATCCTGTGGGAATAATACACAGTGTACATTCGCCTGAAAATCTACTAGCAGCTTCTCAACCCTCTCGATTCGCGCCCCACTTTCAACCTTGTAGTCAGTCATATACCCTTGGATTAATTTTCTACCGTGTATTGCACAAGGACCCTTCAATCCAGTTACACAGCTGCAGTCGTGATCCTTGTAGACCTGTGGAACATGTCTTCACATGAAGCTTCGTAAAAAGGATCAAGAATTTGTTCCGCTTTAAAATAGTAATGGCACTTTTGAACAGGGTCAGGCCAATATCAAGTGTTTATGGTGGGAATAAAAGTAGTGAAACTTGAAATTATTAACGAAAAAAAAAGAATTGGTACTTGATGCTGGGTTTTAGTGAAGTGTACTTTGCTAATTAATGGGAAGATTTTTTTTTCAAAGGTTGATTTGAATGAATTTTATATGTGGTGTGTAATTCTTTGAACTGTTGAAAGGGCTTCCACGAATGTTTTAACATTCTTAGAGGATTTTTTGCTATGTGAAAGTCTAAGCTCAGGTGTCACCATTTAAACTACCAGTCCGTCATGTCATATTAGCTGCGTTCTAAAATTCGAGCAAAGTTCTCGCAAGCAGTTGGCTTCTCTCTCTACTCATAGTAGGGGAGCTGGCACTTGAAAAAATCGTGTCGCCCCAACCTTCTGCCGTTTGGTATATAAGCTTTTGAAGTAATTTTAAGTATTTTTTATAATATGGCATTTTTGCGGGAAGTGGACCCATTTCGAGTTAGGGGTTTTGGGGGGTAAAAAGGGGGTTAAAATTGAAAAAAATTTCTGCCGCTTCGTATGTAGGTTCTTTTAGGACTAAATAACCGTTAAATACTAGTGGCAGACATTTTTGACCATTTGGACCCTCCCAAGCCACCCCTAGCTGAAGTTGCCATTTTTATCCCCACACCCTAGGAAATAGTCAAAAATTTCTGCCACTAGTATTTAACGGTTATTTAGCTCTAGTAGAACCTACATACGAAGCGGCAGAAATTTTTTTCAATTTTAACCCCCTTTTTACCCCCCAAAACCCCTAACTCGAAATGGGTCCACTTCCCGCAAAAATGTCATATTATAAAAAATGCTTAAAATTACTTCAAAAGCTTATATACCAAACGGCAGAAGGTTGGGACGACACGATTTTTTCAAGTGCCAGCTCCCCTACTATCATGCCTTTGTTAAGAAGTAGGAACGAGTAGGACAATTGCTTGCGAGAACTTTGCTCGAATTTTGGAACGCAGCTATTATGGTGCAATGTCTAGTAGTAAGCTTAGCTCGAGGGATAGAAAGAGGATAGAAGGAGATGCCGAAGAAAGCTACGGTTTTACTCTTGGATGTTGTATAAGTTCGGGAAAACTGACTGTGGAAGGTTGTTCCACAGTCGAGTTGTTTTAGTTATAAACGTATTTCTAAACCAGAGTTTGCGCGAAAATGGTGAGCCGAACGGGCTAGTCTTGTGCGTGGAGGAACAAGCTTATTTATGTCAGTCATTGTGGTTAAAGTGGTAAATTTTGAGCATAGCTGCTATATTTCTACGGTGGCTTAATAAGTCATGAGGGTAAAGATTTAATCCTGCAGGAGAATACTAAGCTTCGAAGGATTTGCCTAAGGGCACGAAGGCGCTGCCAGCGAAGACGGCAATGGCCAAAATTCGAAGAACTCCTTTAGTCCGGGGAAATTAGCAAAAAAACGCACGGAAAATGGCTGAAAATTGGACCACAGCTTCCTTGGGACTTTTTAAGAAAACGATTTCGGAATCACAAAAAAAACAACATGGCCGCCGGAGATATCACTTTTTGGCAAAAAAATCACTCTAAAACTGGTTTCATCGAAACTTTTTTTTGATCAATCAATACAAAACATTATTGCCTACAAAATACCCCTCTTGAATTTTTTTCGAAAACCGTGACCTTTCCGAATTTTTCAAAGTATTTTTTGGCCGAAATGTGATTTTTGGAAACTTTGACCTTGAATAACTTCGAAAGGGTTAGGTTTTCGCAAAAATGACAAAAGGGCTTTTTATAGGCAATGACGTTTCGTATTGACTGATCAAAAAAAAATTTCGAAAAAACCAGTTTTTGAGTGATTTTTTTGTAAAAAAGTGATATCTCCGGCGGCCATGTTTTTTTTTTGTGATTTCGAAATCGTTTTCTTAAAAAGTCCCAAGGAAGCTGGGGTCCAATTTTCAGCCATTTTGGAATTTTGCCTCCTTAAAATGCTAATTTCCTCGTACTATTATGGAATATAAGGAGGCGAGAAGAGAGCTAAAAAATGCCACCGGGAGAATTTTAAGAGCCTGTGCAACGAAACAGATAGTAATCCATGTCATTGATGAATGTTAAACCCTTCCCAAGGATTGTCTGCCCTTTAATGCTGCAAGACATAGAATGGACCCTGGATGGACCCTGGGCTGGATGGAATACCACAGAGCGATGGAACTGGCGGCCAGTGAGGTACCAGGTGGGTTCGCCCAAGTATTCATAGCGTGCCTGAGGGAAGGATTGTTCCCTGAGAAATGGAAGCGTCAAAAGCTTGCGCTCATCCCGAAGCCGGGTAAGCCCCCAGGGGACCCTTCAACCTACAGATCGACATGACTTCTAAATACTATGGGTAAGCTTTTCGAACGGGTTACACGGGTAATGGGATAATAAATTACTCGCAGACGTCGAGAGGGGAGGCGTCTTTTCGGAAAGGCAATTCGGCGTCATGAAGGCTAGATCGACAACCAATGCTGTCAATATGGCATCTAGTCTAGCAGCAATGGATGTGAATAATGCTGCGCATAGATAACCCGTGACGTGAAAGATGCTTTCAAAATCGCGAAGTGGAGCAAGATCGTCGAGGCGTTGATAAAGGTGGATACACCGAAATATCTAGTACGCATTGTAATAAACTTCCTTATAGGTAGGCCAGTACACTGCGAGTCAGACGTGGAAGTGAAGGAGTACAGGGTTCCCCACGGCTCTGTCCTATGCAGTGGCGGACTAAGCCCGTCAGAGGGCCGGGGCGGCAAAGCTGAATGAGGCCCTCAGTCTAAGAAGTTGATGTAATTTTAGAAGCCTTTTATTCAGTTTTCATTTGTATGTAAAAGTATGTGTATGTTTATTTCCCAGTAGGGAAAGCATTTAATTACCCGAAAGTAGTTCTAAAACCAAGTGTCCACTATAGAGTTTTTTTTTGGTAGAGTGTAGAGTGTAAAGCTCTACCTGTAGTGTGTACACTACAGCGCGTCTCTACCACTCTACCACCCCACCGCCCGTAGAATTGCTCTAGAGAAATTTTCAGTAGAGCTCTACCACGTGCTCTACAGACTGTACACTGCAGATGCGTTTTCTCTACTATAGAGTCGGCCATCAACTTTTGCATGTCATTTAATTTCTCAGTTATTCAGAGATGCGTGTGTACACATATTGTGTAAAAATTAAAACGAAATTAATAGAAAACAAAAAAAAAATAAAATGATTTCTCGTCAAAAACAAGCTGCTGCCGTTTTATTTTTGCTCGAAGGAGAGAAAAAGAAGGAAAGGAAATGTGGGGCGGATTGCGAAAATAAAATAAAACGCTGGAATGTATCGAGAATTATTGAATGAGCTCACGGAAGAAGACACATTTTCTGCGTATGTTGTATTCGAATTTCGTCGTTATTTAACAGGCCGATGTACAACAATTCGAAGCGCAGTCGAAATGCAAATAAGAATGAATACTGTAGAGAGAAAAACTCTATCAAACATGCTTGATAGATCGTAGAGCAGATGTAGAGCTCTACACAACACAAAAAAATTGCTTATACACTATAGAGTTTTTTAGCAGAGAAAACTCTCGCGTAGAGTGGGTGTACAGCTCCAGAGGGTGTATACACTTTTCTACGCGTCTCTACGCGAGAGTTTTCTCTAGCTCTATGCAAAAAGCCCTATAGTGGACACCAGGGGCCAGATTCCGCAACGGTGAGTTTTTCGCCAGTGAACACCGAAGGAAAAACTCACTGACAACCTCGGTGCTCATTTTTCTTTAAAATGCGATTCCGTAAGAGCCAGTGAGTTTTAAAGTGCTGAATGATTTTTAAAATGGGTGAGTTGGTATGTAATCTGGGTGAGTTGATATCTATCTGGTTCTAATTACCAAAATAAATTTTTTAGAACAATAAACTAAAACAACATTTTATTTTTACATACCAAACAAATCTCTCAAAAAACTTATTTTAAAAAAAAATTAAAAAACTTATTCAAAAATAATCGCACGAAATTACAAAAACAACTTTACTCGTCAAAATTCAAACTCACCGTAAATTCACAGCCTTTTTCTCAGTGAGAACTTTTTCACGGCGGTGTTCACGGCAAATGTCAAAAAAACTCATTCTCACTCTTGCGGACGCGAAAATAAGCAGTGTAAGCAAATCGGTGAACACCGTAAAACTCACCGTTGCGGAATCGGGCCCCTGGCTTAAGTTTAGAAAAACTCATCTTGCATGTTGCAACCGAGATGAAAATGGTCAAGAAGTATTGAAGAATAAGCGATGTACAGGATAACGAATCAATAAAGTCCCATTTTAATAATTACATGTGTACTTATTTGTGTCTACGGGAACATTGTACGGGGGACCTCCGACTCCAAAGTACCACTTAGGTAGGCACTGACCATATCTTAAAAGCCTTGTTAAGGATTTGATCAAGGGAACTTTTAGACATTTGGAGGCCCCCGGGAACCAGAGGCCCCGGGGCGGACCGCCCCTTCCGCCCCACCCTTAGTCCGCCACTGGTCCTATGTCCTTTTCTATGGATCATCATGTATGATGAAATACTGGCGCTAGACCTCCCACGAGAAGCGTCTCATGGCATCAGGTCGCTGTAGTAGGAAAGCGACTCGACGTAACTGAGATATTCCCGAACGAAGCTGTATGGGAGTAGTGCTAATCAGCAAGCAGAAAAAAGTGTAGAGGATGCGGTGAAAGTTGGTGAAGGGGTCAGCTGTTAAGTGGGAATGATGATTGACCGAAGGCAGAAAAAGCTTCCGCCATCAGTGCATCGAGGAGGATGCTGCCTAACATAGGGGCTCCAGGCCAAGCTGACCCCTCCTTAACACGAAAGTGGTACGTTCTGTCCTATTGTATGTTGTGCCAGTGTGGTCAGCTTAATTTGTCATCGAAATATGATTTTGATTTTCCTGCTGGTGGATTTACAGGAGTTTCTCAACATGTTGTTCTCACGTCGTCATGATTCAATCCGTGTAGATGATTTAAAATTTGGTGCAGATTATACGTCTCTGCCAGAAACACTAATTCCATTCAAGTAATTCAGCCAATTTACATTGTGAACGTTCAAATCACACGCAACAATGATTTCGCACTTTCGGAAGTATAAGAATTGCGAGATACGTTCGGAGATAGCGTCAAATGATAAAGGATAATTTGATTTGCTGTTAACATTGAGTGTACGTTCACCTGCATTAGAATAGTTGAAAATCCTTTCAGAAATCAACCAAAGCAAGTTGTCAATTCAACACGATCTCTTAGTTATTTGCCTTTCTTTAATCGTTATCGATTTGTTTTTCAAAAAAGAAAAACGCGCGTTTTTTTCCAATACAATTTCTTAATCCCCGGGATCAAAGAAGTCATCTAGATAAACCACAAGATTGAATCAACACACATAATCCATGCTGTCAACTGATATCACTTCAAACTCTTTCGACTTTATTTGCATACAATTCTGCATCACTGAATAATTTATGTAACAACTCACAAGTCGCAGTTGGTGCCAAAACGACAAGTGTCCATATGACTAATTCCTGATTTGTAAAGCTGTGTACGCTCTCATATTGTATATAGATACGCTGCACCGTAGCCGGGCTTACAAGAAACGAGTTTAAGGCGACAAACGAAAAATTTTCAGCGTATACACAAAATATCTAAAGGTGCAGTGTTGATTGAAGCGGGAACTGAATGGACCTCTATGGTTCACCTGGAGTCACCTGGCTCTGTGCGGAGTTTTATTTTTTTTTTTCGTCGAGCTTTATCCAAGCCTATTATTTGGGCCTCCGGGGTACTGTTACGGCGGGTAAACTCGTCAGATTGCTAAATAAATCTGCTCAGGCTGTGCTGCGGCCAGAAGTCTAAGCGCCATAGACTTGTTTTCTGGGTCTAAATTTTCTACAAATGAATCACTCCCCTTGGTGCACCAGGACTTACCTGGCCAAGTGTGCTTTTCTGGTCTATCTGGTGGTGTTGTTTATGTCCGATAATTGCAATAAATTCTGTCTTTGCCCGGGTTTTTAGTTTGAAATTGCAACAAATCTACAAACAGTTGATGGTTTTTAATGGCAAACCCGATGACACAACGCTGCCCTGAGGGACTGAATATGAGCGACTATCGGACGCGGTATGGTCATTCGGTTAATAATGCTGCTTAATTGCTAGTAAAGCTCCTGTTTACATTCTTTTACATTAATTAAAATCCTTTAATTTATTGCTGACATCTTGGTAATCTGTGTTTCTCTGTCGTGAACGGCGGAAGGAGCCCTGAACTGATTTTGCTTATCGCGAAAGATTTCGCAACGGTGTCGTTCTGAATACGTCTTTCAAAGTCAAGATCAACGACCATTTTTTACACGAAAGATAATATCCATTGGGAAACTTTTTAAGGAGTGTACTATTATCAGGAATTTCCTAAGAAATGCGTTCGGTTATTGAGTAAATGCAGTTATTTTTTCGTTTTGTATTTGAATAATTCAGGTTTTGAGGGAGATTGTCAAAATAAATAAAGGTTGTATGATATGAAAAAAGGGGATTGAAAAACTAGAGTAAAAGATGTAAGATTTTCGTGTTAAGCTCCTCTTTTTTACGTAAGATTGGAAATGGCACAGTATCTATTAAATTTATTTTATTTTTTATAACAACTACACAATTAAGTACAGGAACTTATAAATTTGTGTAGGGGAAAGAAAAAAAATGAGGGTTAATAGGTGGTCTCAAATCAAATTGAATAATCATCTACAGATATGTATGTATAAAAAGAAAACTACGAAAACTAGGAATGCTGTTGTTTCTCAATTGGTAAGGTGTTCCAAAGTCATAGCGTGAATAAAGAATTGGTTTTCAGCAGGCCCGCCACAAAGGGGGGGGGGGGCAATTGGGACGAATTGCTCCGGGCCCCAATCCAGAGGGGGCCCCGAGAATAGATTGAAACCCAAAAAGTCAAAACCCCCGTATCCCCGTGTTCTAATCGTCAAGCAAGCACTAATCTAGAACCTGAAACCCAAGCATGCATCACTCTAAAATATATATTATGTTTGTATGGGTAGGTATAGGTCCTTCTACTCGTCATATTTAAATAGTACACACTATTTTTCTTGCTTTTTTTTTCCGCAAAGTGGTCGATGACATCGTGATATATGACATATTTGTTGCCAGTTCTCGTTCTATCGATAATATCCTGCAATGATTTAAACGTGACTGACCCATATATGATCTTAGATAATTTTATATCATTTTAAATTTACTGAAACCATGTTAACCAGTCGCAACACCGATACCTATTATAACAATAAAAAGATGTAAGCAAATTGAGGAAAAACAGATTGAAGGCCCTTATTAAAGATTAGATTGGGAGATTTGGCTAGCCCTTAAGTAGTCTCTTTACTACCACTGGAGTATTATAAGCACGAATTGAGTATTACGGAAAAAGTGAAAACTTACCCAGCGATAAATGGAGCTAGAACGGTCCTTAAAAAGCTTGGGGTGTTCCCCTTCCCATCCCAGTTCTATATCTTTTTTAGCATTGCATGATCGCAGTGGGGCTTTTACTGCTGATTTTTTAGAAGCGTTTTTGAAGCAGTCACACAAGAGTAGAAAAAACTTTCTAACCCTCCAATTTATGTTATAGCGCCTTTGGATAAGAAAAACAACTGTTTTGTCGAAAAGCTTTATATTTTTGTTCACCTTGTGCACTTGCCTTTTCGTCCTTCCAAACGCGAGTGTCGACAGCGGTTTTACCAAGCGGTGCCCCAACTAAGTACCTGCCGCGTTCAATATGCTGCTTGATCACCGCTTCGAACGAGAACCGGTATATGAACGAATTCCATACAATTTCTTAAAGATCCAATCGGAGCATATTAACAGCGCTCCCAATTCGCTTCCCTTAGTAGTGCTTCGAATTTTTCTCTCTGGGATAGCTTCTGGATTGATTCTGCCAAAAGAAAGATGAGTACTGAGCCCCAGAGCTAAGCACAAGGGCCTGTATACATAAAACCTGTTCAATTCTAGGTTGCACTGTGTTCATCTGCGAATAAAGAACCGACCGTTCGGTATCTATATTTGAATGGACTTATTCTCACGTTAGCACACATTTTTTTTAGTCAAAGATTTTTTGTAATTTCAAAATTCTTAAAGGGCCCCCAAACATATTTTATCCCCAAGCCCCGCAAGGTGATGTGGCGGGTCTGGTTTTCAGTACCTACTTTTATGATTAAAATTTGGAATTTGTAAGTTCAGTGTTCTTTGAGAATATGAAAAATTCATTATTGCAAATAACTAATCAGGCTTATGGTACAAAATCAGTTTCTTTAAAAAGGTACGAAAATCTACTTACTTTTGAACAGTACAGCCCAATAGGCCAGGAGGCATAGAAAAAAAGTTGAAATAAATCTACCCTGCGATTTTTCGACGCTATAATTAAGAGAAAAATCGTAGGAATTCAATGAATGTGTTTTGGAAAAAATCGGTCCAGGAGAACAGGTGAAAAAAAGCTAATAATGGTAGCGAAAACACGTTTTTCAACGTTTTAGGTAAACAAAAAATAGTACGTAATAGCGCTTAAAAAGACGAAAATTATGAGTTTTGGGCAATTGAAATCGGACAACAGGTTTTTGCAAAAAAAAGTAAAAACCGCAAAATATGGTCATTTTTTGACATTTAATTACAGGGACTGTAATTATCGTAGAACGTTGTTTCAGGTCTGAAATTGTGGCTTCTGTTAGTGCCTACCTACAATAAAAATTTCATGCAAAAATAATTATAACTTTTCGCGTAAATCTCAAAAGTATAAAAACAGCCGTTTCAGGAAAAAAGTTTGAACAAGGCCCACAGTGGTGCTAGAGTTATTTTGAAAAGCCCTATTTATTCTCGAAGAATTACTCTACCAACTCATTTTCTTGAAAACAGGCACTTTTCTTGATTTTCAGAAAAAACATCTTTGGACGAAGGGGAAGTTCAATATGCCAACTATGAAAAGCTACTTGCCAACTATGAAAAAAAGGCAAAAAATTGAAAAATTGAAATTTTTTTAGTGTTTTCAAAGGCCTGAAATGGGCATTTCAATTAAAGTAACGAAGTATTGCGTATGCTCACAAGAAAGTACATAAAAAAACCTACAATTTAAAAAAAATTATTTTACCGTACGATGATTTGGCATAAAATGGCGGCAATTTTAATTTTTTTTCGAAAACTGCCAATTGTTGCCGTAAAAATCGAAATTTTTTTTTTGAAATTTCAACCACGTATTTATAGCATCAAAGTTCATCTTTTCTCCAATTTTTATCAAAATCCGGCCTTTTTCGCGTTATTTATTGCATTTTTAGTAAAATAAAACAAAATTTCATACATTTTGGTTTTTTGAGGTTAGGATTCATTTTTAAAGTATTTATACCGAATCAGTTCGATAGTCTCTTCATTCACGAGTATTTTCCAATTTAGAAATTAAAAAAATAGTGTAGCATTGCACTCAAAATGCAGCAAAAATGGACATTTATTTTCTCGTATATCACAGGGCCGATTTTGCAGAAATTTTTTTTTCGCTTTATCTTAACATATGTAAAGAAAAAAAAACAAAAAAATCCAACTTCCCAACTACATCATAACTTCGCTTTTTTTTGTTTAATTTCCCTCTACTATAAGGCTGATCAGCTGCCAAACCCAGATCTTGGATAGACAATATTTGAAGAGGTACACAAAATACTGCGGGGGTGCGCCTACTAGACCTTCGGTATTTCAACATTAAATAACTCTGAGATTTTTTAGCCGATTTCAAAAAATGTACACGATTCTGGAACGTCATTCAGTACCATTTTAGCTTTGAGTCAATACACACCGAAAGAACGCGCTGAAAATGTAGCGCTTTACATTGCTACGGTAAAGTTCTTGCAGCGCAAGTTCCCGAGAGACTTTGTGTCGAAAAATAATGATTTGGAGTGGACTCCTCGTTCTCCGGATTCAACGGCACCAGAATTTTTCCTGTGAGGTTTTTTAAAAAGTAAAATTTATGCCAGCAAGCCGAAGACCATTGATAAACTCAAAGGTAACATACGAGCCGACATAGTTGCTATAACGCCCGAAATACAATGTTATGCAGGATGCCCGAAAAATAGCTGCTTTTTGCGGATCGAATGAAGGTGGTATTTAACTCGACATGGTATTAAAAAACTGACTAGAATTAAATGGTGGAGAATATCCTAAATAAATCTTCCTCATTTGTCAAAATCGGTTAAAAAATGTCAGAGTTATTCAATGTTGAAATACCGAAGGTCTAGATGGCGCACCTATCTATTACAGATTCAAGTTTTCGAATGGTATTGGTTGTGTTAAAAATCAACACGAGCATTAACGTCACCACAAACAAGGAATAAGTGAATTGACACTCCAAACTTTGATTCACCAAAAATCTAGAAATTCCTACAAAATTGTTTAACATGAAATAATACTCCAAGAGAAACTTTTCAATCCTCGTATATTTCAAGGAGATTTTGAAATTAGTTTTTTAGAGCATTTCCAAAAAAGTACATTTGATAATGATTTTTGCTTTCAGACGACTGTCGAGTCCTCGTTCCTTATAAAGAATGAAATAACAATTCTACTGCATCTTTTCTTGCGCCATTCCTCGCCCAACAAAAAAGGCAACCTTGCAAAAGACTTGCAACTGATAAGCCTCGGATCATAAATCTGCACAACAAAAAAAAATTCCTTCTCAAATCTCCGCGAACAATAAACATCGTTATCCCTCAATTATCTCGAGCCCACATCTTAATTTGTGAACTCCTTGATGGGCTTCCATCATAGAATGCCTAACCAGTGTCTGCCATCCAAAAAAAACGTGATTAGTTCCATAGAAATAATAATAGATGACGACTGCGAGATTAGCACAGGGTGACCTAGAAACAAATCCAGCAAATCGGATTGCGGCAGGTATTCAGGTGAAATTAGCAAATAGAATACAGAAATGGCAAACAAATAAAGTCCCACGGTTTCTGTGATTTCTGTGGCACCACTACAAGGTATGCCCCGACCAACGCACAAATGTTACCGATACTGAAAGGCATGTGGTCAACAACCCGTTGTTGCCCATACTCTAAATTTGCCACAACAGGTGGATTTGGGCTCGTTACGTGCAGGTAGATGCTTGGCTCCCATGTTGGATGGTTTAATAAAGTGAACAGGAAATTGTTATTAATAATAAAAGCGACTGCGACACGTTTACTTATTAGAGCAATTCCGTTGTAGCTGTGCACGGGGGAGAGAAGTTAAAAGGTAGCACACAGGTAGAAACTTCAATCACGTCTAATGGTGCCGCATTGAGTGGGCCTCAAATGAAAATCGCAAATCGGTGTATGGTCTTTTCGCATGTAAAATTATTGGTCGGGGGTCGATTGAGAGTAGTTACCGCGCAGTTATGATAACTGAAATTACTAAATCAGTATCTAAATGGTACCAGATTTCAGGTAAGATAGTCAATAAAAAATTAATATTCCACTTTTACCCCGATAAAATCAGCTTCAATTAATTATTCTCGCTTATGCACCCGCAATAAACCAGTTCAGAGCTTCGGAAGTGCGCCCAGGTACGCAGAATACAGAACACATTTTATCCAATTGGATAATTCGCATGTCACGCCAGCAAATATGTGATAGTAGACAAGAGAAATCATTTTTCCACAACACGGCCTAAGAGCGGATCGAATCGATATCGGATATCTTTCACAATCAGTCTTTTTAGCCACTAGCCATTAGCCGGGTGCGCATGCGCCATATTTGCGTATTGCTGGTGCAGTTCTGCGCCTTATTGAGAGATTTTCACCGGGCAGAAAGTATTGTTGCGCGGTAATTTCATTTTAGACGGCGGCTGAGACTGCGGCGGTAAAGTAACGATTCCCCATTTCTCATCCGCAGAACGAGTCCCTTGTGTAATGGGAGCAGGTCCAATCAACCGTGTAGTTCGCCATTTATTAAAGATTGCAATGAGCACAGTTAAAGCATTTGTCATTATATTTACCTTTACCATTGTTACGGCACCTATCCGCTTCTATTTAAGGATTCTGATGGCTTAATTACGTGCATATATTCAAGTTAGGTAATTCAGGTAATTTCTTTTAACTAAATGCAGCAAACGATTGCAATACAGCAGGTTTATGTTAAAATCATGGATTGTTTGAGGTTTGTAATTGCAAAATTCCGATGGAATTGTAATTTAAATTTTTTTCTGGATTGGCTTATTTGGAGTAGTCACCTTCAGGTTTGCTCTCCCTTTTATACCAATGTATACTTACGGCCAATTAGTGTGATCGACAAAAAAAAATTTTTCTAAATAGGCATAACAGAATTTACATTGTTAAGATCCTATTTCAACATAGACAACTCTGAAACAAGTAGCTCTTGCCTTATAGTAGCACCTGCTATAGTGAACGATGATATAATCACTGAAGATCACTTTAGGGGCACTGTATCATAGTCCAGTGTATTAAAAACTAAAACTGGAAACCGAATCATCACTATTTCTAAAAGTAGATCACTGACGCAGGCGATCGAAACATGTCAAAAGTTCCAAAACTAAATTAAATACTTTTTCGCGCTGCCAATAGCCGTGTTCCTTTTCTGCAATTTTTTACTCGTATTTACTTGGAACTACTCCTGCTCTCACAGAGGAGTACTCCGGAGTAGAAAAGGAACACAGCTATTGATAGCGTAATCAGAGTAGAACAAAACAATGAGAGAATACAACATACACAATAATCTGACACGATCATTAGCTGTGACTATGACCAATGAGACAAACCAACTAAAGACTTTCCGAACACTGGACTGCCTCCTTTTTAACATGACATTGGGAAGAATGATCTGAAATTTCAGTGTGATATAGAAAGGCACCATCTTCAATAAGTCCACCCAAATATTAAGTTAGGCATACGAGATTGACGATGATCGATGTTGATTTGTGGAACAACAAGTGACGTTCTGGCATGAACATCAGATTGAGCGAGTGTCATGAAAACTGGGGCTTATACATCAATGAAAGCAAATCAACAACCGTCTACGAGAAGATCTAGTATTGTTGCCGTTTTATATTTAAAAAATAATTATTTTTGTTTTCTACCATAGGAAAGAAATCCCACCTTACACTAAAATATAAAGCATATGATAAGCACTCGAGAGACAAATACATGGGTATTACGGTAATGCCATTACCATTTTATCCTCAATCCATAAACTACTTGAAAATGTTATCTAAGATCACCCATCTAATCACACCTGTAATACCGAACAACAATATTGATTGAGAAAAGAGCATTCGAGATAGTACACCATCCATTTGGAAATACATTTCTTTTATTGTACTTAACTTGATATCCTCGAAAAGTCCACGTAATTCCTCTATCAAGAGAGACAATGCTATTACAGCAAGATATTAAACGCTAAATTCCAGATCACTGTCCAAATTTCAAAACCATAAAGTAATTACAGATACCAACATTGAGCATTGATACGGAAAAGGCGGTGCTGTGTTTATATCAGTGAAAAATTTATCACGGAAGCCACTGACACGGAAAGCGTCGGTGGCGTGCCGTCACTGATATATGACCTTCATAACGCAATTTTACGACCGATTTGACGGAAGAATATGGAAACCGATCAAATACGTTTGTTTTCCTGTCGTCTCCATCAGACTCAATTTTTGTGTTTCTTCTCGAGAAAATGGCTCCAAATGCTTGGATTTTTATTTTTCAACCAAAAATAAAAGTGAGGGGTCTCAAGATTTTTTACTTTATTTTTTGGTGTTTCGGGGGCGCAACATTAATAGTAGAGGGAAATTGTCATATGATAGTGATGTAGTTGGGAAGTTGGATTTTTTTTTTGTTTTTCTTTACACATGTTAAGATAAAGCGAAAAAAAAATTTCTGCAAAATCGAGCCTGTGCTGCACGAGAATATTGCAAAATGTCAATTTTTCATGCATTTTGAGTGCATTGCTACACTATTTTTATAATTTCTACAGTTCTGTTTGTCGTAGAAAAATTAAAAAAAATTGAAAAATACTCGTGAATGAATAGACTATCGAACTGATTTGAAAGAAATACTTTAAAAATGAATCCTAACCTTAAAAAACCATCATAGTTTTTATCATAGTTGGCAAAAGGGAAAAATTTGAAAATTGAAATTTTTTATGTTTTTCAAAGTCCTAAAATGGGCATTTTAAATAAAGTAACGAAGTATTGCGTATGCTCACAAGAAAATACATAAAAAACCTACAATTTAAAAAAAATAAATTTACCTTGCGATAATTTCGCATAAAATGACGGCAATTTAAATGTTTTTCGAAAAGTGTTAATTGTTGCTGTAAAAATCAAACTATTTTTTTGAAATTTCAAACTCGTATTTATAGCATCAAAATATACATTTTCTCCAATTTTTATGAAAATGCGACTATTTTCCCGTTATTTATTGAATTTTTAGTAAAAAAACACAAAATTTCATACATTTTGGTTTTTTGAGGTTAGGATTCATTTTTAAAGTTTTGAGTCGCTGTCTCCCATAATGTATTCCACCTTACGATCGATCTTCAATTTTTTATGTTTCTTACAAATTGGCCACTTGACATCATACGTATTGTTCTCATTAGTTCAATTTAACGAAATGCAGTTAAAAAGCATTTTCTGTCTCGTCTATTACAGATTCTGCGAAAATTTCGATCCCATCTTCGTTTTTGCAATGGTAGTTATTGAACAGTAATTGTTGTGGTTGTCATTAAGCAAGCAATCAAGTCACGTGAAGCCTTTTAAATTCCTTGTCCTTTTCGAACCTTAATAAACTACGATAAAATGTAGTAGAAGCGAAAAAAATACTTGATGAAATATGACATTTCTTGCTATCTAGGTTAGGTTTCATCGAAAATGAAGACAGTACATACTTTCAAACTACTATAGTCTCAGTAACGAAAGAAAGTTAAGGTGTCCATCCGCCACATTGTCATGGGTTTATAATCCAGTCAAATTGAGTTTTTACCACCAAAGTTGTCTGGTAGTTTTGCTTTCTTTATTCTATTCTATATGTTTTTTTGTGATGCTGTATCCGAATCTGAGGTTCGCTAACAAAACTTCGTAACGCCACATTGAAAAAAATGCAAAAGAAGGTCATTTTTCGCTGTCTTTTGCTTATAGCTCTTTTTGCGTTACGAACTTAGCCCCTACCCTCTATATTTTTTTTATGAGTAGGTATGGAATAAGTAAGGAAACAAGCTAGATTGTACAACCAGCTGTTTTTGCATCGACTGAACCGACGGACTTCAATAATACAAAATATGCCATGGACGGAGGGTTTTTATTACATCGGGTCAAATGGCATCACATCAGTTTGTAGCAGTTTTGTATTATATGTCAAGTCAAACTACAAACAAATGCCCCTGTAATTTTTTATGGCTACACTAATGAAGCTTGTAAAAGCACGAAGGGCATAGAACGATTGAGAGGAGCGCAAAGAAAACAATCTGCTGCAATATCATTTACAGAATCGATGGTGCCCACTATCTCGCAGGAGTGTTTCTTTGCAAACTCTAAAAACAACATATTGGGAAGTTCAACAACATATCTGGAAGGAGATCGGAGCAAGTGCTAGAGGGTCCTAGGCCTTGACTATATGGTGAATGCATCAAAACTTGGCAACCAAATTCTCCTTCTACTTTTGACAAATTCAAAGAATTTTGTGGCCGGGCGTTGCCGCGATGGAAAACAACCTCTTTCCTATTATTCTATTCGGGCCGTTGCCTGCCGTAATTTCTCTAGTTGTTCATAGTAAAGTTAACTATCAATCGTATGACCAAGGGAAAGTCCCTCCAAGTCCTACTACACAGCCATCATCAACTTTTTTGAAGTCAATCCCCTTGCAATGGTTCACCATGCCTGCTTCCTGATATTTTAGGCTTCCGATTGTCGTACGAAACCCATTTTTAACCGACTTCAAAAAAGGAGGAGGTTATTCAACATCAGTTATTAGACGTTTCAGAAACGGGTAAATTGCATTGCATTTCATTAGCGTATTAGCGGAGTCGGACAAGCAAAACATAAGGAATTGTTTCCAGTCTCAACATTTTTTTTTAAATATGTTAGTTACAGCGAATACTATACGAAATGGACATTTTCTACCTCTGGCAACCGCCGCCACGTAAGTTATGGGCCATTTTATGAAAAATCTACTATTTTGGTCGTTCTTTTTAAATATAGATGAGAATTTCTCGGTATGTGTGTATGTCCAAAAAAAGCGAAAAAAATTGAGGCTGTTCATTATGATATTACCTCTCAGCGGTTACAAAATTAAATTTTAATCTGCACACATAACCTAAAAAAATAAAAAATGAAGAAACTGCTAAATTTTGGTTTTTTGGTTCTAGCTTCGGATGTTTTAAGTGAAACTTGATGAAATTTTCAGAAATTATACTTTATAATGTAAAAAATATCTGGTTTAAATTTCAAGTCAAAATATCTAACACAAGCTTCAAAAATTGACTTCAAATTTGAAAATTGATTCACCAATCAGTTTTGTGCATCGCATCGTATGAAGTACCTTTTTATTTTGAATGTATGTTTTTATGCACCTGGTGAACAAGAAAAATTTTTAAAGTTGAAAAAAAGTGGAAAAAAATGGTTCGAAAATCGTGAATTTTTGTATTTTTTCGTCATTTTTTTTTTCGAAAAATTCCACTTGTTTTATAAAACTTTGTCATATGTCAAAAATAAACTTTTAGGAATTTCTATTTTAATTAAATATCCGTGGTTTGGTGCACTTGGAGTAATATCACATAATATGATGGTTTTGTATGGCGGCGCTTATCTGTCGATTTGGTCGAAATGCCAAATATGAAGCTTAGAGAAAACCGAGAAGCTTTTTTTGTCGAGTCGATCTATCGACTCAAGAAACCAAATACGGCCTCAATATCGACACTGCGTTAGACTTTTTCAGAAATTTCATTATATTTTATACTGATCAGACGAACAGAGGGTAACTCATCTTTCACATCAAAATTACCAGACGAAAACGAGCGAACCATTTTCTCGTAGAAGATTTTGATAAAGTACCAGACTGTAGAAATTTTTTCACAAGCCTGCGCAGCGTTACTGGTGCACCAACCTGGCTATTATATTACTGTGTCCATGGTAGACGTAATTTTTACTAGCGCTTACTACTTATAGCAGTCTACTAGTTCTTAGATCTACCCTCGAGCAACTAAATCCAAAGTCAGTCACAATTTCTGGCGAATCGATCATTCCGTTAATAAATTTGAAAAGGAAAGGCAAGTTCGCTCATATTGTTCATCCTATTACATGCGGCAAACGTTTTACACGGTAAACGGTAAAAAAAACACAGATCCACGGCTTGGCGAACACCAATGTCATTTATAAAGATGCTAAAAAGGATTGGACCCAATTGCGAACCCTGACTGGCACCCGATGTAACATCAAATTCATTTGATAGCTGACCAGGTGCGAACGCAACGATTCCAGGATCTTACACCATATACACTCAATTTTTTTAGCAGGATTCCATGGTCCATCATGTCGAAGGCTTTGCTGAAGTCCGTCTATAGCGCATGTACTTCCTCTGCCTAGAGAGTTTAGTACATAATTAAGATACTCAAACGTCGTGGATCTACCACCAAAAAAAGCGCATCGCTCTAGTAACTATAATATTTTTGAAAGCAAAGGTCAGTCGTGGTAAAAGTTTTTCGCCATGAATTTTTCTAACGTTGACGAATACACTGGACTGGATTGGATTATAGGAAAATCAGATCCTGTTTGAGCACTGAAGCCAACGCTATTCACGATAATATCAATTGTCGTAAATGGTCCAAAATAGTGCGCCAAAATTGGGCTTCGACCATTACTGAACCTATTTAACGAAAATTGTAAATTATAATTCTAGGGAAAAAAATTAATAATAAAAAAACTCTGTGTTAATTAAACTATGCTTTCTTAAGACAATTTTCTATTTAAATTTGCATAAAATTCCGATGATCCTGATACCATCCTGTCGGCATATAGACAAAACCAATCGCTGCTACTTTAATTGGTTTATGAATACAAAAAGCAACTAACTAATCACATCCATATCATCCATAATTCAAAAACAGGAAACTACAAAGTCAAAATCCGCTTTAAATTCTATAATTTCCCAAAAAAAAAATAATAATTTCCAATCTTAACAACCCATTAATAAAAATATCAAAAAAAAAAACCTAGAAAAAAATAAATGCAGCTGACAATTCTCGTTTGGCACATGCCACTTGCAATATAGTCAGTCATACCGCAATAATTTTTACATTTGCAGTTTTACCGAGAATGTGTGCGATCATAGTGTATTTATTTCTAACCTATTCAATGTCAGCATCTGAATCAACATCTGTGCTCTGCGCACCTTTACAGGATCACCTCAGAAACTAGGGGGCAGAACAATACAAATATAATCGTGAGGGGTTGATGATTTCTACCCGAAATCAATCCCTCAAGTACCAAAAAAGAAGTACTTGCATCCCCCCTGATTATTGTACAACAAGAAGAAGAGAAACATCTGCTGGTGGAAGAAAAATAATAAAAAAAATATAAAAATAAAACTACCGTCTATCATCATACCTGGTCGATATAGTGATATACCTGGCGACGAACCGAGCATATCGCATATTCCATATCAGCGCACACACGGCAGTTACTGCTGAATATCACTTGCCTTACCAGCCAATCCCGCCAAATCTTGTCACCGGCTTCATACTCTAATAATATACGAGGAAACAACAACAACAATAACAGCAAAAACAACAACAACAAAAAAGCAAGAAGCAAGAATACCGCTGCTTCTCTGGGGCAGTGATTTTCTTAAGAAGAAGCATTTTGAAGAAGACGTGAAGATTGTCGCTCATATGTAGTAGAAGACGTATACCACATAATATGCGGAACCAGGAAGAAACGGAACAGAAAAATTACACGTACCATAGCAGCACACCTGTTCCCCCACCTTTATCGGGCAACAAAATATTCTCTTCAGCAATCTTTTCGGCTCCACCCAATTCCCAGGTAACATAAACAGAGACAAAATTCAAGTGGGGTACCGTAAATCTCGGCAGGTAATTGGATAAGAGCCACGTGCGACTCTGTTTCGGAATTGAGTGGGGAGGTTTATATATTCTCTGGTTCTCCAGGTATTTTGCACCATTCAAGGTACAACTGCCTTGATGATAGTTGCTCGGGGATTTAGAGTTAATCGTTATAAATATCTGACGTCACTGGAAGCGGCGTCTCGATAAAGGCGGGAAAATAAGAAAAAATGTCGATCGTTAGTAAGAAATCGTATAATAGTTGCCCGCTTAAGAAGAGACCGATTTATATTATTAAAGAAGATGAAGAAATTGAAGATGGTAAATTTTTGATATGAAGTTTAATAATAGTTTTCAGTTCGTGACTTTGTGATTGTTTTTTTTTATTGCAGAATCAGCGCCTGTGGATTTATCTAATACTAATAGAAGTAAGCCTAGGATAGACAAGATTCTAAGGTATTCACCGGAAACAGCCATAGATTTCTCAAAATCAAAACTATCAACAATTAATGAAGAGACATACGACATTAAACAGTCAACAGACATAACGTATTCTACAACAACAGAACCATCCGAGTGGTATGGTAAAGAGTTAAGGATAGACTCAAATCAATCAACACAAATCTACACACATATAAAATCTGAAAACAGATCAACAAGATCGGAACAATATTCACCACCAACCCCAAGAGAGCCATCAGTATCACCAACAGTCATTACCGAAGACTATGTCGACTATCGAGAATACTACAAGAACCCATATCGTAACTTCAACAACAACTTAGTCGAGGTCAATCGAACTTCTTCTTATCAGGAAACACCCTCATTCTATATTCCAGCTGACAATTCAATACTATCACCATCATCTAGCCAACAATCATACGGATCTAATCACTCGGACATTGTAGACTATGTGGAACCGGAAGACTTGAGTGTTAATAAAAATAGGAAAAAAGTTTTAGTGCCAACAGACTCTAGTGCAAATATACAAAAATATCGAACTGAATTAAGTGATAAGACTAGTAACGATTTGTACTATCAGTGTAGGAATTGCAATAAGTGCTACTCGACGTACGCCGGATTGGTGAAGCACCAGCAGACCCATGTGCCGATTAATCAAAGTAAACAAATAGCAATAACGCGACTGAACGGAAACATAATAAATGGAAAGAGTGAAGATAGCCACACGAAACCTATCAATCCACCGAGATATCAGTGCAAAGACTGTGGGAAATCATATTCAACATATTCGGGACTAACAAAACATCAACAATTTCACTGTCCATCAGCTGAAGGTAATCAAGTAAAAAAGTCCTTCAGCTGTAAGAACTGCGATAAAGTCTACGTTTCCTTAGGAGCACTAAAAATGCATATTCGTACTCATACACTGCCTTGTAAATGTCCACTATGCGGTAAAGCATTTTCACGCCCCTGGCTACTTCAAGGACACATCAGAACTCACACCGGAGAAAAACCATTCACATGCCAACATTGCCATCGAGCCTTCGCCGATAGATCAAATCTTCGAGCTCATCTTCAAACCCATTCGGATATCAAAAAATACTCCTGCACATCATGTACAAAAACCTTCTCCCGAATGTCCCTGCTAAGTAAGCACCTACAAGGAGGATGTTCCGGTGCTACGAGCCCACCAAACTACAATCAACAATACAGTCACGAAACAATCTACGAGGAGAATCATCATCACAGCGACATCTACATCCACAGCAATGGCAGGACTTCATATTACGAGGATCTCGATCAGCAGCCACAGTATCATCAGAAGAAGACGTCTTACTCGGAGAATGTCCATATCTACTAGGGATGCAGCGAGGGAGTAGAGAGTAGAGCCTGTTAAACTATATATGACAAAAGTGCCAAAAATTAGGTTAAGTCTAGGTTTTAGTTTCTATTTATTTAATTATTTATTATTAATTTATTACTATTTATTATTGCATTTTTTTTATGATTTTTGTTTTGAAGTTGACGGTTTTTCTAGTCAATATTAAAAAAATTGTTACTATTACTCCCCCACCCTTTATCAAGGATCTCATTATGCTCTCTTTCAGGTAAATGTAGGAAACTTGTGCCTTTTTTGTAATTGATTGTATTTTATTAAAAAAACGAATGGATACGAGGTTATTGTTTGGTTTTTGTTATTTTGAATCACAGAAGAATAAATAAAAGACTTAGGTAGTCATTGGAATCTAACGAGTAACATTGGCCAGACTTTAAATGAAACTTAACTTCTTTATTATTTTCTTTGGCTTGGAGATATTTGTAGATGAATCTACCGCATACTTAACGAATCAACTCAAATATTCTCCAAAACATTCGATTTTTTCGGGTGCCATCTGCAATTCGAAAAAATATAGGCTACTCCGAATGATCAATGATCTATACAGCAGAAAAGTAATCTTCTTAACCCTCCGGGAAAACAATTGGTCCGGCTTTAATAGAATTGGTATTAAAGCGCCCGACGATCAAGCCAAAGGTTTGCGGTTCGAATTCATACAGGGATACAATTTATGGTGTTTCCACTTTTCCCATTTAGATAACATTCCTTCTTTCTTGCCTTACTTCCTTGTAGCAATTCCTTATCCTCCATCCTGCCATCGCCTGCAGGCATAATAAGTGAGAAAGCCAGTATTCTAAAAGTGATGACTGATCTTCGCAGGGGTGTCCAAACAAAAAATAACAAAAATCGTGGCCAAAAAGGACACTATTTAATATTCTAAAGTCTCCGATACATCACCAAATTGACTTAAATGAATTTAGATGACAAAATTCATTCGAAGTCAGTCAGCTTAAGCTCAGCAGAGGAGAGGTATTGGCACACAGCACTGCACTTTCCGCAGACCATATGTGAATGATATCTGAATGGCAGATTGCGGTTTGATATTATTTGGATGATACAGGCTTAGAACCTATGTTTTTTGGTGGACTGTTATGGAGCCCCTAGACTATCAATATAATATTGTTGAATATTTGGATTTGCGCAATATTATTGACGGTCTGTGGGTGATATGGAAAGATTGTCTGGGGCAAAGAAGGAAACCGTCAATATTTTGCTCAATATTATTGCACAATATTGTAATGCTTCAATATGGGATTCGCAGGGTTTGACTCGAGGATTTAAATAAAACAGTTATTTTATTTGGAGACCGTTTATTTTATTAATTGTTCCTCAGCGACAGAGCGTAGAGCTAAAGCCCATTTAGCGCCCTGTAGTCGTTGAGTATTGAACAGTGACTGTAATTTTCATACAAAGTTCCCTTGTATTTATAGTAGGGATTCTTATATACTATCCTTATATACTATTACATATTATCATAACTAGGCCTACTGACTCATATCTATATACATGACTACAATCTAGTTTTCTATATAAACTACCTTAAATTACTATAGTGTGAATCAAAGTGTATGTATAGTTATTTTCTATGAGGTTATACGGGCACCTCAATATTATTGATAGTCTAAGGGCCACTTTAGGGAATTTACAGATCACCATAAAAGGAGCGAAAGTGCGGCTGAAACACTTGCAGCCTGGTGATAATTGTCTCTTCACACTTCTTCAGTTTAGCTGTTTAGCTCTTCAAACATTAGTTAATGAGGCAACAGTTTTAGGAAACCTCTTTATACAAAATGATTCAGTTGATAGCCCATAACAAATCGCTTGAGACTTTATTACAATAATATTCAGTATTATATGATTTGCAGTAAATAGTAAACATATAGCCTGCAGTATCAACGCCCGTCCTTGATGTTATTGCAGACAGTTATCATCTCTGGCTTTTTTTATCTCTAGATTCGGAGGCGATGGCCCTGTCATCATGGAGTCAAAGACACAAGTATCACATTCCTCTTTCCCTAAGATACCAAAGTTGCCCCATCTCTGAAGCCAAATATGCTAGTATACTACTTCTTTGCTTTAAGGAAAATAAATTTTATGGCCAATAGTCTTTTGTTTTTTCACATATGGAGTTTCAATATAGCTTCTTCTTTTTCAAATCATCGATTAGGCTCATATTAGGGAACTAGTTATATGCACGATCGGATCCAAATAATGACTTAAGTTATTCTTTTGCCTCAGTTTATTGCTGATACAAAAATAACCTTGAGGCTGTCTTTTAACCATAAAAATCTCCATGGTTAGCGTATAAAACATCTCTTTCATCAACAAGATTTCGACGGAAAGTACTGCCGAAATGGATACCTTTCTCTGAGATCTGGAACCATTTCGACGATTGTGATCTTCTCCTCGGCGCTATATACATCTCCTGACAATTATGTACAAAATTTTTGAACATGCAGGGAATTGGAGAGCAAGACAGTTGAATTCTTTTCGCTCGCTTCTGGTAAAGGTAACGAAGGTGAAGGTAACGTACACATCTTGAAAAGTTCGATATTCAACCATCCCAGAGGTCTATGGTTCGAATCCACTCCGCAGTATGGTCCTTTGTGTTTCCATTTCTCCCACTTTTCCTTTTTTCCTGTCTTCCCTCTATACAAAAGATTCCATGACCTTTATCCTACTATAATAAACGAAGAAGCCATCTCCTGTTCAATCACGTTTGTCGCGGTGGTATGGGAGTCGGTGGAATAAAACAAAGTGTTGAAGTTGTCATTTTTTTTCACTTGTATCTTTACTATCTCTCCGGCAAGAGCTTCCCAGTAGGGAAAGCAAGCAATTACCCAATCGATTCCGAAACTAGTTCTAAGGAGTAGCAACTAGTTCTCGTTCAGATTACAGCAAGGGGAGATAAGGCATTACATTTGCATGGCGATGTCATAGGCGGTAACCAATCGCCTCCATTCCGCATTACATAGAACTGGTACATTCATTGGTTACATGTAATACAGGATGAATTAAATTGCATGTTAAGTCTCTTTCGCATTTTTAAGAGATGTGCCGCATCAGCTGCTATTGCATTACCCTTTGCATTACTTTGGCATCAATGTAATCCGACAAAGAACTACTTCATTAGAATTGGAAAATTTTACAATTGTAATCTTATTTTCTGTATTGTCAATGGATTACAGAACCGATTCTGTCGGTAATGTGTTCCAAATTTCCTACTGGGTTGCTGTGCGACATTGCCCTCAATGATATAACCATCGTCCACACTACAAAGGGGCTTTACATTTGAACGTTAACAAAGAACATTCGCAGGAGCTTTCATGCTAGTTCTTCTTATTCTTCGAACAACCCCATTCCAACCTTGGCCTCCATCAGCTTCTTCCTCCAGAAGTCTCTCTATCGCGCAGATTGCCCGCAGTTTCTTGTGTTAGATTAAATTTTTTTGTGACCATAAGAAGATGGTTTATAAGACCTTTAGCTGGTTGAAGATTTTTTCCAAATGTTTGTACACGGGCGAGTGTTTCATTTCGGAATCTTTCAACAAACCCATTATTTTGTCAAAAGAGCCTTGGCTATATGACAGTCGAACGAGCCTGTCAAGGCCTCGGATGCAGACGTCATTCCGACGGAGTTGGTTAAATATGGAGAGCCTACACTACACGCGTTTCATGAATTAATTGTGCAAGTATCGGAGTAGGAATCGATGCCAGAAGACTTGTAAAAAAGTATACTATGTCCGGTACATAAAAAAGAAGATATCAGAACGTGCACCAATTATCGTGGTATAAAGCTTATAAGATATTCTCCGCTATCCAACAAAACAGGATGGCCCCATACGCTAGAGTTTCCAAATTCAATCCAACACCTCTTCATAGATTTTTAGGCCGCCTATATATAAATCCCACCAACAACGTTTCTCTGTTTGTTTAAAAACGCAAATTATCGGTTCCTTCTTTTATTGTGCGGACTCCAGCGTTTCGTACTGGTACACCTATGGTGGGGTCTATAGAAGCTCGGAAAATAATATTTTCAGCGATCTGTGTTTTAAGGGGTTACATCGGTTTTAAAAATAAAAAAAAATACGATTTTTCTGAATTTTTTTCACAAAATAAATGAATATGGTTTATTCTAAGTTATGGCATATACAAGTAAATCATTTGAACAAATTATAAAAAATATTTCATAACAAAAAAAAGGAAAACTAAGCCATTAACAGCTGGTTTACGGAAATCGATGTTTTTTAACTGTAGGCAGAATTACTCGTGATATGTTTATCAGAAATTAAAAAACAAAATTTATTCTGTTAGTAGATGCATATGGCTTGTGCTTGAACGAAGGGTTTGAAAAAAAATGATATTTCAATTTTTGACATTTTTTTAACAAAAAAATTGATTTTCGGTGAAATTTTTGTTATATTTTGGTAATTTTCTATTTGTAAAATGACATGTAGTGAACGAAAATAAAAATCCTTCGTTCAAATACAAGTCAATACTATGTAGAAGAAAGGTGCAAAATTTCAACAAAATCGGAATATTAGTTGTTGAGAAATCGTGCCTACGTACGGACTTAAAAAATGTGGTTTTGAGAAAAAGTGAGGAGCTGGGGAACAAAACCGGACTTGTCCCAAAAATTGATTTTTACACTAGAGCAAAAATACTGAATTCGATAGTTGCACATTAGTTAAAATTTTTGGGTTTGAATATAATTATAGCTTATTGTATAAATAATCAATGGCCTAATTTTTGGGCACAAAAATTCATGTTTTCTATTTTTTTTGAATTTTTTTTTAATGGACAAGTCCGGTTTTGTTTCGCAACGATGGATATGTATGGGACATCTCCGGTTTTGATTCAAAACCGTCATGGACAAGTCTAGTTATGAAACAAATTCCTTTGAATTTTTTCATTTTTTAACAGGACAAGTCCACTTATGAACCAAATCAGTATTTTTAAAAATTTTTTTTTGTGGGTTTGAAACATTTTTGGATGGAAATATTTCAGGGGTCTATAGAGGTGGGCTTAGAGAGTACAAAAAAAATTTAAAAAAAAAACCGTTATCGTGGACAAGTCCGGTTTTGTTCCCCAGCTCCTCAAGTACTTAAGGGGAGGTTCTCCTGCTCAGGCCATGAAAATGGGTGATTTTCAGAAATTCTTTCTGATACATAGAAATAAAATATCAAAATGCGGTTTTTTGCAAAATGTTTTGTCAAAATGGCGGCTCCCTTCAAGCTTCAGTATATCCGTGCGCGCCGCGCACAAATAACTTTGAGACATCCTAGAGGCTCGTAATCTCATCGGATACCAAAATCGTGCAAGTACCAGTTAGTTCAATGTATTTAGGCTACCTTGACCCTTATTCAAGAAAATATGTAGCTACAAATTGAAATGGTACAACTGCGAAATTTGAACCTTCATTTTCGCTTGTTTTTTTTTACTTTGACCGTCTTGAAAAATTATGTATTATTAACCGTTTTTAATAATCAAGGGTCAAGGTACCACAAATATGGTGTACTAAAAGTCCTCAAAAGCCGATCCGATAAGCGGTTTTCGAGACATCGTGTCTCAAACATTTGAAAAAGTAGTTTCGAGAAAAACGCGTTTAAAGTTTGGAGACGAGTAATTTTTACGTGGACTATATAGTGCACGCTCGCCTTCAATGAGCTGTAACTTTGTTAAAAATTGAGTAACTTCAGAATCGCTCTGGGGACGTATTCTAGACATGCTAAGGATGTGAAAAATGTAAACAAAAAAAATTCGATTTTTTTGATCCTGAGCAGGAGAACTCCCCTTAATACAAAAATTTTTTTTTTCAAATTAGATGGTATCATCTATTCCAGGCCCATAAAGTATGAATAACGGATGAAAATACCTTCAAAGCCTCTTCAACGTATACACAAATTCAATTTAGGTATAACGATTACAGAAGGAGAAAAAGAAAGCAGCAGCTCCGCGCAGCGTCTTACACCGCTTCTAATACTTCGCGGGGAGGATTTCAAAATGTATTCGGATCGACTTGAAACTTTGGGAAAATACTCTCCTTAAGATGTACTATAAGATGAAACAATAAAAAAAGTCGATTTTTTCAAAATTTGAAACCCATGTACTTTAACAGAAATTGACCTCTTTTGAAAACAAAATTCTAACTAGTCATAAAGTTATCTACGTACTTAAAAGATATGTTTTTCAGTCAATTCTCTATGACTGATACCACGATGAGCACCAGCTTCTTGATTTTGCTAATATTTTCTTCTTGTGTATACTACAGTTGAAGATCATCAGATACTAAATCATCTAGCACTTCTCGCCCTTTAAGGTCCGGTTAAACGCAATGATCTGCTTGTGTCAATGGGCTTGCGCAAGTCAATTTGCGCAAGAGAATCGTTGCGTGTAAACGCAAATTTTTGGCTTGCGCAAGCCAAAAAGTTTGCCTTGTGCAAAATATGTGTTCTTAGAAAATCGGCTTGAGGTTGGTGTTTTGGCATGAGCGTTTAAACGATGTTCAAGCTTCAGCTACAACCCTCAGCATGCCTTTGGGTGAATGGTTAAATTTTATGACGCTCCTCCGACCTTATCATAATCAATATAATATAATAATCGTGTCAAATTAGTAAAAGGGTACCAACTGTTTTTAAGTAGAACCAAATGGTGACTGGTTCATTTTCACTCAGTTTATTTGAACCAATTGACTTGCGCCAGTCAATTTGCACAAGCAGATCGTTGCGCGTAACTGGACCTTTATGTATGTTTTAAGCATGCATAATTCACCAATATTCTTTCTATTGTAAAAATCTAGGATCACATAAAAGTATTCTTAACAACCTTTGGGAGTACTCTGAGTGATAGATGGGACATACTTTTTTTCCCGCAGGAAAAAACTTTCTAAACCCCCTAATTTATAGCGCTTGATGGATATGTGAATAATAATTGCGGTATCGAACGATCTCCTCTGGGCACCGGCCGCAACCAGTTGTATAATACCTTATTCTGATATGGAGGCTCTGTCAGGATGAACCTTATCTTCCCTGCCATAACTTATGGGACTTTTGTGGATTGATTAATCTGGAGAGGGGCAAGCCAAGGAAGGCCGAAGTGGAATTGGGGAGCCGCACGGAGCACAAACGAGCTCCTCTTTAGTGAACTCCTTCCCTACAGACCGAAGACAGGACGGCGACCTGGAACGCGTGTAGCCAAGAAGCAGACCAAGGCAGCCGTCGCTCTGCCCAAAGTTTCTGAACCCGCCAGAAAATTGGCAGCACCAGCTCCCATATAATGTAGGGGAAATATTCCCATCCTTCAGGGGAGCAGGAAGTCCAGGAAAGAACTACCAGGGTCCCCAGAAAAAGAAAAAAAAACAAATTAAAAAAAAGCGTAAAATCGCAATTACCTTCCTATTAGGACCTGGAACCGCCGTCGTTTTGCCCTAAGGTTCTGGACTCACTAAAGGGCCAAGGCAAGGAGGGCCGTAGTTGAATTGGGGAGCCCACGGAGCATAAGCGAGCCCGCTTTCGTGACCTCCTCTTCCGAACAGACCGAAGGCTGGGCTGCTGTCTTGAACCCGGGAAGCTTGAAGAGTCAACTGTAAGCGACAAGGCAGACTGCTGAACTTGTTCCAGCGGACTGGCCAATAAATATGAGGCATGGGGGTGTAGTACAATAGGCCAAGTGAATGGCCACGGTACTTTTGGACCCAAAATCTCACCACAAAAAAAAAGAAAAAAGTGGCCTTGGGTAGTGGTTAAGACATCCGACTTCCACCCAGAGGTCCGTGGTTCGAATTCATTTCGCAGATGATCCTTCGTCTTTCCATTTTATCCGATCTAAATGAGTTTTGCTCCCCTTCTCCTGCCATCGCCTGTAAGCATATTAAGCGAAGAAGCAATCTTCTCTTCAATCACCAAAGTCAACGTTCTGTCGCGTTGGTATTGGATTGGAATCCCATTCAATAAAACCCGGGTGTTGGTGTTGTCAGAGTTCTTTCACTCTTCTCTTTAATAATAATACAATTTGGAAGTATTGCATCTTTTCCAGCTGATGTACCATAGGCCATTGTATGAATTGCACCTACTACCTCTAGTAGCAGGTGTTAATTATAAAAGGCTGTGGATTTTCGATATTTCTTTCAGGCTGCTTGTCTTATCTCCTAGGCTACCAGTATCCCGAGTTAACATCACTTTAACCTTTTAACCTCAACAATTTTTATTTGTTTTTACTGGTACAATCACATCATAATTTTTGATAGAAAAAAAACCGTGTATTTCAATATCTCGAATCAACGACGAAAAAAAATGATCATCCAATTTACAGTCACAACAATTGCTTCAATATTAATATAAAAACCCAAAAAAGTCCACCCAAAAAACCACACACTTCCGTAATTTTTGTCAATTTCAACAGAATAATGTCAAAAAAAAATTCTGAAAATATTACGATGAATAAAAACGGCAATAAATCTGTTGACACAATCGAAAAAGTGAACGTATGAAGCCTGAGTTTACGCAAGGGCCACAGGTAAAAAAAAAAATAGTAGGAAATAAAATTAAAAAAAAAATGTATATATGCGGTCGGTCCCAATTTACTTGCATCAACGCAACGCAATCGTGCACACCAGCATCGACGAGTCGTCCTCCACCTTCTTGCGGCCAAATTGCAGTCACATTATAAAATCAATTGTCAGGTATTCGGTAGCTCATTAATAACCTGTCGTGATTTGGTGCTCAGGTCTTGTTATTATCTTTTCTTTTCGCTTTTTAGTAAAGTGGAGGAACCACACATGAAAAATTGCCTCATCGTTATTAATTACGGGTCCAAGAGAGGAGGTTGATTTTTTGTTATTGAAATAAGAAAGGGGAAACATACATACATATGTATATAAGAAGAAGAAAGATCCATCACCTCGGAAATGCAAAGAAGACACCCAGAGGGGGTGCCCACGCGATCCGGCCAGGCAAGATATATACTCGAGCCGATTATACTAATTAGAGGAACACCTTAGCACGGATCTTCATCAATTTTGATGCGATTCACTTGTTAGGACGGAAATCCAAACACAGGCAAGTCCTCAACTCTTGCACCAACGCACCTGAGCCCAGCTTTCCAATTTCCACACCTGAGCACATTCAGGTATCGTGCCCTAATCTCCGTGGCAGATAGACGATCTTTAGATCTGGGATGAAGTGTCTAGAGACTTCGTGGCATCGCTTCATTCATTCTTTTGCGGAGAATAATGCCACTTTATCGGATTGAAATCCGCGAAAAGTCGATGATTAAAGCAGGAAGGAGCCCAGCGAATGTCTTCCATACCCAGGTGGAAAGAAATGCGTGGCCGGCATCTGTAATGAAATGGGGTGTGTCCCATCGCATGCGATGTAGCGCTCCTCTGATTCATAGATGGAAACGCAAGAGTTATTCGCACTGTAAATCGCGAACTGGCTCCCAACCATGGAAGGCTGATTAAGTGTGAACTAATTTATTGCCTCCGACTGTCGGGGCGACGCATGCCCCGGGTGTCCATGGAAAACCTGCTCCCACTTGAGGTCATCTAGGTAGGACCCTAGGCCAAGTAAGTAGCTAGATGCGATTCCTCAAGTGTCATACTCTAGACTGCTTTAATTGCCTTCCGTTTAGCACGAACTGAATCGTCCATGCTCTAGTCCCCAGTATCCAAGTGGATGCTGACGGCGGGGCCCCCGGAACCCGATGATGCCCGAAACCCGGACCTATTGGACCAACCCGTTTAAGTGTTATCCACTTGATCAGGTCTTGGCAGCAAAACAAACTCTGTCAAGTGTACAAAATACCTTTCGGTCACATGATTGATTCTCTGAACACTTCGTCGGTGCCCCTGGAGGAGACGTCGTCGTCGTGGCTTAATTTACATGATATCCACCGGTGGAAAAGGGTACAGCACCGGGGCACCAAGGCAGATGAAATATGCCCAGCTAATCTGGGGACATGAACAACGACCGCAGAAGAGAAGCAGGTAGCACTGTGTCCAAAAAGGTTAAGAAAAAAGGTGGAGGAGTATTAAAAGGCCCAACCGGTACTCGGTCACGTTTTATTTAAATTTTTCGATCCACAAAAACCAAAAACCATCCATATTCAGAGTCCACATGCCCAACAAATGCGCGCGCAGCACTTTCCACTTAGCCTTGGACCCGGGATGAGACGGTGGCGGAGCCCCCAATGGACGCGCGGTGGATGAATCTTTCTGCTTGGTTTTTTTTTGCTAAGTGAACAAGGTGATAGACGATTTTTTCATTTTAGCGCGTTAGCGCCTTGATTTATTCTCGGGGTGTGATAGATATCTGGGAAAAAAAAACTGAAGAAGTTTCTCTGCTTTTTAGCGAGTTTTTTTTCAGTTAATGTCTTACTGTGAAAAACAGTATGAAACGTCTTAAAGGTGTCACCCGAAAAATAGTGCAGTTGTTATATTTTTTTTCACACATTTTATGACTAATTTTCCATTTCTGGTGACAAGTTATGCAAATTTCAAGCTGGTAACGTCGTAATTTATCACAAAAAAGAGAGTGGGTAATCAATTGTTTTTTGTGTAAATTTATTACGCAAAATCTTTGGGAGAAGCTATGTTTTTTGGTATCTATATCGAATGTCGAAGAAAGTGGTAAGGCGTTTATCTATTGTTTCATAGTAGCATCTTCAAAATACATAGAATTGAAGATACAGTCTCTAGAAATTTCCAAATCAATATTATATATTTGGTTTTCCCTGTTCTTACTTTTTAGGAAGAAATACCACGTGATAGCCTTTGACCGCCATTTTGGCACCCTCAAAATTGGCCTACTCATTTATATCCATCAAGGAATTTTTGCAGCGACCTGAAAACATGACAGTCGGATATTGAAATATCAAGAGAATATGGAGTCGAAGCTTAAGTTTCCAATGCCGAATTCTTCAATCCGAACCGAACTTTTCCTTGCCATATATGCGGTCTAGTGTTGTCGTGAGGAAACGCGATGTTGGCCAAAGATGGACATTTACGTTGAATTTCTCACTTCAAAACATCAAGGTGTGCAATAACGATCAACTGTTTCATTTGCTTTCAATAGTTCATAGCAGCCTTGCGGTTCCACCAAGAACACAGAATTCCTTTCTTCTGATAAACAAGTAGTTTTTGTAAACTATCCACTTTTCAGATCCAATCACCAAGCGGTCGAAAGACAGCTCACTTTTGTGACAAGCAAGGTTCGAGGAAGATATGAAAAATCTATTCATTAAATTTCTGCGCTTAATTCATGTGATACCCAAACAGATAGTTTTGACAAAAAACCAATCCTAATATGATTAAAACCAGTTAGAAGAAGAATCTGAGTCTGAAGAATTCCGAACTGAAGACATATACGGACGTTAATGTGGTCGTTAAGCTTCTGACAATTACACGCGGGCTTGCGGTGCGAGCATTGGTTTCGCACGCGGCAACGCGGAAAAAAGTTGAAAGTAGATGAACTTTCACGCGGCGTTCAAGCAACTTTCTGTTAGTTCGCATTTTAATACACATACTTTTATTCTATCTGTCATTGCCCGCACCACAAGCCCGCGTCGCGCAATTACCGACACGATTCTGTCGATGTCCTTACGAGGCAGCCCCCAAGAGATTGCGCAATTGCAGACTGCTATAACTGGGCCAAGTCTTCCTAGCCTTGACGCATGATGATAAGCTCCCACATCTGGAACTAGCTACTGACCGAAAGTCAACTCAATTGTATGCTGAAGTAAATATACTAGACTCCAAACCCAAGAAGAAACATTGAGGCGCCTGGTTAGTACTGGCTATGGTTCTACATATTTCTAGAACCCTGGCTCCCAAAAACTTGGATCCCCAAAAAGTTTAATGAATGACTCCGCCATTAGTGTCAAAGTTATCAAGGGCTGCCCTCAAGGTAGAATACTGTCCCCGTTAATCTTTTTTCTTTTTCTTTCTTGTGTCAGGTACTGAGTCCATAGGTACTGCGGCCATTCATTTGGCCTATTGTACTACACCCCTATACCTCATATTTTTAGGCCACACCACTTGAACAAGTTTAGCAGTCTGCCTAATGGCTTGTCGCTTAGACTTGAATAATCGACTCCTCGAATAAAGAAACCCTGCTCCTCGCTATTGCGGGGCATTCACAGAGGACGTGGAGAGCAGACTCATCCTCCTCTAGGCAAAGCCTGCAGGTAGGGTCCTCCGCCTTTCTTATCCTCCATAAGTGGTAATTCAGGGAGCAGTGTCCGGTAATCATGCCAACAAGTGTCCTGACATTATTCCTACTGCGCCCTAAAAATTTCTTGGCCGTGTTGGGGGATGGCCCAGGAAGGAACCGCTTAGAGTTGGCCAGTCCAGGCGCTGTCCTCCAGCGTTTAGTATGTTTCATCAAAGTCCGATCGGCTAGGGCCCTTTGCAGCAAACTGGTAGGTGCTCCGATAGCCGGCTCTGTACCGATGAATGCAATTTCAGAGCCATTCGCTTTCAACCGCAGCACCGCGTTTATCGCAGATTTCTCTACCTCAATTTGGAGTGGTGCCAGATTGGGGAGAGTCTCCAGTGCTGCCGTCGGGGAAGTGCGGATGGCTCCAGTCATGAAAAGGCAGGCCATTCTTTGAATTTTGCCCAAGTTGGTTATGAAATCCTTACGCGGTTTTGTGTCACCAAACTAAAGCTCCATAAGTTACCATGGGCCTAATGATGGTGGTGTATATCCAGTACATGGTTTTCGGCTGAAAAGTCCATGTGGAACCACAATCTCTGCGACAAGCCCACAGGAATCTGCTCATCAGAGTTACTCTAGCCACTGCTTATGGTTGAATTTTTGACCAAACTACACGCTTCTGGTTTACATGTCATTGGCTATGTAGATGATATTGCCATCATTGCCTCGGAAAAGTTTGACTTGACCATTACAGAACTCATGAGAAAAGTACTCCGAAAAGTTCAAAGTTCAATCATCCCAAATAAGATGCCTTTTTCGAAAGGTTAAAAATTGGACCTAGGTCGATCGTTGGTAACTCATACTCAGTCAAACATGTGGGAGAAATTCTGCATAAGAGACTGAACTCGAACGCTAAACTGGACTACGCCATCAGTAAGGCCACCAAGGTATATGGGTCTGTAAAAGGCCTCTGGGTAAGACATGAGGTTTTACACCACAAAATGAGGTACTGGATGTACAGCACGATCGTTAATCCTGTTGTCACTAATGTCGCTATTGCTAGTGGCCTAAGATCAAACAGCTCACGGCGATCCTCAAATGCAGCAGACTGCAGCGGCTTGCCTGCCTCTCCATCACCGGAGCTATGCAGAATTATAACCCTAGTTGCATTGCAGGCAATCATTGGATTGACTCCGTTGCACAACTCCCCGCCGCATAGTGGTTCAGAATCCCGAAAAACTGGTCAAAAGTTTTTTTAGCATCTGAAAGTAGTTTTTTATATGAAACTTCGTATTTGGGGGTTAAAATGGCGGATGCAAAATGGCGGACGGGTTTGCTTAATAATCAGCCAAATTTCATGAAACTCATTATATGAGCGTTTTCGAGGGCGCTGATCCTCAATTATACTAAATTTATCTTTTAAATTGTTCCTTACGAGAAAGAAAATATCTTTTCTTTGTAAAAAAAATGTCTGGCTTCAGAGTTCCTGAAAAATAAAATTACTTATTATGAATATGATAAAAAATTGTATTGTATATTTTTCAGCTAGGTGCAGCTGGTTTTTTTTTATTTTAAGCAGAAATGTACACTGGACAATATGCGACCAGTTTCAAGGCGGTACCTTGCGGAACTTTCAACTTATCACCTATATTATCAGAGTTATATGAAGCGCGCTCACATAAATTTATTACAACTTACCTTGTTAACAGCTAACGTAATTTGCAATAAAGGTTTCGTTTAGTGACGTTATAAAATTATACTCATTTTTAAGAGAAGAATCCATGTCTTACTGTTAATGCACTAAAAAACAAAAATTCCACAGAGCTTTGAATGTGGAGTACTTTTTCTTAGTTAGAGACGAGATTTCAGTCGCGAGACGCCAACTTTCAGAATGAAATATAACGGATTCCTGGAAAATCTACTTACTTTTAATAGTTCCAAATGATGCTAAGGGCTTCACTACAAATATTTGGCGGGTCTAAAGTACCTAAAAAAATACTTGATTTTGGGACTTTTGACCAGGTTTTCGGGATTCTGAACCACTGTGCGCATCTACAAGTGCCTTGAGACTTCAGATCTTATTTAACTGGCCCTATACATTCAAAGAACGTATGGATATTCTCAACGGTATCAAGAAATCTCTACCGGTCCACCGATGGGTCAAAGGTGGAGCATGGTACAGTGGCTGATGTCGCAGGACTCAACTCCAAGGCCCTTTGTTTTCCAGACTGAAACACAAGCCATTGAGACCTGAGCTAGGCTTAAGCTTGTGAAAGGTTTGAAAGGCGCCGTCATTTAAATTTTTTCGGACAGTCAAGCTACCATCAAGGCACTCTCCAAAATAGTTGCAGGGTGCGTTCAACAAGCAATAAACTAAAATTCCAACTGTTCTAAATTGACGAACTCCTGAAATATATCATTAAGTAAGTGCATGTGTACGAATCTATAAAAACCAACCATTTTTCTCCACCATTTTTCCACCAAGCTACCTGTGAAAAAATGATGATGTTTTTCTTGCTGAAACATGCTGAAGTAAAATATTGAGCAACACGTCAATACGACAATGACATACAATAGGGTCAGGAAGTCTGAACTGTTTCAAAATCGTGCGAGAAGCTTTAAATTATATTAAAAATATTATGATGTAAGATCCCGAATTCAATGGTCACGCATCACACGAGTTGGGATTACGCTATAAACTCGTCCGCATCCGCTTTTACATTTCTGCAGTGAAGAGAAGGTCGAAGTAGACACCATATTGAATTATGTGAAAAGTTCACCATGTTATCCTCTTCTGGATATTTGGGGAACCTTTATTTTTGGGCAGATGTAGTTTAGTATGCTAATTTAAAATTAATTTATTTTTAAACGTCTAGGATAAAAAGAGATATTCTAAGCCAGCATAATCTCACACCTTAACATAAAAGTGTCTACTAAATCGGCCCCACCCACAAAGCATTCCGCTGATTGTAACTTTACACTTGACCACGTCTCGTTTTTCCTGGCCTGGAGATCAATCACTTTTTCCACGGTATCACCATTGACATGCAATTAATTTCCAGTCCACCTAGCACCGATTTGAATAATTAATTTAATTAGCGCTTTCTTCTTCTTCATCATCGTCAGCATCATCATCATGATGTAGCCAGGCCTGGCGGTTGGGGATTTGTCGTCAGGTCCCCCATTCCGACATTAATTGAGCTTGTGACAGGTCTAAGAAAAAAACCGCCCGAGAGATTAGCCACTACTTTACTACAGGAGAGTGTAGTTACTACATTAGTAGAGGTGTGCGCAGTGTCGCCGACCAACACCTGATCTACTCAAGCCGCACTCGGTGGACACAGCATCGTGCGCCGGCCTATAAATCATCCGATCGTTAATTAATGTGAATCTAAGAATATTTAGGTGCCATTTATTTAATGCGATAATTTGTTAATTTATAGACGAGTGCCCGGGGCCCGCTCGCTCCAGACCGGACGCTCTATCCGAGATTTATGTCGCGCTCGGTGTCAAGCGATTTATTGCTTATCACGTGAGATGATATCTTAATTTGACAAACTGCAATCCGCTGCTAGATCCAGCTAGCAAAAAAATAAAGATATATTCAGGTGATCTGTCGCAACAGGAGATAGTTTCCTGGTTCGTGTGGATTCAATGGCGTGGGCGTCCGAACGGACAGACAAACAGACACGCGGATTATATCGGTCGAGGCAAATTTTTTTTGGGAACTGGGTCAATCGCATGAAATATTTTCAAAGACATATCAAAGTGAAAATTTTAATTGGAAATAGATGTTCAGCATCCAAAAGGTAACGAGAGAGAGAGAGACACAGGTAGAAAAGAAAGAAAGCCATCAAGCCATCCGCGCAGAATCTTAATGCCGCTGTTAATCTGTCTGTGGATACACGATGGCTAGATAGCAATCAAGTTGCCATTGTGGACATGTATTACGCACAAAACTGCAACTAATCGCATCTTAATGTGCGACATAACAGATTCCCAACATGCAGTTTAACATGGAGTAATCCACCTGATCACCGCAGCAGACCTGGATGGATACCTGAAAAGGTACTTTAGTGCCTATATGCGAGAGTGTAATCTCTGTTGGGCTTATAAGATGTGTGCCGTGCTAGAATTGAGGCCAGAACACTGGGAGCAAGGCCCTTGTATGTAGCATACTCTCAGTATTAGCAATATATTCTCATTATATTGGACGTGAATACCATGTTTTATACCTTCATGGAGCGAGAGAGAAAGATTGGATTAAATAATTAATTCGCGTTCCATGTTCCGTGTATAAAAGCTCTTGTGGATATGTTTTCGATTTTTATCTCCTAACAAATTAATTACTGGACAGCAGCGCCGCGACTGACTGCCTATCTCCTCGCGGATATGCCCTTGGACAACTCACAGTGTGCAACAAAGAGACGTCTTTATATATGCTTATATGGACCATTTTATGTCCTTTTATCCTGTTTTTTTTTTCATCCATCTTCTGCCCGTTAAAATGTCATTATCTTCGCCGTTATGTAAAAAGAAGAAAGAAGAAATAATACAATCCTTCACCTGTACCCGCATCATCCGACCGATAAGAGCCGGGGCAATATCAGCGGCGATTAAAGAAGGAATTTTATATAAGGTGCGGGGAGCAGGTGGATGTCTCTGGCAAGTGTTGAATTTTAATGCTCATTTAATGCCGCATGAAATTATTTTTGATGGCGGAGAAAACGGCTGTGAAGGAGCGATTTTTTGCTGGTGGTTTTTTTTGCATACTTTCGATTTTTTATTAGGAATTTATCGATTATAAAATTTTTTATTTTTGCAGATTGTGGAAAAGTTTTGAGGTGGTTTTTTTATCCTTACTAAACTAGTTTTTCGGTTTAAGTGCTTGTTTCAAATTAAGTGGAAGTTCAGGGTCTTTCCAAAGCATTTATAGGATGTTTTTTGCATAGAACCCGAACAAATTCGATTTTTGATTTCTAAGCTCAGGAATTCTAAGCTCCATAATAATCCATTTCTACTGACAATCTGCCATAGTGCAGTATCTTAAAGTAACCTTAGTTTAAAGGTAAGAGAGCATAGATAAATTAAATGGAGTTTTGTAGATGCTGTAAAACGGCGGCGATGAATTTTTGCATGTGAATTCCTAGCTTTGTGGGAGTTTCGAATTACTGACTTTTTGGAAGGTTGCTCTACACACGCGTTGTTATATTTATGAAAGTCCTGTAAATTAGATCATGTTCAACTCATTCCGAAAAAATTTGACTGAAATGTGCAATCTCTCTCTCGCTCAACAGCAATCCCGTTTTTTCCCTCCAAAATCATGGAGACAATAACGCAGGTAAGTCAACAAAAAACAAATTTTTTGAGTCCTTATTTTAATGATTATTTTCTAAGCCTTTATTCCGAAAAATACCTAAAACAATCTTTGACTCTCTTGAAGAACTTTGCTTTTATACCGTTAACATGGATCAATACATATTTAGGTTTTTGTATGAGCAAATAAGCAAGTATTGTTGAGCCCCTTATGTGAAGGAAGACGTTTCGAAACTCTACAAAGACTGCTGTTAGTATAGCTATATAGTTTCTGGCGCAGTGACGTCATCGGTTGTAGTCACGATTATGTGGGCTTAGCATAAAGCTTGGGTTTTGGTTTGAAGCTTTAATGTGAGTTGTATTCTGGACACCAACCTTTGTGATGAGTTTTGTGTGGGCTAAAAAGCTTTCGGTGAGCTTTAATATTCTAGAGATGCCGCCACTAGCTTTGATATTCTGGACTACAACCGATAATGCCACTGCATCAGAACCGACATAGCTATACTACTTGAAGCAGTTCGTTAAAGTTCGTCAAGATTATGAAGCTTTTCAATATTTAAAGAATTTCTTTCCTAATTTATTGGAAGCCAAAATGAAAGCTGGTATTTTCGGAAAATAATGAGCACCAGCGAATGTTCACAGCTACTCCACACTTAGGAAAGTCAAGCATAGGACTGTCTCTCATGGTTTTCTTGAAAATAACAGAACTGGCAATGAACAGCTTATTTCAACTATGCCTGATAATTTTAAACTCATAAATTGCAAGAATGTCCCTTACAGAAAATATTGGTGGTTATTTGCAAGAACAGGGTGAACGCTGTCATCGAGTTATGAAGGACTTTGAGAACTTAACGTATTGACCCTACAAAAAACCAATGACGGGATGAGAGACTACATATTTGGGGGTTAATACGAGAAATGGCCTAAGAAAAAACGTCAAAATTATGATAGAATGCGCAGAAAAGCAGTGGCAGCAGTTCTAAGGCACTGGATTGGGAGTTTTCTTTCTTATCGGTTAATCAAGGCAGTGTAGGATGTTGTCGAATCTAAGCCAAACACCATTTCGGCCGATGCCCCCAAGGGTTAACTCTATCACACGCTCTTTTCCTCATCTTTATAAATAGTCTACTCTCATTCCACTCCAACACATTTCACAGCTTCGCTGATGACGGTACTTCTTACTCCCTTGACAATGTAAGACAAGCACGTGTCAGTTTGTACATGATCGTGAACAGGTGTTCACCCCGCGGGCTAGGATCTTTCCAGCGGCAGTGCTGGCGATCCTGAAGGCTTGCCAAACTATGAACTTTGGACCTACACAAGGATGCAACATTGGAATTTTCATAGATAGCCAAGCCTCTATAAAACTCTGGATTCAGTAATAATGCGCTCCCAGCTAGTAGAGCGATGCAGAGCTTAGATAGCCTTGGTAGAAAGCACAACGTGACTCTGGTCTGGGATCCCGGTCATAGGAACATAGATAGTAACGAGGAAGTCGACTACATACCCAACCCCGGACTCGGAGACGAGAGGCATTTCAGTATATAGATATGGGAGGGAGGCCCGTTTGGGAATACATACGACATTCGCGTTAGAAAAGAAGCTTTTTTCTCTTTTTTACGTGAATTTCATTGGTTGACTAAGCAATGGTTCAACCAGTGAATTTTCACGGGAAACCAGTGAATAAATTAACTGATTCGTTTTTAGAGAGTGTACATATTTCCGAACCCGTGCAACATCCTAGAGTTCAAACGTAATGTTCATCGAGATCTTTACTCGAGCACCTGGGCCTTCGAAACTACAAGAGAAAATCGAACAAGCTCTCCAACCACAACGAGTCACAGTTTGTTGAGGTTTTGGGCCGGGGCGGAGGAGTAATCGGGCCATATTTTTTTGAAAATGCTACTGGTTCAACCGCCAGTGAATGGATTGTGTAATCTAACGATGTTGACTGACTTTTTTGGCCTGAAATTGATTCTTTGGATTTGGAGGTCGATTATTTTAATCAGGACAAGGCAAGCTGAAACACATCTCGTGAAACAAGGGCTATATTGCGTGAAAAATTTAAAATGACATCTCTTTTGAAAGACCCTTGAAAGTCGACTTTTTTTGTATCAGCTCTGGATGCTCCTTCTTCAATTTTGGTTTTACTTGTGTTCCACACGCAAACGTGATCGCAAAAAAATGAAATCGGCTAGACAGGATTCTTCATTGACGACAATATCCTTTTTTTCCTCGGAAAAAGACCAATAACGCCCCTATTCCCATAGTCACGTCACCCATTAAAAAATGTGACAAACCAATTTTCGTATTCTCGTAGTTACCTGTTGTCGAAAAAGTGACGGTATATGATATATGTATTTCTATTTACATATCCTGTTCGTCATTTTAATTCTAGGATATAAGAATAATGTTAAATCATCAAAGATATTAAAATAAAACATATTTCTTATCCTTTGTCACTATCCATTTAAAATAAATCGTAGTGTCACCTACAATATCCAAGTGATAAAAAAATGACAATTTTCAGAGACATTTGCTACAAAAAATGACTTCGAGAATACCACACCTAAATTTGTCACATTTTCTCTCATTAAATTTTTCCTTGTCACTCGACTATGAGAATACCACTTTAAAAGTGACGTGACAAAAAATGTGGGGTGAGAGAAAAGTGTGGTGACTATGAGAATAGGGGCCAACATCTTCTGAGTAAAATGTACAACAAAAACCCAAAATACACGATGAATCCATGCTTCAGAAGTAGAAAGCTTTTTTTTAGCAAGAGCGCGTTTAAGAGAGGAATGGAGAGTGGAAAGGGGAGTTTTGTGCTTTAATAGAGATTAACCGCGATTATACACGAGAACTTATGCATCCAGTCGCAATTTGCGAGAAGTTGTTGATTTCGTTGAAAGATCGCACTCATAGATATAAGAAATTAGTGCTTTGTGTAGCAACATAAAATCTGCTTTGTTCGAATGCAGTACTTGCTTCCACTAAAGCTCAAGAGAAGCCCAAACTTACACAAGTAAAAAGTGGTGGTACGAGTTTGGATAAGTAGAACTAGAAGAATCTATTACAAATACATTTCGAAGGAAGTAATTGATTATTTTTCTCATTTTTGGTAATGCAAATGGTAATCTATTCTACTCCCGATGCCTTGAATACGTAAACACTTTTCAGCGATAAATAAATAACAATGCCATAATGTCTGACATGCTTCTAGTAGTTAAGGTGTCCGTCCCAGAGATCCGTGGTCCCATTCGACGCTATGCCATGGTCCTTCGTAAGTTTAAAAATATTTGCATCAAAAAATCGTTTGGACATTTGGCACGGGATCAATTCCTCGCCTCGAATTTAAAAGCAGTTCTGTTTTAAGCTCTTTAATGACTTTTCCCTCTAGTTTTTAATAAATTCCGGGTAAGCAATTCTTGCTAATTCAGGAATAATGAATTCATTCCCTTCTATGATATTGCAATGCAAAAAGAATCGACTAAGAATAGTCTGGTAATCTAAAGTGGAATCAATCCAGCTGTACTAGAATCGGTTCGGAATACATGATTTTCCCTAACTGGGATTTTGTGCACATTTATAAATTGAGAATGTTGTAACGTCGGTAGTGGCGGGTCAGCTCTGAGATGCCCAAGGTTCAAATAAAATACTCCTGTTACGTTTATGTTCCTTTTATTTCTAGAAGTTCTATATTACTCAAGGGGTGGGAAAGAGAGGAAATAAAGGGTTAGCGGGTTACCTCTGGATCAACGCTCCCGAGGTAGCCCGTTTGGTTCATTTACGTCGGAGTCCTCCCGGATCAACTCTCCGGGTCTTGTCAGTTTATCGGTTGGTCGCCGCCACTGGATCAACTCTCCGTGGCTTGTTGGTGTATCGGTCCTTCAGTACCACTGGATCAATTCTCCCTGGATTGTGAATGTATCGGTCGTTCGGTACCACTGGATCAACTCTCCGTGGTTTTAAATTGATTGGTCGGTCGGCGCCACGGGATCAACTCGCCGTGGCTTGTAAATTTATTAGTTGGTCAGCGCCACTGGATCAACTCTCCGCGGCTTGTCTATGTATCGGTCTTTCGGTACCACTGGATCAACTCTCCGTGGCTTGTCTGTTTGTCTGTCTGTAAACCATACAATCAACGCCCCTATGGCTCCGTCCAGTTATCAGGCAGAGGAATCAACTCTTCACTGTCTGATTACGACTGACTTTCGCAGGCATGCACCGCCCTTTTATATTGGTGCCTTGCTGCGCGTCGCTGTTATGCTTCGAAATGTCTTTTACAGCGGTTTTGTCTTTGTGTTAACAGCGGTGGTGCTGTTGTGTTTTTTTTGTTTGTTTACAGCGGCCTGTTTCGTTATAATGTAATGACTTGAATTACTCTCATCCCAAATTCGACACTTTTTTTGGTCATTACTAAGTGATAATTATGCAAATGCGTTTCATGGTTGAAAATGATTTTCTGGCAAAAACCACCATCTCTCAATCGATCATTTCCATCAACCAATTTGAGAATGTACGATCCTGCAAATGATCGTCTGGTTTAAGCTATTGGACCAATTTAACTTTATAAGCACGTGTTTTAGTCATAATCAGCAACATACTGCTTCTCTTGATCCATTTATATTGAGATCGCTGATTAAGCGGTATTCTTAGGTATTTTTCAGCTCCTTACTTTTTAACCAATCAATGGCATTCCTGCAACTTTTCTCTTAAATGTGTGGTGAAATTTAAAGGTATCACCCTGGAAAGTTAAATGTGGAATGATTAAGTAAATTTAAATAATTTTTTGAAATAACTTTATGCTTCCAGTGTGTACTAAAATTCCTAGGGTGTACAAGATTGTTTTTCTAATCTAAGCCAATTTTCCACTTAAACACAATCGAGTTATCTTCGTCTTAATCCAAAATGCGTTGTTCTTCTTTGAATTTAAAAAAAAAAACCTAAAACTCGAAATCCAGGTAAACCGCACTACCGCGATCTCATTCCCAAAAATTTTAATAAGCACTACGTTCTCACAGCGCCAACCTTCATCAATCGTCACCCCAAAACAAAAAAATCACTGTTCCACTTCTGCTTCCTTTCTGCATTACTGCGATGACCTTTAAAGGAATTCAAAGACCTAAAATAAGAATGAAGCGCCATAAAACAATTACTATAATAACCGATTCGAGTCCAGTATTAAAATTCCTCTTATCTGCTCAAAATATATAAAGAAACTAACTGAATAAATTAATAAGAAACTCATGTTCAAAAATAAACCCAATAAATCAAAATTTCCAAAAGAAAACGATCCTCCCACGACCACACCATAAAGCCAGTGTGTGCACCCATAAGAAATAACCACCTGCCATAGGTAACTCACGGTGCGCGATGTTTTTCTTCAACCTGTTACTTTCTTGATGCTTTAATGGAACGAGCATATGGTATCACGGATTAGTTCCAAAATCTTGCCACTGCCATTGCCGTGGTGCGCTTATACCTGTTTTATCTCTCATCAACGCCCGAGGTTATTTTTATACACCTTTTTATATCGTGCTTCTATCACAGATTTTTTTGATTTTTTTTTTTACCTTGGTGATCCTCCAAGTTCGGCTGCGATCTTGCCAGAGTTTTTCTGGCCAGATCGCCTCGATCTCATGCTGGTGTGGCAGCTTCTTGCCGTCGTCTCACGCTCTTCTCGAGATATCGATTCTGACATAAAGAGTTGACCTTAAAAGTTGGCTAGAAATTTGTCGTTGGACTGCTCATTCCGACGGACCTAAACGATCTGGTTATGCGCACTTTCGTTGATTAATGGCTGCTCAGGTCCATTATCGTTATCATTATCATTGTCATCGGTGGGGCGAAGCCGTGACTATAGTTTATGTCAGTAATGAAATTAGACTGATTGGTGAACGGGAGGTCTGAATATTCAAAATTGGTTTTTTTACTGGGCGAAGTTTTAGATTGGTATTTTTTATGGATCGGCTGATGTGCTACTGTTGATAGGTTTTTTTTTAAATTAAAGCGTTTTTCTTGTTCGTTTTCTATTAAGAGTTAAACTTTTAGTAGCTGTGATTAATGTGGTAGTTGCAGACTACTCTTCTAGTTTGGGACGAATAAACCTGTATTTTAAAAGTGTTGTTGTTCTTGTCGTTGATCATAGTCTTTGATAACGGTTGTAATGTGAAGCGTCATGTTAAAATTCATTAAAATATATACCCCAAATATTTATGAACAATCCAGATAAATATTGTGCTGTGGTTTCTAACAAAAAATTATAATCTGAACCGCCTCCTACGACAGTGGTTTCAAATAATGACACTATGGAATACTATAGTCTCAAAGCAACTATATTGTTCTGATCTTTATAAGGAAATCCTAATATAAGTAATGAGCCTTCAATCCGGCAAGACCGTTTGGTTTATCTCCCATTCAGTAAATCTATAGGCCGAACATATAGAACTAAAGAAGTCATCTGAGTTTACAGAAGTTCATTAAATTAACTAATACCCCGAACCGAACTGCGTAAGTTCGAGCAAATTGGTGAACTGAACTTTAAAATAATCTCAGTTCGCATACAATTTGCACATATTCAACTGAGGATAAAACAGACCTCAGTTCGCCCAACTGAACTCGAACTGAAGTTAAACGTAAAAGCTCGCGCAAAAGAGTGTAATCAACTGGAATAATGGAATGTCATTCCTGTGAGCTTTTGCATTTCTGCCTTCTGGCGAAAAAGCAACAAAAATTTCAAGCACGAACTGAACATGAACTGGACTTTAGCCGGTGAAGCCACTTATGTGGATTGAACTGAGGTATTACATAAAATCAAGAAACTTTAGAAACGTTGCACTCGGATATTCTAGCTCATATTCAGCCCGTACCGAAAAAGGTGATTATAAAAACACTTTTGACTACCGTCCTATAGCAGCCACTTCTATTCTTTCCATACGCACGAAGGCAATAAATTATAAAGGTTTTATGGATTCCATTTTGATTCCAACGACATATTAGACGATAAAAAGTAAAGCTTTAGACCACAATGAGATCCACTGTCGACCGTAAGTAGTACCTCTTACTTAACGCGACCTGATTCGAAAAGGCAAGTCTGTCCGGCATACCACTAGTCAAACTGCTGAGCTTTGTCAAGCGGCCTGGCCTACAAATATGTGTAGGCAAAGATACAATAGATCAAATTGGAAGCCATGGGAGCTACTTTAATGCAGAATATGGAATACTATAAAGATAAACCGGGCATATATTTGTGTAGTGCCGCCTTTTTTGAGGTTCCCTTTCCAAACCATTGGAAAGTTTCGATTGAAAAAAAAACATGTGTGCAATATTTTTTGAAAATCTATTTGACCATACAGAAATTGACCCCCACCGGGTCCTGCCGGCCCCTGCACCCGCAAAAATCATCAAAAATCAAAGTTATCCCCAAAAATCATTCCTCTGCCCGCCGGGGAGCCTTCGGATAAAAAAATGTTGCTAACAAAAGTTTGATATTTCTCTTCAGAGAATCAGAATCCGTGAAAAAAAAGGTTATGGTCAGATAGATTATCGAAAAATATTAAACACATGTTTTTTTTTTCAATCGAAACTTTCCGAGATAATTCGGTGGCACGGGTGGTTTGGAACACCCTGTATATCTTCAGTAATATCATCTTCTGCAATATCGGCTACTTGCACATTATCACAATTAATCCCGATACATCCTTTGCAAAATATGGAACAAGTCATTTGTAATTTCCTGTATAAAAGGTAGAAAAAACGAAAAAAATCTATGTTCGAGTGGTCATATTTCATTCAATTTTGACCCAAAAATTTTTTCAAACTAGCATCTTAAAGGAAATTTTGTCTACTTTTTTTTCTATAAAGCAATGCCTATACCTACCTCTGACCCGAAAAAAGTTATAGGCTAAAAAGCAAAAAACTAAAAAAATATCAAAATTTTGGCTTTTTAAGTTTGTTTCAACATTTTTGGCATAAAAAAATTTTTTCAAATTTTTTTAAATTAGCCATTTCGATGGGAAATTTAATTCTCTACAAAAAGTTTTATAAAAAGTATATCGAAATTTTTCTTTGTTTGTGAGGTATATTGAAAACACTGAAAAGGGTCCATTTTCACCCCTATCTCCAATTTCCACCCCCTAATTTAATAGCACTCCGCGGTTTTTTCTTCTTAAATGACCCATTGACCGATTCCTGCCTACTACTGCCTATATACATATATATTGGAATCATTCGGTATCATAGGAAAAACCCCGGGAAAGCTAATCTAGACCGTCTTTAACTTTCAGATTTTCACCGGCATGCAATCCGATAGAATTAGGCATTACCGGAATCTGCCTGGTTCCAATAACTTTAGAATGCGGCCCTACGGACCATTGCCTATATTGTGGTTCGTCAGTTCAGCGCTTATGGTATATTGCTTCTTTATTTGGTTATGAAAGGTTTGAGCGTGATTCTGTATCATTAAACTAATATCACGAACCTCATGATTGTGTATATCCAATATATTTCCTGTTTGGTTTCAGTGGAGTTTGGAATTTAGGGTCACATCCAATCTGGGTTGTTGTGAAGAACCTAAGGCTCTGCTTGCCAAATTCAGTTATGGAACCTAGCCAAATTCGATTCCTGATATATAGATTATCTCAACACCAGCCGACACCAGATGTAGACCAATTCGTGCGCCTTGGCACTATAAAGCATAAAGCATTACAGGAGAAGAGATTTAACTCCTCCCTGCAGACATCATTTTGCTATGGTTCTTTTCCGAGACTTCTAAAAATAAGTGATCATTAATCTACGAGTTCTCAATATAGATCCCCGAGTAAAAGTAATACTCGCCCGTCGAGTAGAAATGCTACTTTTCCAAATGCCGCCCGCTACAGGCACACGTACCAATAAAATACGCACGGAATAGTCGAAACGAAGCACGGTAGGCTCACACTTTTTCTAGACTAAAGGAAGCAAAATTGAGCTTTAAGAAATTGTATAGCATGAAGAAAACGAGCAATTAGCTTTGTGACTATAAAGGGTGTCATTAGCATACTCAATAAACCGGGTTTCGGTCGATTGCATAGGTCAAGCAGCATTGGAATGGGTTAGTACTTAGTTGGGGGACCGCTTGGTAGAACTACACTCGCGGTTGGAATGATCGATTACGAATACATTGATATCTCTAATAGAGGCGTGCATACCTCTGGGGGATGCATTTTTAGATTCTCATGCCTGTAGCGGGAGCGAGCACATCCGTGTAGCAGGCGCATTTTTTCGCTAAGCATGCTAATTTCGCGCACGTATATTCTTTTCAAAAAATTAACCATTAAATTATTTTTCCTCACTTTGGTTCTCTTCAGAGACTTCTCAAAATAAGTAAACATTAATGGTGTAGCCTAGATCTTGTCTTTTTGGGGCCTTTGTATAACGTTAAAAGATGTGTTGCTTGTGGCTGTAACTTTTTTCTATTTAATTATTAAGAGAATTAATATGTCGCACTTTTGACAATAAACGCTATTTAAAAATCGGTACATCTATTTGAAAAAAAGCATTTTTCCGATTTCCACTTAAATGTTTTCCAATATTCCCGGCAATTAACGCTTGCATTTTTATTACACTTGAAAAAGGTATTTTTTATCTTAAAATCGATCTTCCATTGAAGAACTTGACAAGGCATAGCAGAAATTACTGAAATCAATTTTATTTCACTTGGAGCCACTTCACAGCCTTTAGTTTATCCATCGATATGCATTGAGGGCATTCATCTGCGTCCGTCGTATTCGTCGTCTGTCCATAGGGTATTGAATGGACAGTCATTGGGCGCAAATGCACTCTATAGATGCACTTCTATGCAATATGGATGTTGGTTGGTATATATCTTGGAGGTTCCTAGTGCTATGGCTGTTGGCTGTTGAGAGAACTCCAAAGCGGAAAGTCGTGAGTGCGTGAATACATCCATAACAAGTTTAATTCCTTTTTTGGTTCAGAAGACTATAAAGAACCTTTTCCCTAATGACGGCTCTAATGCAAAGCAGAGCGAGTATCTTAGTAAATGAAACCTGAAGGAGGCACCACGCAAACGGCAACATGAAACAGATGAGGTCAGGCCGTCAGGGCAAGAGGTTACATGAGAATTGCACATAAATGAGCTCAAAATACTTAGCATGGATTCCTCTGCTTCCATATACGTTCGGGGAGTCTCTCTCTAAAAGGATTCCATTCAAAAGTGATGCATTCGCAAGTTGACTAGGAGTCCGCGGATTGGTTATAAATTTTCACTTGCTATACGGCGGGGCCCAGGGTAATTACAAAGGCATGAGACAATTTTTTCGTTACCCAAAGACTCTGGGCTTTGCTAATTGAAAATTATAGCAAAATGCAATCGAGCTGCCGACTGCGCCTTTCCTGTCTGGATTTCTCACATCTGGAGCCTCGGATTTCCAAATCGGTGCAGGGCAACGCCACCCGGGTCTTGGTCCATGGCTACATTTTCTGTGTCTAGCCTCTATAGGTATAAAGGCATCGAGTGGCTGGAGAGATACTAGGTGCCTTGCTAGACTCTAGTTGTCTGACGATGGTGAGTCATGAGCGGCTCTTATGCACCTACACGGGGTTCGGTTTCAGGTTTTTGAACTTCAAACCTGAAATAAATCTAAATCTAATAACATCAACTGTGTGGTCTGGACTGTTGAGGCTCAGGCACAGGTATCTGTATTAATTATGGAACATGATTAGTGCGCACAATTGGCTTCAGGTAATGATTAGCGACAACTCGTTCTATTGGCGGTGCGGCGCGCTCGGCTCTGAGTCACTTTGCAACAAGCCCAAGTGTTTAGAATTGCAAAAAAAAAAGAAGAAATCGCAGGTGGGAACTATTGTATTATGCAAAAGGTGAATAACAACAAAAAAGTTTTATCTTAATTCAAGCGTTTACCACTTTATCTCTAAGTAATTGGCGGCTGCGAATAGACAAGTTTATGTGCCAGTTTATTCAGCAGATAGACATCAAGTGAGAGATAGCCGTGTGCGTGCTGTCCATCCGTGTCGCACCATCGGTACCGCCTTCCTAGAAAAATATGGGGGAAAGTATCCTTTCTATCACCTGAAAATTATGAATGCACTCAATCCACCCTCAATTTATCGAGGGTTAAAGCTTCTGTTGTTCACTGCTTATTTTGTATGAAATGTGGTCACGTGTTTACTTCCACGAAACTACTTGGGTAAGGGAACCTTTCTCAATGGATTTTTAGGTATAATCCTTGGGGATTGCCGACGATGACTCATTATTTTCACGGTAATTAAAATGAAATAATTTTTACCGTGGCAGAACGAAATTTTTATTATGAAAATGAAACCGGCAACATCATATGGCGTTATTAATCAACTCGAACCCAGTGCCACATCTTTCGTGGTGGAATACCTTTTTTCCAGGTTCTTCTATTAATTCGAACACATGTTGTTTAGAGAAATTTTGTTGTGATGTGTTGTTGCACCTTAATTGTTGCATGCACTTTCCTTTGTTTTATGAGAATATTAATGATTTGTTTTTTTTGTAATGAATTGCGGGATATTAGGTGAAAAATGAAATTTCGTCATAAATAACCTTTAAATGTGCTAAGAAGTTTTAGAGAGTTATTAAAAACTGACAGCGGGTAATGTAGTATGCTAAATGCTGCTAAAAGTGATAAAAACTTGTACTTTATAAAACGGTAGTAAAATATTGTTTAAACAAATATTGTACAATATTCTATTTGAACTACTTTCTCTCCTATAAGATGCAGCTCCTTCCCATTCGCCAGTTTCGCTCTATCTCGTTTAGAGACTTTAAGAGCATCAATTTACAGCTACTTGGAAATTAATGCATTGCGACTTCGTGGGACAGTGTATTAACTTCTAACACTGTGAATGAAAAACTTCTTTTTTTATGAGGTAATAACTGATCTTTTTGAGCAATTTGTCCCACTACGTACAATTAAAATCTAACCCAATCGCTGTCGTTGCTTAACTCCTGAAATACATTCTTCATTGGCTGAACGCGATTTTCTTTACCATCAATACAGAAGGACGGGCAATGAAGCTGTTCTCAAGATGTATAAAAAAACGTAATAAAACGGTTGCTCTTCTACGATCAGCTAAACGATCATATGCTATAAATCAGCTCGACACTAATCTACCTCCAAAAAAAGTATAGCGCAATATTCGTAATATAGGTACATATGGACATGATTATCAACAAGTACTTTAAACGAGTACTTTTCATCCATCTCTGAAAGTAACTCTACTCCTGTTGAAGGTAACCCTAGCTATATCTGTGCTCACCCGATGGCTTTGCCTTTCGTTGTATCGACAACCACGAACTTCTTTCTACGTTGTTATCTATAAAATCAAACGCTGTGGGTGTTGACAACGTATCTCCTAAGTTCATGAAATTGATTGCCCCATTTGTATCTAACGTTCTTACTCATATTTTAAACGCCTGCCTTACAGTTTCTCAGTTTCCTAGCAAATGGAAACAGGCTCTTGTTGTACCCATTCCGAAAAAGGTATCTCCATCGCAACCATCTGACTTCTGTCCAATCAGTCTCCTTTGTTTCCTTTCAAAATTTTTTGAAAAAATTATTTCTAAGCAACTCATGTCATATCTAGATCAAAGTGGTCTTCTCTCTATATGGCAATCTGGTTTCAGGTCTGGGCATGGGCACAGCTGCGAAAGAGCACTCTTAAAAGTTTCAACTGATATTTTTGAGTCTCTTGATAACAATAAAATTGCAATCTTAGTCCTACTCGATTTCTCTAAAGCATTTGACTCAGTTGACCATTTGATGTTACTTGAAATATTAGGCAGACATTTTGGACTTGGCCCTACTGCAGTTAAACTTTTTGAAAGCTACCTCCAGGACCGTTCTCAAATTGTCAAGGTACATGAATCTTTCTCCGAACCTGCGCTCCTTCATTGCCGAGTACCTCAAGGCTCTATCCTGGGCCCCTTGCTTTTCAGCCTTTATATAAACGACCTTCCAAATGTAGTCAAACATTCCTCTATTCATTTATATGCCGATGACGTGCAGATCTATCTAAGCAAACTATTGCCTCTTCCCTTACGTATACGACTGGTGAAGGCCTTGGTGATGCCTTATTTCACTTATGGTAGCCCAATTTTTTCAAAACTTGATGCTGTTTGTTCAAGAAAAATACAAGTCGCCTTCAACGATACCCTTCGATTTGTCTTTAAATTGCGTCGTTTTGATCATATCACGCCCTATGCTTCCGCTCTGCTAGGTATGACGTTTGAAAACTACCTAAAATATCATCGATTAAAGTTCACCTTTAAACTTATACACAGCCGGTGTCCTGGATATCTATTTGAAAAACTTACCTTCTTGCAACTAAGCAGACAATCTGGCACACTTTTGGTGCCTCGTAGAACCATATATGCTCTTACTTGTTCCAAATTGCTCGCATATGGAAGAGACTACCCCTGTGCATGCGGAGCGCGTCCTCTTGTCCATTATTCAACAAACTCCTGAAGGAATATTTAGTAATTAATAATTTGTAGGGTCGCTCACATTTTGAATTTTTGTCTTTTTTCTTTATTTTTTTTCATTTTTCTTGTTATTGAATATTTTCACTTTATTTTCTGAATTTTTCTTTTTCTTTTTGTTAATATTAATTGACATTGTTAACTTGTAGTTCTTAGTCTATAATTTTAAATTTATTTTTGCCTAATGTTTCACCCAATAATTTTTAATTGTACGCTTATAAGAATTTTTCTTTTCTTTTGTACAATATGATTACACAATAAATTATTATTATTATTACTTTAAAGAGCAATATTTATGTATAGTAGGTATGTCCTGATGTCTTCTCTGGGGGAAGTGTGGGGTCCAAAAGCATCGTGGCCAATCTCTCGGCCTATTGTACTACACCCCTATACGTCATTTTTGAAGGCCAGACCACTGAATAATATCCTCTCTTCCATATATGGCAATTTAGGGCGCAGTGGCCGGCCATAATATAAACTAGTGTCTTGGCATTCTTTTTACTATTGCCAACGATTCTATGGACCCGTTGCAAGATGGCTTTTAGGGCAAACTAACATAAAGTGCTACTTGGAAGACAACAGCTAGGGTACTCAAGTTGAACGTTACTGCTACAAGCCATAGGGCCTTCTCTCCAGATCCCGGCGCCCGAAGTTACCTTTTTCTTAGACCCAACCGTGTACGATACGAGTCCAACTTACAATACCTTAGAGAGCGCCAAAAATAGGATATCTAAGAATTCACCTCGAAGATCTTGGACAGAGAGGAAAAAAGAAACAAGCGGGATTCCTCCACCACCAGTACTGGTGATTGAAGGGTGCTTAAAGATAAGGTATATTTCTATTAAACAGCACGATCTAAACAAATTTAAGGATTTAGTTTTAATTTTGACTTTAGTAATAACTGTCCCCGACTAGCAGGGCCTCTATGAGGCTGGGCGAATGCTGGTCCCAGCACAGCGCAGCCTAGCACAGCCCAGCAAAGCAGAGAAAGCTGTGTTTCATTATATCTAAGCAAGCTACCATCGCATATTTGGGACAGCACAAGCACAGCAGTCGCAGAGGACTCTGTCTCAGCTCTGCGGGTTGCGATTGAAACACAGTTTCCTCTGTCGATAAGACACAGTCAAGAGGCAGTAAAGCGTTTTTAAATTTTATATGGTACAAATAATGAAAATTATGTAAGAGAAAGTTTGAAAAATAAAATATGGAGTAAAATTACAAAGACGGTAAAAATAAATTTGACATAAAAATTTCCACAATACTACTGTAGACCCTAAAGCTCACACATACACTACTTTCACATTGTTGGTTTCGGTAGCCTAGGGTTAAAGCCGTGGTTTAAATTTACTCCACCGCCTGGTCCTTGATTTTCCGTTTTTCTCTGTACAAAAAATTCCCTGTCCTTTCTCCTGCCATCGCCTCTAACATTAAAGGCGAGTAAGCAATCTCCTATTCGATCACAAAAATCAGCGTTCGCAGTGGGTGAGGATATAACCAAGTATTGGCGTTGTCTGATTCGTTCTGGTATTTTAATGTGAAAAATGAACCTCGCTCTGGTCATCCAATCACTGAAAAGGATCATGAAATTCTTGAAAAATTCCACCAAAATAGTCATTTTAGGCAGGGTCATTATAGGTATCGAGATCGGCATTGACCACAATCGAATCCCCGTTACAATATTTTTTGTTTTGATTTTTGTAACAGTGGGCTTCGTGCAAAATTCTTCTCGTTGGTGTGAACTCCTACAATATCCAGAATATCAAATTCATGGTTCATCGCTTCCGCCTTTAGCACTCTGCAGACTCTTATTCACCTATCCTGTCCTCTATTCCGTCCTTTGAACCAAGCTTACTACTAGACATTGCAGACTGCTGGTACAAAGTCATGTACGATATGACAGACTGGTAGTATAAAGGGTGATTCCTAAGCTTGTACTTTCACATAAAAAGAGAAAAAGAAAAGGGTGTTGACTTCCATTACGACACCACACTTTTTTGATAACCCGTGAAAAATTGAGAGAGTCAGGTTGGGATTTTTTGATGCATTCACCGTATAGTCCAGACATTCCACTCTCTGACGCTATCACTTGTTCCGATCTCTGCAGAATTCCTTCAATGGGATTAAGCTGGCTTCAGAAGAAGCCTGTGAAAACTACTTGCTCCAGTTCTTCACCATCATCACTATACCCGAAAAATGATGAAACATTGTCGATAATATATTTTTGACGCAAGTAATTTTTCTGTCTTATGGCCAAATATGGCAAATACTTTTTCGGCACATTTACATCAGGTGAGAACTTGAGATAGTTGGCCTATTTTTTCGTAGTTTTTATAGAAAACTTCTCAAATTGGGACTCTATCAAATTTAAAAAAAATGTAAAGTAAGTAAAAGTGTATTTTTCTTACGCCCAAAGCAACAATGATTCACCACATCCACCCCCGTCACACCACAAGCGACAACCAAAAAACAAGGGGCATATTTTTTGTCAGATTTGTTACCTGAATATCAACAAAAGCGCTACCATAGTAGTATTTTCTGGATAAAATATGCACGCTAGAAGATAAAACAAAATAAATAAAGAATACGAAAAAAAAACGGTGAACGATATTTTCGCAGGATAGCGCGCACAGGTACCACAAGAAAGGTCCATATATCCGCCACACTGAGGCAATCCCCACATCTTGGGCTTAATCTCGAGCAAAGTACTCGCGGCAGAGAAGAGTAAAGCACACGACACGGGGCGGCCATAGCCCGGTTTTCATGGTCATGACTCTTTAGCTAGTTTTGCGATAATAGGCGATTTATTGGCAACTCGGTAAATTCAATTACATTGGAATGTAGCGGCTAAGATTATAGGATATCACATTACTGCAGACGACGACGACAGAGGGAGTATAAGGTGATAAATAAGATGCATAGTAATAAAGTGAATAAAGGCCGCGGCGAAAAAGAATAATAAAATAAAACGAAAGCGACTAGAGAGTGTAGAGTGGAGTGGAGTGCTACGGCCTTACCTTTTTCGTTTGTCTCTCGGATGTTAGAGACTGATCTCTTTGCTGGGCTTGGTAGGCTCTATAGAAGCTACCTTTTATTCTGTCGTTAACATAAAAATTCACTTGCTGTAAATGTATATACTTGTACCTTAAGGTGATAGTGTCAGGTATGGAGTAGAGATTGCATGAGAAAGCACCTTACTTAAAGGATAGAAATTTAATGGAACGCAAAATGCCTTTTGCCGCAACTAAGATAACTTTGTCGTTATTCACGGTGATGTTATAAATATTTTCGTTTCATTTAAGTTCAGCCTCTACAAAAGAACTAAGAATTTTTACTTAGTTGTATCCTTACTGAACTGAACCAACAACGTACTTATACCATTAAATCGTGCACAATTTTTAAAACTTGTTCAATGGTTATGAATCGATCTCAAACAAAACACTTATTAACTTCCTTCCATCTTCAGTTAATAAATGGATTTATTATGAGCACAAATTTTCTTGTCATTAATTCTTTTCCGCCTCCAATATTTATTCCCATCTTAATTCCCTGCAAAAAAAAAACAAAATCAACATAAACTTTTCTTTCTGAAGTTCAAGTAACTTGACACACCCCTATCCGTTTGAAAACCTGTTGTAGCCACATCTAATTGAAAAGACGAGAAGATGAGCTCTGGCGCGGTCTTTAATCGTGTGAAATCAGTCCTCCCACGTCATCACATGAAGTAATTGTTCACCAAAAACGATAGAATTTTCTAATAATAAAAATTTCAACTTTCGTTCAAATCGATAAACTGTGGAAGATCAATGATCTTCAACCGATCTAGTTCCTGGGCCACCAGGAAGCTCCATAACCAAGATGAATATCGATAATGGCCCTAAAAATTCTTTTTAAAAAAATGAAAAAAAAACCTGTCCAAAAAAATTAAGACGATCCCCGCAGGGCTCCAATTTGGACGGGAAGAGGGCTGCCCACAGTATTCGACACCTGATTCTGATCGAGACGTTATCACTGATTGGCTTGTTAGCAGCGCGCGCGTTTTTTATGGATCAATTTCACATGCGATCAAATGAGCGCTAAGACGCGATCTCGCTTTCTAAAAATCGTTGGAAATTATAGCAGGAATTAAAGCCACCTTATCGATGTGTAAACAATAAATTAAGACGACACAACGGTGCGGATGCTGTGCAGAGGTGCTGCCCAAAAACCACAGCACAGAGAGCTTACCTTTACCTACCACGGTGCCTGAGGGCTGATCAGGCTCGCCGACAACAACACCGACAACAACCGCAGGAATTCTCTTAAACCTGTCGAAGGTGTCGGAGGTGACCATGTTCTATTCGCAGCCGCTTATGGTTTTTCGTCAGAACTACACTTGTCTCCGGGTCTTTTTTACATTTTCTTCAAGTTTTTCTTCATTTTATTGCCCACGTCGCTGTTGCCGATCGTCTTAGCTTATAGTCTTCTTCCAGGCCAGAGTCCCTAACTGGTTTCGAAGAGTTTCTTCTTATTGTTGTCGCCCGACATGGTCACGATAATGCTGGTACAGGTGATTTTGTCCTTGGCAAATTTGTATTCACGGCTACGTGAGCGTTAAAGGTAGACCAAAATGTTAACCTGACAGAGTTTTTTTTATTATTATTTTTTTTGTTTGTTGGGGTTTTTTTTTCGATGCTGTGAGGGATTTCGAGTGGTACTTTACGCGGTAAAAATATTATTCAAGGGTTTGATTTGTTTGAATGCCATGAAATTCGCCGAGAGTCTGGTACCGGAAGTTATATAAGCCTTTTCAGTTCAACAGTTCGCATACTCCTAGATCCAAAACTACTTCGTCAGTGCATATACAAAATCTAAGGTCTATTATATCTTCAATTTGCCATCGACTAGCAGATAACTCTAGTCGGAAAGATAGTAGAGAGAAAAGAAAGGGGCCTGAAAACTCTTCAAACAGATATCGATGAGCATTACTTTTGAACTCTAGGATTTTGTACGAGTTCGGAAACACTGACAATGGAAGACTGTACCAGTGTTCAGTTTTTCTCTTTGTGAGCGAACTTGAAGAATGCAGGGTACGCAAAAATGAGGACTGCAGGGTATGAGAGTGAGCGGAGCAGGTTAGCTATGTAATGCGAGGAATCCCTTGACATGCAGGCAAGAGGGCTGCATTCCTGTGGTAGCTATATTAGTATATGGTGCAGCAAAAGGTACCAACAGCCATGAGTTTTGATTCTTATATGGTCATTCTAATGCAGTTTTCGATCCGCCAGCCCTAAACCAGTTGCTTTTGAAGCTAGGCCAAATTTTAAACTTGTTGATTTCCCCTTGGCTCGATCATCTACCTAGGGCTATACAGATAGGCAGCTAAACAGGTATGGGCCTATGTGGTCTGGTCTCCCTGGTCTATCTGGTATAGTCTATATGATCTGGTCTGCCTGTTCTATCTACCCTACCCTCTTTTCTTACCTATCTGAATATAAAATCTCGTGAATATTTAAGTTCACCCAAGAGCTTTAAGCTCACCATTCCAAAAGCTCACCACCAAGGTTGCTGTCTAGAATAAAACTCACACCCGAAGCCGCCACCACACCTCAAAAGAAGCTTTAGCCACCACTCAGACCCACAATTGCACCAGAACCGATGTAGCTCTAGTAATGGTGTTGTTTAGCGAAATAGAATGTGTGATCATTCCATTTCCTCTTAGTGTTGTGTCTAGAATGTTATTAAATAGAGTAACTAATTGATTCAGACTATCTACTGAAGTGAAAAGAACAAGAAGACAAGTTTTATTACCGATTAAACAGTCGTTTTAGATGCTTCAAATTCACCAAGTAACTTGTGGCCCTATTAAAAAATAACTGCCATGTGTGTGTTGATTAACTCGGACATAAACTCACGATCATAAACACAAAATTGGACACGTGCTTCTCTTGAATGCGTAAGAGTAACAAAGATGACTGCCAACAGCGAAATAATGCTTGGAAGTGAGTAGTTATACAGATTAGTAAAAGGGCGGATGATTGAATTGAGCCTTGAGGGCATAGGCAGTGATCGTGTAATGTTTAAATTTGAAGTCGTTCCATAGGAGTTTGGTCTAACTACACGATCTTTAAGGCTTTTGATGCTGTACTGTGCTCTGCTCAATTGCATAAACTTCTAACATTTAGTTCTTGTTGTTTGCAGTTCTTTTAGAGCCGAAGGGGATATGGAGGTGATGATATGTACAGTTGAGCACTAAATGGTGAATGTTCACCATATTAATAGTTAGCCTCTTCTAGAATTGGCCCAACTGGTGATTGGTCTCCTATAAAGCCGCAATCCGTCGCTTCATCGCGATCGCATACTATAGCTATTGATGAAATATAAACCATATTGTTGTTGTGGACTCATAGAAGACTTATGTACGGCAGCACATGATGTGGAAGTAATTTATGATGCGGTATAGTAGGCCAAACCTGAGTAGCAATTTTTCATCTATAACTTAACCTTATATCCACAATCCACGGCGCGAAGCAAGAGCCCAAGCGCGTACAAAAGGCCACGCAATTTTTGGCTTGGAGCAGGTTTAGCTTGCATTATTTGTCTAGACATAAGTCTCTGCAACCCGAAGCAGATTTTATTTGAGGAACCTGCACCTGCAAAGGATTATCTTAATTCGTAATCCGAGATATTTTTAATATGCTTAAACATCAATCAGTGCAAGATATAAGTAAATAATCAGTAGCGGTGCTGGGACACTTTTTACACGAATTTAAAAAAAAATATCCAATTAGTATGATAGGATTTATAAAATGCGATAAAAATTGAACCAGCGAGGAGGTATTCATGAGTCATCATCAAATGACCAACTTTGTTTATATAACCGATTCACCGTTTGCTCGCAGGATTTGCTTTTGGAGGCTTTTTTGGTTAGCTTTACAACAACCGACCGATTTGTAAACTTAATGTATTCGCACCCTGTATAACCAATCAGACTTGGTTGAGCATGTTCTGCTTGCAAAATTGCTTGTGGGTGAAATTGGCGCAAAATTGCTTGTGGGTGAAATTGGCTCTCCATCGAACTTAGGTTTTGTTACGATTTAATTTTTGCTTCATTTGGTAATTTGCCTTCATTCTGATATATTTTTTGTTTAGTTAACTAGTACCTATCAATGCATAACTAGCGTGCATTTTTATGCAGGTTTTCAATAGTGGAGCGTTACTAAATGACAGAAGTACGCGCACAAATTTGGATGGCACAGATTTACCTTTATTTAAATTATAAAACCAATCATTCTTATTGGATACCTTTAAAATTCGTGGTCACATTTTGTAATATAAAATGTGCCCCAGAACCAGTGCAGTTTTCTACTGATATAAAAATTTTCAGGTATGGCAATACCTTTAGAAAAATTTCGAAGAAATTTGTCGTTGTTTTCACCATATTTTTCCCATATTATAGTAGGTATATATGATATCTTGTTGCTACCTCTATTTCAATGTAGTTCAAGTTCAATCTAATGTCCCGGCTTCACCGACCGAACTGCAAGGTTCGAGCACCAAACTTCAGTTCAGACTCCAGTTCGCCCATACATTTTCCCATAATGAACTGAGGATAAATCAAACCTCAGTTCACCAAACAGAACATCAAACTGAGATTGTACGTAAAAGCTCGCTCAAAAGTGAGTAATCAACTGGAATTATGGAATGTCATTCCAGTGAGATTTTGCATTTCAAGCTTCTGGCGAAAAAGCAAAAACAATTTCAAGCATAAATTGAACATGAACTGTACTGTGTTTCCATGAGCCAGGGTAGAGTTTTCGTTAAGTAAACAGAAAGGCTCTTTCTATCAAGATCACTCGATGCTGTTTCCATGGCAGTTTTGGGTTGAACTGACAGATAAACTAGTTGGGATGTGGCTTTGACCCTTTCGGTCCACAAGATCAACTTCTCAATATTATGCATGTTGGCATCTCAACGAAGTCGATATCTTTTTTGGTTCGCGCGAAATCCTGCTGGTACAAAAATCACTTAAGTCGTTCAAACAAAAAACCGTTCGACCGATTTTTATGAAAATCTTTTTAGATCATTTTTCTTTTAACACGCTTCGAACGGTATCTCAACGAAGTCGATATCTTTCTTGGTTCGCGCGAAATCGTGCTAGTACAAAAATCACTTACGTCGTTCAAACAAACAAACCGTTCGACCGATTTTTATGAAAATCTGTTCAGATCATATTTCCTTTAACACGTTTCAAACGGCGCCTTAACGAAGTCGATATCTTTTCTGGTTCGCGCGAAATCGTGCTGGTACAAAAATCGCTTAAGTCGTTCAAACAAAAAAACCGTTCGACCGATTTTTATGAAAATCTCTTCAGATCATATGTCCTTTAACACGCTTCGAACGGCATCTCAACGAAGTCGATATCCGGAACGATATTTTCGGTGCAGGAAAAAATGACCACATCCGTACGCACACACACACACATATTTCTTCTTAAATTTTTGTTTAAAATGCTATTGGGACTTTGAAACCGGTAAATACATTGAAAATTTCGATTTCGATATTCGGACTGGGAAGTTAATAATTTTACATGTCGCGGTTAGTATGTGTGCAGTAATGGAAACTGAAACATACACATACGCTAAACCCGGCTTAACCAGACTGCGTTTCAATGGGCGCTTAATCTGAGTAAACTCAGGGTAAACTCTGCATGGAAACTCAGTACTGGACTTTATCCGGTGAAGCCACTTTTATGGATTGAACTGAACATTATTGAACTGAGGGCGGTGAAGCCGGGGCATAAGGCACATTCAGTCAGGCTTCTTCATCCCTAGGCTTACCCTCATTGATGTTTACGACCCAAAACTCTCAACTTATCGCCAAATTATGCTGGCTTAATATTATCTGTGTTGTTGATATATGTAAATATGAGCAAGATTAAGTGCAAGCAAGAATGTCAGTCGAATATTTTCAATTAAACAACTCAAACAACTCTATTTCTCCAGGAATTTTAAAAGACTGAGGTAAATAATGACGTTTTAATTAAGATCGCAAATAAATCTGCAACTAATTTAGTTTTATATTACGACTATAGATAAATTTGTACAAATCCGATTATTTATTTAGCGAATTGCGACTGCGCCAAGATAAGAAATTTTCTAATTCCCCAACAAAAGCCATCAATTAATCGTTCCTCCGAGTCCGAGCAAAAGAGACTGAATAAGTTTTCAAGCTTCTAGTTAGTTATTGGACATATTTAGATACCAAAGCGATTCCATTCATTTGGAGGTTGTCTAGTAGGCAATCAGGTGAATAGCTTTGGTGCTCATAAACTGAATGTTTCGAATCATTTACAACATCAAACATGAAGGCCCTATAAACATAGTTGATTTCCTTTTTTATGTTTATTTGTATGTATATTTTGTAGGAAACAGAACAGTTAATCCGAATTTGATTTGCATGTTTACCTTAGCGTGACCAGCCGATTTAACTTATTCAAAAGTCGTAAAGTTCGGCGCGAAGATAATGCCTCTATTCGCGCAGCTTAATTGTAGCCATAAAACGTTGGCGCAAGTGCATTTGACGTCGCCAGTGGTCGCCCAATCATGCCATAGAAATTATAAGGTAGAAAGGCAAATAGAACCTTTCCTTGATTGTTATGGATATGATATGACAGCGAAACGGAAACAACAGTTATATCTCTTGTTAATTTAATTACACAGGCACACAAAATAAAAAAAATGTCAAGACCCAGAGGGTACATCCCCCTACCCCCCCTTTCTTGGGGTCGCTGAAACCGAATATGACCATAAAAAATTTTTTTAACTAGCCATTTCCCCGCAACCACACCCATACACCCCTTCTGGTAGTCGAAATGTCAATTCTCATACAAAGTCGAGTAGGGTGTGTATTCCTATGTTTTCTGGGCCTCTAAGAGCGAGGAAGACTACCAAAAATGAATTAGACCCCCTCTTTAGCCCCTAGAGTCACTTTACCACCGCCATACACCCCTTTGTGGGGGTTGAAATGTCAATTCTCATACAAAGTCGAGTAGGTTATGTATTCCTATGTTTTTTGGGCCTCTGTGAACGAAGAAGACTACCAAAAATGAATTAGACCCCCTCGTTACCCCCTACCCCCCTTTCTCATACAAAATCGAGTAGGGTGTGCATTCCTATGTTTTTTGGGCCTCTAAGAACGAAGAAGACTACCAAAAATGAATTAGACCAACTCGTTAGCCCCTAATGTCACTAAGTGACGCTAGGGGCAAACGAGAGGGTCTAATTCATTTTTGGTAGTCTTCTTCGTTCACAGAGGCCCAAAAAACATAGGAATACATACCCTACTCGACTTTGTATAAGAATTGAAATTTCAACCCCTATAAAAGGGGTGTATGGTAAAGTGACATTAGGGGCTAACGAGTTGGTCTAATTCATTTTTGGTAGTCTTCTTCGTTCTTAGAGGCCCAAAAAACATAGGAATACACACCCTACTCGATTTTGTATGAGAAAGGGGGGTAGGGGGTAACGAGGGGGTCTAATTCATTTTTGGTAGTCTTCTTCGTTCACAGAGGCCCAAAAAACATAGGAATACATAACCTACTCGACTTTGTATGAGAATTGACATTTCAACCCCCACAAAGGGGTGTATGGCGGTGGTAAAGTGACTCTAGGGGCTAAAGAGGGGGTCTAATTCATTTTTGGTAGTCTTCCTCGTTCTTAGAGGCCCAGAAAACATAGGAATACACACCCTACTCGACTTTGTATGAGAATTGACATTTCAACTACCAGAAGGGGTTGTATGGGGGTGGTTGCGGGGAAATGGCTAGTTAAAAAAAATTGTTATGGTCATATTCGGTTTCAGCGACCCCAAAAACGGCGGGGTAGGGGGATGTACCCTCTGGGTCTTGACATTTTTATTTTTTTGTGTGCCTGTGTTATCGATCTAGCGGAGAATTCCGACATGCAAACTATATACGAAATACGAAACGGGGAAAAATGCGGTTTTCGTTTCGATTTTGTAACAGAACAATCGAAATATATCGATTATCGCTGGATCTTCCGATTATTATTATTGATTTCATATTTATTTACTGTTTTTTTTATTGTTATAAAATCTCACCGCAATAAATCCTGACGCTGTCATAATTGTTGCACCTTAGCCTGGGTGCCTAATCCGGGATTCCTTGGTATTTTTCTGTATAGGTATCGGAGCAAGTCCAATTCGGAATTTTTGTTCACATCCAACACACGACGCTATTCTATTGTTCGTCTGCACCTGAACTTTGTTCCTTTCGATTATATAAACATGGAAATTGCAGGAATTGTGGAAATAGCGGTGACTGTGCAGCCGCAGCATAAGGTGCAGATGGTGAGAAATTGTGAAATTATTCCCCTTTTAATGTGACGGAGTCGAAGGTTCTCTTGGGTGATTTATGCTCCCGAGGAAAAAATAAATCTGCCCAATTATAACGATATTTGTTTGACCTAGTCTACCTAGGGCTCCTCAATGCTGTATGGATACGACCGCATATTATGCTCCAGTGCCGTTATTATAATCAAATAAACGATATTTATGTATGGCAGGGCTTCGCAGAAGAACATGGCGGTTCACTTCACATTTTATTGCTTTTAAATAAAATATTAATTTTATGAGGAATTTATATTGATTTTCACTTGAATTACCGAAGAGTCTCGAGACATCGCCCGGGAGTGTACTTTCCTGGCGCAGGTAAAATGTTCAACAATCGCAAGACAAGCAGTCAGTAATCGTCGTCTGTTAAAAGTTTATGAGCAAGATCATTGCCACCGACTGATAAAGTAAGGCAGAGTTGTAGAGAGATGTGTACTTTGGGTGGACTGATGTAGTTTTGTGTGTCTTGGCTTTATGGAGCAAATATCGCAGACGATCAGCACCATGGCGGAAGAACAAGAAATTTAAGGCTTGTAATTGTTGTATGTAGAAATATTAACATCAATGTAAACGTTAATGAAATTGGGAATATTTAATAGGAGTTTAAAAAACATAACAGAAAGCACCAATTATGTGATTGACAACCAACTGAAAATTTCTAATTTTGAGCTATATAAAGTTTGTCGCCACACACTGATAACGAAAACGTGATTTGAGTCAAATAGGGGAAATATGTGTAGCCTGATCTCCTACGAAGAAATTCAGGCGGTCAGGCTGTTAATTCCAAATAAAGGCTAAGTAGTCAAATCCAGTGAAAAGGAGAAGAACAAATATAGTACTCGTAGTCGAGAGAGCTTATTTCTTCAATGCCAATGATCAAGAAGCTCAAAGGACCGCAGCCGAGATACTCCCTCTCTGTCCAAGTTTTCAAAGGCTATCTTAGGGAAATAGTGTTACTAGCTTCTATACGCTCAAGGAGGTATAACCCTGTGCCGGATATTGCTGCATTGTTAAATTGGTTGCAATTATAATGCTCGCCATGGAAGTAGGGCATTTTGCATGAAGCTCACGGATGTAACAAAAATCAAAACAACAAATTTGTGGAACGGGGCTTCAATTTCGATTCAAGTCGATATTCTCAATAGCAGCCGGTTACGCCAAAGACGCAACCGTCGGGGTTAATAAGAGGCAGCCTCGTTGAAGTGTTACCCCTCCTGAATAGAGCATCACGAGATCTCGTCTTGGTCTCGACTCGAGAATCGAGACGAGAGTAAAGTTCGGTCTCGACAAAAATATTCTCGTCGAGACGAGAGTAAAGTACGATCTCGTCTCGTCGAGACGAGAGTAAAGCTCGGTCTCGACAAACACATTCTCGTCGAGACGAGATTATTCGATCGAGATCTCGTCGGCAAATAATAGTAAACAAGTCTGGTAAAAAAAGTATCTGATGAAGCGCGCACGTTATTTTCAAAGCTGGGATATGGTTCTCATTCACGTATAAATACATTTTTGCCTCTTGTTTTCTCTCGCCTGTTACGTATAGGTTGAGTCTATAAGTATAAGAGCCGTGATGGGCTCGTAAATTTATATTCGCTCCGCGAGTTTACCTCTCGCCCTCTTGTGGAGAAATTGGCGAAGCACAACGCACCAGCGCTGCCACCCAGGCAAGTTTAAAATGTGTTAATCGAACGAATAATATGTACTAAATCAATTAAAATAGTAGTAGATCTTAAAAGTATGTGTATCCAGTTGTAAGATACTTATACAAAAGAGACTTAAAATATGTATAATTTGCAGAAAGAAGGGAAGGAATTAAAAAAATATTTTTAAAATATTAAATACCTCTTTTATTCATTTTTATAATAATATATTAAATTTCAGCAACTAAAGTAAACGACTGAATAATTTAAATTTGGTCGAGACTCTCGACTCGGACGAGACGAGATTAGGATGGGCGAGATCCGCCGAGAGTCGAGAAGAGACTCGAAATGGTCGAGACTTACCGAGATCGAGACGAGAGTCTTAAAAATCTCGTCTCGTCTCGGTCCCGTGATGCAATACTCCTGAAACAAGTGAATTCCGCTAACCAGCCGAAAAAAGTTGTGAACAAAGAAGCGTACCCTCCGTTAGGTGAACATCCAACTTAAGTGGAACATTGGTACCATTGGTGGATTATTATTAGCTGATTTAGCCGACAAGATGCTTTATTAAGATAAAGTGAGGCAGCGGGAGCATGTTCACCCTTTGCTCTGCATACCTCGATAACTCCACGGGTCAATCGCCCTCCAAGGGATTCATAGAACATTCTCACCATAGGATATGATTCGAATACGATCAATGACGTCTGAGACTACTTTCGAAAACGGGTTAAGTGAGGTTATAGACATTATACCACTTAATACATTACTAACTATGTGAGTGAGTGAAGAACTTCTATCTGGTCTCTAACCCGACCTAACACCTGCTGTCAAAGCCGTTGCTTCATCGGATGTAGTACGATAAGCACAACATGTTTGAAGGGCACTTAACGGAAACACAGGGTTTATTTTCCTCCTATTGCTCGTTCTGTCCAATGCTGCCGCCTGCACTGGCGCTACATACAACAGGACCGAACTAACCACTCTCGTTCCCGAATATCTCGATTTCGTCGAATCGCCTTCTTGCAGGGGGCGAAAGGTTAGTACTAGATAGTACATGATGGTTAACAGGAGTGGGCCTAAGACGAAGGCTTGGGAACTCCGTACGCTGTCCACTGCAGTGTCCTTCGAACAAAGAATTTTATCACAAATAAGTAGCACTTAACAGTTTGCACCTCCCAGCCTAAGTACTACCGTAGGAAGTACACTAAGATGGGTGGCTCTTCACGATTTGCTTTTAAGCTTGGACCGCTCCCTACTGCTTTTCAAGCAGACGTTTCATGCTATACTGGCATACACCTATGCCACCTTAAGAAGAGCCCACGCTAAAAACGGATTTTTATCGTTTATGATAGCTAAACGGCAATCAAAACTAATAAATCTCTTAGGAAGAAGTCCAAACTAATTTGAGAGACCATCTTATCCTTGATAGGCGGGGTTTACACAATCGGACCACCATCGTTTGTTTCGCGGACATTCGGGCTTCGTTTGTAATAAAAAGGTGACAGTCCTCTCTAGGCACTGTATTCGTTGTTTGGGAACCGGAAATATACCGGACGCTAGACCCTCATACCTGGCATATAGTCCCAGAGGTTTCTTCCAATGTCGTCTCGTGAAACAGTCAGAGAATTATTGGGCGCAGTAGCAAGAAAGTCAGAACACTGGTAAGCTCGATTACCGGATATTGCGCTCTAAATTGCCACCTTCGGAGGATCAGAGAATCCTACCTATAGGTTTTGCCTCAAGGAGGTTGAGTCCGCGCTTCAAAGACTCTGTCAATAACGAGGATTAGGATCTGGTTGTTTAACGTGACAGTAAAGTTGCGGTAAGACCTATGGGGTGCGACAGCGAGGGAGACCCAACCTCCGCTGGAGGGATGGAGTGGACCAGGACGCTCGGGAATCGGGACCGGTGGAGAGAGCGGTTACGAGAGGCCAGGACCGGATCCCGTTTGTAGAGCCGTTAAAAAAGAAGAAGAAAGTTGTTCATATCTAACAGTAAGCGAAGGAAGCAATAGAGGAGAGCGAATAAAAATAGTCTGGAGGGACCCGAAATATAGTCCATTTGAAACGCGGGGTACGCAACGAGACTACACTTGTACTGTAATTTTTTTTGGGCGCTGGTCACGAAAATCGGGGCCCGGGTTCTAAAATGGTCGGACCATTCCTAAAATAGCCAAAACACAATTTTTAGGGTGTTTTTCGCAACAATGTTTATGAGACCCCCAAATAATGCAGTATAAATAATGAATGTGCAAATTGTGCCGAATTGCACAAATTTAGTGCGTCTATAAAAACTGAGCTCAAAGTGTATGGTAACGGGTGAAGGAAAGGGGTGAAAACCATCCCGAAATTGACATAAAGATGGAAAGTTTAAAAGAACAGTGATTCCAAAATTGATAATTTTTTTTTCACTCTCTATGGGTGAGAGCCACCTCGTCTTAAAATTCAAGTAAAGCTCAGAAATTGAGTTGACTGGTATGCTTATCAGTTTCCTTGAATGCTAATTTCCAATAAACTCCTACAGACAGAAATGAAAGTTAGCTGCATCCACGGTATACAGAAACAAGGTAATGTAAAAGAGACTGACAGCTTCGAATGTCGTAGAAAAAGGTCGCCGAGTGACGTCAGCACTAATGCAGAAACAACAACAACATTTTCGATTTTATATGGGAAGAGGTCACCGAGTGACGTCGAACTAAAACGATATTCAGTCTTTTACACTACCTTGTTTCTGAATACCGTGGCTGCAAGCTTGCAGAGAATGGAAAAAAGTCAGGGAGTGTTCCCGGGTTTAGGAGGAGTAGGTGGACCTTGCATTACTCCTTGATGTTGTAGGGGTTCACACCAAAGAGAAGAAATTTGCACGAAGCTCACTTTAACAAAAATCAAAACAAAATATTATTGAAACGGGGCCTCGATAAGTCGCAAAGTGGATATCCTCAATGGCAGCCGGCTAAACCAGAAACAGAAGCATGGGGTTTGTGGGGGTTAGAGTTACCAAAAGGTCTGAGGTATGAGGGCTGTCCGGAGTAAAAAAAGATGGGGTTGGGTTTTTTAAGAGTTTTCGGTGTCGGGCAGGGGTGGGCATTGGCTTTCTTATATCTATTCTATATCTTATACAAACGCAATAAAAACCCTATGCTAAAAAGCGATGGAGATTGTAAAAATCAGTATAAGCATATAATGGGGCCTATTCTGTCAGTAAAATTTTATCATTTTATGTTATGTTATACCATAACATAAAAGAATTCTCTAAAATCTTATTCTGACCGACAAATTTTATTTTATTTTATCGATCATAACATAAAATATTTCCTGTTACGCTTCATAACATAAAATAATAGCAGCACCTTTTACATGTATTTTAACCCATTTTATGAAAATAACAGACGGGAATTGACATTTGTGAGAAAGTAGTTTTCATTGAATTTTGAATTAAATTAAAAATTAATATGACAAACGCATTAAGATAATTCTATTTTGTCAGATACTGAAACAAGGCGCCCTTTGATTTTGTTTGTTTTCATTAATAATTTTATTTGTTTTCATTTTCAACCGATCAGCTGTTCAAAACGTAATAGAACCCATAGCGGATTGTACTAAATATTTTATGTTATGTGTTCATAAAAGACTTCATAAAATAATTTTATGAAAGCATGACAGAATACGAATTTTTAAAATATTTTATTTTTATTTTATGAAGAATAAATTTTATCATCATAACATAACATAAAATATTATTTTATGAAAAATTACAGAATAGGATCCAAAAAGGCACAATGCAGTTACAGCGCGTTCATAGCAATCAAAAAGTTTGGCGGTAGATATACATAGTTGGCAGTCAAAGAGTTTAAGATGCAGAGAGTTGCGGAACTCAAAAGAGATTAAGTTAAAGATTAAGCCCATTCAAATTAATTCTGTACAGTAAAAATACTAAACTATTAAAATTGCTCGTGGAAACCACAACTGGCTGAAACCATTGGTTGATAAAACCCGAATCGAATCAGTTTATTTAACAGCTAAATCCACTAGAAAACACTGCATGCAAAACGAATCATCTCTAAAACCTTCGAACTTCCTGATCAGCTACACAAAGATATAACCGCGCTCTAATCTCCATAGTACATCATTTTATTTCTTAACTCTATATTACTTGAAAATGGGAAAAATTTTATATTATATCAACTTTAGTTGGTTAAAAAGTAAATAAATAAAAAAAAAATAATAGTTTGACTATTCAGACTCAGAAGATACGTTCAACATCAACGATCGAGAGTACGAAGTCTGGTAACGCTTGCAAACGTGTGTAAAATTTGTAAAATGACAACTTCACGACGTGATTATCATATTCAAATGGGACAAAAGGAGCTGAGGCATCTCCTAGCATCGCGGTAAAACACACCAAAAAAAACATAATAAAAAAAATCAAACTAAACATAAACTTCTTCAACCTGATCAGAAGAAGTGAATTTTTCTCAGCGCAATGAAGATGTTACGCTTCAGGTAAGATTGCATTTAATGCATTTTTCCTTTTTTTTTATTTTTTCTTTATTATTATTTTTATTTTTTTTTTTTTTGTTGTCTTGTGCAGTGAGAGCACGATAACAAGACAAAGAACAAAGATACGATCGCAGAAATATCACGGACTTTATAAAAATCGCTTCGAGCTCTTTAACTGGACCGATGAATCGATTGATGGATCTTTACTTGGGTATCGACTGATCGAGCCCCGATCAACCATCGAATGCAATCCGATAATCAAAGATAAATTATGTGCCGTAACCTCTTGAACAAATTAAGCTTTGCTGTCTGCTAGTGTCTTCGAGATGATTTTCCATGGAAAACCTTTTTGGGATTTTCGGCAGATCACTTAAAGACTCGTCTCTTTTTCGCTGTTTAATTGATTCGACACGGATATCAGAGGTATCATGCAACAACAAAAAAAAATATTTATGCCGCCCTCAAAAAGTTTTATGATCCTTTTGCAGTGCCTACAGAGAGAGAGAATGAGAGAAAGACCCAGTGACCCGACAGTGCATTCGACAATTCAGGGCTTAATTACTTCCTACCCAAAGAGTCGCGCTGATATGCACAATATATGCAAAAGTTTAATGGTGCCGATTTTATATGCGCTTTTATTCCGTCAATAAAATTTATTAGGATCAATGACACTTGTGCAGTATAACACCGCTGCCTTGCATTATTAAAGGTGAGAAGAGAAAATGGGTTAATGCGACGAAATCCATTAAGCCCCAGCCAGCACACATCGCCAGATCAAGAAGTTTATCCCCGAGAATTGCTTTCCATTCAGTATCATATTTAGTGCGACATTGTATCGGAAACACTTAACTCTCTCACCTATCGATATTATTATTACCTGAGCTCATATATCGCGTTTAGGTAACGATACGATATTTTTTTTTATTAAACTATCGGAATGTCTACCAATAATTCATTTCATGGGCTGTTGTTATATCGTTAAGTACAGTAAGTTATAAACAAATAAATACAAAAACTTATTGCAGAGGGAAAATATTAATAATGAAGTTAGCTGAATACCGAATCGTGACTCCTACACGTTAACCTCTAACCCAGCCGTTGATCTTCTCGGCGCACAGACACTTCTTTTTCGTTATTTATAGTCATGCCGGTGTATTCTGGTTGCATATGACAATAAATCATAAAAATTAAATAAACGAACAAAAAAAACACACAACCGAAGATAAAAATGGACAAAAATGAAGAATGTCGGCTCCAAACCAAAAACAAAAAAAAATATCGCATATGTGCTTTTGGCAACTTTACCAAAAAGTGAAAGGGTCTCCTCCAGTCAGATTCGGAATGATTGAGAGTTGTTTTGACACTTTTTTCGGTAGATTCGGATTAAAGGCATATATACCCCGGGCTTCCGCGTGTATGTATGTGGCAATAAAAGATATTGACGTTAATTTGGATGCCTTGAAAGGGGATAATGGAGTGTTAGGTAATCACCCGATTCTAGATGATAGCAAATTCTCGATGATGTCTTGCATAAGCTTAAGGTTATTCTTCGATCATGATTTTTACGTAAATGAACAATTTTGGGTAGTACAAGATTTACTAATACCGTAGATGTTCTCTGTACCAGTACTTTGGTGAAGCAGACTTACTACAAGAACCCTACCCAATTCTAAATACTTTTGTTTCAGAAATATGATCATATCTATACTCTAATATATTCACACTAACAGAAACACAAGTGATGTGCCATCAAAAAGCCCAAAAAATTACAATTCAAACGAATACAGTTAGTCAGTTGAAAAGTTCGCGGAGTACAATTTGTCAAAGATTATCCAATGGGTTTGGCTGGTTTTGAAATGCAAATAAAAGAGGAAATATGCATCATTTTCTTAGATTTATTCAAAAAGCTATCCGATGACATTTATGATGAAAAATAACTTCAACAAAATAGCTACGATAGTGAATGACTAAATTTTAAGCGAGTTTATTGATTGATTGAAAGACAAGACATTTAAATCCGAAGTTCTGAATTTTAAGCCGATAAACAATAAGATTCTGTGTGCTGCGAGATAAAACCAAATTCCAACACTTCACGACAATTAACGCTCATGCTCCAAAAGAGGATAAAACAGAAGAAGATAAAGATAGTTTCTACAAGAAGCTTACAAATACTATCAGAACATCGTCACCAATCGATATGCAACTCTTAATTGGGACATGAACGCCAAAATCGGAAGAGTCAATTTCTAGGCGTGATTGGTAAGTGTCATTACGAATGACAACGGCAGCAGACTCATTGACCCAATCTACACCAGTATTCTCTCAGCAGCAGCAGAACCACTTTTACAAGTTAATCTAGGTCTACACTGGTATTCTTTCATCGCGAGTAACTTTCTTGTCTTTACAGGAAGAAATCTGCCTCTCTACCTCTCTCGTGCAAAACCGGTTCTGCTGCTGCTGAAAAAATTCTAGTGTAGGTCATTGACTTCCTAGCTTCGATGCAATAGTCAATAGCTCCGCAATGTTTTCACATAAAGCCATCCACAAATTCACCTGGAAATAACCGAACACGGAGCCACTAACAATCAAATTTACCATGTAATAAAAGGGAAGAGAGGCGAATGGAGCTTTCGGTACGTGAGAACTGAGAGGTGTATGCTGCGGATCAGATCACTGCATCGTAAAGGCAAGACGCATCAGGGTTTGAAAGCAAAGTAAACTTAAAGCAGAGCACATATTTTTAAACTTAGTTTGCTGTAGACTGTGAAAGCTTTTTCTTTCATATTGCTGCGAATGCTGTTACTTTCAAATTACTTAAAAGCTTTCAGGAGCATACTGGGCCGGCTGCAAATGCTTCGGTTTTAAAATACTTTGCTGTGAAATACTTTCTGTTTGCTCACTGTTTTTCAAAGCTTTGCTCTCCAAGGCTGTAAAAGTACTTTGCTTTCTTTCAGCATTTTTTTTTCATGGTCCAACTTTATATAGTAAAATGATACTTTGTTTAGAGGGGTGAAAACCTTTTTTTTATGTATATGGGAAGCATTTGCAGCTGGACGAGCATGCCCCAGCATATGTAAGCAAGAGCATTCGCAGCAATATGAAACAAGAAGCTTTCACAGCCTATAACAAAAAGTTTTAAAATATGATTGCTGTAAAGCAAAGCAAAGTAAATTGCTGTTGTCATCTTGGCAGCAAAGTAAAGTCAACAGCAACAGTATTAAAATTGCTGCAGCAATTTAGACCCTGAGACGCATTACGAACGAGTGGTTCAATGAAAGCTGCAAAAAATTTAGAAGAGAGAAACTATGGTGTCATCGTCAGTGTCATCGAGAGTATCTTTCCAGGCTCACAAGAGCAAAGTATGAACTTTTGAACCTGGAAAGGAAAGCTCCTGATAAAATTTGTAGAGAAAAGGAAAGAGACTACATGAACAGGCAAGATGATTTTAAAGAAGGAAGAACAAGAAGTGTATATTAAGGAATATGAGAATTCAGTAGCAACCCAGCGGGAAATGAAATCATACCAAGAAGCATGACGGTAGCCTTTTTTGGAAGGCAAAAATTCCATCCTTTTCGCATTCCACTCCATATATTTTTTGTTCAGCCGTCATAAGAAGGAACGAGTCGAAAAGCTCTAAAAGCTCATTCACCTTCCACACGCATTCCCGGTAAGGTGGTAAGTCGTCTTTATTTTTTCCAAGGAAGTACAATTTCTTACGCGTTCTAAATATATTTCCGGTGAGATTCTTGGAAGATATTGCTTTAATTGCGGAAGCACATACGGAAGAAACACTGCCCTATTAGTATGAAAATTTTATTAAAACGCAAAAAACATACTTATCCATATTTCGCCCTCCCATCCTACTTTTGCGGAATCACGAATACGAACTACTTCCTAAAAGCTTCTTGAGGAAGGCCTTCAAACTTTTCCCGCTGGGAAATTTCAACCAAAAAATGACATATCAAAAGACGCCATAGGAAATATCCTAACAGGTCCTGAAAAAATTAAATCAAGATAGACAATACTTCAAGGACTTATTAAAACCCAGAGAGCAGTGAAAATAGTAACCCATCGGGCATAGAACTACCATCACGGGTCGAAGTACAAGGTGCCCTGATAAAACAGATAAGTAATAAATTGCCAGGCATAGGTATATGGCATAGACCGACAAAGGGCAAAAACTGTTAGAACAAAAACACGAGCTTACAAGCGATATTTGGGAAGGAGAGATCTTTTCAGACGAGTGGAAGAAATCTGTGATATGTCAAATTCATAAGAAGGGAGACAAATTATCTTGCAAATATTACAGAGGAATCGTGCTACTCTCTGTTGCCTACAACCCTTTGAAGAAATGATCATAGACGAGTATCAAGCAGGCTTCAGGAAGTATCGCTCAACAATCGACCAGCTGCTTACTCTGATACAAATCCTCGAAAAAAGCTGGAAGAAGAGCTTATCTTCTTTAAGCTATTCGTTCGTTCTAACGCGCCATTTGTTTTGGTCAACCCTTACAAGCCCAAATATTCTTCTTAATGTCCAAGCCTCAGGCGTGTCGCATAGAACTGGGCCGATCCTCTCTTTTTATGGTCTTTACATTTCTTGGTTCTGCTTCTGGTATGCTTCAGAAGACGCATGGCATTATTGATGAATGATTGTTGTCAATCAATCAGAGCTACTGCAAAGGGCCTTCAAATTCTAGTGGAGGGTCAAAGTGATCTTCACTTACCAGTAGGTAGATTCGGACACAAAACGGGAAAAGATCAAAGACAACCTTTGTCATCCTTTGACCTGAAGACGCTAGAACACACATATTATACCCATACCCAAGGGCGGCGCCTTTATAGGTGCAAATGGTGCACTTGCACCGGGCGCAATTGGACAGGGGCGCAACTTCAGAAATTAAAATTAAAAAAAAAAATTTGAAACTTTGAAAACAGCTGGTCGCAATATGGTATACTGCCCGCGCGCCAAATCCAAGCGCCGGCCCTGCCTCTTACGCCAGTAGAGAACTGCAATCATACACTGTAGTAGAGCATGGAACTGGAGTATCGGAAGAAGGAGATTAAAAGGCCTTAATTTGGGTAATGAGGGGCGACGACTCATCTGCTTGGCCAGAAAAAAAATAACTGAAGAAAACTCTACGACGAAGAAGAAGAGTGTCATGGTCGAGGTAATTCTGAGAACATATCGGAAAGTCTCAAAGTTCATGAAACAATGAGGAGGATGGCAGAGAAACTGTAGGAAACTAGTAAAATCATGATGGAAATTCACTCTCCAGGAAGCTACTTCTTGGGAAGGTCTTGCGATTATTTGAAATTAAATGGAAACGATGCTGAACCGAGGTTGGGTTGACCGGATCGTGACAGAAGAGGTATTGAAACGTGATATAGATACATTTTTCCCGTTCAAGAAATCGTGGCTTGGCGAAATATTCTCCGCTTGGCTCCAATGCGACAAGAAGGTTGTTGGACTTAAGCTGGGGTGGCGCTTTAATAGGTGCAAATGGTGCACTTGCACAGGGCGCAATTTTCCCTTTGTCCTTCATTGTGATCAAAAAATGAGGAACTGATGGGGCGCAATATGGCATACTGCACCGGGCGCAAAAAACACAAGCGGCGGCCCTGCCCATACCCTAGATGGAAAGGTAAGCAATAGTAAACCAGTAAAGACAAAACTGATACTTTTCACCAAAGCAACAAAGATCTCCGGTTGCATTTCTCCTACATTAATGATCGAGCACTGAGCTTATTATGATCAGCTAAATAAATAGCTCTACCTCTTTACAGCAGTGATTAGGCTAGTGCTAACATACGGCTCTGCCGTGTGGCAATACAACATATCAAGACTATGCCAAGTCTAACAAATGACTCGTCTCGGAGCACCGTGAACTCTGTATATAACCTTGATTGAAGCAATGAACAAATTTATTGTTCTGCCATCTGATCTTTACATCAAGCAGCGCACAGGCTGCACTACCCTAAAGTTACGGGAAATGAGCTGCTGGGTAAAGAAGACCTGGCATTCATCAGATCTTGCCTAAGTAATACAGGCGACCCGAGGCTTATAGCCAGGGTAAAACAGCAATTCGATAGCGATGGCGGTACTTGGCGCGGTCTATATAACGTCTAAGCTGGTCAGAATCTATCAAATTAAATTAACAAATGCTTTTTACATGGCAACATTTTGTCCTTAATACAAACGAGCCCATTCGGCTCAGTTGGACACCCTGAAATTCTCCTTGTCGGGCACCTTATGCCCCAGACGTTCGTTTTTAAATAGAACAGCTCAACTATGGAACAATCTTACACAATCAGTATTTCCGAACTAGTACAACATCCAAAAATTGAAAAGTGGGGTTCATCGCCATCTGCCTCAAAAACCTTAACGATCGTCTTCTATGTATCAAACTAAGCTTACTACCAGTAATTGAACCATGACCCGAACGACTAGTATAAAGCGTGAGTAACTAGAGACAGTAACTAGAAACACGCAGTTTTTGCCACACAAGTAAAGTGCGATTAACGCCTAAGGAAGTGTGAAACTCAAATCCCTAACTCTTGGGTTAGTATCATAAGTCTAACTCTTGAGTGAACAGCTAGTCTCTGGCATACCCAAAAGATTTATTACAGGCGGAGGTGTACGAAGGGCACTGGCTGCCGAACGGCCTCCTTCCGAAATACAAATACTAACGTTAGACGCTGTTTGATGATAAGAAATTACAAAGTGCTTGCGTTGGCGTATAGTCTTCAAAACGAAAGGTGCAAGATTCTGTAAGTTAACGCTTTTAACGAAATAAGACCCGATAGCAACAATAAACTAAACCGAAATTCCATCTGTTTGCATCTACCTACAAGCTACAGGTTGCATCTTACCGCAACGCAACTCGGAAGAGTGTGACTCTCTGACTGACCAGCAACGGAGTGGACAGTCGCAGCGAGAAAAGAACCGTGTCGAATAACTAATGCACAAGACCTTCAATAAATTCTTTAAGAAATGTCAATTAGCCGCACTCATAGACAGTGAATAAAAGTAGTCAGAAAAGCCCATGGCACGGACTCGCCGTAGCTATAGCAGCAAACGAGCTGAGCTATCCAGTCGCGCGAGTTTGATATATCTTAATAAAGCAGCACTCATTGATGGCATATTCCGCGATTCTATAAATCCGCAGCTCTGCGCAGACTGATTTGTGACTAGGCTTTGTGTGACTAGCGGAGTCCCGGGCGTACGTGGATGACACATCAATGGTGGACTGTTTGGCTTTCCATCCAGGGTGCAAGTGCATTGAGGCGACCGGCGGCGGCGCGCGGTGACTGCATCGGAGCTGCGCGGACAGCTGCAAAGGGTATGCGCGGACCATTTAAGAAGTTGCTCAACATAAAATGCTAATTAGAACGTCTTCTTTATTTCTTATTCACTCCCAGAGATCGGGCGTTCGGCAGCCAGCGATACCAGGATCTGAAATGATATAAGCAAGTCGTGTAGAGCACAATTACCTTTCAGGTTCTCCTTCTGCATACATTTGCTGCCTTATCTGCGATTTCCCTGCGGCCAGCTAGATATGCGCTGTGAAACTGCACCAGAATGCCTTTGAGAAATGGATTTCATGTTGAGACAATGTGAGCGCGAACCGCAATTACGGCCGGCTATGTTCCTCTGTTTATACAGGAGGCCAACAGAGATTGCATATATGCGGAGGAGCGCGCCACACAAATAGCATCAGACCATATACGATCAAAAGGCTCGTTTTTTCAATATCGGCGTGATATATTGCACCAGCAACTAGTTAACCTCTGACCAGGGCCATATATCTCCCCGGCTGCTAGTAGTGGCTCACTGTGGTGTCTCGGGTATACTGTGTGCTGTGCTGCCATATACACAAAGTGCCGTAGATCGTTGATACCTTAGTATTTTTCTGTGTAATCTTTTGCGAAAACCTGCAGTATTTTACGAAAAATAAATCCACATCGATGCCACGGCGATAATTACCATGTGATAGGCTAATAGGCTACAAAAACCTGGTGGTTATAGCAGAGACCGATTAGCACTCAAAGTTAACTAGACATGGAATCTAGCGCTACTTCAGAGCTTGGGTGAAATTTACATGAAGGGTCTGAGTGCTTCTTGAGGTGTGCTCCATGTAATGGAGAAATTGTATGATGTTTTGGCTTTTCTTTCACCGTGCAACAAGTCTATATAGACACATGCAGCTTATAAACTATCCTGTTTCGTAATTTTTAATTCGAAAACTTTTTAATCAGGAATTAGTCTTAAGGGGATTGGTATAGATCACAGTCTGGACGTTTATGTGGCGTCGTCGGTATTGTTTGTTCTTGATGCAAGCATTTATAGAAGTGTAAAAATTCATTCGTCACATATTTGTTGTATTGATTAACAATAATTGTGGCGAAACTGCACCTTAGCCAATATAGATTTTCAATATAGCTATTAGCCGTATGAATTCAATTGAAATTATGCTTAAGACTCTGCCGCCGACATATGAAACAATAAAAAGCATAGTGTCTATAACTACACCTTACTTTATTTATTAAATGATTTATTAAGATGTGAAAATGTAATTAAAACTCATTTGCTCGTTAAATTAAATTGAGTTTGCTTTGAGATTTGCCATGCCGAACGAACCTACCTTTGTAGAAAAGAAGCAGTAAAATGAAGAATAAAGCCATTTAATTATTATGAAGTATGTTGAATCTGACAGACATTTCTAGCCATACGAAAAATTATCTTTTTAATTAGTATTTCAACTCTAATAACTTCAACACTTTCGTAAACATACCGCGAGGAATAAACTTAGTTAAATTTCCTTTTATAGAATCATAGTAGTGATGGCTTAGTCGTACTTATTTGCTGAAGTACTTTGGCGAAAAGAGGTGTGTTACGATGCACCTACATTGCATAATGCCTAAAGTGAATACAGCCATAGTGAAATTCAACATAAATAACAAAGTATATTCTGTGAGGCTTACCAAGTTTGAGGATGCCGAGCTTCGGTCGCATTTAAATTTGGAAATTTCTGAAAAATTTGAAGCTCCCAAAATTATCATACCAGTAGCATCTGTAGTTGGGAATTTGGATACTTCAGTTGAAACGGAATAGTTCCAGAGGCACAAATTCAAGTACAATTTGATCATGCACTAACGGTTTTGCATTTTCGGCTCTAACCTGGAAAGAAAATATAATGGAGCCAATAAATGATAGGTAGGTGGTTCCTATAAACCAGGTATAAATGGCCAAATTGTTTTGAAAGCAAACCCATCAATGGTTTTCTGGTAAGTAATATATTATCCAATAGGTGTGACAAGCTTTCCAATAAGTGTAGACTCTAAATTGTCGTCTATTGTAAATTGTGACCTGTCATAAATCACAAGCTTTTTTGGCTCGTGCTTGTCATTGAGAGTTTGTGACTATTCTTGTGACTATCTTCTGTTTTCGTATACCTTACAGTTACGAGAAAACCCTACATAATTTAGTTCTAATGGTGAATTCGTATTCGTATAATGAGATGAAGCAAAGTCTGGGTTACAACGTAGCCAACTTACGACAGCAAATATTGATGCAGTAAAGCGGAGTGCATGTGAATGTCCGGCTGTGTGTCAAGTCTGTGAGAAATTATGAAAAATATGCTAGAAAACTGCTATTTATACAGTCACAATTTTGAGAGCCGTTCTTACAGTTTGTGGATTTTCAAAATTGTGACTGAAAAATTAGAATACCAAATTGTCTCAAGTGATTGTGAATGCGTTGTGACTTGTGACTGCTTTTAGAATACGGGTATTATTAGTGTATTAGACCCACAGACTTGAAATTTGGCATGAATGTTTCCTTTGTTAAGTAGAGATTCGCTAAGAAAGGGTTTTGCAAAAATCGATTCCTAAAGAGGTTTTCGGGTATATTAAAGATATAAAATAACAGTTTTTCAACTATAACTTCTACAGACCTGCAATTTGGTAGGGATGTTTCTTTTGTTGAGTAGGGATCCGCTAAGATCGAATTTTCCAGAAATTGACTCATAAAAGGGGTTGCGGGGGTCGAATGAAAAGAGGAAATATTGAAGTTTCCTTAACATAGTTTATAAATCAATACCTCATTCTTATTGAAGTTACTGTCATATCTATGTTACGTAAAACACTTTCACAGTTCGGTCTTCTATCACCCTCACGAGAGGCAAGATTTGTTATCACTAACCGTCAATATCCGAATTAACTTGCTTCTTACCAAAATCGTGACTGAAAACGTTCCAAAATTAAATCAGGAACAGAAAGAAAAGTATGACGTCATATTATATAGTGTTACTTCTAATACTGGCCAGTTATATTTTCTTAATTCACCTGCTGGAACTGGAAAAACATTTTTAATTAATTTGTTATTTGCCAAAATCAGGAGTGAAAGAAGTAAGCCTTCTGAGTCTAGTTATTGTAACATCTCTAAACGAAGTGGTATAGGCAAAGTTCTTAGAGAAGCGAAACTTATTGTATGGTATGAGTGCACTATGGCTCATTAGAATGGGTATTGCTTCTCAAGGAATCGAGTACTTTTGAACGAGTAAAAAGTACTCATTGAACAATTTTGTTTCGATTCAACTCATGAGTATTTAATGGTGTACTCTCCACTGATTCCGTATCCCTAGATGAACCATCTAAAAAATAATAAACAAATTAAAAAGAATTTGAAATAAGCAAAATACTTCCTTGGAAACACTCCAAACTCCCTCCAAGCGCCAGCCATCCTAGTAGATAATCCATCCTAAAAATATATATCCAATCAATATAAAACAGAATAAAAACCTCTTACCTTTTTTATCACTACTCAACAAATCTATTTTCAGAAGAACACAGCTGATTTCCAAACCAGAAAATTTTATTCACAATAGCTCCCCACCAAATTCTATTGTGACAGGAAGAATAAATATCGCAACACGTTGATCAGAAAATTCAGATCAGTTTCGGTGTTCATAGTGCATTGAGCTGAAAGATTATCGCCTTATCAAGGCAAAACCTTTGATTTAATCCCAAACCTGTAGCACTGACGTATTGAAACAGCATCCTATCCGAAGGTTGTATTGAGGCCTATCCCTAAACTGAAGTATTGATTCAGTTGTCCCTTGAACTGACGAATGAAGTCAGAAACCTAGTCTATATTTTATAACTTATAAATTTCAGCATCAGGCGCAGCAAACAGACGCGACACAGCAAAACTTGAATACAAGAACGCAAGGGCAAAACCAGGAGTTCCAGTAGGGAAGAAGAAGAATTTTGTTTGATTCACGTAGAAACGTAGCATCCGGTGTTATAAATTGAATTGGAGATTATAAATCAAATTGGATATTGTTTGTTGAATATAGTAGATTGAAACGTATTAAATTAGAACTTATAGGCTAGTGCCAAAGCGGATTTAAATGAGGAAAAAAAATATATTAATAGCAGAGAGGGACCAGCAATGAAATGTGCTTATAACTAAAAGAAGAAAAAAATTTTATACTCGAAAAAAATGGGAAATGGTAAACTGGGGATGCTATTTAGGGGTTGAAAACGATTTTTTGCGATTTGCGGTGAAACATGACCTCCTAGTGAAAAATGTTTAATGCAAAAGTTGTAGATAATAAAAAGATCTAAAACTTTTGTATTTAACATATTTTGACATAACCTCAAATTTTCCAAGACAATGGCGGAAAATCGATTTTTCAGTTTTTAATTTTTTTCTCCCGTAAAAATAATTCAATTTACATGAAATTTTGTAAGAGTTGCGTTGCGTTAAATTAGCATTGTTTCCTTTTTGTTTGAAAAACGGATAGTTTCCCAGAAAATAACATTTTTCGAAAAAAATACCCTTATCTTGCATGGGCAATTTTATTGATGTTTTTTTTGGAATTTTGATATTTAATAAGTGCTCATTTAACCATTGAAATGTCTAGTTTCAAATGGTCTATACATTTTGATATTTTATTTTCATTAAACCGCTTAAAATTAAGAAAAACCGAACTCCTGATTTTTCGAATCACGTACATATTTCTCGATTTTTTCAATTTTTTTCAAAATTTTTTAATTTTTTCTGTTAATGACGGATTAAATTTTAATGACAGAACTTAGGGCCTGTGCGAATGGTGACTAAATTGATGACTAAACTAAATTTTGCAGTTTTTGTGGATAATGTAGGGAATTGCTGTGTGAATTCTTTTGATGACTAAATTCTGTCAGTTATTCAAATATTTAAATTGTAACCATAACAACAATTTAGTCAACTGTCGAAAAATTTAGTCTACTCGCCAAAAGACTAAATACTGTATTATCGACACTAAATTTTAGTCATAGAATTCACACAGGCCCTTAGTGTCATATAATATTACTTACATTAAATAAATTTAATTACAGAAAGTGTGGAAAAACCATGCTGAAAATTTTAAATAAATAAGGTCGCGCATGGTCGTTCGTCTTTCCATTTCTCTCACCTTCCTTCTTTCTTGTCTTTTCTCTTTATAAAAAATTCTCAGCCCTATCTCCTGCTTTCACCCATAAGCATAATAAGCGAGGAATCCATCTCGTCTTCGAACACAAAAATCGGTTTTTTGTCGCTGTAGTATTGGATGGGAGCTAGTGGAGCAAAGATATGTTAGCGTTGACAGTTCTTTTATTAATTTTATACTATATTTTTGACTTAATCGTGCTGCTCGTCAATACACCCTAGATAGAATCCTCATCAACTGCACTAAAGGCACTAACCTCTGAGCTCTAGTCAGCATGAAAAAAAACTCAAAATCTTCCTGAGCTGAAGAACAATATTTGATATGAATCAATCATAAGAGTCACTTTTCAATCAGTTATAAAAAGATTGAGTCAGTAAAGTGAATCACCTTGCATTTCTGGGTTAACAGGTCTATAAAGAAGTAAACGGGGACATTTTTGAGGAGACGCGGTTGTACACGTGCTAAGGTATGCTAGAATGGTGACAATAAACTATAGCAAAATTACTTTTTGAAGTACTGTTATTTAAAAGAGGAGTATCAATACCTCACGATATTACCCTACAGAATTTCTAAAGCTTCAATACATAACAAACATACACACTCAAGAGAATTTGATATGGTTCGCTTCACCTGTTGGGGCCTATACCATCCATAATTTGAACTTAGGGCCTCTCGATTTACTCTGTCGCAGTAGATTATTAATTGTACTTCCTCTAAAAAACAACACTTTCTACAACAAATTAACATTTCCATTTATTCACAACAATGTTAATATGCTCAAATCTCCAACGATAAAATCAATGAAGAAAAAGACGAAAACCCCCAATCAAAATGCACCTCTAATCATTACAAAACTCCCTTCGACCACTATAATTCATGTTCAAACGAATCACAACAAATTAGATAATGAAGACGAAGTAGTAGCCCCAGCTTTATCGCCAGGAATAGATCTCAAATAAACGCTGTTAACTACCTGTCCATAGACATCGAATCTTTCCACGCTCTGGAAACCCAAAGGAGATAACTCTTACAGCATCCAATTTTCTCAGGTAAGTCATCGACGGTCATGTAACCTGGACACTCTATAGCAATGGCCAGAAGTCCAGAATTCCATCGATCCGTCCATCCCTGCAACATATAATACCCGATCTTGTTGTGTATAGCGATCGGACTATAAGGTCTGTGGCAGAAATGAAATTGCTTCACGATCTGCAACGATTTGCCCGAGTAACGTAATGAGGAATACCATCAGCGTCGAGGCAAAAGGTGCACAGTTTGATATTTTGACAAATTTATTATTAATTAATGGTTACGAGCTACCTGCATCTGAACGACGCCACAGTAATAAACATGCAATAACTTAACGCCAAAAGACATCGCATTTGCATAAAAAACGAAACGAAACGAATAAAAGCGAGACTGCTGCTGCTGCTGCTAGTTTGGGACGCTATTTTATGTGTAGATGGCAGCAGCAGTGGCTGTGGTGGTGGTAGCCGACGACGATACCATCTAGACTAGATTTATCCTGGTTCAATTTATCTTGTTCATCGTGATGGGATGTCCCGGCCTATGAGGCCCATTACTTCGCACTTCAGGTTCAATAATTGAAAATATTTATGACAGTTGGCGGCCTATGGCGGACCTGGACGATATCAACTGAAATGCGTCCTGTCAGAATCATAAGTTCTTGAATTTAATATTGTGATGTATTTTATGCAAGATTTGGCGACTAAGTGGGGAAATATTAATATAACAGAGGTTAAAGTTTTTCTTTGTACACAACCGTTCCGAGAGTCTTTCACGTCCTCGTGCAATGTCTAGTAGTAATCTTAGCTTGACGGATAAATAAGGGATGGGAAGGGTTCAAGAGTGTCTGAAAAGAAGGCGATGAACCCTACGTTTGAATTCTTGGATGTTGTATCAGTTCGGGAATACGGACTGTGGAAGATTGTTCCTCAGTCGAGTTGTTCTGCTTATAAATGAATTCCTAGATCACCATCATGAAGACAAGGTCTGGAACGTGTGAAATGTGGAACGTGAAGTCATAATACAAACACGAGGTACTATCCTCAGCAAAGCTGTTATGTGAGTTGGGCCAAGTCATTTATAAACACCAAGAAAAAAGGTGATGATAGAATTGAACTTTGAGGGTCGGCAGCAGATATTTGCTAGGGTTTAGATTCGACCCCATCCAATACTACCCTAATTGAACGGACGGGAAAAAATCTTTCGATCGAGTTATTTAGATCAAAGTTGTTACCAATGGCTTGGAGTTCAGTCAACAGGTCAGGTACCATACTCACTCGAAATGCTTGAAGATATCTAGAAAAGCTAGGCCAGCCTCACTAAAGCACTGCATACTTTGACTCATTCGGCGAACGTCTATTGTAGACTCTATAATAATAGACCAGTAGTGCAAATAATTTTTGGAAACAAAAAAATTATTAACAGCATGACAAATGTTGGAAAGTCAAGGAAATATAGCGCAGCCAACCAGAAAAATAAATTCAAGTCGATCTGAGTTACGAGGGTGAAATAGGGGTAACTTTAAGGGGTGAAAAGGGTTTTTCACGATTTTCAGCGAAACTAGACCTCCTATTAATGTTGAGCCGGACTTACACGAGGCAGTACATTTGTCTCTTACATGATGTAAATTGTACTGAGGCCTCAGTTTTTTTAAATGTCCCGGTTCAAAAATAATGTCCTACTGGTATATGAGCGTGTATCAAGATAAATGTAGCGAGGTGTGATTGTAAATTACTTAGTGGAAAGACATTTCTTCCTTCTTTTGCCACAGTAAAATTTCCAATGTGAATTGCGGCGAGGTGAGATTGTAAACACGAACTGGAGAGACATTTCTCACTTCTTTTGCGGCAGTAAAATATCCACTTTAAGCTGAGCCGTGGTGAGATTGTAAATACGAATTGGATGGAGACATTTCTTACATTTTTGGAGGGAGTGAAGTTTTGTGCTGGAGAGACATTTCTTACTTTTTTTGCAGTAGCAGAATTTCCAACTTGAAATTAGGCGAGGTGGGATTGCAAAATATAAATATATGGCCACGGACAACTAATTAGAAACAGTTTCATAAAAATTGCATTTATACAGTTTTTATGTAGGATTTTTTTTTAAATATATAATAGAAGGAAATCAATAACAATATCATAATGAATTCCTAACAGGATTGCTACAAAACAAATAAAAAATGTATAAATGCAATTTTTATGAAACTGTTACTAATTAGTTGTCCGTGGCTGTACCTAGATTGTGGAGGCATAGATTTCTTACTTACTCTAAGGCAGTTTAATGAATATTAGAATTAAGCTTGTAAAAATGCATTTCATTGATATTTATTTTCTCTCTTTTTTTTAATCTGCTTGTTTTTGTCATTTTGGCATTACAATAGAACCTCGCCTCATTTGAAGTATGGCATTGTACTGGCTCAAAAGAAAAAAGAGGCACCTCTTACAAACTCATTTTATAATCGTGTCCTACCCAACACTACCTCCTATCGAAAAAAGTTAAATATGTTGTAGGTAATAAAAAGATCTACAACTTTTGTACAAACCGTTTTTTCACATAACCTCAAATTTCCGAGAAAAATCGAAAAAACTAGTGTTTTTTATCTTCCTTAAAAAAAATTTTTTTCACGAAATTTTATGGAAACTAATCTTTTATGTCCCAGACACGCTGTAATTTTTTTGAATTAAAATATTTATTTTTACGTTTTATTTTGAATTTAAACCTAAAAAGAGACCTCATTTTCAGCCGAAAATACCCATGTTCCAAAAACATTTTTTTCAAAAAATCTGAGGGTTTTTTCTTTTGTTGAAAGGTCTACTTTCAGATGGTGTAGAAAAAATTAACATGACTATGGACAAATTTGCCAGGAAACACGAAAAACTTAAAAAACTTGATTTCAAAAAGTTATTTTTCAATCATTGTTTTAAATTTTTCATTATTGATTAAAATTTACAATTGAAATCCTTGAATAATGTAAGATAGAAAATAATTAGTTTTCTTTGAATACTTCCTAGAAAAAATTTACTTTGCTCAATTCAAATAAAGGACTCCGCAGAATTTGTATGGGAAATGGGTCCCGGTCAAATTGACCCAAATTTTACTCACTTATAGCATTCGGTGAGTAGATAAAAAGTGTCCATGGGCGCACAGCGGAAAAAACTCCCGATCGCGAGAAATGATCGTCCGAAGTTAGGATTTTTTTTCGATGCCTTACAGCCTTTGCGCGCATGTATCGGGCCATGTATATATACATGTTATATATACATATCTGTACATATATATACATGTTATATATATGGATATATATATACAGGGTGTTTCAAACCACCCGTGCCACCCAATTTTCTGGTAAAGTCTCGATTGAAAAAAAACAACCCCCACTTTTTTCAGAGATAGGGCGTTTTGAATTTTGGTTATGGGGAAAAATGTAGCTTAATGATTTAGAATAAAAAGGTAAACGGTCGATTTCCGCAAATAGGATATCTTTGTAATCGTTAGGAATTCGGCTTTCATTTAATTAATAAAACCAATAGTGTACCATGGGAAACTCAGAAATAAAGGGGGTTATTTATAAAAAAAAATTGAAAAAAAAAACAATTATTTGCCACATATTTCACTGTAACTCAAAAAGTATATCGTTAAGGTCCTTTGTTCTGAACTAGCTTTTTTAGCATCCTCAAAAGTTACCTGAAAATTTCTTGGAACACTTCAAGTCTCCAGCCTGCTAGTTTTTTTGATATCTGCCATTCAAAAATTGGTATCAACACTTTATTTCAACGATTTCCCCCCCTTTTTTCGCTCTAATTCAAAAAGTAGGTCGTTAAGGTCCTTTTTCCTGAACTTGTTTAACACCTCCAAAAGCTGCTTAAAAAATTCGTGGAACACTCCAAGACACCAGTTGCCTTGTTTTTTTTTGCTATTTACGGTTCAAAAATAAGTGCAACTCACTGATCTGTTTTAACTGTTTTCAGTGTTTCAAAATATGTACTAAAAACAGATCAGTGAGTGACACTTATTTTTGAATCGAAAATAGCAAAAAAAAAACAAGGCAGCTGGAGTCTTGGAGTGTTCCATGAATTTTTTAAGCAGACGTTAAACAAGTTCAAAAAAAATTTAAAACAATGATTGAAAAATAACTTTTTGAAATCAAGTTTTTTAAGTTTATCGTGTTTCCTGGCAAATTTGTCCATAGTCATGTTAATTTTTTCTACACCATCTGAAAGTAGACCTTTCAACAAAAGAAAAAACCCTCAGATTTTTTAAAAAAAATGTTTTTAGAACATGGGCATTTTCGGCTGAAAATGAGGTCTCTTTTTAGGTTTAAATTCAAAATAATATTGAATTAATATATATTCCATATATTGGTAAGTGGTCTCCTGCGAACTCTTTTTCAAGTTGCCTCTACATTTCACTGGTACTCTCCAGCTATTAAAAATTACGTGGAATTTATCTTTTGAAAAATTGCGTATCATTTTGAATAACCTGGTAGTGTTACACCGAGGAACCAACGCAGAATCTGAGACCCATCTGTTACACAGTGTGTTTACAGCAGCTACTTATGCACACTGTCAAGTGCTCCGCGATATCTACAATTAAAAAGTTTTAGTCTTAAATTTTGTGTTCCAAACGAAATTGAGTGCCCCGAACTGCTGAAAATGCTACGGAAAACCTATGCTGAATCGTACATGTCAATAGAAATAGTATAAAGCATTGAAAGAAGATCGAGAAATGGAAGTTGGTTTGACTCGTTCTGGTTGACCTCCAATTTATGAGCTGCAAAAACATCGACTAATACCATCATCTCAATACACGGACGTCGTTACGAAGAAAATTCGTTGTAACAATGAATATTCAGCATTTGAACGATGAAAACCAAGAACGCAAATTTTACGTCATTACGACGAAAACTCAAATCAGATATTTGCGAAAAGCTCGGTTTAAGGTGTGTTTTTTCAAGGCCAGCTGATTTTAATTTTATTTGAAAAATATTACTTGTTTCCAGATTAACTGATTGAGAGACCAGCAGGTGGACAACGACGTAATAAGGAAATCATTTTACCGTGTGTCACCCCCTAAAATAGCATTCGGCGTTACGACGAATTTTCATTGTAACAACGTTGGCGTCTGCCGAGGGTATAAATCAGGAAATTAGTTTTCGCCAGTCGTCATATGACTCTTAGAGAGTTGGCTAAAGAGGTGACCTTATCTTTTAAGTTCGTTCATAATATACTGTTACTAGTATTTTGGACAATGAAAACGAAACGGTTCGCCGCACGACTGGCTCCAAAAGAGTTCAATCTTTTCCGAAAATGTCAAAAAAATCAGATCGCTGACACTATCCTCTTGAAACGCATCCTTATTGGCAGCGAGACTTAGTCGAGTACAAGTACGACATTCAAACAAGCCAACAGTTTTCGGAATGATGGGTCAAAAATTAGCTAAAACCCAAAAAACCATGTCGAGTTTGATTACAGTGGTTTTGTGCAGTCCGATTTCCTCCGAAAAAGTGAATAGATGGTAAAAAGCAATAACTAATTGGGTTTCATGAAGCGTTTGCTCAAGAATAAAAATGGAAAGCGGAGGCTGGGAAATTTTCTCTTCGGTTGTTCTAAAGAACAGTCAATGATTGACTTTAATAGGTCCAAATATTCTTCCTAGTAGGTTTGAGCTAATTGTCTGTTTGCTTGGGTTATGTCCAAGCTACACATAGGCTGTTACCAATTATTGTAAAAAAATGCACTGCTTGAAGTATTTAAGAAGTGTTTACATGAGCTTTTTCAGGACAAAAAAAAAATTTTGTAATACTTGATTCAAGTTTTCTTGAAATCAGGAAGAGGTTGTTACTTGAAAATTACTTCAAGTTTACATCAAGTAAACATGTAAACATAATAGTTTGTACACGAAGCATAACTTACGAGGACATCTACAAAAATGTCGTCAGATCATCTTTTGTTGAAGAAATCATGTAAACAGTGCGTGCTCAATGTAAAAAAATGTATCTTAAGCTCGAATTGGAAGAAAAACTTCTACTGGTCTACTTTACTATCAAAGAACGACTAGTTGGGTTCGAAATGAAACAGTCTACCAGTTAAGACTACCCTTGTTTACATGTTTACATGATGTAAACTTGAAGTAAACTTGAAGTATCTCATCCTGATTTCAAATATAAGCAAAAATCAAGATATTTTGAATCCTAGTAACTGAAGTGAACCAAAGACGACGTCATGTAAACTTCATGTAAACATAATAAATGATATAAAATTGCAAAATTACACGTTTTAGACTTAATATTTGGTTTGATTTCTCTTCTTTGCTGAAAGTAGGAAACAAACAGCTCTGTGAATTTAATGCTGCTACCAAGGTACTCAAGGTTTGTATTATGCAGTTTCCCTATAGAGAGAACAAGCACAGCACTTGTAGTTTCGCCTTAAAGTACTTCCTGGTCTGTAGATTATTATCGGAAAACATTCTCTTATCTCCTAATGACATAAAAAAAGTATTAATTCTCATATGTATCAAAATATTTACTAGTAGACCAAGCCCATTTTATCACCTGCTACTTGCGTGTATGTAGGAGTTTATGTTATTGCCACAAAATATATATATTTGTGCAACAAACACATAAATAAAAGTGACAGTAAAAGGCTTAACGAGTTTCCAACCAGTTAATTTGCTCTCAAAGTCATAAAAGGCACCACTTTCAATATTTATCGTGTAACAAAATACTTAAAAATTTTAATTCAATTAAATATTTTCGCTCCATAACTTTCCAGAAAATGCTTAAAAACAAATTAACAAAGATCGCCCCAAAAAAAAAACGAGAAAACCTTATTGAATAAAGATCGCCAAAAGTGAGTTCAGTTCAACAAAATCTTCATAATATTCCATGGGACCCAAGAAACTGGGAATGCCTGCCGCCCTCCCCCTCAAGAGTGGCTTACTTTTAGTCTCGGGCTTATCCACTTGACCAGACGCAGCAAGATCAAGGCCTCCACCAGTCCACGGGCACACCATAACGCAACAAGGGAAAAATGAGATTTCTTACCTATGTAGGCTCGTTATTCACCTGTTCAGCAAGATATTCCCTCTTGATAAAAATCACCTGCACCCACATTTGCCCCAAGCGAAATCTTAAGAATTTCTCGGAGGCTTTGCTTTTCTTGGGTTTTGCTTGTTTTGCTCCTTATACGTTTCGTTGGGGCAAAAGAAGGCAACAAGACGCGGCCGAGTTTATTCTCAGAAAATTTTGTAGTTTTTATTTTTGGAGTCCGCGGGATTGAATTAAATAAATCCCGACGTTTTCTGCGATGGCGATATGCGCTAGCGCTGCACTGCCGGGCGACGCGAATTTATGTGCGCACACTCATTTCGGAAAGGTTTCGGAGGATTGTACCTTCTTCTTGTGCGCAGGAGGAAAAAAAAGGGTTTTTTTAATTCAGTTTTCTTGTCATGGCTGCTACCTAAGTAATGAGGTCCGAGAGGACTGTATGGCCGCGCGGCTGATATGGGTTAAATTTATTGGAATCGAAATTTTTGGGGAATAAAGGTTATTCAACGGGCAGAGATGTTATGAGATATGGCTTTTCAACAAATAAGCATGATGCCAATTATATTTGGTCGTTTGCAAAAATTGATTTCTTTTTTGGGTTTTTGTTTAAACTGGATTCAATTTGGTGTTGCTGTGTGTTTCTGGACAGGTTAAGGTTACTTTTGTTTTTCTTTGCGGAGTTATCGGAAAATTTTTAAGGACGTTTTTTTTTGTTAATAAAAACAGGTTAACTATAAAATGTTGCAATCAGTTTACGGCATGTTTTCAATGAATGCAAGTAGTTTGTGCAGGTGGCATATAACAAATTTATAAATTAAATCACATGATCTACAATGTCTATGTCTACTGACCTCTTACATGATTTCTTTATTAAATAGCCTAAGTTTGATGAACAAAAAACAAAGCAACAAAGATTCAATTTCAATTTTCAAAAAACTTTGTTGATAAGAGTAGCCCCAGAAAACCTTGACATTTGAATTTAGATGTCTCAAAACGTAGAATCAATGTGTAAAGTGTAAAATAACAACACAGAGATACCTAATCGAAACCAAGCAGCGCTGAATAGGAACACAACTGAAAAGCACTGCAGGATTCCTTCATAGGAGCAACTAGCAAGCTAAAAAAAAACTTAAAACATGTGAACAAGATCCGGAGTTCTCAGCTAAAATTGGTTTTACATTTCATCCGAAAAATATTCGATTAACAACATACCTCCGAAGAATGGAGCCCCGAGTAAAAATAAAAAATGGGCTTACAGCGGGCGAACATCGGCCGCTTGGCTTTTTAAGGGGGCCGTAGAATTTTTAACCATTTTTAATGGGAGCGGTCTAACGACGACCAAACTTGACCAAAAGATTTAAATGGCCAAGTACTGAGTTGTACAAACGGGCATTCAACGTACTGTCCTGCAACCAGCCTTCCGATGCCCTTCACTTGGCCCAGGGCTATGGTTCAATCACGTTTGTCTCGCCCGTTGTAAGGACATATTTTATTTTTACTCGGGACAGCCGAATCATTGTGAAGATCTCAAAAATGGTTATCAGTCATTATACCAAAGCTGGAGAGCTGAACTATGTACTATATATGCAAAGTTTTAAGTTAGAGCCTTTCTTGAGAGATAAACAAATCGGCTTCAGCTCTCCATCTAGGTGTGGCAATTGAAAAGCCCAAAGACGATGTCACGGAGTGGAAATTAACCACAAACTTCTGGAAGTCGGACGCCATTACCTCTACTGGATCATGACCTGAACGATACAGGGAGTGGTAGCAGGGGCGGCGGAGCGCGTGGGGATGGAAGGAAAAGTGCACACCCACTTTCGCTTTGGGTGGGAACATCCACACCCAAAATATTTTGTGTACAACTTATAACGTTGGAGGGCACAAGCAAGGATTTTCATACGAAAACGAAATTACATTATATTAAGAACTTATAACTGTATAACGTAAGCTTTTTAAACCCTACTCGACTAGCATTTAAAAAGGGGATTGCTTCAGGCGTAGGCCAAAAGAAGGATTTCCCCGTAGGTTCCCTATGAGAACCCCCTGAACCCTGATAAGAGGCACGCCAACAGAGGGCTTTCCCTTTGATTCATCATGAGCATCATACAAAGAAAAATCAGCAATACTGAAGTGAGGTATGCCCTATCAGAAAGATGTCATTTTGCATACTAAATAGACCGGTTTTAATTCGATTTCAAAGGTCAAGCAGCATTGGATGTGATTAGTACTCAGTTGGGGGACCGTTTAGGTAAAACGACACTCCCGTTCAAAAATATAAAGCTTTCGACACCGACGCAGTTATTATTCATATATCCACGCCGTATTTATCAAATTTTTCGGCTTCGTTTTTCCACTCGGGATCGGCTAGCAATGATTTTTCATCAAGGAGGCCAAATGGGGCATTCCTTATGACGAGGCGCGAATGAGGCAAGGGGTTAGATGCTCTGTGTGGGCCTTATAGGGAATTCCACACGCCTTATAGGGCATATGAGGTATGGGGGCTGGCCTCATAGGGGCCCCATCTGCACCCTCCCCCAAAAACGCTGGTCGGAAAAAAACTGCAATAAGTTTTTTATTTTTAATGTTTTTTATTAAAATAATAAACATAAATCACCTACTTTGGTATAAAAATTCTGCTTATTCATTAGTCCGACAAGCAGATGTCACTGACTAGTTCCGAATTTCGGAAAAATATTAAATTTGAGTGTTGAAGTTGAAGTTGAGCCAACTTTAACTGATGTTCTCTAATTTTGACATGAGATGCAAATACAGAATTATGCAGTGGAATGAACGAGACGAAACATAAAATAAATTCAATTTCTCATTGTGCACGAGGCATAAAACCATGAATTTTGATTGAAAACCCAAATTATAATTGCCCACCTTTGGCGTCTTCTTCTTTGCTCTATAAATAGAAATACTATTGCTATTTTAAATGTTACAAAGTCTTATCTACAAAGTAGGCAACTACAAAATATGACATGAAACCACACGTTTGACGTTTATACAAGTGAGAATTTCCAATGTGAACTACATTCAGCTAATTTGTCACTGGAATATCCCACTTTAGGTTATAGAATCGCTTTGGTGACAAAAATGAGAACTCAACCCGATGAGAATGAGAATGAAAAGACTTTTCACGTTTTCACTTTCTCATAGTTACAGAATAACCACTCAGAAGGCATAACCCTCCAGCGAGTCGTTTGCGTTCGTTGCCCCGATGTCAGAGTCGCGATAGAAATGGTTTGGAGTAGGTGGTTGTGGCAGTTCCTTCCTACTTCTATCTTCCCCTTCACTATCTATCGACTAGATCTTGCTGTTCGACATTGCACTCTATACTTTCCCTGAGCTCTAGTCTTCCACATAAAAAAAATGGGATACCAAAAAAAGCCCTGTATGTTCTACCAGATGGAAAAAGACCAGCTGGCAAACCACGGTCAAGGTTGGAAGACTGTGTTAAGGCTGATGCAGCAAAACTCCTTAACATCAGAAACAAGCTACGGAACAGGGACACGTCTGGAGGAAGAAGCTAATGGAGGCCAAGGCTCGAATTGGTCTGTAAAGCCATCGAAGAAGAAGAAGAAGAATCAACAGGAACATTGTACGCATTCTTAATTGGGGTCGAAAGAATCGTGCCCAAGTGAATTCTTCCAAAGTGAAGTGCTGTGTTATTTGCAATGACAACTGCAACACCTTTCCATCCGTGTCAGTAAATGGTATGGAAATGTTGGACGAATGTTATCGCTACTATCAACCGGTAGTAGCCACTTTCATCGCTTCATTTGCTACCCGCTAAAGCATTTCTTAGACGCAGTTTAAATTGCCAAGTTTTCTACTAGCTCCTTAAGTTCTGCTGGTGGGACCTGTTCTGTTTTCCTGTGCCTGCTACGTTGAACCAACGAAAAAATCTTCAGGCCAGGCAGAGCAGCACAGTTTCTGTGTTTCATGCTTTTTAAGGGAGAACTGCGAATTGCAACGCAGAGCAAGTGACACGAATACTGCGCCAGGCGCAGGCTTAACGGCACTTGTGGATGGGGCACAGAAACTATGTGCTACGTGCCGTGTACGAACTTTCTTTTAAAAAAAAATATAGTTTAAAAAAACTAAAAAATACGCTTTTATTTTAAAATGAACTAAAAAGTAAAAAATAATTTTGAATGTAAAGTTTTTATTGCTCCAGCCAGTATAAGAAAACAACCTACCTTTCGAAATGTGAAAAAGCGTGGGGCTCTCTATATTCTTATTTTATTAACACCGGAACTTTTAGCTAGCGCCCCACACTTTTTTAGATTTCGAAAGGTAGGTTGTTTTCTTATACTGGCTGGAGCAATAAAAACTTTACATTCAAAATTATTTTTTAGTTTTTAGTTCATTTTAAAATAAAAGCGTATTTTTTAATATTTTTAAACTATATTTTTTATTTTCTATTTTTTAGTCTATTATATGTATGTGTTCGGCCATTTTGTAGTGACCGCCATATTAGATTTAAAACGACATCACAAAGCTTACTATACTATACTCGTCATACACTTTCATTTGATACCCATACCGAGTGGGTTGTAAAGAAAAAGGTAAACCGCCATTTTGTGGTGGCCGCCATTTTGAATTTGGAAAGACGCCCCACAGCGAAAAGTATTCTATTATCACATCCTTTTATTTGATACTCATACCGAGTGGGTTGTAAAGAAAAAGATAATCCGCCATTTTGTGTTGGCCGCCATTTTGAATTTGGAATGACGCCACACAGATAATAGTATTCTAATTGTCACACCCTTTCATTTGATACCCATATCGAGTGGGTTGTAAAGAAAAAGGTAGTCCGCCATTTTGTTTGCCGCCATTTTGAATTTAGATATTCCTCCATTTCCAAATTACTTTCGTCAAACTGTCTAACAAAACTGCTCCCCAATGTGCTTAGACAACTGTGTAACGTCGTTTTTTTCCCTTGCTGTCCTGCTCTGCGCTTACTGCGTGACACAGCTCAATGTCCGCCTTAGCTCATAGCTGTTCACGTTTACCTTCACAGCATCACCTATACCTTCAGAACAAACGTGGAGTTAGGACATAGGTAAGCATTAATAGCTGTGTTCCAAAATTCGAGCAAAGTTCTCGCAAGCAGTTGGCTTCTACTCGTTCCTACTTCTCAACAAAGGCATGAGTAGCTACGAGTAGAAGCCAACTACTTGCGAGAACTTTGCTCGAATTTTGGAACACAGCTATTGTGTTCTTGACTAGAACACGTGATGTCGACTTGTCTGTTGTAAAAAATGCTGTATTGGTTGTACAGGAGACCCTTGATGGCCTATGACCAGAACGAAGGTTTCTGTACAAGAAATATGTCGAAATGTTCCTCACGGAGAAAGACCTGCACATTATTCTCGAACAGGTGAATTCTAATTCGAATTCTAATAACATCGATTATGCTTGAAAACAAGGTAACGTCTTGCTTCGAGAATAATTCTTGAATAGTTAATATCTATAACAAAAATGAAAGCGACGTGTACACGACATCTTTTAAGGAGTATATCGTGAAATGTAACGTAAAAGTGTTCACCACTCTTTAGTGTCGATGAGTACCCCCCAAAAATTCAGTATGGCCATTATACTCAGGTTCTTATCTTTAACGCGAGGTAATAATATGTCTAAAATGCTTGTTTATGTGGTCACGGTAATTATTTTTATGCATACTACCATTTTACATTAAGAATGTTTCTCCACACTTGATGTACGCGGAGCTATTCTCACGCAAATGCAACATTATTAATTAAAAAAAATGCATTTAAAATTCGACACCCATAGTGCTCAGCGCCAAACGGAAACTCAATTCATCCACTCCGGGGTGGGATAGATCTGTTGCAATTGACAGGATATTAATTCTCTTCGTTAAGTGCAAACAACATCAAGGACTCTAGGCTGCAGCATCCTTCCCTTCTGATAATACAATTCCGTGAGAAAAACCCCGAAGGATACCTGCCATCCTCACGCATGGTTGTTGCGGCTGATGATGATTCACAAATCCTTCCACTTGGCATTCAGTGGTGCAACACCCCAGCCATTGACGAAGTGCTCCTAGCATATGCATAGTGCGTCTAATGGACCAGTAATGTTACACTGTACACCACCGAGGGTTGTTTTGTGATAGTCGTCGAGTATTTGCCGAGGGATGAAAGTTTTTATTACCAAGTCGCGTGTCTGTACTGAGGGTGTATCCACTTCATGGTGTGTCTAAAGTTTCAGTGATAAAGACGAACCGATGACGATTTCAATGCGGACAAACAGGACTTGCGCTTCCGTTTCCGAAAAACATTCGTTCTGGCACGTGCAACATGCTGCACTCAACGAAACCCGAACTAAACTAGCGATTGTTCGACTTCCTCGGGATTATTGCCGACGACGGTAGTTGTTAGACCAATCGTTTTATTGGACAAGAAAATCACTGAAATCACTTCGAATCGATGAATTATCGTTTATCCGCAATCACAGATTTGTAATTACCATTTTTCAGCGATTTTTCAATGCTAATCCGGAAACATCATCCCAAAAGCAAATGCATCTCTGTCTGGTCACCCAATTTTGGCCAGATTCCCTTTTAGGCAACCTTTGGTAAATGGCCATTTGTGACTGGTCATCTTTATTCTGTAAACTTGGCGGACATTCGGGCATTCATCAGCGGCAAGCGAAAGCGTGCCAAATGTCAAAATCGACGCCGCACTTTATGCCCGTTTACTTTCTTTTGTCCGCAGTTAATCTTCCGCAGATCGCTCCGTATTGCACGTTGCCAGGTAATTTTTTTATTAATTGTGCGCTGTTGCGAAAGAAATTATTTTTAAGGTGCGTTTGACAGCTCCAAAAATTTCGTGTTTCTGGTCGGTCGTCCGCCACCTTTTTGTTGTTTTGTTACCTGTCCGTAATTAAGAGTTTGATGACTTGATTGGCGCCGATGTAACCTCTTAAATGAATCATTTTCACTTTGTTTTTTCTTCGGTTTTTTTTTCTTCAATTCTTTGAGATGAGGAACAATAAAAAGTGGCTTTTATGCAATAATGGTTGGTGTGTGAGCATTTTGGTTTGTAGGTTGTGGCTTGTGTGCTAATTTGTGATTGTTTTGCTTTTGGCAATGAAAAGACAATATGAAAACAAAATTAAATCATTTACATTTCTAAATGATTACAATCAAAGACCTAACCAAATATTTTGTTACCTTTTTAGAAGCTCTCCGAGTGCTTAAGATGTTTAACTGGTGAAAAAACTTAAACATATTAATTTATGCCTATTTAATCTTTATTTCTCAAAATATTTAGCACCACATCAAAATATGGAACAAATTATAGTCCAGGGAAATTAGACAAAAAAAGGCCCAATTACGGAAAAATTCCGGGAAAGCTGATTTTTGGTATGGACATTGTATATTATTGCTCTAAGGAAAATGTCACGAGTCCCCATCGATTTGACACTCCGATACGATTTTACGCGGGGTCAAAGATCACAAAAGGCGAATTTTCGAAAATATCTCAGTAATGCTCACTTTTACAGAAAAGTTATATGAATATATATATGTAGCTTAGGTAATTTCCTACAAAAAATATTTTATAACTTTTTCTTGTAAGAGTAACCGTTTTTGAGATATTTTGATTTTAGTCCACGGGTATTAGACAAGAAAAGTCCAACTACGGAAAAATTCCGAGAAAGCTAAATTTTGGTGTGGACATTGGTATTATTGCTGTAAGGAAAATGTCACGAATCTCCATCGATTGGACACTCGGAAACGATTTTACGCCGGGTCAAAGGTCCCCAAAAATCATTTTTCGAAAATATCTCAGTAATGCTCACTTTTATTGAAAGTGAAGGTGGCGTGGAAAGGAGTACACGATTCATGAGAAACATAAAATTTAAAACTCTGTAAATCAAAACATCTCAAAAACGGTTACTCTTACAAGAAAAAGTTATAAAATATTTTTTGTAAGAAATTAGCTAAGCTACAAACTTTATTCATACAACTTTTCTGTAAAAGTGAGCATTACTGAGATATTTTCGAAAATTCGCTTTTGGTGACCTTTAAACCCGCGTAAAATCGTATCGGAGTGTCAAATCGATGGGGACTCGTGACATTTTCCTTAGAGCAATAATATACAATGTCCATACCAAAAATCAGCTTTCCCGGAATTTTTCCGAAGTAAAATGTCTAATTTCCCTGGACTATTACAGAAGCGAAAATCCTATCCGATCGCGTGTCCCCGAAGATCTCAAAGAACAAGCGTCTTTCCGTGAACGTGCAAAAGAGGATATACGCGCTAAGAAGATATTGCAGGGTAGACTCGGTGTTACGAAGATAGAATTGGACATCCTTAATACCATTTCGCTTTATTTTCTGGAGTTCGTTATTTGAAGACTTCGATTATCCAGGATGGTTCCACTCAAATAACTACAAAGGAAGAAGTAATCTGTGTGGTCCGAGGATCGATAAATTGCCCTGACATGGTCACAAGCCGTTAACAATACTTAATGCTTACTATCGTAGTACGAGTGGTTTAGGTTACGTTTAAGGCTGCGTCCAGTATGGTTGGGGGTCCCATTAGTGCTTTGGCAAGGAGTTTTGATGCCGCAAACTCGTGTACCTAAATTTTGCAGTCATTCTGTGAAATTGAGGAAGCTTATCAGTGCCGCTAAGTTTATGTGTAGATCTCTTTTAAGTGTTCCAGAACGGAACTGTCTAGTTTATACTGCCTTGCTTGGCATGGGTTGAAAGTTTACACTCTTTGTATAGGTCGTACAATTCGTAGTTGTAGCGTATTCTCCATGCATTGTCTTCATTGATTGGGCCGTATATTCTGCGGATTTTTGGGAGATACTCCATGCTCCACACCCATACGCAGCTGCTGTACGTATGTAGTCCGTGGAAATTTGCATTTTAAGGAGACAAAATTCCAAAATGGCTGAAAACTTGTTCACAGCTTCTTTGGGACTTTTTTAAAAAAAAAACAATTTCGGAATCACAAAAAAAAACATGGCCGCCGGAGATATAACTTTTTGGCCAAAAAATCACTCAAAAACTGGTTTTTTCGAAAAAAAATTTTTGATCAGTCAATACGAAACGTTATTACCTATAAAAAAGCCTCTTGTCATTTTTTCGAAAACTTAACACTTTTGAAGAATTTCAAGGTCAAAGTTTCAAAATATCACTTTTTGATCAAAAAATGACTCAGAAACTGATTTTTGAGAATTTTTTCTGTTCTATTTATACAAAAGATTATTGCCTACCCTAATGACACCCTTGCCGTTTTTTGGAAAACTTTTCGAAAAATTTTGCAAAAACCAATTAATGACTTTTTGGCCGAAAAGTGATTTTTGGAAACTTTGAATAACTTCAAAAGGATTAAATTTTAGAAAAAATGACAAGAGGGCTTTTTTGTAGGCAATAACGTTACGTATTAACTGATCAAAAATTTTTTTCGAAAAAACCACTTTTTGAGTGATTTTTTTGGGCGAAAAGTGATTTTTGATAACTTTGACCTTGAATAACTTTAAAAGGGTTAAGCGGGTAAATATGTTTGTAAGAACTAAAGTTGTAGAGAATTTCATTGTCAACATTTTGGGCCTTCGTACGAGGTTGTACGACCTATAGAAACCGAGATACAAGGAGAACACGGGAAAACGCAATATCTGCGGCGGCCATGTTTTATTGTTTTCTTAAAAAGTCCCAAGGAAGCTGTGGACCAATTTTCAGCCATTTTGGAATTTTGTCTCCTTTCGTGGGTTTTTTTTGCTAATTTCCCCGGACTAATGATCGTTTTGTAGATTCTTATTTTGGTTTTTCTGACTCTCGATTTCATTACTGGCAGTAGTGAGAAATATGATCTATTTGCAGCGTTTATTCTTCTTTGCACATCTATCGTTTCATCGTTGTCTTCGCTGACTGTAGACCCCAGGTAGTTAAATTCGTTTACCCGTTCGAAGTTATATTCCCCAGGTGGTATTGTGGTTCCTTCTTCTTCTTTCCACCCTCGACTGAATTAGAATCTTGCTCTTGTCTGCATTTTTTTGCAGTCCTATGTTTTTAGCTCCATCTTCTAATTCCGTGAATATTTCTCTAAGGTATGTCAGTGATCTGGCAAGGCAGTTTATATCATCGGCATACCCTGCCAACTGTTTTGATTTGTTCAGCAGGATTGCGGCCGCATCAATGTTTACTTTGCGAATTTCTCCTTCTAGGCAGAGATTAGATAGCATGGGTGCCAGCCTTGCTTGACTGGAAAGGTCTTCGAGCCAACCCATCAGCCTGATTTAAACCTTCCTTGACCGAGAAGGGTTCCGCCAGTTCTCCTGACTCTGCTTGTCTCTTTCGTTAGCTTCAATCTTTAAGGGATCTTAGGATTTAACATTGTCGCTTACTTTTTTTCCCGGTCGATGTTGACGTATTCTTGCTTGCAAAATTGATACCCGTTGATGTTGTATTCCCAGCATTTTCGGAGGACCTGCATTACTGAAAATAGTTGGTCGGTTGTTCACCTATTTCTTCTAAATCCGGCTGCTTTGCATTCCCTGTGGTACCATTCGCTGACTCTGCCAGTGCGTTTGCATCCTATGGTTTCCTTCGTGACATCTGTCAGTACCGTCTTCGGTTCTAGCCGTTTTCTTCGACTGTACCTATCTACTTACTTATGTTTGGCCCTGATATTTCTCTAATACAGTCTGTTTTTCGAGACTATCAACGGCGAATTGTTTTTGTTTTTTGCTTTTTTTTACATGAGTAGACAGCCGACATATGAATCTAGCTTATACATACTAGGAAGTGGTCCGATTCGCACCTCTACAGGATCTTACTTGGAGAATACTGGAAGTTACCCTTCTGTCTATGAGTATATGGTCTAGTTGCTTACAGTATCTTTCAGCTGGAGATTGTCATGCGTGTTTGTGAATGACATTTCTTAGGAAATGAACTGACGATCATATTTTTGCTCATTGCAAAGTCTATAACACGTTGCCCATTATTGTTTGATGTTTCGTGGAGACTTTCCTTTCCAATGGTCGGTCTGTGCCAGTTTTCTTTTCCAATTTTGGCATTCAGGTCTCCTATCACCATTTTGATGTCATTGGAAGTGCCCTTGGCCATGTCCCTTCTCTAAAGTGCGTTTATAATCAATAAGGTAAAGAATTATTTATTCTTTTTTTATTATTACACTTAGAATACAAGAAAGTGCGATTTTGTGGTTTTAAGGGTTCAGTTGGATCATAAGACACCGAAGGCTTCAAACCTATACTTTACCCCAGGTAAAATCACATGGCTACTTTCTTAGACTGTTCAGGGAGTTTTCAGCATGATTGCCACATTACGTTCTTATAACTAATTTTGACAAATAACTACACATATTTTTTATGAAGCAAAATATTGTAATAAAAATGGGTAAAATGAAGTAATATGTCAGTAAGGAGACCGATTAGGCAGGCAACCTCTCTGATATTTTATTATTATCTGCAATAAAAGTTTCGTTTTGAAATTAATAATTAAGGACTTTTACGTGTTGTAATGTTTATGGTTAAATTCATATATACTATAATATACTATTGTGTGAAAATTATTAGGTAACTCTAATTATAATGCAATTCACCTGTATACGATTGAGTAAATCGGAGATTACTGCAAATTACTTTAATTATGTTTATTACATAGCAAAAATAAAATTTGTTAACCTGTCATAAAGGAAAGGAAATAGTGCGTACTTCAAACCCTTTAAATCAAGCAAACAGCAGTGAAATCTTCACTCTGAAATCAAGTTTCAACAATAAGCAAAATTTTACTGCCACTCCGTAAATTTTGAATTATGAATATTTAGCAATTTGCAGTTAATACCGCCATTAGTATCCCTCCTTTCAATGGAATCCTTAAGAACTACGCACGTAAAACTCAATACGCATTCATTTCACTTGGCTATAAATTGAGCACTGCACCGTTGGCCTGTGATTGACATATGACACCTGTCACAGTATTTCATGAATTTATAGCAGTCTCTCTTTCAGAAAAATTTACACCATTGCGCTAAGATATTGGCGGCGTGAACGACTCCCCCCGGTAAATGGTAAACATTCTTAGGTAGAATCTATCAAGTCTGAAATTATCACTTGGCCAGGATCTTCCTTAGAGGTGAGAGAAAAAAAACTAAGACGCTCGGATTTTTAACGTTTTCCTGCCAGATCACTTCTAGATCTGAACAATAGTCATCGACTCCCTCAGATGATCATGATTTCGGACTGTCTAGTGCCGGAGTGCCTTGTGCCTTGTGCCTGGTGCCTGGTGTCTATTGTTATTAATATTCACCATTGTCTCTATGGCACTTGTGCAAGAATCTTACTGGCAACTTGGCGATAATTGGAACGGCGGCGGCTGTGGCAGCAGCAGCAGCGACGGCAGACTTTCGCTGTTGGGCAAGAGCAGAATCGTTGGCGGGGGCTTTGCGCAATCTTACGTCTCAAACTAAAGGAAATTAATTAAAATTCGGTATAAATTATGGATCGGATGGGTGCCAAAAATTTACGCTTGTGTAATCATCCAATTCTTGAAACTTATTAAAAGGGCTTCGATTGCGACCGAGAGAAATTAGAATTACCTTTCAGGTGAGGTATGGTATGGTTGAGTAAAATATTGGAAGCGTGATTTATAAATTTTAATAATGCACGACGCTTGTAAATTTTTATAGGTAAGTGAAGGGATCCAATGGTCTTTTCAAGGTGGGGGGGCTTCTACTTATACTTTGTGGAATCTGAATGATGCTGCAAATTTTGAATATTTAAGGCCAATTTTTTTTAATGTGGAAGACTAGCGCTAAGGGGTAAAGCCCTTTGTACTGTCGCCCGTTTTATCATACAGTTCAATGTTGGACATCCCATCCAATACTACTCAGTGATCGAACAGGTGTTGACATTCTCGCTTATTATGCTTAGAGGCATGGCAGGAGAAATAGTAAGGCATTTTTTTAGAGAGGGAAGGCAAGCAAAAAAGGAAAGGCGAAAGACCAGGACGCAGAGTAAATTCGAACCACGGATCTCTGGGATGGCGGCCCTAACCCCTAGAGCCTAGACTACCTACAATGTTAATGTGCATCAATTTACTCAGCAAAATAGTGAAGTAGGCTTAAGGGGGTAGTACACTTCTTTTGCACTTTTTTTTAAGATTTTTTTTGTAGTTAACTTTATTTTAATCTTACAAACTTTTTTATATAGTATATGATAAGTCTATCATCCAAGAATATAAAAAAATTGTTTTTGTATTTTTTTTTTCTTCAAAGGGCCCCAATACGGCTGCCTGAAGGTGACCCTTTTTTAATTTGGTTGACATGATATCTCAACTCTGGATCGTCTGAAACAAAAAATTCAACATGCATATTAAAATATAGATCAGTCTCTATCGTCCCTACCACGATAAAAAATTTTGGTCAAAAAAAAACAAAATGGCGGACTTTTTAATTTTTTGGGCCATTTTTTTTGCAAAAAATTGTTTAAAAAAAAGGGTTAAATATTAACCGATTTTCACAATCGTGGTAGGAACGAGAACTACACGTGTATAGAGTATCCCTTGAGAATTTGAGCCCAATCGGACCAATAGTTTTTTCAAAATCATGTCAACCAGGTCAAAAAACGTAGTTTCGAGAAAAATGCGCTTAAAGTTTTTTTCTGAAAAATACGAAAAAAAAGTATTTTACGCTCACTCAGCGATACCAGGTCCATACATTATGCCTTCCTCCTTTTTGAAAAACTCATTTTCTGCCACTTGAATTTGATGTTTTTAGAGAATAGATTTTTTCAAAAATAAGAAGTGTACTACCCCCTTAAAGCAGGGCGATGGATTGACACCAATGCAATTTAATTGTTGCCTAGAAAGAGCAATTCGCAAAGCAAAAATTGACACGAACGCAACCCTGCTTAACGAGTCAGTTTTGACTGCCAGGGTATGCCAACGACATTAATTGTTTTGTCAGTTCATTGTCAACTGGAAATATTCACGGAATTAGAAGATGAGGCTAATAGGCCAATTCTTAGTTGTGACGGGTCATAAGTCATAAGCAAATATGAAAACATTAATTTTGAGACGAATCTTGAGACAAACCAGCTGTTTCCGATTCTCAGTGAAAAATCACAACATTCATCACTAGAATTCCACCACAATTGTGGTGGAAATGTGAAATGTCAAATGTTCTTATGTGAAATGTCAATCATTAAACGCGCGACAAAATGGAAACAGGTAATTTTTTCTGTAAATAGTATGAAATTTGACTGTTTATATTATTTTTAAGTCTTTACAGAAGGAAGAAAGTCGTACCAGCGAACCTCTCCAGAGCAGCTTGAGTATTTCCTCGAATTTTGCCGGAATCACCCAGAAATTCCACAAAATAAAAATGACCCCACCAACCCGAAGCGGATACAAAATCTTTGGGCTGATTTGGCTGGAAATTTAAATGCCCTTAAAGGGCCAACCCGGACACCCGTGTGAAAAAACTATGTTTTGTAAGTTTGCTGTGAAAGTATATAGTCCAGTCAAATTACTAAATGAAATTGCATTTTAAGAGGTACAGAATTTTTTTTTGGCATTTGTTCTGGGGTCGCAGTGGCTTGGGAAAAGCCGCCATCTTGAAAAAGAGGGAGAGCTTGTTTATATTAAATAGCTTGTTTGCTTGAAATGATAGCTGACAATGATCGATGGCAAAGTTATGGAGAATAAAATTATCTAAAAAATGAGCCCTGAACGAGCTCTGTAAGTTGATTTGGCTCAAAGTAATGGCCGGTCAAGGTTCAACCATGATCGTGTGGTGAGGGTTGAGTGGTTTTTTGCAATTAACTCGCCAAATGTTAATTTTTTTGGCTTAATGCCCATTAACAAATTTAAAGTCCTAGTAATTACCTTTAAAATGAGCCCTTAATCGTCGTTATCGCTTATGTAGTTTGCGAGCAATCCAACGCCAAAGTTCGCACTGGACGTACATGAAATAATTGATAACGCTATTTCGTTAACGGTTGCTCATATGAAAAATTAGTAAATGACAGGAATACGGGCAATGAAAATATATTTCCAACGAGGTATTGAGTTCGATTGTAAAATCTAACTTTTTGAGTCTGTTTTTCACTTTCATTTCTGTCCTATGTCTCGAGGGACTCCTCGTTGATGAGGAGCAAAAATTAAATGCTATTCTTCCGCGGTTCCTCTGCTTTGATGATTGCCTAGCCATACATTGGCACCGCAGGATTTTTACACTGGAGGCACTGGATAAGCTTCCCTTCCTAGACGTCGATCTTCGTCCCTTCAATCTTAGTGACGTATTCACCTATAGGAAGTCGTTTGAACCTTCGCATCTGATCACCAGGAGATGCCACAGCAGGGTTTTGGTCCTCATTTGCCTGAGAGGATCTGATCCAAAACCATCTCAAAAGTTTGGCTTCCACCTCTCCCAGGTGATCGTGTCGTTCAGCAACCTTTCTGGGCGCGGCTATGATCTACCAGTTGGTGCAACAGCGCCAGGCTTTTTCTTGGTACCCTGGGACGTTTTGGCGATTTTAGCCTCTCGTTCCTTCTATTCCTCAACAATCGTCGGGAGCCTTATTTTATCGGACTGGTCCCGCTCGTGCCTTCTCATTCATGGCGATCTTGCCAAGCATGAATACGACTCTCTGGTACTGTGCATGCGCAAACCAGCCGACTTTAATTTTTCTGATACCGTAACAGCCGACCTGACACACAACAAGTGTGCTATGGCTGGCATTCGCCGAATTGGTGATCGTCTCCTGGCTGGAGTTGTTCCTCTGACGATATTAAATCGAACGTATGTAAAGGTCTACTGTGGCTGGTCTTATTTGTTTTTAAAATTTAATTTTTATTTGGTATATAAATCCCACGAGTAATACGGGAATGAGTTCATGCTGGCTGAGTCGCTTACCAGGATCAGGCACTTATACGATCCGACCTTGCCGAGCATCGGAGGGAACTACTTACGACCAGCACTTTATATCCACCAGCTCACCGCATATCCATCGACACAGTAAATACATTGGCTAAAAACTGAGGAAGAGATGTAGACGGGGAACGGAGTTACAGGGGATGTACCTAGCATCGTCTAGCGTCTTCGCATCAGCCTGTTGGCGATAGGTTTCCCTTCCAGTTCTCAAGCGTACGACCGGCGACCTAACCAAATGGTTCCTTGAGGCACACAAATCCCATCACCACGGCAAGGTCTAGGTGCCTGGTGAGGTTGAGGAGTCTATTCTGGTAGTTCTAAAGCGAGAAAGATATGTCCAAAGATTTTGATTGAGTACAACATTGTGCACTGTTGACTTAGCTCCAAGGACCAAGAATTGGATTGATACTTCTCTTCAAGGCAATTTAATCAAAGTGGTATTGGACGCCATCGAATGCAAAACCGGATATCTGCAGGCCAATTCCATCACATTCTTATTTTCATAAATGATCTGCTCCAACTTCACAGCTTTGCTTATGACTGTACTCTGCTTTGCTTTTATTAGGTTTTCGCCATATAAGGAAAGAACGTGCCAGACCTTGTCTGTTTGATCGTGAACCAGGGGCGGCGGAGCGCGTGTAGATGGAAAGAATAGTGCATACGCACTTTGTTTTGGGTGGGTAAAACCACACCCAAAATTTTTCATACCAGAACGTTGCAGGGCCGTCTCGGTCGCTGGCTACGAAGGAACGTGGTCGAAGGGCTGCACCCAAGCGAGGCTTTTTTAAACCCCACCCGACTAGCATTTAAAAAGGGGATTGCCTCAGGGGCATGCCGAAAAAAGGATTCCCCTTTAGGTTCCTCATGAGGACTCCATGAGGCAAATGAGGGGCATGCCGAAAGGAGCATTTTCTCATGAGCACCACAATGAGGGGTACTTCCTCATGACACAACAAAAACAAAAAAAATCGGCGATGAGGTATGCCTTGTCAATTTCCCATAGGGGCCGTATGAGGCACACCTCATTAGAAATGAAATGGGTCAATCAAAACATCTGTCTTAAGTTTTCGGAGAGCTTTAACTCAAACAAAGCTTTAGTTTTTCTTGTTGCATTGTTTGTTGGTGACCGTGAAGGGTGTCATTTAGCATACTCAATAGCCCGGTTCTGGTTCGATTACAGAGGTCAAGCAGCATTGGATGTAATTAGTACTCAGTTGGGGAACCGTATTGATAAAAGCTTTCGACACCGGCATAGTTATTACTCACATATCCAAGCCGAAATACTCAAAATCCACTCGGGATCGGGTAGGAATGAATTTTCCTCAAGGGGGCCATGAACTCATGTCCACCTCTTGTTGACTGGCATGCAAGAATTATTCAACGTCTCCAGAATGAAGTACTGACTCATCTCTAACAAAACCTACGCCAACCTTCCCCTTCCATATCATTGGACAGTGTCAATCTAACGGCTGAGTCAGTTCATAACTCCTTAACTCCTAGGCTACTGAGGCCGAGGCTTAGGCTTCTGATGTACTTAAAGAGGGCATGGTGTGGTCTCTACTGACTAATCCCAATTAAATCAACTGCTAAAGGGAAGGCGTTTTTACTAGACGATTTGATAATCCACAATTAGCACGTGCCTATTTCTTCGAAGTGTAGCTTGTATCCTGCACAGCCAAATCTGCCAAGTACTCAAAAACCCCCAGAACTCGCACGTTTATCACTAAACCATTATGATTTCCGTGAATGTAAATTACCACTAAAAGAACAAATGGCAGCGAAAAAAGTGAACAGCCCAAACAATGGTGTTACCAACTGCAGTAAGATTCGCGCCAAAATAACAAATGGCCCAAACAAATCATAGGAGCATTAACAAGTGTGAATTTCATTATGTTGGAGCCTCTATTCACAGGAGGCGAAATCCCTTAGTTCTGCAGCATTTGAAATGATGGATTCGCCGAGATCTTGGCCAAAGCTGGAAACTTAATGCCATGAGCACGCGGGCCTTTGTATTCTGCACAGATATCTGTTTTGCATCCGGGGCGCAGATAAATTGAGTACCGGACCCAAAACGCCATTCCAAGTCGTGTTCTCGAGTATCGAATGCTCTCCAGCAACCATAGTGCCATGCGCATGACTTGTTCGTTGGCTGATTTAACATAGAGGCAAATCTCGTTGTCATGATGTTTCATTGCTCAAAAAATATTGAGCAAAATACAGGTAGGTGGTCCCCAAGCATTTCACAAATAGTTAATGTTATAATTAGACATGATTGACCTGCGGTGATGGTCGCCAATTAAACTCTTTAGAAGTCATGCACATAGCCAGCAGGTTCGCCGCCAAAGTTATGTTGTTCAACACAATTGTGTCATCGGTCGATGGTTGTGGGATCGGGACTGCAGGTGGTTTACTCTGGGGAATTGTCGTGATCTGCTTATACTGGAATACTGAATATGCCTCTGTCATAATAACAATACTTAAGTAATGGATTTGAGATTATATTCAGATTCGATATCGGCGTAATTACTCACTTGGTTGGCGCTTAATAGCCACTTTGCAAGGAGAGGCATCACACAAGGCCGATGCTAAATGTACCTGAGTATTTGGAACCGGTGATCGATGATAATATAAATTCCCCAACCACGTTACGGATAATCCTCCCAGGCACCTAATCTCACCTAACGGAAACTCTTACATATTAAACAGAAGAGACTTATAAATAAGATCCAAAGTCCCAAGTGTTTTTGACCTTAATCCAGAAGAGCACTGCTCGTGACGACTGATCTGTATCTGGTTGGGGGCCCTTGCTCGTATTTTGAGTGTACTCGAATACGCGACTTCTGCTTAGAGACCATCCGATATGCAAAATGATTTCACCGGAATTATAATAATTAAAAAGTTTTTATCTGAGGCAAAATTAAAATGTTACGAGATCTGGACTGGACCCCGCGCAACTTACCCGAGCTGTGCAGCAGTGAATCTGAAGATCGTTGCGCTAAGATCTGTTAAGGAAATTTTCTTAAGTCTTACTTTAAAGATCTTTGGCGGAGTCCCATGGGATTAACTGTGGTAGTCTGACTCGGCTACACACTAGTTGAGCGTCAGAATCGTTTGGGGTAGGACTAAATGAGCCGCGGGTATTGGCACTTCTATATAAGTTCACCTCATACGTATGCGATATGTGTTTTGAGAGATTAAAGAATCGAGATATCGATATAAAAAACGTTCCGACATCACGACAACCACAACAAATTGTAGTTTTATTACTTACGACTTACTTCCCAGTTCCGCGATTTAAGACACGATGGAAAGTTTTATTACGTTAGAACTTGGCCGGGAAATGAGAAGAGGTCAAAGATCATGTGGTTTGTGTAGCTAGAGTGAAATGTGGGTGTACGTTATGAATATGTAAATTTTTTTGGTGTTCTTACAGAAGCAGAGGTTGAATGGTATTGAAAGCGAGCGAGAAGTTATAACATTGTAAATAATATAAGCAGATTACTAGAAATGAGTGGGAATTTCTCGAGAGTTTGGAATCAATTCAGATCCTTAACTTCAATTTATAAATGTATGGCAGTCTGCTTCACGGTGATATTCATAGCTTGCATGGTGCAACTTTTTATTACTGCGCCAAAAGGTCAAATCCATTAGTTTGTAAAGAAGATTGCAGACCATTATTGGCTAAACACATATAGGCTATCCCGAGTAAAAATGAAACTAGCCCGCAGCTAGCCTGCATCAGGTACACACTAGCATAGTACGCATAGCGAACAAATTTGGACGGCAAATTTTTACTCGGGATTGGCGAAACAGAGGTTCTATGAACTTAGTCGAACCCTTTCGTCTACGTGATCTAAAGTACGACTTTGTCTTTCTCCCTCCCTAGATGCTTGTGGCACCTGAAAACTTGATCGCGTACTCGTAATATACAAAGTACAACCGTTTTAACCACATATAACTCTATCTGAATTCTGTTGCTGTTCTCTAAAAAGTGAGGATAATCGTGGTATATGATTTTTTCTTAAACGCCAACCTAGATTATCCCGGATAGAATTACAGAATGGGCATTGACTGATTTGGGTAAGATAACTCGCAACATGTAATATTTCGAAATACGAGGTATAACGAAAGTCAAATTTAAGATCTTTTTCCGTTAAATGACAAAGACCATGCTGTTGCTTTGAATGTGAACAGATGACTTCATGCGTAATGCAAACTACCAAAAATATGAAGATAAAGTACTCTTTATTCATTACTAGCAAAAAACTCGCGTGCTTTGCAACGCCTTTAAAGAAAAAAAGTTTATGTGTGCACTATCCGCGGAAGGAAAAAAATAAAAGAAACAACAAATCTTGAAAAATGATTTTGGAAACCTTTTATATGGTTAATTTCTATTGACAGCTTTTTTGACAGCTGTCAGTAGTCAAACCCTGTTTTTGACATATTATTCGTATTAAGCGGTATCGGAAACCTAAGGATACCAAGTTTCACCTTGAACCGATGGAAATCAAGTGCTCAACGCTTGGTTGAACCTAAAAAAACGAAAACCCATGTTAAATCCCATTTAAAATTCAACCTGCTTGGGGGACGGTTTATAATTTTGCTTTTCGACTTTTTTTGGGTCATAATTATTTTTTCGGCTTCTACTTTTGATTTAGGGGGAGCATTCAAAAAAATCGGGACTTTTTCAAAATAAGGACCACCCTTATGTATTCAAGTAGATGCCTCTGAACATGAAACTTCTCGGTGAATTGGAATTTTAACTTTCTATTTTCTATTAGCCGTTACACTGCCCCCTTCTTACTTAGTGTTTGTCCCGAACACAGCCTCCGTCCCGTTCTTATCGATCGAACTTTTTGGATGCGATAGATGGCATCGTTTACCTTCTTGATGGCAGTGGAGGGCCCGTCACTTTATAAGTTTTGATCATAAATTCGTTATTTGCTACCTTAAAAAACCCCAGATACGGATTTTCATGGAAATCGGAACACAATTGGCAAATTTTGGGTGGCCATTTTAAAATTCGGTCATATTTCGGCGGCCATTTTGAATTTATAAGTTCTTATCATAAATTCGTTATTTACTACCTCAAAAAACCCCAGATACCTATTTTCATTGGAATCGGAACACAATTTACAAATTCGTCGGCCATATTGGCGCGGCCATTTGAATTTATAAATTTTGACCACAAATTCGTGATTAACGACCATAAAAACCCCTAAATACCCACTTTCATTGAAATTGGAACACAATTTGCAAATTCATATTTGGGTGGCCATTTTGAATTTCGGTCATTTTTCAGCGGCCTTTTTGAATTACGGTCATTTTTCAGCGGCCATTTTGAATTTCGAAAATCGGGCTTCGAGGTGTTTCATGGGAGACACCCCCACGGACCTTCGTGTAAAATTTCAAAGCTCTGCGATGAGTGGTGCGCCCGCTATAGCGCACACATACATACATACATACATACATACATACATAGGTACATACGTACATACATACATACATACATACATACAGAAACTTTCTTTTATTCATTCATAATATAGATAATATAGATTATAAACTTTGAGATTTTCGGAAGAAATAGATTACCTACATTAGATCTCTTGGCTAAGGCTTTGAGGCTGTCTGTATAGCTGTCCGTATATAGTATAGCTAACAGGTTCCCAGCGCAGGAGTGGGCTATATGCTGTTGAGAACTTTATATTTAAATTAAAAATTAAGATAGATAAGATAAAAACTACTTACTTTGACTGCTCTACAACCGGGAACCGGTCCTAGCCTCTGGCAACTGTTCTCTCCACCGAACCCGATTCTCAGCCGATGCCCTCCAGTTTGGCATCCCTAAGCTCTGAGCGTCCAGGTCTATACCATCCTTCCAGCGGAGGTTGGGTCTCCCTCGCTGTCGCACCCCATAGATCTTAGCGCAGACAACTTTGCACAGACCTATCTTTTCTATATCCTCTTTAAGCACAAACGTATATCTCCACCAGTAAGCGATAAGCAATGCTCAAGGTTTCTAACGTTGAAAAAGTAGTTAAAACTAAGTAGCCGAAATTGACCCTACCACTTTTTCTTTCAATCCGAAGCCCAGGCACAAAGGAACTACCCAAGCCTTAAGCCAAGACACAAACCCAACCAAAGCTTCAGATAACATCCACACCCAGTGCCGCAACCAATGACGTCACTGGGCTAGAACTCCTGCAGCTCTCTTCAGGACGTCTCCGTTTCACCACTTTATTCTTTCGACAGAGAAGTCCTTTCTGATAGTCAATCTTGGGAAAATGTAGTCTGTGGTTGTAGTGACAAATCCAAGATGTTATGACCGTAGGGGTTTGAGATCCAGGCCCCGGATTCCCTCAGTCTAAGGGCATTGCATGAGGTTAGTTGTTTGATGTGATGGTCGGGAGAAACCGTCTTTTGGACACTTCCGCAGTATAGGTCTTATCTTTTGCTTGAGACCGCATCTCTGGCCGATGGCCTTTTTAAAGGCGTAGAAATCTATGTAGGCTTTCTTTACCCTTTCCTCGATGTTCAACTTCTACTTAAGCTTTTGATCCAAAAATAGAGCCCTGGAGAATAAGCTGATTATTTTTCAGATAAATCGGAGATAAATATTTCGAACAAAAACGAAACTCGATAACTGAAACTATCGCACACCAGAACACTGATTTCGATTTCCTTTGATAAAACGATTGCAGTTTTTTTTTATGTGACATGGTCAAGCTCTGGAATCACCCTTTGTACCACTAGTCCATCATGTCGTTCAAGCCACGGCGCAACGTCCAGTAGTATGCTTGACCTGAAGTTATTATTTTGTGTCTTGTATTTCTTTCTTCTTTTCTTTTTTTAATTGTTATATTTTTTTATAATGTATAATTTCCATTTTTTTTACTATAATATAAGATTTTTTATCTTTTTAATGCTTTGCTAATGGAAAAATAAATAAGAGTGCTGAAGTGATGGGCTTGAATTCTTCTGTATTTAGTGCACCTATTTATCCACGGAGGTACTCAATTTAGAAAATCACAATCGAACTTAGTTTCTCAACTACTATCAACACTTAAAGGTCCCTCGTTGTATTCAAATCACCGAAGATTGCATCACTATCAAACAAAAAAAACAAAAAAAAAACCTGAGGCTATCATGCAAGAATCAATTTCCAGCACTGAGGTCCACCCCCCGAAATGAAACGACGATAAATCGGATAATTACGGACCATGGTCAAAAAATAAATCGATTCGATTTTTCAACCTGTACCTGTTGCTTGATATCATCTTAAATCTGTGTAATTCGAGCGCTGGCAACAGTCCGCCTCGGCCGTCGCGATACTGAGAAACTGGGTGCTTTCGAATTTCAACATTATTATCAGGTCGTGATATATGGCCTGTTAGTACTCGCTTGTTTACACGTGAGTTGCCTTCAGATGATAATTGTTACACATTAATTAATTTTCTATTAGCTCTGATCATTGCCCAATCTGTTTGCGCCACCGCCGCCCGTGCCAATACCTCAAGCAAATTCGTACCCAAAGTCCATTATTAAAACCATATCTGCTTTTCGCGCAGCCACAACTGTGTGAATTGTGATTGTGTCTGTCGTGTGCCCAATGAGAATGCTGAATTTTTGTGCAATTTTAAGTAAAAGTAATGAGAATTGTTGCATTCGCCACAGGTGATACTAATTTGCCGTGATTTCTATCTAGAATTGTAACAAGAAATTTTTTGTGGTTGTTTTACGGTGTTGGAACGAAAATCGATATGGTCGAGTTGGGTAGAATTAATTAGTAATACAAGAAGGAATGCTTGGTTCAATTTGAGAGATAATTCATTAAGGTGTGTTACTGGAGACCCTTAATTTTCTCAGAAATTTTAAGGCTTGCTAATGTGCCTCAAAAGATTCTAGCCGAATCTATACAGAGTATTTTCTTTCTTTCAGTGAGGTATTGGGTGCAACGAGTAACCCGGCAACAACATGAACCTACTATGGTTTTAGTAACCCGACCAGCTCAGATTTGTCGCTCAGACTACAGGAAACTACCGTATAACGCGCACCCGTATAACACGGCGAAAAAATTGGGACTGCAAACTAACAGTTTAAAAAAGTAATGGATTATAAAAAATAATAATAATGCATATACACATTTTGAGATATAAGAGGAAAACAATTTTATTCGACTTTTAATAAAAATAAAAATATTCACTGTTGAACATTTACTCACTGTCGGAAGAACCTATAAATAAGTTCAAGCGACGTCGTCTTTTTAATATTGGTTGCACCGATTCATCACTTGAATAGTCCATAACTTCGTCTTGATTGTTAATATTATTTAAAACCAGTTCTTTCTCCAGATCTTTTTTAGATTGAAAATATGGCGATAGACAAGGGTGGGCAACCCTTTTTTAACCGGGGCCAGAATAAATTTTACGTGTTTTCCGCGGGCCGTAGTAGCCAATTTACACATTTTTGTGACTTGTAATTTTTATAGAGTTGAGCCGGACTTACACGAGGCAGTACATTTGTCCCTTACAATATGGTAAATTGTACTGAGCCCTCAATTTTTTTAAAAGTCACGGTTCTAAAATAATGTCCTATTGGTGTATCGAAATAGATGAGGCGAGGTGTGATTGTAAATACGTAATAGAGAGACAACGCTTTCTTCTTTCTTACTTCTTTTGCGGGAGTAAAATATCCAATTTGAGCTGGGGCGAAGTGAGTTTGTAAATACGAACATTGAGAGACATTTCTTACTTCTTTTGCGACAGCAGCTTGAAATTAGGTGAGGGATATTTTTTACGGGATCAACATCGAAAAAAGAGATACGTATCCGAGGATTTTTGTTTTTTTAATTATTTTGGAAAATAGAGGGGATCGAAAATTTGGCTTGAAGACTCTGAAGTTAATTTTTTGTCATTTTGAAGCTAAAAGGACTTTTTTTAAAAAAAAAATTGTTTCAAAAAAAATATAAACAAAATCATATTGTTATAAACAATTAAAATGTTTAAATCGATTTTTAACAATTGGCCCACCTCGTAACGATTTTTTAGTATAACCATCGTATTCTATGTCAAATTTTCTATCAAAAACGCATTTTTAATTGATGGAGAAATTATTAATATCTACTATTGGAAAAAAAATAATTTAGCTAGCGAAGAACCGGAGTTATGAATTTCCTCCAAGCCAACAATCACCAAATTCTTAAATTTTCGATCCCCTCTTTTTTCCAAAATATTGAATAAAAATAAAAATCCTCGAATACGTATCTTTTTTTTCGATGTAGAACCCTTAAAAAAATTCAAAGTGCCGGTTTGTAAAAGAATGACCCATATACATTGTGGAAGCATAGGTTTCTTACTTACTCTGAGGCAGTTTAATGCTTATTAGAAACAAACTCCTAAAAAAAGCTCTTCACTGTTATTTATGTTCCTTCTTTCTTTAATTTGCTTGTTTTTGTCATTTTGGCATTACAATGGCACCTCGTCTCATTTGAAGTACAAAATTGTACTGGCTCAAAAGAAAAAAAGAGGCACCTCTTACAAACTCATTTTATAATCGTGTCCTACCCAAAACTAAATTTTTAGTCTGCATTTGAAATGAAAGATGCTTTGACCCTACTATCCATCACTCGGTCCACAATGTACGTATTACACTATATATTCATTTTTCTGTCTATTTTTCGTGTAACGATTGTGATGCCTAGGTAGTTGTACAATTAACGCGAATGAGAAGGGGAATTTGACATGGTTTCCGCAGACCCCAGGGAACGATGTTATAATTGTGTTAGTGTGATGGATGGGTGAGTCTGATAAATTTTCTGACTCTGAGACTTCCCTGCAATCTCTTGTCTATAAAACCGGTTTGTGTATGGGCATAACAAAAGAAATGATGCATAGTATAACTAACCTCAATGGATGTAAGTTTTAACATTAGTACTAAATTATGTTGCTATGTGCGTTAAATATATTTAAACTAGACGAATCACACCGAAAAATACTTTTTTATAATTTCTTCTAAATATCTCGCGGGCCGGATAGAAACTTTTCGCGGGCCGTAGATGGCCCGCGGGCCGGAGGTTGCCCACTGTTGGCTTAGAATGTCCTCTTTAAAATGCCTTTTTTATTTTTATTTTTGCGTCCATTTTAGGCAAGGATACTTAAGTTTTTCCCCGAACGCCTCGCCAGAAAATTTAAATTCAGCTTTTTGGCGCGCTTAGATTTTTCGAATTTGCTTCTTATTTTTAAAAATTTTTTATAATAATAAAACAATTTTTTTAAAATAAGTTATAATATAGATTTTAGTAAAATTTTCCGCTTTTTCACGTGGCGCTATTAGTTTTTCGAATTTTTTTTTATTTTTCGCAAAGCAAAAACCAAATTTTCGAATTAGTTTTCGAAATTGTGAACTTAGCATACACTTTAGAGCAGCAAAGATTTTTTTATCGTTTTCTACACCCAAAAAGTACCTGAGTTCCAATTTTCAGCGAGATCACATTTTGCGCGAGCTTTCGGTCTAAATTTGGCTCTGACGATTGGGCTAATAGTCCAGTCATCAAATTAGATATTTGACTGCGAGATACTTCGGAAGTTGCTGAAAATTGGTGCAACCCTTAAAAACAGCATTATAAATAAAAGTTATACATCGCTTGAACCCATTACCATGGAACTATTTCTATGGAAGTACTTCTAGAACCCATTACCATGGAAGTACTTCTATGGAAGACTTCCATAGAATGGGTTGTAGAAGTAGTTCCATAGAATGGGTTCTAGAATTACTTCTACAACCCATTCTACGGAAGTACCTCTACAACACATTTTATGAAAGGGAATAAGGAAGTACTTCTACAACCCATTCTATGGAAGTGAAAAAGGTATTACTTCCCGCCTAGGTCATCGCCGTGTTAATGTAATGTCTTTTTTGTACTGGGTGGAAGTACTTACGTACGTACGTGATAACGAACTCGTCCTGTTCGATGTATAGCCTGATGGGTCTCAGAAATTCTCTGGCAGCGTTTAACCAGCTTAAGAATAAAGCGCTTCGAGTTCACTAGACCCGGAGCGCGTTCAAAAAACTTACTATGGTTAACAATGGTTAACTATGGTAAACTTTTGTCGTTCAAAAACTCCGTGGTTAACTACAACATAACCACGAGCATAACTTTTTGGCGTTCAAAAACTGTCGTGGTTTAACCATGGTGTAGTTAAATTTTAACCCTGTTCGGGAGCATGGTTGGTTAAGAAGAAGAAGAATAAAAACAACTCTGACAGTTGTTTTAATGAACACATGAACAAATTAAAGTGGGATTTGTGGGATTATTGCAAATAAATAATTAATGAAATAATTGAAGCAATTAGCGGGGACTATTTTATGGAAAATTTTGTTTTTATTTTTTTTTCTTCTTCTGTAACCTGTAGTTAACCACGTTGCGTTCAGAAACCTCCATGGTTAAACATAAACTTTCGTGGTTAAGTGAAGTGATGCAGCATAACCACAGCTTACCTCGTGGTTTACCATAGTAAGGTTTTTGACCGCGCTCCCGTGTGGTTTTTGGTATGTTTCATCAGAGTCCGATCGGCTAGGAGTGGTCGGCAATCCTCGGCCCGCGAGCCACATACTGCTCTTTGTTGTCCAGGAGGAATAGCGGAAAAGTTGAAATAAATCTACCCTGCGATTTTGAAACGCTACAATTAAGAGAAAAATCGTAGGAATTCAATGAATCAAAATCGGTCCAGGGGAACAGGTGGAAAAAAGTTAATAATAGTAGCGAAAAGAGGTTATCACGAAGTATGTGCGAAAAAAAATTTCTTTTGCTAAACAAAAAATAGTGTGTAATAGCGCTTAAAAAGGCGAAAAATAAGTGTTTTGGACAATTGAAATCGGTCAAAAGGTTTTTGCAAAAAAAAATCGCGAAATGTGGCCATTTTTTGACATGTAATTATAGGGACTGTAATTATCGTAGAGCCTTGTTTCAGGGCTTAAATTGTGGCTTCTGTTGGTGCCTGATTACAATAAAAATTTCATGAAAAAATAATAATAAATTTTCACGTAAATCGCAAAAATTTAAAAACAAAAAATTTTGAACAAGGCCCACAATGCAGTTCTAGAGTTATTTTGAAAAACCTTAATTATTCGCAAAGAGGTGCTCTACAAACCCATTTTCATGAAATATATGTATGTGGGGTTTGATTTAATTATCTTAAAAGCTTGTTTGAAAACCACTTTTAAACCGTTAAACGATCAGCTTACAACCATCAACTACATGGTTCTAGTAGAGTTGGAAGGCCCAAAGTTTGTAGTGGTGCCAAAAGATTTGGAACTTGACATAAACTAAATATAAAAAATAAATTTTTAAAAATCCCGTGATGAACAAAAAAGGATGAAATAATTGTTGATAATTCTTTACAACACTAATCCAATCATAATGAATTTAGAAAGAAGAATCACTTTTGAAGACGATGCTAACACCTGTTTTCGGGGCGATGTATTAAGTGCATAAGGCTAACCAAGAAATGAACACTAATTTCGAAGCATGAGTTAGTGCAATGAAAGTCAACTTCTACCTGGCACCGTCTTCAAAAGTCATTCTTCTCTCTAAATCCATTCAGATTCGATTGATGTTGTAAAGAATTACCAACAATTATTTCATCCTTTTTTGTGCATCACGGGATTGGTTTTTTTTTCTGAAGTTTTTAAAAACTTATTTTATTTCGTACTTTTTAGTCCGTTCATTTTTTTTCGCGGGCAATTTAAAAAAAAATTATTTATTACGATAGGTATGACATGGCGGCGTCGATAAGAATCGAGACACTAGCTAAATAGTTTTGCAGTAATGTATTTGCGTATTTTCGGAGTAATTTAAAAAAAAACTTATTTAATATGAAACAAAATTCCCCGAACGAAACTAAAAAAAATTTTTTTATTGTGAGTCGGGTGAAAATGGACGAGAAGAAAGCTTTTAACCCACTGCGTTACGAGAGACAGTTACTGTGGGTTGACTAAATATGTAAATAAATCTTTTCAGAAAGTTTTTCAATTGAAAGGATAATACTCTTACAGTCTGCATGAGTATGCATGAAATTTCTCACCGAAGAGTTTGTAATTCTTTACAACAATAATCCAATCAGAAAGGATTTGCCCATTCCCACTCATCTTCTTGCCTTTTATCAAATTCGCGAAAATAAAATAATTTGTTCGTTGCCTTTGAAAAAACTTGCATCTGTTCAAGGGGTACTAATTTTACCAGTTTTTTATGCCTACCTTTGTACTCCTTTATCAGAATTTAAAAAAAAATTGCACGGGACTACCGGGGAAAACTACCCTATCAAACAAAAAAAAGGAAAAAATTTATTGCGCTACAAAGTTACGCGTGAATTTACTCGTCGAATTGATAACCTCTTCCTTTTTTGAAGTCGATTAAAAAGTAAGCAGTAATATTTTTTATTGATCTATCAAATGCTCTTGAATGTGAATTAGAATCTAGTCAGAATACTTTAATAAAATGGCATGAATTTTAAAAAGTAATTAATAACTAAATAAAGTGCGTTGTTGTGACCTTGAAACATTCTTTCCAATTAAGAATTGGTCCAGTGCTGCTATCGAATTTGCATTTTTTGTCGTCGGAAATGTTTGACATTTAAAACATCCATAAATTAATTTTTTTCTGCTTTATTTTTGTATACCTTTTTGACTGCTTTACTAATTTTAAGTGTTTTATTTTTTTTTTGTTGAAAAGCTTCAGAATGTGCCTTGAACCTGGTTTATTTTTATCGTTACCTACCTTCAGATGTTGGTGAACCTGATGTTTGTTTTTGTCAATCCCATCTTGTGCGAACTTTATTATTATACTTTTATATGTATACATCCTCCTCTTGTTTGATTTTAGCTTCGACTGCACTTACTAGATCTATTGGCCAAAGAACTAATAAAAACAAAAATGGTGTGCTCCTATATAAATAGAGTAATTGTGGACCTTTACATTCCTGTCTCTAGCATACCAGAATTATATACCAGAAAATATTAAGGGGACTATCCAGTGATTTTTGGTCTAGAAGCGAGTTTTTGACGACCTTTTTTTATTGCATATTCTGATGGACTTAAATGTCCTCTATCATTTAGCGTTTTCAGATTTTAAAAAAAAACTCGGAAAACCCATAATTTTTGCCACGTTTTTGACTTTTCGGCACATATTCGTGGATTGTTGATAAACAAAAGATGATATCAAAATTCTACCAGACAAATTTGTTCATTATTAATTTATCGAACATTTTGACGCCAACAAAATTAAAATCGGATAAAAATCCGCGTACTTATTATTCGTTAAAGTTGACCTATTTTCCAATTGTTATTTAATAAAAAGTTGTTACAAATCGTAATTTTTTTACCAACGACCACGATTTTGTTGTTTACTTGATAGCAGCTATATTCACATAAAATTTCATCATAATCGGTCTATTAGATCAATTTTTAGCCATTTCACTGGATAGACCCCTTAATAACAGAAAAAAAGCTGAAACTTATATTGAATCAGCAGTTCACCCGAGGGAGGGAGGTTGCAATGGCAGCATCGAGTAAAGAAGAATTTGAGGCGAACAGAGATGTTAATAGATCGGCCTTGGAATTACTATCTATTATCACCTCATCATTATGAATGAAGGGAGGTGTTGTGGAAGAGGTAAAATTCTTGGACCTAATACATCGCAGACAACAATAAGAAATACTAATGCAAATAAATACTAATTCCTGTAACGCTAGATTTGACCCTTTGGCTCATACCTACAACTTTCTGTTTTGCGAGAACTTCGGTCAGACAACTTCTTCTTAAATTGAAGAATTGGACTGATGATGAATTTTCCGGAATCCATTTTCTGGAACTCCTACAATATCAAAGAGTTAAAATGCAAGGTACATCGGCATTTTCTTTATTACCTACCAGATTTATTCACACAATCTTAAACCTATTATCGCTTTCGAACTAAGTTTGAGACTGCTCATAGAAACAGCGATTTTGAGATTCCCTTCTTTTATGGTGCGGCCTCTAGCAAATTCTACTAGCCCAAGCACATACATATGGATATTGGTTTTAGTACAGAATCCGGAATTACATTTTTTTCTGATATTATTGAGTGGACCAATATGGCTATGTCCTGGGCTCTGCTAGAATTGCTTTCTATCTAAAATTGAATAATCATAAATTTCTCTTATTGGTATTCTCCAGAAATCCTCGATATTTCTCACGATTCTCAACTAAGAATATTTTTAAGTAATATTTAAAATCACTTTCAGGTTCTATGAAAATATGGTACTGTACTTCATCAAACAACAAACAACCTGTTTCACATTCATCCATTAAAGCCCAGTTTATGTTTTTTTCTACTTTCCCTGAGCCTCGTGCACCTTCACAAAAATGTCTTAAAAGAAAATTTTCTTCCCAATAATAATTACTAACTTCATTGTTTTTTTTCGGGTTGTTTTCTAAGGTATATAAGCATTTTTGATACATTCGCGTCCATCTATCATCAAAGGCAGCATCTAAAAACTTTAAAAAATCTGAATTCACAAAGAAGTCCAGAAAACTTTTAATAAGTCCCACAACAGAAGAACGCACAGCCGGAAGCAGGTATAGCAATTAGGCACCATTCAGCTTAGGGATTTTTGTAGTCTAGGCATCGCCGTAATCGACGCTTTCATTAATAAAATATTCTCCGGAAAATTTGTAAATTGGCTTAAATGCCGCCTTTGAGTTGTCTAATGAGCGGTTTGCACGGTAATTTGTACGCATTATTCGTTGACGCAATAAACCCGTTACCAATTTCACCGGGCGACTCTTCGAAGTTTTCACCTGTTCCATCGCGTTTATATACATATATATATATAAATTGCCTAGGAAACAACGACCTCTGGGGCACCTCTATACTTATTATGATCTTAATACCGTGATTTATTTTAACGACGCTATAATTCATGGCTCGGCCCATGTCTAGGTATTAATTTGCCCTCCCCCAGAGCCTATTTTTGTGTACGATTTTTTCTGATTTTTACGTAAGACCAATATTAGCTTAGGTTTCTTCCTCTGGGAGATACCTCAGAGTTCATAGAGCGAAAAACTAACAAAGTTCGGCGTTCACACATTTTAAATTAATTTTTTTTGCTGTTTCGGTCAGAAGTTTGCGCAGAGCACAATTCGAAAGGTTTTCCTTTACTATATATGATTATGGCTTGGCTGGTGGTGGGCCCCACTGTCGGAATGAACGCAGCGGCGAATATGGGCCGTATATCATTCGCGGTCGCCGCTTTGAGCGATTTCAAAATAAACAGGTTGCCCAGATATTGCAAGGCGTCCTAATCAGAGTCCAGGGTTCGATTGGCACCCGTCCATTAATCCCGGCCGGGGCTGACAAAGGTGTTTTCAAACAAATTAAGCCACTTGCAATAGCAAAACCGTTTAGAGATATCAACTGTCAATAAATCATGAAATTGCTCCGATTAAATTAATCAATAGCTCTCGGGTCAATCGATCGGAATGAGTGGTCTGGCGAATAGGTTACCCATAAATATTCCGTGTGGCCGGGCATAGCACCTCTCAGCCGACGAACGAACGAACGAACGAAGCCTGGCCTGGCAAAGTGTGAATAATTTTGCACTCTCGCCGCACCGTTGCGCATATGGATAATTTTCTGTGTGCGCGATTGCGGAATCTTACGTTACTTACAGGACCGCTCTGCATATTATATATATGCTACCGCCATTTAGCTGCGCAGTGCAGATTTACTTCCAGTTTTCATATACTTTTTCCCCGGGTTTTCTGTTGCAACACGGCCCATGACGGCTCTGGGCCAATATTTTAGTGCCCTGCAACACCCGCACTGTCACAATTTAAAGCCAGGCTTAGACGGTGTTTGGCGCCACTTCATTCATTGCCCGTTGAGGTTTATGGCCGGGCACAAATCAACTCTTCTATTCCTCGCTATATTCTGACAGAAATCGCCATTTTTTAAACTTTCCTGCAGCGCGCAAGACAGGGCACCCTACACACCGTTGAACCTACGCACAATTGTCTTACTTAAGGACATAAGGTTCATCCAGCATTCACGGCACTCTGCTCTGGTGCTGCAGCCCGGGATTTGCGCACTTCAATTTTATTTTACAACTTCGGCTACTCCACCATTGTTGTTGCGATTCTAGAAAAGTCGAGATTTATTTTATTTGAAGATTTCGCGCTGCTACGGTACTACAATGCACTCCCACACCAAACAGGGGCCTTATAATGGGCTCTCGTTGTTATCTAGACATCATCGAATTTGAAGTCTATACATTTTGATGAAAGCAGATTAATTGCAATTAAACCGTGGAAATCCTGTTATGGTGAGGAGGATTGCTGTTTTGGCTGTTTTCGAGACTTCAAATTGCCCAGGGAAAAATTTTAATCTTGAATCTTCTGATCTTTATTAAATTAGTGGCATTGCCTGTATGATGGGTTGTACGTCATCAGTACTGAAATAAAGCCAAATCAAATTTAAAAAACCAAAGAAAAAGCCGTCAATTTCGTCCTAAGAAAGATATGATCAAGCGAACTTCTGCATTCAATACAAAATTTCTCTGCTCGAATCTTTCAAAATCAGGTAAAGATTAAGTCTAGACGTACAATAATTTGGTCTATTTTTTTTAAAGTTTTACTAGACGATTCAGCAATGAGACGAAGGTCCAGATATTATTTTCGAGTCCACCTAGTTGTCGACGATCATAAATATTTGTTATTCCGGAATTGCCCATTACTGTTTCACTAGACAAAGTTGTTTTAGTTGTTTTTGGTGAAATTTGCATAAGATTCTGTAAAGCAAGCTATTAATGGATCCAATCTCGTCAAAATATTCACAAGTTGACGTCAGCATTTAGAACCAATTTTACCATCACTACTGTCAAAACTTCAATATTAACCTGCAGTATATTAAGTATTTACTCCATTTAATTTCAAAGGCGACGAAACGTACATAGACCATACTACTGGTTTCTCAGAAAGACCATTTGTTGGTACAAAACGATTTGCTTTAAACTTCTTTAAATTCTACATGAATGTCACCCTTTCTTTCTTTTATTTCTTTTAGTGAGCAAGTCAGACTAGTCTTCACCTAAGCAGAGCCTGCAGGTGGAGTTTTCCGCCATTCTGATCCTTAATTGGTGCTAATGTAGAAGCCACTTCTCTCACAAAGGAATTAGATACGTAAGGTTACTGGTCCGTATGCCTCACTGTTCCGGCTCTAATAAGGTTAAGGAAATGGATTAAGAGCTTCCTTTCTGGCCGTTCAATAAAGGTAATATTGGCATTGGTAATTTGGCTGTGGGATAATCTCCCACAATCAGTTTTCCCGAACTCATATAACAGCCAACAGTTCAAGCGTAAGGTTCATCGCCACCTGCTCCAATGCCCCCAAGACCTCCACTGATCCTATCATATTCTCTTCTATCTTTCAAACCAAGCTTGCTACTAGACATTGCACCATGACCTGAACGACATGACAGACTGGTAGTACAAAGAGTGAATCCTAAGCTTGGTTTTCCCACATAAAACAAAAAAGCAGAACTGCGGCTACAAAGCGGACCTATGGTACCATTAGTAGCCCAGATTTTTAGACCAGCCAGACCATCAGACCGATCTGTAATTGGGTTGAACTCCTGGATGGAGTAGGAGTTCACACCGAAAAATGCACCAAGCCAACGGATGTAACGAAACGATCCAACAAAAAATTTGGGACCTCACTTAGACTCGTTTGGTCAAAATCGGGCCAAATAACGAGACCCAGTTCCTCGCTATCGCGGGGTAGTGATAAAGAACATGAAGACTAGATTCCTTCTTTTCGATAAAAATCCTGCAGGTGGTGCCCTCCATCCTTCTGATCCTCCATAGATAGTAGTTCAGACAGCAGTGGCCCATTGTTAAGCTAACTAATGCCCTGACATCCTACCAGCTATGTTTCAGCGATTAGCAGAACTACACACAGTTTTAGTAAAAGGCGTGTCGCGTGTAACCTCTCCTTTTTGCCTCGAAGACAATAGAGAAAATTGCCCAAGGTTTCGCAGACGATGTTGCAACCGTGGTAACATGGCCAGAGAAGAGAGCTCATTCTGGCAGTGTTCAATCAGTTTGAACGTTATACGAGCCGAGGATAATGCCTTTGATAGCCAGTCGCTTTTCTTTCTGATAACAGGATTACCTTAGCTCCCTTAGGTATGACTTGACTGTATTGGTAGGAAGGCTTGAAAGATTGCCAGAAGGTCTGCCTGGAAAACACTGGAAAACAACTCCAGCCTCCACAATCGATTCTGATTTCGATCCGTCTGTGTACAGGCAACCTATGGTCCTTGTCGGATTGGAAATCTTCCTCTGCCTCTCTGGTAGGGATCTAGATATTGACGTTGGAATTTAATTTTGCTACCATGACTCGTACACCCTTCTACCAGCCGCCTACTGCCTGATGTCTAATATCCTCGACACAAGGCAACGTTCTTACCACGAAAATTCGTCATTACGACGAATGCCATTTTAGTGGCGGTTAAATTCGTCGTTATCGGTAAATTCATCTTTATGTTTTGATAGTTGTAATAAGTAGATGTGCAGTGAAGAATGTCGAACGAAAATTAAAAAAAAATTATTCCTTTTTAGGTTGTTGTCCACCGGGCGGTTTCTAAGTCGACTAATCTGGAAACAAGAAATATTTTTTATTAATTTTCAAATAAAATTAAAATCAAAATCAACTGATACCGTTTGACGCCTAAAAGCGAGCTTTTTGCAATAATCTATCGACTGACAAATGGCCCTCTATTTGAGCTTTCGTCCTGAATTTGCGTGGTTTGTTTTCGTCGTTACGGTGCTGAATATCTGTCGTAACAACGAATTTTGGTCTTGCGACGTCGGTATGTCGTATAAATCAGGTGACAGCGTATAGAGAATTACGCGTTTCCGTAGGGGTTGTACACGTAGCGCCCGTTATTTCGCGGCAAGCCATTCTTTGGACTTGTCCCAGTCTGGAACTGTTATATTCTTTGGCAAGAGCGGCCACCATACAGCAGACCCATATATCAGCACTGGTCTTAATCACTGCTGTGTGTGGCCAGCGCACCATGTGCAGCTTCAAATCTCAGATCTTGCCACAGTTCTGCTTATAGGCATAGACAGATATATTGGCCTTCCTTGCCCTCTCTTCGATATTCAACCTCCAATTTAGCTTTGGAATAAGATCCAAGTACTTAGCTGACTGGGATAGGCTCTGTAGTCGACCGCTGATTGAGGGTGTAGTCATTTTAGTCCCATTGGTGAAAAGTACCAATTCTGCCTTTTCCGGCTTGACGGATAACCCGCAGCGGTTAGACCATGTGCTAACCTTTCCAAACGTCATACCTATAATCTCACTGATTGTGTCGAGAAACTTTTCGTATACTAGTATCACCAAAACTTCCACATATGCGGCTGTCTTTATTCTGTGTCTTCCTAGGCATCAAGACTCTACCCGAAAAGTGGGGAAGCATTGTCGATAATAATGGAGCATAAAAGAAAACCAGTTAAATTTTACTAAAAACACATTGCACTCCTTTTTTTGCGGCAGTCGTGTAAAAAGGACCGCGAACTTTTCCCAAGACCTAATATATTTGCCTTTGTCCTCTAGAGTGCTATAGTCATACTTGTCAGTGCCTTGCGTATATTGATTGACTTTCTTCGTATATGAAAAAGCAGTGATGCTACCTCACAACATAATTCCTCGCAGTATTTAGGTCCCGATTATTGTTATTACTCGCAGATATAATCTTTTTTTGATTTTCAAAGGCCTGTCCATAAAAATTCCAAGTCACGATTGTCCTGTATTTTTTTCCCGGGCAGAGAGTCTTAACCTCTTTACATTTTCCACTCTTGAAATATTTTCTTTTTTTTAATTTTTATTCTTTAAATATTCTTTTCAGCATAAACTGTCGATATTTGTATTTGGATATTTCCTTTTAGACTTTTTACTTAAGTGCCGTTGCGATTTTCCCCCCAAAAAACAACACAAAAAAAACAAAAGGCGAAAACCCACAAAATTGTACCCCAAACTGTGAGCCCACATGAATAATTTTACTTTAAGGTTAACAGTCGCAGAATATTTTTTTTGTTTTATTTGTTTTTTGGTACAAAAGCCAAGTTACGCTGTTCTTGTGAGACCCTTTTTGGAACGATTGCCATCTTCTTTGTGGGTACCGATTGTTCCCTTTTATCATAAGTCCAAGAAAACACACTACGCCAAAAAATAAAAAAAAATAAAAAATAAAATAAAAAAATAAATAAATAAATGGCGACCCAAAGACAAAAACCTCACCGGAAAAAATCAACGAAGAAGAAATACTGCTCACCTCTGCAGTTTACAAGTCGACTGTGATTACAAGAGTCAAAGATTACGAGGCACAGAGACAATAAATTCTTAGCAGCATGAAATAAGAAATTTTTGGGTACTTGTTGCGGCGATGTCGTCGCGCATATGGCTTAACTCTTTCATCGGTGGATATATAAAAATTTTGGACAATTGGTTAACCATAAATAACGGACGAAATTGTGCACAATTTACATCGTTGTAGGATGTTTCGTTTTTCTCGTTCGGAATATATCCCGCGATATACTTTTCTTGTCGACAGCGCTTTAAAAATGACCTTCTTCTGTGGCCTCCATTCAAGATCTCTTTCGAATTCGGTTGCAAATTCCTTAAATCCTCGACATTTTTATTGGTGTTTGCTTATCGTAACGGTGGAGACGAAGATCACTTAATTTGCAATTTAACATATTTTTTTAAACACATTTCACAAAAAAAAAATTGACCAATTCACGTCCCAAACACTGTCCTGTCCCCAATTGCCGAAGATGCCGATCTTGCTACCTTGTGACTCTCAAGTGCTTTGATCAGTCACAGTGTGATCGAGTTTTTGGGCAATTTAATCGCGTCGATATAATCAACTTCTTGTTGACAAATTCTATCGATCTAAGAACGTATCGGAAACAAGTTTCCGGGACACCTTCATTTAACCGCATCGGGTCATTGTATTCCTATGTCTGATCGGTTAACTTTATTATGGTTTTAATAGCCCATAAAATTGAGAGACTGTTAAGTGCTTGGATTTCATTCGGCATCGGCATAAGGTATAAATAACACGCAACAACGCAACCGATAGAAACTACGTGTGTGGTTGGTACAGAGCTGATCGCGCACTCTGGAGACATATAGTCAGTCTCTAGTTGTTTTTTTTACTTTTCTTTCTTCAAAAAAGAAAAGTTTTTTTTGTTACTTTTCCTCATTTGAGATCAGATTCTAAAAGATTACCACCTACGTTAGGAATGAAGTTATCACAGAGCGTAAATTAACACCAAAAATCCATTTTATTGCTGATCAAAAGTTTCTTTTAATTTAATACGAGGGATTTAAGAGGTCTGCTTTTGGGGCGGAGTGAGTAGCTTCCAGACTGAGTACAATCATCGCGCAAAAATTTTGAATATTTTATGGGTAGACTTGCGAAATAAATACAAAGAACTTAATGGTAGTGACTGTGAACCACAAAAGCTGCTAAAATAACTTTTGAATGATTCATGGATTAAAAAACGGTTCTTAAGTTTGAGGTACCGCAAATAACTGAGAGTGTCAAAATTTCTTAATCGGTTACTTTTGAAAAATTTTAACACAAACCACTCAAATCCGTTAAAAAAATCAGTTTCGCTATTGCTATTCCCTTTGTTCAAATCACAGATTCACGATAATCGTTTTCTGGGCTGTATAACGTCAGCATATAAATCCTGGATACGAGATACAGGGAGTCGATGACAGCTTAAAAATACTGTCATTAGTAGTTACTAAACTCTATCTTAGGGACAAGCCGAAGAAAGGGGAACGTCTGGATCGATTCTTCTTTTAAAGGCATTTTACACGATCGATCGGTTGGACCAACTTGCGTTGTCACTTTATCGATTCAACAGCTCTAGTATTGTAGACACACATGCAAACACACGAGACAATCGTCGCCATATTGGGACGATCTCGTACCAACCGTTATCTATATATATAAAAATGAATGTGTGTATGTATGATCGCTATAGGCTCCTACACCGTGCAACCGATCTTAATGAAATTTTAACCATATGCTATTTACATTCAAACTTAGAACATAGGCTATTTTATTACTTTCTAAAGCCACTCCTAGATGGCGCTGTCATGGAGAGCTTCGTTGAAAATCATCGCAGAGCTTTGAATTTTTGCATGAAGTTCCGTGGACGTCTCCTATGATACACCTCGAAGCCCGATTTTCGAAATTCAAAATTGCCGCAGAAATATGGTTGAATTTGCCAATTTTATTCGGATTCCAATGAAAGTGGGTATCTAGGGGTTTTCAAGGTCGCAAATAACGAATTTGTGGTCAAAACTTATAAATTCAAAATGGCCGACGAACTTGCTAATTGTGTTCCGATTCCAGTAGCAAATAACGACTTTATGATCAAAATTTAAATTCACAATGGCCGCACCAATATGGCCGGCGAGTTTGCGAATTGTATTCCGATTCCATTTAAAATCGGTATATGGGAGCTTTAAGGTAGTAAATGTATGAAAATTCATATCTCGAAAAATGCCATGTCAATGGATGGTTTTTATTGTCTCGATCAAAATGTCAGATCCCTAATAGTTTCACAATTTGTTATTTGGAATCAAAAATACCAAAAAATTGCCTTTTTCAAACTCTGCTATTGTATATTAAAATTCATATCACCTGATTACTACTATTGGCTTTTGGGAGCAGGATAGGCGCACCGGGTCCCAGCTATATCGTATAAAAACCCCTTTATGTGGAAACCTCAGCCTAAGGGCTGAATGTAAGGTTTGTAGATTAAAGCCCAAGCTGGGGGCTGAACGAGGAAATCCCAGGTTACGTGGTTAACTCATCACAAATCCTCTGTTAGCGTGAGATGTTAAGACCGTCCATTGAAACAGGGGTACAATAGGGACGGTCTTATTTCAGACGTTCTTCATTTTAGATTCGACACAATTCTTATCTTCTCCTTCTTAAGGCCCTACAGATCGGTGTGAGCTTTGGCCTCCCTTACAAAGCCTTTTAAAGCTTCTCTATTTTCGGCTGTATCTTTTGGAGCATCACGAGACCGAGGCAAGACGAGATTTTTAAGACTCTCGCCTCGACCTCGGTAAGTCTCGACCATTTCGAATCTCGTCTCGACCCTCGGCGGCTCTTGCCCATCCTAATCTCGTCTCGTCTCGTATCTCGGGGCGAATATAAATGTATGAGCCCATCACGGCTTTTATACTTATAGACTCAACCTATACGTAACCGGCGAGAGAAAACAAGAGACAAAAATGTGTTTATCCGTGCATGAGAACCACATCCTAGCTTTCTTTTGGTGAAAAGCTTAGACAGCAGAAGTTTTCGGAAAACGTCTATACACTCTATAGGCCGCTTTTTTAGCCTTAATTGTGTTTACACATTCCCTATTAAACCATTCATTACGCTAGACCTTTATAAACTTGTTAGAATGTGGAATGAACAAGTGCATTACGGCCTGTACGACTCCGGTGACGCAGCAAGCGACAGTGCTAACGTTCTTACTGTAGATACACAAATTCCGATCAGTAGTTTGTAGAAAGCGAATGTGCCCCAAACAGTTGCCTTTCTCATTGTGCCAGACAGTTCTCTTCCACCCTGTGATGGTTGGGGCTAAAGATGGTTATGGGAAATTGGCCCTCCTTAGGCAGTAGTCCGAGTTACCGAGAATTAAGTCTACCTTGAAGGATTACCTTGTTGGGTGAGAAGGAAGAAACAGATCAAGCGGTATACTCCATTATTTGCAATATCAGGGATATGCGAAGGATGGTCAACCATTTGGTGGCTCAGCGTCGTTTCCAGAAACCCTGGTTCCATTGGAGTAATTTAGCCAATTTGGAAAATGAACGTTGAAACAGCAACGATTTCTCTCTCCATGGGCGGTGGGAGGATAAAAATCCGAATATCTGTTCAAAAATAGCATCGATGGATGGAGTGAAGTCTTCATTATTAATATTGGGACTTCCATATAGAAGACAGAAGAATATGACATGGCTACGAAGAATTATATTAATCCAAAGATAAATAAAATAAGGAGATGTACCGTGAGACTTTGGTTTCACTTAGTACAACAATAGGGCTACATGAAACAAATGGCACATAACAGATAAAAAAATCCACAAATATTGCAAATATCAAAATAAAAATCTTCGTTATCGGGGCTTCACATTCGTAAGGCTCATGACCTGAACTGAGTTGAACAGAAGCCGCTATGTGTATCTAATGAAAAAGAGCACCATGTATTTCCTTGCAATGGCAACCACCAGATGAAGGAGACTCATCATGCGAATAGAATGCCATGCGTCAAGACTAAAAAGACTTAGCCTAATTATAGCAAGCAGAGCCCAGAGACTCGTTCATGCTGCAGCGCAAGCTCATCAAAAAATCGTGTCGATCATCACATTGCCCAACTGGGAAACATGCGGCCGAATTGAGTGTACCGTACAACACCATTACCACAGTTGTGGTGGGAACAAACATGAGAGGCAAACACACTTTTTTCTGAAGTAGTCTTGCATTTGTAAACATTTTCTTACAGAGCTTAAGAGAAATTTCAAAGCTTCCAGGCTATCCTCCCTGTCCGAGGAGCAGTCCTCCTTGTAAGGGATTGCCCGAGAGGTCGACAAGCTTTTTTCGAAAAATAATTCTTATAATAGAATCAAGAACTCAGTAACGTCGCACGACTTAAGATTTAAAAAGCTACGATATAAAATACGCCATTTAGAATGTCAGGTCATAATATTTGGTAGAAATGATAGCCGATATAGAATATTCATCGCTGCCCTCAGGGGCGGCGCTTTCATAGGTGTAAATGGTGCACTTGCACCGGGCGCAATTGGGCAGGTCGCAATTTCAGAAATTAAGATTTAAAAAAAATTTAAAACATCGAATTTGTTCTCGTGACTTCATTTTCATATATTAAGAACTGCACAGAGTGAAATTTAGAAGTGACGGGTTGACGCAGAGTCAATGCTCAACATCCGGAACTGGAAACATGCTGGAAGATCCCGTCAAATTTAAAGAAATGCCCTAGAAAACGCCAAGGCTCGATTTGGGTGTAGCGCCATTGGATGGATGGTACACATAAAACTGGATAGACTACGATAGCTCGGCTATATTTTATAAATAAAGAATGCTAGCTGGGATTTTCGAAGGTAGACCTACAGAAAATAGAAGCTTAGAACGACCGAGAAATAAGTCGATAGAAGCATTCTAGAATATATACAAAACTTAAAGGCACGAGTCATCGAGTAAAAATAATTTAGTTGTTTCATTTTTTTAAAAGCAACTAGCACGCATAGCGGACTAATGCGGCTGCCACACGGGTATGCACGGTTCCGCTAAAGGCATGAAAATCTATGCTTCCGCTACAGAGGTATGCACGTCTCTGTTACAGAAGAAATTTATTCGTAATCGACAATTCCAAGCGCGAGTGTCGTTTTACCAAGCGGTCCCCCATCTAAGTACTAACCACCGCCAATGCTGCTTGACCTTCGTAATCGATTGAGAACCGGTCTACTGAGTATGCTAATGGCACCAAGATAATTGCCCGTTTTCTTCGTCCTATATAATTTTTGCTCCCTTTAGTCTAAAAAAGTGAGTGCGTCCGATGCTTCGTTTCGACTACTCCGTGCGTCTTTGATTGGTACGCGCCTGTAGCGGGTTTTGATAACTAGAATTTTTACCCAGGCGTACCGTGCCTGTTTAGGATACCGTGCAGGCGTTTTGACGTCGTGCGTGCCTGTTGCAGCGGGCGAGATTTATTTTTATTCGGGTTCTACCGCCACTAGCGTAGTTCGTCAAATCATTACTCTTGGGATGTTGCTGATGTCTTTGCCGTAAATCTTTTATGTGAAAGTCTAAGCTCAATTTTCACCCTTTGTACTATCAGTCCGTCATGCCGTGCACGTCGATACAATGTCTAGTAGTAAGCTTAGCTTGAAGGATAAAAAAGGATAGGATATGTTAAGGGGCATCTGGAGGTGCACGAGGAAGAGGCGATAACTGTTTCGAGGCTGACTCCTCATAACAAGAATTGTTTTCCGAGGAGAGGTTGTCAACTTCTCCCCAAATCCCATACAAGGAGGACCCCAAATATTTATATTCGCTTGGGGCATGGGTGGTTTAGTTATACCTCTAGAGACTACGTTTATGGATTTTTCTAGCAATTGGTATATTAACCGTTGCCTTAAACTCATCTCTCTTTTCCGGGCTATCCTCACTATAGTAGAGGGAAATTGTCATATGATAGTGATGTAGTTGGGAAGTTGGATTTTTTTGTTTTTTTTTCTTTACATATGTTAAGATAAAACGAAAAAAAAATTTCTGCAAAATCGGTGCTGTGCTGTACGAGAAAATTGCATAAATGTTAAGTTTTGATGCATTTTGAGTGCATTGCTACTCTATTTTTTTAATTTCTCCAGTTCTGTTGGCCGTAGAAAAAAAATTGCAAAATACTCGTGAATGAATAGACTATCGAACTGAGTCGGTATAAATATTTTAAAAATGAATTATAACCTCAAAAAACCAAAATGTATGAAATTGTGGTTTTTTACTAAAAATACAATAAATAACGGGAAAATAGTCGGATTTGATAAAAATTGGAGAAAATATGTATTTTGATGCTACAAATACGTGGTTGAAAATTCAAAAAAAAATCTTGATTTTTACGGCAACAATTGGCACTCATCGAAAAATTTTAAAATTGCCGCCATTTTATGCCAAATCATCGTACGGTAAAATTTTTTTTTAAATTGTAGGGGTTTTTATGTACTTTCTTGTGAGAATCCGCAATACTTCGTTACTTTATTTAAAATGCCCATTTTAGGACCTTGAAAAAACTAAAAAATTTCAATTTTTCAATTTTTTGCTTTTTTTCATAGGACCGATTTTGCAGAAATTTTTTTTCGCTTTATCTTAACATATCGTCGCTTCTCCAGAATAGTGGCACAACTCAAAAATTTCCAATTTCGAGTTTATTTTGAAAATGTATATAGTCCAGTCAAATTAGTATTTTCTGATCTAAAAATATATATCCTTCATTTTTTTTCTTGGAATCGGTTTATTTTGGTGTTTTAAAAAAAATGTTAAAAGTCGAGAACGATATCACTAAGGCGTAAAAAATTATTCAAGATCAAAGTTCATAAAATACAGTTTTATTGCGAATATCGCGCTTTCTATAGCTCGGAGGCCAATTAAAGTTATTATGAAAATTAAAGACAATTAAATTCCCCCCAAAAAAAGATATCTTTCATTTTTTAGATAAAACGAACAGTTTAGCAAAAATGTGCTTCCAAGTTTCTGCACAAGGCATATGCATATTAGTCCAGTCACTTTATACATAAACCTCTAAAAATATCCAACTCTCTCTCTTCTCTTCGGATTCTCTTTATTTTGGGGTCACAAATAGTTTCCCAAAAGTTCATAAAGCCAACTGACCGGATACTCAAGCTACGGAGGGTCAAAGGTCACGAAAATGAGTTTTTCTTAAATATCTCTTAAATTATGGGTTTTACGTAAATGGGTAAGTAAAATTTGTTCGTGAGATAAACCTGCATAAAAATGTCCTGTCGAGTTATTCGTGAAATTAGGCCGCAAACAAAATTTGGTTAACAAAATGAGCCACTGGCTAGGCAGCCGCGGCGGCTATTTGAGTGAAATTTTTTTATATAAATAATCGGAAGATATACTCTCTTCAATAGACCAACATTGATTAGAAAATATTGAACGGTGTAGTTGCAATAAAAATTTCAAAAAGAAACCATCAGATGGCCCACCGTTTATATGAATCAAAGAAGGCTTAATCTTCACGGGCTTGTGATAAGATAGAATTCCCGCGTCCGGGTTCTCATTCATCAAGGTGACACAAGCATACACAACAAATAGATGCACTCGTATAGACTAGTGGCGTAAGAGTTGCTCCGTAGCTTGTCACCCCAATTTCTCGAAAACCATTGGTTCTACATAAATTTTGTACAGGACATTTTTATGCAGATTTGTCTCACGAACAAAGTTTACCTAGCCCAAATTTACGTAAAACGGATAATTTACGAGCTATTTGAGAAAAACTCATTTTCGTGTCCTTTGACCTTGAAGAATTTTTTATGCCTTGGTGATATTGTTCTCGATTTTTAACATTTCTATTAAAACACCAAAATAAACCGATTCCAAGTAAAAAAATTAAGGATATATTTTCTTAGATCAGAAGCCATTTTTAAGTCTAAAATGACGACTAATAGCTAAATCCGCATATTTTTATGTGGTAAAACACCATATTATTACTTCCAAAAATGAGCGCAGGAAACCCGCTGGACTCCAAGATCATGACAAGGGCTTGTATGAAACTAGAAACTTTTAAATGGCTCCCCTGTAAAATCATTTGTTTTTGAGATGTGCCACTATTCTGGAGAAGCGGCGATATGTAAAGAAAAAAACAAAAAAAATCCAACTTCCCAACTACATCATAACTTCGCTTTTTTGTTTAATTTAGAGTTACAAAACGGTGCCCCTTAGCGCCAATTGTGCCCCCGTCCTTGATTTTTGGATAGTACTGCCAACTTTAGCTGTCATATATCAACAGGCCATGGATTATTGTTCTGGTTTCATAATGAAGGAAGTGATGAATGCAACTTTGGTACCATCAACAAATCAGTTACTTTGACTCATCTGATCTCTTAGATCACAATCCCAAGTTTTAATTTTTCACTCGACAAAAAGAAAACTCAGTCTTTTAATAACCTCAATTTAATCTACAACACAATACCACAAAAAAACCCAATTTGAATTGCTTTAAAATCACCTACAGGAACACGATAAAAAAAGCCAAAAAAAAACGAAAACAAATTTTGTTTTGGATTGAAAAACTTACAAACATACAACATACCTGTGTACACCGGATGCTCCCATAAGGGCATTCGAAGTTTTTGTCTCCATAATATAAAAGGGAGGAAATCGTCTATTGAACAAGCGCAGCCAGGACCAGCAGCAGCACCAGCAGCACCATATCCATCTCTCACCAAAGTAGGAAAAGGAGAATAAATTTTTACCCATTTAAAGGCTGCTGATGAGGCTGAAAAGCAAGAAAATCCCCGAATTGTATTCCATTTGGTGGAGCTGACGGTACATTAACCTGCGCAAGCATAGGCATAAATTCAGACAATATATGCACCTGCACGATCAGGCCATGAGATAAACCGCCATTAAAACGAGAACAGTCCCACGGCTCCTGAATAATATCGAGATTTATTTATTTTTTTCACACGACAACATTCTTCGACGGTGTAGGTGACTCACTCTCGCCCAGGTCGCACCAGCAACAGGCGACAATTGGGAAATTTCCTTATCAGCAATTGAATGCGCCAATTATCACACCCTTAACATTCCTGCATCATCGGAAAGGTATCGGTGTTTACCTCCCTGAAAAGGTGTATATTGTCCTTGGCAATCGTTACCAACAGCAAATGACCCACAAACCACTGCAGCACAGCACAGTAATGCTTGCCCGTGTGTGATTTATTTACCTGGGAATCCTTTCTCACAGATTCCCATAGATAAGATAATCACCGGGCGATAGAAGATGCCGGCGGTAACCGACCGGGAATTGAGTAGATGCAAAGAAGAATTCGCAAAAACAACCTGCAGCATATTTGGAGCTGATTCACACAGGTTTCCTGCTCGCTCGGTGCAGGTTGCTCTGAGAAATGCACCTGCTGTGAACTTGTTTACAATTTCCAGGGCACAGCGAAATGAGCCTTTTGGTAACAAAAAAGAACGTCTTCAAGGAGAGGTTAACCGGGAAAAAATCTCGGATTCTTCGATTTCCTTTTGCGGATGCCTCACTGTCTTCATTCATTAAGCTGCCAGCCGAGCGCGTCTTATTTATCGTGGGAGAGACAGATCGCGTCTTCGGCGGTGTGTTTTTTTTGTTTGATTTACGGAGGAGAATTTTTCACGGTTCTCACAGTGATCGACGCGTTGTGAATTGTGATCGATCCAACAACCTAAGATCAGGAAATCGAAGCGTGTAATTTAGAATAGGTGAACGAAGGAAGAGTTGTGTACCGCTTACCTGGGAATACACACAATAAAACATAGATAAAGAGAACGCCTGGTCAGCAGCTCAACGAGAGACGGTACATGAACGGGCAAACCTTAACCAGTACCGGCCGCAGACCGTTTCCAAGCTCCGGCAGACTTGTTGTTGGTGTTGTTGTTGTTGTTGTTGCTGTGGTGGCATGAACCCATATTTCTACCAATTAAACAAATAATGGCGAGCCCCAAGTACTCTCTGTTGATGAAGTGATTCTCCGGGCGGAGTTGAATACCTGCACAGGTATGCGATGGGGTTAAGAATGCAACAGGTTGATTATTGTTTGATTTGGCTGCTATTCAAGGTCCGATAGCGGCGGTGCGATGATTTATTGTGAAATGGACGCCGACAATAGCATTCAGGACCGTAAGATGTTTTGATCAATTGACATCTCGGATTACAGCATTTATCTCCTTTCAGACTGCTGTTGTCTACTTGTTCCAACCATTTTGATTATCTAAGAGGGCATTTACGCTGCCCTTTAAGTCGTGAAGAAAGGCCAGTGACTTTAAGGAAATTGTTATTAAGGAAAATATCTTTTAGAAATTTATCAACTATTCTTTGCCGCGGGTTTTTTTTATACTATTTTAAATGCGTTTTGTTGATTGTGTGGCATTTCAAAATGATCGATTTCAAATTGAATTTTTTGAGCTATTACGTAAAAGTTTTGATGATATAAGATTGGGCAATATTGAAACATATTTTTGAAAGGCAAGTAGTTTTTTATATGCAATTTAATGAATAAGGTTTAGTATAAGACAACACAACTAAAAAATTTAAATATAGCAAGAGTAATATGGTTTACCAAAAGTTCATGTCGATGGCGGAGAACAACGGAGTTTTTAGAACTTCTGATAAAGAATGTAATTGCCCAAGTAGACATTGTCAACCTCGGCATAATTCGTATAGGCTTTAAAATTAGTGCAGAATACCTTATTGGAAATGAAGTCGCCATTGATCGGGCTTCTACAGAAAAATTTCAGGTATGGTATTAGGTAAGGTATAAAGGTAAGTTTTGGTATCTTCGACAAGTTCTTCTTTTTTTTTAGCATTTTTATCATACTTTCAACCTACACATCTTCTAAATGTAGTCACTCTTAAACCAGATAAAAGAATTTACATTATTACAAATCAGTATAGAAGATTTTAAAATTTAAGTAAGACGATAGCCCCCCTCTCTAAAACTTTTGTTTTTCTACAAATATATCCAAGAAAATATAAGCCACGTACTCCAAAACACCCTATATTGAACGTCTGATGATATAAACAGCACGCGTATAAGTCCATATATGTAACTGTTTTAAATTTTTAAAGCCGCGAAATCTCATGAATGGTACGCTTTATGCTATGCTTTAAGACTCACTTTACAATATCCAATCATACTATAAAAATGCTCTTTTTTAAATTTTTAAATGGTTTTTAATCTTTTGGAAAAAAAACCCCTTAGCTGCGAAATAGCGCCAGAAATGCTCGGCGCGTTTCAAATTCGCTCGAAAAACAGCTAAATTGGTGCAATAGAAACTGAGTCCTTTTTCGAGCGAATTTGAAACGCGCCGAGCATTTCCGGAGTAATGATATTTTGCAATTTTTTCAAAATACTAAAAAATAGCAATTTTATGATTGGATATTGTAAAGTGAGTCTTAAAGCATACGTAAAAAAATCAGGACCAACATGGGAGCTTTTTTTTGGCGCTGCAACAAATTTAATTTTTTAAAATCACTTAATGGCAAAATCTATTATGCAAAAACCATTTTGACAGTGTTAGGGTTTTAAATATAAGTTAAACATACCTTAAACTACCTAATTCCAGAATTAGATTGAAAAATAATGGTGTTTTGTTTTGTTGGTATAACTTTAAAGTGAGGGTACAGTTTTTCGCAGTTTTCGGCTATTTTGCAATGCAAAAATTCAAATTTCATAAATCAAACTTACGCTAAGTTTTAGCAAACCCAATAACGAACAAAACATGTCCAACAAACTTTTTGCCTAGAAGGCTTCGTTAAGAAATATATATCAAGAAAGGTAAAAAAACAGGGATTTTTTCGTGAATTTTTCAGTTTTTGGGCTCCCATAAATTTTCCAGGCGTTTTCATGTTTGCGCATCTCCTAGATATTGTTGGGGATGCCATTCCTGACCAATTCCACAAAAAAGTCCGTTACAACACGCCAAAAACCAAAATTTATATGTCTCACTGCTCTAGCGCCTGGACTAATATAATATTTTAGAATCTCACCGCACCTAATTTCAAGTTGGAAATTTTGCTGCCGCAAAAGAAGTAAGAAATATCTCTCCAGTTCGTATTTACAATCTCACCTCACCTCAGCTCAAATTGGCTATTTTACTGCTGCAAAAGAAATAAGAAAGAAGAAACCCTTGCCTCTCCACTACGTATTTACAATCACACCTCGCCTCATTTATCTCGACACACCAGTAGGACATTATTTTTGAAGCGGCGAAACTTAGGGAATCAAAAAATTGAGGACTCAGTAACAAATGTACTGCATCAGGGACAAATTTACTGCCTCATGTAAGTCCGGCTCAACTCTATAAAATATACAGGTCACAAAAAGGTGTCAATTGACTACTAAGGCCCGCCGAAAAAACGTACAAACAAAATGGTAATAACTCGACTTTTGATTTGCTTTCAGATATCATCTCTCCCTTGTTAGTGCGGGAGCCCGCGTACAAAAGTGCTGACTAAACGGCGAACTTTGACAATGTGTGAAATTGATTGTTCAGATGTAAGTGAACATTGAATGGACCGTCAGCTGGCTGGGTAGCGGTGGGGGTGGGTGTGAAAGGGTTGGAAACATGGAAAAAAAATTGAAAAAAAATATTATCCGGCGAAAGCTGAAACTTATATGAGAGGAAGATTATGCTATATAATGAAAGTAGAAGATAGTCAGCTGGACGAGGGGTGGTGGATTGTGCGTCAGCTGATCGAGTGAAAGCGTCCATAAAAATGAAAAATTAAACTATCCGGCGAACTTTAAAATTTTGGTATATGGTAAAATTCATACCAAGATTAACAATAAACAAAGTCAGCTGCAAGTATGTGGGTGGAAAAGTCGTCAGCTGGTACGGTAAAGGTGCTGAGTGTTGATTTACCTGAGAAGCAGCGCACCCCACCTTTATAGCGTCAGCTGACGACTTTTCCACCCACATACTTGCAGCTGACTTTGTTTATCGTTAATCTTGGTATGAATATTATCATATACCCGAATTTCAAAGTTCGCCCTGAAGATTCAATTAGAAATATTGATAAGTTAATGTTTTAAAGCATTTTTTTAAATTCGATTAAATATTAAATTCATTGTGAAAATACATTTTTTTATGAAAATACAAATTTCACTCAGTAACGAAAGTCTTCGTACACCCCCTAAAATCTCAAGATTTTGTTATATCAAGAAATCTGTTTTGTTAAATGTTTTTTTATGTAATGAAAATGTATTATGTTTTTTTATTCTAAATCTCTTTAATTATGGTATTTAACCTATATAACGTTGTTTAAGAAATACCTTAACATCTTCTTGGATCCTGAAATTTTATGGGGTGTACGAAAACTTTCGTTACTGAGTGTACATTGGAAAAAAATACAAAGTAATTTCCCACAGACATGTAAATTTTGTAAATAAGTAAAAAAAAAGAATTTATTCGGCTTCCGATAACAGATCTTCATTATCTCCTTTCATTCCGATAACAGATCTTCATTCTCTACCTTCACCGCAATTCGAATGGAAGTGTTCCTCGTGTACTTGAAATCTACCGTATAATACTATCTTGTGAGACCAAAAATGTCTCAAATCGAAAAGTTTTGTGTGTTTTGTTTAAAAAAAAAGATAAATTATTGTCTTTTAGTGAGGAGACGTTGGTAAAAAGTGGGAAAATTTTGATTATTAGGAAAACCAATAATTTAAGCCTGAGTAATATTCATCTTCCTAGCAAAGTAAACGACTTCCAACTGTACCATAGCCAGTGCTATCGTATGTTTACCGCTTTGCCACCGAAGTATCGAACAGTTCAGCAGCATGAAATTATCAAGAGGTTGTACAACACTTGTATCCAGTGATTTACATACAGTGACTCACAATGAAAGTCGGGCAAGTACTTTTGACATTTTTGACTGTAGTTTTTAATATCAAAAAATAAATAAAAACAAAAGATTTTTTTAAAATAAATACTATATATTATACAAAACATAATTTAAAAAAAAAATCAACAATTCCATTGATAACAATTAAAATAAAAATAGAAATGCAAATGAAGACCAAAAAAGAGCTCACACTGTAAGTCGGGCATTGCACAAAGTTTTGTTTTAGTATTTTGTACAATAACCTTTTTGCAATACCACCGCTTTTAACCTACGAGGCATTGACTCCACGAGGTTTTTGCAAACCGACGACGGTATATTGAGCCATTCCTCTTGAAGAGCTCTCTTCAATTCTTCCTTGTTGGAGCACCGTCGATCTTGCATTCTTCGGCCCAATTCGTCCCATGCTCTATTACGTTAAGATCTGGGGACTGCGCTGGTGTTCTAAGTACTTTCTTACATTTATAAAGTAACCACTCCTTCACTATTAGGGACGTGTGCTTGGGATCGTTATCCTGGTAAAATGTAATATTACCAGATATGCCCAGTTTCTGGGCACTCTCTTCGACATGTCTTTTTAATATGTCTAAATACATCCACTTGTCCATATTTCCTTCAATAAAATGAAGATTACCCACCCCGGCAGCAGACATACACCCCCATACCATCACGCAGCCCCCTCCGTGCTTCACAGTCTTTTTGACGTGCTTATTTAAAAATTCTTCCCCTGGTTTCCGCCACACATATCGTCTTCCATCGGAACCAAAAAGGTTAAATTTGCTCTCATCGGTGAATAAAACCTGTTAAAAACAATAGGGGAAATTTCTTAGCTTTTAGTCAATACCAATTACCTTGCTCCAGAAGTCAAAATCCTTATCAATAAATTCACGAGCAAATTTTAGCCTTGCTTTCCTATTTTTTCTGATATGCAAGGTTTTTTTCTCGCTACTCGGCCGTTTAATTTTGCTCTTCGGAGCACGCGCCTGACATTTTCAGGATGGACATCCTTTCCGAATGACTCCTTCACAACTCCGGCTAATTTCACCGCTAATAAAAATGGATCTTTCTTGATTGTACGGACGATAAATTTTTCTTCCCTTTCTGTTAATTTTTTGCTCGTACTTGTTCTTGCCTTATCTACAATTCTTCCTTCTTCTTTATATCTTTTAATAATATCATGGATTGTAGATTTGCTTTTATTTACTATCTCAGCGATTTCCCGCTGCGTTTTTCCTTTTTTAAAATTTTCTATTATAATTTCCCGTTCACTAAAAGTAGACCTTGGTTTTGTAGCCATTGCCTTATATCACACTTGTTTTCCCTTATAATTGGAAAGTAAAACTGATGTCCTTTGCTTATGGCAGTTGTACATCTTAAAAATGTTCGTTCTGGATAACGGTTTATTGTGTCTACTTGGAAGTAGAACAATGGATTGTTATAATTGCCCGACTTACAGTGTGAGCTCTTTTTTGGTGTCGATTTGGATTTATATTTTTCTTTTAATTGTTATTCAAGGAATTGCTGATTTTTTTTTAAAATTATGTTTTGTAAAATATATAGAATTTATTTTAAAAAAATATTTTGTTTTTATTCATTTTTTGATATTAAAACCTACAGTCAAAAATGTCAGAAGTACTTGCCCGACTTTCACTGTGAGTCACTGTAAGTTGGAAAGACAAGACATCTTATACAGCAGCAATAATATTATTCAAGAAGAAATTGAACGTATTGAAGTAAATAAGCTTCCTGACGATATCCATGCACGTGATTTTATGACAGGCGAATGTGAGCTTCCTCAATTATTAATAAATTTTTATGAAAAAATATTACAGCCGCTTCAAAATCGTGGATATATATATAGTTCTTAAAATGTGCTGTTCCAGCTCCGATTTTGATGGTGGCAAGCGAGATGCATCAAAATTTTTGTCCGGTAAGCGGAATGCATTGTCATTTTCGATAAATTTATACACTTTCATAAATGTAGCTACACGTGCATCATTAACGTTTTTTATTGTTTTAATTACTCATGTGGACACACGAACAACTCAAAACTCATTTTTCGACTCATGTGCGCACACGAAATTATTCAATTACTCACAGCTCACGTGCGTGAGTAATAACAAAAAGTAAAGCAAACAAAATTTATCGCACACGAGCGTGTACGCACACTCTGCTTATTTACAAAATTTAGGTGCCTGCGGGAAATTATTTTGTATTTTTTTCCAAATATATTAAATTTGTATTTTCATAAAAAAATGAATTTTCACAATAAATTTAATATTTAATCGAATTTAAAAAAAATGCTTTATAACATTAACTTATCAATATTTCTAATTGAATCTTCAGGGCGAACTTTGAAATTCGGGTATATGATAATATTCATACCAAGATTAACGATAAACAAAGTCAGCTGCAAGTATGTGGGTGGAAAAGTCGTCAGATACAGTACGAAAAAAACCAATGGCCATCATTAAAAAAAAATAACGTCAAAATGTGCTTTATCGGTTTTTGTTCCGACGCTCCTCATCTGTATGATCTACAGGTTGCTTCTTTTTCTTTAATTGTGTTCATACATTCCTCATTAAGCCATCTATTTGGCTAAGGCTTTATAGTCCAGTCAATTTAGACATCCGAGGGTACAGAAATTCACACCAAGCTGAAAATTGGTAGGATTGTTCAAATCACCGTTATAAATGAAATGTAAAAAGTCCTCATCGATCCGGCACCTGGAACCTGGATTTACTCGGGGTCAAAGGTCACAAAAACGGGTTTTTCGCGATTTTCAGCAAAACGGTAACTTTTATCATAAAATAGTGTTTACAAAGTTTGTAGATTATGCGATTACCTACAAAAAAGGATCTTATACATTTTCCCGTACGAATTGTCATTCATGAGATATCGCCGTTTTAAAGATTTAAAGCATTCATATCCCCTCACTTGCAACTTGTATGGCCGAATTGCCATTTACTTAAACTTTAATAACTTCTAGACCGATTATAGTAGAGCAACGTAATTAGGCTCATCTTTTAGGTAAATGTGGATTCTTTTATTTGAAAGAAAGAACAGAAACCTGAGTGACTCCGTTTAGAAGATATGTAGGTTCAAAGTGTGAGGAAAATCTGGAAGTCTGCGTTTTTCAGCAGTTTGCCCATACTTTGAACCTACATATCTTCTAAACGGAGTCACTCAGGTTTCTGTTCTTTCTTTCAAATAAAAGAATCCACATTTACCTAAAAGATGAGCCTAATTACGTTGCTCTACTATAATCGGTCTAGAAGTTATTAAAGTTTAAGTAAATGGCAATTCGGCCATACAAGTTGCAAGTGAGGGGATATGAATGCTTTAAATCTTTAAAACGGCGATATCTCATGAATGACAATTCGTACGGGAAAATGTATAAGATCCTTTTTTGTAGGTAATCGCATAATCTACAAACTTTGTAAACACTATTTTATGATAAAAGTTACCGTTTTGCTGAAAATCGCGAAAAACCCGTTTTTGTGACCTTTGACCCCGAGTAAATCCAGGTTCCAGGTGCCGGATCGATGAGGACTTTTTAGATTTCATTTATAACGGTGCTTTGAACAATCCTACCAATTTCCAGCTTGGTGTGAATTTCTGTACCCTCATACCTATTTTTTGGTCTAATTTGACCGGACTATTATAGATTTAATTGAAAGAGCATTCCTGCTTGTATACATAAACTTGTCGCAACGGAGAGCAGAATAGTTCGCACTGACACCATAGTCCAATCAATCTACAATAGCTCCTTGTAAATTTAGCGTTAATTGCCAACAAGAAACAAAAAATATGGTTATATAGGAAAAAAAATTCTAAAAAAGATAGCGTCTTTCTGTTTTGAATTTGGAATGGCGAACCTAACCTAAAAAATTCCGGAAAGTGAAAAAAACGCTTTTTTGCGAATAACAAAAAAACTTGAGCTCGGATCGAAAAAAATCAAATTATAAAATTGTAGGTATTCAAATTATCTTTCGATTGTATATAAAGTTATAGGTTAGGGCACAAAATATAGAGGAAAATGCAAAAAACTGTTAAAAATCACGTTCTTTTAATTTCTTAATAACTTTTGTTTAACGCAACTTAGATATTTGTTATTTGGCAAAAATATTGCTTCTTGCTAGCTGAAAAAACAGTTTTATTTTTGTTGCGAAATATTGAACACTTTCCTTGAAATTTCACTTTGTGTAAAAAAAGGCGTTCTTCTAAAAACGCTCCTCTTGGTCTGCGGATTTTTCTAGACTACCGTTCTATAGCTTAAAATTTTCTTCAAAGCTTGTACTATCACGTAGAAGTAACAAAAAGTCTATTTAATGGTTTTCCAATGCTTAAAATGGTCCCCAAAAACATAGTAATAATGAACAAACAGAAGTTCGATTGTAAAAACTACTTTTTGAGTCTGTTTTTTCATTATTAATATGTTTTTGGAGGCCACCAAGAAGTAATACTACCCCGACGTAAAGCCTCGTTCACATTGGCGAGTACAAAGGGTTAGTACGTGTTGGCTACTGGTTATTGCCAGTGACTGGTATGCCAGTACACGCCTCGTTGGAACACTTATGCTAGTGTACTGTCTTGGTTAGTTCACTAACCTGGTGAGGTGAGTAGTGCCCTTGCTAGTAGATAGCCCAGGGGGCTATTTACTAGCCCACTATCCTCCACTTCTCTAAACTAACCACTTAACTCGCCTCGTGCGAACAATGACACGTGGTTTAGTAAAAGATTATTTGACAAGTAATTTACGATTTTCTGTGAAGTGATTTCTGATTTTTTGAAAATTGTTTTGTTTTTTTTTTTACTTGAAAATGAAGTGGGCAGAAAGTGAAACAATTAAGTTTTTAGAATTATATAGGGGCTTTGAGTGTTTGCGGGACAATGATTCTGTAGATTACAGAAATACTCAAAAGCGGCAGGCAGCAGTGGAAACTTTGGTTAAGCAAATTTTGTTTTGATTGATACCCACAACTAGTACACTAACCTGTCTACACTGAACTGCGTCTGAACATCTACTCACTTATAACTAACCTCAGCCTTGCCAGTACCTACTAACCAGGGACTAACCACTAGCCCACTAGCACACGCCAATGTGAACGCTGCTTAATACCGTGTTGGATGGAAAGTAAGATATACGAGGAGCATTTGACCTAAAACGTTAGGAAGCCTTGTAATAAAGTTTACAATTTGATGTACATTATTGAAGTTTGCAAAGAGCTTGGCGTGTTTGCCAGACAGACAGATCGCATTTGAGTAATTTAGGCAATTTACATTGTGAACGTTGAAATCACCGGCAACAATGATTTCACACTTTCGCGTAGGAAGATAAAAATCCGAAGATCCGTTCAGAAATAGCATTAAAATCTAAAGTGGAGGCTTCATGACTAATACCAGAACTCCAGTATGGAAAATAGAAGAATATGACGTCGCTACGAAGGAAGTCAGATGCTTTACTGTTGTACACCTTCTTAAAGGACGCGGCATTTCTAATAAAAATGGTTATTCCCCTATGGTTGGACAAGCTGTGCACTAAGGTATACCCGCTCACCTGATATCGATTTAAATCAGATGAGGCTTGAGTTTCAAAAGAAGCCCCCGAATATTACAAAAATTAAAACAAGAATTTTTGTATCGGGAACTCTCTTGCCTAAGCTCCATGCTCTCATTTATAGGCAACGAATACCACCTTACCATTGTCTCGACAATGTGATCACTGCGTCATTACAATCATCGGAAATGGGACCATTTCCTCTTCCTTAAGGCATCATTCCCTACTCATTAAGCCACCATAAGAATTTAGGCGAAATTTTATCGCGTTTTAACTGAAATAGGCGATGTCCTTTCGCAGCACCAAACTAGTCTGTTCGGCTCACCCTTATAGCAGGCAACAAAGTCAATATTGCCGAACGCTTACAACATCCAAACATTCTGGATTTCAAATGCTAAATTCGTCACCACCTCATTTAACAACCTCTAGGTGTCTTTAGGAGCTGCTAAGTTATAGTTTTATTGTTCCCTACATCAGGAATTTGCAGGACTGATTGTTTTGTTCTGTGACTTGAAAATAAAAAAAAATCTGCTTCTCCTAAAATTCACACCAAATCTCACAAACAAAAAATCAACTACGCAAAAAATATATAAATAATAATAATCTTCCTGACAACAATCTTGTTGCACGATATTCCAATTATGAAATACTTTGAAGGTGAGTAGAAATTATGACTGTATTATTTTCACTTCCCTGATTCTAACTCTAGTTGCCATCTAATGCGTAAATCGTGTCTAAACGAAACAAATTTGCTACCCACCAACCACACCATGGATGCACCATTCCCAGGTGAGGAGGCCAAATGAAAAATACCAACTTCCACACTGTCCAGATTCGCACGTACATATACCCAATGCCAATTGCGCACACTGGACACTATATTGCAGCGAGCTACTTGCATTGCAACCGAGAAGGCGCAACAACAGAATTCAGCGACTATCAGTGTTCTGTCTGATAAACGGTGACCATGGCCATTGGTGTCTTTTGTTGCACTCGAATATCGCTAAATGACCATATAACAAATATCAGATAATTTTAACTAGAAGTGGTGCTAGTTGGGGACCCGCAAGCAGGAAGTCTGCGCGCAGCCCTACATATCTGTGAAATATTGTCGTGCATTATGTTTCTGCGCAATGCCAGTAGAGTCCAGTCCCCCCGCAGGGCTTGCATAGCAATTTTAGAGCCTACCACGCGTGCGTGGACATTACAATCTGTGACCTGGGCTAGATCTGCGCCAATGGTGTTTCATAAATATCGGCCAATTAGGCCCTATTTGTAGGTTGAGGCCTCTTAAACTCTAGGAATCGTGTACTCTTCTGACAAGTCGAGCCACCTGAAACACTTCACACAAAATGATGTGCTTGCCAACGAGGTAATTGAGGGCTGCCACAGAGCTGCGAATTTCGCAACTATTCAAAGAATCAAGAACCAAAGGAGTTGAAATTGGCCTGGCCCCGAAGAAGTTCGCTCTAAGTTGATTTTTTGCCCCCCTTAAAGTGTAAAAGAACCAGGACAAAACCTTGTGGCTCTGTTTTGTTCGGCTAAGTGTGCGCGGGCAACTTGTGTAGTTCAAGAATACCTGAGTGTGCACAGGGCAGGACAGGCGGACAAAAACTTCTGATGCCAATTGAACTGAACTTGGTTCTCGGCGCGCTGATTTTAATCAAGAATCACGAATATTTCGCTGAATGTTGGGTACGCTGGTAACTTACCTCGTGTTTTGCCCGGCAAGCAAATCAACAAAACACAGAATCTTACGGAGGAGACAAATAAAGCAGCCAAAGGTAAATGCTGCGAATATATCACCGCAAGAATCCGCTTATCCTGTGTTAAAGTGACATAAATAACGGAATCTGTGGCCAGATTGACATTGAAAGCTGATGACTTTTGGATATTTTTCGTGCATTTCAACAGATTGAAACTATATAGGGTATATATACACCAATGTTCATTGTTCTAGATCTGCTTAATAATTCATTATTGTGTGCTGGTCGATCGCCTCACCTTCTGCGACCTGGGCCAGGTTACATCCGAAGACAAGTGGTAGATCAGTGAAACCGTTACATTTTTATAATGCTGAGAAAGGTGCGCACTATCAACAATTCAAAATCCCGTTACCAGATTGATAGAGCACTTTGGCCCCCAGAGAGAAAGAGTCAGAATGGAGTATAGAAGTAAAAAAAAACGTAGAGAATTCCTCCGAAGGCAGTGCATCAGAATACCCAAAAATTAATGATCTGATCCGCAGCTCTCGATTAGTCATTAAGTCAACAGATCTACAGATCTTAATCAAGGCCAATGTCAATGATCTATACGTAACCAGCTTTCAAGTAGCACTTAAGTGATCACTTCCATAAGTCAATTCGCAGTCGGATCAAGTTGGCCCGTCAACCACCGGCATTACACGACATGATGCTGCGGTTAATTAATTCCCACAAAAACAAACACCGAACCGATCGACGGATCGAGCTCCGCCACCAGCCGAACCGATCTAGCCTAGATGCTCCACCAAACATAGCAGTCAGCAAGATCAATTAATTATCGACATCAGCCGATTACAGATTTATTGAATGAACGCTGCCAGACGGACAGAATCCCCGCGGTATTCCTAATCAGCTGATTATCTCACACGGTAAGGAAATTCCTTCGGGAGCACACACAGGCTGAGATTCCTGTTCACACCTTGATCGGTGGTGCCTTAATGGATCCCGAATTTTAAAGGGTCTTCTTTCTGCTACTAACATATGTGGTGGGGAGCCGTGTTAGTGCAGTCTCACACAGTTAAGCGCAAGATGATTTAGGGCAACTAACAGTTAAACTGGGGGACTGCGGATAAAATCTCTCCAGATACCATTACCACTTGAGATATGTCAACGGATATCGTCAAAGATATCAGTTTCACATCACCAAGTGATCTCATATCGTGGTGCACGCTCCTTTCATATTTTTCGTTAAGTGCTGCGAGCATATTTCTCTGCGGTAGGCTTATTAACACTCGGAAAATTGTTTATTGTTTATTTAAAGACTTCAAATTAGAAATGGATAAATAATTTTATGGAAAAGGAGGGGAGAGGGGGAATTCATTAACCTAACCAAAATAAGAAAAAGGCTTTTCATGGTGGTCAATTTTTGTGGTTTTATGCTTTTAATAGGGCACTTTAATTAGGGTTTTTAAAAACATAGATTTCAAATAGACATACCTTTTCTTGCGAGTTTTCGAGATTGGTCCTCACCTCAAGTCAACAACTTCAACAGATCAACAACTTGGCTTCAAATAGTAAAGCAGTCCCTAATTTTTGCCGTATTATTTGCTGGTGATGAAAACTTGGACTAATTGGGTATAAGAAATTTTAATTTTCCCAATTTTTCGATTGTAATGCAAAAGCAAGACACAGGGTCTAAGACAAATTGTTCAAGGATTTTGAAATTGCATGAATCATGAATTTAAAATTTTAAGACTACAAAAGAATTTACAGAATTTTGCAGATTAGTCCGGGAAAATTAGCATGTTAAGGAGACAAAATTCCAAAATGGCTGAAAATTGGACCAAAGCTTCCTTGGAATTTTTTAAGAAAACAATTTCGGAATCACAAAAAAAAACAACATGGCCGCCGGAGATATCACTTTTTGGCAAAAAAATCACTCAAAAACTGGTTTTTTCGAAATTTTTTTGATCAGTCAATACGAAACGTTATTGCCTACACAAAAGCCCTCTTGTCATTTTTGCGAAAACGAAACCCTTTCGAAGTTATTCAAGGTAAAAGTTTCCAAAAATCACATTTCGGCCAAAAAATACTTTGAATAATTTGGAAAGGTCAAGGTTTTCGAAAAAAATTCAAGAGGGGTGTTTTGTAGGCAATAATGTTTTGTATTGACTGATAGTTTTTGAGTGATTTTTTTCCAAAAAGTCATATCTCCGGCGGCCATGTTGTTTTTTTTGTGATTCCGAAATTGTTTTCTTAAAAAATTCCAAGGAAGCTTTGGTCCAATTTTCAGCCATTTTGGAATTTTGTCTCCTTTTGTGCGTTCTTTTTGCTAATTTCCCCGGACTAAGATGACCTAGTGATAATAGAGTCAGGCATGGTTTTCAACCGAGAATAATGATATTATGTAAGGATGCCTGAATAAAGTTGGCGGCTGGGCAGCAGGCCCGGTGGACACCCCCTCACTTTATCCTCGAGCGTGAAATTTTTGGGTCTAATAATTTTGGACCCAAAACTCATCGCGAAGTCGGACATCGAGGAAATGGTATAAAGAAAGCTTCTTAGCCTGCTACGCCAGGAAAAAATACCTTCGGCAAGAGATGGGTTCTCCAGCCAAAAATGGTCCTGTGGATATACGCAGTCGTGGTACGTTCAATTCTTACATAAGATTCGATGATTTTGTGGTGGCCAGCGCTGAGCAGGACCTATAAAGTCAAAACTTGGGAAGAGTCCAGAGGACTGCAACAATATGGACAACAGGAGCTATGAGAACATGCCCCACGAACGTCCTTGATGTTCTCTTGCACTTGCTCCGTTAGACTGAGGGGATCCAGGACCTGGATTTCAAAACCCTACGGTCATAGCAACATTTTAAACTTGCTACCCGAGGGTATGGTCACCACAACCACAGATGGTCGCTACCGTCCACCCGACACTCAGTTAGCAGTTGATTATGAGGAAAGACTTCTCCGTCGAAATACCTTGAAAAAGAGAGTGGAGAAACGGAGACTTTCTGGGGAAGTTCGATATACATAGGCCATTCTTTGTGAAACCGCCCACTCGCTCTGACCACTTTTTGTTTCAAGATAAAAATCTGTTTGGGGGCTCAAAATTTTCGTTGAAGTGTCTACTTTTTGATTTTGAGTGGCAAGAGTTTTAATTTTGAAAATTTTGTACAAAAAACGAAAATATTTTGTCTTTTGTAAATTTTTCTAAAACTTTAACGTCCTTCGCCAAAGTTATCAATAATTGAGTTTCAAGAATTTTTTACTCCAAAACAAAGCATCCTAAGAAAAAAATTTATAGAACAAAAAATGCTTAGAATTCATCAGAGAATATGTCTGAATTTTTTTTCGAATTTTTGGAGCCATTTAAAAAAAAATTTGTATAAATTTTAATTTTATTTTAAAAAAATTTCGAAAAAATTAAAAAAAAAATCCAAAAATTCTTAAAAACATTCACACGTATTCTTTGGCAAACTCTAATTGTTTTATTTATTTTTTTGAATTTTTAAATTTTTCGAAAATTGCGTGCAGTAAGAAAATTTTTTTTTTAAATGTTTCCAAAAAAATTTAAAAAATTCACACCTTTTTTTTGATGAATTCTAAGCATTTTTTGTTCTATAAAATTTTCTCTTAGGATGCTTTGTTTTGGAGTAAAAAATTCTTGAAATTCAATTATTGATAATTTTTTGGACCCACTTTGACGAAGGACGTTAACGTTTTGGAAAAATTTACAAAAGACAAAATATTTCCGTTTTTGTTCAAAGATTTCAAAATTAAAACTCTTGCCACTCAAAAAGTAGACACTTCAACGAAAATTTTGAGCCCCCAAACAAATTTTTATCTTGCAACAAAAAGTGGTCAGAGCGAGTGGACGGTCTCACAAAGAATGGCCCACATATATTCACCGACCGACACGGCAGCAAAATGTAAGAGGAGTCGTGGCACCTTCCGGTGTACTATAACATCTTCCAAATGGAGGTGCTGGCGATCCTAAAGGCCTTGAACCTACACGAGTTGAAGTACATTGAAGTTTAGATATCCAAGCCTCTATAAAACGCTTTGGAAAAGCCTTCATTAATAATGTATCTTAATTTTTTAAATATGATGTATAAAAAACCGCATTATTTATGGGTGCACCATATATAGAGAGGGTTTCGACTAGGCTTAGTACGATTCTCTCTAAGAAATCCAGACAACCATCGTACGCCAAGCTAGGTGTCGGTACGCCGAGAGAGTCGGTACGCCGAGAGAAAAGCCTTAAAGTTTCTTCTCAATCTCTTCTTCCTGGGCTGCGAAGAAGAGGTACCAGACAGGGGCCCCAAGTTGCAAGTGAAAACAGAAGTGTCATGGAAGGAAGGAAACCAGCCAAACGGTCACCATAAAGAAGGTGCGTAGCGCAGTGCACAGTTTCTCTCCGTATTTGTCTCCATAAGTGGATTACATAATCCTAATTATGCTTCAAAAGACGCAGCGAATTATTGGTCCATAGCTGTTGCTAATCTATAAAAACTGCCACAGCTACGTGCCTTACTCCTGGAGGAGGGTCAAACTGATCGACGTAAGTACGAAACGGCGAAGGTTTATACATCATCCTTAAGACCAAAGAACGCATCTTAAGTCCATGCCATGGATTTAATTTTATGTCCATAGGTTTTGCAAATGAAAATCGGTTAACTGCACGAAGTAGCATACGTCATGTACTGTAGAATACTGCCTAAAATACAAGAACTTAAACGTGCCAACCTTCCTGGACACAGAAGATGCTTCCAACAACGACAGCACCGAGACCATCGGTCCTTATCGAATCCGGGATAAACAATGGTTTTAGACAATGAATCCTCTGCATGCTGAGAACTAGAGTCATCCACAGAAGCTTCGGCATCAGCAGAGTGGCAAGTAAAAATGACGTGGAACACCCCAGGATGGAGTCCTTTCGTCGCTGCTGAGGCTTATGGTTTTTTTGGCTATGATTAGAAAATGACAAGACAAAGGCAGACGCCTACGGGGATAGAGTTGAACCGGACGTACACGAGGCAGTACATTTTTCCCTTACACGATGATAAATTGTACTGAGGCCTCAATTTCTTTAAATGTCCCGGTTCAAAAATAATGTCCTACTGATGTATGAGCGTGAATCAAGATAAATGAAGCGAGGTGTGATTGTAAATTACTTAGTGGGGAAACATTTCTTACTTCTTTTGCGGTAGCAAAATTTTCAAATTGAAATTAGGCGAGGTGGGATTGAAAAATATAAATGCGGCATTCTTTGTGAAACCGCCCACTGGCTCTGACCACTTTTTGTTGCAAGATAAAAATGCGTTTGGGGGGGCCAACATTTTCGTTGAAGTGTCTACTTTTTGATTTTGAGTGGCAAGAGTTTAAATTTTGAATTTTTGGGGGTTTTGCCATTTTTTTGGCCAAGGATTTTGGAAAAAAAATATTTAGGTTGAACAGAATTCGTGTGTTTGGTTTTTTTTTGAACGGGCATCGTGGCATCTTTTTCTTTGTACAAAAACGGAAATATTTTGTGTTTTGTAAATTTTTCTAAAACGTTAACGCGCTTCGCCAAAGTGGCTCCAAAAAATGATCAATAATTGAATTTCAACAATTTTTTACTCCAAAACAAAGCATCCTAAGAAATAATTTTATAGAACAGAAAATGCTTAGAATTCATCAGAGAATATTAGTAGAGGGAAATTAAACAAAAAAGACAGACTATCGAACTGATTTGGTATAAATACTTTAAAAATGAATCCTAACCTCAAAAAACCAAAATGTATGAAATTTTGTTTTATTTTACTAAAAACGGGAAAATAGTCGGATTTTGATAAAAATTGGAGAAAATATGCAATTAGAATACGTGGTTGAAATTTCAAAAAAAACTGTCGATTTTTACGGCAACAATTGCCAGTTTACGACAAAATTTTAAAATTGCCGCCATTTTATGCCAAATCATCGTACTATAATAATTTTTTTTTAAATTGTAGGTTTTTTTATGTACTTTCTTGTGAGCATACGCAATACTTCGTTACTTTATTTGAAATGCCCATTTTAGGCCATTGAAAACACTAAAAAATTTCAATTTTTCAATTTTTTGCCCTTTTTCATAGTTGGCAAGTAGCTTTTCATAGTAAGCAAAAGGCAAAAAATTGAAAATTGATTTTTTTAGTGTTTTCAAAGGCCTAAAATGGGCATTTCAAATAAAGTAACGAAGTATTGCGTATGCTCACAAGAAAGTACACAAAAAACCTACAATTTAAAAAAAATATTTTACCGTACGATGATTTGGCATAAAATGGCGGCAATTTTAATTTTTTTTCGAAAACTACAATTTTTGCCGTAAAAAGCGAAATTTTTTTTTTAAATTTCAACCTCGTATTTATAGCATCAAAGTACATCTTTTCTCCAATTTTTATCAAAATCCGACCTTTTCCCGTTATTTATTTCATTTTTAGTAAAATAAAACAAAATTTCATACATTTTGGTTTTTTGAGGTTAGGATTCATTTTTAAAGTATTTATACCAAATCAGTTCGATAGTCTATTCATTTACGAGTATTTTCCAATTTTTGTTATTGTTCTACGACCAACAGAACTGTAGAAATTAAAAAAATAGTGTAACAATGCACTCAAAATGCATCAAAAATTGACATTTATGCAATTTTCTCGTGCAGCACAGGACCGATTTTGCAGAAATTTTTTTTTCGCTTTATCTTAACATATGTAAAGAAAAAAAACAAAAAAATCCAACTTCCCAACTACATCACTATCATATGACAATTTCCCTCTACTATTGTGTGAATTTTTTCAGAATTTTTGGAGCCAAAAGAAAAAAGAGGCGAAGAAAGAGAAAATTTAGAGACGAAGAAACATGCTGTGTAGTAGATTCGAAGCACGAACCTAGGCTACCAAGCCAGGAACAACTTTATCCCACAGCTATGGTTTATAGCTATCTTAACTTCCTTTAAGCTACGAGCATGGCAGCGCAGATCATCTTTAGATATTATTGAAAAATACAGTTGGCTCGACATTAAGGATTCACACAAGTGTTATTCATACATATATCTGCAAAATGATTTTTCTATCAGCAATGAAATTACCTATTCCTTCCTTCAGTATGTGAAACGTGGTGCTATACTGTATTAATTCAAATTCCAGATCTTTTTGTTGTGAATTATTTTTTCAGCTCTTCTAAGCTCTCGTTTGTCCGTGTGATCTCTTTTTAAAAAACAACTGTATTCTAATCGGTATGTATGTAAGGCATGTCAACTTATTGCCGACGTCCTACATTACATCTCTAGAACTTGCTCTTCACTCACTGAGGGCGAGTAGTACAGTTCAGTAGCTTCTGAATGTGTTGTTGCGTAGGACAGCGGGATTGAGGCGAACCTGATCATGAGAACAAGATAGTGATCCGAGACGAAGTTGGCACCTTGGTACATCAGGCCTAAAAATTGGTGGTGATCGTCTATTTGGGTTTTCAGGTGAGTAACCACCAGCCTCGCTTTTCTTCATCACTTAGTTTTGCAATCGACCTAAATAAAATGAAAGATATATTATGTTTGTTCACATTAAGATGTCACTTATTCCCATACATCTTTGTGACAGGTTTAATCCAGTTCTAAAAATAACATCTTCAATCTGATTTTACAGCTCCAATTACCACTTCAACTTCTCGCAATATGACTTCCGTATACAACCTAACCTGAAAAAAAGAAGAAAAAAAAACTCTCAGCTCAATTCCAAAAAACCAGAAGTCTATCTTAAGATTTGCATACCGCGAGTTCTGTTATCTATTTTCTAACAAATCGTAAATTAAATCATTATCCTAAATGGGATATCTGAACAGTCTCTTAAGCCCGGCAACAGCAAAAAGTAGGCAGACCAAAGATATGACAGTAGTGGCATTCACAGTCGGCCAGGTATCCATTTTCCGGCATGGCGGGAATCAATTGCTCAGATCCCCGTGTCACATGCTCGCGTATCACTCATGAATAAATTAATAAGACCACACAATGTAAACACGGTTTATTAATTCAATTTAGATAAATTAGCCCCAGTCAGATTGTAAGTTGCGTGCCCATGCGCATAAAATCTTTGCCAAACGACCTATGGTCAAACTACATACATATATACTCCGTAGAGCTGCACCAGGTATGCTATGGTTTGATATTTGTTTAACTTTTTTGATGTTTTAGTGTCCCGTGCGGCATGCGCCTTCGGCTCTCAGCGGCATGGTTGGGGCGCGTTCCCGAATGGACTTGTTTTCTGTATTATACTACCTTCCCTTCGTGTGTGATTCATAGATCAAAAATTATGTTGTGACATTTTTCTTGCATGTCAAAATTTTATTAGTCATATAAACAAATTAACATAAAACGCTTTCATGTTCCGACTACAGAGGCTCAGGTGGACTTTCTGTGAGATGCTGGGTGCCCCGCTATAAATTTAACATGCAGGCGATGTAAGAAGGGCATCGTTAAGGATATATTGCATTTTGTTGGATTATTTGTTTATTTGCGAACAGGTTTTATTGCTACTTTATTATTGTTGTTGGGAAATTGCAGATACATGTTCAGGTAAAATGCCAGCAATTGCTTTCTTTAACCCTTTAAGAGTGGTATTTAGGTATTCAAAAAGTTGCTAATTTGTTATCTAACCCGATACCAGACTGATCCTCATAGTTGGCGGTTGAGTTTTATGGAACCCACAGATTGTATGATTTGTCTGTCAACTTGATCTATTTCTGGTGTCAGATGATAGATGTTTAGACTAAGTGCGAGCAGAAATTACAACTCGGCCACTCCTGATTTGAGAGATGCGACCTTATCTTCGGAACTATAGCCTAACCCCAGTTGTTGAGCTTGATTCCATCCTTATCTGTTATCTCTGAGTTTCTCTGAACTAAAACGAGCCTTTAGTCATGTTATCTGCAAATCCTCGACCTCTTCGAGAAGATAACGATTGTTTCAGGGGCGGCGCTTTCATAGGTGCGAATGGTGCACTTGCACCGGGCGCAATTGTATGCAATCTAAAGTTTTTGAAAGCGCCTTCTATATTCAGGACTGTGTGGACTGTTTTTATGAAGAATTCTACAGTGAAAAGAAACTAATTCATGCAGTGCAGTGACCACCGATTATCTCTTGAAATATGAAAGCTTGGAGAACGACATAGAGACTTCTATTATGGAGATTCGAGTGTGGCGCTGCAGGCCTTCTACCAGAAGCTTAAGAAGTACGAAGCTGGAATAAACAGCATTGGCGGAATAGTTTTGTGAAGTCAAAGCGCAAGATAAAAGCAAGATCACGAAGCAAATCCTGATTGGACATAGGGTTTCATAGGTGCAAATGGTGCACTTTAAGATTTATAAAAAAAAATTTAATCTTTGAAAAAAACATTTCAAAAAGTGTTCCCGTGTCTTCATATTCATATATGAAAGCAAATCCACATAGTGTTTGTGCCTTTTTCAATTGCCTTCACTGCGATCAAAAAATGAGCAGCTGATAGGGGTGCAATATGGCATACTGCACCGGGCGCAAACAAACCAAGCGCTTGCCCTGGATCGTTTCTCAAGCATTTCCTAACAAGATAACGTCCTCTGTATTTGGGTGCGCGTTTTCGGTTGACTCTTGTAGACTGTGTGGTTCGTTTCTCTACTAAAACTAAATCGTCTTCTTCATATACCCGTCGAGATGAATGTCTTGCATCGAGAGTCTCCTTCCAACGCTGTGCGGTCCTTAGCAATATTCCACAGGGTATCTGTACGCTTTTCAGCCACGTTGACTTTCAGGTTGGTTGTCACCATTTTTAAAGGGCGGCTACTAGTAAGGCATGTGTAAACAACTGCTTATCATTACATTTGTGAATTTGTATCGTCATAAATATTTTCAATTCGACATGGGAAGGCTTCTATTGGTGACAGAACGTTTCAAAGCTACAAAAGTTGTGATTTTCACGGTGAAAAAGAATTGGAGGCAATACTGGGTTAAGATAGATGTCAAATGCACCAAAAACTTTCAGATTCATTGGGCTTGACTCAGCAAACACATTAAGATTGAAATAAAACGTGTGTTTGAACAGTAGCGCAGTGCACTCAATTCCAAGAAGTCCTAGGGACACAAGAATTCCATTCCCAACGAACAGCTAACCAAAAATAGGTTAGCTCAGGTTCGTTAGACCTTGACAAAAGACGTGTAGACAAACAGCACAAAAATGTAGCATGTCTAGCTTTTGGAGCGAATTTGACGCGGTTTTTAGGCTTTCGGCTCGTTTCGGAGATGACGTTTCGAAAATTGTTGACTTAATTGCATGTCGCACTCGTACACCAATGTCTTTTTGCCAATTTTGACGCGTTTCATAAAGATGAAGTCCGCAGACATCAGTAGTCAGCGACCTCCTTTCGATGTTCTTTAAGGAAAAAATTGGTCTCTCTGGAAACCGGTCCTGCGATGACGCGTTTCTTGGCCAAAATAGCAGCCATAATGTTATGGACGACTTTAAAAGATATGTTCACCTCTTCAGCCAACTCTCTTATATAAATGGAACGTTTTTCGGGCAACTTAATTTTTTCGATTTTTTTTGTCAATCCAAGACGTTGAAGGTTGACGACAAATCAACTGCCAGAGCTCGTCCCTTTTTGTATGCTATATACCATTCATATGTCTGTGCCAAACACAATTCGCCATTATCCTTTTGTAAAACTTGCAGCAATCGCTGCCTACACAATTTCGTTTCAAACAAAAATTGAAGGCAATCTATTTATTCTCTACTTGTGCCATTGTAAAAATCTCGGAAACTCGGTACCTTCTGTCTTCTTTTCTTTTTTAATGAGATATCGGTTCTGAGGAGTACCATGGCCAAAGCTTGAACCTTGTGTACTCTTAGCAGATCGTATACCTCACATTTGTATAGGGTTTCAGGATAGTTACACAACATGTAACTATCAGCAGCATGATGATGTTACGTCGTGGTCATATGAGATGTGAAGTTACGTGCTCTTTGCCCGGAAGCCACCACAATTAGATTGCAAAAGCCAATATTGTTTTTTGAATGGAAAACACTGCACAAACCTCAAAAGAATAATTTCATGATCTTGAAATACTAAGACCAACATAAAAAAAATTGTTTTAATACATCACGATCTATGATGAATTATCCAATAATAACCCAGAAATTTGGAATCCAGCATTTCTCAAAAAAGTACTGTCGTACAGTATATGTACTGTTGTACACAAGGGCGGCGGAGCATAATGATTGTGGGTGAGGAACCCGAGAACCGATTACCGTTAAAATTTTAATCGGTCAATTTATTTATTTGAGAATTTCGGCGTGGATAAGTGAGTAATAACTGCGCCGTTGTCGAAAACTTTATATGTACTTTTAAACACGAGTGTCGTGGTCCCCCAACTTAGTACTAATCACGTCCAATGCTGCTTGACCTTTGTCGAACCAGAACCGGTCTATTGTGCATGTTGAATAACACCTTTCATGGTCACCAACATAATTTCCTGAAATATGAAGCAACAAAACAACAAAAAATAAAGCTTTGTATGTGTAAAGCTAAACCTTAAAGGTATTAATTTAAAGCTTCTTAAAAAGCCTTCCGAATACGTAAGGCAGACGTTGGGATTGTCCCATTACATTTGGTTTACCTCATAAGGCCCTTATGAGAAACTGATAAGGCATTCCTCACTTCAGTATCGCTGACGGAGAAATTCTTCGTCTCGTGTGCACTTTTCCTTCCATCCCCATGCGCTCCGCCGCCCCCGGTTGTACATATATGTACTTGGAGATTGGGTATAGCAATGCTTTACCATTCACCAGTAAATTGGCCTTGGATTTGCTTTCTGTTCTTACCAGTCCAATGGGGTTTACCAAGCCTATTTTTACGGTCAGACGTTAAAGATCTTACTTCTCAGCCTGTGATAAAATGATTTGACTTTCCTGATGATCGAATTATAAGAACATATGTACTTCCAATAAAATGACTCATTTGGCGAACGTTTGTAGGCTTGATAGAGCAGTTTCGTTAGGCTTAATTGTCTTCATATATTGCTATTGAACCATCTGTGTGGCTAATGCCCCAGTTACACGAATGACATACTTGTCATTTTTTCTGTCATAATTTGTCATTATCATCATACACGGTCATAATTTGTGTCATTATTTCTGTCATAAAAAATAAACAACAACAATGCCATTAATTATGACCAGAGATTATGACAATTGTCATTTTTTGTCATTCGTGTAACTGGGGCATTAGAATTTATAGAATTGTTAGAATAATGAAGTTTGCGTCAGCACTACGGAAACACAAATCCCAGCCATTGGCCTGTCCCATCCAGTCGACTTTCGCATAATTTGGAACTGTGAGTGGATCGAGTTACCGAGGTGAATCAATTTTTATGGAGTATCGTCGTGAAGTGAGAAATGTTTGACAAGATGGGTTTATGGGCAGTTTGGGTTTTCATTCTAGTTTCCTTTTCACTAATCCGGTAGGTGCCTTAAAAGTCAGTTTCGGGCCGATGAAAACTGTGCCAGAGCCCTGTTTAGCTAAGTTGTCCGTTTTTCAATTCTCTGGAGACTCTTTACCCCGTTCATTAAAATCTTTAGTAATTCTCAAATAGCAAATTCCTTCTGAGAGGTTCATTTCAAGGAGCCCACAATAAAATTATTGCAATCAAACTTAAAACCATTAATTTTAAAAACTAAAATCAAGAATAGCGCGATAAATATTTTGATCAAAACAATAAAGGACAAAGGAAAGATGAAGATGCAAATCAAATTTGCTAAGAAACAAAAAAAAATTAAATGCATCTTCGAAAATGATCACTCTGAGGTGTCATTTCACGTCTTAGATGGATAGTTGGAGGCGTTTTACGATTATTTATTTATATTTTTCAGTTGTCTAGAAAGTGCATGTTACCTGTGGATTGGGAAGAATTAACACTCAGAAAATCTATACCTAGCATGTACGATACCAAACTAGTGTGCATCACTAAGGTTCAACGCACCTCTAGAACTCAACAGATCAGAGATCTTCTCATGCACCTGTGATCGAGGAAAATTTATTCACGGCAATATCTTGTGCGGCGGCGTCGATGGGTGGTTTAATATCAATAAAAAAAAATCCGAAATGCTTTTATTACATAAAAGTGCATTCCACGGAACACCCAAGCTAACTAAGTTTCAGCCATTCCTATAACAGCACAATTTCGGTATAACGATTGTGCTGAGAAAAGTTCGTTATGATCATACCTTCCTGAAGATGCACGCTTCCTCGTAGATCCGGCAAAGTAGAGCATTGAGTATCTCATTTCCGTGAGCATTCAGTTTTGTAAAAAAAAAAAAAAATTCGAAGCAAGTCATCTTGCGGTTTTCTTGCTAACGAGCCAGATATCGTTGGCTCCTTGGCTTTCATAAGAGATATTGAATTGACGACTATTAAGATGCGTGTAGGTGCGTTATTGCGCATGTATGTACATCTGCATCTTCTAAGGTCCATAATGGCAGAAATAACTGCGATCGCTATCACCACAATGCACCCGGTGCAGGCTATCAACTGTGTGGATATTGTGGCCATTCAATATCGAGGGAATCCCTCTGCCTGAAAAATAGGAAATGTGGGAAAATTGCCTGGGGCCGCCTGCTCGGGCTGCGATTTCTTTCTTTTCAATGTCGCCTATTTGTGGTATTTATTTTCTAGTGCTTCGGGTTTCCTTAAGGATAGCACCGTATATACCCCTGTTTGCTGTGTAGAAAGGTGACAAGATTTTATGTCAGATTCACGCTAATGAACTGAAAATGGGTTATTAGTCGTCTGATCAGGAGAGGTGCTAGTTGGTATTTTGGTTCTCAAGTGCTAGTTAAGGTTGGAAATGTGGTCAACAAGTGACATGGAGATAAATTCCCTGCGTGTACGCAGCTTTTATATGGAGGGAAATATGTTATTGCTTTGTTTTAACTGAATATATATTTTTGTATTAAGGACTGTTCACTATAATTCTTTTTTCACTGTTTATGCGGATATAGTAGTTTTTTAAGAAAGGCTCGACTCCAAAAAGTATTTTTTTATTGTTATTGGATAATCCAAAATGGCTTGTGATGTATTGAAGCGGTTTTTTTATATTTTGATGCTGGCAGACGGTAGTTGGTTTCAGGTATTCAGTATTGCCTTTTGCCACATTATCATACTGATCTTAATGTGGATATTTTGTTGATATCATATCGGCCATTAAATAATAATCCAACAGGGAGAAGATCATACAAGGAAGCAAAATCCTATCGACCTAATCCCAATTCTTGGAAACATGCCCTTGTACTGCCTGTTGCCAAATGTTCTTCCCGTGTGCGCCCTGCCCTGTTGATTTCCGTCCTATTAGTATCTTACCGTTTTTTGGTTTTCGAAAATCCCATAGCTGTGATACTGCACTTCTTAAAATTATAACCGACATTAGGAATTACTTAAATGGGAATCAAGTCTGCTATCTTGCACTGGTAGACTTTTCCAAGGTTTTTGATAATGTTGCTCACTCCCTACTTCTCGAAAAACTCCACACACAGTTTAGTTTCTCCTCGTCTGATCTCAAGCTTATGCATAGTTTCTTAAGTAACCGTTCGCAACAGGTAATGTTGCATAATCGTGCATCAGCCTCAGCCATCCTTTGCTGTGGTGTTCCGCAAGGTGCAATTCTTGGTCCTCTTTTATTCAGTATATTTATTAATGACCTTCCTGCAGTAGTAAAGAACTCCAAAATCCACATGTACACCGATGATGTACAGCTGTACTTCTCTATACCTAAGGACATAAGGTCTGTATGGAAACTTGATGACTTGTGCCCTACTTTTGCACTTAGCAAAAGCGCTACTCCTGCCCCATCTAATGCATGGCTACTTAGTCTTTCCCTCGTTGGACGCTTCTTGTGCTCGGAAAATTGAAGTGGCATACAATGATTGCATACGCTTTATTTATAATCTACGTCCGTATGATCACACTACGCCTTTTGTAAACAATGCCTTGGGATGTTCCTTAAAAACCCATAAAGACTTGAGGTTGCTGCGATTCTTTCACGACATACTTAGACGGCGAAAACCTTCCTACCTCTCCGAGTTCCTCCATCTCTCGCGATCGCGTAGAAATAACAATGTAATTATTCCTCGGTTTCGTTCTTTGCTAGGCCAACTTTCATACTTTGTTTAAGCAGCTCTGCTCTGGAATTCGCTCCCATATAGTCTACAATTTATTGAATCAATCTGTGTTTTCAAAAGGCGTCTTTTTTAATACCTTACGGGCAGAACGTCTTAGAATGCGAATACCATCTCAATTTGTTGCACTTTTATCATTCTCCTATCAAAATCAAAATTTCAAATCTCACTTTTTCTTTTTTTTCCTCTCTTTTTTTTCCTCTTATTTTTCTTATTTTTCTTATCTTTTGGGTTTTTTTATGAAATTTATGATTTACATTATATATCTTAGTTCTAGCTCTAATGTTAACTCTATATTTTAAGTAATTTCTTACCACCTTTTATTGTACTTATTTAAGAGTTACTCTTTTGTACATATATTGCCTAAATAAATAATAATAATAATAATAATATCGTTTCCCAGGTGTAGATTTATAATTGCTGACATGAATAGGGAATCGGTTACGACAATGTTTGCAACAAGCTTTCGCCAAGGAGCCTCAAACCCATTTATTTGGAAAACAACCGAAACGAGAATCAACAAGATGCAAAATTGCGTCATCAAATCGATTGATAATTGGACGTCTTGCGTCTCCATACACTCATTAAGTCAGTGCAGCATTGAATCATGCCTGACTAAATTTTATCGCCAAAGGCATTGCGACAAGGGGTTCGGAATCGGTATTTGATTCTTTACTCATATGAGTATTTGGCTTTCGATTATACTCATATCAGTACTTGATACTTTTGACCGAATATCATTACTTATAGGGTAGAATAGAGTACCGAGTACAATTTGCGATCAAGTCAGAATTCAAGCTATCTGTAAGTTTATATCTCTGTCCCGAATATTTTCCATATAAATGCTTTATACATCCATTTCTGTTTCAATTAAGGAGGGTTTAGGACCGTTTATATCCCAAACGTAAATTTGAGCCCTTTTATCGCATAGAAGTTTGTATGCTTCCCTGTCTACTCACCACGTTCGTGCAACAGAGAGAAAAGAGCTCCAATTTGCGTTTGGGATCCCAGCGGGAAATGGAGTGCTGCAACAGCGATTTTTGATCACTTCTTAAAAAGCTTACAGCACTCCCGTTCCCATACCAGTTCTACATACTTTTTAACATTGCATGTCCATTTAATGATCCTTCCATTTAATGATCCTTCAAAAGCGTTTTAGAAGCATTACAAAAAAACTTTTTAATAAGGAGGCCTGCTTTTATTTCTGTTCATCTTATTCCTTTCCAAACGCGAGTGTGGTTTTGTCAAAGCGGTCCCCCAACTAAGTATTGACCACGTCCAATGCTGCTTGGCCTCCATATCGAACGAGAGCCGGTTTATTAAGTATGCTAATGTCATTCTTTATGGTCACCAAGATAATCGCCGATTTCTTCGTCCTATAATTTTTCTGAAAACTCCAATAATGCTTGGGAGCATATTTGACAGCGCTCAAAATAACCTCCCGTGAGCAGCGCTCCTAATTTTTCCCGCTGGGATGTAATCGGGCCTTTATAGGATTGAATTTGTATATCCCATGTAAGCTACTATACATAAGTATTTGTAAACTGTCCCAGCCGGAAATCGAATTATGTATACGCTAAGGTAGGTCGTAGGTATAAGACAACCCTTCGTTGAAAGTGATTAGTAATGCCAAAGCAAGGAATGGTAAATTTGCCCCTTTTGTTTCCATGTACCCGAAACACATACTGTCGTGAGAGAGTAGGTATATGTAAAAAAAGTACTCATCGATTCTCAACGAATCGAGTACTTTTGAAGGAGTAAAAATACTCATTGAGTAATTTTATTATGATTCTACTCATGAGTATTTACTCGACTTCTTTCGGCCGATTCCGTATTCCTAATTGCGACTACTCCAACGGAAATAGCTGCCTCCTTCAGCCATGGCAATATTTTCTTCGCATTACAAGACTGGCCTGCACGGCTCATTCGCACACTTTGCTGTACTACTTTTCGTGCATAGTATTCCATTGTGGAACCATCTTCCGCAGTAAGTAATTCCGAACTTGTACGTCACCCTAGAGTTCAAAGGTAAGGTTCATCTGCATCTGCTCAAGCTTGCTCTAGCCCCTTTACTTTACTATCTTCTTCTATTCTGTAGCCTACAATACACGAATATTTAAAAGTTCAATATGTTTGATGATAAATTTGAATATTATGGACAATTTCTTTTTTTACCCTAAGGTTTTTAGGCGGCACGACCACCCAATCGCTTCACTAAAATCACATTTGTTTTTATAAATTCTAAATTGAAACGGTTTAACTCGAAACCTGAAAAACAATGTCCAATACGAAAAACGAATATGCAAAATATGGTTTTAAAGCCTAAAATAGTGACGTCAATAATGAAACACTTTGTACGTAGATTAGGACTGTGTAAAAACGTTAATGATAGAGTGGAAGCAATCATTGGAATATATTAACATACATCTATATTCATACAGCCAGACGTTTATTGATTCAGCCAGTTTCAGATCTACACCTGCGACTCCATGCTGACTCAGTTAATCACCTGACAAATCTCATATCGTTAAATCATTATAGTTTAGCCTGGCCAAAAAGCCGAAACCCAATAAAATATAATAAAAAAATCAATCTGCAATCACTTATCTTGATAATAAATTGATTGAAAATAAGGTTTCCTCGTTACTTTAACCTTATGGAAAGAAGTAGGACCACCGCCCACTCACTCACCTCAAGAAGTTACGTATAAAGCTTGAAGAAGCTGACTAAACACGAGTTTAGCTATAGATCGGCTCGTACTAAGGCACACATATAGCGGTTGAATAAGTAAGTAGCCCCTGTCTACACATCTAGCTTCATACATAATTCAGCTTGCATGAATCTGATATTGCGCAATTGCCTATCTCTATCGTGGCAGCATTTCCAGTGGGAGTCTAGCACGGATCATAATCATCTCGCAATATAATGCTAGCAAACAGATCCACTCTACGGACTGCACTACAGACCAGAAGATCCATGATATTCAGCGATTCAGTGGATCAAGTGCACCCGAGAAATGTCCAAGTTTGTCGGTTGGCCGAGCTACCAGGTGACATTTATGGTTCATAACAATATCAACCAAGTCTGGGCACATAAATACTCTTGGGTCTCAATTTAGTTCGATTTTGTGCAATTTATTTAATAATTGATTAACTAAATGGAAATTTATTCGTGGAATAGATGGAATTTGTTCAGTCGCTTTTGATGGGTATGACTGAGGCGGATTTTTTTTAGATAAGGTAATTATCGTGGAATTCCTTTAATCCTCTGGAGATGGCTGCGGAGTTGATGTTGTTACTGTCTTATAGGATGTTTGGAACGGTGTGGTCGTCTTATTGGATCGGTGACGATCCTATATGAGTGTAATCATAACCGGTAGGCCTAAGGTGGGTGCCTAGATGTGGTCAGATGGAAGTTGACTTGGGTTTGAGGTGTGTCACTGATGGTTAACGAAATTGTAAATTCCTCCTGTAAAGTTTAGAGGAAACAATTGAAGATATTAATAAGATGAATCTAAAAAGAAGATTTTCAAAGTCTATGTGATGACTTTTTTCAGTGAACAAATCAAACTTAGAAATCACTCTTTGTACTACCAGTTTGTCATGTCGTTTAGGCCATAGTACAATAGCTAGTAGTAAGCTTGATTTGAAGAATAGAAGAGAATAGGAGAGGTTACGGGTTTGAGGATGCTCAAAAATAAGTCGATGAACCCTGCATTTACACTTTTGGTTGTTGTACGTGTTCAGAAATACTATATTTTTTGACATTAATTTTGTGCGGTTTGTTTCCGAAAAGGCGATAGGATTCCGTACAACTTACAAAAATTTCTTCGACAAAAATTGGCTTTAATTAGTTCTTAGTAAAACCAACACCACGGCAATTTGTACAACTATTTCATAAATTTATCTTCTATAATTTAGTATACTCATAAAAAACGTTCCATTGAATATTTTCATTAAAGGTTTGGAGATGTTAAATTACATAGTAAAAAGTATTTACACAAAGGCATGATTTTCTGTCCTTTTTAGGGATATACACTGCAAACTCAAGTGTTTAGTTTCTAAACACTTAAAGTGTTTAAACCGTTGTAGTCAAATTTTAAATTGGGAGCGGAGTTTAATGATGTTAAAACACTTCAAGTGTTTCCCTAGTAAACGTTCGTAGCTTATTTTAGGAAGAAAAAATGTTACAAAACCCTCCAATTTATAGCGCTGGTTGATATAAGAATAATAACTGCGGTATCGAAAAGCTTTATTTTTGTTTACCTTTTCATTCTCCAAGCGCGAGATCGTTTTTCAAAGCGGTCCCCCACTAAGTACCAAGCCAGTCCAATACTGCTTGACCTCTTTGATCGAACGAGAAACGGTCTATTTGAGAGTATGCTAACAAGTTTGCACCCTTTGCAGTAGTCAACATAACTGCCTGTTTATTTCTCCATAAGTGTTTATTATAACTAAGTGTTTATTGCCCCACCAAATGTTTAATCGATGAATAAGTGTTTCACTTTTAAACATTTTTATCGTTTTGCACAAAGGATAAAATTATTTCTTAAACACCTCAACAACAATTTCTGTTAAACATTTTAAGTGTTGAAAATAAAATTCTTTATTGATTAGATTTTGTGCATTAATCACTTCTTCTGTTTTTAAACACTTTACAAAGAATTTTATATAAAAAATTTAAAAATACGAAATATAAGGGAGTCAGTGAAAAAAAATTTGGAAACGATAGTTTTATCGAGTTAGAAAAGAAGAAAAGTTTTTTCTGGAGGGATACGGAAAAAAAGAACAAGGGTAGAGAAAAAAGGAAATGTTGATAACCCAAAGCGTGAATAATTGGTAAATTTAAAAATTATTTAAAAATGTAACTAGATTTTTGGTCCACTTATTGATAAAAGCAAATAAAAATAATTTTATAAAAGTGGAAAAAACATTAACTGAAAATAAAATTTTCTTGTATGGACCAAAAATGATAAGACTGTGAGTGTGTCGTGTTTTCCCTTCAGCGCAGAATTACCAATTTTGTTGAAAGAAGATAATAGTCTTTGATATCCGGAAACCTCATGTTATCTTTGGTTCCAAGAAGTTTTCCTGTGGGTGATTGCAATAGATAAGAATATTGGCCAAGTCGCTGGTGTTTTGGGTGTCAATCTGTGGGACACCATAGCCGGGAATTTTTAGCTATCCGCTAAGGCTATGAAGAAGGAAATCAGGCGCGTTTGATGGAGATGGGCGAGTGTTCCAGCGCTTAAGAAAGTTGTCTAGAAATTGGAAATCTGTCTCGGACTCAAGCTGATTTTCACGAGCTATGGAACCTTTAGCTATTTATTCGACAAGGGAGCCATACTAACTGGGTGCTCGTACTTAAACTAAACACAAATGCTAAGCACACTTTTATTACAGCTCTCAGATATTTCGTCTTTAAAAAAATTGTATGGTAATGAAATTTGGTATTTAGTCAGTTTTCCAATAAAGGAAAAGGTATATGACGAGTTCCGGGCCGTGCTTTGTGAAAATCAAGAGAAAATTCGATCGAACGGAGTTTCCGACGCTTTCCCGGCTGTAACTCGCGAAAAACGTCGAAATTAGAAAAATGTCAAGAGAACAAAAATAAAACTATAACAATTTTCGACAAAAAAGGCTCTGTGAATTTTTTAAGTAAACTCAAAGGTTTTCTCGGAAAATACCTTAGAGCATCATAATAACGCTCGTTGTTGGAAACGCCCGACATTTTGAACAAGAGAGAACGTTTTTAAAGTTGTGTCTGATATTATTGAGGCTCTACTGGACGGATTTTGACAAATCAAACGGTGTATTATAGGGGAAAACCTAAGCTTGCAGAATCTTATGCATACATATAGGATCAAATTTTTCATACCCCGGAAACTTCTATAAATGGCCGCAACTATTGGTTTTCCTAGTTACAAGTGACTATACTGAAAATCGACGCAAAATCTCACGTAGTCCTGTACCAGTTTTGAAGCTCATTGTATGTAACTCGATTTAAGCTTTAGCATCTTTTCCTTACTTATCTCATTTTTGAAAAATGGGTCTTTGAAAATCAACGAGTACGAGAACTTCTTTCAGGTTACAATTTTCTTATTTTTCGAGTGTCCTCTAAATGTGAAACGGACGTCCAAAAATTCTAAAAATATTTCAGGATAAGCCAAAATTTGTCCTTTAGCAGCTGTGAATTTTACATTATATGTTAGTAACAGGAAAATATTGAAAATTTAATTTGTTTAAACATTTTGCAAAAAATGCGGATTTTGACTTTTTTCCAAGATTTTTGTTGTATGCGAGTATTCTGAATACGTTATCATTTGAAAATGAAAGATGAAGTCTTTTCTTTCATTTTCCATATAGTGGTTTACCTTTTCTGCAAGTGCACAAAAGAATGCACGAAATGCTGTTCCTGCCGAAAAGCCGGGTTATTGCGCCCATCAGTAGGTATACGCTCATTGCTACAGTATAGCTGCAGTAATATCTCTGGTATGAATGAATTTGAAGAGAACTCGGACGAAGAAAATGAAGGCGAATTGGACAACTACGGCGATCCAGACCCCGAGACATCCAGCAATAAAGAATGAATGGAAATAAATATACCAACTTTCTCAATTTTTTCAATATAAGCCAAAATATTTTCTTTTAGGTATTTTTCTATTCAAAACATTAAAATATAAAGAAAAAAATATGGGAATCTGAGGTTGGCCTCTTTGGGCAACCAACCTGAGTCTTGCAATACATTCTCTTCAGTTTGTTACCAGCTTTCGTATACCTTCTAGCACGCAATCCATCCACCAGTCTTGGTCATCCTAAGCTTCCTTTTCCTGATGGTCTAAAATTGAAAATCCTAACTAGCGTTCTTTCTTCAGAAGCTCGAACAACGTGTCCAAGTCCAAGCCATCGTAGTCCGATAAATTTTATGTAATTTTCATAGATTTCTTCAACCTGTTCGATTCTAATGCGCCATTCGTTTTGGTGAACCCTTACAAGACCAAATATTCTTCCTGGGATTTCCCTTTCGAGGGTTTTGAGCTAATAGTCTGTTTGCTTAGTTAAAGTCTAAAGCTTCAGATCCGTGGCATAGGACGGATTAATGGGTGTGTTTCATTTTCATTGGAGTAGGTACGCCGGCGTAGTTGGAGTAGTTGGAAAATGAAATGGCCTTTTTCTCATCTGGCGTACTTCATAACATAATAATATTCTTTAAAGTGAGAATATTTGGCTTTAGTGAATTACAAGTGTTTAAAATTTATAATATTTTTTATTATTATTGAACTGTTATTAGTCGTAACACTTTATCGCAATTCAAAAAATACTAAAAGCCATCTATTGGAAAAAGACAACGTAATTACTCCCTGCTGCTACTCCATAGCATGGGCTAGTGTAGCTGCATCTACACCGAAGTGCGCCCAACTACTCCGGTGTACGTACTCCAATGAAAATGAAATGCACCTAACGTTTTATATATTCTCATTTTGCATTGCCCTTGGTTTTACAGAATTGGGACTTAGTTCGGAATAGGTTCAATTGTGACTATGTCATAAACAGGCTAACCTGTATTTTTTTGTGAAGATTCTATTACAACCATTAAGTTCTGATTTTCTAATTATTGCTTCCAATTTCAAAGTAATTTTAAAAAGTATTGGTGAGATCACATCTCCTTACGCAGAATTTATTTTCGAAAAAAATTTATTGAATTGTAACCTAGTATTCTCACAATTGTTTTCTTCAATATTCTGACGCCAGTATTATTAAATTTTTAGGGAAACCCATTGGTCTCATGTTGCTCCACAGCTCTCTCTTATTAACCAGATTATAAACGTTCTACAGTCTTCGAAAAGAAGATGTATATCAATGCTTTCTTCCCAGCATTTTCAAGTAGTTGTTTTATTATGAAAATCTGGTCTGTTATCGATCTGTTCGTTCCAAATCCTGCTTGGTAATCTCCTACTTTGTCTTCCATCATATAATGGCTTCAGTCTACTTCACAAAATATGTCGAAGTACTTTGTAAGCTGTGTTCAACAGTGTGATTGGACTGTAGTTTTTGCTCCCCAGCATTTTTTAAAATATTTGTGAGTTTACCATCTACAGCTGGAGCCTTATGAGTTTCTCTTTTTGTTATGGCATTTACAACTCTTCTGCAATAGGCTCTGGCGATTCGGTTTTGGTATGATTTTTGCTTTGATTGCCTGGTTTTTCTTATATACAGGTTATGTTAAAGGAGTTTCTAAAGTACTTCTCCCAACACTCAAATAGTTCAGCGATACTACTAGATATAGAAGCATCCTCCATTTTACCATGGTGCAGGCGGATTTGTATCTCTTCTTTATCATGTTAACTTTTTTCTAGAAACCCTTACACTGTAGCTTTGCTCAACTAAACGGACAATCTCTCTGAAATAGTGCGAGTTCGAAAACGCACACCTGCAGTCATTCTGCAATATTCAGCAATTGGAAGTCTGTAGCTGAATATTGCAAAATGACTGCAGCCTTGCGTTTCCGAACTCGCACGTGGTCTAGATATTTCACGGTGAGCTTGAAGTAAGTTTTTATGAGCTCGAAAGGTAACCCTGGTTTTTCTGTTGGACTATGTTCTTTGACCTAAAAGAAGACATTTTGAGTCAAAACTAAAATCATGTAAGCGCCCCTTTTCGATTTTTGGCCCCCCAAAACACCACCACCTAAAAAAAATTCTGTTTTTGACTAATATCTCTTAAACAGTAAGTGTTATCATAAAATAGTATTTACAAAGTTTGTATATTATACGATTATCTACAAAAAAACATATTACACATTTTCCCGTACGATTTGCCATTAATGAGATATCGCCGTTTTAAAGATTTAAAATACTCATTCGCGACGAGAATGTCATCAGATGCTCAATAAATTTTTTGTTGGACTACGTGGCTAATATTTTCAGGGGTGATTCCTGGATGTATTTGGGGAAAAAAATTGTTCTAGAGAGGTGGTCTATCCCCACTATCCACTAAAATACATGGTGTTTACGAAAAAAAATTTAATGTTTTTAAAATTTACTTAAACCTGAATTACTCCTAGACTAATTATCGTAAAGCAACAAAATTAGACTCACCTTTTAGGTAAATGTGTATTCTTTAATTTGATGTAAAGATCAAAAAGTTGAGTGACTCCGTTTAGAAAATATGTAGGTTTAAAGTATGGGCAAAATGCTGAACAACGAAGAATATTGGGATTTTGCTCACACTTTAGACCTCTTTCTTTCTTAATTACTTGTTCTTGTCCGTTCGTGCTGCTATGTATTTATTATGATTTCCTCTTGTCCTTATTGTAAAATACACCTTTCTTTCGTGATTTCTTATTTCAGTGCGTCTCTTAGATTGATCATCAAAGAATTGCCTTTTCTTTCGTTTTTTTGCGTCCTTTGTTCCTGCACTTTTTTCTTTTACCGATTTCTGCTTTAGGTTCAGATCAGTTTCCATTTCCACAATCCTTGTTATTTCCTCTAGACTTCCTGTTAATATTCTTTCATACTATGGTTTGTTTTCTATGTGACAACTTTGTTTTATTGTTACTGTTTCTTCTAAGTCTTGTCGTTAATTTTGTCGCCCTCTTGTTCCCAACAACTAATGATCGATACCCACCTTCGCTCCTCGGTAAATTCTTACATCCAGTATACTACAACCATTCCTTGATGTATTATGGACCATGTTCTAGCCGTTTTGCCATTTCACAAATCCCAATCAGACTAACATTTCTTCACGTGGTGTAATATTTTTGATGGGAATAAAATGTGTGTAAATACTCGAAAACAAAAATGAATTCAGCCGATTTTTATTCTCCTCTTGTTATATGACATTCAGAGAACGCTTCAAAAACAAAATTTCCGCATAGTTATAAATCAGGCCTTTTACTAAATACTTTTGACTATGGCTGTATGTTTCGCCACAAAACTACCAACGAAGGGTTCATGGTTCGCACCCAATCAGTGGTAAATTTGCCAACTGAGAGACTATGTCAAAAATTAGATTTCTTCGTCATTCTTTCATCTTCAAATAAAATTATTGTTTATGTTAAGTTCTTTCCGAAGTAGGGTTGGAATTGAATTTGTAAAACTGTTAAAAAATTACCAAATTACTAAAAACGCTGAAAGGTGATTAGTAAAAGCAAAAACTTAGTCGTTGATAACAACTCATCCCTAAAATATTAACGCCAAAAATAAATACAACAAAAAAACTTTTTTTTCAATATGAAATAAATTTTGAATTTTATTTGTGTTTTTTTTTATATAAATAAGTACAAAAGTCTTATATATTAAATATTTATCTTAAAACTAAATTTGTCATCTTTATACAATTTTGTACATAAAGGTAGTAAATATTTACAATAATTATCAATAATATTTCTTTTTTGTTTATCATATTTCTCATAAATAGGCACTTTTTTACAGATTGAGCAAGGTTTCCAGTTGAATACTGTTCATTGGGAGATTGAATCGCGAGTGACTAGAGCATCCATCTAAGAGCGACAGGGGTGGGTTCTAGGAACTAAATTTGGTTTAAACAACGAACGAACAACATTCGCCGAACATTTTTTTTTTATTAATTTAAATTCATTTTAATTCCTAATGCTCCTGATAAGCTGTCAGATAAGTTGGCGTTGTGCTCGACACTTGAATCCCAGGACATCCACCTTCTGTATGTTTTGTCAAAAGAGACATTCGCGAAAATGTTTTGCTGCACGTCGTACAGGAATATTTCTTAACATCCGAATGCGTTTGTAAATGCGCTCTGAGATTGGACCGATCAGCAAAAGCTCTATGGCAATGTTGGCAGCTGAATGGTTTCTCTCCAGTGTGTGTCCTGATATGTCCTTGCAGTAACCATGGTCGGGAAAAGGCTTTTCCGCAAATTGTGCACTTGCATGGGAGTGTATGGGTGCGAATGTGCATCTTCAAGGCTCCCAATGAAACATAAGTCTTATCACAGTCCTTGCAGCTGAAGCTTTTCTTAACCTGATTACCTTCGGCTGCTGGACAGTGGAATTGTTGATGCTTGGTCAATCCAGAAAATGTTGAGTAGGATTTGTTGCAATCTGGACACTGATAGCGTGGCGGTGAATTTTTCTCCTTGCTATCACCGAAGTTCTTTAGGTCACTATTTTCACGATCAGCGAAGCTTGCAACGGAATGTTTTGTAGAAAGATCTTCGGGTGTGGATCCTGTTGGTTCGGGGGTGTGCGATCGGATGGAATAGTATGAAGAATCGCTGTAAGCTGGCGAAACTGGTGGTTGATTTAGGGTGAATGCATACGGTTGATACGGCAATTGATATGGCATGTAACGGTGCTGTGGGATTACTTCTGGCTTAATAACATGGCTTGATGAGGGCTTAACTCCAATTGGACGATATACTTCAGCCCTGATCGGTGGCGATACAGAACTGGCACGTCCATGAAGATAATGTGGCGGTGGTGATAGCGATCCTTCGGATGGTGAACTTGGTGAATGTAGATCACCACGTAGTGGAGACACTGGCTGATGCTGCTGGATGCCGCGGTAAAAATCCGCTGAGTATGGAATATGGAAACTCCATGGCTGAAGACCAATTTTTGGGTAAGTTGGTGTTGGCACGATCACTGAGGTTTTCTCTTCACTGGGAATTATTTCTGGTGTTTTTATATCCACTTTATCAACGGTTAGATATTCTTTTTTAATGCACAAATTCTCTGGCTCGTCTTTAATTTCACTGTCGTCAAAGGTGAAATGCACTGGACGCTTCTTGAGCGGACACTTGCTATAGTTACGTTCCATTAATGTGGAAGGCATTTTGTTTTTTTTTAGTTCACAACAAAAAATTCACTTATAAAAAACTTAATAAGAATTAATAGTTCAAAATATTTTCACGGGTATTTCTCTAACACCTGAGCAACGATCTTGTTTATTTCTCTTTTTTTTTTTTTCTCCGAAAAAACTCAACTCAACTCGGTACGGAGCTCTTAGTGCAAGGGCAACAAGAGACGAACTGTGAACCGGTGGTGAGGTGGTCTGGGTTATATAGGATTCCCCACCAGTCCGACCGGACCGTCAGCACGTGCCTTGGAACCAATAGAAAGCCAGGAATCCTCTTCCCCTACTACGAAACCGGCACCCGACATCTGAGGCGGTTCGAATATTGTGCGCATGGAACTAAGAGGGAGAGACAGGTGTGCCGTGAAAATCGAGCACCGTTCCATTGTATATGCTCGGAACTGGGGTCTTATGACTCTGGTGTCCCGGTGTACCTTATGTGCATTATGGGCACCTCCAGAGGGCTACGATCTTCTGCACAGCACCAGCTTTTCATAGCTCTACGAGAACGACCTGATGCGGATGGATGAATGGATGGATTGGATAGAGGTAGACGAGGCCAACAACAGATGATCCCAGACGACACGCCGTGCCGTGCCGTGAGCCTTTGGGGTCCGTGAAGATGTGTTGCACGGTGGATTTCTTCACTTTTTGTCCTTTTATCCTTTTAGACTTCTGTGCTTTGACAGTTGCTGTTATATAATCAGGATTTGGGAACATGCAGGGGAGCAGCAGCATGGATCACAGGATCAGGAATGTGCCAAAGACGGTTGGCTCTTGGTTGTATATGGGCTGGAAACCGGGTCAGTGACTCAATGCGGCAACAGAGAGACCTTAATGGATTTCATTTTTCGTTCCACATGGACTCCGGGTGTTCATCTCTCTTTTTTCTGCTTCGATATTGGATGTTTTGTTTCCTATTGTTTTTCGTGGTTCGCCAGTTACGGCGATTGTTTACTTTTGTGATGATGGAATTTTTGATGAAATTTTTGGATTACGATTGGGTCTTCAGGGAGATTTTTGAGGTATATGCAAAATGGATTGATGTGGTTCCAGTGATATGATCGTGATGTGGTCTAAGGAATTGAGGCTTTGCAATTAGTATTTTATTTAGTAAATTTATATTTTTGTAAATAAATGTTTTGTAACTTGGAACACATTGAATTTTTTTAAATATTTAAAAAATAATTTGACGGATTGACATAGAAAGTAGTACTGGTAGCAGCATCGTCCAAGGACCGTGAAGGAGATATGAGGACAGGCCTAAAAAAGTGCGAGAAAGGAATAGGATCCTGCAAAGAGCGAAACTACTACTGGAGTAAATTCACGATTTTTCAGTGTCCAGAGGATTTTAAAACGTTCATCAGTTCTACAATGTCGTCGACTCCAGAAAATGTAGCTTCTTTTAACCTGAAAAGTTTGCGTGATTAAGCACCCTCCGCTGGCCTGTAAACTGACACTTGACAGTTCGAATTGATCAATGCTGTATATCATGGGGCTTAGAAAACCAACGAAGTCCAAATTCGTCGAGTGAGGCCAGCCTAGTCAACGCTGTCAGAAACTGTCGAAAGAGGTAAAGTCAGTGGAGGAGGAAATAGTTGAAGGTCAAGCATAGATGCTTTTGAGCATGAGCACTGCTAGAGTAGAGCAGTGATAGAATGGTTTAAGGCCAAAAATATAGTGGAACTAGAGTAGTCGTCAATGTCTCCAGAGTTCAACATTATCCCCACCGCACCTTACCTGCTTCCCAGTTCTCGGCAGAGTCCAATCTTTTTTCGCGCAGTGTAACTAAATGGAAGTGTGCTTGGAGTGACTTGAAAAAGACCGAGTGTTCAGCCTATTATATTGTTGTATCAGATCACAACTACTATTTTAAATTTAAAAACCTCTCTCCAGTCCTTTAAGAAAATATTACCAAACTCAATGTGTCTGTTCTTAGCTAGAGCCGAAAAACTGCAAAGAAAATGGTCGACAGCTGCAAGAAAATCGTCTCTCTGGCTTGTTCATCCCCAAAACTATGGCAGTTAGGCCAATGTCCTGCGATGATCAACACGAGTCTAGCGAAGTCCTTCCGCGGCATGAATAATAGGTTGCGTGATCTATGCTTGCTGTAGTCAGTAACTGAAGCTTGCAAGGGAAGTACATAGTTATATCTTACTTCGTTACACACGGTGGTTTTTGTGCATCCTCCACTGGTATGTCTACAAGATCAATATAAAAGAAGAATTGAAATAAAAGTCCAGGCTAGACTAGTGTATTTAAATAGATGGACATAAGGAAATCCTGTAAAGAAGGTTAACTTCAAAAAGGACACGATGGCAATAAATGTGCTAAAAAAAGGACACAACCCCACCTTCGCCATGACATGAACATCAGGGCTGGACTGAGAATGAATTTAGGACGGGGAAATTCAAAAATTTCGGCCCATTTCAATACATTTTGTTTTAACAATCAAGTAAAGTTCGTTTCAAAAATTTTCTTTAAGCATAATTATGAGAAGAGCTATGTGTGTATGTGTAGGTGTGATTGTGCGTACGTCCGTAATAATTTTTTCCTGCATGATATTGGGCGAACCAAAAAAGACCGAATGTTATGAAATTTTTTCCAAAGCACGTCTTCGTTGAGGTGCCGATCGAAGCGTAATAACTAAAGCATGATCTAAAATGATTTTCATAAAATTCGGTTGAGCCGTTTTTTTGTTTAAACGACGTAACGTGATTTTTGTACCTGAACGATATCGCGCAAACAAAAAATGATATCGGCTTAGTTGGGATACCGATCAAAGCACATTAACGAAAACGTGCTTTGCAAAAAAATTTCATAACATTCGGTCAAGAACTTTTTTGAAAAGGCACCATCTAATAAACCCAATGAAATGAAACCGGTTCTAAATGAAATTAACTTTTCTGGATTCAGCTTCCGATAGCTTCCCCATAAAACATCACTTGTCAACAAAATCCGAGCATTCTTTAAAACCCGTGCAAAAATTACGTTACCATTTTCCAACATAACTATTTTTTTCAGACCGTAGATCACCACTTTTTGGACTCGGAATTATTTTCCACGTCCCACATTAACTGAAAAAGAAATTGGCCTTTTCCTTCAAGTCTGACGAGTCCTTTATCGTTATTTGAACTAGCTTCTCTCAGGATTACTTAGGCACTACCAACCCTGCCAACTTCTAGAGTTATGAGTCGTCAAAGTCAAAATTTTGGTTTTTTTAACTACAATTTTAACTTTCAGTACTTTTTAGTCCAAAAATTACGTAGTTAACCTATACCTTTTTTTCCAAAATTAGAAAGTTTGGAATATTTCCTAAGAATAATGTCCGGACAATTTTTATACTATGCATTTAAAAGTTCTTGTTTTTTAATTTTTTGTTTCTCCCAACCTCTTCGTCGTTTCGTTGACATTTTGAATTCCGTACGAATGTCCTAGAAAACAATTCGGCAGAGCCTACAATAGAAGAATTTGCTACTTGAAGCTAGTTTAATTTATAATAGTAAAGGTTAAATTTGCAGTTTAGGTCAAATTTCAATTCGATACATTTTGAAGTCAAATAAAGAACCGAACGAATCTGGATTCGATGCCATCTCCTTCGTCTTCATTGCCCTGGCGAAGTTTGACTTGAGAACAGCACTCCGCGAGGTTCAAAGCAGGTGTACCACGAACGCCCTATAATCCAAATAAAACGGTCCTGGTCCCTTTTTCTAAACGTTACAAATGGGATCTCGGTGCTATTTGTACCCAGGGCACGACTCTGGAGTATTTAGGTTTAGTCTGGAAATAATGCTGAATAAGAGTCTGAACTTGAACGCACAACTGTACTACGCCATCAGTAAAGCCTGTGAAAGAAAAGAAAGGAAAAGCCTATGACCGTGTGAAAAGCTTTTAGGTAAGACATGAGGCCTTACACCACAAATTACGTACTGGGTGTACAACACGATCGTTAAACCTGTTTTTACTTTTCCCGCTACAGTCTGGTGGAGCGAGTCCAAATCCTCAAGTGCAACAGATTACAACGGGCTGCTTGCCTCTTCATTCCTGGAGCTAGGGGGGCCTGCCCCACAGCTGTTATGGAGGTAATAATTGGACTGACTGCACTCCATATAGAAATCCACCGGTACATGGGCTCGTGTTGCAGGACCCAACTCTAAAGTCTCAATTGCAATGGAAAGATGGTTTTCCAGACTAAAATACCAGCCATTGAGAATTACGCTAGGCTCAACCTTGCGAAATGATTTAAAGACGCCAATATTACAATTTTTTGTACAGTCAAGCCGCCAGCAAGGCTTTCTCATCGTGGAAGTTTCCCACTAAAATAGTTGGAGGGTACTGTAGCGACCAACACTTTTAATAATTCAATTTAATACCCGTATTCTAAAAGCAGTCACAAGTCACAACGCTAGCAGTTGTGAGTCTCAAATTGAGACAATTTGGTTACTAATTTTTCAGTCAGAATTTTGGCAATCTTCAAACAGGTTCTCGGACTTCACATACACTCTGCCCTACTGCATCACTATTTTCTGGAGTACGTTGGCTACGTTGTCGCCCAGGCTCATTACACGATTACCATGAAAGGTGAGTTTGTTGTGATTTGTCTTGTGACTGGGTTCTTAAAATACCAAAATCACAAGATAGTCACAAGAATAGTCACAAAATATTAATGACAAGCACGAGTCACAAAAGCTTGTGACTTATGGCTCGTCACATTTTAGAATAGGCAAGTAAATTTCAACCGCCAATCTACTATCGAAGTGGAAAACATCATGTCCGGCATGCGAAACAACCGGTAGGATTGCAGATCAACGGATACGGATTAGTGCTGCCCACGAGGCGAGACGAGACGAGATTTGGCCCAGTCTCGTCTCGGTCTCGAAAAAATGGGTATTTGCAGGTCTCGTCTCGATCTCGTCTCGTTTCGTCTCGAAAAGTCTCGAATTTCACTGTCAATAATACAAATTGCTCAGTCTTCTGTATTTCGAGAAATATCAATATGTGCCATATTAATGAAATTGTATACAAATATTCCTTATATGTCCATGCTAGTCACTTCGCAGACGTAGACACGTAAATCTGCCTTTTGCAGTGGCACCAGGGCGGGGTAGAGGGGATCAATGAATCGAAAGTTAATTTCTAATTTGTGTAGAGTTACAATTACGTAGAGTCCGTTCCAAAAGAGAAGAGGTATTTTACAGTCATTTCATTTCAACGCATTTCATTTTAAATGCGTTGAAATGTCAGTAAAATACCTCTTCTGTTGTGGAATGGACTCTGCATTTAAATTCCTATGGAATGCGTACTCTTCGCCTTGTCTCCGCAGCCTGCTCAAGTCATGTATTGGTGCCGAATGTTGTGCTCGTCAAAGAGCGCAGCGTGAAGATACTGAAATAGTTGTTGTCGATACGATTTTAAAATAACGATTTGATTTCGAGACCTAGAGATCTCGAGTGGTAGTCTCGGTCTCGTATCCATTTTTAATCTGGAAGTCTCGTCTCGATCTCGTCTCGAAAATCGAGACGAGACGATTTCGAGACAAGTCTCGTCTCGTGTGCAGCACAAATACGGATGAGTGCTTTAATAAAAGTCAACTAGGAGAGCCTGTTCAAGTACACAGTTCGATTTGGTCGCACATATTTCCTCTGTGTTTCATTAAAGTGTGTTTCAAATAAAGAACGAAAGTTGAATCTTTTCTTTAATACCAAAAGTATTATTATGTCCGGTAAAACCGGCATAGCTGCTTTAACGAACTCCAAAACTAGGCCAAGAAAAATAGGGTCTCGCTCTGCTGGGTCGCCAAACACTGCGGTATTAACGGCAATGAGGCTGCGGACAAGCTCGTGAGAGGTGTTTGAAGCCTGGACTTTTCTGTGACATCTCAAGATCCACCTCTAAAGCCCCTGATAGAGGACTGCGTTAACGGACTGAGCCTAACCTATTGGGAATCGGTCCCAGGTCTTAGATGGGCTAAAGAACTAATAAGACCCTTTTCCTTAAGGGGTGTTATCACTCTAAACCCAGCGGAACTTAGGCTTTTATTATGTGCAAAAATCAAGCTTAGGAATCACCCTTCCTTACACACACATATGTTTTCTGTGAACGTCCTGCTCTGATCTGGCTTACAAAAAGAACGATTATCAGAGTACTTCTTAACCTCGCTTAGGATAGGTCTTCTTCCATTAAAGGTCTTTTTGCCTTCGTCCGGAGGACTTCTTTTTTTATACGCTTTATATTAGCTTGACCTGTATGTTGTATGTTGTATGTTGTATGTTTCATGTAAACAAATCTTGCAACTTGATTTTGACCCACTTACAGGCAACGGATCAACTTGAAATTTTGCACATATGTATAGTTCGCGTGACAATGCAATCTGACCATTTTGTAAAAAAATCAAGATGGCGGTTCCAAGATGGCGGCCGAATTTTGTAATTTTACTCCCCGACCCCCGACATGGGTATCAAATGAAAGAGTATTACAAGTAGAATACAATTAGCTATGTGGCGTTATACAAAATTCAAAATGGCCGCCAACACAAAATGGCGGACTACCTTTTCTTTACAACACCCTCGGTATGGGTATCAAATGAAAGGGTGTGACAATTAGAATACAGAACTGTGTGGCGTGATTCCAAATTCAAAATGGCGGTCAACACAAAATGGCGCTTTACCTTTTTGTTTACAACGCCATCGGTATGGGTATTAAATGAAAGCGTACGACGAGTATAGTACAGTAAACTGTGACGTCATTTTAAATCCAATATGGCGGTCTCTACAAAATGGCATAGACTAAAAAATGGATAGACTAAAAAATAGAAAATAAAAAATATATAGTTTAAAAAAACTAAAAAATACTCTTTGATTTTAAAATGAACTAAAAAGTAAAAAATAATTTTGAATGTAAAGTTTTTATTGCTCCAGCCAGAATATGGAAACAACCTACCTTTCGAAATGTAAAAAAGCGTGGGCCGCTAGCGAAAATTTCCGGTGTTAATAAATATAGGAACAGAGTCCCACGCTGTTTTACATTTCGAAAGGTAGGTTGTTTCCATATTCTGGCTGGAGCAATAAAAACTTACTTTTTACTTTTTAGTTCATTTTAAAATCAAAGCGTATTTTTTAGTTTTTTTAAACTATATATTTTTTTTAAAAAAAAGGATATACAAACTGGAGAAAACTAGCAAAATGTAGAAGAGGACGACTGGAAGAAGAGACTTCAAGAGACCCACGTCCTAGAGCGACTGCAGCGCCCCATTTAACAGGAGAAAGAAGCTTCTTTAAAAATTTGCAAGTATAATCCATTGATCAATGACTGTATATTGTGTACTTTCAAATGATAAATTTCTAGTGCTCTTCACACAGTGGATGTAAAAGTGAAAGCACCGTCTTCTATATTTTAGATATTAAAACCTAGCAAGTAACTTTCCTATATTTTAATCTATACAAGTTTAGTAAATGTTAATAAATATTTCGTTAAAAGCAAAAACCAAAACGATTTGGTAATAAAAACTCAAGAATTCCAGCCTCTCGCTACAAGAAGCAGTCACTCTCCCCACAAGGCACTAAGGTATTAAAATATCATTAATTAATTAAACGGAATAAGATTGTGAAACGAAAACGAAACAATCAAAACTTTCAATACGTATTAATGTTAACGTAACATTTCCTCTTCCTCCTCCTGCTGCTACTTAAGGCACCGAAGAAGTGTATGTAACCTTTCATAATTAACCTTCATTCATCAAACAGAAAACATGAATTTTTTTAGCAGAAAATTTGTGAAGGAATTATTAAGTCTTGAGTTAATTTAAAGTCTGTCGAAGAAAAACCTGGTAAGGTTCGCCTTTAAAACGGAAATTTTTAATAATAATTTCTCTGGCAGTGAAAACATTCCCTTGAAGGAGGAGAATACAGGAAAAAAGGGTCGTAAACATTTTTATCGCCACTTTCAAAAATCCGTGGTTAATATTCGACAATGGCAGAGCGAGCGGTGGACAGGAGGAGGAATCTGTGTCAGGGCATACTGTAAGTCACTTTAAATCTGGCAAGGTAACCGCCGCGGATCGATCGGTGGTAAGGCGAGCATTTTCTTAAGACGTGAATCCTGTACCGTAACGAAAGGAAAGCAATAAGCAAAAGGCTCAAGTCAGCTCGTAAAAATCTCCATGAAACTCAGTCGTTAAATAATGAGGTCATCCCACACGAAGTCCTCACATATAATGGCAGCAACATGAATCGCAATACCCCCGGCTACACGAAAGTTAAATTTACCGCGCATTTGAACCTGCGGCGGCTGCGCCAGAGATCTTCCAGCCATCTTAAGGCACCACGATGCACACCACTTAAGGGACCATCTCGCGGGGTGCAACGCGTGCAATCTTCGTGCACCCAATGCTCATCCTTCGAAAGCATTGTCAAGTATTTGTCAGCAACAAATTTGATTTTTCGGACACACAAAACAGCAAAGGTCCCAAAATCGGGGCCAGGATTGGGCGGTTGCTGCGGAATCCCTTAAACGGATTTTATGTATATTTATGCACGGTGTGGCTTGTCCGCGCTCTCTCACTTAAAGGTATAACTGCCTTAGGACAGAGTTGCACTGCACAGGTATCCTTCGATTGCGAGCGCGGTGCAGCACGCGGGAAGGCGGAAGGAAGCCGCGACCGAGAATGGCCCCGTTATGGTTCTGGGCCGGGGTTTATTATGTGTTTTAAATGCAAATACCGTGTCCCCGGTTGTTTTGGACGTTTTTTGGGGGACGGAGCGGTGAAATTTTGCCACTCTGGCATTCAAGACTTAACCTCAAAAACGTTTTTATTGTCTTCAATTTGAATTTTTCTCACTAATTTAAACTTAAAGGCTTTTCCCTCCTGACTTTACCGAAATGAGTTTCTTATACAGAAAAGGTAACCCGGACCCAAGTTGATTGTGGGAATGAAAGTAAGGTTTGTGGCAATGTTTTCGTATTACACTTGTCCAGTACAAATTTTATGTGAGTAATAAAGGATATCCTGGTTTTTTACTTAATCGATTTAGACCGGGAGATGATGGCAGAAGTTCAAGCACGATTTTCTCACTCATGCCTCTTGGAGTACCGAAAGTTACATCAGAGATAAATAGAATCATCGCAAAATTGGGCGGTCCCCGCGGTGCCAACATTTTTTAAATAAATTTTTATTTTGTCACAAATTTCTGCGCTCTTAAACAATTTTCTCCCTTCTGTATAATTGTTAAGGTAACCAATCGGGAACCCAGATGAGAGTCATGTTATGCCTTCGACCGAGTCTATCTAGCACAGCTCTGCATAGCTAAACTAGCTTGGAGCACGGCATCACCAAGCCTAGAGCTCTTATAGGGCTATCTGTGAAAATCCCAATGTTACATCCTTGCATAGGTTCGAGGTTCATTGTCTAGTAGGCCTCTAGCCTAGACAGGCTTCTGCTCGAAACCCCTTAACGTCTTGAAGCCGCCGTTAAATATCCGTATATCAAATTTCTTCAGCAAGTCTCTGTTTCTTCACTTTTTTTGAAGGTACTTCGACTGCGAGATCCTTCATGAAGGTCAACCTGGGGGAAAGTAGTCTGTGGTTGTCTCAAGTCCAAGATGTTTATATGACCGTAGAGGGTTAAGGTCCAGGCCCGGATTTCTTCAGTATAAGGGCACTACACGAGACCAAGTGCTTGATGTGAAAGTTGGGAGGGGACAGGTACAAGAGGGTTATGACATTATAGGTCCTAGTCAACGCTATAGACACTACACCAGCGAGACGGACTTGCGAACTGGACCTACAACGGCGGTGTACATCCAGCGGATCATCTTTGGCAGCTTTTTATACCCTATTCCTCGATGTTTGACTTCCAGTTAAGTTTTGAGCCCAGGATAACATAGAGTGATGGTATGCCAGGAGAGGTTGAAGGTGGAGATTTCCGTTTTCTCTACGAGTAAATACGAGCGTGCCGTAACTATTTCGGAGTGGAAGTGGCGTCATAACCCCTTGGTGGGGTGGCCACTGGAAGCTATCCTGGGCTAATATGATCGGATCTACCAAGCCAAGATGTAAAGTTATCATATCGAAGGTTGCAAGGAACTGGCTAGTCATTGCGCTGTCCTTTTAACGATCTCCTGTGGTCAACAGCTGCACCCAGTTGTATAATGCCTTATCCTGATATGGGGGCTCTATCAGGATGGACCTTACCCTCCCTGCGATACTCATGAGACTTTTATGGACCAACTAAGCTGGAGATGGCCAATGCAAGAAAGGCCGTAGTGGAATTGGGAATTGGCATGGAGCACATCTCAGCCCTAATTTTGCAAACTTCTTCTTAACAGACCGAAGACAGATCGGCGGTCAGGGACCTGCGAAGCCAAGAAGCTGACCCAAAGAGCCACCGCTCTGCCCAAATTTTATGGACCCACCACCAGCTCGCATATCATCTAGGCGGCACACTGCCATGCCGGGCTCATCTAGTATGCTGGTTCCTAAATTCTCTTTGAATATTCTCAAGCTCAACATAGCCATTCTTTACGGCTTGCTTCTATGTTTTATGAAGGATTCTCGAATCAATTCGATTCGAACGTTGTTAAAGGCGTATCCTAGTTCTAAAGAGGCCACAAGGAAGTATTGTTTTTGAAAAACATTTACTATATTTTCCATCAGCTCGTGCAAAGCTGCTTCAGTGTATCTACTTCTGATTTAGTTATATTGAGCTAGCGACAGTATAGTCACAGCTACCGATTGGCGGATGTTGTAGTCGATAACCATGTCCATTGTCTTGAAAGCGAAGAATGATAAGCTAATCGGCCTATAATCCTTCACGAATTCATGGCGTCTTCTTCCTGCTTTTGCGATGAAGATGACTCGCGCCTGCCTCTAACTCAAGAGGACACACGCAGCTTTTGAACATAACATTTCGCTGGAAATAGACATCAGACCATGGGCGCCGGGAGGGGGGTGCAAGGGGGTGCACTTGCACCCCCTGGCTTTTAAACTTAATGTCTAAATAGGCTACAAACTTAAGATTTTATGAGAGAGGACAATCAAAAAATTGATACAGAAGGTAACTTTATAATGTAATTGTTATTATAAAAGCCTCATTTGTCTTGGGTGATGTCCAAATTCGTTGATAACGCTGCTGATGAATTCAGTATCCTCTTGCACTCTCTTTCTGTGAACAATGAGCATGCCTTGCATTTCCCATCGTAGACCGATTCCAAAGTACTAGTATTACCCGACGTAATGTGCTAAATGAGCGTTCGATGCTGCATGTTGTTGCTGGAAGAGTAAAACCAATCTTGATTGCCTCAGCTACAGCTGGATGAACTGGTGTTGCCTTAGAAATCAAATCTCCGCCTTCTACACTTTCGGACGGATGATTTGATCTGTGCTACTGCTTTGCAGTAACTCGAGGATGTTTTATTTCAACATCTAATTCGTCGCAAATTTGTTGAGCTTTTGCGAAGATGGCTGAGAGCTCCGTCAAAGCGTCAATACGATGAGATTGAAGCAATTCTGATAATTTACAAATATAATCGTGTGCTGTGTTTATATTCATGTTTACTTCCTGAAATTTAGTACAAGCGGGTTCAAGCTTAGCCGAATAACTAACAATCACTAGGAGCTTTATGACATAGGTTGGGGTTATTGCAATCGCGTCGAGTTGATGTGCTTTTACTTTTACTTTTAAATTCAGTGCCGAAAGAATTTTAAAGCCTCTGTGATAGTTGAAAATACTCTGATGCTTTTGTACTTTGCTGACCACCGTGTTTCACAAAACAGAGTGACATTAGGTATCTTGTGATGTCGTAATGTACTCTCTCTGAACAAATTTATGATTCCCTTAGTTGTAGCAGAGCTATTTCTTACTACGCAAACATCATTCAGGTCATTAATGAAAAGATTGAAAATATGGTTGGCACAGTGAAAGAATAACGTCATATGTCATTTATTTGTTTTTAAACACCGCTAGTAAGACCAGCCATTGCAGCACATTCGTCATATCCTTGGCCAACGAGGCGATTTTGAGAATAATTTCTGCAATAATTTTGAGTTTAATTCTTCCAAAGGTTCACATCAAATTATTGGTTTTCCGCTTTGTTGATCGCAGCGAAGATAGCGTACACCAATTGATAATTGTTCAATTCCACTAATATCAGCAATCTCGTCACGTCGGCTAAGACAGAAAAAACAGGAGCACGTTTCACTTCATGTATCTTGTCTGTATGAACATCAGAAAACGTTTGAATCAATTCGTTCTGAATCTTCGCTCTCGATTCCAAATGGTCCTTTAAAATGTTATCTGCAGATTCAATTTGAAAATTCAAAAGGTCTGTAAAAAATGAGCCTTCATCGCTTTTTCCGCGAAGAGGAAGATCGTGTTGTCCACAAAATAAAATCGTGCTGAGCGTAGTTTCACCCTGTTTTCTTCAACTTCCTTGTGATGCGCTGAATATAAAATTGCATGAACAGTTAGTTGCTTTCCATCCATAGTATCTTCAAAATGTTTAGATGCAATTGTAGCTTCACAATGCCACTGAGATGACGCATGGAATTGTGCAGCTTCATGAAACTTGTGATATTTTAGACAAGGAGACACAATAAATTGGCCTTGTACGCCGCGTTGAACCAGAGGTCGAAATAAGACGCACACTGGGCAAAGAAGTCCTTTTGCGGCAGATAAGTCTAAATAAGCGTTTATCCTCAGGTTTTACATCCTTTCAAAAGCCTAAGGATATTTCTTAATAATTTCAAACGAAGGCTGTCATCAGCATAAGAATTGGGATTCAAATGTAATCCTATATCCAGTTGGTTGGTACTAGATTTTAGAACAAATTAAGTTTCGTAACATTAGATGCACTCTCAAATTTTTTGGAACAGAAATATGAAATTTTTGTTCCAAAAAATCTATTTACAGAGTGCATCTAATGCTACGAAACTTAATTTGAAAAATCTTAAATTTAATTTCTTAGACTATCAACGCCTCCACCTCCACCCCCTTTTTCACTAAAAAAAAGTCTGCCGGCGCCTATGCATCAGACACATCATTATGATATGGTTTGCATAAATTGTACTACCTTCTATCAAAAGGAAATGGCCTATGTTATTTGGAAGGACGTAACGTGTAAAGATTAAACAGTGCGTCACATTTGGACGACCCAAAGGAAAAACCATTATCTGAAAATTAAATCGAAATCACATACTCCAAAATGCTAAGCAAGCATCTCAGTGCCTAATACTTCTTAAAGGATGCAAATTCCTCCTCCAGCTGTCAGCTGGGGCCATGGTCTACAAGTCCTGCATTCATTCCCGCTTTGAATTCAACTATGTATTTTATTTGCTTTGGACGAACACGTTTTGGCCATTAAGATGCTCTAGCAGTTCATCTACAACTTGGAGCTACAAAAGGTGTGGAGATTAGGTGCCCTCCAGAGACGATTTAAAATTATCGCTGGCATGCTAGTCTTCAACATCGAATCCACTGAATTTGGTACAAGGTAGTAGGTACTGCTCTACGTTCCAGGGTTTTCTAACTATTTTTGACTGGACACGGCACCCTATTTGACTGCGCTCCTGGGTAACACATCCCGATGCTGTAGCACATTTGAAGTTTTTCAGTGGTCCCAGAATTTGGTCACTTGACATTTATGCCGGTGCTAACATGGAAAGCAACTCCAACGCATAAACAACGTCCAATGGCTCATACAGTGGCGGATTTAGGGGGGGCTATAGGGGCTTCAGCCCAGGGCGGCAAATTTTCAAAACATTTTTTATATTTTAACCGGACAACGTATATATGAGAACGAATGATAATTTGAAACCACATGTCATAAAGAAGGTAGTAATCAGAGACTATTTACTGTACACATTTAATCCCAATCCTTTACGATATCCTTCCTAAACCAACCGTCGTGCGTAATATATTCGTCTGGAAAGCGATGTGTCAGATGGGTCTAAAGGCCCCAATACACGAGCGCTCCATTATGGCGACACTACAATGTTGCCAGTCCATTGGGAATTACTGCTGACATTTTCCGTCACTGATAGAGAAAAACGTTGAAGACGAAGTGAGATTCCAGATCCTGAAATGTAATAAAAATTGTTTATCTTTAATCGGTGATGGGAAATGCCCGTTATAACTCTTAAATAACAAAAATAATATTTATTCAACCTAAGTTTAAATTTAGTTTTCACGTTTTTCGCGATAGGCTAGTATTTGTGTGGTATTGTTGTTAGCAGTGATTATAAAAACCTGGTTGATGGATGATGTAAGAGCGGTGGTGGGGCGGCAGATCTCTTCCAGCCCTTAGGCGGGAATTGTGTAAATCCGCCCCTGGGCTCATATAAACACGTGAACAAGTTTCTGATTGATCATATGGGAGAAAAGTTTTGGATATAGCCAAGAAATATGATTAACTTCTACTGCAAACGCCCTGATGGACATATATAGGTACCGGAAGAGGAAAACTCTCATGCTTATATTCAAATCCACTAAGAACTTGTGAAAGCTGCTGCATTCGTAAATAAAGCAAAAATAACCAAGGTCCCTATAAAAAATAAAACAATTTAATTTCAAACCTAACCGAAAATGATCATTCTGCAGGTGTGTCCTAGTTTTTAAAATACCATCACAAAATCCCTACCCTCGTTGATCTCGCACAGAAATTGCAATCGACGGCATCTAATCGCAAGTCGGAGCAAGCTGCACAGTCCGAAAATGCTGAAATCTCAGCAGAAAGGGGTCGCACGTACCAAAAAATTCCATATCACCCTCCCTGTTACCCCTAGATGTTCCATCGTGTGTGTGCACATGTCAATTTGCTGGTACCTTTGCCCTCCTAGACACAATTCCGACAAGGATCAGATCGAAATTTTCGTTGCTGACATTATAGCTGCTGCTGCTGGTGTTGTTGTTGTTGTTGTTGTCTCGATGCTGCCCTTATCCTTGCCTCATGAAGGAGAGTGAAACCTGGAAGCCAAGGATAAAAATATATCCACATCTGTCGTGTGCCGGTTTACCGGTGTAATGTACAAAAAATAACACCAAACGCGAAGGGATCCTCACTTTTCGGTTCCTTTAAATAGAAAAGTAACCGCGCACCACTTCTATACATACGTTAACGTTGGTCCTGTGTACTTACTTGTTGGTCACCTATTTCTGATGCGCACGTTTACACACATCCTTTACGGAAAAAAATCAGTTTGGATGTGTGTTTTTGCCTACGATATTTATAGTTAGCTTAAGAGGTCCTAGACCTGTCTGGAAGTCTTCCTCTTCCGTATGACGGAATTAAATGCGTCCGTTTTTGGGGTGCATCCCTTGTAGATGGTTATGGGTATAAGGAGAAAATCTTAGAAGGGATGCACTTTCGGACCTTTATTAGAATTTGCCTTTGTGCAAACATAAAGAAACCGTGTGCAGCTGCCTTTTTATTCCGTTAAATATTTTTCAACGGTTTTTTTTCTTAAATCGGTAACGGTTGACATTGCAAAGAGATTTGGTATCTTTTCCTATTTTAATAAAGGATATTAGTTGGATAAAAAGGGACATTCGAATTTGCTGAGGAAGGGAAATAACGATAAGTAGTAAAAGGTGTTTGCTACACTTAACAATTGTATACCGTGCATATGTCTTATTGCGCAAATGACTAGTGCTATTTGATTGACTTCAGTTGTAAACTAGACTAGAAAGAATTGTTTGGACTAAGGCTAGTGAAACTACATATGAATATAATTCTAAAGTAAAGCCACAATCTCACAAAAATCTCAAGTGACGTGATGTGATTCCCCTGCAAAAGCAAAAATAAGAGTTGCACTTTTTTATTTTTTGGTGCCCTTTATTTTCATTTTCAAGTGCCACCCTTTATACTACCAGTCCGAAGGGATAGAAAAAGCAAAGGATAGGTTATGGGGAGTCGCGGGATGGACATGGAAGGCGCGATGAACCTTGCATTTGAACGATTGGATGTTGCATGAGTTGGGGAATAGTGACTGTGGAAGGTTGTTCCACAGTCGAATTTTTCTTGTTATAAATGAATTTTTTAGACCGAAGTGTGACCGAAAGCCTCTGTAGACTGTAATCTAAAGTAGTCATTGTGGTAAAAGCGATAAAATGTTGCCACAGCTACTACATTCCTGCGGTGGCTCACTGATGCCCGATTTCTTCACAATGGCTTATACCTCTGCTAACTTTATCCATAGTATATCTAGAGATATTGGTTTTTTTCACTTTTGCTAAGTAAGGGTTAAGACTTATGGGCTGGGTAAAGTTAACTGGCAAATTTTGAGGGTTTATCTCTTGGTTAGTGTCTAGTGTCAAAATATTTGTTGTATTTTTTTAAATATTTAGTTATATTAAAAATGGACGCGCTTATGAGTGTTAATGTTTTCTCAACCGATGAGAGCGAAGAGGAGAACATATTACAATTAGAAAGAAGTACATTTTAAGAGATCGTGCAAATCATTTTGAATTTTGGGATGATTCTGAATTTTTTGCACAATTTCGAATAACGAAATGCATTTTTTTAAAATTGTTTGAGGAAATTAAGGACAAATTAGCAGTAAATTGTAATAAGTGATTGAACATCTTAAATTTTATAGAATATGAGATTTTAAGGTCAAGATCATTATCACCGATAAACCAATTGCTGAATTTTCCACGGGCGAGTGGAGATTTTTCAGGCCTTTGCTATGTAAGTACAGCTTGTCGGGAGAATAGGAAAATAATTGTTTGAAAAATTCGGCCGAATTGGCTGTAGTGTGCGACCAGCCTTAAGCGAAATACGCAATTTCCAGCAAAAATTTTATACCATGCACCAATTCAAGCGTCTCATTGGCTGTATTAATTGTACGCACATTAAAATACAATCTCCAGGTATGTGATACTATTTTTTTTAAATTTTATATCTATTTATAATTTTCTTAATTTAATGAACTGTTACTGGAGGGGATATGGCCGAAATATTTCGAAATAGAAAAGGATACTTTTCATTAAATGCCCAAGTAGTTTGTGATGCCAATATGAAGGCAATTAACCCTAGATAGCTAATGTTCGTCAAAATGACGAACATCCAATAAATATCTCCCTCTCCCTTTCTAAATTTGTGCTATTTATGATTTGTGATTTATTAATAAAAACTGAAATAAATATTATGTTTTTCAGTTACATATTATCTTTTACTTATATCCTAGATGTCCTACTAATACAACAAACCTGATGAAAAATCACAAAATTTCACTAAAATTCACATTTAAAAATTTGTCGTAAAAAAGTCGAATGGTTAGCTTTTATGATGACTTCAGGAACGTTAGCTATCTAGGGTTAATATTGTTGCAAGGTGGTCAGGATCATCTCATGACTCCACTATATTCTCGCAGAGTAATTTGTGCTCGAGATTTCAAACTAATCAGTATTATAACGGAGTCCTACTTGGTGATGGTGGTTATACTGTTACCAAGTTTCTCCTTACTCCATTAATGAATCCTGTAAGCCGAGGAGAAATTAAAATTAATGAAAGGCATATTCGAACCAGGAACACAATAAAATGATTTTTTGGAGTTTGGAAAGGGGCCATCCATAAATTACGTAACGCAAAAATCGGTCATTTTGAACCCCCGTACCCCCTGTAACGCTTTGCTAGACCCCCCTTATAAATTACGTAACAAATTCAAACCCCCCCATATATATTTAAGCAATTCAGAATAATACATATTTTATATATTTTCGATTTATAAAATTTTATTGAACGATCGTGATTTTTTTGAGCGAAAATTTTAAGAATCTTTTTAAAAATACATAAAAATTTTATTCCTGAAGTACTAAATTTATTTCAGAAAAGTGTTACGTAACGTCGTGAACGTCTGAATTCGTCAATTCTGCTGCTTCATCCGCAAGACAGTGGCACGCATGACTCTTTTTCTTATTCTTGCCGTGATGTGGTGGCAATTGCGATTCTGATCCTAAAAGATATGACATTGTTAATACCAACAAATGTAATATAATAGATTAAATTCCAACTTTTTTGTTTCCTATATATAGGATTGGTAATTCCTCTCTTTCTATTACTGTTGCGGGTGATGCTTGCGACGTGGAAGGGGTGTTGGTTCATCGATTTTAACTGCAAACAAGTGACAAGCTCATATAAATTCTATGAATGCTCATTAAATTGCTAACCTATTAAATTTTCTTCTTTGTTTCCTTCGCCCCCATTTGTCCGACATCTTGGAAAAGGTGTGCAAGGTGTGTTCCACTATATCTCCGTAACAGTACATCTTACAGAAAATTTGTAAAGACGTTTTTTGTTTAGAATTAAATTATCTACAATTTATTATTAAGCTTTTTTGCCGTAAATTGAATAATTAAGAAGTTATAAGCCTTAGAACACAAAAATTAGTCACAATATTTTCTTTTAAGGGCTATAATTCCACAAAAAAAACCATGTCCTGCATTTTTGCAATGTTAAAGTACCATTACCATGGACTATTGGGAGAAAAGGCCTACCGCCTGTTCGACGCTGGTCCATCCTTAGCCGGGAACACTTTTTCAAGGAGTCGTATTTACTCCTAAGACTTTTAACACTTTTTAAAAAATTTCGCGTCGCGGCATTAAATTTTTCACAAATAATACTCCACGCTTTATTCTTCTCAGCGGAAGTTGTGCCATCAGTCCTCTTGTTTTCAATAATGTTTTTATGCTCTACGGCAAAGTCAATTAAAATGTTGATTTCACTTTTCGTAAAATTAGCACTACGTTGCTTGTCTTTTTCCATTTTAAGTGCAAAAATTTCATATATATTCTTCATTCATAAATCGCTCATTCCATGTCAAACCGAACGCTGAGTTATAATATTGATCATCCCGATTTTTTTTTAATTTTGCAAGCGCATTCTACATATGAAATAATGGAACCCATATTTCGGGAAAAAAATTGCGATTTTTTGATATAAATAAATTATTATTTGTCTATAAAATTTCATTACCATTTTTCATCATCAACTCACCAACTTAAGGTTTTGGAAAAAATATCATCGTGTTCCTACTTCAATTCTAAAGAAACAGTGAAAATTTGAAAACGGAACTCATACTCCCGAAATATGGGTTCCATTATTTCATGTGAAGAATGCGTCTAAAAAAAATCGGAATTATTAATTATAATTTTTACCGAAAAACGTCCGGTTTGGTATGGAATGACCGAAATGAGAAAATTAATTTAAATACTTACGCTTGTCTCCCAATTACAATTTAAATGTTTTTCAAATTGTTTCAACGTTTGATGTTAAACAAAAACCGCCAAATTAACATTTGGCGGTTTCTTTTAACGACTTGCGCAAAAGCCAAACATATGTCAGCAATTTGCGCAGTTGCCATATGAATGGCAGGTTAACTATCTGTGGAATACGTAACTTTGGAATCGCGTGAAGAAAACCGTCTAACATTTAATCGAAGTTTATCTTCATTCTCAAGTTAGAAAACCCGTGGATAAGTTAAAGTGAAGAAATCGGGCATGAGTCAATTGAAGAGCAATTGTTGCCATCACCAATAAGTTCGAAGACGCGGTTATGTATTTTGTCCAGCTAAGGTGATCCCGCAGCGCAGACGATGTCACATGATGATGCAATTACTGAAAGTAAGCTAACCTAGCAAGATTGATGAAAGAGGAGAGGTTAAGTGGAGACTGAGGGATGCATGAGGAGGGGGCGATTAAAAATGCGTTTGAACTTTGGGATATTGTATGAGTCCGGGAATACTGACTGTCAGAGGTCGGTCTGCTGTTCTACTTATAAACGAATTTTTAGACCATAGTGTGGGCGAAAAAAAAGGCCCTGCAGACAATACGAGTGAGCAGAGCGAGCTAATCTTTCATTGCGCGAAAAACATAGCCGAAGAGGCACAAGGTTATTTGGGGTTAGTGAAGGAGTCGCTGTGGTAATAGCGGTAAAAAGTTGCCAAAACTGCTGAATTCCTCAATGAGTCAATTGAAGATCAAGCGGTGCTGTCACGAATAAATTTTAAAAAGCGGTTATGCATCTTGTCCAGCGACAAGACGTACGATAAATTGCCAAACCACGGCCCAAATAGACGAATTCAAGGCGGAACTTACATCAACTAGGAAACCCTAGTTGATTTCTCGATTCCATAACAAGAATTATTTTCCAAGGAGGGGTCAGAGGTCAGGGAGGTTTGTCAACCTCTACCAAGAGGACCAGCCTCCGAATATGTTTGTCTTCTCCAGCATGGGTGGTATAGTTATACCTCTGGTTATAGGTTTAGAAATTTTACTAGGCATTGACGTATTAACCGTTGTCCTAACACTTCCTTTTTTTTCTGTGCTTGGGACCAGCAGCATATCCTCTTAGAGCTTAGATTAGCTTAACAATTGACCAGTTGAGATGAAGGTAAATGTTGTGATGGGTTTATTCCAAAAACATCAAATATATATGATACCCATGACTTTCAACCTAACAAAAATTCAAACTCACCACAATTTCGCAGATGTATTTTTTTCCTAAACCACTTAGAATGTAGCAATCCTTCAAGAAATCTCCAAGATAGCCACATTTTAACCAACAACTGATTAAAGACGCTAGTCATTAAGGACAAGGCAGAACCATAACTGGCATGCTGCCTCAAATTAACGTCAGGTTCCCGCTAACAATCTGACCCCGGTCATTAGAAGTCATAAATCTCACAAGAAGAGAATTCCGAAAATCACCTTTAACATTTCGGAATGTTTTTTCTTCCAACAAAAACGAAAAGGGTACCACAGAAAGTATCGAGGGTATATATGCATGCATCACCACCACCCGTCCACACTTGATTGCATTGAATTATGGAGCAACAAATGCACATAACAGAAAGACGAAAACGAGAGTCCACCTTTAAAGGTGCCACGATGACCGAAAATTCAAATCATCATCACAATCATTATTATTCGGCGTATTATACATATAAGTGGGGCGCCTCTCGACTTGAAAACAAACCTCAAAATCCCGAAATCCTTTTTCCAAGGAAACGTATCAAAGCCATCCTTTCGGGCTTAATTTGTTATTCCTTTTTTTGGGTATAAGGTGCCATTCAATTTTCCTAATCATCGTTTAATTTGATTGCGCCAGTGGAGGAGGACCGCTGCAGGATGGAGGTGTGCGTGTTAGCGCATTTCTTCTTTCGTTGTTATATTGATGAAGAAGACACCTGCCTCTGCCCACCTTGTTAATCAATATTGAATTGATCGGTCGCTGGTGATAGATCTTTTACACCTTGTGCTGCGATATACTGGCCACAATGGCATAAGGGTCATCAATTACACGGAAATCAGGGTTAATCTGTAATTAAATCGATGCTTTTTGAGCGTTGATTTTCAAATTGGAAAGGATTAACGATATTTTATAGGAAAATTATGGGTTATTAGAATTTTTATGGTATTGATGTTGTGACGTTATGGATATATTTTTTTTTTGAGCATATGTGATTCGTGTGGATTTTATGAAGAAATTTTGGTAATAGTTTATGGAGGAAATGAGTGGTTCTTGCTATTTTTAATTTTAGTGAAAAGGAAAAGCAAAATATTGATTGTCAATAGTCTGCTTGGCATAGTTTCTGAAATTGTTCAATTAGTCTAATTATAATTCAATTTATTAATAATTGTGTTAAGCGGTTGGGACTTCAATTTTAAGTCAGATACCTGAGTCTGTCTGTAAGAGATTATATTCATAAGAAGGCAGGTATGTAGGTCCAAGGACCGAGGACGGGGACAGAATTCGCGCTGAGAGAGGAATGGTGAAAAACCTTTACTTTAGTATATGGCAGTGTGCTTGGAATGACTTTAGATCCACTCTCCCGTCATATTCAAGTACCGAATTATTTCTCTAATTTTGAGCTTCGCAAACCCTGTCCTGTAAGATTACCAAATGCTCCATGTTTTATCCTAGCCGGATCCGGATAACCGCAATGAAAATATTCGGTGGTCTATTGCTTGCTCCTTGCCACAGTAACGGCAGTAAGTGATATATAATGGTATACTAAATCTTGCATGTTGCCCAATCGACCGGTGTCCTATTATAATAGACATGATTGGCGTTGTCGTACCGCGTCATCATCAGAAGGTCGCATGATCTCTACTTGTAGTAGTCAGGCCAAGTCCTTTTAGTCTTAGCGCAAGATGTTAAATTCTTCCACCTGGAGCTTGTTTTTGAAAGCAAGTGCATGGTAGTATCTCCCTTTGTCACACAAAGGAGCTTCTGGACATTCCTCACTGGTGGGTCTAAAAAAAATTGCTCCTAGTCTGGCTGGCTACTAACTGTATCGAGTTTTATATGAATCGGCTCCGTTTACAAGAGCCGCCCTTATTTCAAGACATACCATTCTTTTGACTTAGTCTAGTGTGCATTTGTTGCATTCTTTTGAAAAAGCGTGTCACGTTAGAGCCCATATGCCAACACTGTTCCAATCACTGGTGTGTAGATCTAGCGCAGCATGTATGACTTCAAGCCCCATTTCTCGTTCTCTCTCTCCATAAAAGTATGCTTAGCGCCATAGAAAGCTACACTGGCTTTCTTCGCACTGTCTTTGATGTTAAGCCGACTTAAATCGAGTATTTTTTACACAGGGAAGAAAACTCCAACCACACTGTGCACTCTGATTCGGAGCTATCTGTGTATAAAAGTTTTCCCATTCTCGTCTGATGGGGATCTGGACATCGAAACTTGGGTTGAAATTCAGTTTTGTTGTCATGAACTTAGTTGTCCCATGCACCATTGTTAGCGGTAAGTAGCGCAGTATTTTGTTGTGTCAGCCAGCTTCTCGTATATGTCAGGTGGCAACAGATCAAGAATTACATTCATTGCCTCAGTAGGAGTTATACACAGAGTCCCCGTAACTCCGAGACATACCATACTTTGGAGTTGGCCTAGTCTGGATTTGTTATATATTTTGCAAGAGCGGGCCACTACATGGTGCAGATGAATGACAGCACTATTGCTGTGTATAGCTAGCGCACCATTTGTAACTTTAAGCCTATCTCTTGCCAAAGGTCTGCTCCGAGTAAAAATAAGTCTTTCCCGTTCTTAGCCTGAAACAGGCACTCACAGAGTCAAAATGCCTCTATGGCACCCAAATGAGGCATGATACGCCTGAGTAAAAATTCTACTTTACCAAATGCAGCCCGCTACAGGCATGTATCAATAAAAGACGCACGGAATACTCCAAACGAAGCACGGCATGCTCACACTTTTTGTAGACTAAAGGGAGCCAAATTGGGGCTGATATAGGACGAAGAAAATGGGCAATTATTTTGGTGACCGCATAAAGGGTGCTATTAACGTACTCAGTTGGCCAGTTCTCGTTCGATTGCGTAGGTCAAGCAGCATTGGATGTTGTTAGTACTTAGTTGGGGGACCGCTTAGGAAAACGACACTCGCCGGCGCCGGCGCGTTTATGCTGGTCTAAAAATTAACCAGCTAAACTATTTTTATCGCGAGAACCGAAAAATCCCAACCAATTGGTTTTCCCATAATGCCAGACAGTTTTTTTTGTAGGAGCAGGAAAATGATATGAGAAATAAGCGTTGACTAGGCAGTGGTCCGAGTTACCGAGTGGTGTGTCAACGTTGACGGAATACCTTGTTGGATGAGAAGTAAGAAACAGATCCAGGGCGTGTGGTCCTTCATCTTCAATGTCCGGAACTGGAATCGTCATGGTGCAATGTTTATTAGTAAAGTTGGTTCGAAAGCAGGAATAGATGATAGGATAAGTAAATGAAAGTCTGGATGATGCTGAAGGTGGAGACCATGGACCTTGCGTTTGAACTCTTGGATGTTATAGAGCAGAAAATTGCACAAAGATGTAAGAAAAATCAAAACAAAAAATTTTTATAACGGGCTTCGATTTCGCAGTCGATATCCTCAATAGCAGGACCTTTTCTGAATAGTTTATAGAACCTTTTTGATAGACACATACTCCATAAAAATTACATAGTTGTATTTTCAGCGAATCTAGGATGAATTTTAAAATTTTACTTTCATATTCATATTTATTCCATGTGTTACCAACTTTTTAAATTTAGGCTCCAATTCTGTCGTCAGATTATAAAGTAGGCCATCAACTCTCCTCAAAGGTTCGTTCTAACCCTTTTTAAAAAATTATGTCCATAAAAAAATTAAAATTCTTTTATAAAAAAATTTCGATTAAATCCTTCTGAAGAAAACTAGTTAAAAAAAAATTGCGCCAAATTCCACCAATCTCTCCTACACACACTAGCCCTGTGCACCTTTCGTCCAATACAGTGAAATTCCTTTTCAAAACTGGTGCAAATAATGCAATTTTCAAAAAAAATCCCTTCACTGCACCTGCATCTTGCAATTCATCCTTAATTCATCTGTTCCTTAACTTATAGACTTCATGACAACCGCCATTGAATGGATCTAAATCTAAGAAAGTTATCCACCGGCATATCAGTGTACAGTTGAGCAATTTTCCAGGAATACACTCTGGGCCCAAAGCGTATTATTTTTCATCCTTGCTCCTTAGTTGCATTCCAGAGCTGCATTGTGGTGCACTCTTTGAGCGATTGCAATCTGCGGTAAAGTACAACAATATGCGTCGCTGAGTCTCAAAGATTTTTGCTGGTGTGTTGTTGTTGTGCTCTCTATCTTCCATTCTTTTTGCCTGATTTTTTGTTGACGAGTTTTTGTAAAATAAAAAAAATATATATAATAATAAAGAACTTAAATATACAATATAAAAAAAAATTGTTCTAAAGTCGTAAAGAAGAAAGCCAAAGGTCCACCTTTTATGTACTATTCAGCACTGCTGCTGCTGCTGCATGAATGCCTGCCCAAACAATGCAAAGGTGAACAGGTTGCAAGTACCTAAACGTTTAGTCGTACCTGCGCAGTTGCACTGGGATTTTGCAATCTTTTTTCCGTCAGATTATCAGAATTTTGAACGAAATTCTTTTCATGACAAGAGCGAAGAGAGACTCTCGGTTCTGATAGAAATGAAACCTGACATCAGGCCTCAACCTTACGAAAGATTTCTCGGAATTGTATGTTGGCCGCGCACTATACGAGTAAATACGAGCGTACTAACGGTCTGCGCAATCTTTTTAATGGAATGGAACCTGCACTTGCGCACGAATGGATTGAATGAAATTCCAGTTTTTCGGTGATGAATAAAAAATATTTAAAAACATTTTGCGATCCTTATAGAGTTGTCACCATTAAAATTGGATGACGAAAGAAAAATCCAGTTCTTATCTCAATTAACACTCGGAATCTTAAATCACGCGCTCGTTAGGGCACTCTCGTAGCCTGCAGGCACTTAGCAAGTGGTCCACGATAGGATGCTGGAAAAGATGCGGGTGGTCTGGCTGGTCTCCCTGGGTTCTAACAAATGTCGACGAGATAAGGAACAACTCGCTGCGGTGTTTTCTGAATAATTAGAAGTTTGCCTTGCTGTACACCAATGTAGGACTCCAGGCACTGAAGCCACTTGCATTCAATTGAAAGATTTTTCAAGTGATTTGGTGAATTGTTATGCTGAATTGTAAATTTGAAGTCTTAACAAGTAGAAAAGAGTTAATGGAGCAAGGTTTTTTTAGCAGTAATTTAAGGCATTCGATAGGGCCGAGTGTGTCGGTATATAGGGGCTTATGAATGAGAAACTTCTGGAGAGACGCTTTATTAACCAATGTTTGCCATTAATAAACTACCTTGAATCCTATGCCTATCAGGAAACTTGAACCATACAAAGTTTCGTTTTAATTGAATTATTGGTTTTTCTTATTAAAACCACTTCACTCTGCAAAATATGCTCTTTAAACTTGGTCCACACAGTCTAAATTACTTTTGGATATATGAATTTTCGGTTGTTATGTTATCCTCCCATATTTCTATTAGTCACATTTTCTTTGGCAAATTCAAAGAAGAATGAATTGCAATGGTACCTGAAAAATCTCTAGACAAGAACTCATAATCAAAAGACGAAAAACATAAGCATGCAACTATTCAGCGATCGACAATTCAAAACGATTCCTCACATTAACGATAGAGCTGTCTCTTCAAGAACACATAACATCGTGGTACCAATGTAGTGTTCTCAAAAACATCCTTGAACTAAATTCTTCTTTAAGGATTTCTTCGACAATACATCTTTCGATACTAAAGCAAAGGCTCTCATTAGACGTGGACTAAGCAATAAATTGGATTAATTCGATGTTGAGAGTTAAGGTCGATTCACGTGAACGTCAACGTACCGTCACGAGCCGACAACGGGACGTGAATTTTGCTGTCGATTCGCACTAACAGATAACGTCAACATTACGTGAATTGTTTGGTTCAGTCTAAGAAGAATTATATAAAGTATTGTCGTATTTGTAATGTAAATTGTTATTTGGAATACCAAAATTTAAAAAAAAAAGTTAGCAATGATCACTTTAATTTTGGATTAGGAAGAAGAAAATTCCTCATATCGCTGGACCTTTTCAATCAATTTTTCATCATCATAAATTATTCATAAATTAGTCATAAATCATAAATCATAAATTAGTTAAATCAAAAAAAGATAAACACTTTAAAAAATCGAAATGCATCCGTTATGCTGTTATGACACTTACTTTTTTTCAGACGAATCTTACACTTTTTAGTAAGGTTAGAAAGAAACAAAAATTCTTTACGGAGATTTGGCATAAGTGCGAAGGATTAGAAATATGCTAAAATTGAAGCTAAACTACGCGAAAAAGCTCAGCTAACTCGAAAAGTGCCTGAAAAAGTATGAACTTTTCATACTTTTTCGGGATCTTCATCTTAATTTTTGACATTTCAGACTTTTTTTTGACACAATTAAAAGTTCGTGGTTATTAAGTGAAATTGAAAAGAAAAAAATTGAAAAGAAAACTTGTAAGTAAGTGCGGTGAATATGATAATATTATGTTTTTGCTAACTATGAAAAAGCATTTATTAAATATTAGTGCAAATTTAATATGTTCAAAATTGAAACTGCACGAAAATGCAAAGCCGCCATCTTGTTCATAGCAAGATGTCCTTGTCTTTTCATACTTAAAAAGTAAATGCTGAAAAAAAGTAAGTGTCATAACAGCATTAACTACGTTCACATTCAACAGAATACAATAGTTCAGTAACGTCAAGGCACGTCACGTCAAAATATAGTTTCAACTAATCTTAACGTTCCGTTAGGTTGACAGTCCGTGATGTTGCTAAATGCGAACGCGTAGTATAAAACTCATTGCAGAATATTTTGACGGCGCCGTTGCCAGTACGTGACGGCACGTTGACGTTCCGTAAAGTGCGAATCGACCTTTAGCATGCTACCGATCACTTTGAGCTTTCTGTGGAGGGAGTTCCAAGTTTCAGGCCCCGCCAGAGATAAATAAATTCAAGACAGAAAGGTATGTAGTATTTGTAGATTATACTCCAAGGCGTGAGCTGAAAAATAAACCTTTTTTAAATTGTTTAGCAATCTAGTAACTACATACTAATAAGCTATTTTTGACTTACTAGTAGAGGGAAATTGTCATATTATAGTGATGTAGTTGGGAAGTTGGATTTTTTTGTTTTTTTACTTTACATATGTTAAGATAAAGCGAAAAAAAAATTTCTGCAAAATCGGTCCTGTGCTGCACGAGAAAATTGCATAAATGTCCATTTTTGATGCATTTTGAGTGCATTGCTACAGTATTTTTTTAATTTCACCAGTTCTGTTGGTCGTAGAAAAATAAAACTATCGAACCTCAAAAAACCAAAATGAATGAAATTTTGTTTTATTTTATTAAAAATGCAATAAATAACGGGAAAAAATTGGGGAAAAGATGTATTTTGATGCTATAAATACGTGGTTGAAATTTAAAAAAAAATTTCGATTTTTACGGCAACAATTGGCAGTTTTCGAAAAATTTTAAAATTGCCGCCATTTTATGCCAAATCATCGTACGGTTTCAATTTTCAATTTTTTGCCCTTTGCCAACTATGAAAAAAAAGTAACGAAGTATTGCGTATGCTCACAAGAAAGTACATAAAAAAACCTACAATTTAATAAAAAATATTTTACCGTACGATGATTTGGCATAAAATGGCGGCAATTTTAAAAATTTTCAAAAATTTTTCGTGCAGCGAAGGAGCATTTTGAGTTTATGATTTCATCCCTCATGCGGATGCCAGACCTTATCAAAAGGCTGCGCAACATCCAAAAATATGAACAAACCTTTTTTCTACCAGCAGTTGTTTAATAACATTAGTGATTCGGTGGACCTGGTCGCTCGTGGAATGTTTACACCGAAAAACAAACTGGTGATTCGCGATGAGATATTTGTCTTGGGTGATGGGTTTTTATATTTTCAGTTTTTCAAATAATTTCGCTGGTTTCTTAGGTTTGAGAGTCTTAATGAGCTACCTTCCAAATTTGTGGTACCTATTTTAATCGAAACGATGCATTTAATAAATTTCTCTCGATACTTGTCCAGTAATAACGTCAAAAAACAGAATCCTTTTTTGGATTAATGTTCATTTTGATTTTATTTTTAATTTCAGCTGGAGTAGTAAATGGACTATTTGGTCTTCCATGTTCAAATATTGCATGTAGCATTTCATTGCTGTCCGTGGAATTAGGTTGAAATATTTTTTCCAAAAGTTCTGTAAATCTTGATGCTTTTTGTTCATTACTTCTTGCCCAACTACCATCTAAATTCTTAATTGAACGCCTTTGCATGATTGGTCTTTCCATCTGGTCTTCCAATGGGAATATTCAGTGCTGGGATCGGCATTGGTTAATTTTCTAAAATCGTCCACTCGAAATTGTGTTACCTTTGTATGTTTACCCCTAAAATGCAATTGTTAAATAATGTTTATTATAAATTAAACTGAAATTTTCAGCCAAATTCACTTAACTTACACTTTTTACACGACTGCCCCAAAAAAAGGAGTGTAATGTGTTCAGGGTTCATGTGTGTATGTACATTTCTTTGTCCCACCATAACTTCTAAACGTCTGGTTTTTGACTATTTAACTCATTTTTTGTCACAAGGGCTTCGTGTTTTTTTAATTTTTTAGTTATTTTGTTTTTTAATCATCTGAAAATAAATTGGTCAATAAAACCCACACCGAAAATAAAACTGTCAAACTACGAAAAATTTCGGTTTCATACGAAAATGAGAACACGTGTTTGCTCAATTTCGTTTCGAAATTATTATGATCACTTGTAGTATGAAAAATAATAACAATTGTTATTATAATTATAAGTGAGAATGTGATTCACTGATCTCTTAAACATTCACAATATCTAACAAATTCAACTCTTTTTCATGATGAGGTCGAGCGTTGCTTCTAAATTTTCAAAACACCCCTAATGAACACGAAATTTCAACAACAAAATCAACTAAAACACCCTTAAATCATAGCTTGAAATTCCATCACCCCTTCGGGCAGGTGCTGATCATAAATCTACCCTTGAAATGACAACCCCTATATCGAAAAAATTTTGCGCACCTTTACCGCCTGAGAGTGTGTAGTGCTGCACTGCTTTTGAAATCATTGTTCACCCCATACACCAATAACAACAACAACATCGAAATAGGAAAGGAAAGGGATCATGTCCTTAGCAAAACGGCATTGCTCCTTTCGCTCATAATAATCTACAGGTCGGAAAAAAGCAACATCTGCTCCCAGCAGTGCTGACGACTCTGACGCTCCTAATTACCACCACCAAAAAAAAGCGGAAGAAAACCTCAACACAAACCACCACCGACTGAGTAAGGTGTGAACTGATTAAATTGATATTTCCCAGCGATAAGTTTTCCCCAGAAATTAATTTCCTTGCCCCTTTTTTTGAAAAATGGGCCTCCCGTGGGACAAACACCGAAAACTGATGTCACATCAGGAATTTTTGGGAAAATTTGAATTCTGACATTAATCTTGCTCATCCTTACGGAAAAAACTGATCTTTTTTTTGTTTAGGTTGAAATTTATCAAAATCACGTATCGATACCGATAAATCCCAGTGCATTTGGTGTGCGTCCTTATCTCCTGTCAACAACAGTCCTAATCCTATTAGCATACAATCGTCTTATATGGAGAGTCGCGAAGGGCAGGTATGGACGCAGTCTTCTTATCAGTTTCTCATTTTAATTTCAAGGATAAAAAAAATACATACCAGAAAATAGTCACACAGACACATTCTGAAAAAGTTCGACCTGCTGAAGAGATAACTGATAATATGTTTCTGTTGGAACAGTAAAGGATCCTTTTGACACCTGGGCAAATTATGTTTACAAGGTGTGGTCACAATTTTTTGGTTGCACCTTCTTATCGCGACACTGGATGTTTACATTTGAACGTGTGAAGGGTGCTGTCGAGCAAATAAGGCGCCCTAATGAGTGGCTTAAGATATGGAAATGTTTTTTTTTAAATAAAATTTTATTAATGCAAATACAGACAGAATACAAGAATTATGACAAGGTGAAAGATTCAAGATGTGAAAATTAGTTGGAAGACAGAACTAAGAACTTGACCCCCTCGTATTTTCATTATAGTGTAATCTCGAATCGATCGATTGTTAGTTGATTTGGGCTTCTGGAACAACTGAGCATTTTTTACGGATTCTCTGAATAATAAACAATTCTAAAATTCTAGGAAATTTGTTGCATTAATTACCTACATGCAAAATGGACTACTCACATTAAAAAACCACGCTAAAGCAATTTCATAATGTTAGAGGTGCTGTCAGTATTTTTAATTTAATAGCTATGAAGTGAGCTCCTTTGTACTACCCTTTGTATCATGATTGCACAAAACCAAACGTTATTTGAGATCACAATATTGTTTTTGGTGAATTGTAATAAAAAGCGACACCCATATTATAGATATCTGTTTCAAAGTATCAATTATTCATGTAAATTATGCTACATAACTTCTGTTAATCTGTTACTATACGTTAATGTACGTACCATACCTGTGAGCATAGTGCGAAAAGTGCATAAAAGTGCATTTTGAGTGCATCGTCGTAGAAAAAAACAAAAACAAGAAAATACTCGTGAGTAAAAGGGCTATCGAACTGGTGGGGCGATATTACGTTAAAAATATTTCCTAATCTCAAAAAATCCAAATTTCTCATTTTATTTATTTTTTAATTAAAAATGTATTATGAAAAAATCGGTGGATTTTCATAAAAATTGGAGGAAACATGTATTCTAATGTTATAAATATGCTATTAAATTTTCAAAAATAAAATTTCGTTTTTAAGGCCAAAATTGATCATTTTCGAAAAATATTAAAACCCTTGTAACTTAATGAGAGATGGTGATGGCTTGAACTTTTTTTTCCAAAATGTAGGTTTTTTTATGTACTTTCTAGTAAACATATACCGGAATCTGTTTATAAAGTTTAAATGTAGCTTTTTTTAAATTAAAAATAACAAAAAAAATGAAATTTCGCTTTTTTAAACATTTTATCATCCACTCAGACCATTCTTCCTTCCTAGAATTTCATTAAATTTTTTTTACACAAAGTCTTTATAAAAATCTTATGTTAAAAAAACGAATTTCATGTTAAAAATATGAAATTTCGTTTTTATTTTTGTTTTTAATTTAAAAAAAAGCGACATTTAAACTTTTTAAACAGATTCCGGTATATATAGCAGAGCTTTAAGTAATTGTATATGACGAAGAAAACGGGCAATTATCTTGGTGACCATTAAGGGTGCATACTCACTAAATCAATTCTCGTTCGATTAACGAGGTCGAGCAGCATTAGACTTGGTCAGTACTTAGTTGGGGGACCACTTGGTAAAACGACGCTCGCGTTTGAGAGGACGAAAAGGAAATTGCAAAAGGTGAACAAAAGTAAAAGCTTTTCAACACCGAAGCTTATTCAGATACAGCGGTTCTCAAAATTATAAGCACACTCAAGAAATTTTACATCGAAGGAAGGTATTAAAAAACTAGACTGTTACCAAATTTTATTGATTAAAATTTCCTTGTTTAAATTACTCCCTGGAAGATGCCTATCAATTTCCCATCCAAAAAAGGCTAGTTCAGAATTTTTGGAAAATCCCAAAATTTCATGGGTGTGCCAATAATTTTAAGAGCCACTGTATCAACAAGCCAAAAGAAATGTCGTGGAAAAAATAGGTTTGTTTATTAGTCAGTCCTAGGCGTTCATTAGTTTTAAAACTTGTTATTTTTTGTCCGAGAGTGTTCTAGTTTGGTGTTCATTAAGTTGTTCTAAAGTGTTCTAAGTTTTACCTTTTGGTTCTAGATTTTTTTCAGGACAGTTTTGGACAAAAGTTTTTTGTTGTTGTTTTTTCTTAGTTTTGAAAGATGTGTATATGAAATTATGAGAACAGAAAATGTAGAACAAAAAAGTACAAAAAAGCGTTCATTAGATTTTCTGTTCTAAGTTGTTCTAAAGTGTTTGACGTTGAATTGCTTGCTGTTCTATTCTATTCTGCTCTGTCCTGTTCTGAAAACTAATAAACAAACCTAATAAATGCTGGGTAGGGTCCGGCGGGCAGGATATCTAGCTCGTATAACTTAAAAGGAAAGCTTTTCGAGGTATGGTTTTGTGGCATGCGACAGGTATGTTGGTAAACCTGAGTTGGAAGGATGACAGATGACTCCATAAATTGCATATTTTTATCAACCAACAAATTTCTATGCTCAACTTTCATTACCTCAACGTGGAGTGGTCATAGGAAGACCATTCGAATCACTTCTTGGACTAGCTTTTGGGTCTTCTCGTCTTGGATATTTGTCCATCAGGCTAAAGCTGCGTAGGTAATCATGGCTGTGATGATTTAAGTATATATCATTAGGTCATCTTGGGTTTTACACTCTCAATTTTTCCCATTAACCTTCTGACAAACAAATAATGCTCTGAAAGCTTTCAGGCGACGCTTGGAGTATGTAAATTTCAGATGTCTTTTATCGAAAGGGATCCCTAAGTATTTTATGTCAGAGAGGCAATTATTTCCTGAGTCATTATGGTAGCTTGCATTATTTAGTTTTTTTCTCCTGGTGAAGAATACGATGGCCATTTTCTCGGATTTATGCTTAGTTCCTCATTTTGCAAGAGACCAGATTATGCTTAGCTCCTTCTATCGTTTCTCGTTGTTGTTCGTTCTGGGTAGCTTTGCAATAAATGAAACCAGATCCTTGGTTGTGAATTCTGAGATTGAAAAAGCATTTGTTTTATTGTTAATCAATAGGGCAGCCCAGGCCTATCACTGAACTTGTCAAAGATGTATCCAATAAGTTATTTAGATTTAGTTTAAATTATTTCAGAGCCCATAAACTCTAAAAGGTAAGTTTCTTGCGTTTATGATGTATTTGCCAAAGCTGGTCTCTTATAAGATCACTAAGCAAAACTAGCATACAGGCATTGATATATAAATTCTTCGAAACACCTCAAAAAGCCAATATATCACCACGATCCCTTCCATCCTCTTTACAAAACATGAGCAGGTTTGCAATATTTTTTTTGAGCATCGCGAAAACTATTCTTACTGCGATTCATGCCCGCCAATTTGATGCAGCAGCTGATGCAGACGGAGCAGTCTGCATTCCATTTAGTTACGCAAAAAAACAACAATCGGTCTATTCATTGAGGTAATTCGGCAGGTATGCATTGAGGAAATGCAAAGCGCATACCTTTATGAAGGCTGCGCCGTCGTAAATTCATATTCCACAAAGGGCCAGGGCAGATGTTCCACCGGGATGATCGTCACCCCAAAAACAAGCAAACGATCACGAAGCCTGTCCATGTGTCCTGTGTCCTGTGTGTGTCCTATCGCAGCCTGCAGGACCGGTAGCACGCGCTGCGGAAAAAATAACACCCCAGTTAGTAGTGCACAGTGATTTTTATGTGTCAGGAACAACAAAAACAACACGATCGCAACCCCACAGTAAATATATATATGCACACAATCGCATCCCTTTAAGGATCAACCAGCTCCGATATCCTCGATATCATTTATTAAATCACGTCCTGAGGTCGCACACGAATCCCGAAATCAAAACGTCGTCGTCGCAGGCAGCCAGGTTCCATTTTTTTGTGTGTTCGATCTTTGATCGTCGTCGGATCCTTGCAGGAATAATTTTGATAGTCCTGCAGGTTTTTTCCGCTTGGTTTTGCGCCTTGCGCTGGTACAGGTAAGTTATCGTCGTTCAGCGAGCTCCTTTGTTATAACCGTATAACTCAGGAGTCTTTATATGAAAAAAGGGCTTTTGTTTTGTTGCTTGGCGTACCCTGCTCTAAGGACAATGACGTCCATGGAAATCGAAACACCGGGCACTAGACTAGAATAGCAGCACTTGGCAGAAGTTTTCTTATTCGGGATTTACGGGCCCCGTCTTAGGTGTCCCGTTCGAAGAATGATTTCTTCGTCCTTAAGAAATATCTGCCAGGTGCGCCGATTCAAGCTGAACAATATGGATTCCTTTTTTTTGGAGTCTTGGTTTTGGTCCTGAAATGTGCGCCTTGATTTCTTCTATTCATGATAAAAGTTAACATAAAGTGACAGTCTGCTTGCTTGATCAAGAAGAGGGGACCGTGCCACTCGTCAATGTAACGGATTCCTTTAGGACGTGCTAAGTTATGTGTAAAGTTGCGGTAAGGTTTACCTGTCAGGGAGGGGTTCCTTTTTCTTGGGGTAATTCTTGAATATGATGATGTTTCAAGATTTTCAAAAGTAATTTATGGCCGATTTCTTTGTTGGACTCGCACGTTTTGTAGTTGCCTTAATAGTCCCTAGACAGTTGGCACTTTTAATTTAAAGTACGTAGAAAATTGTTGGATGATTTTATGACCAAAAGATGATTTATGAATCCTGGTGGATGAATACGTATTCTAGGATGTCTGCATATTTTAGGTCAGTTCGATAACTCTGAACAAAAGCGAAGAGTTCTGTATGTAAACTAGAATCAATTTTTGAGAATTTGGACACAAGTTGTTAATTTGGACATTAACGAAATTTCAAACTAAAACCCGAAATTCAATCTCGGTGATCTGAAAACACTATTTGATCTTTAGTTAAAACAGAAGTTCTTTGATATTAAGTAGATATGTGATAAATCTCCTTGTAATAATTGAAAGACAGCTCTTGGATGTTAGTAATCTTTATTCTCCAACTCTTGATTACAGACTGCCGCTAGAAGACTAGCGGACCTCTAGCCTAGCTACTGTTAGCACTAACACTAACACAAATACTACATCTCCCTTTTTACATTTCTTAATACTACTAAATGATTTATTCGCAATTCAATTACATTTTAGAATTCAAGTAGCTTACAGGGGTTACGTAGTACTAATAATTGTTTACAATGAGTATAATTCTAGGTGTACAACTACCTTAATACATCCCAAGTATAGGCTACAATTAACAAAATTCAATTCAATTATATTTAATTCAATTTTTAAAATTCTATTCTATTCAAGTCTATAAAATTCTAAGTTAATAATATTCGCTATCTTAACCTTCAGTGTCCAGAAACGTACAGCATGAACACTTTAGCTAATGAACTTGGACCGGTTTTCGTGGTCTTAAAACTGACGAGTTTCTCCGAAGGACTGATCCATCTTCCCTTTGAACTAAATACGATCTCGGAGATTCGTGTGTTGCCAGCACCTTTCCCTTTTCCCACATTTTACCATTCTGTATCCATATTGCTTCATTTTCCTTCAAATTCTTCCTATATTTTGCCCTACGATTGTAATAGATTTGATTGCGTGAATTATTTTTTTCTACTACTTTCAAATGATCATTGTGTGTCTTAAAAAGTGTTCGAGACGCAGGCAGCAAGCTTCTTTGCTTACGACCCATTAAAATTTCTGCGGGGGACCCATGGGAACCTTTAATCGGGGTGTTCCGGTACTCTAAAAGTGTGAGCCACAATTCTTGCTTTGCGTCCACACTTTTCCTGATTAAGTTCTTCGCTATATTTACGGACTTCTCAGCTAGACCATTAGCTTGCGGATATCTCGGGCTTGTATTAACAACCTCAATATCGTGCTTTAAACAAAACTTTTTGAAATCATAGGAGCCAAATGGGTTGTTATCTGCCACAATCTTTTTTGGTATACCATGGTATGAAAAGATTTTCTTTAATGATTCTATCACTTCGTTAGTAGTTTTATTTCTTAGGGGAATAATATCTAAGAATTTTGAGAGATAGTCATTAATTACTAAATAATTTTTCTTTTGTAACTCAAAAATGTCAATGCCAATTTTATCAAATGGGATGTTGGGCACTTCGTGCGGAACATAGGGTTCTTTCGTGTTCGAGTTCCTATACTTCTGGCATATTTCGCACCTAGTTATTAAATTTTCAATAGCCTCATTTATACCCGGCCAATAGAGAAGACTGCGAGCACGCGCTTTAGTCCGCTCTATACCTTGGTGAGACTGATGTAGTTGCAGGAGAACTTCTTGGCGCATACTCCGTGGGACTACTACTCTATCATTTAAGAAAACTAAATCTTCCTCTAATGTCAGATCGTTTCTTAATTTCCAATAAAATTTTACACTATCAGGGACCTCACTTTTTCTTTTGGGCCAACCTTCTTTTAGATATTGTACAACAGTTCTTAGCTCAGGATCGAGCGAAGTTTCTTTTTTAAAATGTTCTTTTCTTTTATCACTAACATTGAGAGAATGAACAACTAAATCTAGATCTGGGATTTCAGTAGTACAATTATTCCTATCAAAATGCCTCGATAACAGGTCTGCTATTAACATCTCCTTACCAGCCAAATGCTTTATTGTAATTTCATATTTAAATAAACGAAGTAACATTCTTTGTAGCCGCGGATTAGCTACTTTGGTTATGTCTTTATTAAACAGCCCCACTATAGGTTTATGGTCTGTAAATAATTCGATTGGCTTCCCATAAATGAAATAGTGGAATTTTGAGCATGAAAACACAATAGCCAGAAGTTCCTTTTCGATTTGTGAATATCTAGATTCTGTATCAGATAAACTTCTAGATGCGAACCATACTGGTTTGCCCTCCTGCAGTAAGCAGGCCCCTAGTCCATACTGCGATGCGTCGCATTGTATTGTAATAGATTTATTCCCGTCAAAACTTTTTAATTGTGGGGCATCTTTGATTAGAGTTTTAATTTGGGACAAACATTTCTCATGCCCACCCTCCCATCTAAATATTTTATCCTTGTGTAACAACTCTCTTAAAGGTTGAGATACATGAGACAAATTAGGTACAAAATCGCGTACATAATTAATTAGCCCCAGAATTCTTTGCAAATCCTTCTTGTCTTTCGGGGTATTTATTTTACCTATTGCTTCAACCCTACCAGGATCACACACTATACCACTTTTTGTTATTTCATGACCTAAAAATTTTACTTTCGACTGTTTGAACTGTACTTTGTCTTTATTAAACCTAATGCCTAACTCCTTAGCCCTCTTTATGACCTTTAATAAAACAGCATCATGTTCTTCTTCTGATTCTGTAGCAATCAGAATATCATCAATATATATGACTATATTTGGGATATCTTTAAAATTTGCTTCATTTAGCATCTGGAACATTTCCGGAGCTGTCTTAATCCCGAAAGGTAACCTCTTGAAGCAGTAGCACCCGAAAGGTGTGCTGAAAGTACACAATTTGCTTGATATTTCGTCAAGTTCTATCTGCCAGTAGCCATCTTTAAGATCGAGTACTGTAAACATAGATTTACCCCCGAGTTTCTCGCTAAGTTCACGAAATGGAGGGATAGGGTAATTCAACGGCTTTATCACTTTATTTAGATCCCTTGGATCAAGACACAATCTAATTTTTTTGTTCGATTTTTCAACTATAACTATGTTAGACATCCATTCTACTCCACAACTTACTTTCTGAATGACGTTTAATTTCTCTAACCTAACCAATTCCTCCTTCACCGCATTTTTTATCGTCAAAGGTATACGTCGAGCGGGCTTACATACCGGTACCACATTCTCAAAAATTTCAATTTTTACGTTCTTTGCAAATCTTCCTAGTCCATCAAACAAATCTGGATTTTCTTCAAAAAACATTTCTTTAGTCAATGTATTTTCTAACATATTAACGCGTCGAATAAGGTTAAATTCAACGCACGACCCTAGTCCCAAAAGGGGTGTTCTTTCACCCTTTGTCACGAAAAATTTAATTTGTTTTGTATTATTCCTAACGCAACATTGTGCTTCAATTGAACCTAAAATGTCAATTTCACTTCCATCATAACCTAGAACTTTCGACTCTGACTCTATTAACCTTGGCCCTTTCAGCTTTTTGTATATCCCGTACGGCAACACATTTACCTCCGCGCCCGAATCAAGTTTTATGTCGACTAACAAATTTTCTATTTTTATCCGTTCCATCCACGTGATTACTTTACTAGTACTACTACTTTTCACCATATCAATATAAAAATCGCCACCAAAATCGTCAGTTTTAATTTCACTTACCCGGCTGAATTTGCTTAACGGTTTTGACTTACATGCCAATGCAAAGTGGTTTCTACCTTTACATCTCTTACATTGTGCACCGAATGCTGGACATTTCCTTCGCTCATGGTTTCTTAAGCAAAATTTGCAATCAATTATTACTTCCTGGTTTTGCTTAGATTTACCTACATTTTCATTTTTCCTAAAATTAAAAGAATTATTTCTATCACTATGTCTATTATAATTGTTACTTCCATTATTCCTATGTGGCTTGCTGACTGCATGTACCGCAACTCCTTGCTTTTTTTGTAATTGAGCCGCTTGGTCATTTGTAGATTCCGCTGCACGTGCCCATTGAATTGCCTTAGTGATATCCAAATCTGTTGCGTCCAGAAACTTTTTTTGTAGGCTTTTATCACTCGTACCCGTAACAATTTTATCCCTTAGCATGCGATCCTCTAAAGTTCCATATCCACAGGTTCTAGCTAATTTTTTGATGTCCACCAAGAAACTATCAAAAGGTTCGCCATGCTCTTGTATACGATTCATAAATAAAAAACTCTGATAAATTTCATTTTTTTTTGGACTGCAGAAATTTTCAAAAGCTTTGGTGACTTTCTCATAATTTTTTTTCTCTTCTTCCGACAGGCTGAACGTATTAAAAACCTCCACTGCCTCAGGTCCAATAGCGTTTAAGAAAACAGCTACTTTTACCTGGTCAGGCTCTTTGTCTACCTTCGTAGCAGTGCAAAAAATCCGAAAATTTTGCCAAAAAACTCTCCAATTTTCGGCTAGATTTGTTCCCCCTAAATTTAGCGTTTCCACCCTCCTAATATAATCCATCGGGACGATTTTTGTGATATATCGTATACTTTTGGGTGGTCTTCCACGTGGTTTCGGCAACTTCTCCTCACTTGGCTTTTTCCGTGCTATTCCCATTCACTTTAGAATTCACTCCTTTTTTTATATTACATTTGTATAATATTATTGTTTCAACTATGTTTTTTATTATTTTTTTTTTATTTATCTCACTTTACTACCGGGTTCATGGCTCTTTTAGTTTCCCGACTGCGCCATGTAATAATTGAAAGACAGCTCTTGGATGTTAGTAATCTTTATTCTCCAACTCTTGATTACAGACTGCCGCTAGAAGACTAGCGGACCTCTAGCCTAGCTACTGTTAGCACTAACACTAACACAAATACTACACTCCTAGGTTAAAATTATATGCTGAACATTTCAATTGTCAACTTTACTTCGCTTATATTGGGTCGATACAACATTCACGACCATTAGTCTTTTTATTCTAGCATTAAGTCTTAGTCTTTTTTAGTATAATATAGCGCATTCATCATTGAGTTTTCTATGAAGGCAGGATGAGAGAAAGACAAGTCCAAAATAGTTAAATCCTACACCACAAGCTATAAGGAAAGGAAGAATGGATCCGTCCGACTCATTTTGAAGAAGAAGCCCTTCGAAAAACATTAAAAGAAGAAGATCAAAGTTTGACGGTACGGAGATTACTTGATCATATTGACGTCATCCTATCCATCAATATTAGAGGACTTAAAAATGTCACACAATTATAAGAATTATGTAGATGGGTTTTATACGTACCTTCCATTAATAATAACTCACAACTAATTCGAATATACCCTCGAAAGACGGCAATTATACCCACGAAAGACGGTAACGTCATTACGACGAAAATTCATCGTTACGACGAATGCCATTTAGGGTGGAAAAATTGGTCGTTATCTTTCAAATTCGTCGTTATGTCAGTAAACGAAAAATAAAAAAAATTATTTCCGTGGTACGTTGTTGTTCAGCTGCCGGTAACGCAATCGGCTAATTTGGAAACAAGTAATATTTTTTATTAATTTTCAAGTAAAATTAAATTCAAAATCATCTGATCCCTTAAGACACTGAAAAAAGTCTAACAGCAATCTTTTTGCAATAATCTATCGACCGACAGATGCCGATGAACTTTCATCATAGTTTGCGTCGAAACGACGAATTTTCATCATAACGACTCCCGGTGTCAAGGGTATTAATTCGGCGACGTGAGGTAAATCTATTTCTTCATATTAATAATAATAACAATTTATTTGCATAATACACAAGTTTCACATCTTTTCTAGTATCAGGTATCTATATATTTTTGGAAGTCTCAACTATAAGAAAGAAAAGTAAGGGAGAGACAGATTAGAAATACTAAAGAAAAGAAGAAGAAGATGATAGAAAGTGAGATGCTTGCCTTCTGAAAGCCGTGGCTGTGCCGATTCTTTGAACGTAGTTAAGAAGATCATTCCAGAGTCTGAGCGAGTGCATAAAGAAGGAACGACTACAAGTTAGGGAACAATATTCGCGGATGAGAAATCTAATTTAACGCAGGGATTGGAGAAGTCGGAGAACTTTGTGCAGGACGACCAATCCCATATCAATAAAGCGAAAAAGGCCACAACCAAGCAAGTTTTTTTTGCACATTCGATACTTAATCAGATCCTCGTATGTGAAGCAACTGACGGTATGATGAGAACAAGGGATTTAACTAGCTTGAGCCGAATAGATGCTGATAAGAGACTAGAATAGAGCCACAGTTTACAAGAGCCAACTTATACAACAAAAGGCCCAACTTCGGAAAATTTCTTGAGCTGGTATGAAGCTTGATATTATTGTTCTAAATAAAATGTCACAAGTCCCCATCGATCCATGTGTCGGTAAAAGCGAGATCAAAGATCACCAAAAGCGATTTTTCGTAAATTTAGAGTACGTTTTGTTTCAACCCAATTTTGTTTAGCCGCCATTTTAGTTTGGCTGTCATTTGTCAGTCCATATTTGACAGTTGTCAAAGACTAACCGATAATATTTTATTATGGTACTACAATAGTTTATTTAAAGTAGAACTGAAATTTTACACGTTGTATTTACAAACGCATACACCACTATATGTATGAGTATATAGATAAGAAGACCTACGTATGCATAGGAACCTCGTACCCTACCCTCAGAGCTGGACTGGCCTACCAAGCTACCGGGAGTTTCCCGGTGGGCCGTGCCGAATGTTAAATCAAAAATGTTTCCTCTAAATAATTTTTTTTTGTAAAAAATAAAAGTTTCCCAAAAAAAAAATAAACAAATTTCAAATTTCAAGCGTATCACAATTTCTTTAAAGAACACAAATCTCGCAGTCTCCTACAAAATTGCCCATTAGTTTGTTGAAGACTGCTATTTAATAAGGATTGTGTGGAATTTAAAAAAATCTAAAAAATTCAAAATGTCAACGAAACGACGAAGAGGTTGGGAGGTCGTAAGATTCTTTAAAATTATTGAAATTAATTATTATTAATTAATTTTTGGTTTCCAAAAAAATTCCCAAAGTAACAATTTTTTAAAATATTAAAGAATCTTTTGACAAAAATTTAATTTTCTTACCAAATTTATGTCCGCCATATTGGATTAGCCATCTTTAATTTTCAAATTTCAAAATTCTGGCTCGATAGAATTAAAGGCAATTTTATCACGAATAGTTTAAAAAAAAATTTTTTAAGTTTCATTAATTCCAGGCTTGGGAATTGTCGCTTGTCCAAAAAATGAGCTATTTGCCCCACTGTGCGTCGTTTAAACAAAAAAAAGGCTCAACCGAATTTTATGAAAATCATTGCTTTAGTTAATACGCTTCGATCGGCACCTAAACGCACAAACACACCTACACATACACACATAATTCTTCTCATAATTATGCTTAAAGAAAAACTTTTGAAAGCAAAAAAGAACTTTACTTGATTGTTAAAACAAAATGTATTGAAATGGGCCGAAATTTTTGGATTTCCCGGTCCTAAATTCATTCTCAGTCCAGCCCTGCCTACCCTGCTTAAAAAATTAACTCATACAACATCAAAGTGTTCAAACGCGTGGTTCCCCTCCTCTTCCTCCTCTTGCATTCAAGGACTTCCCTTAACTTACCTTATAATTTTTTTATCTTTCGAGCTAAGCTTGTTACTTGACATGGCATCATGACGTGAACGAACGGACTAGTAGTATAAGAGGTGACACCTGAGCTGGTACCGCACTGAAGGGGGATCCTGTACCTTCAACAAAAAATGCTCTTTTCAGCAAATCGCGACCAGCTTGCACATTATATAGATCACACAAAGTGCCTTGATAGCCTTTAAAGATTGCCAAATTCAGACTGGATGACACTGTCAGCATTATGCCCCGGTTACACGAATGACAAAAAATTACAATGGTCATAATCTCTGGTTATGACCGAAAAAATGACAAGTGTGTCATTCGTGTAAACTCACCATTAGGGGGACGTGACAGTTTTCAGTGGCTTAACGAGGAGGAATTCCAGCGCTTATACCTCACCCTAATTTGGAGCCATCTATGTATAGCATTACATCATACATCTAGTCAGCCTGGAAGTTTTTCCATTACTTACTTACTGGTGGGGATTTGAAGAATCAAAATTTGGGTTGAAATTCGATATTACCCCATACATCTTCTCAGCCAACAACCTGCCTTTTGTAGAATCAGGGTCCTGCACGGCATGTCTGGTGCTTGCCTATTGCCTAATGAATAGACCAGGTGGGAGGTGGTGTAGAAACTAATGCAGCGCAATGCCCGAGTTTTTTCAGCCCTATATCTCAAAAACTTTTGACTTTATGTAAATTTTGTATAGGACTTTTTTATGTAGATTTATCTCACGAGCAAATTTTATAATAACCAAAATTAACGTAAAACCGACAATTTACGAGATATGTGAGAAAAACTCATTTTCGTGACGTTCTGTCGTCCAATTGGCTTTATGGGCTTTTGAGAAATTATTTTTGACGCCAATATAACAAGAATCGCTCTGCAAAATCTTCGGTTGGATTTTTTAGAGGTTTAGACTTTTTTAGTATAGTGACTGGGCTAGGAAACATTTCCTAGCCTACTTGAAGTAAGCAGAGAAATATTCCAAGCCTAATTATTTAAAGAAGTTTGTGGGGATACTAGGTACCTGTCGATTAAGGGCGTGCATAACTATTTTAGGCGAAAAAAAATTTTTTTTTTGAAATTATTTTTTGAAGCGACTGTTTACTTTAGTCAAAATATTTTTTTATAATTTAATAACACAACTATTTAACAACAGTTTCTGAAATTTTGGTAAAAAAATATTAATTAATAAGGCAGCAACCAGCCATTTCGTGAAATGCCTAAAATATGCGGTGACCACGATTTTTCGGAGTTCGTTCATCAATATTTTTTTTTAGATGAACGAACTCCGAAAAATCGTGGTCACCGCATATTTTAGGCATTTCACGAAATGGCTGGTTGCTGCCTTATTAATTAATATTTTTTTACCAAAATTTCAGAAAATGTTGTTAAATAGTTGTGTTATTAAATTATAAAAAAAATTTTGACTAAAGTAGTATATTATCTGGCTTTAATTTTTTCCAAAATAATTGGAAATATTTATTCTTTGCAAATCTTCACCTTTTTGAATAGTTCTGCTTTACTATTATTCAGTTTTAATAATGCTTTCTTCACATGCATTCTCCAGCAAAGATTGGTAATTTTATGTTTGCTGCTTTAATTGCACCATATTGCACCAATATTTCTAGTAGTTTTTGCTGTGGTCTTTACCTTTTATTTAGTTTAAAACATCATATGAAAACCTCTCGTCAAATAATCAAATCCATTTAAAATTACTAAAGTGTCTAAACAAATGCAATTATGTTACCTTTCCTCCTTGTGCTAACTTAAATTAGCCACTCACAGAAATGAGCCTTCATGACTTCTACCGAACAGCAATCTGCAACATTCTTCACGCTCTTCCCTCGTAGCTGCAAGCCGACTTGCAGATGTGCCTAGACCCCAAACTATCTGCATACAAATCACCACATGCTAGTGCAAAGCGTAATAAATCATTTTTTACATTAATAGTGGCAATCATGCAAAGTGCAGATAACTTGGAGTGATTATTAGTGGGCACACCCTTAGCACCTTACCTGTAGCGAGAGAGAGTTCAGTGCAAGTTCAGTGCAAGTGCAATGTCAGTTAATTAATTGAGTGCAACGTGTTTTTTTTCTCTCTCGATACCGCTGCATTTCAGCATGGCATTGACATGGATTTATGCGAGGCAAATTTGCCCCGTCAAGTGAGTATATAGAAGCTATCCTCTGGCCATCGGCTCGTACATGCAGCGCACACACTATACTACCTGATGCAGGTAGCCGCCGCAGGTCCAGATAGACTCAATTTGCCTCTGTTTAATTGCAGCACCTTTAATTGGACTGTCTACATTCTGCGTCCGATGCTGTGTATTCCCCGCAGATAAATTATTGGCCGGATTCTCTGGTCTTGTCGCGATGATATCATCTGTCAACTTGCGGATGATTAATAACTTTGTCTACCTTAAATGCTCTGCAACTAAATTGAAAGCAAGCAACTACTGTCAATTGCCGAGAGTTCGTCCGTTTGTCTGTACGACTGCCAGCGATGCTCGTTGGTAATTAATAAATTAAATTTTCTGTTACAATTTAGGACGCCAAGTGTCGGTCGGTGCATAGTGGCGCGGCTGCCGTCGTCGTCGCCGGAGCCAACATTGTCCAAAGGTAACGCACCATGAGTAATTACTCAGCGGAATGTGAAGGAACGCCACACGACGAACGCGGCATATGGATGGGCTCTTCCGGTTCAAAATACCTACGGCGGCGCGGGGTGCATCCTATTATAGAATATTGTGAGCTTCCTTCCCTCTGCCGAATGCAATAATTCCACCCTTATCGGAATGGAAATTTTCGTGTATTGTTGATGATGATGGCGTTCTAGTTTTCACCTTTTATTTTGGATGCAGCTGTGCCAATACACGAGGATATATCCTCGCATTGTTAAGGAATCATAGTTTGGAACGAGTGAAGCTCAGTAAGGCACCTGAAACTGTTCACACCTGCGAATTTTCGTTGCATTTCAGCTCATTCATGTGAAGAGAAGATGGTATGCACCTTTTTACCAAATGTAATTTTAATGAGTATTTTTGAGTTATTTGGAGTGTAATGCACTTAAATTGTTAAATTGAAGGTAAAAAACGCCTGTTTTTAGAGTGTTTCATTATCGAAATTTTTCTTATACGTAAGCGACTTAAGGGATTATAAAAAATTGAAAATGTGTTTGATGTTAGTTAATAGGAAACCTTTTGTCAAGTGTTACAATTCCGTTTTCAGTTAATTACGACAGCTTGAAACAATTATTTTCTATACCGAATGAAGAAATATAAACAATTTTTTTTACATTAATAGTAGAGGGAAATTAAACAAAAAAAAGCGAAGTTATGATGTAGTTGGGAAGTTGGATTTTTTTGTTTTCTTTCTTTACATATGTTAAGATAAAGCGAAAAAAAAAATTTCTGCAAAATCGGTACTGTGCTGCACGAGAAAATTGCATAAATGTCCATTTTTGATGCATTTTGAGTGCATTGCTACACTATTTTTTTAATTTCTCCACTTCTGTTGGTCGTAGAACAATAAAAAAAATGGAAAATACTCGTAAATGAATAGACTATCGAACTGATTCGGTATAAATACTTTTAAAATGAATCCTAACCTCAAAAAACCAAAATGTATGAAATTTTGTTTTATTTTACTAAAAATGCAATAAATAACGGGAAAAAGGTCGGATTTTGATAAAAATTGGAGCAAAGATGTACTTTGATGCTATAAATACGTGATGGAAATTTAAAAAAAAAATTTCGATTTTTACGGCAATAATTGGCACTTTTCGAAAAATATTAAAACTGCCGCCATTTTATGCCAAATCATCGTACGGTAAATTTTTTTTTTAAATTGTAGGTTTTTTATGTACTTTCTTGTGAGCATACGCAATACTTCGTTACTTTATTTAAAATGTCTATTTTAGTACTTTGAAAAAAATAAAAAATTTCAATTTTTCAATTTTTTGCCTTTTTTTCATAGTTGGCAAAAGGCAAAAAATTGAAAATTGAAATTTTTTAGTTTTTTCAAAGTACTAAAATAGACATTTTAAATAAAGTAACGAAGTATTTCTCGAAGTACATCTTTTCTCCAATTTTTATGGTTTTCCGCAAGGTTCCATACTAGGACCGTTGCTGTTTATCATGTGCATAAATGAACTCAGCAGTGTCATGATAATTTGTAAACGGCACATGTATGCAGATGGTGCCAAATTTATTTAAATAGTCCTATTGAAATGAAAGAGAAATGTGTACACAACATTAATGAAAATCTATTAATGGTGTCTATCAAACCACTTTATGATAAATGCCTCTAAATCCTGTTGCATTTTAATGTATAGGAATCAATGAGACATTTCTTTTCTTTCCCCAATCATTCTCACGAGCCCATACTTACCTTACCAAGTAGGGTTAGCAGCGCACTAGGAGGAGTTAAAATCGTTATTTTTTACCAGAACCTGCTGCGTCAGTCATCCAAAAATGGGGCGCATTGAAAACCTGCATTATCTGTAGCACGACATGACCAACTTACAACCAAGGAAAAGCAATGGGCCTACTAAACAAACCCGGAGAAAATATTGCCAGAATTGCAGCAATCATCATGCGACATTGGCCCATATGAACCACGCTGCTAAGCTGAATATCCTAGACAGCATCAGTGAGCACAGAGACGAACGAGAGAGAAGCAGCCAAAACCAGGCAGCGCACACTAGGCATCTACGTTCTAAAAGACTAGGGGTTCGGGCGCTGATTTTATTTATTTTTATTTTTATTTTATTTTATATTAATTTAAGTACATCAAGATTACAATATCTTATATCACTAAAAGCGAATGTACTTATAAATTACAATACGGCAAATTTAAAAAAGCAAAAACTAAATTGTGTATATAATAATAATAGTATAAAGTTTTAAATAATAGATCAAGTGTGGAAAGAGAGATAAATAAAAAGAGATTAAAAGAAAGCAAGATCAAAGAGAATGAATAACTAACTGCAAAAAAAAAAAAAATAAATTAAAAAAGAACAAATGAAAAAAAAACTAATGAGCTGAAGGAATATTATTGATTAATAAAGTGGCTGAAGACACGTTTCCTGAATACACTCAATGACCCCGCCCTCTGTATATCGGCGGGTAAGCTGTTCCATAACTGAGTAGAGTGAACAAAAAAAGATCTCTGCGCAACTAAGTGGGAGAATCTGGGTAGGATCAATAGTATTCTTCTAGTCATACGACCAAAACGAAGATACTCATGGAGGTATGATGGACGGTCAGAGTGTAGAAGTTTATAAATGAATGTCATTGCCTTGAGCGATAAGTACACATCAAGCGTGCACCCCAGAACGGAGGAACGATATCGACTTATATGGTCAGATCGTCGAAGATTATAAACAAACCTTGTGCAATCATTGAAGGCTACATTGAGTTTGTCTCGACATGACGCATCAAGGGATGGAAAGACCAAGCTGGCATAAGTGAAGTATGGTAAAATTAATGTTTTGATTAGCTTGGACCGAGTACCTACGGGTAGAATGGAAGCGTACAGCCATAGACGACGCAAACTACCATATATTTTTGAAAGAGTGTGAGAGATCTGGTCACAGCAAGTTAATTGTGAGTTCAGATAGACGCCTAGATTTTTGACTCGCAATTGATAAGGTAAACACGTCTTCATGAGAATGATAGGTGGAAGGAAGGAGGTGTCTACTTGACTCCTGTACATTGGAATGCAGCATGATTTGGATGCATTAAGCAGTAACTGGTGATGAGTCTCCTTAACCCGACCGGGTAGCTTTAAACATTCAGTCAGTCCATTTGAGGCTGGAGGAGCTTCATATGCGAAGAAATAATCGCTAGAAAGAAATATATTTATGTCTTAGAAGCTGCATTATAGAGCTCCTGCAGGAAAATATTCTTCGACAGGCATCGTACGTTCAAAATATTTCAGCAGGACAATGCCCATGCCATACTTCCCACAAAAACTCGCTCGCCTAATCCCATCGAAAATCTGTGGACAATCTAAAATCGAAATATTAAGACACACACTTCAAACAAGACCATTCCTATATACTGTTTAAGTTAAGCCATGGAACAGAAACTTGCTCGATTCCCGAGTATGAATAAAACATGACCTTACAACGGGCGAACACCGACCGCTTGGCTTTTAAGGGGGCATATGATGGCCGTCGAGTTTTTAACCATTTTCAATGGGACCACATACGGGCTCACAATGGCCAAACTTGACCAAAAGATTTAAATGGCCAAGTACTGAGCTGTACACATGGGCATACGACGGCAAACTTGAGCCAAAAAAGGAATCTGCACCAAATGTATTGTTGAATGTGCTTTATGGGAACTTGATCATTTTCGTTATGTACAATGGTCCTTTCGATTTATCCTACTTAAAGATTATCGATGCACAAGAGATACGAGCTCGCTAGTCGCCGGTTTGTTGTTCGTGAAGTTTGTGGTGCGTGTTGATTTATATTTTAGTGGAAAAGTAGTAAATAAGAGTAGTTTCTTTTTTTTTAAAAAAAGCGTATACGCTTCGGTGTGTGTGCGTACGGCTATACAGTTCTACAAACAACCGTCTGATGCCCGTCAGATGACCGAGAACTATGTTTCAATAACGATCGGTGTTCGCCCGTTGTAAGGCCATCTTTTATTTTTACTCGGGTACAAAGCAATCAGCCAGTTTAAGAATCCGTTGGAATGAAGAACATTCCATGTAATGACAGACCACAAACCGTTGACTACATAAGTCAGTTTACGACCGATATCCGTCATGTAGCGGCGAAGGAAAATATAGTGGTTAACACATTGTCGCGGTTCGACGCTACGTCGAATAGACTACATCCGATCGACTATCAGCTGCTGGCGGACCACCAGAGCCTTCAAGAGGGCGCCAGAAATCCTGATAGGTCTTCGATGGACATTAATCACTTAGCACGTAAGCCCACTGATACCGAAAAGCATGTGACCGCACATCCTGCGAACAATGGGCAACAGATAATTTGTCACAAGTAGAGCAGCTGGACAGACGTCCTAACAACAATCCTTCTAGTATTAAGATCTACCTTTAAACCAGTTCTCCGAGATTGTGCCGAGATTGTGTACGGCACTACACTCAGAATCCATGGAAGATCGTACCGTTATCAGTCACGATCGAGTGGTATTATTATCTAGAGATCAGAGAAAATCAGTCCCGTCTCGATCGTTGCCGGCAAAACACCCCTAGAGAGATAAAGTAGGCTTGCGGATTAACGGTCAGCAGTCCACCGAACAGCTTGTATTGGTAATAAAAGTTCTTTAAATCAATGCGTTGTTTGTTTTATTTGATCGAAATAAGAGTTTTAGAGAAGCGAGTTTGACGATTAAGAACGTTAAGTGACCCGCGGTAATTAGCGCCCGCCGTAAACCCACAATAGTATTCCAAGGAAACTTCTTGCGGTTATAAAAGCCAAGGGTGATCGTTTCATTAACAAAAACCGCCAAAGATGCGATGTCGCTCGAGGCGAAGTAAAGTTACACAAAGTGAATCGAAGTGCCTCTCTACACTCTCGACTTCGATCAACTTCGATCAACTTCGCGAGTAGTGTAGTGCAGCCTTTAGGCCCACTGCCCACGTAAACCGCACGTCATACGCACGCTATCGTCATTTGACGCTTGCTTGCTTCTTGGGTGGAAAAAAACAAAACTGTGTCCACTGAGCGGCACCCTCGCGTTTGCCTATCGTCATGCGGTCGTCATGAAGCTCGAGACGCAAACGATACTACTCGAAAAAAAACTGAAACGTTTTGTAGCTTGAATGTCGATTGTATGACGAAACGTGGACATAACTAACATACAGAAAACACCTGCCATCATTTGTAGCTTGCATGCATTCGTTAATTGACGCCGCCGTGGACAGTGTGCCTAACGAAACGCTATTCCCTTCCAATTTGTGTGCAACGTCAATCAGAGTAGAAATCAAGGGGCATAAAACGATATCCATCCACCCAATGGCACTGCAACCCAAATCGGGCCTTGGCCTCCTATAGAGGTTTTCACCAAGTTTGGCGATCTCGTGCGCCATGTCTCCAATTCCGAATGATCATTGCCTTTGCATCAGCCTCCACAGAGTCTATTTTTTTAGTGATAATAAAACCGAACGAAGAGGCCCCAATGACATGAATTTTGTAGAATTTTCAAAATGTTTTCTTTCAAACATCTAAAAGTTTCTAATATCCCGGCTTCACCTGCCGAACTGCGCAAGTTCGAGCAAATTGATAAACGAACTTTAAAATAACCTCATTTCGCATACAATTTCCACATATTAAATGAGGAAAAAACAGACCCCAATTCGCCCAACTCGAACTTAAGTAAAACGTAAAAGCTCGCTCAAAAGAGAGTAATCAACTGGAATAGTGGAATGCCATTCCAGTGAGCTTTTGCATTTCTGACTTCTGGCGAAAAAGTAAGAACAATTTCAAGCACTGAACTGGACTTTAGCCGGTGAAGCCACTTCTGTGGATTGAACTGAAAATTATTGAACTAATCTCACCCTCAAAAGTGTAATCATTTGAGTAAGTCTCCTTTCAAATATTTTCTCTTTAAATGGGCAAGTACTGGAAGAACTGCCATGGCAACCGTGCTATGTGCAAGTAGGGCTCCAAATTTCAATCAGCGCTTCTGATTATTATTACACTCAAAATTTTACAAACAAAATTTGATCGGTCATTATTTATTAAAAAATCGTCATTTCTTCTGAATGTTTCTAATGAAAATAATTTGTTGGAATTGTTTTTATCTCAATTTGAATAGATCTGCTCCAATTACCACAAGCAAAGGTCTGCTTCCATTACCTTTGGACCAACAAAGAAAACTAAATTTTTTGTTCTGTTTGTGCGAGTCAAAAAGTGTATGTACAACAACGATACAGTAAAAGGTTCATTTTTTTGTAGTTAATGCTGATAAACCAAAAATAAACCTGCTCTAAATACACCTTAACCTTAAAAAATATCCAATCGTTCTTATCCATAACATCCGTTCTACAATAAAAATCAGGATATCCTTTTTTTAAGCGCAATTCAATCCCATTCTGAAAATCGATAATTTTTTGCGCCAATCCCTATTTATGTTAATAATGCTGACAAATTGCACGACAAAGTAACTAGACGTATCCTTAGAATTGTTTCTTTCAAAAAGGATCCTTCTTAGCAACGCCCTAGGATGCAATTCATTCATTCCTTCGTCTGATGGCTGGAAACACCACACAAAAAAACACAATTTTCATCTAATCACACCAAACACCGAAATGCTCGGATAATACCGACCGGAAATTCCTTCGGAGCGCACAATATGAGGCGCGTCCTCACGTTTTCCTTATGCGTCGTCGTCTCCACTTCGGAATTCCGGTGTTCATAGAAAGTGCACCTGTTGGGTAGTAAAGCATCAAACACAGGAAAGCGGAAGTGCATTGAACCCCGAAAAAATAGGACGCAGGACGACTGTGTTAGTTAATATCCTTTTGCAGGTTTAAAAACTAAATTTTTTTTCTAGTGAAAATTCAAAGACGATTCAGGATTCAGACAGGTTAAGGATGACTGTTTAGTTTGATGATGGAACTATGTGCGGTGAACTTGTTGCAAGACATATGTCCCGTATTCATAAACCATGTCCTGGAATGGTATCGTGGTGATCTACTAATGTCCTGGCCACCGCGCGCCAACTGGCTCGTGTACAGCACGAGTTGCTCATTATTTAAATAAATGCTGGTGGTGGCGAAAACATCTTAGTGTGACCATCAATGCGTGAACTTGGGGTGCAGTAGTAATTTGTACGAGTGAGTGCTTATGACTTCTAATGAAGGATATGGAATATTTGTGGAAGTAACAATGCTTCATACAAGGATAGTTGCACATGTTTTTTAACTAGGAGAATTTTCGTTGCTGGGGATACTGTATGCTGCACCTGTTGTTTTAGAAGACTGATTACGGTATGATATTAAATTTAATATAATCAATTTGGCACCAATAAGATCAGTTTACTTCAGATCATAACTAGAAATTTTTCTATGAAAAACAGAAACATTGGAATTGCGATCTTTCGTAAAACAATGTGTGCGACGTATTCTCATCCAGTGGCGTAACTATCGGAGGACTAGGCGGTGCCGTGTACTGGGGCCCCCAAGCTCAAGGGGCCACTGGACGGGGCTGTTTCACACGAGACGACGGCCAACCAACAGAATCTGCTGTCATCGTCCATTCTCTTTTGAAATATGACGAAAAGTCGTACGGGCTTTCACACGGGCCAATTTTTCCAACCAATTGTACTTCAGAAAATCGTATCGAAAATCGTGTGAGAAAGTTGGATGGGAAAATCTTCTTAAGTTGCATGACCACGTGCCTTTGGCCACAGTAGCGTCAGCAAAGTAAACCTGAAATTACCCGAAGTCATTGAACTTTTCGCGAAAACTAAAGCAAGGAAATCATTATAAACTATAAATTAAATTGTTATTTTCAGTACTGAGTCGGTACGTAGGTCCAAACTCCGACCTCACTATATGGGGTACTGTATACGTTTTTATAACAAAGTGCCAGAGGATATCCTGAATTGGACAGAGACTAAATTTAAATACGCTGTATACTCCCTGTACTGTAAAACAATTTTTATGCTACGATCTTTACTTTTGAAATTATAAGAAATTTTAATGCTAAAATTTGCTCTATTTCGTACTTTTTTAGTACTTTTCCACCTGAGCTTTTGTCCAAAAGTACCAAATAAAGCCAATTTTAACATTAAAGTTACTTGTAACTTCAAAAGCAAAGCCCGTAGCATAAATCATGTTTTGCACACTTTTTCTTTTCCTAATTTTGTTTTATTTATTTCCTTATTATTTTCGCTTCTGGGCCCATACCCTGATGTAAAAAGAAACTACCTATTTACTTGATTTATGCAGATATGTATTTAGTATTCAGTATAAATAGTACTCCTCCTACAGGGAGTTTAGACAGAAGAAAGTACACAGGAAATGTAAGGGATGACAATTTTCAAAATATACAAAACGACAAGATGACATGTGTTATAATCTAAATCCTTCAACACATTACTCATTTTAAGATAAATGTTTGGACTGATAATTCTATATCTCCAACAATAAAAATTGTCCAGACATTATTCATATGAAATAGTCAAAGCTCTCCAATTTTTGAAAAAAAGAAAACATTTAACTATGTATTTTTTGCAGAAAAAGGTAGTTGAAGTTGACATTTTAGTGAAAAAAACCAAAATTTTCACGACTCATAACTGGAATTTGGCAAGGTGGAACTGGAATTTTACAGTTTTAGATAGGTGGGAGTATTCTGCGTACATTGCTACCTTATTCATGAAAATAGGTCACAGGGTTACAGAAATACTGGGTGATATGTAAACCTCTACCAAAAAAATTTCAAAACGCCCTAGCGGCTAAACTGTTACGATTCCCCGCCCAATACCCCACCCACATACAATTTTTTGTTCGTCTACCCAAAATCTACCCTCATCCGGCCGCTTTGTAAACTTAACGGATACACCCTGTATATTTATTTATGTTTTTATACGCTTTATATTAGCTTCACCTGTATGTATGTATGTATGTATGTATGTATGTGTGTATGTATGTATGTAGACAAATCTTGCAACTTGATTTTGACCCACTTCCATATAACCGATCAACTTCAAATTTTGCCCATATGTAAAGCTGGCGTGACAATGCAATCTGACCATTTTGTAAAAAAATCAAGATGGCGGTTCCAAGATGGTGGCCGAATTTTGCAATCGTGCTCCCCGACCCCCGACATGGGTATCAAATGAAAGGGTATGACAAATAGAGTACAATTCGCGTCATTCCAAATTCAAAATGGCGGCCAACACAAAATGGCGGACTACCCTTTTCTTTACAACCCAATCGATATGGGTATCAAATGAAAGGATATGACAAGTACAATACTTTGCTGCGTGGCGTCATTCCAAATTCAAAATGGCGGCCAACACAAAATGGCGGACTACCTTTTTCTTTACAACCCACTCGGTATGGGTATCAAATGAAAGGATATGACAAGTAGAATACTGTGCTGCGTGGCGTCATTCCAAATTCAAAATGGCGGCCAACACATTTTAAAATTAGCTGAAAATATTGCACAAGCCAGAAATGCTTAAGTGCAAATTCGATGATTTTGAGTTTATTGCATTTTTCTATTCCGTATTCCCTTATTTATCATTGCTTTCTTGTCTTAAACTGAGCTGCGCTTGCTAAGTTATCGGACCGGCAAAAGTGCTTAAGTGCCTAATTGCGTATTTACAAAATAATTTGGCTTTCCGAACCCAACCAAATATGCACAAGATACTTTGAACTGTTTTGCTGAGGATTTTCGAAGAGAGAACAAAGTGAAAAACACAAGCAAATCATAGGCCAAAACAGTCCAAAATATCTTGCGCACATTTGGTTGTGCTTTTCACTTCGTTCTCTCTTTGAAATGCCCACCCAGAATAGTCTAAAGTATTTTAAACATTTTTAGTTGTGTAGAGTGTGCAGTTTTTTCTTTGGAAATCCTCAGCCAAACACCCTCCGCCTAAATAAAATATTGAATTCATGACTTTATTCATTGTTTTATATGGACTCAAAGCAAAAAAGATTAATTTACATATGTTCCAGTTGTTTAACACACTTTCAAATTTTGCACATATATATAGTTCGCGGGAGAATGCAATCTGACTTTTTTGTAAAAAATTTTGCAAATGTCTTCCCCCAACAAGGGTTACAAGGGTATGACAAGTAGAATACAATTAGCTGTATGGCTACACTCCATTTTCAAAATGGCGGCCAACACAAAATAGCGGCTTACCTTTTTCTTTACAGCGCCCTGGTACGGGTATCAACTGAAAGTATATGACGAATACATAACAGTAAGCTGTGTGACGTAATTTTAAATCTATTATGGCGGCCACAACAAAATGGCGGAAGATACATATATGATAGACTAAAAAGTAGAAAATAAAAAAAAATATAGTTTAAAAAAACTAAAAAATACGCTTTTATGTTAAAATGAACTAAAAATTAAAAAATAATTTTGAATGTAAAGTTTTTATTGCTCCAGCCAGTATATGGAAACAACCTACCTTTCGAAATGTAAAAAAAGCGTGGGGCGCTAGCGAAAAGTTCCGGTATTAATAAAATAAGAATATAGGTTAAGAGTCCCACGCTGTTTTACATTTCGAAAGGTAGGTTGTTTCCATATACTGGCTGGAGCAATAAAAACTTTACATTCAAAATTATTTTTTAATTTTTAGTTCATTTTAACATAAAAGCGTATTTTTTAGTTTTTTTAAACTATATTTTTTTTTTACTTGATAAAATAAAACTTCCACTGTAAAAAATTTCTGTGGTAATTTTACAAAAAAAATACTGCAAGTTTTATTCACAAGCAATTTTGTAAATTTGCAATATATATTATTAGGAATATTCCAATTCTACTTTACGTATTTTTACCACCTGTGTAGTAAATATACATTATTTGTGCGATGTAAAAATACAATCAGTATTGGAACTTTCACTTCGTAGTTTTGTAAATTTCCAAAACTTTTGTGTATGCCCGCCCTCTCCCTATACAAAAAAATAGCATTTTGTTCACCAATGCAAGGACCGATTCGCAATGAAAGCTTCAAGCTTCAAGCTGCAAGCGTCAAGCTTCAAACTGCAAGCTTCAGCTGAGTTTTGCTTTAGTAGAGCACTGCAGCTTGAAACTGTGAATGTGAATCATTGTACAAACCCTTTTATTCTAATTTTTGAAGCTTGAAGGTTGCAGCTTGAAGCTTTAATTGTGCATCAGCCCTAAGCATCAAAAATTATCAAAAATTTCTTGGCTGTTATAAAAACTGCCCAGACCTTGACCAAGTCAAAGGTCTGACCTTAACTTAAGAACAATCGGATATATATGTTTAGTATTCCATTGTTACCTGTGAATTAAATCTATGAGAGGGAAAATTTAAACCCTACATTCCAATGAACAATTTGTAATTTTACTAAAAATATAAGTTCTAAAATTACGTCTCTTACTGTAAAATTACAGTACAAAGCTCAGTACATAACATTGATAAATAATACTAAGAAATATTGTAATTTTCCTACATAAACGATTTAGAAAAATACACAATATTGTGTAAAATATAAGCCACATTCATGTAATCAACATTTTACGTCATGCAGTATTGGATATTCTCAATCTCTTTATGTGAAATTACAAAATTTATAGTAAAATTGCAATAATTGTGTAGTGAATTAGTATTTCATACCGCGATTTGTAATTTTACTATACATTTGGACTGTGAATTTACATATATTTTTTACAGTGTAACCTAAAGGGTCCCAACTTTTTTTCACACCGGGGCCCTTGGTCACGTAGCTACGCCACTGATCTCATCCTCCAATCCTTAGATCATTCAAGAAGCAAAGAAAATACGGAGAAAATTAACAAAATGAAACTGAAATGTTACAAGAAAATTCCTTTTTTTATTGAAATTCCAGGGTCACTCAGCAAAATCATTCAATACATCGTCCATCAAATGACGGCCTATATTTTTGCACTGAAGCGTCCAAGACCCTACTAGAAATTTATCTTGATGATCATAAAGGATTCCGTTTTGCATACGTACTCAATAAACCGGCTCTCGTCTTATCACGGAGGTCAAGCAGCATTGGACGTGGTTAGTACTTAGTTGGGGGACTGCTTGGGAAAACGTCACTCCCTTTTTTCCTACTTTTTACGTCAATTTCACTGTTTCATCCAGCAAAATTTCGATGTTTCCCATTGGTTGACTGGTAAACTGGAAAACAGTGAATAGTTACTAATTCGTTTTTAGAGAGTACTTGGGTTTGCCCAGCATGGGCGAAACTTGGTAATCCTAATCTGGCCCAAGTTAGGCAAAACGTTACATTTTATATTTGGCCTCAACGCGGATTCCACATGTGGCCCCAGTGTGGGAATTAGGGAACACAATGGCGCCCAAACAAAATATTTCTAGTCGATGAGTTCATTGTATTGCGAACGCTGCCCAAATAGCATTTCTTAACGAATGTCACATCACAATACTAAAGCTTGTTGGTGATAATTTCAACATTCAATTAACGAATTCAATCTGGGCTGGTAGGGCAATGAAACCCCGGGTACGATAACCTAAAAGGCACCGACTACCAACTCAGAAGTCTGTAGTTCGATTCCAGCATAGTCTCTTGTTTTTCTACTTCTCTCACCAACCATACCATATCATTCCTGCTTTCTTGTCTTCCCTCAGGACGCCATTTCCTGAAATTAATAGAAAAATAAGCTATGTTTAACAGTTTGATTGGTATATGGTATACCTTTATTGTGGCCTGGGACTGTTGTGTTTAGAAGAAAGTCTTCAGTTATCTTTCTACTTTTCCATAGTTTGCAAACGACGATATCTAACGCATAACATACTTTCCCCACGTTTTAAGATTTCGGTTGGTATAACCAATCTGGACCTGCAGTCCTAATGATTTTTTAGTTTTGCTATGGTATATGGAACTTCTTCTATTGCCGGTTTTGGCCCATCGTTTTCTGTGTCATCTATACTTTGGTTGTCTTTTTCTTCCCGTATCATGGCTATGGTTTCTTTAAAGAAGTCTCGAAAGTACACATCGAATATGTCATCGATAATACTAACTGAAGTACCATCCTCCCTTCTTACCATCATCGTACTCGTACGTTTGTATCCTTTCTTTATCATATCTACTGCTTTGCAGAAACTCTAAGCATCATTCCATCGCTGGCCGACAGTTTGTGATTGTAAACTCGACGAAAATCATCGAGCCAGCATCAAGCTCGTCAGATATGGCTCTTGTGAGTTGTTTCTATACTTTTGATTCATTATTCTATTGATGTTAATTTTCAAGTCCTGTTTATTTCAAAAGCAAATTTTCCTGTAAGTACCAAAAACCTTTCGAAATGCTTTCACACCTGTAATTTTATAATTGAAACTCTAAAACATAGTTTTATACAACGAAAATCGATACGTCTCCCAAAGCACAATTAAAGGCTCATAACTTCCTGGTAACTTTTCCTTCCTCGACCATCAATTAGCCACCCTGTATGAACCTGTAAGCCACGGTCCAATTGGTACCGAGCAAGAAGCGTCGCAATGCGCGTGCCATTGCAACATGTGTCGCGTGCACTCAGCCATGGTGGATAGTGACCACGCGGCTGCAGACCGTAAAAAACCTTCGATCTACAACATTATACCCAAATGAAACGCTATCGCGGCACACACTGGTGGTGGATTGCACTTAAACAATGCTATGCAAATGTGCAGGTGTATATAATATATCTAGGGTGCATATGGCACCCAGTGCCGGAACAGTAGAGGCACACGGTGCAGTCGTCCAGCACAGTTGCATCTGTCGCAAACGAATTAAAATTTTAAATGCTTCGCGTCCTTCTATTTCAAGACGACAAGTAAGACACGCTTTCGGAGCTTCTAATGGTGCTGGTCTGGTGCTAGTGGTGGTGGTTGCCTGGCATCTTAAGTAGCTTTCCGAAGAGTGGGCCGCCGCTATTGTTGTTAAACCTGTGCCGCCGACGAATGGGTATAAACGGTAAAAAGGCCCAAAATAAAACCCGATTCTTCGGATTCTCTTAGATTGAAAGTGATTTAAGTCTGCCCAAAGCCTTCCGCCGCGTTCCCAATAAATCATCTTAAAATTTTACGGTTAAGAATTCTGAAGTCGGGATCTTATTAGTCCCTCGCTTGATAGGTGCTCAGTTTTTTGGGGAATTAGGTGACGTCTATAAATCAGCAGCGCGGCTGTGCGGCTGATTCTGGATTAGATCATAGGCAGCACATGTGCAAGTAATCAAAGCGATCATGCATCATCGCTAATGGAGGGTACTTGGAAGCGAGCGACCTTAAGGTACCACACTGATCACATGCAATCAAAGGGGTTCCCTCTGCCGGATTTTATTGCCTCCAGATAGTTAAACCTTAACATGACCTCGTAATTCACAGTTGGGACCAATATTTCCTATTAAGGTGTTCTCGTTTATGACAGATTCCGACTCTTAACTGTTGCAGGAATTTCTTGTCTTATGGAAGTTCTTATTCACAGATTTTTGTTGCTGCTTATTAATTTTTCACGGAAGCTGGTGCTAGTTGCAGGGGAAATAAATTGTCGGGGATGTTTTTTTTCAGATTTTTTAAACAAATAAGACCTTTGGGTGCTATAAACTTCATGAGTTCTGAAGATTATTTATGGTAATAAAATTTGTGGCCTTTAGTAAATGCTAAAAGATAGAAGCTTCTTCGATATTTCAGTAGCTGCTCTGGGCTCTATAGTCCAGTAAAATAAGGCAAACAACGGGCTTAAAACTTCGGAATTCCGTGTAACAGGTCGTATCGTCTTCGAACTTTTTTTAAAATGTTGTAAAAGCTCTACGTATAAAATCCCACCCTTTAAAAAATGCCGCTACTTCCTTATTGTTGCTATTATAAACAATTAGTGCAAAATTAAATGCAAAATTGTGTTGTGCGCTAAATTCAATAGAATTAAACCGGAAAAAATGCTAGTAGAGGGTTTTCGAGGTCGCTGATTACGAATATGATGTTTAAAATTCAAAATGGCGGATACAAAATGGCGCAATGATGAAACTTTTTATTGATATTGCGACAGAATATCTACAACTTTTCTTGCTTTTTCGTATCTATAACTTATCCTTATCCAAGTTTTCGATGAAGCATTACTGCAAAAGTAACTTGCAAGAGCGAGTAAAAAGTTTTTGGTCGAATTCCAGTCATAATAGCATGAGCTATAGAATTTTATTTTAGTACGATTTTTAAAGAATTCCCTTTTTTTACAAAATCCTGTTATAAACAATTGTTAAAGAATTATGTAAAACATCAGAGCAAGCCTACCTTAAAAGATATAGGCCCGCCCAGTGACAATTTTTTTTGTGTTTAAAAGGAAATTTTGCTCTCTTTTACATGATCTTCAAAGAACTCCACATTTTTTATAAGATAATGTTATAAACAATGGTTAACGAATTATTTAAAAATTCTAAAAAAGCACATATTAAAAGCAGTCGCGGACTAAGGGGGGGCGAAAGGGGCGGTCCGCCCCGGGCCTCTGGTTCCTTGGGGCCTCCAAATATCTACAAGTTCCCTTGATCAAATCCTAAAGAAGGCTTTTAAAATATGGTCAGTGCCTACCTAAGTGTTACTTTGGAGTCGGAGGTCCCGCACAATGTTCCCGTAGACACAAATAAGTACAGCAAGTAATTTACTTATTGAATCGTTATCCTGTACATCGCTTATTCTTCAATACTTCTTGACCATTCTCATCTCGGTTGCAACATGCAAGATGAGTTTTTCTAAACTTAAGCCTGGGGCCCGATTCCGCAACGGTGAGTTTTACGGTGTTTACCGATTTCAGTGTACACTGCTTATTTTCGCGTCCGCAAGATTAAGAATGAGTTTTTTTGACATTTGCCGTGAACACCGCCGTGAAAAATTTCTCACTGAGAAAAAGCCTGTGAAATGTACAAATGCCGTACAGGAATAAATCACCTTTGTTGGGGGGATAAATTTGCAGAAATTGAAAAATTCTGCTGGTTTCAAGTACCATTATTTTTGTACGGCAGCAGGTTCTAGGAGCTTATTTTTTTATAATATATCAATATGAGAATTTCCGTACAAGGATATTTGACCGAAAAAGCACCCCTCCGGATGGAATATTCAACTTACCTCTGTGGTCACATGTACCGCGCAAAAGTGACGGCATAGTGCCTAAAGTTTACGTCTCATTTAGGAGTATCGATCTGCATATAATTCGTGCTGTTTCACATGACCCCCCAAAAATTGCCGTGGGCTTGTAGTCTATAAGTTTTTTTAATTTTTTTTAAAAATAATTTTTTTGAGAGTTTTGTTTGGTATGTAAAAATAAAATGTTGTTTTAGTTTATTGTTCTAAAAAATTTTATTTAATTAGAATTTTTAAAATGGAAAGGTCAAGACAGTAGATACCAACTCAGCGCATCATTCAGCCACTTTAAAAATCATTTAGCACTTTAAAACTCACTGGCACTTACGGAATCGCATTTCAAAGAAAAGTGAACACCGAGGTTGTCAGTCAGTTTTTCCTTCGGTGTTCACTGGCGAAAAACTCACCGTTGCAGAATCGGGCCCCTGGTGTCCACTATAGAGCTTTTTGCATAGACCTAGAGAAAACTCTCGCGTAGAGACGCGTAGAGAAGTGTATACAGCCTCTAGAGCTGTACACATGCGCTCTACACCCATTCTACGCGAAAGTTTTCTCTGCTAAAAAACTCTATAGTGTATAAGTATTTTTTTTGTGTTGTGTAGAGCTCTACATCTGCTCCACGCTCTATCAAACATGTTTGATAGAGTTTTTCTCTCTACAGTATTCATTCTTATTTGCATTTCGAATGCGCTTCGAATTGTGGGGTGGTAGAGTGGTAGAGACGCGCTGTAGTGTACACACTACAGGTAGAGCTTTACACCCTACACTCTACCAAAAAAACTCTATAGTGGACACTTGGCTTTAGAACTACTTTCGGAATCGATGGGTAATTAAATGCTTTCCCTACTGGGAAATAAACATACACACACACTTTTACATACAAATTAAAACTGAATAAAAGGCTTCTAAAATTACATCAACTTCTTAGACTGAGGGCCTCATTCAGCTTTACCGCCCCGGGCCTCTGACGGGCTTAGTCCGCCACTGATTAAAAGGTACAGATCTAAGCTACAACCTCTATATAAAACATTAATAAGGGTTTTTTCGCACTTCAAAATTCCATATTTTTAAGGAATAATCGTTTGATTGCTACTATTTCATAAATAAATCATTAAAATTTAAATATTTTGATAAAATTAATTATTCTATCGTAAAGTATGGGTTTTCAGCTATTAATTGACCACCTACTAAATGTCAATAAGCATTTTGCACCTATTGTTATTATTGATTGAAATTACGCATGGAAAAAGTAAAATGCTCGTTTTCCCGAAATTCGAGAAATAAAAGGTGCGTATTGAAAAAATACGATTTTTTTTCATTTTTATCAATACATACATCTTAATTATGACCATTTCAGGAAACCAATCCACAAATTAAATTTAAAAACAATTTTACTTTTCAACACTTTGCAGAAGATTTACTGAAACAGTGATACTTTACCAATTATTAGTTAATAATAATTGTTCAAATATGTTGCTTATCATTTAAATACATGGATCGAGTAAGGGAAGTATTTTTCTTCAATAACCACTTTGGTTTTTTGCATTTGCTTTTACCAATCAAAAGTTATAGCTATTTTTGTACGGAGTGCGTCTCATTTGTTTTATACACACATACTATGAAGCTATGTATTACACCTTAATTAACAAATTCGCATCTGCCAGGGATTTGATCGTAGAAAAAAGTTTCTTAGATATAATTTACTTAAAATTTCCTCCTCTTTCGAATGGCGTTATCAGTTTTTTCCGAAAAATTTTATTTTAAAAGCTATTCTCAAAAAACCCTAATTTAACACTTCTTTTGTTTAATAACTAATGCAGCGGCATTTTTTAGGAAGCGGATTTTTTATCATATATTATTGATACAATTTAGAAGAGAATGGTAAAAAATCCGCCCGGTTACAAAGGATTCCGAAGTGAATTCCTTATTTTACTGGACTACTAGTCTAATCAAAATACCAATACTAATTGCACTGTTTACTTGTGAACGCATTAGAACTGACAAAGGAGCTTGAAGAAATGTATGACGAAAGTCACACATATAAAATTAAGTAGACCACGATGGCTGGAATACTCTGTTCGAGCTTCTGAAGAAAGAATGCTAGCCAGGATTTTCAATGGTAGACCATCAGGAAAAAGAAGCGTAGGTCGAGACCAAGAAATAGTTGTACTAGAAAGATATTTTGAAAACTGGAAAGAACTAGCAAGACGTAGAGGCGATTGTAAGAAGAGACTTCAAAAGGCCCGACTATCCATTTTAGTTGCTCGATTTCCAGCAATGGACAAACGATTTCTGTCCATGGACAAACGAATTCTGGCATGGACAAACGAATCTGTGCCTGGACAAACGATTTCCAGCAATGGACAAACGAATTCTGGCAATTTTTATCCCTGGATAAACTGCAATTAAAAAACGCAATGTGATGAAAATATACATATGTTTACGTATTTTTTTTAAATTTATAACTACTACTCCGAAGTGTAGCAATAGATTACGTAGCCGGTGTTAGAAAATTTTCTGTGCGGAGTCGATTCGCCGAAATCCACGCTGTGCCGAAAAAATTTCGACTAAGTAATTTAGTTGCAATTGTTATTTCTCCGAGGGGTGGATTAATTTGGTTTTTTTTCTGTATTTCGTGTCGCATTGATGTCAGTTGTTCGGAATAAAATTGAACTTCCAATGGTTACAGAAGTACATAAATCCGAATTTCGAAATGCGCCTTTTTTATGCCCAATTTGATTTTCCCGAATAATTGATTAATTAATAAAATTTTATCGGCGCGTGGACAAATGCAACTATTTCGTGGACAAATATGGACAAACGATGGACAAAAGAACGCGCAAAGAAAAAGTTCAAAATTCGCAACCGGGACTGCCAACTTCGCAAAATTGAAAAATTTCAATTATTTATTATAAAAATAACTGCTGGACAAGCTTGGACAAACGACGGACAAACGATCTATGCGGTTAAACAATTGTTTTTGCAAAGTTGGGGTGCTGATTGAAAAAATTTGCAAAAAAATGTTTTTGCTTGTAACTTGTTAACGGTGCCTGGACAAAAAAAACTTTTCCGTGGACAAACATGGACAAACGTATGAAAAAAAATTTCCAAAATTCGCATTTCGTGGTGCCAACTTCACAGACCTCGTCCGAGGCCAGTGGAAAAAATTGTTGGAACATGCTGGAAGTCTGACCAACCAAAAAACATTTACAGCAAAGCCGAAAAACTGTCGTTTGAAAGCAGATCTTGCCGGCAATTAAAAAATACTGCAATGAATGATCTCGTTCTTGCCTCGATTGCCAAATCTCCAATAGTGGCGAGGCACACGAAGTCTCCACTCGAAGCCTTCAAGTTTGCGGATAAGTTTCCAGACAATCGACAACCACCCTGATCCTGCAGCATTAGAACGACGACCTGTGGATAGTTCATCTCAATCCTTCATGGTTCTCACGCCTGAACAATTTTTTTCTGATGTAGATGTGGTTTTATCCCCTTGATCTACTACCAACAAACATATAATATCACCAAACAAAACCTAAGCCAAACAGGCGCCCTTTGTACCGAAACACCAACTAATTCCAATAAGACATCCTCTTCCAAAAAAAAATCTTTATTCGTTCCCGTTATAACCACTCAAAATCCGACATCGTCCAACTATCCCACCAACCATCTTCCTTCCATGAAAAAAAAATCCCTAATTAATCCTACAAGGCATTTTCTTCACAGGTGAATATCACGATTACAATTCGCAAAACCAGTTCCTCTTCCCCGTTTATATTACCTGTAATCTCCGCTGACAGCAATCAACTTTTGTCCTAGTTCCTCGGCATGTTAGTTCCTGGCTCAAAGTGCCCCGAAAGAAAAGAAGCACAATTTTCTGTTCTTTTATCGCATCTTCATAAGCACACAAAAGCGCACAAAACATCATAAACAATAAAAGCAACTACCAAAAAGCCAGTGACATTAGACCCGCGAAACATTTCGACAGGTGAGGCCAAAGTGTCACAGTTGTCATCTTACTTCTAGTGATCTGTCAACGCCGGTGGAGCCCCATTTACTAGGAAATAGCCCATTCTTGGATGTTATGCATATCACCGTGTGTCATGTCGTATTTATTTTTTAGGATTTCTGTCATGATGGGGCCATTTCTGTGAAGCTTGTTACCTTCTTTATGGTTGTCTCTGCTCAGGTGAGGCCATGGCTGTAGTGTACGACTATACAACAATAACACACAACAAAGATAGAAGATATATTCTCGAGAGAAGGTGATGCTATAAATTGACCCAAAAGAAGAAATTATATTACCCAGAAAAGTAGAACAAGTTTTTGTGATCCCGGGCATATATAGTATCATCTGTGAGGTTCTTTACTATTCGAGAGCCACCAAAGCTAGATCACAGAGGGTCACAGACGTGAATGTTTTAGCATAGGCAAGGCTCTTTGCTATCTTCTAATGCTGATGGAGATTAATCTTAGTAGGACGCGCAGGGCGGCTTTCTTCTGGCCGAGACTATAGATACTTTCCCACAGATAAAATAGATTCCAGTGTCTTTTGAATTGATTCTATATATTCGAACTCTTAAACTGGCCGACGAATTGCTGACAATGTGTCTGGTGCAGGTTCGGAGAACGGTCACAGTTTCTGGGAAAGGTTTAACCAGGTATACCTGAAAACACCTGAGAGTGATTGAAAATGAAGATTTCTTCTTCTTTTTTTTTTTTGTTGTTAAAACCATAATTATTTTTTCATTCACTTTTCCATTCATGAATTATTATATTCCCAGGCAAAACTAGAATGGCATTGTCCTGAAACCTGTCAGTGTTCTATTTCGCATTTTTGTGTGTTGTGTGTACCTGTTACCTACCTGCAATTGTCCGGTTTAGTTTTTTGTGCTCCCGCAGTGATGCTTCAGATTTTATTGCTAAACTGGAATTCGACATATTTTTTGTTTTATTTTTTGCACCATAATCTGCCAAATATAAAAGGAACTCTTCTGAACCGGGTGACCTTCCAGGCGGTGCCATCTTTCTTCCCCGGGCCCAAATTTCAAAAAAAAAAACACCAGTGGTCCGACCGTGATTACACGGCGATTGTTGCCCGAGAAAACAGCCACTCGAGAGCCTCTCCCAGATTTCTAGGTGGTCCGCCACGGCAATGAATGCATCAAGTAGAATATTTGGAGAAAGTAATCCTATTATTATTTTAATTTTCTCAGTTTTCTGAATGGAAGAATCTGAAAAGAGGCTTAGAACACGGCCATTGTGTGGGTCGTTTAATGTAAAGCAGAGATCGCGCTACTTGCCGTGGCCATTCGATTTTTTTTCGATCGTGTCTATAAAGATAACAAACACACAGTGGATATGGCCATGGATATTGAAGATAATAGAATCGTCTTCGTGGTAGGTTATAGATATCTTTCCCATATAAAATGTCAGGTAAGCGCCTGGGACCTGTTCCGCCGGCCCGTCTCGATCGATATGTTAATCAGTAGAATTAGAGGTGATATACGATTCCCTCGCGATATATACAAAATGATCAGGTCTTCATAAAAATCTCGAGAAACCAACCAGATTTATGAGGGTATATCCTCTGTTCCTTTATTATAAATAAGTAACGCTGTCTAGTCGATAATGCTTTCCGGAGTAATGAATTGAATTGATTCTCTGATTTGTGAAAAGAACTCGTTTTTTTGCTTCGCTTTTAGTAGAAATCGGATTCGTTTAATTTTTTCAGATTATCTCCATAATTTTAAAGGTAAATAATAAGATATAACGATACTTTTGTACCACATTAAGTCCCGGCTCACATTAGTGTGTAAGATTGCGTGATGTCTATATTTTTTAAGTATTTAAGTGGCCGAGAGAGAAACGATTTTGAATACATTTTGTCGGATGAAGTTGTATAAATTGACAGTAAATTTTAGAGAAAGTCATTGAAAATGTGGCGAAATAAAGGCAAATACTATGAGAAATAGAAGGAGTTCAGAAAATTAGAATTTATTAACCTGTTATAGTCTCATAAACACGAGAATTTGTCAACCAGAATAAAAGGTTGTTGCCGCTATTTCAGTATAAATGGTTGTTTAGTGAAAAATTATGTTGATTAAATAAAAATGGTTCAGAAAATTTCGTATTTTTTTTTGGTTCCACGATAAAGCGATCTATCCACTAAACCACTGGGAAATGTACTTCGAATCTACTCAATTCGTGTGCAGCTTTTAAATGCACTTTGGTTTTAGTGGAATAACTTTGACTATAACCTCGACCATTCATATGACATATGGTCCCTTCAAAAGAAACAAAAATGTTATGGAAGACCTGAGTGTCAAAATTAAAAAGAGCTGACATAAACCAACCAATGGAAAGAAAAGTCACGAAAGATGACACGATAACAAACAACATGTTACCAATTTTGCCATAAAAAAATTATGACCGCTAACTCAACAATTTTCCTAAGCGAAGACATTCATTAGAGCACGTGGCAATCTCTTAGTGAAATATACTGTAACCAAATAGGCCATATGTCTTCTGAAGCAGGCGGAATCCATCCTATACTCACGGCCTTTGACCTGCCTAGGTTGGATGGACATACACATATGCTGTAACCTCCAGAGTTAGACGGAGACCGAAGGTCGCTGAAACGTCACCGCAGAGCCCAGACAGATGTGAAAACTTAAAACTTGACTGCCTGTTTTTTTTTACTTTTTAACTTATTTTAAAATAAAAGCGTATTTTGTAGTTTTTATAAACAATATATTTTTATTTTCTCCTCTTTAGTCTATTATGTGTCTTCCGCCATTTTGTGTTGACCGCCATTTTGAATTTGAGATGACGCCACACAGCTAATTGTATGCCCTGTCATGCCCTTTCATTTGATACTCATGTCGGTGGGTCGGGAAACACAAACGCAAAAATCGGCCGCCATCTTGATCTCTTTACAAAATGGTCGGATTACATTGTCACGCGAAATATGCACATGTGCAAAATTTTAAGTTTACCGGTTATATTTTCTAGTTTCCAGCCTAATATGTAATATGTCTTCCGCCATTTTGTGTTGGCCGCCATTTTAAATTTGAAATTACGCCACACAGCTAGATGTATTCTACCTGCCATACCCTTTCATTTGAAACCCATGTCGGCAGGTCGGAGAATACAATTGCAGAAATCGGCCACCTCTTGATTTTTTTACAAAATGGTCAGATTGCTTTGTCACGTGAACTATACATATGTGCAAAATTTGAAGTTGATCGGTTATATTTTATACTTTCTACCCTATTATGTAATAGGTCTTCCGCCATTTCATGTTGACCGCCATTATAAATTTGGAATGACGCCACACAGATAGTTGTATTCTACCTGTCATACCCTTTCATTTGAAACCCATGCCAGCGGATCGGGGAACATAGTTACCGGAATCGGCCGCCATCATGGAAACGTCATCTTGATTTTTTTACAAAATGGTCAGATTGCATTGTCACGTGAACTATATATATGTCTAAAATTTTAAGTGGATCGGTTTTATGAAAGTGGATCAAATTCAAGTTGCAATAATAGCATGTCGGTAACGCGAACTCAAGGTTTCCCCTACTAAAAATCCCTCAACACGCCTAAAGAAGTTTTCACTTCAAAAACAAAAAAAGACAACCTCCAGAGTGAAATTTCTGGGTCAAATCCTGGACCTAAAACTCAACTGGAAGTCAAGCAACGAGGAACGTGCAAACGAAAACCTGCAGTGTCAAAAACTGCTAAGCAGTTAAAGGTGAAGCGCCCCTGGAGACCTTAAACATCCACCATAGTCCACCAATTTTGGGGTATCAAAACGGCGCCGAAAAGCGCTGAAAGCAGTTCTACACATGGCCTAACCTTAGGTAGAGGAACGTCAATTTTACATTTATACCCGAGCGAGGGTGTGCTGATTGCACTCAGGCTAAACCATTTAGACCGATAAACCTCTCGTCTTTCGTCTTGAAGACAATGGCGAACTGTGGACAAGGAGATAAGAACTACTTATCATTTGCGCCAACCACTTTAATCTTCTCAGCGCGCGTACCAATACGGAAAATACATCACGATGTGGTCCTCAAATTTCGCAATTCCGCGAAGATCTCAAAGTTTAACCTTCCTTCCATGAACATACAAGAGAGTCTTTTCAGAGTTTTTCGTAGGGCACCAGAGTATGGATTCGTATGAAACCCCGATCGTTACAAAACAGAGACAGACGTGGGTGCCGAGAATTGCTAAACGCCATCTATGGAGGATCGAAAGTGCACAGGAATTTATCGAAATGGATGACTCTGCCCTTCACGTTCCTTGTAACTGTCCCACGATAGCAAGGAGCAAGATCTCGCTGGATCGGTTCGACGTTACTAGACCAAACAAGTTTGATTAACAAATATTTAGGCGCATTGGGAAAGGGGTTGCTTGGAGTACAATTGGTCCAAATTGCGGCTTCGGTACTCTTTGAACCCGATACCTCACATTTAAAGCATTGACGTAGTAACGACATTGTCTATGAGCTGTGGGCTTAAATCGTCCGCAGAGTTTTGTAAGCATGTAAAACAAGATCTAGGCGCAAAATCCGTTATAGACTGGTTAAAGATATGCAACGGTCTTGAAATCGTAAAACCTGTTCTTTCGACAACACCGTCAGCTACAGCGGGTATGTTTTCAATGAGATCTTACTGGTCGAATACTGTTTAGGTTCTTAACATCACTAACTTAACTTGGTGTACATGTCCACAATTGTCATTCCAAATGATTTTCCATTATGAACAAATTATGAAGTGTCTCTGGTAATCATCACTATTGTTATAGTAAAATTCCACTATCTCTATGCGGTGTGCGATCGTATACCGTTCCATTTTTTTAAACCTTTAAGTTTTTACTTAAAGTGGCTTAAATAAGGACAGTATTACCAAAAAAATGGACTAAAATTCTTAATGGAAAACTCGATCAATGACAGAAATCCTGTTTCCTGTTTGTTTTCTTATAGGAATTACACGGATTAATCATGAACGAAAAAACGCCATCTGTTGATATTGATCTACACTTCGTCCAATTTTTAGTCTAAAACAAAATTGATGTAGAGATACTTATTTGAACTATTGGTTTTTCGGCAATGCATAAAAGTCCGATGAAACAGATTTTTGTTGACGAAATTGTACCATCAAGAGTTAAGTAGTAGTAAGTCGTCACCTTTAATAGATCAACACTGCCCGATCACAAGTAGAGTCATACTATTGATGTAACTATCTTCTGATATCTTTTGGAACATCATCCCGCACACCACTTACATAACACTTACACCACCAGCTCTGATCAAATCGACCGACAAATAATATCAAATAATCAAATTGAAAATCGGCATCATTTGGCTCGATCAAACTGTCAACATATCACTGCCCGCGAACAACATACACTTAATGAAGCCACTGAACTATGACCCGAACCAATACCTATCTCTACCTGGCTATCGTCTAGACCCCGGGCTGCATGCTGGAAGGACCAGCGCAAAGATTAAGATGTAACTGAAATTACACGGATTTTATTGCACGGCACGAAACCGAATTCGAAACCTGTCAAACTTTAGGCTCGCGAATCGTTTCGCAGCATTTTTCATATCTTCTTAATCCGCAATGATCCAATAATGCAGGTTGCATACATGCGATACAGGTAGATGCGACCGGCATCAGCTGGCCTCTGAGTGTTTATGATTTGATTATCGCGTATTGCATTCATGCGATAAGAGTTGTTGGGTGCAATGGGACCATTTCAAAAGGTGCATTACTTACGGTGATTTTCAATTTCTTATGATGGGCTTTTATTTAATAATTGTGAGCTCTGTTGACGTGGCAATATAATACATGAATTTATTACACTATTTTGGGATCATGCTGTTCCGGACATTTCAAATAAAAGATCGTAAGTGGATCAGTAAGCCAGAGTTTCGCAATGTGCTTAAAACCATCGAATCCCCGCTCTATGCGACAAGTTACTTAAAATATAATTCACGAGTGCTAATTTTATGCTCCCCCAACTGCAGCCATGCCTGGTATGTATATATAATAATAAAGCAATAAAATATTTTATTCACTGGTATGCCGAGTCATATCTAAGTAAACCATTCCGGTATATCTTTGCAATTAGCGTTTGAATAAAATATCGTGTCCGTTCAATAAATTATTGAGCTGGAAAATTTGCATTTTACATTTTACGATCACAGTGGATTTGTTGTCAGGAAGTTTTACCATCATGACGAGGTACACGGAGCCCCGAGAGACTCCTGTTAAAGAGAACAATGCCCGTAACTGGAGCAGTGTACTATGGTAGGTAAAGAATCTTTGTGGCAAAGAGTTTTCATTTTAATAGTTACCTGCAGAATCAACAACAAAAAAAACGAAATACAAAAAAAAAAGGAAAACAATTCAAAATCAAAAAAAAAAACTACGCCGTAGAAGTCTTAAGTAACGAATATGCTCAAGATAACATTAAGCACCTTTCCTGGCCTTTTTCATAGAGTGGTCTGCCATTCGGATGGGAGTTTCTTCTTTACAAAATTTACCTTTAAGGTGGAGAGGATGTTGGTGTCTAGGCGCTGCTGCTACCTATTCAAATTGGAAAGTTTTTCAGGTCGATCAAGTCACGTGTGAAATTTTATTGTATTTTTGCTTATCATGAATTGAATGCCTTCTTTTGGTGGATAGACAACGTAAATTGTTTTAGCTGTGTATAAATGGGGAAATGTTATCCTGTTGATGACAATACGAAATGAATAAAACAATTTGGAGTTTATTTTGAAACGTATCCAATAGTCGGTTACAGCGTTCGTTTGTTTAAAAAAGTAACGAAGTTTCCTTGTAGGAGAATATAAAAATATGACATACAGTTAAATGTACACATGTGTATCGGACAATATCTATCCGAAAGTGGTAACAACATAAAAACTAAGTTCGCTTATTCTTTCACAGCTTTTACACAAGTTTCAATGCCAATTCTAAAGTACAAAAGAACAACGAATGTTAAAAATAATTTGTTCAAATAATTGTCACAAATCAAGTCGGCCTTGTTAGTAGCGCAGGGTTACCAACTCGTAAAATGGTTTACCCCTAAAAACTGAGTGAAATACCCTTAAAATCCCCTAAAATCATTAGTAAAGAAAAAAAATGTATATGTACCAAGGGTAGGGCATTTTCGTAAACGCAGAATTGCGGTCGGCCTGCAGTATTCAGCAATTGGAAGTCTGAAGCTGAATATTGCAGAATGACTGTAGGCATGCTTTTACGAAAATGCTCGTAATCTAACTTTACCTGACTGGATTGCAGCTATTGTGGTAATGATAACTAAATTAATAATATCTGTTTTAACCCAAAATAACAAAAGCTCCTTTTGCATATTTTCATTTTTCGCCATCTTGATTTAAAAAATTGCTAAACTCATTACCTAGGCCAGGAGTGGCGAACCTTTTCCAGTATGCGTTCCAAAAAAAAACAATCTATTTTTATAAAATTGCTGATGGGCCAAGCTATTGGGAATATTAAAATATTGAATAAGGGTACGGCTTGTTTGTTTATTTGCAGTCCGCGTTAAGGCGCCCGTTTTCTCCTCTCGAAACAATAACATAGTGCGTTTCCATGACAGCTTGAGTACTCGAAAGCTGGAAAACCTCAACATCTCGAGCACGTATGTGCTCTGCCTACTTGAAGCGACATATTGGCTTGAAACGAGCTTGAGTTCTTGAGCAACTGATGGACTACGACTGAACAAATTTCGAGCACTCAAGCTTTGAAGCCCGGTTTACATGACAAGCACTCGAGCCGATCAGAAAAATCTTTTTGATCGACTCTAGTCGAGCTGTTTGCGTTTACATTTTGTACTTGAAGTACGCTTCAAGTAAACTTCAAGATATCTTGGAAACGCACTAACAGTCACAGTTTCATATTAGGCGTATTATAGAAATGCTGCCTCGATGTTCTTCGCGAAATACGCTGGCGTGCATCTGTTAACCTAAACGCTGCACCAACGAATTTTCGCGTGACAGCAAATTTTTCATAGGTGCCACGCATGCCATAGGTTTGTCACCCCTGACTTAGGCAAACGTTGCCTTGTTAATATTTTAGGGGAATATTTGCCGAAAATGGTGCGGCGCACATTGTGACGAAAGGTATTGAAAATCGGAAATAAATCATTTTTCACGAATACTAATGAAATGTCCTGAACTTCTTTCACATATACCCAATGTACAAAAGTAAAGTGATAATTCCTGGAATATCCCTTCCAGGACCGAAAAATTCCAACTGAAAGTTGTAGTTAAGGTCGCACGCAAATTCTATTTCAATCAGTTAGAAATTTGTGTGGGAAGTTTCAACAAGTTCTGTAAGAAAACAAAGTGAACGTAAATTTTTTATCATAATGAATCCAACAGTTTATGGTATGTATAGTATTATTTCATTAAAATTATTTAAATAAGACTGATATATAACAATTTTGCTGAACATTAAAAAAATCGTATAGAAATTATCACTTTCAATTCAATCGCAGAAGTTCCTTTAAGCTTTCAAAAAAATGGTAAAATATGGTACAAATATGGTCTTCTACACATTTTAGTACAACTAATGTAGTTTCCAATAACATATAGTGGTGCCTTCGCAAACCCTCGCAAATTAACTTTTTTTAATATTATTGAGAATGCGTCGTTAAAATCAGCGGAAAAGATTTCATGGAGGCGCGTCGAAATTCATCGTAAAATGAAGCTGTGGAACATTTGTTCACCAAAATTTTGACCCGAATACCTGAAGGTTTTGTACTGGAGGATAAGTTGGTTGTCCATACCATTTGAATTTTTGAATTTAAATAAGAAATTCATCCGGTGTGGCAAACGTTGGGATCGTTTTGAAGAAAAAAATTCTGATTATTTGGCTAAGGTTTTCAGTTGCACTTTGAAAGACGATGAGGACGAGATGGAGGATGAGGGGTTCGAAGATCAAGACAAACAGCCCGGTCCGTCGAAGGGTGGTCGTCCTCCAAGTGGTGAATTTAGTTCCCTCAGTGATCGACAAGAAAGGAACCGTCTGCCTACTTCATATTAGTTACAAACTCGAGTGGCAGGTGTACAGGAAGAACAAGGGTAATCAAGCTGCGATCGATGATAGGAAGAAATCCATTCAGGAAGCGTTTTCTAGTAGCAGGATTCGGTAATACCAATGGGGGTAATACGGCGAGAAATTTCTTCTTGGAATGGGAGAAAAGTGCAAGAATTACTGGAGTTAATGCTGTACTAATTAAAAATTTCAGGACGATTTTGTTTACATTAACATCAGGACAACCAATTAACATCAGAAAATTTGAAGCACTGACTAAGGATACAGCAAATCTCTACGTTAGCCTGTATGACTGGTACCCCATGCCTGCAACTGTGCATAAGATACTTATGCATGGGTCAGACGTTATAAAGCATTTCCTTCTACCAATTGAAATGTTTTCTGAAGACGCACAGGAAACTCGTACAAAAGATGCTCGGCGATTTCGACTGGAACACACTTGGAAAAGAGGTCGTATAGCTACGAATGAAGATTTGATTAAGCGACTGTTCCAGTTCCTCTCTTCGGACCCATACATCAAGTTTTTAGGCGGGGCAAAGGCAAAGAAGGAAACTCCGAAAGATGAAGACGTGTTAAATATCTTAGATTTAGATGAAGATTATACAGATTCTGAGTACGAAGACGATGAAATTGATGTTGATTTTAATCCATATTGATTGTAAATATTATAATATAATAAAATTTGTATACAGAGACATGAAATTAATTTTTTACATTATATTTGAATACAAAAATTTTTTCTTCTAAAAATCGCATTTGAAGTTATAAATTTTCATATACTCCCATACAAACTTGGTATGCATAATTAATTATATTTCATTAAAGCTAATATAATCTACAAATTATAATGATTGTATATGAAATTTCGTCCATTAAGCTGCCTAGAAATGAGAATATCCTTTTTTGGTCCTGAATCCTTTTTCGTCCTTCTTCGCAAAATGCACGAAAATTAATTCTAGTTTGCAAGGTTTATGTTTCTAACATTTAATATTCAATCCCATATATTTTTCCGTTTTGTCCCATATCCTCGTCACATTGTGCGGCGTCTCCACGGTCATAAAGGGCAATACTTTCCATTTCTATGACCGGAAAAGTTGGTCGTAGAAAACCGGGGTCATGCTCGAACCACGTTACATCTCTTTTTGGTTCAGGCTATTCAAATTACCGCCAACGAATTTAACAACCAATCAGAATTCGAATAAAAAGCTAAGAGAAATGACGTATTTAAATTACCGTATAACTGCTTCAAATATTTCGGAGTATTGTCACAATCCCCCTAAAATTACCCCTAACAATTTAAAGCCCCTAAAAAAACCCCATTCAGCATTTTTTTCCCTAAATTTGGGAGAAAACCCATCGTTGGCATCCCTGGTTAGTAGCACGAAGCTTATAACACAATCAAGTCAGAATCAGAAGTCACCTAGAAGAAAAATTTGTGTACGGCATTTATCTTCTTCTTCCATCATCACTGAGTCCTATTGCTCCCATAGTACCAAAATCTACTTAAAAGTGCTAAATTGGTAGCATATTATTGTGCATGATTAGGATCAGTTAAACGGGGTGAGTTGAGGCAATGTTAGGGGAGGAACATGTCAGGCCCCATTCATCTGCTATGCGTGGATTAAGTATTTTTTTTCTTTTTTGTGCGAATTCGAAGAAAAAAATTTGAAATCGGCCTATGCTTGAACAAAATTAAATTTGTGGTGAATAGAAGAAGATATGTACTGTGTTCTTTGTTTTAGTTGAGGAATATTGAAATCATTGTTTTATATTAGATTACTTTGTTTTTTTAATTATGACTAAGGTAATAAATCCTGAGTTTTTGTAGACTATGATGACCCAATCCATGCTGAGTACCCTAAATTTCACGCTGTGTGGTTTTCATGATGGTTGAAAGGGATTAAATTTTTGTTTTTCGCGATTTTATAGAAAACTATTGATTTTTGAGATTAGTCATTATAAACATTGTTCATAAGATTTATAAAGTTATTATAAGGAAGTTAATTAAATTTTGTTCAAAAAAAATATTTTAACTTTTTTTTCTACAATTAATAGTTTTTTAGTAAAACGTGCAATCAAGTTTCAATGTCCCTTGAATATTAGAATATTGTTTAAAATCAATACTTTTTTAATCTCACGGCAGGGGTACAGTATTAGGTTATTTTTATGAGGAGGAGAAGCAGATGCCATGGTTAGATGCTTGAATTTACAGAACCTTCACAGACTACAATGGGCTTTGTTAACTTTGGTCAATCGTGAGCGTATATCTTGTTCCATGCTTTTGTCATCTGCTATTATTGACCGAAAGTAGATGAAGAAAGTTGGTCTATTTCAAATTCATCTTCTTCTACTTCCAGTAAGCGAATTTTGTTAAATTTAAAGTTTTAAGTGTTAAGTGGCATATTGAATTTGATATGGAAAAAGAACATTTAATTAGTTTATTCCTTGCCAAACACGTGGAAATAAAACTGGATCTGAGGCGAATTCAAGATTGAGAGCGAAAAAGAAAAAAGATGAGATATCTTGTTATCAAAATATATATTTACACGTTTTCGCTCGATTTTGGCACACAGATGACGCTCTGCACAGTGAAAAGACCTTATACCTAATTTATACCCACAAAATTTAATAACCAATTCATAACCATTTGTTTTCCTGGGTACACCCGAGTAAATATAAAAAACGGCCTTATAAAGGGCGAACACCGGCCGCTTGGCTTTTTAAGGGGCATATGATGGCCGTAGAGTTTTTAACCATTTTTAATGGGAGCACATACGGCCTTACGACGGCCAAATTTGACCAAAAGATTTAAAAGGCCAAGTACTCAGTTGTAAAAACGGGCATTCGACGGGAAATTTGACCCAAAAAAGGAATCTGCAGCAAATGTATTGTTGAATGTGTTTTATGGGTTGAATGTGTTTTATGTACAATGGTTCTTTCGATTTATCTTACTTAAAGATATCGATGCACAAGAGAAACGAGCTCGCCAGTTGTCGGTTTGTTGTACGTGAAGTGTGTGGTGCGTGTTGATTTATATTTTAGTGGGAAATATTGTTATTAAACGGCTTGAAAAAAAACACAACCGAAAAAAATCAAACATTTAATTGCAGTGAAATATATTTTCTTATAGGAGGGCGAATATCCACGTAGCTGCCACTGTACCACCGTCATATACCCGTAATACCAACCATACGGCCGCCGTACAACCGTCGTATGGCCGTTATTGGAACTGTAAGGCCGTTTTTTCACCGTCAATCGCCCCCTGTACGGCCGTACTGTCCTGCAACGACCCTTCTGTTAACCGCCAGATGGCCGAGGACTATGTTTCAATCACAGTCGGCATTTGCCCGTTCTAAGGCCATCATTTATTTTTACTCGGGTAGAGAAACTCTAAATCGAAATTGTTTCTCTAAATTAGAGTATTTGGTATTCTGTAAGCAGCTTAGAGCAAAGTACCAGATCTTCGTGGGAATTTATTACATTTTTATGAAAACACATTCGTTAACGATCTCTAAGTGTCAGTTGACATTGGAGATTTAGAAAATATATTAGTAAAAAAATTTTCCAAGCAATAAAATTATGAATAGTGAAAATCTAATTATTATTTTCGAATTGAGAAGGAGAATAATAAGAAGAAAGAAGAGCTTTTGGATTCCCTAGAAAATTAGGAAAGAAACAAAAAAACAATTTTTTTTAATACTAAAAACGAAACATTGAAATATATCAATGTCATATTATTAAATAAAATGTTTCTACTTACATTTCTAATAATTTACCACTCTACACCGGTTCTAAGTAACAGTTATAACCTATTTTTAATTATTTTCCCGCCTTTTTATTTTTTTGACATTCTTTTTTATTTGCCTCACATGAGATTTCACTTGTGAGTAAAATCAAACTCTAAGTTAGAGAAAAAAGGCGTTACAGAATCGCTTAATTACTCTAAATTTAGAGAACTCTGGTACAAAAATTTAAAACAATCTATTACAAAGAGGTGTATTTTTGATTTCTACTAGATGGCGCATAAAACCCATTCATTCTAACTTAGAGTCCTCAAATCTACTTTAAATTTAGAGTATTTTTGGTTAGAGAATGCCATTTACTCTAAATTTAGAGATTTTAATCTAAAATCTAAGCTCTAAATCGATACGGAATCCCACTACTGAAGTTTCACGAGTGTTGATTAAAAAAAAGTCAAAACAAACATTTTTGTATCGGGGCATTAATTCTATAAGGTAAATAACTTCAATAACTGAGTGCTTACTGAAGTCGGGATGAAGTGCTTCGTCCAGATCGAACCCGCCAGAGTTAAACTAAGTAAACTCATGGCAGTTATTGTGATTGCTTCTAAGACCCGATTTCGAAATTAGTTTTTAGCATCAATTTATAAAGGAAGAATCTAAAAAAAATTAAGATAACCATTTTATAGGCTAAACAAAGCGCTTTCAAATTAAATTGACCAAACATCAGGCAAGTAAGTAAAAATCCTGGGACTATTTAATTCACTTATACAATGCTCAATTAAGAGTTATGCAGCAATAGGCTTAAAGTATGATTCAAAAACTGAGAATTTTATTACCATATGAACGCACATTTTCAATTGCTTGTCCAATATAAATTAATCAGATAATATTAACTCGTAAAACACACATCGCATCGAAATTGTACAATATATTTGAAGTACACCTCATAATTCATAATATGAAACCGAACACGTCATATTAAAGCAATTTAAAATTCAAAATTTTCTCATCTGAATGACACTTCAATTTTCCTCCATGATCGAGCGTACATATAAACTTCCGCAGTTACCAAAGTACAGTTAATAATAATTGTCTACACCTCCCACAAAATGAATGGCTAAATCAGGTAAGTCCCATATATTATAGCCACCGACACCAGCATCTCGAAAAATGCTGTCCGACAATTGATGCTCCTTTGTAGCGCAGCGCGACAATTTCGAAGCCTTTCTCAATTAAAATGCAAATTAGGCTCAGATTCAAATCAGGAAAAGAGGGGCGCTTCCTACACAATACGGTAACCATACCTGGCTACGTAGGTACGTCAAACAATGAACACTTTATAAAGTACATCTCAATTTGACGCATTGTGTCAGTGGCGTTATACGTACGAGAAAGGCCGCAAAGTATCAGTATAAATGTTGTTATACGCGTTCTGGGGGAGGCGCAGCGAGCAGAAGAGATTGGGCATACATCACTGTACTGATTTGTAAGTAGGAAACATGTAGTCGCTAGATAACGAGATGCTTCGCTGCCAGTTTATGAATATAAATAAGATTTTAAAACTTCCTCAAAGTGCAAAAAGTTATCCAAACGCCATAAACTTTCATTAAAGCCCGATGCCCGAACAATGAGCGAATAAAGCCGCGCAGCGCGAGTAGCATGCGCGCCGGCGCAGAAAGATTGGCCACATCCAGTATCCACCTGCTGGCCGGATATGTATCTACTATGGGCTATACAAACAATGTCCCCAAGTACGGACTGTCTGATAGGCACAGGCACAGCGGACAGACAGACAGATAAATGGTAACCTGCAATCGTGGTCAGTAATCATAATCAATTTGAACATATTCATAACGCAGAGGGAGTGGGTGGCCGGTGTTCAGCACAAAAGGCATAAAAATTACATTTTATCCGATGTTTATCGCAGGTGTGGTCAAGTAATCTCGAGGTCTTCGCGCAGGTCTCTCTCTCTTTCTCTCTCTGTGTGCACACACCAAAGGGGGCTTAATTTATTTTCTTCTCCGTTTTGTGCAAGTTTTGAATTTATTTTCTTGATGTCGAGTACCACAGCACAGGAAAAAAATGTAAAAATAATAATAAAAAAAAAGAGTAAAAGATAAACCCGCAGAATTCGAAGGCATTGAGAAGAGGTTGAAAAATATATGTCCGAACGGTCTAAGGCAGTGCGCAGAGCACTTGTCCGCTATAAATAGCTTTGCCCGGTATCCCTGGCATCCCACTATTATTATTTATTTCACTTTTGCACACAATTAGTGAACGCGAGTGATTCATTTACAAGTTTGCAAATTTGTTGTCGAGTGAACCTATGTTCGAATGTGGAAAGCATTGAAGGGAGGGGCAAGTGCAGGTTCAAGGTGCGCTGGGCTTAGTTTAGGTGAAAATGAATTATTGTGTTTTAGGACATGTTTGGAGGATGTTTGACTGCTTCACAGTGGTGCTAAGGCATTTAGATGTTTTCAAATTCGACGTTTTATTTAGTTCCCAATTGCTAAGGTCTTGGGATCTGACTTTGGAAGATTAGGAGTGCCTGTAATCTAATCGATGTTCTTTATCTTTTGATCGATGATCTTTTCCAAGAAATGGAATCAAATGGTTTAAATCAATTTGAACGAACATCGGTTTTGGATTTCATATGTGGAAGTAGGTTGTCCGATAGATCCTTCTTTTCACTCAACAGTAACAGAAGCTGATGAACACTGAATCATGAATAAGGTAAAGATTTGACAACTTCCCTTAGTTTACCTTTTTTTCACCACTCAAATGTACCGTCAGTTTTCACCACAAATTTCAATTTTTATGGAGCAGTTTAGGTTTCACATAATTATAAAGTCAACCTCCCATAACCTTTCTTCCCCTTACTTACTTTCTTATTTTTTCGAGGGGCTCCCCTTTGCAGGCACTGCGACCTTTTTATCCTATTGTGCCAAACCTTCGAGGTTAAGGCCTAAAGTTGATTTGGGAACTACCAGCCCTATTCTGCTTAGTTGATAAATGAGCCAACAGTGGCCCGTAATTAAATTTAGCTCCCACCTCTTCAAATATAAAAATTTGACGGGAATCCTAGCAAGTCGACCCAATTCTTGATGGCCGATCTTACATGGCAGCTGGGTAGGGTGAAAAAAGCTTCCGGAGCAACAAGTACTGAGTTTGCCCCCAGTCTTACCAGGCTATCGGCAATTTCATTAGCTATGTGACCTTTGTGGCTTAGGATCCACAACAACGTATCATTGTTGTTCCTGCTGAGGGATTTTATAGATAGGAGACAATTTAGGGCAGTTCTTGATGGCAGCCTGTTCGATTTAATACCCAACAGGGCAACTTGACTGTCCGAGAAAATAACGATGTTTGGAACTCTACTGAAACAAGTCTGGGCACACACCTGAATGGTGAGTACCTCAGCTTGAAATACAGTGGGGTGGTTCAAAGGCCATGGATATATTTCATCGTCGGCCATATACACCCAGACCGCCCGTACACCAAAAGGCGATGTTCTCGTTAAAAAGGGACCTGTAGTTTTGCCATTTTGAACGAGCTCTGATAATAATCGTTCATACATCTTCACGTGACTATGGACCGTATGACTGTCGTGTATAGCCAAAACATTAACCTCGGTTCGAGACCCTAGGTTTTGCCTACAAATTGACAACAGATATTGAGGGATGGAATTGTCTTGGTAGTTAGGCCGCGTTCCCATGGGCTGCATATATCACGGCAAAAGCTCTTAATGTTCTCTGATTGGCCAGGAAAAATATCTGTCTCGACACATGTTTTCTCTCTTACAGAGGATTGCTGCAAAAATCATGCAAAGAGGAAATCTCTTATCCATGCTTCAAAATCACGGAACTGTCAAATTAACGATTCTAGCGATGCCATCTGCGTACTATTTTGCTTGGAACTAATTTGTGAACTTTCCCAAAAATATGATTTATTACACAAATCTTTTTATTTTTGTAGTAATCCATTTCAGTTAGCACTTGTCACTCACAAAAATTATTAGAAAACAGCTGATTTCTAACAACACGGAAATACATCCATGGGACAAGGAGATGCAGGTATGCGGCAAGCATTTTGCAGCCTCTCACGAAAATTTCCGAATACTACACGAAGGCAAGCCGTAATCGAGCTTTTGCCTTGCTGCATGCAGGCCATGGGAACGCGGCCTTAATCTCTCAATCTGGGGTTTCCAGGAGAGCTTTTGATCCAGGATTATGCCTAGATACTTAGGGCCGTATACATCAACGAAGGTAACTCTTAATTGAAAGTTTAACATAAACATCAACCTAGTTCACTCTGAATGAAGCCCAAGATTGGGGTTAATTTGATAGCTTCACACCGCATTCGCCATGTGTATAATCGCGAAACCCGAGATACTTCGAATGCGTAATCTGAAAGCTTTTTTGTTAAATTACAACAAGAGATGGTTTCGTATGTGGCAACTGAAAGCTCTTATTTTGCTTACCAACAATCAATTGGAGTTAGCTTAACTCTCAGATTGAGCTTTACATTGAAATAGAAGTAGAAGCGAGGAGCAAAAGTAGCGTTACAAAATCCCAGTGATTTTCGAAAATATTAAAAAAGAATTGCCAAACCTAAAAATTGTCTTATTTTACAGTATATTTGATGTTTAAGCATTTTAAACATACCACCGATTGTGGGTAAAGATAATCCTTGACTCGTATTCCTCGATTATGTTAACGGCACTTAGCCTCCTTTAAGAAGGAAAAATTTCGTACCATCTAAAGAGTGAAATTTTAAATTTAGCTGCCTTCTATTAGTAAATAGTACAATGACAGTTTTTTGTGGGTTAATACTCAAGTTATTGCTTTGACAACAGCAGAGATGCGACTTTTTTGAAATACTTGTATTTAAAATGCAAATGCAAAATGCTAAATACCTATTTTGTATTTTGCATTTAAATACCTTTTCAAAAAAAGCATTTTCTATTTTATTTGAAATACTTTTCGAGACATATTTTCCATTTTAAGAATTCAAAATACTTTGCGATTAAGTTTAGTCAACATTACCAGTCAAATTTCATATAAAATGAACGAATGGTGCTTGTATTGGCTACTAGAGGCGCTGCTCGTAGTCACATCACAGAGATCTGAAGAAAAAAAAGAATAAAACGAAACGAGTCGTATTACATGTTCCAGGATTCGGACTCCTCAGCAACCAGTCAGGATGGTTGTACCAATTAGGGATGTTACGAATGTTCGCATTGGCTTATACGAATGATTCGCATCATTTTAAGCATTCGTATCGACATTCGCATTTGATAGTAATTCGAATGTTTTGCGAATGCGAATGTGTGTAGGTCGTGGCGTGTCTCGTGGAAAACAAAATTAAAAGGCGACAAATTGACAGATCTGGCCTTAACTATGACCCCCTTAAGGCCCCCATTCGAGACCACGTCAGCAGGTACCGCCCGATGAAGGCCATACATTACTCAGCCTGACTGAGGCATAAGTCCGACAGGCCGTCGACTGCAGGTGGCCTCACAAGCGAATACGACAGTATAGTTGTTAATTGAAGTGCAAAAATGTTCATGGCCTCAAGGAAAAATTCAGACTGAATATAAGTTCAGATCTTCAGGCACGGACTGACGATAAATACCCACACACGAATTTCCAAGATTTTTGTTGGACTTGGACTATACAGGCCCCATCCAGTTGACGGTGTGTGGTTATACTTGGCCTCAAGGCGAGAAACTTTTAGGCCATGGCCTGCCGGCGGCCTGTATATGGATGGGGCCTTTAGAAATCGCCTCATGAAAATATAATATTCCTCTCTTGAACTTGACTATTTAATACAAGAAAAAAAAATACCATTACTGTATATAACACTGATCTATTGTTCTAATATTTTTTCATATTCTATTGTAAGTAATAAAAAAATTAGGCCTTAATTAATTTAAATTTGTTTAACGCTATTCCTAAACTTTCGTATTCGCACATTCGCAATCCATTCGTGAAAAATGTGACATTCGTAACATCCTTAGTTCCAATACCACGGTAGACTTGGAAACCCTTCAATATTTAAAGGATGAGTGCACAAGGCTGGCAATATTAAACACTTATCCTACAATAAAAAAAGTGTTTTAAAATACAACACTTGCTTACCAAGCTCAGCACTAGTAGAAAGATTTTTTTCATATGGTGGCATGATAATGCGAGCTTACAGAAGGAAAATGAGCGATAATGTGTTCGAAAAACTTGTATTATTAAAAAGTGTAATAAATAAAGAGAATTAAATTGAACAAAAGGTATTTCTAATTAAATGAAGTATTTTGAAAATACCTATTTTGCATTTAGTATTTAAAATTCAAAACACAAAACTATTTGGTATTTTGCATTTGAAATGGTAAATCGTAAAAGTATTTGCATTTTGTATTTAAATACATTTCTTAAACTATTTTGCACATTTCTGGACAACAGATATGCACATATGACACATCGGGTTGCATAGGATCCGAGATGGTGCCAACATGACCGCCGCACAGTGGGGCAAATAGCTCATTTTTTGGACAAGCGACAATTCCCAAGCCTGGAATTAATGAAACTTAAAAATTTTTTTTTAAACTATTCGTGATAAAATTGCCTTTAATTTTATCGAGCCAGAATTTTGAAATTTGAAAATTAAAGATGGCTAATCCAATATGGCGGACATAAATTTTGTAAGAAAATTAAATTTTTGTCAAAAGATTCTTTAATATTTTAAAAAATTGTTACTTTGGGGTTTTTTTTGGAAACCAAAAATTAATTAATAATAATTAATTTCAATAATTTTAAAGAATCTTACGAAAAAAAATTAATTTTCTTACCAAATTTATGTCCACCATATTGGATTAGCCATCTTTAATCTTCAAATTTCAAAATTCTGGCTCGATAAAATTAAAGGCAATTTTATCACGAATAGTTTAAAAAAAAAATTTTAAGTTTCATTAGTTCCAGGCTTGGGAATTGTCGCTTGTTCAAAAAATGAGCTATTTGCCCCACTGTGCGCCGCTGATCGTGATGGCGATATCTTGTGCATAGGCCTGTGTTCTAAAAACACCAGTTACTAAGGTTGGCAAGAAGTTCATAGATTACGATTGACCAAAGGATAGGACGATAGGACGCTTCCTTGAGGACAGCCTTTTGCTGCCTTTATCGTAACTGATTTGCTATTCATCTCAGTACTTATCGATCTACTCCTGAAAAACCTAATGTTGTTGTGGCGACATACCAAAAACACAATAATATACAAACACTATACGTACACTATGGAAACTACTGTACAGAACTACTGTACAGTATCACTGTAGACACTGTAGATTGTTTGTTGTAAATAGGTCATAGTTAGTTTGTTTGAATATAGAGCTTTGTAGCACGTTATGATTCACATGTAGATTTGTGTAGAATTGTATATAGTAATTTGTAAACAAATTAATAAACAGTGAGAAATCGAGAGTACAGCTGGATATTATTAATTAAGGCGACAGCCCATCTTGGGATTACAGGTCCGGATTTCCCCGAAGGACGACACGGCATTCCCCAGGTGCCAGAAGGACGACGCGGCAATCCCCACGGCAGTTTTAAGGTCCGGCCTCCAATAGAACAGCGTAGCAGCTCTCAGGTGCCAGAAGGACGGCACCCCCCATTCTCCAAAGTGGTGACCCCGAGTGCGGAGGCGGATAGTGCAGGGCGCTTAGCTGGCTCACGTCTCCTGACGAAAGGACTCCGAGGCGAGAGGGCGCCTGTAGCGAGGGACCAACCAAGCCCCAGACTCTTCGCCAAGCGGACAGGCAAATCGGGAGGAAGACTCCATTGGGCTTTGGACTAACCAAAGTTCCCAGCGGTTGTTAGGTTAAAGTTTAAATTAAATACACATTTTGTTTTTGTTTTTGTTGAGTTACAAGTATTTAGTCACATTTTTTTCATACAAACACACCACAAACACTAACACGAAGTCGCCGCAGTAAGTACGTTCGTTCACGAGTCGCGAAGTAATAGGTTACGATGGAACAGAGGTTGGAACGTGAAGTACCTGTAGCAGTCCCAGGAGATGTAGTTAATAGAATAGCCATACGGGTGCCGCCTTTTTGGAAAAGAAGCCCCGACTTATGGTTTATTCAGTTAGAGGCACAGTTCCACACAAGTGGTATAACACAGGACAGTACGCAGTATTATACTCTGGTGGGCAATTTGGACGCAGATGTCCTCACTGAGGTGCGAGGCGTTATTCGTAACCCCCCGGAAGTAGGAAAGTATGCGGAGCTGAAGAAGCACATTCTTGCAGCGTATCAGGACTCGGAGCAAAGGCGTTTGCAGAAGCTGCTGGGCGACATCTGCTTAGAAGGAAGGAAGCCAACGCAGCTGTTAAACCAAATGAAGGAGTTGGCAGCTGATGGTATCTCTGCAGAGGTTTTGAGGATCCTCTGGTTGCAGCGTCTTCCACCCCAAACACAGGCGATTTTGGCAACCAGCGTGGATCAAGACATTGGTAGGCTTGCAGAGATGGCGGACAAGATAGCGGAGGTGGCTGTGGCATCTGGCGTCGCAGCCAGTTCCTCGCTCGAAGGGCCTTGCACTCAACTGCGGGAAGAATTAGCGACGTTGAGGAAGCAGATGGAGCAGTTGAAGTTCGAGCGTGGGCAAAGTTCTCCAAGGCGTCGTGATCCCAGTCGGAGGCGTTACCAAGAAGACACAGCAGGCGATACATCGTTTTGCTTTTACCATAGAAGGTTCGGTGGTAAGGCTAGGCGATGTCGGCAGCCATGCTCATTTCAAGCAAAAAACTAAGTGGTGGGCAGCAAGAGGCGACTGGCCAGCCCGCCTTATTTATTAGTCGCCTTTACCTCACGGAGAAGACAACAAGCAAGCGATTCCTTATTGACACTGGAGCCGAAGTTTCGGTGGTTCCCCCAACAGCAGAGGAAAACAGGAGTCAACCCTCGACACGACTATTGTATGCAGCCAACGGGACGGAGATTCCCACATATGGACAGCGTTTGATTCAACTCGACTTGGGACTCCGTAGGACTTTCACTTGGCCTTTTATTGTTGCTCGTGTAACGGAGCCCATAATTGGATCAGATTTCCTCGTGAATTTTGACTTGCTGGTTGACGTAAAAGAAGGTAAATTAATAGATAAAAGTACAAAACATTATACAGTGGGTGCAGTTACGGCTCGTAGCAGTATGCAGCTGAGTACACTTAGTGCAGACTTACATCGTGCCCTAAGGGGATTCGAAGACATCACAAAGCCCAACCCAGTCACAGAGGTTAAGCATCGGGTGGTTCACTTCATCCGGACGAATGGCCCGCCAGTTCATTCAAGGCCCAGACGACTTTCACCGGAGCAGCTGAAGATTGCAAAGCAGGAATTCCAACACATGCTCAGTTTAGGTATCTGCCGCCCATCAAAGAGTAATTGGTCCAGCCCGCTGCACATGGTAAGGAAAAGCAATGGTGACTGGAGACCATGCGGAGACTATAGGAGGTTGAATGCGATCACGGTACCAGACCGCTACCCAATCCCGCATATCCAAGATTTCGCTTACCAGCTAAGTGGAAGAAAGGTGTTTAGCACTGTGGATTTAACACGAGCGTACCACCAAATCCCGGTCAATCAGGACGATATCCAGAAGACGGCCATCACAACACCTTTTGGGTTGTTCGAGTTCCCGGCGATGACCTTTGGATTGTGCAACGCCGCGCAGACTTTTCAGCGGTTTGTGCACGAGGTAACAAGAGGACTAGATTTCTGTTGGCCGTATATCGATGACTTCCTCATTGCCTCTAGCACAGCGGAGGAGCACAAGGGGCATCTAAAGCAGTTGTTTGAGCGTTTCCGGGAGTATGGCATTGCGATAAATCCAGCCAAATGCGTGTTCGAGGCATCGAAGGTCAAATTCCTGGGCTACGAGATTTCAGAAGAAGGAACAAAGCCACTGCCGGAAAAAGTAGAGGTCATTAAGAAGTACAAGAAGCCTGAGAGTGTGCAGGAGTTACGTAGGTTTTTAGGAATGATTAATTTTTACAGGCGTTTCATCCCGAAGGCAGCAGAAATCCAAGCACCACTTCATGGGTGTTATGCGGGAAACAGGAAGAAGGACAAGACCGCTATCCTTTGGACAACAGAGCTCAGCAATGCTTTTGAAAAATGTAAGCAGGCATTAGCAGACGCGGCTCTTCTCGCTCACCCAGAGACAGGTGTGCCATTAGCCCTGGTAGTAGATGCGTCAGATACGGCTATAGGTGCGGTTGTTCAGCAGAGGATTGCGAAAGGATGGCAGCCATTGGGTTTCTTTTCAAGAAAGTTGTCGTCGACGGAAGGAAGATATAGTGCTTACGACAGGGAGCTCCTAAGCGCATACGCTTCAGTAAAGCATTTCCAATACTTGTTGGAAGGCAGACGTTTTGCATTATATACAGACCATAAACCACTTGTATTTGCATTCCAGCAGAAATCGGAGAGCGCATCACCCAGGCAGGTCAGGCACTTAAGCTACATTGGCCAGTTTACCACGGACATTCAGCACATCTCTGGAAAGGATAATGTGGTCGCAGATGCATTATCGAGGGTCGAGGCCATATTTCCACCGGCTCCGGTAGATTATGGTGAATTGGCAAAGGAGCAGGAAACGGATGAAGAGCTCCAACACTTGCGCGGGTCAGCAACAGGCTTGAGGCTTTCCAGGTATGAACTGGCAGGCGGACAAGGTTTGTACTGTGACACGTCGACTAACAAGATACGCCCCTACATACCAAGAGGGCGCCGACGAGAGGTGTTTGACGCTATGCACAATTTGTCGCATCCGGGCGTAAGGAGGACAACTAACTTGGTCGTGGAAAGGTTCGTGTGGCAAAGCATGAAGAAGGACTGTCGGATCTGGTCGCAATCATGCCTGGACTGTCAAAAGAGCAAGGTACAGCGACGCGTGAGAAGCCCGATTTCAGACTTTCCGCAAGTGGAGGGACGGTTCCAACACGTCCACCTGGACTTAGTGGGGCCCTTGCCTTGCAGCGAAGGTTACACGTACGCGCTGACGTGTATAGACCGATTTACAAGATGGCCAGAGGTGATTCCAGTGCAGGACATCGCGGCGGAAACGATAGCAAAAGCATTTGTATCAGGGTGGATCGCAAGGTTTGGCACGCCGAAGGAGATAATAACGGACCAAGGGCGACAATTCGAGTCCACGCTTTTCAAGGAATTAGGAAAGGTATTAGGCATAAAGAGAAGCAGAGCATCCCCGTATCATCCACAGGCGAATGGGATGATAGAGCGCTTTCACAGGACTTTGAAAGCGGCGATAAAGTGTCATACATCAAGCCAGTGGGCAAGCAAACTCCCTATAGTGCTGCTTGGGTTGAGAGCATCACTTCACGATGATATCAAGGTATCACCAGCGGAGTTGGTTTATGGAGCAAAGCTCAAACTTCCGGGAGAATTTTTCGAAGTAGAGGAAGATTCAAGAAATGCAGCTACTTTCATCAAGCAACTTGAGGACTACATGAGGGACATCAAGCCAACTCAGCCAATTCGTCATGGTATGCAAAAGGTATTTATACATAAAGGTTTAGAAATGTGTACTCATGTATTTGTGCGAACGGACGCAGTTAAACGTCCTTTGCAGCAACCTTACGAAGGACCCTATCAGGTGGTGATGAAGGCAGCGAAGCATTTCACCTTACTTATAAACGGCCTGCACAAGGTGATATCAATAGATAGACTGAAGCCAGCCTTGCTGATGAGTAACGACGAGGACCGGACGGAGCCAGAGAAGAGACGAAAAAATGAAGATAAAACAGCAACAGCAAGCCCAAGGACAACTAGGTCTGGAAGAAGCGTACGAGTCCCGGACAGATATCGTTGTCACTGAAGAGGGAGTAATGTGGCGACATACCAAAAACACAATAATATACAAACACTATACGTACACTATGGAAACTACTGTACAGAACTACTGTACAGTATCACTGTAGACACTGTAGATTGTTTGTTGTAAATAGGTCATAGTTAGTTTGTTTGAATATAGAGCTTTGTAGCACGTTATGATTCACATGTAGATTTGTGTAGAATTGTATATAGTAATTTGTAAACAAATTAATAAACAGTGAGAAATCGAGAGTACAGCTGGATATTATTAATTAAGGCGACAGCCCATCTTGGGATTACAGGTCCGGATTTCCCCGAAGGACGACACGGCATTCCCCAGGTGCCAGAAGGACGACGCGGCAATCCCCACGGCAGTTTTAAGGTCCGGCCTCCAATAGAACAGCGTAGCAGCTCTCAGGTGCCAGAAGGACGGCACCCCCCATTCTCCAAATTGTCAAACGCAGCCTCAATATCTGCGAAAACCTAGAGAGAAATTATCTTGGTCTGGAGGGACCAGGCAAGCAATGGAGTAGGTTTGCTGTAAGGCCCTACCTAACATGCTTATCTAAAACATTCTCTACCGTTTTCAGGAGAAAGCAAGAGAAGCTGATGAGTCGATAGAATTTTGCTTCCTTGTATGATCTTCACTCCTCTTTGGGAATAAAAACCACCAAGTCTCTGTCCAGCACTTTGGAATATGTAGGAATGCTGGGATCTCTTTCAATACCCTCTGAATGAGAACCGAGAAGATTTTTGGCCTTTCGCAGCAGGACAAGTTGAAGGTACCAATGGTCCATTCGATCTTACGTGCAGTGAAAATCCTGTCTAAGGCCGTTTCAGGGTCAGTTACTAGAGAATCCGGGAAATGAATGCTCATTAATGGCTCCATGTTGCTCTTGGTATACTCCGTAAAGGATCCCTGAGGAGTGTTAAGGGAGACAATGCAATTTGAATGATTGTTAGACAAGACTTTGTATATCATTAGAGGTTTTCTTATAAGAGTCCTTAAATTTTAAGAGTGTTTCTAATTCTATGACCACCTACTGTACAGTTTAATTTGGTTTAGTTTTCTTCTAGCACTGAAAGATTCTTCAATTGAGGATCGATAAATGAACAAAATAAAACTAAATAATATCATTGTGTTCCCGTTTTTTGTTTAACCCCTCAATTAACTTTGTAAATATCTTCATTGAGCAGGTAAAGATTCCACATACAACCATTAACCACAACCGTATTTCTACTTCTCTACAAACGCTTTGATTACCCCAAAAACAACCGAAGTTCAAATTCTCACATTTCCATTCAACAAAAAGCAAATACACCATCAGCCAACATTCACCCAAAAACTGAAACACTCATCAAAATAACGAACACCCTAAGAAGTCATCAAAAGAAATTAAATTTTCTTCTTTTCATTCATCAAAAGCACAATTGTAACGGTTTTTTACAAGTATAGATGAAAAATGAATTCAATTCAGAAATCTTGAATAGCGAGAAAGTAACCAGCAAAAATGGAGTTAATTTTCATTTTGCATACACTTGACCCGACATTGTTAAAGGTAAAAAGTTCCCAATGTTCATCTCTCCTGAAAGGGTGTGTCGGATCTGGAACACGGGTTTTGCACACACAGTGCACGAGATCCCCGAAAGAGATTAATCAACGCGCGCGGGGCTAGGTCAAGTATGTCTTATGGATTTTTCGGTCTGGGATGAACAATTCTCTGTCAAAAGAATCAATGACACGATCACGTTTTTCGTCTAATCTGACATTCATCTACGGACACCTTTCTATATACATACATATTTAAGAGAAAAAAGACCTCCACATTGAATACATTTCAGCATCAGCATCGGCATCATCAAGACAGCCCACAACAGATCAGTCCCGATCCCGATCCATGGTCCTACATTCACAGAGAGCCATTTCACTTCTAATTAGTTCAATTCTGTGTCACCGTGGCGCTCTTTACCGGCCCCAGCATTGGGTATGGAATTATCAAAACTCATCAGTCGCTAACAATGGCGACTCGGGATCGTAGTAGTTATGGTGGTGGAGAAATGGTCATCATTAGAGGCCACTTCTTTTAGAAATGTATCAGCAAGTTTTTAGCTACTGGCTTCGAGTGGTCCTCAAGTGGAAGAACAGAAGACCGGGATGCTGCTGCTGGCGATCGCTAATAATATTCCTCAAGGGGTGATGCGGCGGGGCGGGGGCTGGGTGGGTATAAGAAACCCCGGGAGAAATTTCGATCGAAGAAATTCATAACTACTATTTTGCCTGCATTCGGAGCGGTATGCACTTTTATGCAGGTCCAGTTTTCTTCATCCAGTTAGCATGCATCACTGGATGGCATGCAGCGACGCTATCGAATCAGATATTTTTAACGAGTGGAATTTAATAGAATTTAAAGTTTGCTAACGACGATTTCGTCAAAAACAACTTGCATACAAAACTTGTATTTAGCTGGCGGCGGTCCAGTTGCTTGCCGCTTGTTGTTATGAGCGAAATGTCGCGTGGAGAAATTTACACATGCTAATAGTAATGATAAATATGGACATTTGGTAGTAATGTTTTAAGCATTACGGAAAGATTGATTGAGAGGAGATGGAATGTGCAGTGTTTTTGTTAGGTATGGAAAGCGGTAGGAGCTGCCATACTAATAGAGGAGCAAACGTTCATCTTATGTGGGTTTCAAATGAAATTGTTCTTAAAACAGCCAATTAGATGATCAATTGTTGAATGCATGTCATACAAAGTGCTGGAAAAATCTTCAAGTTAAGCATACATTTCGCCAACCGAAAATTCTGCAGAACTTGACTTGGTTTTCTTATTTTGTAAGTTGACCCTCATGAATCACCCTTAGTACTAATCAGTCCGACATATCGTTCAGGTCACGGTGCAATGTCTACTAGTAAGCTCAGCTCAACGAGTAGATTAAGTGGAGTCCGAGGGTTCTAGAGGCTGTGGACCCTGCATTTGTGCTCTTTCGGGAATACTGACTGTTGAGTTCGGGAATACTGACTATTGAAGACTATTCCACAGTCGAATTGTTCTGGTTATAAACGAATTCTTAGACTTTAGTGTTAGTATATTCCCCAACCGTAAAAATGGGGTATTATCTCTACTTTTTTTCGGAGGCCACCGATTTTGATGAAATTTTGGATTTAAGGCTGAACTAAAATGTGGCGCTGGCGCTGCAGCGCAAACTGTCAAAAGTAAAAAGCGTATCCCACCCGAAGTGCAGCTACAATGTGCAGCTGGCGCTGGCGCGTGGTAGCTCACTTTTGCCAACTTTCTACTTTTGGTGCGCGCCAGTACACCAACCAGTTGGGAATTTTGATAAATGAGGGCGCTGAAGTCAAAAGTACCCTAAAAAAACATTCGTATTTAATCAATTTTTGGATTTTCCTGTAAAAAAATAATTTCCAATGAATTTTTTTTTGCATTGCCCCATTTCCACTAACTTAAGCCTCAAACAGAACCAATCCGCTTCATCCGTTTTTAAAGCTTTGACATGACTTAGCGCCACGCATTGTATTTGCACTCAGCTACATAGTGCGCACCAGAGAACGCGTCAGCACCAAGAAGAGCGCCAGCACCACGCGGCAGCGCCACATTGTAGTTCCCACTTTAGGCTCTACTTACCACCGTTTTCAAAGTCTACCTTTTTCGAAAGACACAAATTTAGTTATAAGTTCAGAAAGTATTTTAGTAAATTATTTATTGTGTGTGTGTATATGCGTGTCCGTGGATGTATATATGAATACTGGCGTGGTACCGACCCCCGAACACTCGATTCAACTATGCTCTAAAAAAATTGCAAATCGTCAATTTTTTTCATTTTATTTAATTGCACATCTTTGGCAGCTGCGCACAAAAGTATTGCGCAATATCTTCCAGCTTCTAGAATATCTTCTATTTTGGAGGTACTGTTGTAAAATGTTTCTTAAACCTGTATACTAAATGTAGCATGTATGTATATGTGAAATACCGTAATGTGCTCACAAGAGCTCCGAAAATCATTTGCTCCGAAAATTAAAAAAAAGTCGTTCGGTTTTTTTACTGTAGCGAGGTCAATTTTCAAGCTACAGTGTTCATTCAAAAACCATTTTGTAGGTAATTTCACTGGCTATAAAACTTTGTTAATTGTATTATATTAAAAGCCTTAATTTTCCAACCGTGAAGGGTCAAAAAGCTAAGCAAAGGTGGTACTTACACTATAAAGCAAACTTCAATCCGCGATATATCCGTCAGTTTTTAAGCTACAGCAATACATAAAAACCAAAATTTTTGTTGAAGAAAAATCTAAATTTTGTTACTCAACAGTTTTTTACGGATCTTCAATAGTAATCTGAAGCCATTTGGAGCCATATGACAAGAGGGCTTTTTTGTAGGCAATAACGTTTCGTATTGACTGATCAAAAAAAAATTCGAAAAAACCAGTTTTTGAGTGATTTTTTTTGACAAAACGTGATATCTCCGGCAGGCGGCCATGTTTTTTTTGTGATTCCGAAATTGTTTTCTTAAGAAGTCCCAAGAAAGCTGTGGACCAATTTTCTACCATTTTGGAATTTTGTCTCCTTTGTCGTGTTTTTTGCTAATTTCGCCGGACTACTGTTTTTTTAAGCATTCTTAGAAAGTTACAAAACAAAGTTAGACAAATTTCAGTACATTAATGGTCTAAAATTAATTTATAAAGAGTCATCCAAATGTGAAGCCTAGATGTCAGCACAGTATAATGTTTTCACATGCTTATAAATGACGTCTTTCCAAATGTCATAAGCAATTTTGTTTCAGTAGAAGGTAGTACAAACTTGGGCAGTTGTACATTGCAACAACGTGTAAATAATCGAAGTGCAGATTTCAATTGGCCTCCAAGGTCACAAGCCACAAACAATTTATGAAGTAAAAAACAACATTTAAGTTGCAATTCGTGAAATATCTCAGCAACATGCCGAAAAGTCATTGAAAATTTCGATATTCGAAGTCGCAGTCGGGGTGGACGTTTGAATGATATGCTGTTCCACGTATAATTGTAATTCATCGTAGTTTCATTATAGAACACAGCTTGAAAAATTCTAATCAGTTTGTGTTTTATTATTGGATGAATCTATAGTTAAAAATTGTAAATTTGAAAATTCGAATTACAACTTGGTGCCTGAAGGAACCCTGTGCATTGTAGTCTTACTTGACTTATGCTCATTTAATCCCTCATAGGACATAGGTTGGAAACTCTTGCCCTACAGCGGACTATCTTTTGCGCGGCAGCTATAAGCTCCGTCCAGGATCTCCCAGTTGTTGCGGCCTCTGCTGTCAGGGTTGGCCTCCACATTGTTTTAGGTCTTCCAACTGGATGGTTTCCTTGCAGATTCCAGTCAAGGGCCTGTTTGTCTACACTGTAAAAAAATATGTAAATTCACATTCCAAATGTATAGTAAAATTACAAATCGAGGTATGAAATATTAATTTACTACACAATTATTGTAATTTTACTATAAATTTTGTAAGTTCACATAAAGAAATTGAGAATCTCCAATACTGCATGACGTAAATGTTGATTACATGAATTTGACCTATATTTTACACAATGTTGTGTATTTTTCTTAATCGTTTATGTAGGAAAATTACAATATTTCGTAGTATTATTTATCAATGTTATGTACTGAACTTTGTACTGTAATTTTACAGTAAGAGGCGTAATTTTAGAACTTATATTTTCAGTAAAATTGCAAATTGTTCATTGGAATATAAGGTTTAAATTTTCTCTCTCATAGATATAATTCACAGGTAACAATGCAATACTAAGCATATAATACCCGATTGTTCTTAAGTTAAGGTCAGACCTTTGACTTCGGTCAGGGTCTGGGCAGTTCTTGTAACAGCCAAAAATTTTGTGATAATTTTTGATGCTTAGGGCCGATTCACACTAGTAGTTTGAAGCTTGCGGCTTGACGCTTGCAGCTTGACGATTGCAGCTTGAAGCTTTCATTTCGAATCGATCTTGCACGGTGAGCAAAATGTTATTTTTTTGTATAGGGAGAGGGCGGGCATACACAAAAGTTTTGGAAATTTACAAAACTATGAGTTCCAATACTGATTGTATTTTTACATCGCACAAACAATGTATATTTACTACAAAGTTGGTAAAAAACGTAAAATAATAATATATATTGCAAATTTACAAAACTGCTTGTGAATAAAACTTCCAGTATTATTTTTGTAAAATTACCACAGAAATTTTTCGATTCTCGTTTTCGCGTCGCAAGGTGGGGCCAATCCAATTCCATTTCCTTGCCTGATTTCGTGATCTATCCTTTCTTGGCCGGCACGGCGTCATAGTTCTACGTTTCTAATTCTATCTTGCCAGCGAGTTTTTAGGATCTGTTGATGAAAAATTGAAGGCTCCTTGTGATAAATTGGGTAGCTTCCCAAAAGAACTGTTTAAGGCCCTCGTACCGCCTCGGAGCGAGTATTGTAGGTGATTTTTAAAGAAGGATTATGAGAAAATGGTAACAGATATTGAGATAAAACTTTTTTTATTTGTTTAGAAGATTAATAAATTGTACAATAAATTTTTTTTTATTGCATCATTTCCGCCTCCCATATAAAATGCTGGAACACTGCAAAAAATATGAAAAAATTGGCGTGCGTGATATCTCGACTTTGGAGCAACTAAAAAAAAAAACAAAAAATTCACTGTAAATAACACACTTGAAATTTGGGAATGACGAGTTTGTTTTTTTGAGAAAATTGTAGATATTTAAAGTTAAAGTCCGAAAAAAGTCTACATTTTTCAGTCTAAAGAAAGCCGTAAATTTTTTTCAGACACTTTATCAGCAAAATGGCTCGATGTTCCCTAAAAAATAGTTAGAAAAACCCAAACAAAAAGTTTCAAAATAAGTTTTTTCTTATATAAAACTTAAAAAGTTATAAAATAAACTTGTTAATATTTACTATAACTAATAACAAGTAAAAAGAAAAAGAATAAAAAAACATTCTTGAGGACTAAATAAAGACATTTATGAAAAAAAAAAATTTCGAAAAATTTTTTTTTCGAGACGGTACGAGGGCCTTAAACGTTGAAGCTTAACAGCGGCAATTTTATGTTAGTTGAGATCTTCATCGATCTCCATATAATGAATTGTAGAAGGCAACAAATTTAAGAAGTTTAGCAATAAATATAATCAAGTTGAGATTCCATTTTATAATTATTATCAATGTCCTGTCCAAACGTTTATATAGCGAAAGAACTACGACTAGTAAGTATTTGTACCAAACAATCCTCCAACTGGCACAATAAGCCAACGTAAAAACGTCAACTAAGTAACAATACTAAATAGTTAAGGTTAAATACCATCCATCTAAGAATAATAAATCTGTCTAAACTATTATGCAAAGATATTAAAAGTTAGAGCAATTTAAATCTACAAAATCTATATCCACCGCTTCTTAAGCCGACATTAACTACTCCAGTATTTAATATCCCTAAAAGTACATGCGATCATTTTCAGGCATTTTAAACACGATATTTTGTTGCTTTGATTTGAATTACTCAACAGCAATAAAGAATTTCCGCGCATATCTTTATTTATAGTATCAAGGGAATTCTTTACGGTCGTACAGCAATGTGCAAACTTGCCCTATGGTCATTTTACAGGTGTATTTAATAGCCAGAGTAATTTGCGCGCAAAACGAACTCTCGGATCAATAAACGCCAGAGAGAAATGTGCTATACTATATTATTTGTACACACATGGCTCTCGACATGGCATATAGATGCACGTATATATTATATTCGCCTAGCCGATGACGGTATCACCTGGGGGCTAACGTTTATTCTGTAACGATATATTAAAGGCATGTATGAATGGCCTGGCCACAAGATGCTGGTCCATGGATATCTGAACATTATGAATATTACACCTACGATTCCTTCAACAAAAGCCTCCGAGCATTCTTCATGGATCTGGCCACTCTGCATAGCGCGCAAGTGCATGTTTCACATAAAGAGGCAATAAAGAATTTCTTCGTGTCCCCCGTAGAAAATAATTCAGCTGGCAAATCAACGAGGACTAAACTTAGCGAAATTAGCCCATGAATTGCTCATATGGACTTCCCTTTAGAGAGTTCAGACGACGACGACGACGCGTGATCTTACGGCGTGGATCGTTACAATGAGAACGGTATCGTTTTCGTGCAGATGCCGTATGCAGAGGAGCGCTCACTTCAAAGACCATTAGCCTTCTGCAGAACATCAAATGACCATTTTAAATGATGTTGACATCCACTTGAGCAGGCCCCAGACCATAGAACAGAACCACGAGGACAATTATCATAACTTTTCATTATGTCGCTAGCTGTTCGCCGGAACAACTTTCTACCTTTTCGCTGCTGATACCGAGCGCTGCGCCATGCGGTCCGTGGACGAGGACCGGACGGCACTGCATCGGATGAAGAAACTGGCGTGAATCTTCAAGATCGTAAAAATAACATCTCGACAGTCTACAAGACCCTCTCGTAATGTCTGAATTATTTACGAAAATGACACTTGACTCTCACCTGTTTTGTTTATTTTGGCCGCGAGGATCACTCTTTCTCGCCTTGTTCAGATCGCTCTCTAGTGCCTCGTCTTTTTAGTAAGCAAAGCTTGTGGAACGTGTTTACGATCTTCCACAGAGATAATTGCGGGATTCGCCTGTTCTTGACAGACCCTTGAACCGCTAATTCCATACTTTTGTTAATAAAAAGGAAAACATAAACGAATTAAGTCCATTTCGAAATGATACACCATTTCCACCAGCAGCCAGACCCGCTTCAGGTTGCACAGCAGTCCTGCAATTAGTTTCGGGCTAAATGAAAAAAAAAACAAACAAAAAAAAAATAATCAAGTCTTTTTATATCGCTTACGGTCTCCAACAAATTTATTACCGTAACGGTTTTATGATACTATAATACCAGCATTAAAAAGGATATCAGAGTCCGATTAAGACGTGGAATATAGAAACTAACGATCTGAGAACAGGTAACAAGTGACTGCCTGTGTGGAAATAAGATGCTTGATACTCGCATTTACCTTTGATAATTTGCATCGATGTTGGCAATTCCGAGTTTTGTTTTTCGCCATTTTGAATTTTAATTATTAATAAAAATGTTTATTAGGTAAATATTATATTTAGTGGAGTCTGGTAATGATGGCATTAAACTTCTGAAATATTCATCTAGACTAAAGTGTTGGTATAAAAAGGATTAAGTGCCGTCATTAAGGGATTATGACGGTAATAAAACAGAAATAGATTCTAATGCCGCATTTTGAGAATTGAAGATAGTCATCTGTTTTAGAAGCATCATCGTATGAAATGAATATTATTAAATTAAGTAATTACGCTCAATCCGATGTGAAATTAATGCGTTTTATAAGCGATTGGTTTCAGTAATTTTAATATTCGTTTGACGCATGGTTTGTACTTCTTAATCTGTACTTTTTGTTTCCTCGTGGGATTTGAAACGAGATTAGTAAGGTTTGGTATTGCTCTAGTGAAACTTGGTCAAAATCCCAAAAAATAGTTGTAACACTGGCCCCAATGCGCGAAAGTCGTATTTTCTGTCATGTGAACGGGTATTAATGAAACCTTTATGAGCTTCAATTCACATGAAAGAAAATACGGGGTCAATAACTCACCTGGAAGTTTGCGCACCATCTCCTCTCTCTGGAACTTCGGGAAGTCTCTTGAACGGATTATGGCGCACGATCCGAACGCGCACACTGCAACCACAACGACAATGAAATTGTCAAGGGCCTTAACCGCAAGGAACTGACGGTACTATTCCACTATATACTACTATAACACTCGACTCAGTCTGGGGGGTTATCCTGGAATGCGATTCGAAAGTCATGAAAATCGCAAATAACAAAATGGTATCCCCCAATGCGAATTCGAATCAAATTTGTCCGTCTGTCATCGGATTTCTAACGGGGGTTATCCTGGAATGCGATTCGAAAACCATAAAATTCGAAAATAAGAAAACGGTATCTCCCAATGCGATTTCGAACTAAATTTGTCAGTCTGTCATCGGATTTCAGTTCGTGAAAGAAGCAATTGACGGATCGGCTGAATTTACTTGTTTGTGAAATGTCAATTTTCTCTCAGTTTTACTTAATTTTGTTAACGCGTGGTAGATGTTATATTAAATATCTAATTAAGCCTTCTAATATATTAAAAAATATCCTATGATTAATTTGAGACATTTTTTCATCATTTTAGTTCATTCATTTAAATCTAATTACAGTAAATTTTAAGTAAATTCAAAGTGTCGAAATTTTGCTTTTTTAAAGCTTTTTTTTTTGATAAAGAGAAGTTTGAGTTTTATAAGAAAAAACATGTTGATGACCTTAAATCGCACACGTCTCTTTTAGAGGTACGGAAGCTTGCTCTACAAATGCATACAAACGAAATGGAATATAAAAAAAAATCGGCACCAAAGAAGCTTGATAGCGAATCTTCTGATTCCGATTAAGTAAAAAATTGACTTTATTTGACTTTTTATTGACTTTACTTTTATTTTTTAAGCTTGTTATTTTAGTATATATAAAGAAATTATATTATGTTCCTAACTAAATAAAATTTATTAATTGATTTTATAATTTTAAATAATACTGTTTAATATTCTATTTCTAACATCTGCTGCTGTTTGATTTTCAACATTGTTGAAATCTTCATTAAATTCTGCTTCAGCGTCCTCGACAAATTCAGGCAAATCCACATTGTAGTGAATACAAATGTTGTGTAAAGCACAGCAAGCATTTATAATTTGGACTGCCTTTTCTGGAGTATAATGCAATTGACGTGCTTTTAACAAACATCTGAATCTACCTTTTAATAACCCAATACTCCGCTCGACAATATTGCGTGCTTTTGAGTGTATTTGGTTAAAAGCTGCCTCTCTGCTTCCAGCCGTAGCTGCTCTATAAGGTGTAATAATCCATGGCTCCAATGGATAGCCAGAATCACCTAGAAATACATACTGAATATTTAAATTAAAAATATGAATTAGGTTGTAACCTAGAACCCAACTGTTGGGATCGCGGGATCTTTGTTGCTCCAAATAACTCCGTTGATGGCTAAGGCGGCATATAAATGCATCATGAGATGCTCCTCCATACCTTGCGTCAATGCATCTTATTCGCATTTCGTCGTCACAAACCTAAAATAAATCTCTATACTCATAATTTTAAATATATAATTTTTCTCACTCACGATCATGGCATTTAAACTATGATATCCCTTTCTGTTGAGATAATGGTGTTCATTATCTTTTGGCGCTACAATGCTGATGTGTGCCATCAACACACCCTATAACACCAGGAATGCCGGATTTTTGCAAAAACCGTAATTTGCATTTTTGCTTTTCAGGTTCCGTTAGCTGAAACGATATCCAAGTTGGGCAAATACTGTCAGACATGGCACACAAAACTTCTGACAAAGCAGCCGACACGCTAGATTGCGCCAATCCGATGTTAAAGTCCTGCCCGCATCCTTTTTGGTAACTTCCCTCGGCGAAAAACCTTAAAGCAGCTCCAATTTTTATCATGGGAGGAACTGCTGAAGATCTGGAAGCAGATTTTAGTTCCGGGCCAAGTGTGTCCATTAAATACACGAAACCATCCTTTGACAACATGAACAGTTTAATAAACCTGAAAAATAATATTCGATTAGGTATAAATAATATACATAAAACAAAAATTTACAATTCTGAAGGAAGTCCAAGGGGATTTGATTTGTCCCTTATTATTCTCCTATCTACTTTTATTTCTTCTTCATCTTCACTGCTACTGTCACTAAAAAAATTCTCAATACTTATCATTTTGTTTCACTTGATTTTTAATTCTCACTTTCAAATGTCAAATTAACTTGATAAATGAAGTTGGCTACAGTTGACTCTGAAAATAATTATTTTTCGAATATTGATGAGGCAATGATTTCAATTCGATGCGATTGCTTTCAGCGATACAAAAACTAAATCGGATCGCAACTGACTTCCGTTTGCTTCTAACTTTCGAATCGCATTCCAGGATAACCCCCTTGGTGTCGTGTACTACTAGTAAACTCTCTATGCTAGAATTTCCCACAAATATTACCATATTAGTGAATAGCTTCCTGTAGGACTAGACTCTTCAAGTTCAAATAGATGACATATTATCAGGAGTAGCAAGAGCATTATCTTCCTCAAGGGTCAATCTTGCGACCACAACTTTTTAACATTTTTCTACAAGTCTTCCAATATCATACACTAGACCGGAACTCGGAAGCATACCTCTATGTGGACGATACCTTAGTGTTGGCATCCGATCCAGACCCTCTCGTCAGAACATCAGGGTTAGTTCAACACCTGTCCATCATCTCAGTAAGGAATCGAAACTCTTCTGTACAAGCAACTAATTAGACCGATAATAGCATACGGTTGACACTGCTTACGACTAAAGTTGAAGTTGACTTGAAGTTTATGACTACTTTTTTTGACTTATTGAATTCAGGGTACTTAAAAAAGCCACGCTCCCGCCAAAATTTTTAGCTTAGGATCCATCTTCCTTTAGCCGGATATATCCCCTCGGCAGTGTGGGTAAACTATTCATGCGGCTGATCTATAGTAGAATACTCCCAATTTTCGAAAAAGTCGGAGCTCTATCAGACAGATAATCCAGTTTTCGAAAGGCAGGGTTGACAAATGTTGCAGTAAACACCACGTTTGGCTTGACAGCGTCGGTGGTAAAAAAAGAACGATTGCTGCCCAATTAAAACGCTTTTCTTTAAAAATATTTTAAACTAGAGGAGCTAAATAATCAAGGAGTTAACCGAACAAGGTACGACAAAGAGCTTAGTATGTCGACTTCTCGGTAATGTATGACTGCTTGCTGACTTGGAGACAAAAGTGGGGGCAAAAGCGTACAAATCATCCTGCGGTATCTCATTTCCGCCAAAAGTAGGAGCAATTAATATATATGTTCACGGACATATCGGAGTGGTAGTTTGGGGCGGCGCCTCGTTGAAGCTGAAATATACCCGAACAAAGGGACTGGCAAGTGAAAAATGACGAAAATGTAAAAATAATTTTTTTTTCGTTTTCTGCATTTTCATATACTTTGAACTTTCCTCTTTCATGCTGTGTTTTAGTTTTTCCCAAGTTCATTGTGAAAGTCGATGAAATTAATAATAATGCGCGGCAGTGACCGAATGAATGGAACGCTTTTTGGCTTGAATTAAAACTTTAAATTCGTTTTTCTCGAAAACTTATTGTTATCGATTTTCTAAATTCAAAATGCTCCTGGGCGATCAATTTTCAATCGATTTACTTCTAATTTTTTTCAAATTGTTCATAATTAAATTGTCTTCAAAAATTACGGACGAATTTTAAGTACAACAGTTTTTTCAAAAGTTATAAACAATAAAGTGAAAAAATGCTCGATTTTACGTCATTTTTTCAGCATTTTTCTGTTTTTTTTTGTACATTATTGGCTATAACTTTTGTTTGTTAATATTTAAAAAAAATCCGTCCGTAATTTTCGAAGACAATTGAATTCTGGACAGTTTGAAAAAAAAGTAAATCGATTGTTTGAGCGCCCAGGAGCAATTTGAAAATTGCACTTATTCGACATATTTTTTTTTTCAATAAACCTTTTTTTTGACGGGTTGCAATGCAGATTAATAATGAGAAGCCTAAACTCTATCAAATACTAAAAAATTAAAGTGATTGATAAAAAATTGACAAAAGTAGCCATTTTAGTTGCCAGTCCCCTTAACGCTTGCTGAGTACAAAATAGAAGTTGCGGTGATCAGCAAATAAACAATGGGTCGCATTAAGATCGAAGAAAGAGAACAGATCATCCACTCACCGCTTGCACTGATAAGAGAATTTTCATTTATGTGTCTTAGCAGAAAGGTATGAGTGTTTCGCGCATCGAAACGAAACCAACGCCGGGCTGGCCCTCCAGGTTGGGGGTTGGGCGGCAGGCTGACAACCTACCACCGTAAAACCCAACAGTCACGAATCCTCAAGATATGCCTCAGATGGGACGGACTCAACGGCAACGACCTAAACAGCAGAATATGGAATTTTATTTAGGAATTTGGAACGCGAGAACGCTCAACAGGACAGGCGCTCTGCGTTGAAAGAAAGTTGAGGAGAAAGAGGAATTCTACCAAGAGTTAAAGAACGCCATCAGGCTAATACCATCAAAGGACATTAAAATGTTGCTTGGAGACATGAACGCCAAAATGGGAAAAGAAGAGAAGTTCCTAGGAATCACAGGAAAGCACACACCGAGGAGTCACACAACGCTACCAATGACAATGGCAGTAAATCGGTCAATCTCGCTAGATCGAACTCAATGGTAGTAAGTTCAACAATGTTCCGCACAATAATTTCAAAAGACGACTGCCACGTCTGCCACTAGAAGGGATAAAAAATAATCAAATTGGCCAATCCTGATTGAGAGAAGAGGGGCACGAGTAGACTAGATGTAAGAACAATGAACATGTTTATTGGTCTGGACGGTGTTCCTGGTAGAGTTGAGCCGGACTTACACGAGGCAGTACATTTTTCCCTTACACGATGGTAAATTGTACTGAGGCCTCAATTTTTTTTAAATGTCCCGGTTCAAAAATAATGTCCTACTGGTATCCGAGCGTGTATTGAGATAAATGAAGCGGGGTGTGATTGTAAATTACGTAGTGGAAAGACATATCTTACTACTTTTGCGGCAGTAAAATATCCAATTTAAACTGCGCCGTGGTGAGATTGTAAATACGAACTGGAGAGACAATTCTTACATTTTTCGCGCGAGTGAAATTTTGTACTGAAGAGACTTTTTTACTATTTTTGAAGAAGTGAAATTTCCAACATGAAATGAGATGAGGCGAGATTATAAATACGTACTGGAGAAACATTTCTTACTTCTTTTGCGGTAGCAAAATTTCCAACTTGAAATTAGGGGACGTGAGATTGCAAAATATAAATATACATTATGAGTTGATTTCTTATTTAAGGCAGTTGATGGATATTAGAATTAAACCCGTAAAAAAGCCCCTCATTGGTACTTCTTTTCTTTCTTTTTTTAATTTGCTTGTTTTTGTCATATTTGCATTACAATAACACCTTGCCTCTTTTGAAGTATGACATTGTACTGGCTCAAAAGAAAAAGCCTGGGTTGAAGGCAATTTGGTATTGGCCTGTGCAGTTTTCCAGAAAAATCTGACAATATCCTACGCGCAGAACTTATCAATGTTATACCACGACAATTATTGCACGCTCTGATACCTTCTTTACAATACACATGCTGCCTATACTCTGTTGATCATTTCAGGAATCGGTTATGCAATGTGTACAATGCCGTCCGCACCTAAACACTTGTTCTTGTGGAATATTTGTTAGTTTATCAGTTTGACATTTTCTATTAATGTCAAAATGAAATGCAATAAAGCAATTGTGTGGTCAGATTTGGTTTCAATTCAATACTCAAGTAAACAATTTAAAGTGCACTTCGTGGATGCCATTTTTTTTTATTTTTAAATAAATTTTCAAAATTTTATTTGACAAGTTTTTACATACAGTCCAAAAATACCTGAATTTATTTATTAACTATTTTAGCCAATTAACCAAAAAATTCTCTTTCTCAAAATGCTGTGATAATACATCTCTCGACCTACAACAAATTCCACAATATCAGTTCAGTGAACTTCACTTCACGACTCTCTAAAAACCCTCTCTACTATAAAGACCAAAAAAAAAGACAAAACAAAATAAAATACATAGAAAGAAAGAAAAATCCAACAAACAAATAAATCGAGACTTCAACTTTTTGAAGCTATCGGAAAGAAAAACTCCAGACAACAACAGTTCTGCGTGGGCTCTACAAGAAGTATTGCACCTGTATCACAGAAGTAATCTAATTTCAGGTACAAGTTGTTTCCACTCACTCTGCCTTGAATTGATTTAATTCAATTACCGGGAACCCGAGACAAAGCACATGAATGTGATTTCTGGAGAACCAGGCAAAAAAAATAAAAAAAATAATAAAACCAAACACATACCACCACCACCAGCACCATTCGTCGATTTTGTACCTGGTGAAATAAAGTAACAAGTAACGCCGTTGAAAAAGCTAAAGGAACAAAACAAAAAAAAATAAATAAAATAAAATGAAGAAATAAAAAAACGAATCATCAATTGTGCTCCGAGAATAAATCACGATCTACAGTTTTAGAGTTGTTCAGGTACAAGGTACCTCTTTCGACGTTCGATGTCGGGGCCAGATCGCTTTTCTAGATTTGTTAAAAAGAGGATGTCTATGGGCGCACATAGGTATCTATTTGGAAAGCTGAATGCAATGGTAGCGGATTTGTAACCCAATTTTTATGAGAAATTGCAAATTGATTTGGTGTAGGAAATGTCTCGACAAATTTGTCAGTTTGTTACTGAGATGGCTCGAGAGTCTAGTATGTGCTGTACTATATGGAAATTCAGGTATGTTCGTTTTTCGATGTAAGGGGAACCGATAGGTTACTGCTGTTTTCCATGATGTAAAAAATGGACAACATATTTCCGCTACAGTAAAAACATTACATTGAACTTCCATATTAAGGTAAAGGTAAGGGCGAAGATTCAGTACCGAGAGCTCCTACATCAGTGTGGGTTGCCAACGCTCTTTAGCGAAGGAGGGTGATGAGACTTGCACATGCACCCTAACAAACCAAATGAAATGTCCTTTTCTAATTTATTTAAAATGCCTAAAAGTATTAAGCATTAAATTTCTAGAAAACCAGAGACTTAACGCTGTATGAGTGCCTAATGCTTCAATTTTAGCTTTTTTCAAAAGTAAGCTTATACGAAAGCTCGGTCCGTTCGTTCGTATGGGACCCACTTTCATCTCCGGAACTACTGAAGCTAACTACAAGTGCTATAGATATATCACATTATTAGAACTCTTAATCAGGAGACTTAAAACTGAGAAAATGGACTGGAAGCTCACGCTCCAGAGTAGATTCGCTAACCGTCAAAAAGTTGTGTTCGATCTTCAGGGGATATGGCAATACAAATAAATATTGCGCATTGAAATTATCCTTTCGAACCCTGTTGTAAGGCAACTACATTCCCTATATCATTTAACCACGATAAGAGTCAAAGTGGCACTAATTAAGAATAATAAAAATGAGGTAAAAGCTGTTTCTTCATCGTTTCATTTCTATCGTATTATCTACTGTCGTAGGGGGATGTGTCGTTCCCATTGCGAAATGGATATTGAGATTACCCGCCCCTTTAATGTATCTATCAAATGGATTTTTACAATGTTGTTCTTTATTACCCTTTTATTACCTCTGATTTCATTTATTACCCTTTTATGACCTCTATGATTTGTAAGAAGACTCTTTCTTTATTACCCTTTTATTACCTCTGATTTCATTTATTACCCTTTTATTACCTCTATGATTTGTAAGAAGATTTATTACATTTTCAAAGAATACTGCAAAAACTAAATAAATTCCAATAAGAAATAAAAATAATTTAAACTATTAAACACGTTTGAGAACTGTGTAGATTCGTTATTTAACTAGAAGCGTGTAATTATTGTGGCGAGTCCTTCAACAAAAGAACCCACTTGCTTAAGTCGTACAGAGCCAATATTTTTCAAGAATTTACTCGAAAACACAATATAGCTCGAGAAAATTAAATCAATATAAAATGATCTAGAGTATGTTCGTGCATCATATGGGGTAGCGAGAAACTTTTGCTTAGAATAGACTGTGAAGTCCAAGTTTTTTTATCTTTAGTTAAACACTATATGTACGAGTACTTATGGTAGAAAGTTTTTCTCGAGCGTCTTGTCCTAATCGTTCTGCCTGGTGAGTAATTTAGACACAGACATCCTCAGAGAAGTGCGAGGTATCATTCGCAATCCGCCTGCAATAGGAAAATATGCCGAGGCAAATATTACGAGGCAAATCTTTGCAAATCGAAGCAAAAACCTTTGCAGAAACTGCTAAGAGACATCTGTCTAGAAGTAAGGAAGCCAACGCAGATGAGGGAGTTGGCATCCGGTAGCGTGTCTGCGGACGTTAACGAATGCTCTGGTTGCAACGTCTTCCTCGCAAACCCAAGTGATTTTGACAATCAAGATGGATAAGTAGGATAGCAGAGATGGCGCACAAGCTAGCAGAGGTAGACATGGTACCAGGGTTGCGGATAGTTCAAAGTTCCCTTCACCCAGTAGCGGGTAGAAGGGCGGTTTTGAGAAAGTAAATTGAGCAATTGAAAGTCAATCCGGGACGAAACACTACATGACGCAGTGCTTCGAGCCAAAGGCGTTACCGAGAAGACATCGTCGTACATCGTTCTCCTGGTATCGTCGCAGGTTTGATGAGAGAGATAGGCTATGTCAGCAGCCATGTACTGTACATATTAATCAAAAAACTAAGTTGCGGGCAGCAAGAAACGACTAGCCAGCCTGTCGAATTTATAAGAGATTCCAACATATGGACAGGTTTTGGTCCTATTCAACCTGGGGCTTCGTAGGACTTTCACCTGGCCTTTTATTGTCGCTCGTGTAACAGAGCCCATAATTGAATCAGACTTCCTCGCGAATTTCGACCTACTGTATACAATGGGTTCAATAATTGCACATAGTCGTATGCAGGTGAGTACACTGAAGCGCAGCATTACATCACATCCTAAGAGAATTTGCGGACATCAGAAAGCCCAACCCAATCACAGAGCTTAAGCATAGTGTGGTCCACTTCAACCAGACGAATGGCCCAACTTAGGTATCTGCCGTTCATCAAAGAGCAATTGGTCCAGCCCACTATACATGGTAAAAAGGAACAACGGTGACTGACGACCGCGTGGAGACTACAGGAGGTTAAACGCGATCAGGTCTAAAGGCCCTCCCACACACAAAGCCCGCCGGCAGGCCGTAGCCTTTGAAGCCAAGTCGCCAGGCACGGCCCGATGAAGGCTACACATTACTCAGTCTGAACGAGAAGAGGACTTGAGGCAACCGCCGGCAGGCCGTGGCCTGCATTCCACCTCAGGATTCCTCGCAAACACATAGGCGAACAGAAATTATATCTATGCACATCTATCAAACCAGAAATAAATTCCGGCTGATTGCACTTTTTTCACTCCTGGCCTCAAAGAAAACTTCAGACTAAATAGAAGTTCAGATCTTCAGGCACGGACTGACTATAAATGCCCCCACACAAAAAGATTGTCAGTTTTCGTGGACTGCAGGCCTCGGCCTGCCGGCCGCCGGTGAATGTGTAGTGATATTTGGCCTCAAGGCGAGAAACCTTCAAGCCATAGCCATCCGGTGGCCTATGTGTGAACGAATGTCTTAATAGAACAACTCAAGTGTGGAACAATCTTCCGTTGTCAGTATTTCCGAGCCCTTGCAACATCGTCAAGTTCAAATGTAAGGTTCATAGTCTTCTGCTTGTCAACCCCCGAACCCCTAAACTATTTTATCTGTTTCTGTCCTTAAAAGTAAGCGATATGACGGACTGGTAGTTCAAGCGGTGATAGCTTGGGGTCTTCCCGAAAAAAAGAACTAATAGGTTTAATTTTTTTTACTTTTGACTTCAACATAAAAAATACTTAAGCGACTCTATTTCTACATTACGAGATTGGGTGGTATTTTCACCTAATCCCAATCCAGTGCTAAGTTAGATTTTATATTTAATTCAGAAACTCGTTGAATTGAACAGGTGAAAACTTTGTAGAGATAATATATTCCTGGTTATAGCATTTCTGCTGCTGCCTACTGCAAAATTTCTAAATTATTCCACTCTAAAAAACACAATCCACAAATAATGACTTTTAAGTAAACCAAAATTAAAATCGTTGTTATATATATCCACACTCACCTCAACCGCTGACCCCATTCTAAGATGAGGTCCACTAATGTGCAAATTCTCCTCTCGTATATCATTAAACTTTTAATTTATTCTAATTTTTATATAACCCACCCTCGATCGATATATGTAAACAATTTCTTCACAAATTCTGCAATAACCAAATTAATTACATACGCACCAAAAACTGGCAAAAAACATCAGAATTTCAAATTTCGCTGGAAATATTCAAATTGTTTCATAACTTCGCGCTCGTTCAATGTTCCCTGTTCATATAGGAGCTGCAGAATGCCATTACCATGATTGTTTGCCAACATATGGTGTCAATATCCTCGAACGGGTCTCTGGACTTTCACCTTCGATACGGCTCGATGCTGCCGCGACGACGACGACGACGACCCTATTTGCAAGTCATATCGAAAATATCGCGTTGGTTATGAATTTCGATGTCCTAGTAGTACAAATTGCGGATCGGTCATTCATCTGTGAGGCTTATTGAAATGCGTGTATGTTCGCTGTTCGGCACGAATTTGAATAAGTCAACGAAAGACGCTTTCATTCAACTCTGCTTCAAGGAACTGCATCCTTGACCACCTAGTGCACAGGAGGAGAGCACTGACCATAGCCGAGGAGAGGATGTTTGTAGCTAGGCGAGCGCTTCTGTACACTGTCGTACATTGTCTTATGTAAGGTCGCGCTGGGAACGAGTTCATGGAATGGGAGGTTCAATGGACCAACCTTGGGGAAGTTCGCATAAGAACATTTGAATTTTTAAATCAGATAGAATCACAGGCACTTGAGTAAAACGGTTCCTTGCTATAAATATTTCAAATTTACTCAAGTGTGACTGACCGCGTCATTTTGAAATTTAGAATTGAATATAATATCCAAGATAATTATGGATTAAGAGAAATAGTGGATGGACAATAGTTTTTTAAATGCATTTAAGTTAACAAACATGTCTAATGCCGCCTTTAGTTTCAACCCTTTTACGCGAATCAATTAGGAATTGAAGGTAAAAAACCATTGAGTGACAATATTTTCCTGAAGAGTGTGAAATGTAGTGACATTTAATTATTTAGGTAAAGGTATTGTAGGAAGAGATAGGTTGAGACGAAGTAGAGAAATACGAATCAATGACGGAAACAGAGACATTTTGAATTAGACTCAATGCACTGTAATCTTTTAACAAAAAATTTAAAACGGAGTTTTCCTTGGTGATGAAACTCCAAACTATTACGGAAATTGTATGTTTCAAATACATATTACTGGCCTCGCTGGTTTAGGGGATAAGGCGACCAGCCGCCATCCCAAAGGTCAGAGTTCGAACTGCTCCAGTAACTTTATTATTCATCTATCTGTTCATCGGCCATCTTCCCAATAGCGCTACAGCCTAAAACGAGCCTTGGCCTCTTATGGGGCATTTCTCCATGTTTGACGATCTCTTGCAGCATGTCCCCAGTATCGAATGTTGAGCATTGCCTCTGCGTCAGCGGTAAGAGAGAGTCCATCTCCTCCTGGTCCTGCCTACTGGTCTATTTCTCTGCTACCATAGCTGTTTTGGAATGCGGTTCTCCTCCATCTTGATTACGTCTTTGGGTTGGTCTTAAGGCCCCTGTGCTGAAAGTCGAGTCGTGTTTCGTGAAAAGTCGTTGGAGTTGAAGAAAGTGACGTTTCAGTCGAATTACGACTTTCAGCAGAGGGGCCTAGAGTGCAAATGCTAAGCTTAGCTTATGACTCTGTACTTAAAGTCGTGATTCGACTGAAACGTCACTTTCTTCAACTCAAACGACTTGTCGTGTCGTGACGACTCGTCTTTCAGCACAGGGGCCTTAGTCGGTTGATTTTTTTAAAGGTTGCGAGTTCTGGGTCGTTATAAAACCCCCCAATACCAATTTTCAATGGATTCAGAACACATTTGCAAAATTCATCCGCCATATTGGCGCCGCCATTTTGAATTTTCAAATTTTGATCACAGAATCGACATTTTTGGCCCTAAAACCCCCCAATACCGATTTTCAGTGGAATCGGAACACAATTGCAAAATTCGTCCGCCATCTTGATTTTTTTACAAAATTGTCAGATTGCATTGCCACGGGAACTCAATGTGTGGGCAAAATTTCATAAGAATCGGTTCAGTAGAAGTAGTCGAAAAAGCTGTCGCAAGATTTGAACCAAACAAACAAACAAGCAAACAAACAAATATACGAGGTGAAGCTAAATAAAACCATTAAAAATGGAGTCATATCCCAAATCTTGATGGGCGTAGGAAAGGCACGATGGAGGATACTCAATCCCTTCCACGTTGTAATCTCATAATGGCAGGGCAACTGCTCCGCTGTTTCGGAGGCTGTTCCGCAGAACCGACAGCTACAATCAGGGCAGAGCTCCACATTACCATGGGAAGGCTTATTTATACCGTAAGTTCCGTTTGTACCCGGGGCCCATCGGTGGTAGTACATTCACGCAGTACCCTTCATCCCTTCGGCGGATTGTTTAAATCTTGGGATTGCGAGTATGTCCTCTCTAGATCCGCTGTATCCATCTGTTTCAAGGACAGTCAGGAGCAACTTGATGACTCCTCACCGTCCACGCAGCAATGCTGGGGCATCTTGACCAGTATGTGGCCTGAGGGTTACGTACGATTGGAGAGTTCGCATTCAGGCACAGTAAATAACACTTCACCCCTAGAAGTTCGTTTATAAATAGAACCACTCTATTAAGGAACGATCTTCCACAGTTAGTATTCCCGAACTGGTACAACATCCTAGAGCTTAAATGTAAGGTTTATCGGCCTCTGATCGAGCACTCTCCAGATCCCTTGCTTATGATGTCCTCTTGCAACTGTTAAAATTAAGCTTACTATGACACATTATAGCATGCGCTGAATGACATGAGGGATTGATTGGACAATATACAATATTTCTTGCAAAAATTCTTGTGTGTACATGCAACAACTTTAGTTTTGAGCGCACTTCATAAAAAAGCATTGGTGGAATAATAGCGATTCCTCTTCATGAAGCTGGTAATCGATACAAACAATATCTTCACCATCACAATGTTATCTATAAAAGTCATCAATAGAAACTTAATCGATTTGTGCTGCGTTGCCTTTCCCAACTTTTAACTGATCAATGGATCCTCCACATGTAGCTCATGTCACTAGATGATCGATTGTTAATACCTAAAAAAATCGCTTTAACTATAAAAAAGCAAACAAAAATCACTTCGATGTAATCCTGCGAGTATTGTTCTTCCTACCCATTAATTAAGGGGGAAATTGGATTTTTGCTGATCGCACTTTTCCGTTTAGATCACACAGAGATGGCACCACACAAAAGTGCGCCTACATACACTTGCACACGATCTGGGATGTGAAGCCTACTACTTCTTCAGGTGGAACTTCCTCGTTGTGGCACAGCCTGCACCTCAGTTGTTTGTGATGACTTTCGTGCTGTAATTATCGATTTATCGTTGGTTTATCATCAGAGTCTCGTGTTGGTGCATCCCACGCGTCATATGGCTCTAATTATTTAAATGCGCCTTAGGTTGAGAGCCTGTTTGGCCAGGTAATCTGCGCGCGCATATATCCCGTGCAGCCACAGTACTGGTTTCATCCAGCCACATTTGCGCGATACAGTCTCACTACCTATCGGCGGGGACGACTTTAGAGCACTGCGCCTGCGCGCGGTACTACTTTCTACCTGATGTCGTGCACGGTTGAACTCGCTGCCATATGGTTCGTGTGCACGTGTTGTTTCTTGCGGAAATCTTATCACGCACTTTTCACTTCGCTGCTAAACACAGTACTGTTGAACAGAGCAGATCAGTTTACAGGGCGGGCGAAAGGGTGCAGACGGGAGGGAGGCAAAATGTCGCTAACAAGTCTCGACAGAAAATGTGCACGTAAGCCTATTAGACAATTTATCTGGCGGCCGATTAATGAGATCTAATCAAAATAATCAAGGGAAAAAACGATTGGATTTAGATTAAATCCACCTAAATGTGATCAATATGTTTCAGCGGCTCGGCTAAGCCACTATAGGGAGGGTCCGGTGCGTGCTCAGAGTTAGTCGCTGGTTAATCAGTGTCAGGTAAATGCAAATTTCCAACATCGTGATGTATAGTTCCTTAGGATTTAGTAAATCGGTAACAATCAAAGAGAATTTCAAACATAAAATTAATTTCCACTCCCCGGTAACATTTCCGCTTATGCTGCGACAGGTACAGCGCGCGCATCTCACCTTTTTTTTCCTCATTAACATGGCCTTATGGTGATTTGCACAAGGGACCACAAAATGCGGCCGGTGGTGGTGTGCCGTTGACGTCAATATTTTCTGGTATGGCCGGAGATTATCACCCACGCCGTAATTGAAAAGTATGCGCCAACACTTGTCTCAATTTCGAGACTTTTAACCGAATTTGGTGATTGTGTCACGAATTATAAAAAGGGAAACAAATTGGTTCGCCGTCGTCTGTCGTCTGCGGGTTTTTTGGTACAAGAATTTCGTGACTTTGTCACCTTTTGCATTTGGGACACAGAAGGTAGCAAGTTGGGTCTAATTTGGATACCGCAGTTGTTGTTGCTGTTTTTCATACACTTTTAACCGTTAATCTTTGATATGCTTTTATACTCTCACCAGTAGTAGGTCTAGTGGCTAATGCTGCCACCATTAATCAAAATACTAAGACAAGGTCGATGAAAGTTTTCATGGGTTTTGTCTTCCAGCGAATTTGATGATGGGCACGAATTGTGCCAAGAAAATGTCTTCCTTCTGCCCCCCCCCCCCCCCCGGTAGCCAATTTGGAGAATGGCGAGGGACGCGCGCAGCTTTAATATATAGGAAATACCTCACCGGCGGGGATATATTCTCCGGTGACAAGTCCGACATCAATTAGGCACATTCGTGCGACATAATGTTGAGGTGTGCTGCAATAATTAGGCAACAACTGGAGAGAAATTTCGATGAAAACATGATAAGTTTAACAAAAAAAAAACGAAGCAGCAGAATTGTATGCTGCAGTGGAAATTATGACTAATTTATTACAGGGATTTTTTAATATTTTTTTTTTTCGTCATCATCTCCCCGTCTTCAGTGAAATCAAGGTTTTGAGTTATTCTTTCGGGCGGCTGTGCCTTAACAGGTCGTGAATTTTATTTAAAGATATTGTTAAGGTGCCTTCATAGGGTTAATTAGCATACAAAAGGTTGTAGAAAGTTCGCTTGGGAATTGGGATTCTTTCACTTGAATGCATGCCATTGAAATTATCCAGAGTTATTTGGAGCAGGTTATGACAATCATTTCAATTAAATAGTGAAGAATAAACAAAATTTACATATTTAGAGACAATAGTTAATGGTGGTAAGCAGATTAACATTTAATCGATAATGCAGTTCAAAATGGAAAAAAATACTTTTTGATTTATTCTTTTATAAACTTGGAAACGAGGCATTTAAACCATTAGATCAACCATTACTTCAAATAGTATAGTAAAATCAATCAATCGCTTGCTGGACCTAAAATTAAACAGCATCTTGGAAATTATAACGAGGTTGGTTTGAGGAGAGGAAACAAAAATAGCTTGAATACTGGATTAGATCGCTTGGACTACGAATAGAGAAAATTTGACAGACAAAACATCCGGATACAGGCTCTTAAAGGTGAAAACTTCGAGCACAATACTTAACACAAATTTTCTACGAAAAAAAATAGATAGGGTGCCGCCAGCCAGTGGCGTAGGTAGCTTTTTGCGATGGGACGGGGGATATGACTTAGTATATTTTGATTGATCGGATTTTCACAACTTAATGCATCAGAACGGGGTCTTTTCGCGTTTGTTTCTGCAGATGATTCTGCATTTCTATGGTTTTCACCGTCTCAAGACTTGCCGGATGGTTTTATTGACAGTAAAAATTTCTTCATTCCGAGATAATAAACAAAACAATTTTAACGCACTTTTGCAATTATAAACTAGAATAAATTTGACAATCCATCATATCGTATTTCCATCATAAACCAACTTTACAGAAATCGAAAAACACTGCCTGTTCCTATAAATAAAATGCTAAAATATATTTAAATGCACATTCATGTGAAGGTTAAGACTACAATATGATATGGGTTTTTTATTTTAAAAAATACACATTAAAACTATATTTTTTTTAATTATTTGTTTATAAATAGGCCTTTTTGATCGGGATTGTGAGATATACGACCTTTTGATTAGTCACTTCAAGAAATAAGCCTTTTTGAATTGAATTTTTGGAAATACTTGCAGTGAAGTTTTTTGGGGTTCTGTCAAAAGCAAAAATCCTTTTAGCAAGATTTTTATGTCCACATATCCACTCCTAGTATAACTTTGAGCTAAAATTAAATTTTCTATTGTGTTAGGGCTCTAATACCAAAGTACCAAAGTGCCAAAGTACCAAACTACCAAATAAAGCCAACTTTAACATCAAAATTTGCTAATATGTATCTTCAAAAATAAAGGCCGTAACACAAAAATTGTTGGACATTATTTATAGGAAATTGTCCGTGCTTTCCAATTATGAAAAAAAAAATATTGACTAACTACGCATTTTTGGGGAAAAAGGTAGTTGAAGTTGATAGTTTTGTTAAAAAAACAAAATTTTGACTTTGATGACTCATTACTCTGGAAGGTGGTAGGGTAGAACCTTCACTTTTACATTTTTAGATAGGTGAGAGTATTCTGCGTCCAGTGCAGTTTGTAGTTTTTTTAAATAAAATATTTTAGTACGGTAGGAGTATTTTTTCTAAAAAAAACACACTTCTTTATAATTCATTAACTAAAGCTGGTATAAAAAACTAATAATATATTTGAAATCAGCGCCAAAAATTAGTTTAGAATGATGTAAAATATTCCATGCAACAGTCATACTGTTGAGCAGTGTTATAATTGGGCCTTCCTTTCGCTTACAGTCACAATTATATGAAACGAAAATTCAGATCGAATTTTGAAGTAAACCTTCTTTTGCTGACGGAGTTCCGGTTATCCGATCATGCTGAAATTATGCACACAGCTTCAATTTCGATGACAATATAATATAGTATACTCAATATATCAAAAAAAAACCAAAAAAATGGCGGATTACTGTTTCCTTCACAAGATGCAGAAATACACCCTTTTGATTGGAATCCTAATTTTTTGGAATTTTTTATATGGAAAGTACGCTTCATTTGAATAAGTTTTTAGGCTCATTCGATGGACTTTTATGCCATATTTTGAAAATAATTTTAAAATAAAAAAAGTTGAAAACGGAAATACGCCCTTTTAAACAGACACTCCTCAATTATAAACTAGAGTAAATTAATGTTAACGCTCCAAGGAAAGCCTTCGAATTGTTGATTCGCCAGAGACAATGAGTGTACTGTGTATTGTCCTCGATAAAATTGTATCGAGTTAGAACAATCTATGAAGTGCAAAGCTTCCCCGAACTTATAAGTAGATAAGAATCTTTTCTTGAACCTTAATATTTTTACTAACTCGGCAATTTGTATAAACTTCAAAATATTAAGGCGGAATTAAATTGACAATCAAAGCCAAAAGTTAGTCCTATTTTTTAGGAAGCTCATATTTTGATACTCTACTAAATTAAAAAATATTCGAAATATTAAATATTGAATAAAATATGCTCATAGCTAATAGTTATTTCACCCAAAATTGGAAAAACGATTAAATTTCTTGATTTATTATAACGTTAAAATTTTGAGTATTTAGGAACCGAGGTGCCACTATTGGCTCATTGTATTTACTTTACAAGTGCTCGATGTGTCCACAATTATAGAGAGCGTCCTTTCCGTGGCTCTTGATTGGTCGGCCTGCTCGAAGCGCGGAAATTATACAACACTTAAATGCACAGCCGTCACAAAAACTAAAAACTAAACTATAATTTCGCAAAAACAAAATTGCACATTACATAATGCCAAAAGAGGTGCTGGTGCTTAAGAAATTTCATGTATACTTAAATATGTAGATACGAAGGGTTTTATTCAATTCTATTATAATTTTCGTAGGCTCATGGGGGATGGGATTGATCCCCTTGATCCCCGCCCTATCTACGCCACTGCCGCCAGCTACTGACGTGCATTTTTAGAGGTACTCGGTGACCAGGAAACTAACTCGAACCACAAGGAACTCATTTCAAAACCAAAAAACCTCTCTTGAAACTCTACGAAGGAACATCAGAAAGCGAAGAGCAACAATGGCCATGAACAGGATTCAAACCAGTATCGAAAGAGGAATACTCTTCAGGAATTCAAACTGCACCAAATGCTCTCTAGTTTTAAAGAATACTGGTCCAGAATATAATCGGTAGGTATATACAGGGTGCGCCATCTGGACCTTCGGTATTTCAACATTGAATAACTCTGACTTTTTTTTAGCCTATTTCGAAAAATGTACACGATTCTGAAACGTCATTCAGTACCATTTTAGCTATGAGTCAATACACATCCTAAGAAGGTGCTGAAATTGTAGCGCTTTACATTGAAAACAATCGTTCAATTGTTCCCGAGACATGTTCTGTCGAAAAATGGTGATTTGGAGTGGACTCCTCATTCTCCGGATTTAACGACACCAGACTTTTTTCTGTGGGTTTTTTTTTTAAAAGTAAAGTTTATGTTAGCAAGCCGAAGACCGTTGACGCACTCAAAGCTAACATAAGAGCCGGAATAGCTGCTATAACGCCCAAAATGGTGGCCAATGTTATGCAGGATGCCCCAAAAATAACTTGGTTGTTTGGGATTTCATAATAAATGCAAATCTCTCCTGATCCGACTGTTATATAAAATCCATACATTCGGCCGCTACTCAAATACATCTTCTTTATTTAGGTCGGGGCTCCGAAAAGTACCCTAGCATGGCTAGATAAAGTACAAAAAAACCCCCTCAAACTTATCGGTAACGAAGCCATTTCCTCTACCATCGACCCTTTGAGCCACCCACCGTAAGAATGTAATCAGTATTTACGAACTCCTACGGCATCTAAGAGTTCAAACGCCGAGTTCTTCGCCATCTCCTTCAACATCCTTCCAGTAACTCATGGCCCGAAAACTTATTATATCCCCGTACTAAGCTTACTACTACTTCACATTGCATCACGACATTACCAACGACATGAAGTAGTACCAAATGCTGATTCCTGAGCTACAGCGCAATGTTAGACGCCCATTAGACGATAGGTTTTGCTGTCAGTTTTGCCACAGCCACTGCTATGACGGACGGAAAACCTACCGTCTAAAGTGATGACTGATGTAATTCTCTGTATATTTTGATTTCCATCAAACATGACTGATGGAATTGATTGACGCTTGCATAAACGTACAATGGGCGCCTTAAACAGCATGGTTAAGTCGAAAAGATATGAAAAACAGATATGTCATCAGACCCGAAAAAGAAGAAGATAAGAAGATACATTTGTGCATATGTTAGTTTTCACGTTAAAATGCCTGTTCAAAAAGTTACAACAACTTTCTCTCTTCCTTTTGCCCCTCTGTCCAGAAAACCGGTTTTTTAGTGGTGACGTTATGATGACAGCCCAATAGCTACCGCGCGGCGGATCTCAACTTGGAGAGTGCATTATTCCACCATGGAATTTTCCTATTGCACGTCGCTATCAGAACATTGTTGTTAGCAGCAGTAACCGCCTCCGAGGGGATTCGAACCACGGACCTCTGGGCTGGTAGTCGAGCTTTAATCGCTATACTACCAAAGCCGGCTAATAAGCTCAGTTTCAAACTGTCTTTTAATTTTTCAATCCATAGCTGACATTTGTCGTTTCGTTAAGCCTTTGGCTGCACAATATAGTAAAAGATCAAAAATCTCCAAAGTTGATTTAAATTCGAATGTGGGACTTGGTTTTTGTAAATTCTCTTAAAAAAAAGAATGTTCACTTTGGCATTTACTTACGCGTCACGCCTTATGTCCATACAATCGATTGAATGCGGCTCTTATGGATCGCAATTAGCATAGTATTTGTCCGGCGGTCCTTGTAAAACAAACATCAGCAGCCAATCAATCAGTTAATGAGCCTTTACACGACGACCATATCAGAGGCAACAGCAGCAGGTTTCGTGACATTAGCTCACAGCAACTTCCACGGACGTCAAAATAAATCAATTGATTGATCTCGGTTTTATTTATGTCCAATTCAATTTCGATCACTTCTAACTCAGGCTGCAGGGGCAACAAATTGCGTTTAATTGAAACACAGATCTTGGCATTCCTTAACGTTCCGGGCTACGTCTGCGTGTAATGCGGCAACTACCATTATGTGTCCATTTGGCAGTTTATGGGAAAAATATGTCCGAACTGCGGAGCAGAGCACTCGACTGCACGAGGATCAAAAGAAAGACAAGACAAGATCTCTCTTGTTGTGGCGTAGCCGTGGAGGAGTTCTGTAGTATTTCCACATTTTCACATTTCCACAATTTCCACATAACACGCAATTCATGCAGCCACTCTCGGATCAGGTGAATTATTCAATGATCAGTTGACGGTGGACGTTTCAAGTGGATATATATTTTGTTGACAAAGATAGTCACGCGGAGGTGATCGAATTGACCGAAATTGGTAGTGGCCAGATTCTTGGGGAAATTCTCGATTAATTAGCGGCAGTTAATAAATTTATTTAATTTCGGTTATTAGCAGCTGAATGCAATGAAACCGGTAGTATAGTTGCTGCGTTTTTGTTGTTGTTTGTCAACTGTGTTTCAGTTGATTTGTGGAAAAACCCGATGTCCAACCAAGCATTTGTCGGTACTTTTTATCGATGTCATAATTCTGATGGAAAAACAGGTGAACGGCAAATAATTACTAAGCTGCGTTGGGAATAGTAATGAGTAAGAATATGAAAAAATTGTTGATTATAGAAAAAAGTTCTGGGAACGGACACAATTTATGCTCGCTTTGGACTTCTGGTGCAACTAATGCTGATATAAAATAAGGCGCAACTAGTTTGATCTATCTGGGATGCACTCTTTTATATTCTGAACTATACTACGTCGGTAACTTGCCTTTTTCTTAAAGAATTTTCTAAAAGAAAAATGTGATTATACATTTCCTTATACCCATTTTATGGCGCTAAACTACAGTACATTGCACCACTCTAGCTTTTACATGACACTTCTTAGTATTAAATGATACCAAACTGAAGAGTTCTGTAACAAGCCCTTTAAAAGCTTTCTAAGGCAGGGCCTGGTCAAAAAATCATGACTCATGCTTTGCGGCATGCATCCTGTTCAAAAACAAATCTTAAGTGGCTCCTCGACTATCAATAATATTGTGCAATAATTTGATCAAAATATTGACGGTTTCCTTCTTTGTCCCCTTTCATCTTTATCTTTCAGACCGTCAATAATATTGCGCAAATCAAAATATTGCACAATATTATTGGTAGTCTAGGGGCCCCATTACAAAGCACACCATGAATTCAAAAATGCAGCAAATCGTCTTTCTGCAGGAAGTAAAGAAAAAAAAAGATCTGTGCCGACGTGGTAAAATAACAATCAAAGGCAAGGTGCTGTTTTTTTCCATGCAGTCTGCTCGTATTCAATTTACTACACAGCTTTCAGATGTTTTGTTCCACGAACAGTCTAAAGATAGGTAGCCAATATCAAACCAGCAGACCACTGTGACTACCTCGTAAAACAAATGTCAACATTAAATCGACCATCTTCCTTATAGGCCTGTATGCGCACTAAGGTTTTTTGGGTTTCGAGAAAGGTTAATTCCAAACTTTGGGTGCTGGGTCCTTAGATAGACTCCTTACCAGATGCACTCTGATGTTTTGGAGCCGTCGGTAAATATCCATCCGTACATCAAACTTCTTCTAAAGGTGTCCATTTCTTCAGTGTCTTCTTGATGATAATTTCGATGGAAAAGTTTTACCTGAGGGTCAATCTAGAGTGTAGGTAGTTTGTAGTTGTAGCAACCAACCCCAGCCAGCAATTAAAGAGGGTGCATATAGGGCTAGCCCTACTGCCTCATGTGGTACCCGTTTGGATTGCTCTAAAATGCCCACGAGGAGTATCTAACGCCTTGCCCCATCACGAGTGGAAAAATAAAGAGGCTAAAAAAATCGAGAATTTTGGAATGAATATGCGCGAGTAATAAATTAATATCTTGCGGCTGTGTTGAAGGGCAAGTGTCGTTTTCCCAAGCGGTCCCCACACTTAGTACTAATCACGTCCAATGCTGCTTACCTCCGCAATCGAACGAAACCCGGTCTATTGAGTATTCTAAAGACAGCTTTTACACCCATCAACATAAATGTCTAAAATATGAACAAAAAACGAAAGCTTTATGAGTAAAATTAAAGCTTAAAGCTTTTTTAAAAAGCTTTCAGAACACGTAAGGCAAATGTAGGGATTACCCTATTTCATTTGTAATGAGGTTTGCCTCATGGGGCCCTTATGAGAGACTGATAGGGCATTCCTCACTTCAGTATCGCAGATTTTTTCGTCGTGTGGTGCTCCTGAAGAATCTAATGGTAGGACCACACTACGCGGTCTTGGGTCGTACGCGCTTTTGCCTTTTTTTTCATATAGAGTTTTATGACTTTTTTACGACTTTTTTACGACTTTGTCCATGGTAAAGGCCGTGCGGCGAAAAAACGCGGGCAAAAGGCTGTGCTTAAAAAGGTACATTGTGCGTCCACACACTATGAGCTTTTCAAAAGCGCGTACGCCGTTTCAAATGAGAATTGATTTTTTCTCACTCATGACTCAGAAAATTAAAAGATCACGCGCGCTTTTGGCTGGCCGTACGACCAAAAGCGCGTGGATTCCAAGTCCGCGTAGTGAGGACGGGCCTTAAGGGGAAAGCCTTCTTTCGGTATATGCCCCTCATTTGTAGTGAAATTTGAATTGTCAAAAGCAATTGTCACTTGTTATGGCAAACCAAAACGATTACGACGTGCTGAAAATAAGTTTGGTGATTGTGAATAATTTCATAAATAATTTATTAGTTAATTTAATAATTAATAGTTTTATGTCATTATTTTGAAGACACAAGTGATTTTTAGGTTATGGTCTTCTTGATTTGCACGAAACATCCCAGAACATCCCAGAAAGCGTTTTCTTACTTTCCGAATTTTATACCTGTGACACATATACCATCATAATGAAAATAACCTTCATTATCGTGGCAAAAACCCACCATAATGAAAGTCCAAAATGAAAGTATTTTGCTTCATTTGGACTGTAATTTCGGTTAAGTGACATCTGTTGGAAAATTGGAAACTACATTTTAAAATAAAATAATTGGATTTCACGTTAGTTAGACAACAATTTGCAAGGATATTTTTTTTACTACTTTAAAAAATATTTTTTTAAATATTCCAAATTAAAACAGCTTAAAATTAAAGTAAAAAACACGCAGGTTTATATCCTCACTTGATATGCCAGATGCAAATGAAAGTAAAGTGTAATGTGTCACCCCATCATTTCCTTGACCATCATAATGAAAGTTATCATCATAATGAAAGTATAGTGTGTCACAGGTATTATCCCCACTCTTCAACTTTGCAGTCAAAAATCTCGGGATCCCGTGTGGAGTAAACATACAGAGCTTGTATCAGTAAATCTTACCACCACCAAAGCCAGCTTTCGCCCCATTTTGACAAAACACAAGCTGGTTATGTTGCTGGTAAAAATGTGTGATAACGTTACAATGAGAAATAATTTACTAAAAGAGTTTTAGCTTAAGCCTAGAATAAATCTAATCTTTCTTAGAACCTCACTGAGATTCACACCTATTCCAGCCAGCACAAGATACAGCGCCTGTGTCAATGTACAAATGGATTACAATTTTTGACATATTTTTCCCTGCTCAAGGTACTAGAACACTTTGTTTATATCGCGTCTCCTCTGTTTTTTTTAACAACAAAGAAAGCCCAACATTCCATCATCTCAGCTTTCTACCGAAATATTTCGTTCAACATATATTTTGATAACGGCTAATTGTCATTCGATTACGATAGATTTGGCCAGTTGTGATTTTAGGTTCCATTAAAATTTTTACCCTAGATGTCAATCACTCCAAATTCTCGATTGGCCTATCTTCCTTCCCTTCTCTGGAGCAGGCTTTGGATTGACCACAAAGATAAAAAGGTATATTGGATCAATTTTAAAATCTCTACGTTTTCAGCCTTTAAGTGGTGACCCAAACCGAGGAAGAAGTTTGACAGTTATAATGATGATCAAGGAAAAAGCTGATGTTGCTGCTGCAGGTAGTTGGACGACCATAATATAAATTCGACCCCAACGTGTTCAATTTTTTTTTTAGTTGCTTGTTGTGCTGCTGGTATGGTGTGTGATCTACAAAGTAGCACTGGCCACAGTTGAGCACTTAATCTTGAGGAGGCTGAGAGAGAAAATCACGGTCCAGTCCAGAATTATCACGGTGTAAGCTTAACAGCCGTAAACAACAACAAGAACAACAGTGTAGAGACAGCAACAACAACAATAATACTAATAGCAATAACTTATCGAAGCTATATATAGTCATTGCGAGCAGAGTTCCTGGACACCGGGTGACGGTGAGGCCGAGCGTGGGCTGACAATAAAGCCGAACAAGTGCGCATCCTCATATCGATAAATTGATTTCTCGGTTCTTCTCCAGCGCAAGGTGAAATTTATGAGACCGGCCATAAGCGACTTCTTGTCCGGATTTGAGGAGGCCATCACTGCTGCCAGCTCCTTGAGAATTGCCCTGAGGTATATAGGAGCATGATTCGTTTTTTTGTTTTTCCAAGTTTATGGAATCGCTACCTCAGAGGAGCAACCGAACTGATCTGGAAGACCTGCTCTTACCTGCTTGCCGGTTATCCTCGCAACGACCTGCCGTCTGAACTGTGTAGCGGCAAAAATTTCTAAATCGTTCGATACTGGGGCCCTCTCAGTGTCACTGCATGGCGAAGACCGCCAGATAGTGGCATCTTCTGTATGTCTCCTACGGGCCGCCACCGCCGCCGCTGGTATATTGTACATCCGCGAGACTAATGCAAGACAGGGCCCGGTGCATTGTAGAATGATGCAGCGTCTATCAGCGAAAGAGTCTAGCTAGCTGCTAGCCCGGCTGGATGCATGTTCATGTGTCAATGCTGTTAGCTCTCGAGATGCATTTACGAAACCTTCTACCGCGAAAGATTAATTGCCGCTTGGTGTTAAGACACTTAAACTGCTGGAAAATTGATGATTGATTAATACACTTGGGCGAGACCTGGCACTGTGAGCGGAGAGGATACCGCTAAATAGTGTTTATTTTCCGGTAGATTAGTTAATTTATAAACAAGTGCAGGATGACGATAGACTGCCGGCTCGGCTCCATTAGACCATTTTGAACGGATTGATTTTTATTGACAGTCAATAAACTTTACTTTGGTAACAATTCCTGTGGCTGTGTTATCATCTGCTTGCTTCTTGGCATGTTAACGACTTAAGAGCACTTTAAATTTTCAAACCAAAATCATATAGGCGTCCATTTATTTTCTTTCATTACCAAGGAGCAACTGTGCAGCAAAAACGTCCGATTTGTTTCAATTGCTGTTGTTGTTGTTGTTTTTGCTGGTTAACGATATGCTTACCTATCGGTGAAACCTCGTAAACAATGGAGTTGACACATTATCTAAGGTCAATGGAAATTGATTTTCATTTCGAACGGAGAAAAGCCATTTCTACTCTATGGACGACGACGACGGATCTACATGTTGGCGAAGAACGATCATGCGTTACCAAATATGGAACGCGTGGAGTATATTGATCTCCCAATATGATGCAGCGCGGTGGTTCTGCTGCCGGTTGGTGCCGAAACACACAGTCTGGGGCTTCGCTGAGCCACATTGGGGCCCATGGGTTCGCACACAGTCAGCCACTTCAGAAGGGAGCTGAAAAATTTTCTATAAAAGGTTAATTTAAGACACGAATAGCGAGCAGCGCAGATAAATGCACACTTAGCGTTACGTGCACGTCGTTATCAGGTGTTTTGCAGCGTGCACGAATTATCCATTCTCATTCATTTATACAGCATGGACGAGATTAAAGACGGGAAATGTGATAAATTGCGGCTCAATATGCGGCTCCTGTGCGGGAATGACTTAAATGTCTAATTTGCGTTTTGATATAACGGTTTAAAGTACAGTAGCGAGAGCATTTCATAGTGGACATCTTGCTCAATTTTTTTATTATCTTTTTTTTTCGCTGTGTGTAAGATAGTCTCGAACTATGGGCGAACGGAGAGAATACGATGGACAAAAACGTGCCAAGATAAAAAATCTTAACCCTATCACGAATCCCCGTAGAACTTTTAACCTTGAATGGTGATATACACAGTGGAAAAAGTGCATTCGTCATAGTCGACCCTCTGCGGGTAATACGATGGCAGTGAAACACCTGAGGTAGTTACCTGTTACTTAATAAGCGCCAACAAGACCATCAAATATCTATCAAGATACCTTTACCACGGATCGCTTTTCAATTAAACCGAAACGTTCCGACAACGTATTACGAGGTAATTAATCCTATCGGGGCTGATCTGCAATTAAACACAGTCGCTGTATGTCGGTGGCATATGATATGCGCAAGGTAGCAGCAGGCTTACTATATACAATAAATACAGGTCCAGTAGAGGCTGTGGAAAGCAACAAACAAAAAAAAATATATATGAGAAAAAAAAATAACTTCAGCGCTCGTTACCCAAGAAGTAGCGCGCTAATCGTAATTTATTTTCAGGTATTACCTCTGCAATTGCCTTGTAAGTCGGTAACACTTGCGCCGGGCATGTACTACTGCCGCCGACGCCGCCGCAGTTACACTGTCCGGCCATGGTCATAAATCATTATTTTTCGGCACTGTTATACTTGATAGGATTAATTTCGAATCAATTTTTTATTTTCTCATTAGAGATTCCACTTACATATTATAGAGTTTGATTCATCTCATTAAAAACGTCATGCACCTGATTTGTACATCATTATAGTAGCATTACCACAGGTGATTCCACAGGAAATTGAAAAACTACATGAAATGTTTCTTCGTTCGTTTACGTTCTTTTTTTTGGTCTTATTTCATCGAGTTTTTATTTCATGGATTTTTTTTTCGGCGATGATATTTTAGAGATTTTTTTCAAGGGGGTTTTGGTATTTGCATGTTTGTAGTTTATTTAGCAAAATTCCGTTTTTTAGATATGTTGCCTTAAAATAGTGACAAAATTTCAACAAATTCGTTAGAAGCGTTTTTCAGAGCGAAATTCGTGACCGTTTAGCATTTATAGACTGTCTTTTGTTAAGAGCGGTGGTAGTGAAGAATGGAGGGATTATTTCTGAGAAAATGGCACACCCCATCAATGTAAATGTTACTTGTAGTTTAAACAATTCAAAGTTCGAAAGGGGCCTTCCGAGTAGTTCAATTTCATTTACATATTTGCGAAATTTCTTAATTTTTTTTTAAATCCAAAAATCGAGAAAAGTCTTTTGTTAAATTTTACTCTCTCTTGAATTTTTCCCTAATTCTTCTAATTAAAATAAAAAATGTTAAAAAGTGAGTTTAGGATTTGAACTGAAGTCAGACCGAATCATTTACAGCGTCGTACGATCTCAAGTTGGTCGTTGAAAATAATCAAACGAGATATCGAATTTCGTCAAAAAATCATTCTCAATAAATGGACTTGTCTACGTGAATAAGCTAAATTGTCCAATTTGAAGCTCAGGAAAGCAGAACGTCATACATTACAGTCACCTTCGCACCTTTGGTGGTCAATAATCTAAGAAATGCAATGATATTGTCAATTCCAAGTCTCAATCGAGGACCATCAAAAGAAGCATTTGGAGAAATTTAACCGCTCAACAGGATCGCAGCTGTGGTACAAATATAGTAGGAGCGTCGGAACAAAAACCGATATATCACTTGCTAGTTTTTTTTTGGGAAATTGAAAAAAAAAACTGTGCAAGTCTATGGCTTTATAATTTAGAGGTGAACGAAGTTTACCAATTTATTGGTGTTGATAACACTGTGTGGAAACCTAAATGCCACATTCTTGTGTGCGGTACCTGTTGAGATAATCTAAAAAGCAAAATGGATTTATCGGTTTTTAATCAGACTAATTGGATATATCATTGGATATAATTGGATACCCTTGGCCCAATCTACACTAGTATTCCTTCAGCAGCAGCAGAAACGGGCTTCATCTAGCAAAATATATCCAGTAATCAAACTAGTACTACTAAAACGACATATCGTTGTTCACGTCATGGTGGGGTATCTAGTAGCGAGCTCTTCGCTCCAAGTTATATGAAACCAAGAGAATGATGCAGGAGATGGCAGGGTTCATCGCGATAGAATTCTTCAATATTATAGGACTTCGGAAATACTGGGTGCGGAAGATTGTTCCACACTCTTCTTATAAACGAGACTGAATCTGGGCAGGGTTAGCGTGAAGGATGGACGTTCGACTAAAGAAATTTGACACGCGAGTGAAAATAAAATCAAGTCAAAAGCTAGGATCGCCATCTCACTAGCACAGGGTTGGGTTGATTTTTATCAGGTGATTTAAATCATGATATTAATCATGATTTAAATCACTTGATTTTTTCAAATAAAAATCATGATTAAATCAAAAATTGTGCTTGGCTGTTTTTCACATTTTTTTTCTTTTGAGCCGATGCGGTAGTAGTTAGTGTCAGCGCGGAGATGGAACTCGTAGAAGTTAATGTCAATGTCAAAGCACAGTCGAGCTACACGTGGTCCGTATTTGTTTCCTGCTGCGATTTACAAATTTCATGGTGTGCCTTCAGACTCTGAACAATCCTTTGAATTCCTTGTCGCTCCACATTACATCCTGATCTACTTGAATTTGTCGTTTTGAGGTAAAACTGCCATACACTGTCTTCTCTTCTCCCATTCTCTCACTCTCATTAACATGTATTAACCAAAGCCGCCAGGCCTACCAGACGACGACCGCCAGGATCGTGACAAATCGTGTTTAGATAGAAATACGCGGCGACAGGAATTTTGCAAGAAGTGCGTTCTGAATTCTGAGTAGGAGGCTATGAATTGCTCTATATCTTTTAGACCAATATCAAAATAATTTCCAATGGCTTAAAAAAGCACATAATTGAGTGTTTTGATAAAAATCAAAAAAATCATGATTTTTATGATTTTTTTGAAAAAATCAATGATTTTTGATTTTTTTAATTAAAATCAAATTTTGCCCAACCCTGCACTAGCATAATTAATATTTACCGACAGACACAGACAGCACGGCCGCAAACATCAAGGTTGATGGGAATCGTCTTTTAAGCAAAAAGTCTGTTCGGATCTAGAAGGAAACACTGCAGCAAGACTGTCCCCGTTATCCCCGACGATTGTGTCAGTGATTCAGTTTTGCAACCAGAAACCACAGAAGTTCCTTAACTATAGCCTTAGGGCTCTACCCAAAATATCAACACTCGTTTTCCTAGAATATATTGTTATATTCTAACTCGGATGTCCTAGAAGAGGCTTAATATAGCCGAATAATAGAGTAAATGTATGGCCTACATAAAATGAAGGAGGAACGAGACATAAAATGAAGGAGGAACGAGACATAAAATGAAGTTCATACTTTGTGGTTCCCATCGAAGAATGGAGCCGTGAATTTTGGAAAACGGATTGCTCAATCTGACGGCTCTGATTCAATTGTTTCTTCAAGTTGCTGTGTTTTTGTTTTTAGTAACAAAACTTCTAGAACCTGCAATTCCTGTTCCTTATATTTCTGTCTGCACGGTTCCTTGCCGTTCCTTGGGGCTTCGTGGACGACAATTTCGTCATGTTAGTTTGTAATTTTGCCTTATATACTGTATTTTGTTTTTTGAACTCGTAAATAATCTTTTTGGGCAAACGAGTTGTATTCCCATTTTTCCACCTTCGCACATCTCCCTGGCATTATGCGTCTCCTTCATTCGTCCGCGTGTATTTTGGGTCTAAAAATTTTTTCATTCGACTCAAAAGACCAAAAACAGGTGGGAATTTTAAAAGGTGGCACTTGCAGATTTGCAAGTGGTTAAACAATCAAAAATATTGCTCCCTAATAGAATTTGACCGACCTAAAATAAAATAATAGTAAGATGATAGTTTGACGATGGAAAAGCTGAAAGTCGATTGTTAACGTAAATATAGATCAAAAGTGTTACTAACCAAGCTATAGAATGATTCATATAATTGCTTCAACACATCTAAATTGTCTGCGATTTAAAGAAATCAAAAAGCAAGACTTTAAAATACAGTTTTTCGCATTTCTTATACAACAGGCAATCAAATCTCTGCGATAAAATAATAACTTTTCACTATACTAAACATAAAATAAAGTCCCAGTACAAAGTAGCCAACTCTGCACTCGCCACATGACGAAGACATTTTGCTATCTCTATTTTAAAGCCGTGTTCTACAATATATATATCGAAAGTTGGTAGGTAAATTTAGTACCAACTTAAGTAATAAGACTTGCCATGGCCCATGCGCGACAGGATATTAATCTGCGCATACTAATCGTAACCTGCTGTCGTAAACATTAGTCAGCGACGGTAAAAGATAGCGCAGCGCGCCAACTATAATAAACTTGTTGTGGACACAAGAAGACGAATGCTGTGGCGTTAGCGCCCTCTCTTGTATTCGCCTGAAATTATCAAAAACGTCAAGTGCTGATATAAATTAAGCGCACTCATTCGCGCACTGCGTGTACATTGTGGTCGCTCCGGAATGATTTCGCGCGCGGTCTGTGAATGCCAGGCGTGAATAAGCCAGCGGAAAAGGACGATAAGGTGATTTTTGCATTTTGTTTGTTTGTTTTTTTTGTAATCTCTAGTTTGCAATTGTACCGTAATAAATTGCGCTAGTGCTAAATCTAAGTAACAGACTGAAAGCATATTTAAACCCTTTTTCCGCTTGCAGGTGATGGTGAATCATTGCTTCGTTGAATAGCAGGTACCTAAATTCCATGCGATAAAATCTTAATTTCTGATAATTTTCACTTTAAGGTTAAGTAATAAAAGGAGATTTCCATTGAGAGCTTCCCTTTCGCTAGAAGACCATTCATTATAATTATCTTTATTTGTTTTAAGTTGTTGCAGCGGCAGCGCACCAACCGCCGCGAAGCGGAGATTTCAGATCATGATCACCTTTAAAAGTCCAACGGAGCCTCGTGCTGTGAACATTATCGTCTGGGGCTGAGGATTGCAGGTGATAAATAAATTCAGGAATTAACTCGCAATATATTTTCATTACGGCCGACACTGGGATCATGTTTTATCTCCCTGCGAGCACACTTTACACAAATCAGGTAAGGTAAAAAAAATTTACTGCATTGAAAATTGTTTATGAATTGACGCGCATGGTATTGTGGCGGCCCGTTGCGGTACAGTAAATACGGGAAAAATCAACAAAATGTCAAATTCCGATGTCATACAAGATGGTTACCCAGTTGCAGAGTATGCGTTTAGGATATGGAAGAGGGAAATTGCGAAGATAGAAATATGCGAGTGACCATTGGTTTCTAGGATATGAACATTATAAATGCGTGTTTACAATCAGTTTAGTTATGTAACGACGTGAATTTATACATCATGATGCAAGATTCGCAGACATTACAATGTAATCTGTACTTCTTATCGTAAATATCTTATGAAAATTGTTCTTCGTTAATTGAAAGCGTTGCGATTACGCTGGACTCATACATATCTGTTGCCAGATGAAGACTTCTAACTATTCTAACTATTGAGCTTTGTTAACGACTAGTTAACTTGTCGTATAACACATTGAGAAGATAGTTAAGTAAAATAAGTAGTTCAATACCTTGAATAGTTTCTTTATCCAAAAGATTCCTATTTATATTTTTTAGCAATTATCGCTAATTTTTATATCTAGAGCAGATCAGTGCCCACGCTGGTTCATAAATCTGGCTTGATATATCAAGATGACGATTGGAGCCTAATGAAACATACCGAACACTGAAGATCAGCCCCTGATTTAGACAACTGCAATCGGGTTCTTCCTGTTCCATCTCGCAAGGAGGTCAGAGAATTGTTGCGCTGATGTAGAAAAGATGTCAGCATACTGGTTGGTTTGATTACTGAACACTACGCTCAAAATTACTATCTATGAACGTTCAGAAAGGCGGAACACGATCCATGGTCTCGTTATAGCGAGTAGCAGGATCTCCCTATTTAGTGCGATCTTGCTGGACTAGACTAGCCTAATCGAAAAATCTGTAGGGAGGTGGCGGTTTAGCCTACAAATCTGAAGTATAGGGCTTATAATACAATACTACAATACTTATAAACCTTATTCAAAGAAAATTAAGAAGCTATATCCTTCAGATAATATATATCGTCAGCACTTACCAGAAACTTCTTTGAATGTAGGGTAAGAAACGAGCCACGGGTTTTCCCTCTTCAGATCATTGATATCTTTCATCATTCAGCTTTACAAGCCTTTGGAGCTGACCTCCTGCGTTTTTAGCTTTAATTCCTTCTCTCGATATTGCCTCTGTTGCTACAATAGAATAGTCTTTTATATGCTGTTTCTGAATTTGTAATATTTACCTGTGATTTGTCCAGCAAATCCTGACATTCCATCTCCAGTAAATCCTCAGAAATTTTTGCTAACGTCGTAAAATGTCACTTCGGTTATCTTGAAGAAATTTTGTTTGAAGGATTTATGTCCTTTTTGCTCCAGCTGAACAATTTATTTGGACTGGCTCTTGAAATTCATAACATTTAACGAAGATCTGCGATGGAATAAGCACATATCTCAAAATTTCCAAACAAGCCTATCAATACTATTTAAGAGATGCAAGTTCCTTCTTCAGCCAAGAGCCCGAGGTGGAATCCGATATTAGTCCCCGCCTCGAATACAGCTCTTTTTTTTGTGGATCCCCAAATTCAATACTGATGAGGTGGCACCTTCTGTTCTTTTACAGACATATTAAGGCACTGCAGGTTCGGCTAGTCTTTATCGCTATTACGTCACCATGTTTATTGGAAGTAACGCCATGTTCTCTAACACCTCCCAGGCCACTCCTGATCTATGATATCCTATTTCATCTTTCAAACTAATAATAATAATAATAATCGAGTTAATCTTCTAGCTCAGAAGTACACTTCTCAGCTGGGCTGAGAAACGGGCCACGCTTATGTGCAGGGACCGAATCCGGCCGAAAGCACCAAAAAAGGTATAAGAAGAAAAAACACCGCAAAACGAGCATGCGACCGAAAATGCGGGTTCCTTCTCAACCCTCCCTGGCACTCCTGTAACGAGCCGGTCCGGTCCCTGCACACAAACGCGGTCACATTTACCACTGGACAGTGGCTCGGCTAAGACATGCAAACACAAAACAAAAAACAATGCAACATTTAAGAGCACAAAACATCAAACAGAGAAGCGTGCAAAGACAATGAAAACGTGGGACACACAAGGAGTCACGCCACATTAAAAAGAGTCCTTTTAAGGACATCTTCGCTAGTTTGCATGCTAAAAACACTCGCATTTTTGTTAACATTTATAAGCATGCGGTTAACTGGTTCGTACATCCCATAATTGGTATTAGAGGAATTAATGCACAAGAGAGGTGGACCTCTCAGGTTGTAGTTGTTCACTCTAAATGACGTACAGGTTCGTAGGAATCCTGAGTCAACTTTGTCATTCAACAAACGATGAACGAATATAACGTCAGCGACCTCGCGACGCTTATGGAGAGAGCTCAAGTTGAGCAATTTAAGTCTGTTCACATAAGGCGGAAGAATAAGTGGGTCATCCCACGGGAGGTGACTGAGTGCAAAACGGACGAACTTCCTTTGAACCGATTCGATTTTATCGACATGGGAGGAGTAGTAAGGAGACCATACCTGGGAGGCGTATTCAAGTAAAGGCCTAACTAAAGATATGTACAAGTGCTTTGTGATAAGGGGGTTGTTGAATTCCTTGGACCATCTTTTTATAAATCCCAGGACTGAATTGCCCTTGGAAGAGATATAATTGATGTGGGTACAGAAACCCAACTTACTTTCTAACCTAACCCCAAGATCGATAACAGAGTTAGTGCGGGAGATCTTGTTATCGAGAAAAATATAGTCGTAAGTTATAACGCCACGTTTTCTACAAAAAGTCATGACCTCACATTTACTAATGTTAAGGACCAGGTTGTTGTTGGAACACCAAGAATAGAAGGTGTTTAGGTCTGCTTGCAGAAGTTTGCAATCCTCGATACTCCTTATTTGGCGGTACAGTTTGATGTCATCGGCATAAATAAGGATTTTACAGTGCCTCAGCAGAGTAACAATGTCATCGATTGATAAAATAAAAAGAACAGGACCAAGATGACTTCCTTGCGGGACACCAGAGGTCGCCTCGATGTTTTTAGATTTGGCTCCGCGGAATAGAACCTGGTAGGTTCTGTCAGCTAAGTACGACTGGAACCACATAACCAGGGCATGCGGAAAGCCTAATTTTTTTAGTTTTAGAACTATAATAGAGTGAGAGAGCATGTCGAAAGCTTTACTGAAGTCTGTATAAACACAGTCAGTTTGACAGCCAGTGACAAAGCCTCGAACAGTGTAAGAAGAGAACTCTAGTAAATTAGTAGTAGTGGAACGAGCTGCAAGAAAGCCATGTTGGTTAGTTGAGATAAGTCTCTTGCAGATAGGGGCAACAGCAGAATAAATAATGGATTCGAAAAGTTTTGGTATACATGATAACTTCGCAATCGGTCTATAATTAGATATTTCGTTCTTACAACCCTTTTTATGAACAGGGATTATAAAAGAGTTCTTCCATAAGGTTGGGAAGCGCCCTGTATTGAGGGATTTCTGAAATAAACATAGGATAGGAGACAGTAGGGCCCCTGCACAGGATTTTAGAACAGCAGGAGGGACACCATCAGGGCCGGACGAAAAATCTTGTGGAAGATCATTTATATGTTTCGAGATATCTTCCCTGGTTATAGACAGAGATAAATTTTGAGCCGTTTGTATTGCCTTGATATGTCGAAAATTGTCTTCATGAGGTTGGAAGACAGGAGACGAGAAAGATTTGAGGAAGAACGATGCGAACTTGTCGCAAATCTCGGATGAATTAGAACTAACAGAGTTCTCGTATTGCATGGGTAATTATCAACTTTTTTCTTAGAGTTGATAAATTGAAAGAATGCTCTGGGATCCTCATACAGTTTACCTTCCATGTTGCTAAGGTACTCCTTATAGAGAGCCTCGGACAGAGCATGGAATTGGTCATAGCAATTGAGAAAAGCATAGAAGCTCGCAGTGTCTTTTCTCTTCAGGTAGGTTTTCCAGAGTTTATTCTTCTGGTTTTTGGTGTGTCTCAACTCATTATTGTACCAGGGCGGAGATGATCTGGTCAACTCAAGAGGCTCAATAGGTACACAGGATGCGAAGGTTTCATACAGGACGGAGTAAAATCTTGTTACGTCGTCATCCAACTCATTAGAGGAAAGCAAGCTATTGAAATCGATCGAAGTGAGCTTGGATGACAGTACTTCAAGGTTGGCCTTTTTAAAGTTAAAAGTAAAGGTTGACTCCTCCGGGATCAGCTTATAGTTAAAGGCAAAACAATAGCTGAGTAGGAGAGGAGGGTGATAATTATCAACGGGCGACTAAGCATACTACTAGAGATTGCACTATGACCCGAACAACATGGCAAATTGAGGGTATCCCGCGGAACATTTAGAATTTGAAATTTGAATATTTGTCGCACGGAAAAGCAGGAAAGGATATAGTGCGAACTGTTTAGTCACGCTGTCTCAGTGGTCTGGTGAACATTACGCGTTCGCAGTAGAAGCGTACTTTAAAGCCGACGTTCCGTACACCATAGCCGCCCGCTGACGATTTTGTACACGTATGCAGAAGTTTCGTACAACAGGTGCAACCGTAAACAACATGCCCCAACCGAAGATCACGTACCGAAGAAATCTTTCAACGTGTTGAAACCAGCATACGAGCGTAAAAGAGCATCAGCTTTGCCGTTGCCAAAAATGGCGCAGCAACGACTTTTAAGCATGGATATGAAACTTTGCCCTTTTGAGGTCCAATTGGCTCTTAAGCCAGATCGATAGGAGAGGTTCGTAAGGAGTTCTGTGAAAACAAGTGAAACCGATTTCGAACTGTAAACACGATTTAGTTCGGTGACGCACCTAGAAGCCTTGCACAGCCTAAAAGAGACCGTTTGAGCCGCTCTATCCACGAATAAAAATTTCCCATAAAACTGATAAGTTGATCGGATCGCAGATCATCGGATCTCAGATCACCGGATTTCACCCCCATGGAGTTTTCTCTTCAAGGATGTCTTACGACCAAAGTGTACGATAGCATAGCATATTACGATAGCAAGAAAGATAATTCCGTCTAGCCACTCTTAGACGAAGCTATATGACTGATCCTGTGGCTATCAAAACACCACCCAACTCGTTCTAAAATTGAATTAAATGATATTTCGTAGAAGCTCATAAGTAAACTTTTGAGACATCAATGCTTTATCAAGATTGATCTATCGACTCGAGCAACCATGAATTTCATTGATTAGAATAGCCGCACCCATTCAGTTACAAAATGGTGAGAATGAACTTGTTCCTATCGCAATCGCGTACACCTCATCCAAATATATTTCCAAATCGACAATAATTCACCAATTTAACAATAGAATCTGCCATATTGTCCGAAAACTATGTCAAAACCTGACGTAACCATGTTTCCATTATTCACCAGAACCCTGTAATAAAAACCGATCTTAAGCGTCCGCATCGATCCCAACCAATCCAAGCGAATGACAAACTTGATACTCGATCAGAGTCCAGCATCGAGCTACATAATCGCAAGCATCGAGCGCGGTGCTACACAAAACCCGATCATAATTAAACATAATCGGGCCATAAAAGAGCTCCTTTCAAGACTTTCGCAATAAAAACACACTTTTCCTCAGGTGATCGAAATCTCCGTAATCGCGCACAAAAGGAATCTTCTTCTTGCGATCTTTTTACCTGTAAGCCTTGCACTTGTGTGTCTTTTGACCGGCTTTGAATGGGGCTTGCTGAGAAAAAAAATAATAATGTTTTCGGGAAGAGTTATTTATTGTGCATTTTTGTCGGAATGGTGTTAAAATATTATCGATATTCAATCTCATTGATTTATTGCGATTGTAAAAATAAGAGTGATGGAAGATGGTAACTTTGCTCCAGAAGATCTCTTTTGCCCGGGGATCGGGTGCGATGATGGTCGAGAGCTTTTACGAATAATTCTCTGGACTTTTTAATCTGGTGTGGCTGTAAAAATATTTTATGTCGGGGATAAAAGTATCCCGACTGAATGACGGGATGATTTTTATGAATTTTCATAAATAAAGTTTCTGGCAGCTTCTCATCTGAGGTATTCCATCTGCAAGTAAAGGGTAAATGGTGGTTTTAATTAAAAGACTGGGGTTTTATTACCAGCCAGAATTAACAGATTTGAACTGCATTTTTGTTGGTGGAGGAAATTGGCCTATATTAGTTTCCGGTTGGTAAGTGATGAAGTGTTAATAGGCTATAGTCCAGTCCTGGCATTGTTGTAAGCGGTTTTGAACTTGTCGTAGCACTTGTGATTTATAGATTTATTACAATTACACTGTACTGAATAACACACTAGAAAGCGTGTTGTGCTAAATGAATAATACCTCAGCGGGAAAATTCGGAGCAAAATTAGAGCTTTAAGAAATTTTATAGGACAAAGATTATCAATTATCTTAGTGACTATAAAGCGTGCCATTAGAATACGAGTACTCAAAAGACCGATTCTCGTTCGATTACGGGAGTTAAGCAGCATTGGACGTGGTTAGTATTTAGTGGGGGGACCGCTTGGTAAAACGAAACTTGTATTTAGAAGGACGAAAAAGCACTTGCAAAAGGTGAACAAAATAAAAGCGTTTCGACACCGGAACATATTCACAATTCATTATTAAAAATGAATAACGTACGTCGAACGAATAGCTTACGAAGGAAAAACGTGTGAAACTACACAGTTTAGGTGTGTTTAGAAAATAACGGACTTAAAAATGGATTCAAAATTACTACAAGAAAATGGCACACTTAGGCGTGTCATTTCAACCCACTTAAAATTTGCAGTGTAAGCTTTGCGCTGAGGGTGTGAACGAATGTGGGGAAATAGTCTTCAGTGCTAGCATTCTACACTTGTCAGTATAAGAAGAAATTCCCCAAAATGGAGCCTATTTGATTGTATGATCGTCTTAAAGTTTAATCTTACTCCATGAACATACTAGATACGATTTGCTGGGCTCTTCTTAAGCTACCTATTGTATCTGATGCCCTCATATGGTACAAAGACGATGTGACCTTTACTGGCGCTTCAAAGGCAATGAAAAAGAGGCGGACGTCCCATCGAGGCTCTGACACTATATTCATTAGTTCGTAACCGGACAGCCACAAGTTTGGTAAAAGATCCATAGACGATCAGACCGTGTATCGTGAATTCTAAGCTGTTTCTTCCTGCGCTGTCTCGCAAGGCTGCCAGGAAAAAGTTAGAATGCAGTAGAAGGATGCCAACACTGGTTGACATGATAACGGACCCTGCGTCCTAAAGTACTATAGTTATTGAGGATCGAAAAAGCAGCGTAGGACCCAACCTGTCTAAAGGACGATAAGTTTGCCTTTCATATTCTCAGTCGCTGTCACACCATCAGTGAAGGCCAGGGTTTTGTTGTTTGGTGAAACCTTGCTTAAACAGAAAAGCAACAAAATGGCGGAACAAGTATTTGTCGACCTTATACCTAATTAAAAGATGGAAGAAGAACAAGATCTTTATTCTTCGGATTTCATTTGAATTCTTCTTTTGTAGGATGAACTAGCAGACGTACTAAAATTTTAAAGGATTTATCGTCATTATGAAGATGGTTGCTCGACTAGAACGAAAATTTGTACAATACTTCTATGTCATTTTTGTGATAAACCTTTCTTGTGATATTTCCTAATTCGCGAGCTCCATCTTCCACTCATCAGTCTGCTCGCAAACAAACGCCTACTGAATGATTGTTTCACTTACTTGGAACTATAAAAACACCTAAAAAAGTCTGCACTTTGACTCCTCCAACTAGCATGTACCATTAATCATCCGCCAGAATGTCCTTCCTCGAAAAAAATTTCCTCAAATAAAGTTCATTGTCCTTTTAATCCCTCCAAAATGAAATCTGAAAATTTGCATCGAAAACAATCCGCCAAGAGCCCATCGCCACAAAACCCGAACTAAATAAACTACAACCAAACGTCATAACCTACACCTTCTATTCACCTGTGCCTCGCCCGAAGGAAGTTTCTGCATTTTATGATCTTGGACGCGGATTAAATTAACGACCATGTCTCGATTTCCTTCTACAAATATTCCGATGCTGCTGACCCCAACGTGCGTTCATCTCGTCGATCTAGAGAAGAGGAAACGCGAAATTTGTTGAAGTGCATTTCTCTCCTATATACAGATTGCCCGAGGAGGTGTTGCATGCGCATGCGGACTCTAGAAAACTCCTACGGCGTTTGCGTTTTAGGGAATAGGGGATGACCGCGGATTGCACACTATTGGATCAGATCTATCTAATCCGATATGAGATCTCAGGGCAGCTCATGCCAGTGCCGGCGGAGATGCTGGTGTGCTTACTCTCTTCATGTATCAAGACTTCATGCTGGGGCGCTGTTGATGTGATTTATGCAGTCAAGTGGCGCTCTTTGATTCGGAATCGAGGATTCGTAATCCCGTGATTTATTCAAGAGGCCCCATCAATGGTCGATTTGATGAGCTGAGGCCTTTAATGGCGGATCACGCTCCCTGCTGTGTCATTGTTAACAGCTTAAGTAGACTCTATTTATATTATCTTTCGAGTTAATATGAAATGATTATGCAGTCCCGGCAAAGACGACCACAGCCACAGAATCCTCATCGTTTAAAATTCACTTTTTGTTCCCATTTTTACCGAGTGTATTTAGGACGACGCACTCTTGCCTGCACTTTTATATACATAGTCCCGGACGCCAATGCGGAAGATATACCCCTACTCTGTTCGGTTTATGACATTTTTAATAAATAAGGTAAAAGTTGCTTCAAATTACTTTAATTATTCGTTACGAATCGGTTTTGTTGTCCGCGAAAAACACAATGGCACTGGATGTGTCCAAACATTTTCACGGTTAAACTGTAATTCCACGTTTCTGTCTGGGCCTTTTCGCAGATATACTCTTAATAAATATGTGTCCGAGGGCTTAACGGTAAACACGCGTTGGGCTGAATGGGCAGATATTGTAAAGCCCACAAAACCAGCATCTTGAAAGAAATTCCTCAAGGAAGTGATTCTTTTCAATCTCAACACTTTGTCTCTGTCCGCTTGCTGTGGAGCCCCGATGTAGCCTATAATTACGCTCAGGCCAAAGATATTATTTAGGTCTCATCAGCTTCAGTGGATAAACAAACAAAGCCAGCACAGGGCAGAGTTATCGGAACAGGAGGAGATTTTTGATATTTTAACATTATGTGGAATGGTTCGGTAGTGACATATTGTAGCACCTTAGGTTAGGTGAAATTTTTTTTATTGAAGGTATCGTGACGAATTTGGTATAATATTTTGTGGTCGGTAATGCTTATTTCTCTGGGACAAGCAAGTATCTAAGGGCAAGTTAGTGGGAAGTTATGGAACTGGAGTTTTTAATGGCAATACCGAAAGTGGTTAAGAACTGCTTTGAGGTAGTTGTACAGCGAGGATTTAATGTTCGCCCAAGGTATGACGTCAAAAACATCGTGGGGAATTTAAACGCCAAAGTAGGTCGGCAAATGTATACAAGCAGTTCGCCAGCACACTTATCTTGTATGAGAACATTAATGACAAAGGATAACGATCATAGAAATCACGGGAAGTAAGAATTTGGTCGTTGCAAGTGCGATATTTGCGTGTATTCGTAATCATCCAAAAATATGATACCTATCGACCGATAGCTCACTCGCAAACAAGGGACGCACATGCTGATAAACAGCCGCGACCTTTTAGGCTTGATGAGACCGAGGTGCCAAAATTTTGAAGCTTTGTATCCTCAAATCAGGCTGTCAGTGAAGAAAAAGTAAGCCCTAAACAAATATTCAGAGCCTCGAAAGAAATTGGACACTAGTGTTGGGTAGGACACGATTATAAAATGAGTGTAGGAGGTGCCTCTTTTTTCTTTTGAGCCAGTACAATGTCATACTTCAAATGAGGCGAGGTTCTATTGTAATGCAGAAATCTATGCCCCCACAATGTACAGCCACGGACAACTAATTAGAAACAGTTTCATAAAAATTGCATTTATACATTTTTTATTTTTTATGTAGCAATCCTGTTAGGAATTCATTATGATATTGTTATTGATTTCCTTCAATCATTATATATTTAAAAAAAATTAAGAGGAGGTGGTGGGAATTCTTTAATTTGATTCCTACATAAAAACTGTATAAATGCAATTTTTATGAAACTGTTTCTAATTAGTTGTCCGTGGCCATATATTTATATTTTGCAATCCCACCTCGCCTAATTTCAAGTTGGAAATTCTGCTACTGCAAAAAAAGTAAGAAATGTCTCTCCAGCACAAAATTTCACTCCCTCAAAAAATGTAAGAATTGTCTCTGCAGGACAAAACCTCACTCCCTCGAAAAATGTAAGAATTATCTCTTCAGGACAAAACCTCATTCCCTCGAAAAATGTAAGAAATGTCTCTTCATGACAAAACCTCACTCCCTCGAAAAATGTAAGAATTGTCTCTTTAGGATAAAACCTCAGTCCCTCGAAAAATGTAAGAAATGTCTCTCCATCCAATTCGTATTTACAATCTCACCACGGCTCAGCTTAAGTGGATATTTTACTGCCGCAAAAGAAGTGAGAAATGTCTCTTCAGTTCGTGTTTACAATCTCACCTCGACGCAATTCACATTGGAAATTTTACTGTGGCAAAAGAAGGAAGAAATGTCTTTCCACTAAGTAATTTACAATCACACCTCGCTTCATTTATCTTGATACACGCTCATATACCAATAGGACATTATTTTTGAACCGGGACATTTAAAAAAACTGAGGCCTCAGTACAATTTACATCATGTAAGAGACAAATGTACTGCCTCGTGTAAGTCCGGCTCAACACTATTGGACACATTTTAAAAATACTTAGGTACAAGTCATAGACATCGAAACGGTCTGTGTCGATGATATATGGAAGCTGGCGGCTGATCGGAAGATTGCTAGGTACCGAATTAAAATAGAGGAGCTCTTCAAACGAAGAAATGAAGATCACAAACCAAACAAAGTCAGGGAGAAGAGTTTTGTATATAAACTAGAATAGTACAGGGAGGGAAGACCATCCGAGAGGTAGAAGTTCTACCGAAGACCCGCGGTAAAACGCGATTCATGCCAGATTGCATATACTGCAAGAATAAAGGCTATCTGATTTCACCTAGCCCAAAAGTTTTTTAGAGAATTGCGGAGAGCAATTTCATTATATGACGAATGGCGAGCTAACTGACGAATTGGAAGCTCCACCAATGACTGTACGCTGCCTTAACTAACTCAAAGGTCGATCCAGTATCGTAGAGCTCGTCTTCGTATAACCATAATCCTTACTATAACGTGAAAGGGTGTATTATCGAATACTCCCTCAACATCGAGGAAGGCTGCCAACGCAATTCTTTGTTTAACCTTGCTTTTTCCAGCTCAAACGTCCGACTCTGGACGGGCCTCTAAACACAGTCTCAACGTAATTAACTAAAACTAAATCCACAAAGTAACCAACAAGAAAACTCCTCGCGAAATACCTACAAATATAAAAACATTAACAAATAATTTATCCTATTAACAACATATCGATAATAATTACTCCAATTATCAACTAATTCTCAACCACAAGGATAGTGAAGTAAGCAACAAGTGATCGGTTAATTTCTGCTCTATTTCACTAGAGGGGGGGCACCATTGGGCTGCGCGGATGATGAGGCTCTGGAAAACAGTAACTGAATCGAGAGCCCGGGAGGACTCTGAATGTGGAGCCATTAAAGGCTTAAACAGAAGCAACTTGTTAACATAAGCGGAGTCCCGTGCTCAGCGGGTAGTCGGCGAGAGTATCTCCGTGAAATTGGGGATACTTGTTATGGATTCAAGTTTGACTTCATTAATTTCACGAGAAGAAGAGTTGGCGTTTTTATATAAATGAAGCGTCATTAAATGCTTGTGAGGTAGTATAAATAAAATGTTACCGATATCGCGTGTGGCCATTGGTATCAATGACTTTTTGATTTGTCAATTTTTTTCTTTTTATTGGTTCTGTAGCTGGCATGGTGGTGCCTGCTGATGTTACACTTTTACGCAAAGTTATTGGCTACAAGATCGAACTTGGATTGAAGGATTGAAAGGGAGTTCTGGTTTTGTCAGATTATAAATTGAAGATAATTAGTCTCAGTAGTTTTAAGCATATCGTGCTATTAGACAAATGATAAAAACAGTTTTAAATAGTACCATCGTGCGAAAAAGAAATTGTGAAGGTTTGTGATTGCTTCTGCCTAATTCTTAAGCGTTTCACATAAATCTTCGTGCACCAATGCCTACATTTCTTTGTGTTCAAACTTTCGCTGTTTATAGGCCGCTCCTTTTCTTCCAAATGGAAAGCTATGCTTTGGAATCTTCTAAACTAATACTTATAAGTTGAAATCGAGGGAACAAACCCCTAGGATTCAGACAGCAATCAAAGGCTTTCAGCTGTCGATATCTTTAATGAGAACAAAAAACGAACGCTGCTCGCGAATTGTGTTTTTTTTGGCTGTGTTTCGCTCTACGATTCGATAGGGCCCGTCATATGGTTGCAGGGCCGGATCTAAGCATAGGCAACATAGGCGCTCGCCTAGGGGCCCGCACCACAAAGGGGCCCGCACCTCACACAAAGGTATTTTATGCAGTCCACCACATAAAACACCGACTTTGCCGCGCAGGTGGAGTCGGAGGCGCATAGATTATGTTTCTATTGAAAATTATCATAGAAATTCTTACTTCCAAATATATTTACAACTCGAGCTATTTCAAACTATGCAAGAAGCTTGGCAAGAAGTTGCGATTTCGGAAAATTAGGGGACGCGAATTTATAAAAGACGCATCGTTTCGTTTTCACATAGTGTACGGTACGATCCGACCGTAGAATAATGAATAATGTACTTTTCGTCATTTGATGACGGGACTGTAAATTCACAAAAATGTTTCTTAAGAATCGAACAGAAAAGCGTATATGAGCCATTGAGCCCTTTCTGTATTCCTGCCCCCTAAACATTTTAATTCGGCGCTCCGGGTTGATTACCGATGCACTATTACTTATTATATAAAATTTTATCATCACCACATTGAGGGTATCTATACTACTCCTTCAACTGTTACCGTACCGGTTTTATAGGAGAGAGGTACAGAAAGGGCAAGAGGGAAGTATAGTAACATCTTCAGCAGAAATTTTTCGATTGAAAACTTAACACATGCATAATGTGCTTCTGCTTACGCGCCCTGATGTTCACTAATTATAGGCGCAAACATAGATATCTCCGTGAGAGAAAGTTACTCGTGATGAAGGAATACCAGTGTAGACCTAGATTATGTTGTAGAATTGCCTCGGTAACAGTTGAACGAATTCCAGTGTAGATACCCTCATTAGCCTAATCTACACTAGTATTCCTTCAGCAGCAGAACCGGTTTTTCACGAGAGGTATAGAAAGGACACGAAGGTAGTCTATTATCATGTTCACCAGATAATTTCGGCGTGAAAACTTAACACATATACAATGTGCTTCTGTAAACTCTTTCTTACCCCGTGGTAGCAAGTATAATTATCGACACGCACACAGGTATCTCCGTGTAAAGACAAGAAAGTTACTCGCGATGAAAGAATATCAGTGTAGACCTAGATTAAGTTGTAAAACCGGTTCGGCTGCTGCTGAAGGAACACTAATGTAGTTATCCGCATTGTGTTGTACTTCTCCTGCCCCTGTCCATAGCGCCCATCGGGCCATGCTTTTTCCCTTTATGTGGGTATGTGCCGTATACAAGGTTGAAAAGAAAGCTCGTTGTGTGGATGCAATAAGTACGTGTCGCGCGAATTTGTGTTCTAACCTTCATCAGATAGCTTCTATAGAGCAACGACGACGAGAAGTAGTTCAGCTCCTCCGGAGTATAGGTGGTGCGAGTCTCGCTGGTCTAAACAAATAAGAAACAAAATCTCTTGTTCTGTTGGGATGAATAGTTATGTGAAATTTCAACAATTTAATCAGAATTAGACTTTCGCAAGTTTCCTATTATTTCACACACGATTGCTACAAAAGTTAAGTGAGAGTTCTATTTATACAGAGGTTTGGAATAACCTCAAAGGATAGAGAATGTCATTGATGACTGCCAGATTACAGATGCACGAGCTTTTTTTTATACATAGTTTCCTTCCTATTGTCGTACGAGTAGAGTGCATATCCAAGAGAGTCTCTTTGGGAAGCTCGAGTACTAGTTCCATTGCCAGAGTATTATAACATAAAGATACTTTTCCCTGGTAGCAGAATTCTTCAATTTTCAATTCTATTTTCGTAATCTTGACCAACGGCCAAACAAAAATTAATAGGTTTCGAGTTTCATATCATCATTTTCTTTTCACCTTATTTCCTGCTTTACTTTCAAGACAGAGAACCAACGGGCTTGCTTAAAGTGTTTCATCCGACAGAGTGCTCTTAAAATATCCCTAGCTTTTTTATCCGATCAGAATGATCTCGGTCAAAGGGAAATAGGCAGGCGTTAATAGAAATACACCCAAACCTAACATAACCTGCTCGGTCGAGGGGGATCCTTCCAGTTGTCCAAAACTCATATTGTCTCGCCCGGTGTCATGCCCTAGGTCAATGTAGCAGTTTTTTATGTGTGACAAGTCAGGATGACCCTGGCAATGTCCAGGTGCAGGTTTCCGAACTTCCTTTAGATGACGTCTCCCTCCAGGTCTATACCACAGTTCTTTTTATTACGCAAGTCCAATTTCTTACTACTGGAGAAGGTACTAGCGAATGTATAGAAATTGAATTTGAAACCATTAAAATATTGTTCTCATTCTACTGCCGAGGTTAATGGTTGAAAATTTTTTTTGGAAAGGGGGCCCGCACCACAGGATCCGCCTAGGGCCCTCCACATCCTTAATCCGGCTCTGTATGGTTGGTTTAAAGGTGGTCGATTCATATCATCTTTTACAAACACACGTATTCATTTTTCCATCTTAGGTTGTTGACTTGTAGGTCGCTTGTTTGGACTTACCTGCTTCCATTTCTTTTTTCAATCTGGTCGAATCAAAAAAAAAAACTCCAAGTTTTGCGTTGTTCCATAGATTAGTTCCGGATCCGGTGCACGCACTATTGGTAATACATCGTAACAGTTTTTGTTTTCTGTACATTCAAATGCTGCTTTTAATGTGCGATTGAATCTCTATCATCTCGCTGGATTTTGGATGATAGGAAGTTGAACATAAGTGTTTTATTCTAAATATTTTGTAACAGCGAATCTGGAAATTAAATTATGAATTAATAGTTCTGTTTGTTCTTTCTGGTAATAATACCGGACATCTATATGATGCCTCCCTTCATTGACGGCTATACAAAGTGCTGACTGTTGAGCTTCACTGTCGACTGTAAACCAAGATATGAAAATTTGTGAAGTTTCGAAAACACCATCCTCTAGAAGTTGCCTAGTGCTACAAGTGAAAATATGTTAATAAAACGGTTAAGAACATTATCTCTGAATTTTTACTAAATGAATCGAAAGGTAAATTTAATGGAGTTTGTGAAGAACAGTTCCATGAGGGTAACCGGGACCAGTGATGGATTTACGCTTAGGGCCACGAGGCCCAAGCCTAGGGCGGCAAAATTTTAGGGGCGGCAAAATTTATAGAACGATTAAAATTTAAAAATCAATTTAACTTAGGTTTGCTCTTTACTCTGAAGCACTCTGAAAAATGGAGAGATCCAAAGTAGTGCCTGTTGTCCCTTGAGTCTATAAATGGTTTTCAAATTTTTCGTAACGATCGCCAAGGTCGCACTGGTGGTGGTGTTGCTAAATTTCTTAGGGACTACCTAAAATGGTCACTCTATGAACCTTGTTATTGAGTTTATTTGTGTTGAAGTCTCAAATGGTTCTGAAAAACATGCCCTTGTCAGTGTTTACTCTTCGGCAGGTCTATTGAAAGCTGATAATTCCGCTGAAATGGAGGAGACCCTGGAGCATCTTTCTCATACGTATGCTTACATAGTTGTTCCCGGAGAATTTAATGTAAACTTATTAAAATCTTCCAGTCAAGAAAAATTCTTCAATCATACAATGCAGACCTTAGACCTTGCTCAAATGAATACCTTGCCAACTTACTTTAATGCGACGAACCCATCTCTACTTGATGTCTTCCTTTGCTTCGAACCTAGTATGATTTTCTTTCAAAATCAAATCTCTCCTCCAAGTTATTTGGACCACGACATCCTATTTGTTAATTACAATTTTCGCGTTGACGCAACTACCAGGAAAGCTATAGTGTCTCGTGATTTTCAGATCGCGATCGGCTCCTGGATCACTGTCAATTGCTTCCCTGGGATAATATTTTTACGAAGATAAAATTGCTATTTTTGAGGAGTTTACCGTGCAGTTATATGATGAATTTGCACCCCTGCGTACTAAATGCTTGAGTGATAAGTCTAAACCGTGGTTCTGTACTGAAATCAAGTCCCTTATCACCGAAAGGGAGTATCAATATCATCGTTTCTGAGTAAGTTGGTATGTTGCATGTTGTCTACTCTTGCTAGACTTATCCAAAGCTTTTGATAATGTCAATCACTTCGTCCTTTTACGCAAACTCTGTACAGAATTTCGTTTTTCTTCTTCTGCCCTTACGCTCATGTATAGGTTTTTAGCTGCTCGTTCACAATAGGTGAAGATTCCCCATTTAATTTCCTCTCCTGCTATGCTTTTTGCTGGCGTTCCCCAAGGATCTATCTTTTAGTGTCTTTTTGAATTTATTTCTGACAGGACAAACAAAAGCACGTGTATCACTAAGGAATATCTTTGTTTATTGGTTTTTTATTTGCCTTTAAAAAATCACATATACGCCCATGTTCCAGAAATCGTTTTCGTCAAAATTTCACGAATTCATTTCGTAAAAATGAATTTTGCTGTTCTGAAATTCGCTTTACGTTTTAAAGTGGAATTCGTTTTCGAAAGCGAAATTTTGCTGTTCCACAATTCGCATTACGCCAAATTTTGACGTATTGAAATCGCGACGTTCGATTGAAGTGAAATTGCTTGCACCGTTACTTAAGGGGGAAGCACAAAAGCAATCAACAGGAGAAAATATTAATAACGTTTGTGGAAAATAATCCAGGATGACTATAAGAAAAAAATTAGCTCACAATAAGGCCGAAATGCGGAAAACTGGTGGGGGCAATATCTTACAAATAGGGGCCACTAAAGATCAAATCGCCAAATTAACTGACAACCATTAATGGTACTCCTAGAAGTACTGTATGTGGTATAAAACAGGAAAAACAAATTGATGAAATTTGGCTTTTGACGAAGAACTTGTAGAAGAAATAGAAGTGATTTGTCAAGACATGCTAACACTTCAACATCTAAGAAGACTAAAAAGAATATTGTTTCTCTATTTGAAGTGTTTCTTTATTCCTGGTTATTAACCAAATATAATATTATAGGATACATTTCCCCAATTCACAAACTAAACTGATCAAAATTTTTTATTGCGACAAATTCACAAATCAAACTAAACTCTTATTCCACCGAACTACTAACAAATTTATAACCAAAATATTTCAACTGTGACAGTAAACATATGATTTCGAAGTGAATTGAAGTCAGGAAAAACGTACGAAATCTGGAACACCAATTTCATATTCGTTCGATTTCAAATTCACTTGCGATTTGAATCCGCGCGTTTTCTGGAACATGGGCGATAAAATTTGATTTGCAAAAAACCCAATTCTATATGACAGTAGAACTGACTTAAAACGACTACTCAATAAAGCTTATAATAAAATATTTTCATTATTCGTAAATTAAATGTTTTATTATAAAAAGTATCACTACAAGCAAAAAAGGCGCCATATCGAACGGGGCCTAGAGCGCAGTCGAGCTTAAAGCCGCCACTGACCGGGACAGGTGAACAGGTTTTACAACGCTCACTATATGAATAGACGAATTTGAGAACTGAGAGAAATGGCTAGCGCTTCCTGTGTGGTCATTTCTGCTAGGCTCTCGCCGTGAAGTGGACCTTCCGCATGGATCGTGGGGTCGTTATTTCGGGAGTTGGCAAAAATGTTAGGACTCAATCACTTACGGACCACCCCTTATTACCCACAGACAAAAGGCCTGGTGGTATAAAGGGTGACTCCTGAGCTTAGACATTAAGTTAAAATCAATATCAGCTACACAATAAGTCTGCTGGTGTAATACAAAGTAACTAAGTCCCAGAACTTGTCGTTATTATTTTCAGCCCATGTTCATCGTACTTTTCATAATTTTTGGCAAAAGAGAAGAATTTGTAGAGGGGCCAGTCTTTGATTGTATAATCTAAAAATACATCTGAGCAAGGGTTCACAATCCATCATAGAGTGCAAAACTACGCCTTTTAACTTTTCGGGTATAGCAGGTTTTGCTTTATCACTCTTATTTTTAGGGGAACTGATAAACTCAAATAAAAGCTCCTCTTCGTTAGCAGCTCCGTTCGCGCACCAAATTACTAAAAAAAATCAAATAAGTATGATTATCTACTTGATGAACGACCATCCAAAGTCAGTATTTTTGAACCCATTCAACACCACCAAGCTATCATCAAACTTCATCGTGATCTTTATTCTGATCTTGTTCAAAAGTAAATCTAATCTGAGGTTTACACAAAAACAGCATTTAATTTACATAATTTACACTTTCCCACATATTACTAAATGCGTGAGATGACCTCAGCTCCATTTCCAGTAAATTAAGGTGGGTTGGTATACTGATACACTTATGGGTCATCTTGCATAAAGCTTGATCATAACGTAATGTCATAAAAATCCTGTCAATGATGTTCACGATCACATCAAGTGCAAAACGATCTGCGTATTCCCACTAATCCCTTCCATTTTTGATCGATTCTTACAACCACAACAACCTGATCAAGATTCCGAACCATTTTACCGGTTATTAAGGCCCCAATATGCAAACTCCGCCTCTATAATGAGATCTACACAAGCCGCTGACAATGACGAGCGGCCGCCGAAGACATATGTCAGTGATTGGACACCTCAACTTGACGGACAGTCCCCGGACAGCTACTGATTTGCATTTTGTGTTTAACGCTTCGGCAAGCATGACTACAAAATACCGCCCGCCAACGACTATCAGTTGGCCAATACTAAGTGGGCATCACCTGTACATATTCATCACAATTACAATGCAGCAGCGTGCAATTAAATCATAAACAACGAAAAAATTGCACGGATCGTCCCGACATTTTATGCCTGACGTTTATAGTAGCAATCACCTTAAATAAAACTGTAATAACCCAGAATGACATGGCCAGTCGCAGCAACCATTCCGCATGCGCGCCGGTCTCGGCCGCTTCAATTACGGGGAAACAAATGGATTCGATAAAATTAAGATATTTTCTCGGGTGGAATTATCCCTCGGCGCGATATTTTCCCATTTTTCAGGATGGCGATCGGTGCCCCAAATGGAGTCTATTACAGGTTGTCATCCCTTGGCTGAGGACCGCGGCGATCTCAATCCAACATTGAGCCGCTCCAATAAATACCAACAGCAATAAACATGCTCCTTCTTACCGGCTACGTGGTTAGTAGTGGCGCTGGCTGCTCGGAAGGCGCGCTGCGTAGGATGGCAGAAAATTGAACAAGTGGCTGATTGCGTTATAAATTGCGTCGTAATTTTTGATTCCAAATTGATAGGTAATATTCTGCAAATAAACTTTAAGTAATAATTGGCAACGGATTTTTTGCAGGCGGGCAAATTAATAAAATTAATGGAAACTGGACGAGACGTGGCATGTCGGGCGACTTTGGTTGAGCAATTCGAAGCTGCACCTTAAAGCCGGGTGTGAATGGTTCTTATAACATAATGGGTATAATTATTAAAAACATATTTATAGAAAAACTAGTTTGGACCTAATCAAAATGGTTTCCGATTCTGCATTTAGTAAAATCAAATATCTTCAAATAAAGCCTGGGAAAAGGTTCATAGCGTTTTCCCCGATAGATGGCGTCAATTACAAATAAGTCACGAACCACTGATCGCAACGACACCACTGAACGCTAGTTTGAAAGGCGACAAGTGTTATTTTACAGTTGAAGTTGAAACTCGAAATTGGTGCAGTGTTTGGAAATGGAGAAACATAATGAAAAGTTACACTATATTTTGCAATATTACTACGACAAATGGAAAAAATCTGCGGAGGCTTGTGTGCTCTGTAGAGTGAAAGCACTTTATCAAAATCTGCTGCGAGGAAATGGTTCGTTCGCTTTCGTTCTGGTAATTTTGATGTAAAAGATGAATCACAATGTCAAACATGACATTCTTAAAAAGGTCCAGCAAGATGGCAGCAGTGTCGATGTCGATATTGGTATGGAGCTAGACATTGACCACGCATTGAAACCGACCAATTTCTGAAACGTCTCATAACCGGTGATGAAAAATGGGTTTCGTACGACAAGCGGAAGCATCAAGGATCGTGGACAAGTGATGCTGATTGCTCGTGACAAAATCGATGTGTGTGTGGTGGGACTAGAAGGAAATCGTGGAAACTGGAGAGATTACGCCAGCCACTTGAAGGTCGAGATAAATGGACAGAAATCACAGCGAAGTAAGCTAGGATCTTATTCAGTTTTTGAGCAAGTATTGAATTTACTTGACATTCCCTCACCCATTCGTACATAACATAATTAGTCACCGTAGTGCCCCAGAAGTGCCGAAATAGAAGACCTGAAAAGGTTCTCGAAGCTCGCCGCAAACAAAGTTGAACCAGAGATGGGATTTGGAATATAGCTAGAACTAGAGAAAATACTGCAAGGGTGGCATTACAGAAGTTGTATCAAGTCATCTGTTTCGAGTTTTCAAAATGAGTTGAAATAACTTCTGTAATTCCACCCCTGCTCATGAACCACTCAGAGTAAACGAAATTAGGATAAATTACTTAGGGGAAAAAGCTCGATTGGCAGAATATTCTGCACATTCTGAATTTTCTGAAGTTAAACTGATCCCAATCTTGAGAACACAAAATTTCCTAATACCCTTTAGTTGGAAGTAAATATTATGAGATAAGATGGCCTACCAAATGCTATTACATGGCCAAAGAACGAGTGAAATCAAAAAAAATCTCTCTTCACCCAAAACAACCCATATCTTCCTTCATCAGTTAAGCCACCACCAAGCACCATGCAACATTAATCCTTTCACAAAAAAAATAACCACCTTTTGTTTACATTTTCAAAAAATTTCCAGGAAACGAAAGGAAAACTCAAAAGAAATTTCTGCTAAATCTGTGAATAACGGTGCGAGTCAAAGCGCAACAGTAAATAATTTGACCGTTTTTCTTCGCGAACGCCTTAAAATGTGTCAAATTCAATTGTTGACAGGAGCAATTTTTAATACTGACTCGCCGCCCAGGGTCCAACGCTGTATCGCTTATCCAAAAAAGACACAAAAAAAAAATAAAATAAACAAATAAATAAATAAAACCAAAAACCGATGCAGTTGCAGTCTTGATCGCGATAAACCCAGCAGCAGATTGCAGGTGCGTTCAGGCTGCGTCGTCGTCCACTTCTCTTTTACCTGAAGATCGACTTTCATGTGTATTACTATATGCACAAAACTGAAAACTTCACTTCCCAGTACGTGTTTACGTTTGCGTTTCGCATAATTGAAAATAAATTTCCGCGCAAGGTAAGCTGAACAAGTGCAAATTATACCTGGGCACCGCGGCGTGTATCAAAATCACTATATAGAGCTTCTCTTTGGGGGCTCTTTGGTGTATTTTGACATATTAATAAGCCTCGTGCTGAGTGGTTAGTTTACTTTAGGGGGTATACCGGGGCAACTACCTATGCGCTGCACTTGCGACCGAACAAATTCGCGAACATAACTGGGGCCCGCGGCCAGACAACATTTGTCCATGTAACGTATGAGTTGTCCGGTCCCAGGACAAGAGGCATAAATTCATTTATGGTTGTCAAAAAGGAAAAGGTTTATAAATCTTCATTTAAGCACTTGTATTAATCCGCAGATCCGCCTGTGGGAGGTTCAGCGACATTTCTTGAATTCATGTGAGTTTTTTTGTTTTTTCGTTTTACTTTTTTTTTTAGCTTTTTACTTTCTTTCATTTTGAATGCAGTTAAGAGAACCTAGGAATAAATAAACTTACGACGGTTGTTTTGATAAATTATTTTACGTACAGCTTAAGTTGAATTGTTTTAAGGGTTTAATAAAAGACTGAAACTAGCCGTACACCACTATCATTGCTTGGATTTAAACAAACGTTTGCGACTAATCATATTTCAACATACTCTGCCTAAGCATAATAAAAGTAGTCTGCGATTGTAAAGAATCTAATTTTATTAGTCTTTAAGCCCTAGTATAGGTTCTCTAGCATAATAAAAATAGAGCTTTAAAAATTCCTGGTTTCCAGACAACGAACGTAATTCAACCTGCAAGCCCCTGATTCTACCAGAAGCGAGTTACATACTGGGTTAAGCAAACGTATGGGCACAGCAATACCTGAGCTCTCTAACATAGGATGGCAGAAGCATAACTAGATGAACTAGATGAGATAACAAGACGAATACTGGCTAATCGAGTCTTTTATGCCCAAAAGCAAATACTGCATTCAAGATTTGTGATACATAAAAACGAAACTCTCCCTCTACAAAACAGTAACACGACCAGCACTGTGCTGTGATAGCGAAACTTAGACTATGCCCCATGACATAGATGAACGAGTCAACAGGTTTGAGAGAAAAGTTCTCAGGTGCATAATAGGCCCAACTAGAGAGAATGGAATATGGCGAAGGAAATACAACAGCGAGTTGTGAGAAATTTGTGACAACCCAGAACTCTCAACCTTTATAAAAATTACCAGCCAAAGACTAGCCAGCCCGTATTCTAAAACGGCTCATGGTGGCAGATATTTCAGGAAATGAACCAGTAGGCAGACCCAGAAGATGGATCGACTCTCTGACCGCCGACGCAGAGGCAATGTACTCAGTTCTTGAACGGGGCTGCCAAGACTATATATACCTACCCTTATCAAGCCCTGAAAAATTCAGTGAAGAATGTTGTCCGAGTTTCGAGTGTGACAGCAAGGAAAACAATTCTCCACAAGTCGCTCCAAATACTTCCTTACATAGACGACATAGACATCAAAGACACAACATTCAGAACGCCTTCATCTACATAGATTAAACTAAGGCTGCATATTAATGAAATCAAAACAGAACACATGACGCTAGGAGACGATCTATCGTGGGTCCTACAATCAAGGTAGAAGAGCATGAATTCGGAGTAGAACATCATACATCATGGGGTCAGAAATACACGTGCGTTTTCTAACAGCCCACAAAACCTAATATTTCGCTCGAACCAAAAAAGATATCGACTTCGTTGATATGCCGTTCGAAGCGCATTAAAGGAAATATGATCTGAAAAGATTTTCATAAAATTCGGTCGAGCTGATTTTTGTACCTGCACGATATCGCGCGAACCAACAATGATACCGACTTCGTTGAGGTGTCGATCGTAACGTATTACCGAAGTTACTATCTGAAAAGATTTTCATAAAAAATGATATAGACTTTGTTGAGGCGCCGATCGAAGCACATTAACTAAAACATGTTCTGTAAAAAATTTCATAACATTCGGTCAAGCCGTTTTTTTTGTTTAAATGAAAAAAACTTCGGCTAAGGGCCACAAGCACTTTAAACTGATTGGGTTTTCTAATACCTAATAAAATCGTTGAAATTAAACCCATTCTAAATGAAATTACATTTTCTGGTGGTTACGAAAAATTTGGACTTTTCGGTCAAGTCTGACAAGTCCTTTACATTAGCTGCGATCCATTGGGCGATTTTTTCTACTCGCAAGTACTTGCGAGTACATCACCAATGTAACACGATTTTTAAAAATTACCAGTAAAATGTATCTTCCCAAAAACAAGAGCAAGGGTAGTTGCGAGTAGCTAGCAGCAGTTTTGAGTAGTTTACCAGTCCCAATGGATCGCAGCTATTGAATAGTTCTGCTAATATGTACATATTTCTTAAATCGTTTGAATTTCCAAATGAAGTCATTTGCTTCCAAGTTTATCGTTATTTGAACTAACTAATCTCAGGATTACTTTGGCACCAGTTCTGATACTAGCCAATTTCCCACTACTACTAAAACTATTACTATTTTCTAAATAGACAATTTATTAATATTATATTATTTAAAATTACAAAATGTTTACTATTAGGTATAGGAGTTGTGTTAGTTTGAAGAACCAGGTGTATGAATTTGGTGTGATTTTTACTTACAATTTGCTGTTATTGTTCATTTATTATTCAACATTCATCTAATTAGTTGTCCGTGCGTGTATATTGTGGAGGTATAGATTTTTTACTTACTCTAAGGCAGGAATATTATATTTTAATGCATTTAGAATGAAACTTGTAAAAATGCCCTACATTGGTACTTATTTTCTTTTTTTTTAATTTGCTTGGTTTTGTCATTTTGGTATTACAATAGCACCTCGCCTCATTTGAAGTATGACATTGTACTGGCTCAAAAGAAAAAAGAGGCACCTCTTACAAACTCATTTTATAATCGTGTCCTACCCAACACTATAGCCCATTCACGTTAAAAACCAAGATCAAAACAAATAGAATCCTGGAATGGAATCCACAAGCCAAGAAATGCGCAGAGAACAACTCCATAAAATACATATATAGTTGGCAGAAGCAGAAATTGCAAAGAAAACAAATGCAAGATTGAAGTCTATACACTAAAACAAAAAAATCCTGAAGACGACGTTATGTAGGGGTTCCCACAAAGAACAAAATAGACAAAATGACAAGAAAGTACAAAGTGCGGGGCACGTTTCATAATGTATTCGCTATATAGAGCCATTTAAAAGCTAGCGAGCTTCACAATGGTTATCGGTTGCTACTTAATTCTTACATAAATGTGCGTAAAAGATATTGCCAAAATTTTATGCAAGCTGATAATGTTGTAGCGAGTTATCACGCAAAATTTGAGACCCATCTGTCACTCAATGTGTTCACAGCGGGACAATTAGAATTGTTCTGGCTCTGATATAAGTAAATTGTAATCTTTGCAAGCTTAATAATATTTCTATCAGCTTAAATATTAGAAAGGAGAAACTAACCGCCGTTATTTCCGCTGTTCTTGCTTAATCCTCCAAGAACATTCTTCTATCTTTTCTACACTTTTTCTTTGTCAATCGGCATTTAGCTTTCGTTTAAAAGTATTTTCTGACTACACGCAATGTTCTGACTCGTTCAAAAAGTTTCTACAAAGAAAGTTTTGTTTTATTTTTTGGAAATTTTGTATTATAAAATTTGTCACCTTACATTCTTGAATCCCAATGTGTCAACTTTTGCAACAAATGCAATCTTCTAAATTCTTCAAAGTCTTCAAGTGTTTCTCCTTTTTCATTGCTGCAGCAACCACGGTAAGTTTCTAAAAAATATAATACAATTTCAAAGTTTTTGTCTAAGAAATTCATAAAAATACTACAGTTAACGATTATTTATATTCTATATTCGCTAATTTATATATTCTATATTTCATTGCATTGTAAATATCTTCAACTTTAAATAAATATTTTTTTAATTTCAAAAAACCATTCCAAAAACAAATTTCTCGCCCCCACAATACAATAATCGCTCATCTATAAAATCACCATCAGGGTCATAAACATATCAAAATTCCAACAAATTGATACCGATCTCAACAATGTACGCACATTATTTATTTATCATAATTTCAAGCACGCTAGCCGCAGGTGACTTGTACCAACAATTGAATGCGGGGTGCACGTAGCAATCTATCTCTGTATAACACAAGACCCTACAGATTGCAGCACCAGACGACGACGGACGAACCGCGATGGATAGAAGTCTGTCCAGGATAGAGAGACAGACAAGATCAACAAAAGACCCCATAATCAGGTCCTCTTCGACAGTTATACGTTAACCCAATGCGCTTCCCCACCTGCCCCCCGTAGGTACACCAGCCAAGCTCTAGTTAGCCTATTGTATGTACCTGTCGATGATTCTCCAACCTGGCAACCCAATTCACAATCGGCCGCAAAGTGGGATCATCGTTCTGTATGTAAACAATGATATATAGCAATTAGCTGGAGCTTTCGATATCATCGATCGCGAAACACGATCTCATCGAAATGTCCATTCACCCAGCACCGGTGTGCAGCACTGTACGCCGAGTGTCTTTGGTGTTTCCTTTTGAAGATCCAGAACAGACTTGCAGACGTTCGATGCTCGATCGATTCACGATTTTTACCTAATTTAAAGGAAATATGTTGATTACGATCTGTTATACAACTCCTACAGAATGAAGATCGGTTCGGTGCTTCATCTTCAAAAACGCGGGCGACCTGTGCCGGTATACTAGCTATTACAATTGCCTTGTCATGTAATTACGGATCAGTTTGGAAAGAAGAAATTCTTTTATTTGGCAGCATAAAAGTTCGATGAGATTTCTCATGGAAATCGTTCCGAAACACTTTTCGGAATGGGAGAAATTATTGAGATCGAAACGATCACAGTAATCGGAACATTGTCGTGATTATCTGACAACAATGAATCGATCGAAATAATCTTCTGGGTGGCTAGCAATAGTGACAGGTTACACGAATTCTTTAATAGTAAATATCTATCAGAATAGAGAAAAGGCGGACAGAACACTGATATGCTGATATTGCTGGTATCAATGAAGATAATCGAGCTTTATTTGTTGACATCAGAGAACTTCGAACTCCTTTTCCAGAATTAGTTTAGTAGGATACCACTACTATTTTTACCATTTTTCCTCAAAATCCAACAATTCTCTTGCTTTATTCATCTTCATTGTTTCTTAGAACTTGACATTTTACGAACGTGAGAAGCGGTACTTGAGCGGCTGTGATTTTTATGAAGTTAGATTTTATGGGCCATATCTCCTTTAATCTCTTAATTTTCGTGTAATTTTATGGTAAAGCTTCTGCTGTATAATAAAATATACGTGTGCATGCAGGTGTTTAAGAGAAGACTGAATCTTCACACATCACACATCCACAGCCGCAGCACAGCAGGAAGAAAAAATATAATCAAATAAAAGACGAAGTTCATTCAAATTTTTGAGACTTTGAGACTTGAAGAACGACGGAAATGTGGCTTTTATGTTGATTTTTAAACTCTGATAAAATGCTACCGTTGACGAATTGGAATTTAAAGTGATAAATGGGGCCACAAAATTTAAACAGCAGCAGTATTTTTTTATTTTAGTTTTTCTTGCATATGAATTTAGGATAATCAACAGGTGGATTGTATGTATATGTGTGTTAGGTGGAAGTGTCCGTTATATTTGATTTGTGACTTGATTTCTAGTTAAATGTTAAATTTATTCATATGAGATTATTTTGATTTAAAATCTTTAGAATATTTAGTTAGTTTGGATTATTTATTGAGTTTTTGGAAGAAAGTTTGAATGTATTTATTTACATTATATGAATAAACATGTCGATTTCTTTTCCTAGTCATTTTTCATCATTTACTCCATTCATTACTAGAACCCCATACGTTGGATGGAAAAGAAATTATTATATTGTAAATAAGATATCTCCCGATTCTGTAAAAAACAACTGAAACAACTAACTCAAGCTTGGTCAGGAAAAGTTACAGAAAACAGGTGTCGAATACAATAAGTTCATCGCTATTCTCATGGTACATCATTTATCCTACCTACTTTTTCAAACTAAACGAAATACTAGGCATTTATCTATGGCATAACTTATGGACTAGTAGTACGGTCCCCCAAGCGCGTGGACCTCCACATAAAAAACAAACAAGTCTTTGATAGCATTGCTTTTGTAAATTAAAGCCAGATACAGTGAGATATTGTAAAGGCAACGATCTTTCCAACCTAAGAACTTCCGAATTTACAAATTTGAGTTTTTATCATATTAAACCGTATTTTTTACCATTATCTTTTAAAATCAGCATCAATTATTGGCCCTCTCGACTGTGCTTTCAGGTACGGATCCAATTTTCAAGCACTCAGCGACATCTTTTGTCAATTTGACAGAACTAAGCTTATAGTCACGATTTGTACTACTCGTCATGCGTACTCATCATGGTGTAATATCTGATTAACTAATTCAAAATATAGATCAAGGTACACAATAAGGTAAAGAGAGAAATTTTAGGGTTATGAGGGTTCGAGAGGGTTTTGAAAGAGATCGATCTCTTGCTTTAACATGCTAATTTTTTAAGTCAATTGCGTTGATCGCAATCCACCCATAATTTGATCAACTGCTTTAAGTTTATTCTTATTCGATTTTTTTACTGTGATGACAGGCTCGCAAAGATAAATATAAAGAGTTCTGAAGAGTTAAAAGGCTGGAAAAAGAAGGCAGCGAGAAGAATGTCGTATGTGAACTAGAACTATATAAAGAGTGAAGATCGGACCAGGGTTAACTGTTTTACTGAGTGTCCGTGGTATAACGTAATTTACATCACTTTGTACTTACTGAAAGGACAAAGAGCGTGATCTTATCACCGATCCCAAAAGGCATCTTGACGAGGAAATCACTCTTGGAAATTTCTTATTAGCGTATTGGAAAGTCCGCCATCTAATGATGATTATACACTACTGACACAAAGCTTAAACGAAGTTAACAAAGCCATAAAGCCTGGCGTGGTTCAAAATAATAAGTCCTCCAATGCAGACAAGATATCTGCGGAGCTAGTCAAATATGTAGAGCAAACACAGTTACTAGCGATTTATAAAGGAATTGTGAAGGTCTGAAGAAGAAATCGATACTCGTGGTAGGATATGTGGGAGGTGACAGCTAACAGAAGGATCACGTATACAAGGACGTGCAAAGCTTTCGGATGCCAAACTAAATGACATCAGTTCGAGATAGGTACTAGTGAAGAGAATATTTGCGAAAGGCCAAGACCTGATTGCGGTTGTACAGCTGAATTCGGAATTTATTTGTTGAGTTTGATTTCAAGATTTTATGTAGGCTGTAAAAACATCTATTGCTTTCTTTCGTTAATCTCAATCACGTGCAGAAATGTAGCTTTGTTTTCGTTTATGTCAATGTTTCCGTTTTTATTACTTTTCCAAATGCAGCCCGCTGAAGGTACGAACAGAATAATCCAAACGAAGTACGGTTCCCTCACACTTTTTTACACTAAAGGGATCATAATTGTATCTTTAAAAAATTGTATAGAACGAAGACAACGGGCAATTATCTTCATGAACATACTCAGTAGACCGGTTCTCGTTCGATTGTGCAGGCCAAGCAGCATTGGACGTGGCTAGTACTTAGTTGGGGGACCGCTTAGTAAAACGACAATCGCGTTGGGAAGGATCGATTACGAATATGTAAATTCATATCTGTAAAAGAGGCGTGCATACCTCTGGCTGGCACATTTTTAGATTTTCATGCCTGTAGCGGAAGCATGCATATCGGTGTGGCAGTGGCGTTTGTTCGCTATGCGTACAACTAAATTATTTTTACTCAGGATGTAAGCTACATAGTAATCTGTCGCAGCCAAAAATCGAGTAATACATAGGGTGAGGCAGGTCACAGAAATGTCAAAAAAGTACTCATCGATTCTCAAGGAATAGGGTAAGCAGGGTAAAGATTTGATCCGTTGTAAACCAATTGGCTGTTTAATATTTTCGATGTTTGTTGAATTTCAACAGTTTTGCGTGTTTCGGGGCTGAAAATGGAATCTCTACGCGCATCCTGATAGGTCCTTAAGTGTTTCCCTTGTAGTATTTTCGTTATTACAGTGTTTTTGGCTTCTGGGGAATCTCGGCAATTACATGCTCTCAACGTCCTATACTCCGGCGTCGTTTGATAGACCATTCTCCAATGCAGTGGCATAGGGTTTGTTGTGTTTATGGGTGTCCTTAACTTAGCTGAATCCACCATTCGCACATATTATCCATTGTTTTCCTATTGGTGCCATTTCTTGCTCTAAATTTGTCATATACCAGGTAGTGATCTGTGCCAGCGTGTTGTTCGTCTATAGCTTTTGACATCGTGACAATGTGGTCAATGTTGGTTGCATAATTTCTGTTTCCTTATGAATATTTTTGTGAGGGAAGGTTGTATTATTGACCATTTGATTTTTGCTTGGGCCAAATTTATGAAGGTAGCCATAATAGAGCATATAAATGGTTGGTATGTTGGTAGTTGGCGCGCGGATGCATGTCTTGATTGTTTATCGCTGGAGTAGGTGAAGTTTTGTGCAGATTTGAAGAACCTTTCGATTTTCTTTTTTTCTGCATGGCGGCGATATCTATGTTTTACACTTCCATGGTCTCGTGGTGTCGTTTTTCTCCAGTGTCAGGTTGTTAGCCAATTACCCAAATAGTAAGTCTAGATTTAACGTGCTATACCTTCGCACTCGCCCCTCTGAGGATTAGCTAAAACTCTTCATATTAAAATTTTTACTTCCAGTGGCGTCGACGAGGATATTTTAAGGATTGGAATTCGCTGGTGAGTTAGTTAAGTTGACATTTCTTAGTGTTTATGATTCTACTATCATTGGACATTATAGGATTTGGCATTCTTTTAGAAACCCGGTAACGTATGGCTGTACAGGAACCGTTCTAAAAAAATTCCAAAAAATCAACAAGTACCATAATATGTTAATGCTCCAAACCACGAATTTTGAAGTGAAATATTTTCGAGCCAACATTCAATTATTCATTTTGCATATCCACTCCAATTTTCTTCATAACCAATAAGGAATTTCAGAAATCCCCTGATATGATTACACGGAATTTAACATATTGCTCATCACCTGACCCGATTTATTGAAAATCATATTTTTTTTCTTTCTCCAAAAAAGCCCCCCAAATAACAACAACAACAGATCAATACACTATCAATGTCTGCTAATACAAGCGGTGAATCCGATCCAAAATGTTGGAGATCCACTTTAATAAGACGAAGATTAATTGACTTGTTCGGGGATCGCAATTCGAATTTTTTAATTGTTATTTCAATTTCTTCATATAAATGATTTATTAATGTTACTGGGGGTATTGGAACTTGTCATTTTGATTAATCATTGATTGATTGTTCGTCAACTAAAAGGCCGCAGCATTCTTTTTTTTTATACCAACTTTTTAAATATAAAGTTTACATTTTGTGGAGTGGAAGGAATGAAATCCGCCTTCAGGGTTTCATCTGTATCGGAAACGATTTGAAGTTTTGTATTTATAAGTATCAGAAAAAGATGCTAAGTAGTTGACAAAAGTGGTTTTATGGTAATTGTAACTTTGTAAATTATGCATATGCGTTTAGAGCAACTTTCTTCTAATAAAATCCCTAATAAGTTGAAGTACGTTTCGCTAGCTCTTTACATTATTATGGTAGTCAGTGAAATGTAACAAAATTTATGTCATCTTAAAAATTGGAGTTTAAAAATCCTGTAAGACGATATATAAGCAGTTGCTAAGAAATAAAGCATCCTTCAAATAGTTAAGAACCATTCGCGCAAGGGTAAATATAAAAAAACGATCGGATTAAACGCAATTCACAAAGGATATTGAATGGGGAAATAATGCTCTATATTTTGTGTGTAGGTAAGGAAATCCGTAATATGATATAATCCTTAGCCTTTCCACTTTATTGTGGTGATAACTTCCTTCTTGCTTGGCTTATAGAAAAATTCCTGTCTTCTTTCTTGTGCCAGTCTATAAGCATAGCGAGGAAATCGGGCTCCAGTTTGTTCATCATCAGTGTTTTGTCGCGGTGAAATTGTATGAGAGCCGGTAGAGTATATCCTTAGACGAGATTGGCATTCGCAGAAAGTGCGAGGCGTGATAACCGAAAGCGAATCCAAGTTTCATTAATTATAGCATTTCTGTTCACCACAAATTCCCCTTTACCCAAAACTGCTACGAAATCCCCGTCCTGGAGAATACCATTCACTCAATAGGCAAAGTTTTCTTCGGGATTCGTCAAATGTATAAATGTCTCAAAGAACTGGACATTACCAAACCAATTGGACCTGATAATATAATCATATTGGCATATTACCATTTTTTCAGTAGAGTTCTTCCCTAAATTATTGCAGAATAACATCTGTCCAAATTTTGAACGCCAAGCTGCGAAAAAAAGAAAAAATCAAATATATATTTTTTAAATTACATATCCTAATTCTACGAGTACCTGACATTTATCCAAAAGTTCAAATCGCCTAAACTGCTTACTTATAAACGTTTTACCATTAATGCACCGAAACTAAAATAGACAACTTTGTACCAAATGTGATAATTTAAATCCTCATGCATATAGCATGAATCACAGACTTACAATTCATGGTCTCCTTCGCCTAAAGAAGTCTAAAAGGTGTTAATACCCAATTTTGTTGCTAGCGCATAAAGAGAATGGAAGCAAGTTTTAAATGTTTAACCCTTATCTGTAACTGATTAAGACCTCAGAGGACGCCTACACTGGAAATCTTTACAAAACATTGAAAACAAAGTGCACCTAGACCCGATGCCTTTGGAACATGACAGGCGACAAGACGTAACATATGGTTGCTACCTAAAAGCATAAATTGTGGCCCGACTACATTGTCTTTTGCGCACCTAGCACCGCAATTGTTTACAAGAATAAGGAAAATTGCCGGAGTGTCTGGACAGCATAGTGTACCCGTATAGAAAAGGCTAAGAAACACTCTCTATACTAAAACTGATATAGTGCAATGCAACGTGGGAATAAATTACCACTGGATGGGGCATTAGTGTGAATTCATTATGTACCTGTGCCTAAACAATCGGGACCTTAATGGTAGCTAATTAGAAGTACATATTATTTAATACAAAAAAAATAGACCACCACAACGCAGCGCAACGCTTCGTCGGTTATTTAAGCCTTAAGCCAGACCAACCTAAATACCATAAAAGAAAGCAGAATCATTTGGAGCGCAAATTACTAACTACTATCATCGGTTTGCGTGGGATTAAGTTTAAAACGGCCGTAATCCAAAGCGACTACATACAATATTAATTCATAGCGATGTCTAATGATGCTATTAATAGCGAATTATTTATGCTGAAGAGACCAACTGAGGTGAAGAAATTGAATCTCTCTCCGCGGTTAAATACACCTCCAGGAGTGTAGCGGCGTCAACAGAACCTAGATGCCATGCTGTGGCTCCCACAGCCTGATTGAAGGACCTGGCAGGTTTCAAGACAGGCCCCGTCCAGTAAATTTGATCAGGTCAATGATTATGAAGACTTCTATAGCGATGACCAGGTGATAGGCTCTTGAAACATGAGACTGAAAGCGCCATACACACCATCGATGCTACATACAAAAACCGGAGCTGGCAGCGCGTTTTCTCGGCGCACACTTCCTTGATATTCTCTCTCTCTTACTGCATCTCCATCGTCGGTCTTTGCCGAGACTGAAAGAAGTCTGGTTTTTCAATTTTCTTCTTCAGCATCATTATCATCATCTTATCCAGCAACAAAATCAAAGACTCTGTATGCTTAGCAGCTCGGTCTTTGGTATATAGGATGTGAATACCTGAATATTATAATAAATTGCTCTACACATCGCCCAGATATGAGTTGCGAAAATTGCTGGAGTTTTACGGTAATTATTATGACATAAAGGACGTCATTAGACTAAAGACTGGAATTATGTGGCGCTTAACACTGTCGGCATGCAACCCATTTATATATGATTGGAGTTTTAGGAGATGATTGGTGGTGAATTTAATGAAAAAATGATGGTTAAAATTGAATAAAAGTTTGTAAGCGTGTGGTAAAATTAGTTGAAGTTGTAAACAGTCTCGTTTGGATTGAGCTCTTCGTGGATTAACTGCAAGAAGAAATAATAATCAAAGTTTAATTTTGAGTCAATTATTTATTATAAAAACCTTTTTCCATTCCAGCGGGCCTCGGTATCCTCGAGGGTAAAGCAACCAGCAACCATCTCAGAGGTCTGTGTTTCGATTCCGCTATGCGGACAGTCCTCATATTTCTAGTTGTTAACCTTCCTTCTTTTTTGGTTTCCGTCTTTTTGCAACAATTTCATACCGTCCCTTCTGCCTTCGTCTATAAGCAATATAAAGTTATTTACAATTTCCATTCTATGATCGTCAAGATTAATGTTTCATCCTAATCACTGTTTTTTTATGCTTGTATTTTGTTTTGGTGTCATTTACTTTTAGTTAAAACTTTTTTTTTGTTTCAGACTATCAAACAAAATATGTGGTAGTACTTTGCAAGCTGTGTCCAACAGTGTCGTAGTATAGCTATGGGGTTCCGAGACCACTTTACCGGAAGTGACGTTATGGTTTGCGTCTCAGATGTGACAGTACCGGAATCATCGGTTGCGGTCTCAAATATGTGGGGTTACCGGAAGTTATGCAATCTGTTGTGTCTGTTAACGGAGTCCAACGGTCGTTTGTGGCCGTTAACGGTTTGTAACGGTCGTTTACTACAAGTGTTTTCATCGGTTGTCTCCGTTACCGGGCTGTAATGGTGACATTCTGAAATTCAAATTGGCTGTTTACAGGAAATTTCGTCCTTGGTAGCGGTCTTTTATCGGAAATGGAGCTATCGGTTGTGTCTTCGGATATTGATGTAGTCTGGGGTGTGGTGTGAAGTTAGTGGAGCTTTCGCGGGCCGTCTGTGGGTAAAAAAAAATTAGTTGAACTTCAGGTGTCTTGAGTGGGATCATGTGGGGAAATTAGTTCTCGCTATTAGTGGTCTCGAGTGGGAATCTTGTGGAGGATGCCGTCCCGGTTTAAATTCTTCATGGGATCAGTTTACTACTTTCGAATAGATGAGCTTTGACCGGAAGCAGGATATGCGATATATTTAGGCGCGTTGAGCCACTTTTAGTAAAAGAAAAGTTGTGTATGTGCGTGATATAGAAAGGACAGGTTTATACAAATAAAGCTATGTTTAACTTGGAGAACGGTGATGACACAGCCATGCTCGTATTTCTGGTTCCATGCTATTGTCGGCTGCTACTATTGACCCAAGGTAGGTAACTGATTTTACTACTTCAAATTCGCACTCCTCTACCTTGATTGTCGGACCAATGTGTTCTTGCAGACGGGGTCACCATGTACTTAGTTTTGCTTTCATTGATGTGCAGTCCCAGCTTTCGGCCCGCCCGCTTAATCTGTATACAGCTCTTGATGTACAGCTCTTGATGTGCTACCAATGATATCAATGTCATCTGCATAAGCCGATTATTAGTGCACGCTGTGAAATCTCCTTTTTTATGTACCGGGCACAGGATGCCTTTTTTCTAGTCTTCTGGAAACGCTTCCTGCTCGCATACTTTCGCAATTAATTCATGAATCGCTTGATGTAGTGTAGACCGTCCGCTAAGACCGACATAGTTATGCTACTCTGACCAGTATACTGATCAACTTAACCAGCAATATACTGACCAGTAGTATACCAGTATACTATTGCTTATATCTCGGAAACTATTGCACGTAGGTGATTTTTGATGGAAATATACTCCCTCCAAACTATAAACATATGGAACCCGGATCGGATTCCCCATAAGAGCTCGCCCAAGACACAATCCCACCACCGCGAAGTTCAACTAAATTCACACAGGCGGCGCTTACTCACACCCCAGACCACTTCCACACATGAGGCCACAACCACTGACGTCACTGCGCTAGTACCGTCATAGCTATACTACTGTGACCAGTATATCATCAGGCGACATTGGCCCATAAGGAACCACTCTGCTAAATTGGATATCGCATACTTAGTCTGTTGCCGTAGCTGCGCGAAGACAACCGAGAGAGAAACATTCACTCATTTTCGGGGAAATACCCAGCTCTACCTAAAGCAAGATAATTCATTTTAGGCATACTAGGGCCGGGGCATTGATAAGCTTCCTAAACTTCACAGTATGGGTTGAAACATATACCACAGTCGGTTCAACAAGCTGGAGAGTCTTACATCTACCTACATTTATTTCCGAAATAATACAACATTCAAGAGTTTATATGGAAGGCTCATCGCCATCTCGTTCAACATGGTCCCGACTCCTTATTTTTTTTTATGTGGAAGACTACTAGAGCTCAGGGAAAGCCCTTTGTACTATCGACAATCTATTTTTTTTCGTATAGGGTGCAATGTCGAACAGCAAACTCTAGTCGATAGATAGTGAAGAGACCCTAAACCTACTCTTTCCCTCGTGCCAAGCTTACTACTGGACATTGCACCATAACGTGACCAACGACAAGACGGACTGGTTGTACTTAGCTTATAACTACTACATAAAAAACCTTATTCAATATCCTTATTTTTACTTCTCTTAAATGTTGCTTGCTCATTATTTACCATAGCGAACCACTGTACATAGATAAGCAGCCAGAACAAAATTTATAACTTCACTAGCTGCTCACTTAGAATGTAGCTTAATTTTTATGATCCGCAATAAAACATGATTGAAGAACCATTCGTTATAAGTTTCGTGAACGTTTCATTTACCTTGGACTCCATGTAAGGGAATTAACACGATTTCAAAAAGTTATTTACTCTCAAAATTTATTAGAACCAAAAGGGAGCTAAATGCATTGCCGCAGACAGACACTTGAAAATATAGACAACGTGATTAGAGCGGCACAGAACCACCAGAGATCTAATTGGCAATTTGAAATTCCCGGGCTATTAACTTCTGGCTAACATGCATAATGGCACGTCTTCGATGCAACACAGGCCGTTTGCATGTCATAAATCCTGCACCGTTCTCGTAATGTAATCTGATTTAACTACCGGCTCATAAATCAAGACACTGTTGCAGAATCGAAGATCATTTCCGCCACCAGCGCCGGCATCAGGCATCACGCCGAAAGTGCTGAATTATCGAGAAACCGCCAAAATGGGTATCCGCCATCCTCTTGAACCGGCCACATTTGGAGACTGGTGTCGATGATGATGATGGCGGCGGCGGCGGTGGCGGTGCTGGTGGTGGATGTCAGTGCAGCTCCGATTTCCTCCTCGAGGCACGATTTACCTACAAGAAATCACTTAACAAATTCGTGACGGTGCCATTTTTGAGGCTCTTGCAACCCAGTTGCAGCCATCAAAATTTCAGAATGTGTCGATGATGTGTTTCTGTGCGGTTGAGATGCGCGGCGCGCTCGTTAAAAAGGGACTCCTGCCGAAAAGGTTAGAGGACGGAAACAATTGAAAACGGATTAAATACTGTCGGTTGGTTAGTTGACATTCAACAGAGGATTAATCGAGCTGCGGCCTCTGCCAGAGCCAAAGATGTCGATTAATTGCTTTGGAAACAAATCAGGCTCGAGGTAAAAAATATAGCCCAGATGGTGACTACTGACTTTCTGATTATACTCCAGGCCTGGGTCACCGAATTTCTGATGAGTCAGGGTGGTTGACAAATTGTTTTTATCAGTTAACCGACCTTCACAAATTCCGATGCGACATCTGAAATATGGGTGACAATAATCGAAATCCACTTTAGTCTTTCCGACGTTCTTCAAAATTTAAACTTGTTGAAGGTAGAAGAGCTCTTGGAATCTGTCTAGGTCAGGCCGTAAGGTCGATCTGCAGAGAATAGAGCCTTTGGGCAGTTTGTCTTTGATAAAGCGATCTTTGTGTTATGGATTTTTGATTTTTGAAGTGTCGCTCAGTGGTTAGGTAACCTTTTCAAGTGCTGCCTGCAAGGTACCAGTAGTCTAGGCTAAGCTTGCTACAATTGCAAGCGATTAATGTTTAATTTTATAAATGACAATCGTAGCAGATACAAAAGTAGATTTCTTGAAACTAATTGGCATATTGGTATCAAGTTTAAATTCTCAGGTGTTTTTTTTTGTAGGTGGCAATTTATGATGGCGCTAATTTCATTAGGATATAGGTTGCTGTAGCTATTCTTCGATTTAAGTTGGGTAAGGTCGTTCCAGCAAAATATTGGGGTCATTTTTTGGGATATGAAAAAACTCTGATTACAAATAGTGGAGTTCCTGGAGCGTTAAAAACATGAAAACCTCGGATTTCAGTTACTGTGAATGAAATTTAAAAATTCAAAATGGAATGTTTAGCCATTAATAAATTTTAAAAAATTTACTTATTAAAAAATTGTGATCTTGATTTGAATGACCGAAATTCAAAATGGCCACCCAAATTTGCCAATTGTGTTCCGATTTCCATGAAAATCAGTATCTAGGAGTTTTTAAGGAAGCAAATAACGAATTTATGTTCAGAACTTATAAGTTCAAAATGGTAAGTCTTCCACCTCTTTCAATATATTCAATTGAGTGTTCTTCGGAAGTCCGTACAACATGAAAGTACAGTACTGACCAGCTTGTAAAATCTCCTCAAAGGTTGCAAGATCATTGTGTGTGACGTGTGTAAACACTTTTAAGTATGTCTGTGCCTAAAATTAAGGTATAATGTGTATTCATCAATGCTCCAATATACGTGTTCATAATATCTGCAAAAATATGTGATTGGTTTTTTACCCATAACTCGCTTAGTTCTAAAGCTATCAAGTCCTTCCAAATGGCATTTTGTAGGTTTTTTCAAGTGCTATAAGCTCATATAAATTAAAGTTTCTTTCACGTCTTATTTTTGAAAGGGTTTGAGCTGAAAGGGCTTGAACCAGTTACTATTTACTAGTAAAACCTACGATTGTGTACTCTACAAAATTTTGCGTATCATTAATAGCTTTTGAGTTATTTTGAAGAAAAGGCAATATTTTGCAAAATTACAAAAATGATCTCTTCACTTCAAGCTCAATTTTTTGTCAAAACTAAGGCTAATGTCACATGAGTCTGACTTCAGACTCTGAATTTTTCAGACTCGGATTTTTTCAGGTCAGATTTTGGTGTCACATAAGTCTGAATATTTCATATACCGTAGCTAGGAGACCAGTGTTGTGCGAAATTTTGTACAAAATTTTTTTTTTATGTGGAAGTCTAAGTTCAGGTGTCACCCTTTATACTACCAGTCCGTCATATCGTTCACGTCATAGCCAGATGTCTGGAATAAGAAAGATTAAGGGGTGTCCGCGGTGTAGATTATAGCCCTGGCCGACGCGACGGCTGGAGGAGGAAATTGTATCATTTGAGAAATCCCAATCATTGTGGAGCTTGTTTTGCAATTTGGAATATATGATTACTCCAACGCAGATCTTGTACATTTAATTTTTTGAATTTCCGATGAATTACAGTTTTAAATAATCTGGATGGTCTATTTTCCACAGATTTTCTTTGCTTTCAATGCACGAAAATAATTTTTCGCCGTCATTTTTTAGTATAACCTTACAGACGCACGCCTTTTGTTTAACTGAAAAATTCAGACTCATCTGACATGGCGCGATAAGGAAACATCTAAGCCAAGGCGCGCACTGAAGTGGGGTGGTGGTGAAGTGGCTTTGGCATGGTGATGAAGGTGCAAGAGGTGTGCCAGAGGAATGGCATCGAAGTGGTTTAATGCGCACCGAAGTGGCAGGCACCACTCCGCGACATCGATTTACCACAAGATATTTTCAATCGAAATGTGGTCGTCGGACGATGAAGATACTGTTGCATGTGTGCAAATTATTAACCTTAACAATAAAAAAAACAATAAAGAAAAAAGTGCATTGGGTCCATTCACTGTGGCAAAAAAATGCAAAATACGACATTTATAATGTTTATAAAGGCGATTTGCGCCTGGAAGAAAATAATTTTAAACTTGTTTATAGAATGAACAAGGCCACATTTTGTAAATTACTAGAAAAATTGCGACCTATGACATCGTACGTGTCTTCAAAAAAAAAACCCAAGTTGGCCGTGAAATGCCATGCCACTTCAAATTTAAGCTTGTCGGAGACTAGTGGCAACCAAAGGGTGCCAGTCCACTTGCAAAACGCCACTCCATCTCAATGCGCGCTGCTTCCCTTGATTCCGTGTGATTAAAATAGTTCACTAGCCACACGACCGCCTCGCCAATTTCTCATCACCTCGGTGCGCGCCTTGCCTAAGAGAGCGAATTTTTATTCCAATTCTGAAAATTTTAGACTACATTTTCAGACTGAGTAGTCTGAATTTTTTCAGACCGTTTGGAATTTCTGATTCATGTGACATAGCACAATTTATTTCTGTGCATTTTTAGACACTCTGCAAAATTCAGAGTCTGAATTCAGACACATGTGACATTAGCCTAAGCACTGTTAAACGGTCAAACTTCTAGAGCATATTACAAGTACATTAATAAAGTGAATTGTGAAGTGGTACCGATTATTTTCAATGGGGGTGGTAATTAGGGGATGATTTTCACATTTTTTTGTCGCCGAAAAAATAAGGACCAACTTTTTTTTCGTCATAACTGGCCAAGTTTTAATGCTAGGGGTTTTATAAAAAAACAAAAACAAGGGTTTTTTCAAGCACTTTAAAAAAGGTTTAATAAGTTTTTCCCGAAAAATGCATTGTTTTTTATTTATTTCAAGTTGAAACTTTCAATTTTGGCGTTTGATAAATAAGAACCAACCTTCAACAAGCTATTACTATTTTTGTATTGGGTCTACAGACACCATAAACCCACCATTTTTTTTGTTTTTTTATAAGCTACATTTTTTCGCTAAACTACTTACTTTTTGAGTTATTGGCGAAAAACCGCCTGAAAACGTGGTTTTTTGGTTGAAAAATTGACGTTTTCGCTCGCGAATAACTCGAAAAGTATTGACTTTCAGAAAAAACTTTATAGAACAAAAGTTGCTTAGAATTAGCCAATCTATCTATTTTCAATGAAAAAATTTTCACCCCCGAGAAGGGGTGGTATTCACCCCCAGGATAAAAGCACAAAAAAAAATTTTGGTAAACTTTGCAATTTATAGTATAAAAAACAAAATCCCACTTCGACTACGTAAATTCATTCACCGTAACAAAAGTCTGAGGCCAAAACCCCCAGGGCACTCCACTAAAAGTTGCTCACTAGTTTTGAGTTTAATCAAGCTGGTCTAGATCAATCAGAAACAACTATTTACATTAACATTATGGCCTGTAACATTATTTTTCTTCAATCCCTCTAAAGTAGAAAAGTATAATACTTTGCCTAACAAACCTGGAAGCAGAGGAAGATGTTCAAGTTAAAAGTTTTACAAATTCATTATAAAAACTTTTATATAGACTTTTGTAACATTCGTGGGTTTCATGCAAAATTTTACTTTTGTAGAGAGCCGTCTGACTACAATTCAAGACCACTGATGACTGATGAATTCAGTATCAACAATGGAGTATGCTAGCCGATGATAGAGTAACTGTCTCAAGGAACTACAGAAGTATGGTGAAAGCATTTGTGAAACTTGAAACGGAACGAGCAAGGTAGGTCTCAAAATCAACGAGGCGTAAACTTAGTACCTTAAAATGGCCTCGAATGAGCACATAAAGAGATCACAAAATGTTACCATTGGAGATTATTACTTCGAAGGCGTCTCAAGGTTCGCTTATCTTGGAGTAGTTAGTGATATCCAGTGACAACAATATGGACATCTGCATATATAAGCAGAATTCAGGCGGGAAACTGAACCTACTTTGCACACAAAAAACTTCTGCAGTCTAAGCTTTGGACCAGAAGAACAAAGCTCATAGGCCCTTCGCAGACTTGTCCATGATTTCAAACCGGTTTTAATATGAGTTCAATAGTACACTCGGAACTCACTTTTCGCCATCATTTTTGTGTAACGATTGTAATACCCATGGAGTAGTGTGGGGTGCAAGCACAGCGAAGCAGCTTGGCCGAGAACGAAAACATGCTTGTGTTAGTGTAATGGACGGTGAAACCAGAAAATGTTTGGGTGAACAAATGATGGAAAATTATGGAAGAAAAACTGTCTTCCCTGCGACCCCTTGCCTATAAAACCGGTTTTTGTTTTGATGTTATGGACAAGTGTGCGGAAGGTCATAGTTCACAAAACTGTCATACGAGTAATTGTAATATACGGATACGAAATATGGACGTCAACGGACGAAATAAACTCCGAGTTTGTGAACGAAGAATACTTAGCAAAATATGTGATCCAAAAAGGCTGGAAAGCGAAGAATATGTGAGACCACACAACTGTAAGTTAGATACGCTGATTGGAAAAGAAAATATAATGCGGTATGCCAAAATACAAAGGCTCAGATGGGTTGGCCATCAAAAAAGAATGAACGAGAAACGAGTGCAAAAGAAGGTCTTCAATGTTGTACCAGATCGAAAACGAAAAAGAGGACGATCGGAAAGAGGTGGTACGATGATATTCTTGAAGATATCACGACCATGCGAAGCGTGGACCCTAAGAAGAAGAGGACCGTCTCAATTTAAACCGCCCATTTCACTTTAATGCACAACATCTCCCTGCATATGGTTATCGCCATTTATTTTAGGAATGACATGGCTTACCATAACGTTTCTAAAAGTAACCCTTCTGATTTTAACCACTTCTGGCTTAAAATCATCATTCTAAACAACGTAATATCCTTCTTCCTATATATATTTAGGGACTGAAGAAAATAAGATAAAGATGATAATAGAACCCTATTGTCGATATATTAATAAAAGGATGGATATAGGTGAAGACACTGTAAACTCAAGTATTTACTTTCTAAACACTTAAAGGGTTTAAACCGTTGTAGACGAATTTTAAACACTTAGCGGCGTTTGATGAGTTAACACTTAAGGGGAGGTTCTCCTGCTCAGGATCAAAAAAATCGATTTTTTTTTGTTTACATTTTTCACATCCTTACATGTCTAGAATACGTCGCCAGAGCGATTCTGAAGTTACTCAATTTTTAACAAAGTTACAGCTCATTGAAAGCGAGCGTGCACTATATAGTCCACGTAAAAATTACTCGTCTCCAAACTTTAAACGCGTTTTTCTCGAAACTACTTTTTCAAATGTTCGCGACACGATGTCTCGAAAACCGCTTATCGGATCGGCTTAAAATTTTGAGGAGTTTTGGTACACCATATTTGTGGTACCTTGACCCTTGATTATTAAAAACGGTTAATAATACATAATTTTTCAAGCCGGTCAAAGTAACAAAAAACAAGCGAAAATGAAGGTTCAAATTTCGCAGTGGTACCATTTCAATTTGTACCATTTCAATTTGTTGGTACTTGCACGATTTTTGTTTCCAATGAGATTACGAGCCTCTAGGATGTCGCAAAGTTATTTGTGCGCATGGCGCACGGCTATACTGCTGCTTGACGGGAGCCGCCATTTTGTTTTTGTTTTTTTTTGAAAAAATGATTTTAATAGTTTTATATCAAACAAAAATTTTGCGAAAAACCGCATTTTGATATTTTATTTCTATGTGCCAAAAAAAATTTTCTGATAATCACCCATTTTCATGGCCTGAGCAGGAGAACCTTCCCTTAAGTGTTTATTAGTAAACGTTTGTAGCGTGTTTTTGGTTATGAATAATAAAAATTTTGTTGATAGAACTATTAATCAATACTATATTAAAACATAATACTATCATTGCAAAAAGTAAAAAAAAAAATAAATAAATAAAAAAACAAAAAAAAAACCCAACCCGAATGCCGTTCTTCCAAGCGGTCCCCCGCCTAAGTACAAACCACTTCCGATATTGCTTGACTTCCGTGATAGAACGAGATGCGCTATACTGAATATGCTAAATGGTACCATTGGCGGGCATTAGCAAAATTGCGTGAGGTAGCTCATATTTTTTCTCGTCTTATCCCTGCAAATCTCAGCTTTTGAAAGTGTTTTATTTCAAAACGCCTAAAACGTTTTATTTTGACGTCACCCATTTGATTAACATTGTAGACATTTTTTAAACGCTTAAGTGTTTTAAAAGTGTCGACAATGTTAATCAAATGGGTGACGTCAAAATAAAACGGTTTAAGCGTTTTGAAATAAAACACTTCTAAAACCTCAGATTTGGAGTGATACTGATAATTTTAAATTCGTAATATTTAAGCAGCTTTATGGTTTTATTTTCATATTAACAAAATACATGTCAACAAAGGCGTAACAATTTCAGGATAAACTAAGTTAAATAAATGAAAACAACAAATGAAGTAAGAAAAGGCCAAAAAATGAAGAATAGATATATTCTAAAATAATTTTGAATGTAATTTTGGTTACTTTTTTTACTTCTGTTTATTACTCAAATGACAACAATTGCATTCTTTTGGCCATTTTTAAAAAACAATTTAAAATTTTTTATCAGATCTCGTAGAGAATTTTGGGACCTTTAATTTAAAAAAAGAAAGTTAATTTTTGTTAACGTGAACTCGAGATATTTAACTATTTGTATTTTGGTCAATTGTAAATTAACAAATACATATTTTGAGCTATAATTTGGACTGTATGACTTTGAAAACTATATGTGATAAGTTCAAAAAACTTTTAAGTTTTATAGAAACTTCTTTTCAAGCATTATAGTGTAAGTATATTAATTGAGTGATTTTTCTTGTTTTTTTCATAAAGCTTAGATGCAAAATGCAATAACTTCCTTGTTTCTTGAAATTCTAATAATAAAAATTCTGATAATAAAAATTGCCCGATAAAATTAAATGATTTTATTTTTTTATTTCTGAAAATAGTACCTCTAAATGGATCACCCAGTATTTCATTAGAGACACTTCCCACCCCTAAACAATTTACCGTGTAAAAATAAAACCCCATAAGTGTTTTATCATAACTAAGTGTTTACCTTCCCAAGTGTTCAATTGGCGAATAAGTGTTTTACTTTTAGACACTTGCGCTTAGGTTAGAATTTTTTGGTAAACACCTTACGCGTTTAATTTCTGTTAAATGCTTTAGATGTTTAAGAATAAAACACTTTAGCGTTTAGATTTTGTGCATTTTTCTGTTTTAAAAGTAAACATTAAATACTTTATCGTTTAGAAATAAAACACTAGAGGGTTTTATTTCGAAACAAATGCTAAACACGTGGATTTGCAGTGTTCGTATCGAGGAAAATGTCACTTCACACGCCACCTTTCGATCATTAGAATACGACGTGTGTCGACTTGGTCGCCAAGAGTCTCTTAGATTGACAATGAGAATATCAATTTAAGGTTTTAACATCTGTCACGTCACTCGATAACTAGAATAAGGCTGAGAGTTAAATAGTGCAAAACCAGGCCTATTAAAAGACTTGAGGTCGCAAATTTAAAACAAAACCAGTATCGAAAGTGGTGTGCAGCACAGGTCCAACAAGCTTTTTACTAAATGCATATTTTTTTATTAATAAAACTCCAACATCAAAATTCACAGTCTCCTTTTATACTATAACCGCATTAAGGTAAAGTATTTTTATCACCCATAAATTTCATTATTTCAACAAGATTATACATATCTCCCCCAAAAAAAAAAACAATAATAATTCAATATTTTACTTTCGCAACAGCACACGTCAACGCATTCCTTCCCGAGTATTTTTTTCTTAATATACAAGGAAGAAATTCGATGACGTTTTAATTCACAATTAATCGCACGAAAATCAAAGACACATTAAAAAACACGAAAGGACAAATTATAGCCTTGCCATAAGACATTACATCATAAGCAAGAAAAAAAACGACATAAAAATACATTGTATAAAAATAAAAACAAAAACATGTTAAAAATAAAACTTAAAGGCGCATGGAGGACATTAATAAGGGACAAGATTATAATTTGTAATTGTCAGGTGTAAAAGTGCAAAAACAAACAGCAGTGTTAAGACCTTCATGTTCGATTTTGCGTAACTGTTGACATGTCTCTTATCCGCTTCTGATGGTAGCAGAGAAATTTTATTTATTGCATTTTAATAACTCCTTGAACTTTCTCTCCCATGAATTTCTGGTAATTAGCAAAGTGAAAAAGATATCAGTTTACCCTTGGATATTTTATTGATATATGATGCATTATCGAAGTGTGTTTCTTTATTAAATTTAACCAATATTTTACTTTGTTATCACTTGAATAATTATTAATAACTCGATAATGTAGATCATGTGTACCTTTTCGTCTCGAGTACTTTTGCCTTGAAGATAATGGAGGAGAAAAGAGGCATTTATCAACCGATCTGCTCCTCCCAGCACACATACTAGTAGGCGAAGTCCACTTTCCTTCACAATCTCTGGTGCTCCACCTATAAAGTGCAACAAAACATTTTTTGATATTATAGCAAGGGCTATAAAAGGACGAATTGTAGACAACACTTTTTGTCACTGTATGTTGGAAGCTCGCAAATTAGCGATCACTTACTGCGAGAGGGGTCTATGGAAAAGTTGTATTTCCGCTCCTGTGATGACTTATTGTACATGAACGTCTAGATATATTAAACTCCTAATAGTACCATCACGACACTCTATATTACATAACATTCGTACGTTATTACGTAACATTCTTCTTTTCACTTCTGTTTTCATTAAATAAGCGTCCTCCATCCATCCAAATGGCGCTCCAGGCCAAATCGAACCTTCGCCTCCTCTAGGGCATTTCTCCAAGTTTGGCGGACCTTTGCAGCATGTCTCCAGTTCCGGATGTATATTCCGTTGCCTGGGTAGTTGCCGGTCGGTCCTGTCGGAGACATGCCTTGAGGATCCGTGACGGGTGGGTTTTTTATGGTGGTAGGTTGCCAGACCCCCAACCCCCTCAACCCCCAACCTGGAGGGCAGGGCCGGTATTTGCCTTGTTTTGAGGCGCGAAACACTCCGTGAAAGTCCTTCGTCTTTTTTTTTTAAGTGAAAACTTCTTTAGGCGCGTTCAGCAATTTTTAGTAGGGGAAAAACTTATATGTATGTGTTCGCGTCACCGTCATGCTAATGTTGTGACTTGATTTTGCCCCACTTTTATAATATAACCGATCAACTTCCAACTTTGCACATATGCATATTTCGCGTGACAATGCAATCCGACCATTTTGTAAAGAGATCAAGATGGCGGCCGATTTTTGCATTTGTGTTCCCCGCCGACCCACCGACATGGGTATCAAATGAAAGGGCATGAAAGGTAGAATGCTAAATTCAAAATGGCGGATTACCTTTTTCTTTACAACCCCCTTGGTATGGGTGTCAAATCAAAGGGTATGACCATTATAATGCAGCAATCTGTGTGACGTCATTTTAAATCTAATATTGTGGCCACCACAAAATGGCGGAAGACATATAATAGACTAAAAAGTAGAAAATAAAAGTTGTTAATACTAAAAAATACGCTTTTATTTTAAAATGAATTAAAGTAAAAAAACACGCGGAGGACTGATTTCATAGTTGCTTTCACTTCTGTCGTCAGTCCCCATGATTGGCTATGTTTTTTTTATATGATAGTCATGGAGCAATGTCTAGTAGTAAGCTTACCTCGAAGGATAGGAAGAAAGATAGTGTAGATTAGGGAGTCAGGGGTCACTTTATGTAAAGTTAGCATCCTTGGGGAGATGAAGGTAGGATTCGTTAGCATGGCGATAGGTCTTAGATCGCGTAGATCTTAGATTGCAGATGGCGTTTCTCAGGACTTATCTCTTTGGTGCACCCGCCGCTACTGAGGCTGCTACTACCATTTCACCCTCCGTCCTAGTGGATGCAATTTCTCCAGAAAAGCAGAGATCCTCCTCTAACTAGCAGCAATCTCTTTCGGCTTGTCAGTATTCTTCCATTTGTAGCAAAGGTTCTTGAAAGGCGATATCAACTCAAATCTTTGGTATTATGAAAGTCTCAAACTTATAAATGTATGGCAATCTAGCGTTCACAAACATCACACCTGTGAAACTGCGCTCCTTAAAGTCACGACTGATATTCGCAACTACCTTGATGAACATTACGCTTATTGTTTATTGCTGCTTGACTTCTCAAAAGCTTTCAATAGCGCCAATCACGCCCTTCTTCTGCGAAAACTCTCCTTACAAGTACATTTTTCTCTTTCTGCTCTTAAACTTTTGCATAATTTATTAACTAACCGCTCTCAAAGGGTTAAGCAAGATGCCTCAAGTTTGTCTAGTGCCCTACTGCACTGGGGTTGTACCCAAGGATCCATTCTTGGATTTATTTTATGAAAAGGGCTTTGGTATGAATTTACTTAAAGTCTTACTCCTACCTCATGGTATTTCCATCTATCTCTCTTGGTTCTTCAAACTTATGGTCATGCTTGAGGTAGCGTTTAACGATTTGTTTATAAGTTACGCCGTTTTGACGACATTTCACCCTACTCGAACACGCCAACAATTTTGTACGCGCAGCATCAGATTGGCCGGCTCGGCTGACTCCCTCTACCTCGACTTCGTTTCTAATCAAATCAACTCGACTGGAGAATTATCTTGCGCAGTATTTCCTAACACCTACAACATCCAAGAGTTAAAACGCAGGGTTCATCGCCATCTCCTTTAACATCCTCCTGACACCTCCTAACCTGATATATATTATATTCCTCAAACTAAGCTTACTATAGGCCGCACCATAAAAAAGTAACTTTCAAAATCGCTATTTCACAGTGACAATGTTACTCATCTATATATTAATACGCAAGCACTTTTTTGTACAGCACTTTAACCGACTTCCACTAAACCGATTTTGCTCAAACTGGTTTTATATGGAAGTCGGAGTCGTAAAGGTGTGCACAAAACAAGAATTATTCATTTATCTCATTTCTATCACTCAGAAATGAGTATAATTATGTCCCAATATAAAATGATAAAATAACAACAACAAAGGTAGAAATTACGGTTACCAGATAAACAGTCGAATGTAAAAATTTATTATTAAGGTTTGTGAATCGACTAAATTTCAGGAGCCTAGATTGCTTAGCCCCCTTTTACACGACCGGACACCGAACAGACAAAACGAACGAACAAAGTGGGGTTTATAGGAAAGAGGGTGAGAGAGGGGCCGGTTTTCCATCGTCCTCTCTCACCCTCTTCCCCATAAACCCCAGTTTGTTCGTTCGTTTTGTCTGTTCGGTGTCCGGTCGTGTAAAAGGGGGCTTAGCGAAAGTTTGCCGTATCTCCTTTTTACTTCGCTTTAAACAAATCAAATTGGCATTTCAAAATTTTGTTTGTTTTTGTTTCAACAAATTAGATTAGAAATAATTGCATCGCAATTCAGCAAGAAAAGTGACACTTCAGGAGAGCTGAAAACAAAATGTAATGTCACCTGGCGGCAATAACTAAAACAACCAATTTTTGAGTTGTGTCACTTTTCTTGCCGTAGTGCGATATATGTATGTACATATGTTAGCGTCATTCTGCTTATGTTGAAAAGGTTTTTCTGACCGTCTCGGCAAATTTTAATTAAAAAAAATAACAAAACAAAGTGAAAATTATTATCAAAATATATCACGGTAAGCGATGGTGTTTTTTAAATGAAGAAAGTTTTGTTCAAAGATGCGATTTTAGATGATAACGTAGTTTTTAATTACACTTTTTTAATGAAAATATTTTTTTTTATTTTTTTTAGAATTCATAGAGAAATTAAAAAGTGGTAATAGTTCAATTAAATTATTACTGAGTTATTGAAATGCGTAGAAGTCAAACTTTAACGGGACGGATTGAGAGAAGAGTAGGAAGAGAGGGTCGAATTTCGACCAATGGGCGATACTAGTTTGTTTAAAAACGCAACTTACCGGCTCATTTAAATTCTTAACATGCGCGCTCAATTCCCATCTGTTTTGGTGCGGGCTCTACTAGTTTATTGACGTGACCAGTAACATGACAAAAGACTGGTAGTATAAAGGGTATTCGTATTCGTCAGTAGAAATAATTTGCAACTTTTTTCATATTCTTCTCTTTATGTTCAAGAACAAATTTCTTAGAATTTTATGTGTACAACTAAACTCACGCTACATCACGATATAATTAAAAACTGATCTTGTTCCGTTGTGATTGGTGATAAAGTAAAAAACATCAATTTTACTGGATTGCACAGTTAGCGCCATCTGTTATTCACTAGTAGAAACATAATTAAATATTCACACCAAATTAACCCCTTTTGTAGCAAATGCACACTTCAAACGCATATGCCTTAGCTAAGAACTCAATCAATTTTCCTTTATAATTCCCTTGGTTTGTTATGGGAAATGCGACAGGAGAAAAAACGCCGTCATTTGACACTTGTTTTCATGTGCTCAGTGCGGCCGGTTGTTTTGTCCCGAGTGGTTGCTATTTCAAAGCGATTTCTTATTAAATGTAAACCTTTCTATGGCGGTATTTTCTTGGGTAATGTAAACCTACCTCTTCGTGACTTCTATTCCTTAATCAAACATCAGACACTTTTATAATAAATCTCTCTTCTTTCAGGGTGCAAACTCCCATGGACAATTGGGACTCGGTTTTAGCAATGAACTCTGCATAACTCCACAACAAATAACAAGGTTGCCCTTTAATTCCAGCTCAATCTGCTCCATTAAAGGTGGCGGTGGACACGTCCTTGCTCTTGGCAATTGTGGTCAAGTTTATTCATGTGGGTGGAATAATCGCGGACAATTAGGAATTAACTCCACCGAGGACAAAAATGAATTCAATTGCGTTCCAAGTGCATATTTTAATAACACACAAGTAATAAGGATTGCATGTGGCTGGGATACTTCCGGTGCTATTACCGTAGATAAGAAAGTATTCGTGTGGGGCTCAAATAGCTTCGAGCAACTTGGATTGTGTCAAAGAGGTTTCTCCTATGTGAATCGACCAATGCTTCTTTGTCTGCCTCGTGATGAAACACCATCCAGAATATCTTTCGGATTAAGACATTGCTGTGTTCTAACAGAAGAAAACAACGTCTATATATTTGGGAGACTAAGAGAAACACAAGTACATCCTGATATAAAATTATCTCGTATCCCTTTTAATAAAACTGAAATAATAAAGATCACAACACACTTGAGAATAAACTCCATAGCTAGCGGACAAAATCATGTCCTTTTAATACTAGATAACAGCTCAAGAATGATCGGAGTTGGCGATAACAAATTTGGCCAATCAAACGCTTTCAGCAGTGATGGAATAGTAAAGCACGCAGCTTGCGGATGGACCCATAACGGAATATTAACAAAATCAAATGAAGTTTTTTTATGGGGTCGAAATTCTTATGGACAAATAGCACAAACCTCAGCCGAATCCTGTCCCACACCACAGAAACTTAATCTAGAGGATGAATATCAACCTGTGCAGCTACATTTGGGCTCCGAGCATGGCCTTGTCGTAGCAAGAGGTGGTAAAGTGTTTACATGGGGCTGGAATGAACACGGAAATTGTGGAAACGGAAGTACTGATAATCTGTATGAAACGCCATGCACATATTTGCACGCATTTTAATTATTTTTTTGCATTTCTTCTTAAAGGTGTGGTGCAACGTTTATCGATTTACCATTGCCATGCAAATTAGCTGGAACTGGTGCAGGATTTTGCTATGCCGTTTGCGAGAATGCTTGAATGGAGCTTAAAGTAGCTACGGACCAAATATGGACCAATTTTACCTGACAGTTAACGTTGAAGGATGTGAATATTTTTTAAGATTATGTTTGATTAATCGTTATGTATTGCTTGTTATTGCTTTATTAAATAAACAATTTTAAAAATAATCCCTTAGAGATTAATATTTATTATAGGGAATTGCTACGATGGTTCCAGATTTCTTATTGTTTTATCCTTAGTTCATAAACGTCTTCTTCCTATTGTTATTCCATCATGTCGCATTGGAAATAGGGTGTCGAGGGAATCGAGGATATTGAGAGGGTAATTGTCTCTAGACTACCCACTGAAAAGGAAAGTTTCTCTATATAGATAGATAACATAGCACTTCGTTCTTTAGGTGTTGAATGCGACAGATACTCCTGGGCTCAATCTAGTTATACAACCTTGTTGATTGAGCTAGGTGTGCTTGGGTTGCATTATCTAAATGGTAGAAGAAACGCAGAATGCTGTTAAACCTAAGCTGAATTATTTAATTGGCATGACGGAATAATCGTTGCAGAAAAGTAGAACCCATTAAAGGAGTATCCACACATTATCAGGGCCGTGCCCGGGACGCTACAGGGCCGTGCCCGGGACGCTACAGGGCCGTGTTCTGTCATGTGTGAACGAGCCCGTGCCCGGATATAGATATGTGTGAACTAGTAAAGGAGTATCCACACATAGTGTTCCGTCAGGGATTCAAAAAAATATCGGTACATACATTTTATATGAATCGTTCACACATGTCCGAGCCGGAGTAAAAATCTAACGTCCCGGGCACGTCCCTGATATGTGTGGATACTCCTTAAAACAAACTTATCCCCAGAAGAACATAATAATACGGAAAAGGACCATTGTAATGATTTAAAGTTAAGTCTATCCTACATACATACATACTAGCAAGGTGGACAAATCCGAGTAGTAAGAATCAAACAGATAATATTTTAGAAAGGCTGTTTGATAAGGTTTAAAATTCGATTGATAATGTTATTATATAATTTAAAGATAAATACACTTTATCTTGATGTTGATTACCTACCATTTATGCTTCGTCCAAGAAAAAAAATTCCTTATAAATAATTTAAATGCCAGATCAATATAGGCTACTGCACTTTATGTTATCACTGCACTTATCAATTAAAAATGTTCTTAAAATCAGACACAAGGTACAAAACACACATTAATTTAAATTAATCCTATGAAGAATTATTTTATAAATGTAGGTAGGGTACTCTAATTATCAAAAAATGTTTAGCATCCATCATTATCAATACTATTCCTACAATTCACATTAGCGCAAAAAAAATGTTAAAATAAGGGCTCTAATTCCAAAAGCCTTTGCTTTACGAAAATACCGCGTAAAACGTAATTATATTTTTTATATGCTAAAAGTCAACACAAACTAAATTTATTTTCTCACCATTCTTAATGATGGCCGATGGCCAAATGCTTCATGGCAACACCTATTTAATGAGTTAGTTATGCCAATATATTTTAATAATTTTCAAAACAATAAAAATGCCACTAATCTTTAATTGTTTACAACATTTTAATGTAACCCATATGTTTATAATATTCTTTTAAAAGAAACCATGATGTATTATAATCAGCAACATAAAACGAAAAGTTTTTGGAGATAAAACAAAATCTTTATAACAAGGAAATATCTTTCAGATACTAAATCCTAGTGCACCCCTGCTGAAGATTTAGTTGAAATTAGTATATAATATACTTCTTGTATATAAGTATATTATGAAAGAACTAACCCTGACCTTCTCATAACTTAAAAAAGTCAGAAATGGATGATTTGGAGAATTAGTATTTTTGAGTTTTGTGCAGTTTATTTTATTTTATTTTGATTTTAATCCTTAGTTTTCAATTTTATCCATGCAAAAAATCGTTTCAAAAAGAGGTAAGCATGTGGAATATAAATTTTTCATTATCTTAAAATACTATTTCAGCTTATAAATCATATTTGCCTATTTTTTGTTTACTTTTTATTAAGTAAACAAAATGGTGAATTATTTTCAATCATGTACATATTTCAAAACTTTAAAATCAATAATTTAATAATATCAAGAAAAAAGTTCGTTAAAGTCAACATAAACTTGTTTGCGATAACGTTTCCGTCAACACCACAATCCATCTCTAGTCCAGTGAATGTAGGATTATTTTTTAAAAAAAATCCATAAAAGTTGAATTTTTATGATAGTTAAAGGAGCATAAAAGTACGCTTACCACAAAATCTAATTCATTTTTCAAAATAAAAAGTGATTATCAATCAAGATTGAAATTCTCTAGAGGAAGTCACATGACTTGTTTTGTACTATCAACGGTTTTTTAATTAGAGTTTCAATCTTTCTTAAAATGTACTCTATTGAAAATCAACACTTTTCTATCCCACACGGAGCTGTAGTTGGCGCATTTTTTTTTAATTTGGGATCCCCAATAGGCCTTGCCTAATCCACAACAATTAACAATCTCCTGTTGCTTTTTATCAGACTCCCTCAGAGAATCCTCGCCTTCCTCAGTAATTGCATCACTATATTCTACATTTTCTGCTGTTTCACTGGATGGATCTGCATCCTTATTAAAAGCGGAGTCGATGTCTATTTGTCCAATCTTGACCATTAAAGAGAATTTCCCACGTCGAATTCAGGATAAGATAAAACAACTACCGTCTTAAATGAACTTGCAAAATATCACTGTGTCTAGCAATTGATCCGAAGCAAGAAGAAAAGGCTTCGGACTGGCTCCATTGAGAATTGAGTTTCTTTGAGAATTATCCATCCTCCTCTTCGAGATTGATATTATTCTCAAGGTTTTTTGGCCCTGCAAATATATTCGAAATACCCTAAATGTTGGGATGCATTGTATCTAGGTGGTGCCTTGGGTAATTTTACGGTATTTTAAACGGTACAATAAAGGAATAATATCAACTTACTCATTCGTATCATTTATTCTGCACACCATAGCAATTACGCTGGGTAACCAAACCATGACCCATTCTCCTCATTTAGCGCAACTATTTACAATAATTATTTCTCATGAAGTTTGTTGTGATTTGAAAATCTTTGCGCAATCTTTTACGTTCGGGGTATACTGGTAACTGACAATATTTAATTGCTGAATGCTCCGTGTACCTACGACAATTTCCGCCCAACAAGTACCCTCACATCAACCCAACAAGTGTCCTGACATGCTTTCTATCCCGCCGCAAACACCCTACTTGCCAAATGGGTGGGTGACCCAATACCTGGTTTAGGACCAATGAATACATTATAATTGGGGAATGCCCATCCTGGCAGAATGCCTATATCAGGATAAAGCATAATTCTACTGGGTGCGCCCGGTGCCCAGAGAAGATCGTTAAATGACAGTGCAAAACTACCCACTGCCATGCAGCGCTCGAAATAATAAATTTACATCTTGGCTTGGTAGGTTTTGAAGGGTGTAAGCCCCATTCACCTACTGCATTCATTCTCTTCCTTTTCCCTGGGGATTGCCCAGCAACCATTGCGAGTTAACAGCGTCGCCACTTGAAGGTCGTAGTGGGAGATTGGGAGTAAAATGCGGGAGGCGTCGTATCCGAGGATCCGCCATCAGGTTGCATCAACATGGCTTCAACCAACAAACTGCCTTTGAAGCATTTATTAGGCAATGATTATTGCTGAGATTGAAGGAACTGGTCTATGCTAGCAGAGCTTTAAGTATCTCGCAACAATACAACAACTTACAAATGACATTACCAGAAAATGCTGCCTTTTTTTTATCTCCATCTTTTACTGCCTCTGCTTGTGGACTCCAAGCAGGGACATACGAGCGCCAGAATCTGGAGTGAAATGGCCAGGTTCAATAAAAATACTCGGGTTCGAGGAATATCTAATCGGACAACTTTTTGTTTGCCTTTTTTTGTCTCTCTAAACATGGTTGACAAAGAAACGCGTCGAAGTACTACTTGACTTCGGCGATCAAATGAGAATCCGTCTATTGATTTAGTATACTATTTATTGCGCTCGAAATTACCATCTATGGGCAGCACAGCCTGAGGCCCCACCTATTTATTTTGTAATCCTTATACAACATTATTCGAAATTTGAAACATTTTCCAATTCCTCCCCACATCGCGAGAAGCTTTGTTTAAAGGAGTCCGACTATTCGTTCGACTGTTTCGAAGTCACCTTGATTGCGGTTTCTTTATTTGGTTTAAGATCTAACTAAGTACATCTTGTCATTAGATGTATTGGGAACTGGTATACACCCATATTTTTTTGATTTTATTGAAATACATAATACTTTTCTTCTCTTCTAATTAGATTTGAACCTGATTTCTGTTTCCATTTTTATTAACAAAGAAACAACATAAATTTACATATTCTCATTTTTTATGTACGAGTAATTCTTTAGTTATCATAAACGTATATTTTGCTTGAAAATATCCAAGGCTGATAAAACATATCTTCAATACAATGATACAACGTATCAATAAATTCCAATGCAGTATATGTGCATTGTTTATAATATGAAATAAAAAAAAAAGATATTACTGAAAGAGTATCATATTTTTCCATTTTGTTTATAAATAAGAATCAGTAGTAAAAAGCATGCAGCTTTGTGCATATGAAAGTAACTTAAAAACTAATCAAGGGCTTTTATTAAAATTTCATAATAATTTGCGCATTTGTAATATTCACAGGTGTTTTTTTTTAATACAAAATTAAGTTGTAATAAAATTAATAAAATAAAAATGTTTTAGTTGCGTGATGATGTTCAGATCAATTATATAAATTTAATGAGATTACGTGTTATTGTTTAAAGAAAGGAGTGTGAAATAGTTCCTGAGAAGAATCGGAATATTGCTTTGAAATTGAATAAAGGTAAACTTAATGCAATAATCGATCAATTTGTGATATCAGTATTAAAACTTAAAATTTATATAACATACTTTCATCTACTTTAAAATTCAAAACAAAAGCAGCTTGTAAATTAATATATTAGAAATTCATCCTAATAAAGTAATAGCGTTTGGAAATTATTTTTAATGTATGTAGATTCGTTTGCTATAGTTAACAAATTAATTGTTTAGATTAGCCTTATAAATTTAGTTTTTAATAAGAAGTTGTGGATCACACTATTGTCGGAATATAATATCTCAATAATTACAATAAAGGGTTTTTTAAAAAACGTGTATTTCTTTGGAGATACTCCGGCCTATTCTGAACTCCGCTGGAATTGATTTCGCTGGAATTTTCATACATTGGTAGCTTACGATTGTATGAAAATTCCAACGCAATCGATTCCAGCGGAGTTCAGAATAGGCCTGACTTTCTTGTCCATATACCACCAATCCGAATATATTTTTTGACGTAGGAGTAAGATACCCATTCTTAAAAGTAGTGTAGCATTGAAAATACTTACTCTATTCAAATGTCACGTCTTGTTGCAATGTCTTGCAGTAAGCTTAGTAAGAGATACCCTGAAAATCTACGTACTCTTGTTCAATTATAAATTTTTTGTTCCTATCTAGAAAGCTTTCTAAATAGGCAGTAGTCGAATGGGGCAATATTGTTTTCCTAAACCCAACTCAGATACTGAATTTTGAGAGATACTCTATGCTTCACATGCTTACCTAACTACTGCGCTTATGATCGTTTGGTAGATTCTTATTTTGGTTTTTTTTATGGATGTCTCTGGATTTCATTGTGGCGGCAGTGTGAAGTATGTTCTATTTGCAGCGTTTATTCTTCTTTACACGTCCATGATTCATCGTTGTCTTCACTGACTGGCGACTCCAGGTAGTTAAATTTATTTACCCGTTTCGGTTATATTCCGGTGTTATGGTTTCTCCTTCTTCTCTCCAGCCTCGACTGAATTAGAATCTTGCTCTTGTCTGCATTTTTTTTAATCCTATATATTAAGCCCCATCTTCTCCTGGGTATGGCACGGATCTGGCAAAGCAATTTATGTCGTCGGCATGTTCTGCCAACTGTTTGAGTTGTTAAGCAGGGTTGCGTTCGCGTCAATGTTTACTTTGAAGGACTCCGTAGGTTCTCCTCGTATTCTGACTGCACTCTATGTTTTCCATTGTCATTTTTGTCTACATATTTGTACATCCCCTAACTAAGGGCTAGCATTGTCGCTCACTTTTTAGCCTGCGATGCTGTGTGGAAACGAAGTGGACAGACTGGGTGGAAGCGATATTTTTCTATATTAACATTTCATTTGATCTCCGAATTACGTTAAGCTTTGCTTAAGGATGAACCAAAGGCTGAGCAATACCTGCGACTGGGTGAAAGCCGACTAACCAACCAAAACCAGCAAGGATGTAAAGGGAAATCACGAAAGCCCTTTCAATAGACTTTTGTTGTCTGCAGTAGGCTTTTGTTGTCTGCAGTACGCTATCGTCTCTTGTGGAATTTATATGTACTCATAAAAAATAAGAATCATTTTCTTTAATTATGTAGATAATTCGAAATGTTTGAGGAAAATTACTAATTTATAAAGAAATTTTCACAACCATCTATAATATACTAATTTACTGCTTTCAGACAAATTCTTCTTACAACTTACTAATGACAGGGTTTAAGTAGTTTCTTCCAACGTATATTTTCCAATATAAATATTTCATATATAAAAGTATTCATAAAATATATCTAACAACAACTTAGTTAGTCTTAGCTTATAGTAATTTCAACAAAATAATAATATTTAAAAAAACGTTTCTATTTTATATTAATTCATTAAAAAATTTCCAAATTTTTTGCCAGATATCCTCCAAATGTTTCACGCTAGATCCCCTTTCAATGTACTTCCAATGCATAGCAAAAATCCCGATGAATCTTCGAGCAGTAGCAATTTATCAGGTTTTGTATTATGTCTAGATTTTATAACTTAATAATTTCATAAAACTAGTTTAGATTAACATTATAAAAAAAAATCTTTTAAACGAAAATTTTTGTTTCAATAAAACATTTTTAAGATCTTTCATTACGTGAAATCTCGAGTGATTCATCAAAACTGTGCGAATCCGACTGCTCCATGTGCAATGCTCAAAGTAATTTTGGTATTTTATATTAAAACTTTACACAAAAATCAGGAAAATATCTATCAATATGAATATATTTTTAAAATCAGGAAAAGATGAAGAATTTAAGCTGGATAACATTAATACTTCAGATGCCAGTACCACCACCAATGATGAAAAGACACAATTTCTACATAATCTCAACAAACATCAGGAATGTTATATTCCTTTACAATATCAACGAGAATATAGGATAAAAAATGTGTGGTATAAAAATTTTGCATCACAATTTGAAGATTTATTATGCCTAAAGGAAATCTACATTGCTGTTTATGGTAAATTCGGGATTAACTTACAGATCGGATCAATGGAATATTATAAGGCAGCAGAAAATTATGCATTATTTGATATAATTCCTGATTAGGTCAAGTAATGTAACACACTTGATATCTTTTTTGAAACGATTTAAAAATTTTATTTTATAATTTTCAAGTTTGTTTTATGTATTAGTTTTTTTATTAGTTTTTCTTTAAGTTATCTTTAGTTTAGATCTATTCTATTTTTTATTTCAGTTTTTTTTTCAATAAACATAAGCATCCTATTTTATAAAAAATTTGACTTTTTTTATGTTTTCAAAGGATTTATTATACATGTTCTATCTTAATTTCGGACTATCCTATTTACATACTGAAACAACAAAGATTACTGTTTCAACAGGTCTATTTCATTGGCTGGAATTTTCATACAACGTGTGCTACTAATGTAAGAAAATTCCAGCGGAATCAATTCAAGCGGAGTTCAGAATAGGCCTGCATGTCATTGTTCGACTGCTCAGTTGTTGTTGATTTGCTAGAATGGTCCCGTGACTTTTAATATCCACATAATAAAAATGATTGCCTACTTACTTAGTTATGTTCCTTTAATCCCTAATGGGTCATAGCGCAGAAACAGTTGCTCTCCAGCGGACTCTGTTTTGTGCGACATCTCTCAGCTCTACCCAGGGTGTCCCATTTGCTGCAGCCTCTGCTAATAGGGTTCTCCTTCATTCGAGTATACGTAGTTTCAAAACTTCTGAACAATTCAACGGACAATCTGCTCTAATTATATTATGTCGACCGTAAAAACAAGACGAGCACAACATGTTTTAAAACTATAATTTTTATATTTCAAAGTTATCCCTATCAGGAATATCGCATACCTTTCGGTTTTCCATATCATTCAAATTTGCCGCCAATTTATTTATAAAAATCTAAGCAAGCTATTCCTTTTTTGTTTCCAGGGGGAAATAAGACATTTTATACTATATTAAAAAAATGTTTTAAAACATAAAAAAATTTATGAAATAATCTACCAATTAATAATATTTGGTATAAAAAACTATAAAGATACTTTATAATATATGTAAAATGACTTCAGTTAATTTTAATAATTGTGAATCTTGTTGGGTGCATAAATTTAAAGAAATGTTTCAAGCATTAAATGGTAAGTACAAATATTTGTTGATTCTTGTAGTAATTTGAAGTATAATACATAATTTTAAATATAGAATCATGTATGAGGGAGGAATTAAAATTCATATATATGTACTTATGTATATACTAGCTATAAAGCGAAACTAACATTCATGCTTTCGTGCTAACAGCAAATGTGTTCATATTACTTACGACGTCTTCATTGCACTTAACATCTAACTCTTTGTAAGTAGTTAATTAGGTTGATACAAAGTTCATTCGTTTTTCGTTCAAAATTGATCGAAAATTTAACATTTCATCTTCATCGAGCATTTTTGTGCTGTCGATATCAATAGGCTATATTAAGATATGCAGGTGTCTTCCTGGAGATACTGGTTTCGAATACCACTTAGAAAAGCGGTGCGCTCTCTTCCCACTTTTCTGGTCTGGTTCTTATTTCTCCATACCTTCCTTGTTCATCTTTCTATTTTCCTTTGACTTGAGCTTGCTATAAGACATTTTAGGAGTCTAGGTTAGGTTAGGTGTAAGATTGCCTTCAATGGGACTAGAGGTCCAATTGGCCGTTTTGATGCCACAACCTCGTGTAGCTTAAGTGATTTTTTGGTCGACAGTGGCGGGTGTCTAAAGCCATCCTTTGGAGCGTCTCAGCGATTTGGCCTCCTTTGAAGTCGTTTAGAATTGTGCGCTGCCTTTCTTTATCTGTAGCCGGGAATTTGCCCAGGAAGTGAAGAAATGTTTCGAACGAACCAGAGGTCTCCCCGTACCTACGCAACACATGTGCCGGATACCCAGCTTGGCTGCGTGGTCCCCTATGGGCCACTGTCCCGTAATGATTCCCGTAATTCTGTCTTTTTGGAGTTGGTTGGTTTTTGGTCTGTGTCGATTATTCTTTCTTAAGCCGGCTCTACACGATGCGGTGAATGTTTCATTCGAATATTGGCTTCCAACGTTTGAGTCAGCACCAGCAGCCCGAACCTGTCCAAATACGAACGTTGGGCGCTTGACATTGGACATTCGTAGTTCGATCATTGGCTACACGATGCGTCCTACCATCAAGCGTCCAACGTTGAGGGGTGTTCATATCATCGTGTAGAGGCGGTTTTAGTTATAAGTGGTCCAAGTCGACCTAGAGATAGCACAGGTCTCCTGTGATCTCCACATCTGGCTGGTTAGCAGCAGATGATAGTCAAAAATTACTTTTTCGACTCCGCCTATTGGACTGCCGAATATATCAGTCCGAGACCGGTTCTACTCGTTCAACTTTAACACTTTTTTCTCTTTCGTCCGCATGCAACTTGCGAAAGGGATAATCTTACTCCTTTCACAATTGCCGCAATTGCAATTGTTGATTCGTTGCCTCCAAGAATTTTAACCGAGTTGTTCTATGCCGATCATTTTCGATCAGTGCCAAGAGTTTGTCACATCTTCCTTAACCAGCCACCCAGGATGGTGCACCTCTAAGCTAAAACAAATTATGCTCAAGAAACTGTTTAAATTAGTTACTGTCCGTGCAATCATTAAGAGCAGATCGTGCATTCCTCCAGCGTTCACTTCCATGATTGTAGATCTCCTCTTCTTTTGTTAGGGCGTCCTGCTCTTCGTTTTCCTGGCGGTACTTTCCCCAGCACTATCTTTGCCGGGTTCCTCGTTCGCCATAACCAATCTATCGTAGTCTTTTTTATTTTAATCGCTTTGACAACATTTGGAAATTGAGTGCCTTCATACAACTGTGAGTTTTATCTTTTCCTCCAAATGCCATCCACCTGTATTTTCTTGTAAATCGAACGAAGGATTTTTTCTTTCGAATCTTCCAATGCAACGCCTGCGTTCTTCAATGAACACACTTCCGAACCATATAGTAAGACGGGCCTTATTAGTGCTGTGTCCAGTTTCAATTTTGTTTTCCTTGATTTGTATATTTCTCGACGTCATGTGTTTGCGTAGAGTCTACCAAAGTAGCATTAGTAGCCAAAGTAGCCGTAGACCAAAGTAGCATTTATTAGCCGGTGTTATTTTGCCTTCTGATTTCTGCCGATGTATCATTGTCTTTTGTTATAATCGTCCCTAGGTATAAAAACTCGCCTACTGCTTCTACATTATAGGTGTTTATCGTTCTTGCTTTTTGGTTTATTTCTAAACCGATTTTCTGCGGCTTGCTCAAGTGCTACAAAGCTTCGTACTGATCTTCCAAGGATAGAAATATCGCTACTATCATAGCGACTGTTCCACCGAAATAAACGCACTCCTGCCTCCACGGCAATCTTATGCCCGCAACACCAGATTAGCCCATTCATTTCATTCCCTCCACCTGCAACCCCCCTTTTACGCACTCTACTAACGATAGTAATTGGTTTCTAAATAGAACAACTGGACTGTGGAACAACCTTTCGCAGTCAGTATTTCCGAACTCCTACAACATTCAAACGCAGGGTTCATCGCCACCTCCTTCAACACCCTCGCGAACCCTCATAACCCTTAACCTATTCCTCTCCCTACTAAGCTTAATGCTAGACATTTCACTATGACGTGACAAACAACATAACGGACTGGTAGTACAAAGGGTGACCCGTGAGCTTAGAACTGCCACATAAAAAAAGGTTTATATTTGCAACGTATTTCTTCCGCTTTTTCTAGGGCCATGTTGAATAACAAGTAGGAGAGTGCGTCCCCTTCCCCTATTTCCTCTATTTGATTAAAATTGTATCTTTGCATTACTTTAACATGGCGTTATGCTCGTATTGGTGGGACATTTGCTTAAACACATTCATTTTATAATCAACATTCATAGTCATCTTTCTTTTTTATTTTGTAAACCATTTGTATCATACTTTTTATTTAAAAAAAACATCATGCATTTGCATTTTTTTCAGAGCCCGATCCCTTTATATTTACTGATAGTTCAATTTGTCTATATTGTGACAATAAAACAAAAATTCCGACTATGATAAAAAACGAAATTTCAGCTGCTATAAAATACATACCGATAAAAATAATAGGTGAATGGACAGGCCTTTCAAAATGGCAAATAGAAAAAATTTTAGATGCTAAGAAAACCCAAGATTATGCTATTGAACGCCTTGCGTGTAAAGAACTATTTAATAAAGCATCTTCTGTTAGTGAAGGTAAATTACTCTTATTTTAAATTAAATATAAAATTACAAGTGCATTTTTTGTTCTTACTTTTATAGAAGCACTATCAAGTGTTGAAGTAACATCACAAATTCTAAGTGATATAACTGATTCTCCGCCACCAGCAAGAATATTTTATGAACCATATGAAATATCGAAAGCTTTACATTATCCAAATATTATACCTCCACCTGGGTTTTCTGATTTTAAAATCAAAAAGAAAAACATTTGGAGTACAGGATTAGCGGATGAGATTTCTTTATGGCCATCAATTGATCATGAAATGTATGCAAGTCGAAATACCGAACAAGGTGGAAGTATTACTAAAGAAGAATTTTCATTTAAATCTTGTAGAGAAGTAGAAAATATCTGCCGTTTAAAGGATCCTTATTTGTTAGCAGTTAATACTGCATTATTTGGTAATCAATATGTAGATTTGCCTAAAGAAGGATCAGATGAGTACTATGAGGCTGCAGAAAAATATGCTCTATATGGAGTATCGTTATGTAATGTTGGTAGTGCAACTGGTACGTTAATAGAACCAATCTCGGCAAGAGTAGATATATCTTTAAGTCATGATAATTCAGCTGATCAAACTCAAACTAAAACCTATAATAGACCATTTACAGGACCTATTAGTAATATAGATATATCAGATGCTAAAATCAAAAATCATCCAGCCATATCTACTACACCTCAATCAGTAAATAATCCTAAAAATATAATTCCCTTTCCGCTCCTGTATACAAGTCCTGTTAATCAAATTCAGCCCGGATTAATTGCAGCAAATCAGAAAAACAAACAAGGAGCCGTTCCCAAGTATTCACCAAAAGCAACTGCAAATTTTTTAACGCCACAGCAACAAATCTTACTACAGGCTGCTATGCAGAAAAATAGACAACCCCAAGGCTATACATATAATAATACTCTATTTCCACAAACTGTAGCCTTCCCACAGCCATTAATTTATGCTAATCCTTTATTAACACATCCATATCTAAGTGCTTGCTTTAAAGAGACTCATGTTAATACTTCTATAATCCAACAGCAGCAATATAATTTTTTTGGTGCTGGTGCATATGAAATGTTGGTCTATGCTCATATGCTTCAGCAAACTCAAACGGTTGTTTCAAAAAATAAAACTGGTGCTAGAAATACGATTGATTTAAGTAGACCAACTAGTCCAACGTTTTTTCAAGCAAATCAAGGGAATTTAGCAAATTTTTTATCAAGAAATCCGAACAATCAACGTCCAACTTTACAAAGGAGTTTAAGTGCCGATATGTCGCCAGCAACAAAAATTGAAGAATCCTTATTATCTGCTAGTAAAAATTCCGAAATGGGTAGTCCAAATTACTTTTTACAAAATAAAGAGGAATAAATATAGTGTAAAAAAAATGTTGTGTTAACGAAAACCAGTTATTGTGTTTTGTTGTTTTTGTAATGTGAATATATAATTTTTTTCTAAGTTGAAAGAGATGGATTTTGTTATAATTTTTTAGGAGGATTCGCTACGATTATTTAACTAGTAGTGATAAAATTATTCATTGCAAGAAGGTGATATCATTCGATTCTTAAGAGATTTAAATTAAAGTCTTTTAGTTATAGGCGTTAGTAGAAAAATTACTTTAAAGTGCACTAGATTTCAGAAACAAATGCTGTTCTAATAAACCATTTAGCATAGCATAAAACGACCGACCGACCATTCTTGTGAAAACTGGAACAGGACGGAGAAGCATTCAAAATTCAGTCTGACAAGTTTATTAACAAAAATTGTTAGCCAGACAAGTTGTAATAGATAGAAGAGATCTTAAACTTTATTTAAAAAAAAATTAAGGTGTTATGTTGTGCAGTTTTATAAAAAAATAATTTATAACGTCAGAAGCTAAATTAACAGAAATTGTCAGCCACACCAATTTTTTCAAAAATGGTTCATTATTTACTACAAATTGTATAAATTACAAGCAGGTGTTTTAGAAAAACAAATCATTTTTTTAGCTATATTCAAAAATTCATAAAAAATAACAACAAATTTTTACTAGTCTGGCGGGCGTAACATGTTTTTTTACATGTTTTTTAGCCATTCTCACTTTATAATTTTGAGGTGTTCGATGGGGTAGCTTTTTTGCGATGGGAGCTTAGACTATATGTCCTTTGCTGCCTCTTTTAATTTGACATAAACTATTTTTTTGTCAATAACGACCTTTTCACGATTCTCACGTCATCTGCATATACAAGTAATTGTACAGAGTGTGTTACTATTTACGCACAGGACTGACGTTTTCCTTATTACCAATTCTAGGGCGAGGCTGAAAAGCATTGGGGTCCATCCATCCCCTTATCTAAGACATTGCCATACTTCGAACTTTTCTCTTACTGCATTTTGGACCTTTACTTTCGCCAGTGAGTTATTTTGCGCGTTTGATCAGTCATACTCGCATTGAGGAAACTCTTAATACCGAAAAGATCTTGCACAGCCTCTCTGTCTGTTGAAAGTCGACAAATATTTGGTATATGTGTAGGGCCCAATACACGAGCGCTCCATCCGACCACGCCACACCAAAACAACAACAATTTGTATGCACTCGAAATTTTGAGTGCATACTCTTGTTGTTTTGGCGTGGCGTGGTCGGGTGGAGCGCTCGTGTAGTGGGCCCTTATATCTACATTACTTTCCCAGGTTTTCTCTAGAATTTGCTTTAAGATCAGCAGCTGGTCCAATGTTGACCTGTGCTATAGGTTCTAATATTTGTTTCACAAGAGTTGTGAAGGTTTTCTAGCTGGTGCTGAGGAGGGGTTAGGTGCCTCTGTAATTTTTACATGTCCATTTATCCCCTTTCTTGTATATTGGACATAAAATCGGTTTCTTGCAGCAGATTCTTCCTCACAGATGTTGTATAAGAGTTCGTGGAAGGTTTTGAGAGTTGCGGTCCTTCCTGTAACAACTCAACTTGTAGATTTTGGCTCCTTGCAGGCACATACCCACATAAAAATAACAAGCTAATCCTAAGATGTTCCAGTTAGTCTTCCGTTTTAAAGCACGCAAATTATAGAATACTGAAACTCACGGTTTTTTTTATTTTTATGGACGAATAAATATGCCTGGATTATAAGAGTTCTTTACAAGTTCATTTTGTACAACCATTATACTATCCTGGTCTCCCCGAAATAGTTTTCCTGCCAACTACAAACACATAACTTTGGCCATAATCCACCTGTTAGATAACATAAACCTTTATTCCCCTTAAAAATGTTTCTTAGCAACCAGTCGTTGCACAACTACCAAAAGGAGTTTTGATCCTGTCACAAGTAATGTCCTAATAAATAATTTTATCATAAAAAAATATGATAAGACGTGGAAAGCTTGCCTTTTTACCGGAAAGAGATTCCAGAGTGAAAATAATGAATGAAAGGATAACCATAACAGAAAAACATTTTGGTGAACTTTGCAGTGTTATTGCTGCTTATACTAGAAAACTTGGAAGGTCACATTTATTGAATTTTATTCTTGTGTGTTTTGTAATAAATATTTAATAAAATATATGTTTAGATTTCGAGATAAACATGATGAATTGGCCAAGGTTTTGCAGTTATTTTCGGAGGAAGAAATGGTTAATAGGACTTTAGGTTTCGGCATTGAAAGTTTCTCGAAAGCAATAACAATATTGGCGGATTACATGGATTTAGAAGTGCATAGGATTGAATTGAAGGTAAAAATATTTCTGTTGATTTAAAAATATATTTATACAATTCTCTTAATAGATTGTAAGTGAATTAGCCCAGTATGGTACAATATGTCGAAATACACGAGAGGTCCTTCGAACCGCTGTTTCGGCTCGAGATAAAGAAGTACATCGACAGAAACAACTGATAGAAATTAAGACGAAATTTGCAGGAAATACGGTAGAATATTTTTATTTAACAAAACGAATATGAAAGATATATGTATTTCCTTTAAATAAGACCGCAACAGATTCTGAACTTTTGAAAGCTAAATTAGAAGTTAATAAATCCAACAAAGAAATTGACGAAATAATAGATAATTTTGAGAAAACAAAACTAAAAGACATGAAGGGACTTCTTCTGGATTTTATCGCAATACAACTGAAACAGTACGCTAAAGCTATAGAAGTGTTATCCGCAGCTTATTATGATATGTCTGCAATTGACGAGAAATCTGATTTTCAGGTATACATAAATGTATCATTAATCGTTCTTGCAATACTTGAAATATGAACGTTAATTTGTTAGGATTTTAAAAAGCTGGTTAAAAACAAACCAAAATCTCAACATATTTTTAATGTACGGTCACAATCAGTCGACAGTCTTGCTACATCGAAATTATCGGGTGCTGGTAAACCACGTCGGGAACGTCTTTCTTTAAGCACGAAGGATTTAACAACTACTGTAACTGAAGAGGATGAGGTTTTTAATTATATCGAAACGTACTTGAACATATTGTTCATCATATATATCTACTTCCAGGAAGAAGACGAACAATCAGAAGCTGCTGAGGACAACACTGAAGAAAGTACAGAGAAATCAAATGAAGATTCATTACAAACAGATGGCGAAGAAAGTGACTCTCATACTGATGATATAAAACCAGCTCCTCGCTCGCATGTAAGGTATCGTCTTCAAAATTAATATAAACACCTGACAACCAAGAATTTGTGTAACCATAGTTTTATCTATTTAACAAATAAACAAAGCGATCAATAAATACTACGAACTTGTTTAATGAGGGGTCAATTAAAAAACATGATTTTTCATTATTTCATCACGTGTACACAATTTTATTTATTCATTTTTACAACAAAAAAAATTAATACAATACCACCAAAGACTTTTGGGGGGGAAAATATTTCGTATTCAAAAGATGGTTTTTATCTGCTTTGGGGGGTGTGTTCTTGTGCCTTATTAAATATATTAAATTATACTTATTATAAAATGATAAAACATTTTGTGATTAGACTTCTAGTTGCATTCCTAGTATCCCTCCTCCTTAATTATCTTAATTTGGGTACCCATTCACTTATCAGGTCCTTCCACACCAGCTTGAGTCATAAGATCAGCGATGCTCTTCTCTAGATCATCTATCCTATTACCCATATCATCGATGCGTGTTATAATTTGATCCGACATAGTTTGAAATTTATCTTGTACATTTTGAAGGAGATTTTGAACCTTAAAATATATTTATTTAAAGTAACACAAAAAAAAACGCAATTCGTTGTTTTGTCTACTTACGTATATCGTCAATTCCTGCATATTCTTTGGATCGGCGTTACTGTTTATAGAATAATTTTGTTCCAAATCACTATCGACTTCTGATTTCATGTCCGTCATATTTCTTGGTTTTATACTGCTACTAAATTTAGTAAAAAAAAGGATTGAGTTCGGCGAAACACCACAAAAGTCTCCCACAACAAGCAGAACCGTGACTTGACAGCTAAATGATGGGAAGGAGGTGGAATTCAAGTGTAGTACTTGGTATAAAGGTGGCTTGTTAAGCATTACCACGTCAACATGATTATAACAGATAAACAATCACTAGGCAACGGAAAATTTTATTCGTATTTTATTGATAAAAAAGCCCCTACAAGACTAGGAAGTATTTTTAAAATAGGTTAATACATACGTTTATTGATTTTTGCATATAAATACATATTTTATTACAAACATTAAACATTAGCATAATGTTTGTGATTATGGCTTATTTTATTCTGTCATGTACTTTGTTATCCAGAGCTGCGAATTGTTATGTTATATTAACTATATCAACAAATTCAGAACATAACAAATATTTAGCGTAATACAATAATAATTTTGAAAATTGCATTTAATATGAAAACATTGCGAAATTAAGCAAAAATTAAGCCAATTAAAAATTAAGCAAAATCTAGTTCAAAATTAATATATGGCAGCCCTAATAACAGAGTTGTCATAATTTTTAGGTTACGTTGTGTTTACAAAAAATTGTTTGAATGTGATCAAAAAGGGTCGAAAAAGTTATATTATTTAAAAATTATCTATTTAAATAGTTTTATTTAACTAATAACCTAATTATGGAGGATGATATTTTTAGTATTCGACTTCCAGAAGTTAAAAAGGATCTCTTTTATGGTATTATCGAATGTAATAAGCGCGGCTTAATACATAGCGCAAAGTGGCTAGCCGAACTAAATCATGGCTTAGGTGATATTGATGTGCCAGGAGATCTAAATCAGGATGTATCTTTAGGTATTTCCAATAAAGACTGCGATAATTATCATTTAGCCAAATCATACTTTGATACAAGAGAATACGATAGAGCTGCTTATTTTACAAGAAATTGCGATTCGCCGGTTCCAAAGTTTTTACATCTCTACTCAACTTACATGGCTAGAGAAAAGAAACGTTTAGATAACATGACAGATACATCTAATTTAAATGATAGCGGGCATGCTAAAGATTTATCAGAACTTTTATCTATACTTAAGGGCGAATATAGCCAAAGAAAGTTAGATGGTTATGGCCTTTACTTATATGGAATTGTTTTAAAGAAATTAGAGCTTACGCAAGCCGCTATTAATATATTTATGGAATCAATTCATGCAACACCATTGCTATGGGGATCGTGGATTGAATTAGCACCATTAATCTCAGATAAGGAGAAGCTAACGACTTTGAATCTTCCACATCATTGGATGAAGCATGTTTTTATGGGTCATGCTTTTATTGAATTGTATTTAAATGACGAAGGCCTAAAGCAGTTTGAGGATTTGCAGGCAATTGGCTTTCAAAAATGTGTTTATGTCACATCACAAATGGCATTGGCATACCATAATAAAAGAGGTAAGAAACTAATATAATTAGACGCGTACATAAATTAAACTGTATTTTTTTCAGATGTAGACAAAGCAATAGAAATATTTCAAGCATTGCAAGAAGTTGATCCTTATAGATTAGATAATTTAGATACGTTCTCGAATTTACTGTTTGTTAAAGAATTGAAGACTGAAATGGCTTCATTAGCGCATAAGGCTGTTGAAATAAATAAGTACAGACCGGAGACCTGCTGCGTAATAGGTAAGTGTTTATCTATTAATTTGTTTCTTGAGTAACACTTTATATCTTGATAATTTAGAATTACGAAAACGGAGGTATTATATAAATTGATTATATAAATACCTTCGTTTTCGGGGTCGTTCCGGGATTTATTGTTTACGATTTGTAATATTTGGGATGAATGGGTGCTTTACATTAACAACACAGCGAGACACTTTTAAATCCAAATAAAACCATAACAAGAGATCTGCTGCAAGCAGCTTGTACGGTTCCTCCGCAGAATCGGCAGCTACAATTAACTACCAGCCCCAATTGAGCCAATAACAGTAGCCCGTCAGTAGCTCCGCTATTCTTTTTAGCTCTCTCTTATTGAAATCGAAAAGTTTACCCGCTTTGCCTTTATCGACTAATGAATCTTTTAGCTTGACAAGCGGCCTGGGTCCTTGTCCAGTGCCGTGGCCAGACAATTGGGGGCCCTGTGCAAAAATTCAGCGATATGCCCCAGAGTCTTCAAAAAAACTTTTCGCTCGCTTTACTCGCCAAATTTCCTTCATAAACGCCCGTCCCCGCGACAGAATTATGGAAAATGGGCCTTATATAATGCCAGTCGCCGTCGTCGTTTGTGTTATGCGATTTCGTGTCGTATAGGCCATATGCTGATTTGTGTGGCCCATTCAATGAAGAAAAAATTCAAATAATGAATACAAATGATTTTTACTGCCAAAAAAATTTTCTCTCGCTTCGTTCGCGCGGCCCCAAACACGCGGGCCCTGTGCCGTTGCACACCGTGAACATATGCCAGCCGCGGCACTGTTCTTGTCCAGCTATGACGAATTAGCTGGTCGACCCAATTCCTGCTGGCCGATTTTGTGGCAGCTGGGTAAACTGCAGACGGACAATTTTTGGAAGATTTTTTTAAATTATAACAGAAACGATTTTTTTCCTGCGGCTTCATCGATCGCGCCAAAGATAACGTTGCCAAAGGCATCCTTGAAATCTACACCTCTCCAAATCTCATTAGCTGTGTTCCTTTTATACTCCGGAGTAAAATTAAAGGAACGCAAAATTTGTCGATGTGAGTAAAACCTATATAAACCTCTATGAGAGCATGAGTAGTTCCAAGTAAAAAAGAGTAAAAATTTGCAGAAAAGGAACACGGCTATTGTCACGTAGATGTAGATCATCCTGGCCGGCAGACAAATTGCCAGCAATGGAGTGGGTTCGCTGTAAGACCTTCTTTCTTATGCCGGTGTAAAATCTTCTCCTTCCTTTTGAGGAGAAAGGAAGAGAAGCTGATGGGTCGATAGGATTTTGCTTCCTTATACCTATAAGATAAAGACCACCCTAGCCTCTCTCCAACCCCTCGGAATATAGGACAGTGCAAAACTACCCCGGAATAGTGGCAGTGGCAGGATTTATATCATACCTTCCAATCCCAAGTCTTGGAAGACGAATTTTCTTCAAATTAATAACTACAACAAATATTTAACAAAATAAATATAATAAATGTAAAATTTCGAAGGTAATTACTACAGCATTCGTTGTGACCATCAAAAAGCGATAATCTACTTTCAACGAGCTTTAAAATTAAATCCGCAGTATTTATCAGCATGGACACTTATGGGTCACGAATTTATGGAATTAAAGAACACAAATGCTGCTATTCAAAGTTACAGAAAAGCAGTCGGTACGTTTTTCTTTTTAAAATATATTTTTGAGGCAACTATCTTTATATATTTACACGATTAGAGGTAAACAAACGAGATTATCGTGCTTGGTATGGCTTAGGACAATCATATGAAATTCTAAAAATGCATTACTATAGTCTATATTACTTCAAAATCGCCCACCAATTACGACCGTACGATAGCCGAATGTTAGTAGCCCTAGGAGAAACTTACGAAAAATTAGACAAAAGCGCAAATGCAATTAAATGCTATCAAAAAGCTTGCAACGTTGGTGACATTGAGGGTATTGCACTATTTAAACTGGCAAGCTTATACGAGAAACTAGGTGATATTGAAAATGCTGTGCCTGCCTACTTATCATATTGCATGGATGAAAGGGCTGCTGTTGATAAGAATTCTCTTTATCATGCCTATATGACACTAGGCAATTATTATGAAGGTAAAGGCAATTACGAGGAGGCTTCACATTTTGCATATAAATGTTTAGAATCAGATGAGGTTTGTTTTGTAATTATATTAATTATAAATTTTTTTTGTAGCAATTTTTATATTTACAGAGAAAATCTGAAGCGAAAGCACTATTGAAAATTATAGAAAATAAACGAGCAATGCGTCCGACATCTCCGAATTCTGTTGGTGAAGATATTGATTGCAACGAAGTGTGGATGGATGAAAGTGATATGGTTATAGAACAAATTGGTAATGAGAATTCTTGCTCTGCCGGACAGACAAGAGATGAGGATGTTCAAATTGACCCGGGAGAAGAAACAGAAGCTAATTCTATTTCAACAGTTTCTATGGACTAATAGAATGTAATTATATTAATTTTTATTTTAATAAAAATTCCTTATATTTATATAAGATATTTATTAATGAGTTTAGTTTTATTAATTTTAACTGCTTTATGTGAAACTGTATAGAAGCTAAAAGTAGTGAAATACATTAATAACAAAGCGTCGCCTGAATGCAATAGCAGTGCCTGCACATACAAAACTTCTCCGTGCATTTACACGGCAGCCCAATCTTTTCAAGGTAGATTTAGTACGAGGATGACTATTTTGAGTGCAATCACAAGTTGATAAACGATATCAAAGACATAACCAACTGGTTAAAAATGAATAGATTAAAACTAAATGAAGGAAAAACTAAACTTAGGGAAATAAATATGGATAGTAAAACGGAGATAGTAATAAACGGTAAAAAAGTAGAAAATGTTAAAAATATTAAATACTTAGGAGTAATAATTGACTCCGATTTAAAGTTCGATCAACATATTGACTATATTTGTAAAATAAATTGGCAAAAAGATAGTTTTTTTTTAAAAGGATCAGAAATAAAATGGATACCTTGACGGCAATTACTGTCTACAATACTATGATAAAACCCCACTTTGGATAGGCTTCAAAAACTGCAAAACAAGACAATGCGGAGTATCTTTAGATGCAATGGGCTTACACCAGTCAGGGTCATGTTTAATATCATGGTTAAACGTTAAACAAAGAATGGAATTAAATACACTCATTGCTATTTTTAAGATAATAAAAAGGAGATCAAAACGGTTGTTAACATTCCGATAATTGCTACACTGAGCGGGGAGTATGTAGGGGCATTTCAGGACACTGTACTCCCTACACTATACACGTAATACCCGTGATACACTACCAGAGATAAAGCGGTTTATCTCCGTTTTCTCATTTATCTTCCTCTTAAACGGCTTCTGAAATTGGTTTATCGTAAACCTGTTTCTGGAACTTGTTTAAAGGAAATAACCGCGTTTATCCATTTTACATTTCTAGTTGGTGTTGATTCTTATTATTTTTTGAGTTTAGTTGAAGTTGATCTTTAAAAGGATTGGAAACAAGTATTATAATTAATTGAAAATATTTTAAAGTAAGTTAATTGTAATTATATTTTATTTTTATGTTAATGTATGTCAATTATAATTATAGCAACAAAATCAAAATCAACAATTAGATCTTCCTCTGGTTCGCATTTGTAGAGCAGAGGAAAGAATAAAAATACTATCGAAGATGTTGTGCATGGTCATGACGGTACAACACAATGAAGTAATGATGAAAAAACATATGCGGAGAGCTATGCTGCACAAAAAAAGTGAATCAGTGCATTTCGCTTTATATAAGTATGTCTTTTGATTCCAGGAGACGTACAATGTGGTCACTGGTAATTATATTTTATTTTTACATACATTTAGTTTTAATTTTTTTTTATTTTCAGCATAGAAGTCTTACATACTGGGAATCTGAAATACATCTGAATGGAGATTCACCATTCAAAGAAAGTTTCAGAATGTCTCCCGAAACTACAAACAAAAAGGACAAACTCTGCTCGGCAACAGAAACACAAATGGCAAGTGAAATCCGTAAAATAAACCAGTTGCAGTGTGTCAGGGTACTGAATTTTTCCCAAGCTTGGAGAAAATAAACTGGTTTATCTCTGGTAGTGTGTCACGTGTATAACACTCGCATATTTTGAAGGCCAAGTATTCGGCCACAGGATTAGTAAGCGAGGATTTTTATTCTTCTATCTAAAGTCAAGAACAAAATAAGGTTCTTCGCAATAGGGTGTGGTGTTTTTTTATGTGATGGTGTCATCCTTTATGTTACCAGTTCGTCATGGTGCCATGTCTAGTAATAAGCTTAGATCGAAGGATAAGATAGGTTAAGGGTAGTCTGGAAGAAGCATGAGGAGGAGGCCGAGGTCCAAGGGTTATCATGGAAAATTAAAAAACTTATTACTGAAAAGCAGTTTCATTTATTTTAATGACATGTTCTACATTTTCGTGTGTTTTTTTCTTATTGAAAATAATATTTTAACATTCCACAAACAGCATTTAACTCAATCGAAAGCAATTTCATAAGAAATAAACATGCTAATCTTTTGATAAGTTACTTAACACACTAAATTATTGCTTTAATCATTGCAAGTTCACTTTAATTATAACAATTCAATTCATCTTTACATAAAAACCATTACTAAATTTCTTAAAACAGAATTAATTCAGACTTCGAATATATATATATATATATATATAAATCTATAAGCATACGAGTATTAATAATGAATAAAATCTTACTAAGAACTAATTAGAAAGTATTTTTACAATATAATCAACAACACGAGCATCGCTTAGTATTGTCATATGATCTACCCCCGGAAGTTTCAATAAAGTAATATTTGGTTTCTGTACCGGTCTCCAATGCATACATGCTTCCAGAGATCGAATATTAACAGTACCATCACCATCGCCCATTATTAATTTTGGTGATTCACCAGCAATTGTGTCTTTTTTGTAGCTTAATCTGTTTTTAAAAGCAAATATTAAATTGTTTTTCTAATTGTTGGTGGATTTTTTGAATACCTTTCGACAGTTTGCATACCAGCTCCATATAAACAATGTAGTTCTACATCAGGTGGATTGAAATTTAGAACATACTTCATTGAATCTTTTCGCATGTCCCATCCGGTTGGGTAATCCAGGTCGCTGTAAATTGAAATAATCAAATCTTTACTGTAGGATTTATATATATATAAAACATACTCAAAAAATTCTTTAAGCTGATCGAGGGTGTAGGTACGCGAAGGTGTTTCTACTAAAATTTCATTGCTTTTCCAAAAATACGGAGATGGTAACAGCCATGATAATGATGGGGATGTAATTTGTTCTGCTCTCATGGTTTTTGAAATAAGTGCCAAGGCTCCTAGATCATCACCTAAATATTAAGATTTTTAGAAAATAAATAAACATTGTGAGCTGTAAACTCTACCCATAGCAAAAACTTTAATTGCTTTAACACTGCCAGCCCAAGCACCAGCTAGGCTGATAACTCGTGCAATGTGCTTCCTTTTCCAATCGCTTGATTGTTGCTGTAGTAAGATCAAAGTCATCGGGCTGCCCATGCTGTGTGTTATCAATGTCACTGGAGCATTGTTGTTTTGCTGATAAGTGTCTTCTACCAATTTTTTCATATCGATAAACCATTGCTTGTTTTCACCTAGAAGATTTTTATATAAAGAATATTCCGTTGATTATTTTTAAACTATTTTTTACTGGGTGCTTTGCGGAAATCATAGGGAGCTCCTCTTAATGAATGCTTTCTTTCATAGCCTAAATTAACAAGAGCATTTCCGATATCCTTAAAATATGATCCTGATGATGCACGGGTAGGATCAATCCATTCAACTACCTCAGGATCACCCCAGCCAGGAATACGTAGCTCTACGCCTGGGGAATTATGAGTTGTCCTTGTTACATTGTCATAGAATAGCTTCACATTATCAATCCAGCAATCAATCTCGAATGGTACTAGCAGCTCCATGTTTAACCAAGTATTATACCAATAATTTGTGGTCTTTTCACAAATATAATGAACAGCGGTTGACTTATTAAGTTTCGCCTCGATTTGACTTCCGCCATCGCCTGGAACTGAAGATAAAATAAAGCAATTTATTATATAATTAAGCGGTGTCTTTAATGGACAAACCAAAAATAACTGGAGATAAATGTGTGGAATTATCGTCTGGGGATCTACCGTCGATGAAGGCGACATACAGGACGATAGCAATTACACAGTTCAACCGCAGCTTCATCTTGTTCACTTTTAAAACCAAGAATTAGAAACAATCTGCTTCGACGTCGGGTGATTTTGAATTAATACATTCACGTCACTCTTGTGGTTATTTGCTAAAAATATTAAAATCACAATCAGCGCAAAAACCTCGTTATCATCATCGGTCGGCCTTTATCTGTATCTGACGCAGCAGCCTTGGCGAACTACATTACATTTTAGAGTTTACACATATTCTGCAAAATATATTCCAAAAATAGCATTTAAGTAGATGATGTTGGTGAACGATGGAGAGTACTATGGAGCGAATGAGATTAATTTCTAGAAATTATAGGCGCTCGAAAGATGGGACTTCACCGAATGTTTTCAGCGAAGTCTTTCAAGAGGTAAATAAAAAGAAAAGCTTGAACTGAGCAGCTGAGCTTGAAGTGGTTCGAGCCTCGAGCAAATCCGAATGCAGACAACTTCAGTTTATTGAGAAGAATTATTTTTTGTATTTCAATAATTTAGTCATTTATTTATTAAATTAAAAAACTAAATCCGTATTCCTACAAAAAGATTATCTATTTTTCTATCTAGATTTCCAAATAAATATTTTTAAGTTTATAGCATGTAATCACTTAAGAAGCTTAAAATTATGGATGTCATCGGGTGTCAGCAGACGTGCCACTTTTGACAAAAGGAGTCAATTTTCACGGACTTGTCAAAAGTCAATTTGATATTCGTCTCCTCATCATTAATTAATTATTTTCAATAAACCTTCAATTAGTTCTCCTAATTAACTAAAAATGACGGAGCTACTAATTGATCCAAATATAAGAGTATGGGTATTTTTACCCATAGTAGTTATAACCTTTCTAGTAGGAATTATTCGTCACTATGTTTCCATATTAATTTCATCTCAAAAAAAGGCGGAACTAACACAAATCCAAGATAGGTAAGGAATATTATTAATTATAACATAATTTCATTTATAAAACTAAAAAAAAAACATTTCCAGCCAAGCTATGATAAGAGCTAGATTACTACGAGAAAATGGAAAATATCTAACAGCCCATTCATTTGCAATGCGTCGTCACTACTTTAACAACGAGGAGACTGGATACTTTAAGACACAAAAACGGCCACCAGTTAGTCCAAATTCAACAGCAGTCCTATCTGATTTAGTTAAAGGTAACTTCATAAATGTCCTGCCAATGGTTATCATCGGTGGATGGATTAATTGGATGTTTTCCGGATTCGTAACAACAAAAGTCCCCTTCCCCCTAACATTACGTTTCAAACCAATGTTGCAACGTGGTGTTGAGCTAGCATCATTAGATGCTGCTTGGGTATCATCAGCTTCATGGTACTTTCTTAATGTTTTCGGCTTGCGTAGCATATATACATTGGTGTTAGGTGAAAATAATGCAGCTGATCAGACACAAGCTATGCAGGATCAAATGTCTGGGGCGGCAGTTGCAATGCCACAGGATCCTAAGGCAGCATTTAAGGCGGAATGGGAAGCATTGGAGATTACCGAATATCATAATGCTTTGAAGAATGTTGAGGCAGATTTATTGGCGAATATATCACCTAGTAATCATACAAATTCCATTTATAATCAAAATGATGGTTATCTTAAGAACTAGTTGAATTTTTGTTTTTTTTACTAAGATTAAATTTATTATTTTATTTTGTCTGTGTCACGTATTGGGATATAAAATAGAAACATTATAATAAAGATGGAACCAATATTTAAAAATTTGGTTTTAAATGTTTTCGAGATCTGGTTAAGGTTAGTTGCGAGTTTTAATGCATTTTTGGTTTATTCTAATAGGCTAATTGGGTCCAGGGTTTCCATAATGTAAATATCAACTCCGCCGCTCTCTATGTCTCAGGAATTATATAGACAGGAATGCATCTGCTCCATTGCTACTAAATCTATAAAGCCTATGGATCGCTGGTGACAGGATATGTGGCTTAAGGACGCGTAAATTTAATCTCTTTTACACCAAAGGAAAGGGAAAATCCAGAACAGCTATTCTGGTCAAAAATAATATAAGCACCTTTCTACTCTCTAAATTTAGTGATGGAGACCTTACTGTGGTCGACCTAGAGTTAAAACAAAAAAAAGTCAGGATGGCATCTTTCTATCTAGCCCACGATGATGAGTGCCCTCGACCTCCTATGGCTTTTCAGGGCCTGGTAAGATACACCGATGCTACCACGGCCCTGGTTATGGGAGGTGATGCAAATGCGCGCCATACACAATGGGGCAGCACGGACACACGATCCAGGTGAGGTTATTTTTAACTACCTACTAAGCATCAAATTTGCTATTTGTAGCAAAGGTAATGATCCCACCTTCGTTACCAGAAACAGAGAAGAAGTGCAGGACATTACCCTTGTCTCAGACTGCCACTCCGACCGAATACTGGTCTGGAAGGTCTTGAAGGAACACTCCTTCTCAGACCAAAGGTTTATAGAGTTTCAACTGCAAAACTCTAGGTCAATCCCCTTCTAAAATAAAAAAACTCAAAAATTTGGGTCACTATACCAGGCTTATCGCAAAAAACCTTGCCCTTAAGTCACCCTGTACTCCCAAAAACCGGGAAAAACTCGACAGCATTGTGGACATTTTCACAGAGCAATGCACTTACGCCATTAATAAAGCCTGTCCGAACAGACCGCACAAAGAGGCTTCCAAACCCCCATGGTCGTGTCGAGAACTTGAAACACTCCGAAAAGGGTTTTTGACCCCACCTGTTGATCTGCCAATCATCTCAAATTCCGAGCCCCGGAGAGAGAACCCCTGCTTGGCTAGGCAGTCGGTTTTCTCGCCCCAGTCTACGTTAGTATGCCCGGTAACCCAACCGAGAGTCACGTTGTGCGTTGTACTGAGCCTATCTAACTCGCCAGCTTGGAGCTCACCGTTTTATTTAAGCTTGCCTATCTATGAAAATCCAGTCCTTGTCTGGCAAGTCTTCAGGATCGCCAGCACTTCCGTTTGAAAGATACTAACGTGCAACGGGAGGTGCCAGGACAGTTTGACGTTTGGAGCCTCGTGGGGCATGTTCTACTGGTAAGATCATATTAGTATACAGGAGAAGTTTGGATGTGATTCTATACTAATAGCCGTGTTCCTTTTCTACTTTTAAGTACTCCGGAGTAAAAAATTAAAGGAACGCAAAATTTGTCGATATGAGTAAAACCTATGAATTTTCTGTGAGAGCAGGAGTAGTTCCAAGTAAATACGAGTAAAAAAGAGCAGAAAGGAACACGGCTAATGTCGGGTGGTATTATTGACTCAAGCTAGACGAAGGATTAACTAGTCCTTGCAGTCATATCCGAATCTTGGATCGTTTTCTCCAGGTCCAAGTAGAAAAAGAGACAGGTCAGACCCTCCCGTTGTCCATTTTAGATGTTTTTTTTCGAAATCCTTTCGATATCGCTAGCATGACGAGTGCTCATCACAGATATCTCAATGACATAGTTCTGTGCTTTCTAGCTTTTTCCATATAGCTATCATTTTTTCAGAAACCTTACCTTCTCTTTTAATAGAATAGGAGCTGGTTTGACAATCGTAGCCATTTTTTGGGGTGGCTTTCCCAAGAGCTACGTGGCGGTTTTTGGTATCTTTCCATTCCACTTTCTTTCAACTAAAGCTTGTTATCATACTTTGCACTTGGTTTTCCACATTAAAAAGGGACGATTGTTCATATCAGGGGAGGGAAGACCAAGACATCGTGCCATACGATGCTACTCATCTTGCTTCATGGGTGTAGATAAAAACTATAGCAATTCTTTTCGTCATATAATTTCATCAGAAATAATTGGAGTATATTTTTTATTGCTGATTTTTGTGGCTTGTGATATTTTTCTAGAAGTCTCGTCGCATTTCCCAATCCCACAAATAATTTCAAATTTCAATTGAAGAAAATAAATAAAACAAATTATATCCAAGAATTTTAAATAAATTTCTTTTATTTTTATGCTAAATTGATATTTGAAAAATTGTTTTTGAATTATTTTTTTTTTCATTTTTCGATAAATTTAAACTTGGTACAGTACTAAGTAAGTAAGATAAATCTTTCTGGCTTCAAGTGATATGCATGCTAATGTGAAAATTATGAAAAAACTATGAAACGTTTTTGTTGTTTTTACTTTCGGGTAAAACATCATTTTTTTTTATAAGCACAATACAAGTACTTCAAGAAAATTTATTTTTCAAAAAATTTTTAATTATATGCATTACACTCATTTTACGATAATATTTTTATTTATATACAAAAGTTTTACTAAAGCTATTTATTTCTTAAAAAATATAAAGTACAAAAAAACTCCTTGTTGGCCGCGTGCGCTACTTTAACTACACAACAAAAAAAATTTAATTAATTTTTTTCTAAATTTAAAAAAAAATGAGATTTTATAATTTTTTTTTATATTTTTTCGAATTGTTTTCGGTGTATCAAAGTTCATAAGAGTTTTTGTATGTTTTTACTTATTTAAAAATTCATATTTGTTTTTTTTATTTAATTTAGAACATCTACTAAAAAATGTTTAAAATGTTTTTAATTTATCCAAAAATAAGGAAAGATTAGGGATTATTACAAAAAACTTAGTGTTGAGTAAAATGCAGGGTGTTCAACTAGGCGCAATGGAATTTGAAACTTTAAAACTTTCTCTAGTAAGTCTAATTTAAAAACAAACTGCTGAAATTTTTAGATGGCCTGAAGCCTGTGTCGAAATGAAAGCATGTACAAAGTGGGTCGAGAGCATGTTGTTGTTTGCTGGCAATGCACCGCATTTTCATTTAGTAGGTATATTTAGTAGTATTTTTCTCCAAATATAACAAATATTCTAAATTGTTAGATCGTATGCTTAACTAGATATTTTAAAAAGAAAGCTATTTAGTAATCCGAATCAACTAGAAAATAATGTTACTCTTCGAGAGTCATTATATATATTAAAAAAGAAGCATGCTTGTCACTATTTCAAGGAACTAAATTCGGATATGATCTTCACAAGGAACATTCAGATACTAGCCTTCGCAGATGACATAGTCATAATTGGATGCAAAGCGCCAGATGTAAAGGAAACCTTGTCCAAAATTGTAGAAAGTTCAGCAAAGTTCAATCTACGAGTAAATGACACAAAAACAAAGTATATGATCGTATCAAAACGAAGACAACGATTAGGGCGAAGTATCAGCCTTGACGATCATAGTGTGGAAATTGTTGACAATTTTATCTATTTAGGGACAATGCTTAGAAAAACTAATCAATTTGAGATGCTAGTAACCCTTAGCCGAAGTCTTTTCATTTAAACAAAAAAAGGGCTTGACCGAATGTTATGAAATTTTTTTCAGAGCATGTTTGCGTTAATACGCGTCACTCAACGAAGTCGGTGTAATATTTGGTTCACGCATTATTGGATTGATTGTAACTTCGGTAATACGCTACGATTGGCACTTCAACGAAGTCGGTATCATTGTTGGTTCGCGCGAAATTGTGCGGGTACAAAAATCACTTATGTCATTTAATCAAAAAAACGACTTGATCGAATTTAATGAAAACCTTTCAGATCATATTTCGGTTAATACGCTTCGATCGGCACCTCAACGAAGTCGATATCTTTTTTGGTTCGCGCAGGAAAAAATGACCACATATGTACGTACGCCACACACACATATTTCTTCTCAAATTTTTGCTAAAAATGCTATTATTGGGGCCTTGCAAAATGAAAATACGTTGAAAATTACGATTTCGATTTTCGGAACGATTACAATAACTTCCCTATAAACTGGGAAGTTAACAATATACTGTTTGGGTGTTTTAAAGTGAACGTTCGTTTACGGAGTACTACCCAGCAGTAAATGATTGCATCTTCCTTCTTTATGGACATTTTTTAATCGTGATTTTGCAGGATCGAATGATTGTAAATGCTGATTTGTATACAACTATTTGTTTGATAAAAAAACCGAAATCGTTGCATGCGTGCTGAGCGAATTATGGCAGCTATTGAAGCATTTCGAAAAATTATTTCTATAGTTACACAACTCAGTGTGGAGTAAATGCTACAAAAATTGGTTTCTAGAAGGTTTTTATAAAATACCAAAAAGGTGTGCTGAAATATTCCTGAAAGAATTATTAGACCATGATTCGTTGGATATGGGTGAAAATGAAACGACATATTGTTCGATTATTGAAGAAGTTTCAAAGTTCCACAATAGAAGGAAGCTAAATTTAAAAGCGTCCTCTTTCGATGGTACAAAAATTCTTCAAAAGAGGCTAAATATCTAGGTATAATCCTGGATCACAAGATCTCCTCGAAAGTCCAGATTGAAAGAGTAACTGCCAAGGTAATTACATCTCTTCATATCAGCCAATTTGTAGGCAAAACCTGTGGCCTCATAACGAGGGGTGCTTTCAGTAATGCAGTTTGCGCATATTTGCTTTTGCATTAGTTGCATTATGCCGGATCCACACGTTTGCATTCGCAAATTCAAACGTGTGGATAAGGCGTTTGGCTTGGCTTGTGTAAGCTTGGCGACGCTTGTGGCCGATCCGGTCGAGTGTGGATAGGCTCGGTAAACCAAAGCAAACATTTTCAATTTGCAAACGCTTGCAAAGGAAGTTTGCGGCAAGCAAGTGTGATGCATCCACACGTTTGTTTTAAGAAAGTGTTTTCAATTTGCGAAAGCTTGCCAAGCCTTGACAAACGTGTGGATCCGTCATTAAAGCAAGCATACGTTTTCACAAACTTCATAAATGCAAACATGCGAAGCAAATGTGCGCAAGCTTTGCAAGTTTTTCGATAGCCTTGCGAACAAGTTTCATAGAACAAGATGACATTTCGATGTAAAATGTCAAAGTATTGGTTGACAACATAAAATGGATGAGGAGAATATTGATAGCGTGCGGAAATATAAATAGTGATAAATATTATTAATTTAATTTTCACTATGGCACGAAACAAGTTCACTAATGCATACTTGCATACATCCGCAAATGATTTTTCCGCAAGTGGATGCAGGTCCAATTTACGCATTTTGTGTATGCAAGTATGCTGAAAGCACCCGAGGCTAATGTTTTGGCTAGAAACGACAGCCATAAGGCTCATGATCATCTGCCTGTTGCATGGTCGGTCAAGACCAAATAGAAGGGCGCCGTGATTAAGCTGGCCAAAGTTCAAAGTCCGCTGCGGCTGTGGAAGCCCTATTGATCCTTCCTCGGCGTAAGCTAGTAGTGAAAAAGGAGGCCCGGAGAAGAGGGGAGGGCGCTGCGTATACCGAGGCTTTTCTCTTTTAAGCCAGGCGATCTTACCATTCGATTTTCAAGGAACTAAACTCGCATTGTTCGATACAATTCATGCCTCTCTGAACTTCTACACACCGTTTATGACGATTATCAGAGGTCGGTCAGAACCTCCTCTTTAAAGGAAACACGGCTGTATATCACATTTTCAAAACCCGATAATGGATTAGGGCTGGGCGCATATGACCCAAGGTGCAAAATATCCATGGCTCTGGGCACTACCTCCATTGTTATTATCTAAGCAGCATAGAGGTGGTCCTTAATTGTAACTGTTGGTTCTGTGGAGTATCTCATGGAACTGCGGAGCATTTGCAGCTCTTTGCTTCTAGGGAGATTTGGAATATGAATCCCAAATCAATTTTAGGGTACACCAAAAGCCTTACCCTAGAAGTGTTTTACGACGGCGTTGGCAGAATAGACCAAATTAAATATATAGAGGCGTGCCCGCAAAGAGTTCCCTTTACAACTTTTAATGTGCAAGATGCAGAAATTGAAGGAGTTAGAAACTTCAAAACAACTAAAAAGGGATCTTCATTACATTTGATTGATTATTAAAAATGATCTCACAATGAAAGCTTCTTTAGTCAAATAACCTCTCATATCTGACTTGACTTGAATTAAAAGTGTTATGAGCATTTCAGATTCCATTGCAGCTCTTGCTTCACCCTGCATTAATTTAGTTTTTGCAAAAATAATAAAGCTGCTGCAATATTCATTTTATTTTTGTTTCTTGTTTTTCTTTCTTTTGTTTAATTTTATCTTGAGAGACAGAACATCAATCTCTGTTCGTGTTTGTGCATGAAATTTGCTTAAACATTAGGCGCATTTATGTATATATATATATTTTTTATTTATTTATTTTTATTTTTTTTATTTATTTTCTTTTTCTACATTTCTAAATATGAATTGCTAACAGCCTGATATCTTTTTTCTCTTTATATTTTCTTTTAATAATTAGTTTATTTTTATTTTAATATATAAATTAAATTTACTCATTTTGGTTTTTTGGTAGTACAAAATGTAAACTTGGCGCATTTTGCACCATTTTCTTTTTTTTTATATATATATTTACGATATTTTATAAAAATTACTTATTCTCTATAAGAATTAAAAAAAGAACGAAATGAAATATTTTTTGTTTTATTAAATTATTTGTTTTTCCCCTTAAAATTTCCATATTGTGAGCGGAAATAATTTATTTTTTTTTATAACATATTTTATTACTTTCTTTGTTTTCTTGTATTTTTGTTTTTGTTAAATATTTTCTGTAAAAAGTGAGCAATGTTAATTGTTTTATTTTTATTTTTTTCGTTACGATTCTGCTTTTATTTTCTCATTCATTGTTTATTTTGGCAGTGGGCCTTTTTATTGATTGCTAGGCCTTTTTTCATTTTCAAATATCTCGTTTTCATTTTTAAATTATTACGCTATGACCGATGATTTTGTTTGTTTGTTTTTGTTTTAATCTTTGGATGGATTTTTATTTCAATCTCTCTGCTGCGTTGTTTTCATGATGATAATTGATTTTTTTTATCCTTATTTTTCTTTTTTTGTTATTATTAAATGAACTTACACGGCGTTTCGACTCACTCTCTATCGTTATAAAAAATTTGCACTTTTTTTAGGATCATTCCAACAAAACAAAAAATTGTTGGCCATGGTATTCATTACTATAATATTACATGTAAAAATTACATACACATTAACAAAAAAACTAAACAAAAAATGAACTAAGCATTCAAAAAATTAAATTTAAAGTTTAAAATTTAATAAATACAAGAAGCACCACATCTACAGTGTTTTTGCTCTATCGAGGAGATCACTGATGAATTTCTGTAATATGAAAATTTGATTTTAGAATATTTTTTTTTATTAAAATTGTGTATGTGTATTTTCTTACCGATATGTCTTGTTGAGGCCTTTTGCATTCTGATAATAAGGTCTGCATGTATAAAAAGAAAATATTTATTTATTTTGATTATAATTTTGGTTGCTTATGATTATAAAATTGCTCAATTAGCCTATCTATCGTGAAATTGAATCTATTATTTAAACTCATTCTCTTTTGCAAAATATACGACAACTGATGGTATATGAAAGATTGAATTGTTAAGGCCGTCCGTCGTCGTTCGATCCTCCAAATTTTGATCTTGACGTGTTCCTACTCTAGTCTACCATATCAATATTTTTTTCTTCATGTTGGACATTTTAACGGTAAGTAGATTTTGTCGATGCTGAAACTAACGAAGAGCAAAGAAGTATTGGTTTGAATAATGGAAATCGAATTATGAAACTAAGTCCGTTCAAATTAGTCAAATAATCGTTGCTTTGTGGAAAATCTTCCCACAGCTATGAGACCTGTAAAAAGTATTGGAGAGTGGTTTTTGTAAAATGAATGAATTTAGCAGTTTTTGGCCTTTCTCTCTATTTTGAGGAAAAACTATGCGTTTTGGTGAAAAAAAAATCAAGAGAGCAAAGTTGTAGACCCTAAAATTTCCTACAAGGTTTGTCTGCACTTTTTTTTCGTATTCCGCATAGTTTCGGCCGCGTTATGTTTTCCTTGTCCAATTTTATTGTATACAACTCTTTGTTGTATTTGCAATTTCTGAATGATTGAACAAATGCATTTAATGGATTTACCTCAAACGATTGTTGTCATTGCAAATCATGTTTCTAAATGTCGTTTGCTGATAGATTAGGTGCTACGATTCCTGTATAAGTGGTTTGTTCACAATTTCGAAACATTTGTTTTCAATCAAAATTAATGCTTCATTATATATTTCTGGTGTGAATTGAATTTCGTAGTTGCGAATTGTACGTAATCGATGTAAAATATCTCCACTCATGAAGCTATATTTTTCCCATAGGTCATTTTTATTTGAAGGGAAACTATGTAGTTAATATGATTGCAAACAAAGTACGTATTTGTTGTGGATGAGAATTATTTGATGCATCAGCATGTGACGTATCCCAATAAAGAGAGACTTGTTTTATTCTCATTTCATTAATATTAGCAACCATATATGATCACAACATAATATTGCATTCTGAATTGCTTCTTCGGGAATTGCAGCTACTTTATTGGATTATGGTAGAATAGCCCAATAAGCGATAAAATTATCATTGAATATGAAACATCAACGTGCAATATTTCAAAAAATGCAGAAATGGGTAAAGTACTCCAAACATGCAAACTCTTTGTATGAGATGAATGTACTATGTCAGACAAGAAATCTTTGGAAGAAACCTAATCGAACACTACAAGATTTAAGAGGGGAGTTGAACTACCCTTGCTCATTTTATTGTCAGGTGATTTTCTTCGAAGTCTACCTGTTATACTAAGATTAACGCCTGGTGATGAACTAAATACGTTCCTCAAAACTTTACGTTTATGGATATACGTACCTAAATTACCATTAACTCTAACTCTTAGCTCTAACTCACACGAACGACAGAGAGTCGTCGATTCCAACGACAAAAAAGTCGTCGTCGATTCCAACGACAAAAAAGTCGTCGTCTGTTGAGAGTAGCGAGTAGTATAGAAGCGCATAATAGCACTCACATGCGCGGCACATTGCAGTCAGTTTCGACGAAATCTCAATGCGTCTCACAAGCGGCGACGACAAGCCTTTGCATGTGTCAAACTATCAAACAAGTAATCGAATGTACACTTACAAAATGATTCTTCTGCAGCACGTTTCGCAGAACATGAACAACTATTAGAAATAGGAAAACTCCAATCGCGGTACATTACCCTATTGAATTCTTGAAAATTAGCGGAGATAATTTCAACACCTTTAGCCATGATAATTTCGTTGAATTGCTTGTGAAAGATGTCTTAGATGACAATATTATTAATCTAAGTTTAAATCTCGTCACGATAATGGCGATAATGATGCGGAAGACCTCCCCCCACCTCACTGCAAAATTAATTCGAGAAAGTCTTCAACTTTCCAGTAAATTAGAAAATCTTTTCTTGTTAATGGCTCGAAATTGTAAGCGAGCTTTTAAATTACAACGTGAGAAATTACATCGTGTACTACATAAAAAATCAGTAAAATCATCAACACCAAGCTTAATTACTGATTACATTGTTTGAAAAGACAGAGCTACACAGAATGAGAATAATGTTTGTGAAAATCCAACGCCTTTACTGAAAACATCTATTGCAGAGACAATGTCTTCTGATGATGAAAGTGATCTGGAATCATGTCGCAAACGGTGCAGGGCATTAAAAGATATAGATAATGATTGCATAATTATTTAAAACTACTTTTTCACAAAATAAAATAAATTTAAGTTTGAATACTCGATGATTTCAAGCTTTTATATGAATTTCTTTCCGACTTGCGAAGGAGTGTATGAAGCAACTCGATTTTGATAATTTGTGCACATTTTTCGAGCTTGTTTTAGGTTAGTTCCAACTCACTGTTTCAGGGTTTAAGTTGAAAATGAAAGCCGCTTAAAAAATTTGTAGAAAAATAAAAAGTGACTACATGAACAGGAAACTTATCAAAGTTCAAGATGTCTTTCAAGAAGAAAGAACAAAAAAAATCAAGATGGAGAGAATACTAATAATTCAAGGATTTACTAAGCCCAGAAAGCAGTGAAAATAATAACTTATCGGGGAGTAATACCGGAGGACAAGTGACTATAGAATTAACATCACGGCTCTAAGTAACTATTTGCTCTGATGGAACAGAAAAGTACTACATTACAGACGAGTGAAAAAAATCGGTCATATATCCAATTCATAAGAAGGGAGACAAATTATCTTACAAAACTGCGTCACTCCCTGTTGGCTACAAGATTTTTACTTCTACCCTAAAGTATACATATATATTGGAACCATTCGCAGAAATGATCGTAGGCAAGTATCAAACAGGATTCAGGAAGGATCGTCCAACAACTGACCAACTGCTTACTCGGAGACAAATTCTCGAAAAAGCTGGGAGAAGTACGTAAATAAATTCAAAATTTTCGTGGACTATAAGCAAGCATACGACTCTAAACAAAGATGAAATATAATAGAAATTTTAATTGATCTAAGAATACCCTCAAAGCTGACAAGATTGATAAAATTCACACTAGAAAGGACGACGTCGTAGGTAAAAATATAAAACAAGGCAATAGATTAGAGGATACCCAGAGTTGGCGAAGGCAGGCATAAACTTTACGAAGCACAATTCTGGTTTGATTACAGCAGCTGAATTTGGAGTTGAGCTCGACTCCCAAATTTCTTACAGAGTTAACATAGGGTAAAACATTACCATTAATTTTAATAGGGAACTAATTTTCGAAATCAATAGGAGTTCTGTTGACGACAAGGCAGGACAACTTCATAGGGTTCCGCAGTAATTTATACTGAACTGACCATTCATTCACGCGTATCAGATGCAGATCACTGTTTAACTGAACAGTACAATCCTCGATAAATTCAAAAGGTTTGCTTAGATAGATCTGCACGTTATCGGCATATAAATGAATAGAGGAATTTTTGACTACATTTGGAAGGCCGTTTATATGAAGGCTGAAAAGCAAGGGGCCCAGGATAGAGCGTTGAGGTACTCCGCAATTAAGAAGCGCAGGTTCGGAGAAAGATTCTTGTACCTTGACAACTTGGGAACGCTCCTGGAGATAACTTTCAAAAAGTTTGACTGCAGTAGGGCCGAGTCTGCCTAATTGTTCAAGTAACATCAGATGCTGTGTCAAATGCTTTAGAGAAATCGAGTAGGACTAAGATTGCAATTTTATTGTTATCAAGAGACTCAAAAATAGCAGTTGAAACTTTTAAGAGTGCCGTTTCGCAGCTGTGTATAGACCTGAAACCAGATTGCCAAAGAGATAGAAGACCACTTTGATCTAGACACGACATGAGCTGCTTAGAAATAATTTTTTCAAAAACTTTTGAAAGGAGACTGATTGGACGGAAATCATGGTTGCGATGGAGGTACCCTTTTCGGAATGGGTACAGCAAGGGCCTGTTTCCATTGGGTAGGAAACTGAGAAACTGTAAGGCAGGCGTTGAAAATATGAGTACGAACGTTAGATAAAAATGGGGCAATCAATTTCATGAGCTTAGGAGAGACGTTGTCAACACCCACGGCGTTTGATTTTATAGAGAACAACACAGAAAGAAGTTCGTGGTTGTCGATACAACGAAAGAAAAAGCCATCGGGTGGGCACAGATTGGTAGGGTTACCTTCAACTGGAGTAGAGTTACTTTCAAAGATGGATGAAAAGTACACTTGTTGAGAATCATATGTACCTAGATTACGAATATTGCGCCATAATTTTTTTGAAGGTAGATTAGTGTCGAGCTGATTTTTAGCATATAATAGTTTAGCTGATCGTAGAAGAGCAATCGTTTTATGACGCACTTTTTTTATACATCTTACGAACTGGTTCATTGCACGTCCTTTTGTATTGATGGTAAAGAAAATCGCGTTCGGCCAATAAAGAATGAATTTCAGGAGTTAACCTGGGACAGAGATTGGGATAGATTTTAATTGTACCTAATGAAAATGAATGAAAATTCAATGTCGGACAGCTTGGAAATATGGGAAGGAGTGGCCCCCGTCATTAACAAATCAATTCAACTAATATGATATGCTGACGGTGTTTGACATCGTAGGACGATCGCTGCAGCAGTACAACAATCATAGGGAGAACTGAAAAAAAACCAGTGAGAGAACAGGACTACAAATAAATAACGACAAGTCTCGATCTAACAGAACAAGACTTCAAGGAAATCTTCAAATCGAGGATCACAATATGGAGATTGTTGATAAATTCAGGCGAAAGAAATGAAATTGGATTGACTGCACCTTGCGACGCGAAAACGAGCATCTAGCCAAACAGGCCCTTGACTGGAATCTGAAAGGAATTTGGAATGCCTAAAACAACGTGAAGGAGAACCTTATTAGCTGAGGGTGCAACAACTGGCAGATCCTAGATGGAGCTGAGAGGTACCGCACAAAATAGAGTCCGCGGGAGGCACCTGTTTTTGCCCTATGTCCCATGAGGGAGGAAACGAGTTTAATAGGTTGCAGTGTTTTTCAACCTTTTTTTATTGAGTGGCACCCCTGACTGAAAAATAAAAAATCGTGGGACCTTTGACCAGTGGCGAATTTACAATCTGGAAATTGGGGGTGGGGGGAGGCTAATAGGGGAAATGAATTTTTTGCGAAAAGGAATATCACTCGGAACGCTGAGGTGGGGTCCCCTAATTTTCATCCTATGAAAATACTGTAATATGCATCTATTTTGTGATTGAAACCACACGCTTTTCAAAGTACAGTGCAACGTGTTTTAAAGTATACACAAGACACAAGCGTCCGTCCACGTAGTTCTTCTCTGCTAGTTGGCCTGGTAGCCTGGTACTTATACGGGAAATGTGAAGACCAAGCAATGTGCTTCGGGCGAATTCGAGATCGTACACGTAGCGTAGAACATTACAATAACATGCGATTAGTCATCGCTTCTTTGCTCCCCAGCGGGAAAATTTGGGAGCGCTGTTCAAGGGTGCTAATTTTAAGCCCTGCCAAATATGCATTAACGGAGTTTATACAAATTTTATAGGACGAAGAAAAGAGGCGATTATCTTGGTGACCATAAAGAGTGACATTGTCATTCTCAATAGACCAGTTATCGTTTGATACGAAGGTCAAGCAGCATTGGGAGTGGTTAATACTTAGTTGGGGACCACTTTGGTAAAACCACACTCAAGTTTGGAGTAAAGAAAATGCAAAAATAACAAAAGAATAAAAATAAAAGCTTTTCGACGCCTGAGCTTGTTCACATATCAACAGGCCCCCAGGAATATTCTTTATTAGAACGCCTCTTTCGAATGTTTGTTTGGCGTTTTTAAAAGGAGCATTAAAAAGATAGTATGGGAACGGGAGCGTTGTGGATGTCTATTGCAGCATTCCATTTCCCGTTAGGTTAGGCTATATCTCGTAGCAAAATAAAACTGACAATGCTTTATCTTAAAGTATACTAATACCCCGGCTTCACCAGCCGAACTGCGCAAGTTCGAACAAATTGGTGAACTGAACTTTAAAATAACCTCAGTTAGCATACAATTTCCACATATTTAACTGAGGATAAAACAAACCTCAGTTCGCCCAACTGAACTCGAACTGAAGTTAAACGTAAAAGCTCGCTAGAGAGTAATCAACTGGAATAGTGGAATGCCATCCAGTGAGCTTTTGCATTTCTGGCTTCTGGCGAAAAAGCAACAACTATTTCAAGCACAAACTGAATATGAACTGGACTTTGAAGCCACTTATGTGGATTGAACTGAACATTATTGAACTGAGGTCGGTGAAGCCGAAGCATTAAGTAAATTTCTAAGAAAATGCCTAAACTGTGCGACAGCCCAATCGGGCGGTTGACAACACTGGGTTAAGGTATTCAGGATATATTGCAAGAATGGACGAAGCAAGGATGGCAAAAAAATCTTTTATTTGGAGATGGAAGGAGGCAGTAACAGCAGACGCTGGTACATATGATCCTAGGAAACCAGAACTGGAAACAAGCAGCTAGAAATCGTACGAACTGAAGAAAATTTTTAGAGGAGACCAAGGCTCGATATGGACTGTAACGCCATAGGAAGGAGGCTTTCGGTATATGATTTAAGAAAATTACCGAAAATACTCCTAGGCAAGGACTTTAGTCTTTTTATGCTATTTTTTATATGCACTTTTCTGTAGAACAGATTCACCGCATAAAGCGAGACCTTATTACAGGAAAGTAAAACTGATCAAAACTATGCTGCTAAGACTACAGATTACTAGAAAATGCTTTGGGCCCATTGAAAAAGAATCTATATCAGCCTTGTACTCTTGACAATGAGAACGTTGAGCATTACTCAAGTGAAAATATCTCCAAACAACCCTGAAAATACTTTATTAAATTTCTTTATTTTTGGGGATGGTTTTTATAAAAGAAATTTCAGGTGAGACACAAATTCATAAATTCATAAAAAGCTGAAAATTGAACAACTTTTTATATTAAACCAATTAGCCTTTGACGACTTCTTAGGAAAATTCCCTAGCAACTATATTTAGCATTCTAAAAAATTTTTTATTTGAGACATGTTAAATTGAAAATGTGTGTATGCTTCGCTTCGCTTTGCTTTGTGTAATTTGCAATGAAAAACCATATTTTTATTTCCAAAGAAACTCTTTTGAACATATCAATTTCAACAAATTCTTCTTAAATCTATTTTTATTATAAGAAATTGAAAAAAAAACACCAGAATCAATAAAAAAAGCATTCGTTAACGTTTATAAACAGGTAAACAACATTAACACTATATCAGCAAAAATTTTCTTCTCTTTTGGGTAAACACTTTCAACCTCAAAGTGCAAAAAGGATTGAGACTAATACAGCATTAAAAAAAAGCGTCTCGTATTACTCTGGAAAGTTATGACTGGAAGAATTGATTAAACATTAAGAATTTAGCTCACGACAATCGTGTCATTGGGTATTCTCGGATTATATAAGCCTTAAAAGTGAAACTAAGAAGAAAATCTTTTTTTTTTGTCTCAATTCAACGCCTTTACAACAATTACGCGATTAAAACATAGGTAAATATAGGGCACCCTTTGCGAGGATAAGCTTTAAAACAAGGGCTTGCAAGTCATCATCTATCCAGTGACACCAATTGATTGAAAAGATTAGAATTGAAAGATGGAACCCAAAAAGCAACGCAAATACTGAAAATAGAATTTGGCACTGCTTCCGAGATGATTCTTGTTGCGGAATTATTTATGAATACTCCAAGGCCGACACAAACATAAGATCCGTCACGGATTACAGATTACACGATCTGACTGAGCATGAATACTTGAGATTTAGGTAGTATCTTAAGCAGCAAAAAAAATCGAATTATGCAAGATAGATACTCACAACCAGATGAGATCGTCGGATGTCATCTGTGTCCATGTCTAAGATTTCATCGATGTCCACGTCGATAGCTTCGGTCTAAAAAAAGATTTAAAAATAAAAATATCAGCCCAAGGTCTTTAGCAACACCTTCCAACAACGTGCAACTTACAGGTGGATCGAATAACTTTTGTAGCTCATCATAGAGCCACATTTCGACTGCCAGTCTTTTTCTTATCAGGCTCATCTGATGTGATCCATACTTGGCTGTTAAAAACTTCTCTCTGCGCTCCTTAACCTCACCCTTATCACTAAAGTTGACTCTTAAGCCGGCTCTGTTTGGTGATCTTTCACAGTCGTTCATTGATTCCACTCCGCACTGCATTGTTATGTATGTGCGCTGTTTTTTTTTATGTTATTATTATGTTAGAGCTGGTGATGTCCACTTGCCGACTGTGCTACCTTCTTCCCAAGGTAGTAGAAAATTGTTGACCAATGGATTGAGGTCAATTCCGAGTTAATCACTATTTCCCCGTTTGTTTTTTTTTATGGAAAATCAGCTGCAGTTATCTGGAAAATGAATGGGAAAGTTTTGTTATTATAAAAGAATCTCGAATATTCATTAAGGTAAGATTTTCCCACGTGGATTGGGCATGGCTTGACTTTAGGTAAATATTTGTAGGCTTATGTTAAATATGTTGTTTAAAGGTATTACGTCAAGAGTCCACACAGGGTTTCATGAATGTCTTTTTAAAAGTTAAATAAATTAAGCAATGAATAAAAATTTTAATCTTTTTTTTAATGAAACATAAAATATGACAGTTTTATAGGAGGTTTTTTTTTAAATAGTAATACATTAGTAAAAATGTTGAAGCATTGTTAAAATTTGTAAGGGAATATGAAATTTTAAAATTTCATTGAATCAGTAGGGAAATTTTTTATTTTAATATAACCAAAAATATTAATAGTATAGGTACAAGTAGCCGCGCATATTTTACGGGAAAATCAGGCAGGGGTCGTGGGATTTTTCTAAACAAGTTTTAAAATAACGTTTTCCTCTAAGCTCACCTTCCTCAAAAAGAGGGTTTTTCGGCAATAAACATGCAATAAACCTGTCTTCATATTACGTCTGGTCTTACAATTGAAGTTAGAAATGAGCGGTGTTGGTCAAATGTTTCGTGAGCAAGCAAAGAAGCATAAATCCGATACATCAAGTTTTTAGATTCTGCCATTATGCATACAAGTTGAAAATTACCTTTTGGTCACAGCTCATTTATACTGCCGTGTTATAAGAGAAGAGAACGGCATTTTCTGGCTGTTCTCTTAACAACAGAGTTTTTTTTTATTTGGGAAACCCTAAGCTAATCACCCTTTATACTACCAGTCTGTCATGTCGTTCATGGAGCAATGTGTAGTAGTAAGCTTACACCCCTATTCTAAATTGTGATTAGTCATAAGTCACAAGCTTTTGTGACTCGTGCTTGTCATTGATGGTTTGTGACTATTCTTGTGACTATTAGTTATTTTGGTTTTCTAAGCAACCAGTCACAAGAAATGTCATAAAAATTCAACTGTCATGGTGAATTTGTAATGAGTCGTGTAATGAGTCTGGGCGACAACATAGAAAACATACGGCAGAAAATATTGATGCAGTAAAGGCAGAATGTACGTAAACTTCCGAGCACCTCTCATCGACGCTATGTGCGGTCGAGTCTGTGAGAATTTTATGAAAAATGTACTCTTTATACTCTTGTGAACTGCTAGTCACAACTTTGATACTCCTTGTGACCGTTTGCGGATTGTCAAAGTATGACTGCAAGTGGTCTGGGGATGTTGGAACAGATGGCGATGAATCTTACGTTTGAGCTGTAGGATTTTGTAGGAGTTCGGAATTCGGAGTTGTTCCATTTATAAACGAACTTCTAGACCGATGTGTGCCCGGAAAAGGCGATGAGTATAACCCCTCTACTACTAAACTCTCGTTTATGAATTCGGGACAGGCAAATTTCTCTTCTTTTGGGTAATGGTAAATAGTTTGATGTCAGAATGATAAAATTCGTAAATTTTTTTAGTCATAGGATCAATGGAGTCTGAATTTGAAGTTTTCGGAATAACGGTGGAATAATACCTCGTGTAAGAAGTATAATGCATGCCAATAATCAAATCAATTACTTCAGGTGCAGCTGTCGCCTATCAGTCCTCTATTGTTGTGCTGACAAAGATGTCGATACAAGAATTAGCAATACATAATTATCACAAACGAATTTATCACAAAAGGCCTCATACTCATACCTTATCTTTTGTCTATAATTATACCACTATTTCTGGGCGTCTAATTTAATGTCTAAACAGACGTCCTACGCAAAACACAACCCCTAATGTGTTAAATTCTGTTAACTTGAAGCCGAGCAAATAATCAATCTTTCAACCTAATTGGCCATTCTTCAATTCCCACTTAAAACTCCTTTATATCCCTTCATATCTATACTGTACATCTCCATCCTTTTATGTAGTCTAACATCACCGAAAACAATTCGCCACTCTCAGTCCTAGTGTCTACTGATTAAGGATTTCGTTTCTGTACGGCGAAACTTTCATTTATATAAAATCAATTAATTGCCAGGATTGAAAACACGTCAAAGGATCCTTGTAAGGCTTCAATTTCACACACAATTTATTATGTAAATCGGATCGATTTTATGTAAACAGTCCTTACCGCACGGATACACAAGTCCTGGCGATTTGAGGGATTTTGGCCAGAGATTTTATCCTTAAAGAGAGAGAGCGAGCGCAAAAAAAATTAATTTTTTTTCTATAAAGTATCCTTAAAACAGTTCTTCAAATATTCCCATATATAAATAAAAAACATAAGCTACAAGGATACACAGCAGCAGCATAAAGAAAAGCGTAGGCCAGTCTACACAAATAAAAGCTGTCTATAAAAATATGCAAGGATTCAGAAAATAAAGGGGAATCCTGGAGATGATGGACAGATTTTATTCTTTGGACGATAGAGAAAAAATATTTTTTTCGGATAAAATAAATGAAAGGTGGATTAGAAGTGGGGATCTAGGGTTTTTTGTAGGGAGTGAATTTCTCCGTAAGGGATTTTTGGGGGGCTTTGTTTTGAAGTGGAGTCTAAGAGTCTTTATGGTTATGAAAACTGCTCTGGGGGAGTATTAGCAGATTTATTTAAAATTGAAATTAATTGAAATGGGATTTTTTTTTATTAATTTTTTGAAGTAGACAATCGGTATTAATTTAAACTTAATATTGTGGGTTGGTAGTTTAGTTAATTGTTATTGGAGTTAAATACATTTAAGCAATGAAAATTGTGTTTTTCGTTTAATATTTTCTGTATCTAAAAAGGAGAGATTAATTAGAAATTTGTATTTTAGAACCTTTTTTGAAGCATTTAATTAAATCCGCCAACGAAAGCAGAATAAGAGTTTTTACTTAATTTTTCTTTAATATAAATGCGAATTTTAGGATCTAATGAATACAAAATAAATGTAGGCCCAACGACAAAAAAATAGTGAAGATGGGATCAATTCTGTATAAAACTGGTTATTTGCAAAATTTTACTTTACCAAATAGTTTTAATGATAAGTACTTTTTAACCTTAATCTATACTTTATTTGCAAGCTAATCGCACGGTGGTGGCCATCCATCATTCGAATATAGGGAAAAGCGTGCAGGATATGAAAATTTGCCGAAGCTGTGGTGAAAACGCAATAATAAACCTCCAATAAAACATTAATAAAGATCGGAATAAATGTCTAGGAGCATTGTGCCGAAAAAGCGTCAACTATTTAAGAATTTTCTCATGGAACACTCTACACAGGTCGAGTTGTACAACATCTAATCGAAACCCTCCTTTTTGTTAAAGGACTGACCATATGGGTGGTGAACTCTGCGGCTAAGTTAGGCCTATTGTATACGAAGGCAAGAAAGTCTTTAGTTGATAAACTCTTGATAAACGGTCTTAGTAATTTTTAGTAATTTATTAATACATAAAAAAGTACACAAGATTAAAATCTTATTTAGTATTGTAACATTTAAAACCAAGAATGGAAAATACAAAAATTTAATAAATGAGAGCAAAAGAAAAAGAAAATTTATAATACAAAGAAAAGAGGGGACACGAAAAAAAATGAAAATAAGGAGTAAAATAAATTAAATTAAAATTTTTCTAAAATTAAAATTAACCAAACAACAGCCGGTGTCCTATGCCGAGAAGATGCATGCTAAAGAGGATGCCTAATCCATGTTGCGCAGCAAGCAACCGACTATATCATTTCATGCATTCTGTGTTGCAAAATGCGCCATCACTCCCCTCCTGAAAGCGGCGAGCGATTTGGTACTTTGCAAATGGAAGGGGAGACTATTCCACAATCTTACAGTATGTACAAAGAAGGAACGACTACCTAGTAGGGAAGAGTGTCTAGGAATACAAAATTGCATCGAACGACGAGTACGTAGGGGAACAAGGCAGTCAGCAAGATATGAGGGAGACAGGTCTTCCTCTAAGCCAGATCAGAGCAGGACATTGACAGAGAATATGTGTGGAAGATTCGTCGCCTTCCATGCAGAGTTGGCATTCTGTCTCTTCAGACAGTCCTAGGTTCTAAGTTTTGGTCATAAATTCGTTGTGTGCTACCTTAGAAAACCCCAGATACCGATTTTCATGGAAATCGGAACACAATTGGCAAATTTTGGGTGGCCATTTTGAATTTCGAAAATCGGGCTTTGACGTGCATCAAGGGAAACCCCCACGGACCTTCGTGCAAAATTTTAAAGCCTGGCGACTGGTGATTTTTTTCCAAACATTTTCGGCAACTTGACCCCTGTCAGCCACCTATTTTGCACCAACCTAGCTGTCGGAGACTTGGAATTTATATTAAGTAGCTTATAGTCTTCCATCCTACAAATTTTCATGCGCCGCATCGATGACATTTTTTCAATAAGAAAATGACTACTTTTACCATTCTTACCTCTGTTCTGCTGTTCTGCACCACTAAAAGTGTCGGAGAGCTCGGACATATAATCCCGTTTAGTATAGTAATAGTAATTTCAATCGAGTTTGAGTCATGTGTAGATATCTGCAATATGAAACTAGATATTTCTGAGGTATTTAATAAATTGTCAAGTCTATCGAATGATTCTTTCTATGGGGTGGATAGAATATCGAATATACTTTTAAAAAGATGTGCTGAATCGCTTGCCATGCCATTACTGTTAATTTTCAATACTTCGATCAGTTGTGGGCTTTTCCTGAGCTGCTGGAAGTTTTCCTACATAAAGCCATTGCACAAAACAGGTCCTAAAGATGTTGTGCATAATTACAGGGGCATAGCTAAACTGCTTCCTGTCCCGAAAGTATTTGAGGCTATTGTTAGGGATAAATTGTATTTTCTGGTTAAGGAAGCTATAGATGAAAGACAACATGGATTTGTTAGTGGTACGTCCACTGTTACGAACCTAGTTCAATGTTATTGAAAATGGAGAGCAGGTTGATTCTATCTTAACTGACTTTGTCAAAGCTTTTGATAAAGTGGATCATGTTACGCTTATTTTGATACTTAAGGCTTTTGGTATTAATGGGAGCTTTCTTACATGGCTTGAGTCATACTTAAGTGATCGTAACCAAGCAGTTTTGATTGACACAGTAATGTCAAGGCCTTTTGAAGTAACATCTGGTGTCCCTCAGGGCAGCCATTTAGGGCCCCTTCTGTTTGATATTTTTATAAATTCTGTGTGTTTCTTATTTAATTATGCGTCAGTTTTCTTTATAGGCTGATGATATAAAAATCTTTGCACCTATTAGCAGTATCTCTGACTGTTTACGTCTTCAAGGTGATCTTGATTTATTTGTCAACTGGTGTAAGTGTCTGGGACTGGAGTTGAGTATTTCTAAATGTAAGGCATTCTCATATTACCGTGCGCGTTCTCCAATTATTTTCCCTTATTCCCTGGATGATGCTATTCTAAATCGTCCAGCGACAATTTGTGATTTAGGCGTTCACTTCGATCACAAGTTTGATAGTACTGTCCATGTTGATGTAATTTGTTCGAAGGCTAATCAGATGCTTGGTTTCATAAAAAGAAATTCATCTATGTTTGTAGATCCTTACACTCTGAAAATACTCTTTGTGTCCTTAGTTAGGTCTACGTTGGAGTATGCATCGGTAGTCTGGAATCCACACTCAAATGTTCTTTCTAGTAGGATTGAATCGGTTCAAAGAAGGTTTTCTCAGTATGCTTTGCGCAAATTGCTTAGAACTTATACGGTTCCTTCTTATAATGCTCGTTGCCAACTTCTTGGTCTAGAATCTCTTCAGAACAGGCGTATTGTTGCTTCGATTATCTTTGTTAGAGATATCTTGTGTTACAGAATATGCTCATCATCTTTGCTTGCTTTGTTTAATATCTATGCTCCGGAGTTGTGTCTTAGAACTAGACCATTCCTTAAAATACCATCGCATAGAACATTGTATGGGTCAAATGAGCCTATTACTTTCTCAGCATCGTGTTTCAACTCTATATGTGATCATCTTGATCTAATTATGGAAAGAGATGGATTTAAACTAATAGTGAAATCTCACCTACTTGCTACTACATAGTCTGCTTTTGGTGATTTGGCTAGATAGACCTGTTCTACTGTCTATTTAAATTTTTATTAGTTTTAAGCTTGACTTCTTAAGCAAAATCTTCCTTTATGTCCTAATTCCAATAGTTCTTCTGTTAAATAAGCAACCAATTTGCATTTAATATTAATTATTGTAATTTATTAATATTGTAATCTTTGCTTGGTTTTTAGTTTTAGTATTTGTTAATTAACGTTAGTTTTAGTAGATAACTAAATAAATATTTATATTATATAGATATAGTTTCTTATACATTTCTAATAGTCTGTAAGTTCGCATAAACTGTAGACTAAATAAATAAATAAATAAATCAAAAATGAAAGCCACAAGTGCTTAAGTGCAAGAGTTTATTGCATTTTTGTATTCAGTGTCTTAATCATTGTTATAACGCTTGTCTTAAACTGAGCTGTGCTTGCTGAGTTATCGAACCGGCAAAAGTGCTTATGTGCACAATTGCGCCATCTAGATCTTCGGTATTTCAACATTAAATTACTCTGACATTTTTTAGCCGATTTCGACAAATGTACGCGATTCTGAAACGTCACTCAGTACCAGTTTAGGTTATGAGTCAATACACATCGAAAGAAATGCCGTCGCAAGAATAATCTATGCCGAGCCTGATTTTTGGGACAAAATTTTGATGACGGACGAAGCTCGTTTTACTTACATATGTATCTCAATTTTTTTTGTGGGTTGTTATTTAAAATTAAAATTTATGCCTGCAAGCTTGACGAACTCAAATTTATGCCTGCAAGCTTGACGAACATAGGCATTCCGCACACTTGTCCATAACATCAAAACAAAAACCGGTTTTATAGGCAAGGGGTCTCAGGGAAGACAGTTTTTCTTCCATAATTTTCCATCATTTGTTCACCCAAACATTTTCTGGTTTCACCGTCCATTACACTAACACAAGCATGTTTTCGTTCTCGGCAAAGCTGCTTCGCTGTGCTTGCACCCCACACTACTCCATAGGCATTACAATCGTTACACGAAAATGATGGAGAAAGTGAGTTCCGAGTGTACTATTGAACTCATATTAAAACCGGTTTGAAATTATGGACAAGTCTGCGAAGGGCCATACGCTATAACGCACGAAATGCTGAACAATGCCCCAATTTCGGATTGATGAATACAATGTAATTAGTCCACAAAAGTCCTATGAGTAAGGTAGTAAACGGAAGGTCCATCCTAGGATAAGGCATTATGCAACTGGGTGCGCACGGTGCCCAGAGGAAAAGATTTAATCTTACTCGTCAAAAGATTATTGCAGAGTCAATAGTTATTTGTTAAAGACTCCTACAACTGGTGATACGTGCTATCGCTGTCTAAGTAAGAATCACAGAAGTCAAATTAAATTTCCATTTAAATGACAAAATATACTGTGTAACACATATCTAACGACAATCTCAACAAATTATTCGCAACCGGCAGTACTCTGTCTAGAAGTTGAAGGAACCAAAAGAATACATCAAAATAGCAGAAAACACAATACTCCCGTCAACTACAGTTTAAAAGTGACATCGGCAACCACTTTGAAGCCTCAATTTATTAATTTGCTACCCATAAAGTAACTTCGATAACAATCTGCTTGTGAAAAGATTTCAGCTCCATAACTCAGGTTGAACCCCCATTAAAATGCGTTCTCCAGAAGTTTATCGACCGCCACGGTATGCAAAACTATTGTAAAACTCCTGACTCCTGACATGTCCACGCTCTCTACAGCAGTGTGTTGTAGTAGAGTACTTCAGGAGTCTTGGACTTGGAGATTTTACAAAAATTAATGTATTCCACCTGTCATAAAGCATTTCAGAATTCCGACAAGATGAAAAAACATTTCTTGACATTGGTAAAAACCCAAAATCACCCGGAGTCACTCCCACGTCCGAGAGAAGTAGAAACGAGGGAAGGATGAGATATGCGCACGACAGTGACAGTCCCAGATGCCCCCTCGGATAATTAAAATTTGTCAGCGGTATTAAAACATTTTTTATTATTTTTTATTTATATGTTCACTTTTTATTGAGGATAGTCGTCCGACCAGCACGGTCTCGACGGCATGATTTATGATGAGCATAAAAATAATTCCGCGCAATGTTGAGTTTAGGTATTGCGGGCGTGAAGAAATTATAATAATAATGAAAAAAAAAACCATCGAAATTAAAATCTAAATCGGTTCACGCACCTTTACGCACTTATATATACACCAGGTATTGGTGTGCTTCAGGTGTATTTTTTTCGTGTTATTTGAGCGTCCAGAAGAAACTTCGCCTTCGTGTTATTCGCGGCCAGGCAACAACAAAAAGAGTCGCGACACGGAGGAAATGCCTTTTCGACTTTATGGAGCGCAAATGACAAGCGTAAACAGAATTACGAGAATTATTATTATTACATTTGCGTCAAGACGTTTCTTGGTTGGCTCGGTTCTGTTTGCCATTCATTTACAGTTATAGGAGACTTAATATTAGGTGATAACATTTGCATAAAATATACAAAAGATGTCTGAGCCGCCGCCTTTGTCATAATTAAGGTAATTGCAAGATGATTTAAGTTTCAGGAAACATTATTTATTTCAGAATTTTTAATTCTTTGAAGTGGATTAAATGTCCGACATCTTTGCTAGCTACAAATTTCGCACAATTTCTTTATTATATTTTTTTTTCTACTACTTTTCTTCTTTCTCTTGTGTGCGCTTCTCTTTGTTTACTATAATTCCCCGGGAAAATGAGGTTTGGTTTCTATCTTAGTTTTTTTGTTTCGTTATCTTGTGTTTAAGCATATCACAGCTGTTTAAACAATAGGGGAAATTTTTTCAAGGTGTTATCAGAACGGTTTCAACAGAAGCTGGGTATCATTTTAGACAGATCTATTCTTTTGTCTTAAACAGTTAATGAAAGCATGCGAAAATTTTGAATTTTTTTTATAGATTCGCTTTTGGATAAAATGGTGTCTTTTTTTAGGAGGATAAAGAAAGTTCTTCTTCTTCTTATCAAGATCAAAAAAATTTCTTACAATGCTCGACTTGCAACTGATCCCCGTGAACAGATTAGAATTCGTGCGCTTCTTATTATTATTTTTCCAGTAGATGGCATTTTACATCTGTCATAAGTAGTCAAGAAACGTTATTCAAAATTAAATGCCGAGGAAGTAACCAATAGAAATGAAAGTAATGTAAGGAAGAATATTTTATTTCGAGAAATGGTGAAAACATACAAGAAGTTTTACGGGAACAAAATTTTGATAATTTTGAGTTCCCGCAATACTTTATTTAGCCCGTACACATCACCGAATGAAACGATCCAGAGATTGAAGGATTGAAAGGGAATCTGCGTATTTGACATCGTCGAATCGAATAATTGAAGTTTAAATGGATTCAAACGTAATCGAAAAGCAATGAACATTTATAGTTTTTCATATCATTTTATTAGAAAATCTTTATTTCCAATACTAATATTTTAATTTAATTTTCTAGCCACCACAACATGACGAAGACACAACAATAAAAATAACTAACCTAAAAAATGTTATACTGTCATGTCAATATCTCAATCTTTCAATTCGCGCCTTTACGACGAAATTTATACTTGCTTCAAGCCGACTGGGTCTTAGAAAAATTTATGTATACGCAGATCGAATTCAAATAGGATCGAGCCGATTCGATCCAACATTTGGGGATTAAAGCGGTTGCATAATAGCAGGGCGCTTTTAGAATTCTGCGGGGGGGGGGGCGCATTTTAGTTACGCCAATGCCACTGATTTTCAAAAACATTCGAAAAACATTGCCAAAAATCTCATGTTTTACACTGGCTAATGTTTAAGCATGTTGCAAATATCTGAGATTACGGATAAAGCTAATCCTTACTTCGAAATATTGAAAATTTCCGTTGATGTTTACGGGCCTAATAGATTATGTCGAAAAATAAATTACGTTATCAAACTCAAATGATTTTCATTAATATCAAAACAAGTTACTTATCGTTCATTCATCAAACCACTCTAGTAAATTCACATAAAACAAAAAAGGCACACATCGATGAACATTAAAAAAAAATTCAAGGATATATTTCACCTGCAGATTGGAACTGGTTTGAATAGATAACAATGTCATCTTAATTACCTTGTACGGATGAGCATTAAGTATCGATCACAGCACCGACCTAAATACTCTACATTGCTGGGTAAATCTATATTTGTGTAAGTTCATTTATTTTATCGATCTACCAGTTCCTATTAAGTGACCAGCTTGTTATGCTGCTGCATTTCGTGAAAATGAATTCTAAACTGGCGCCTATCGACTATATGGAGGCTATATGAAGGCTGCTCCAAAAAATCGATATTTATGTACATAACAATAATTAACGTTACCAGAGCGAGGGTTTATACAACATTTTGTATGTCACAAAGTGTTGTAGAAAAAGTTTGAACAGTTTAATTTACTGGGTTTGAGCTTTTAGATCGTTAAAACTTTTTTTTTTAAATATTTGTCTATTAGAAGAGCTATAAAAACCCTTCAACAATTTAAAATCTATTCACAAATCAATCTCTTTTAAAAAAAATAAATTTTAAATTAAAATTGATTAATTGTGAAAATAAATTGATCATAAATCAAATTCATTTCGAGAAGAAAAACGACAGTACGGACAGCGGATGATAGTATCAAGTATCAGAAGGACCTTGAAACTGAACTTCCCTGACTACGATGATACCAGCGCGGACTACTACCACCAGCTCAAATAGGCCCGACAAGGCGTGGCTGACTCCTCTTGAACTCAGTCAATTAAGGACTTGTTTTCTTATGTTTAATCGAGTCAAATTAAATAACGGTTAATAAATGGTGCCGATGAAACCCCCAAGATTTACGACATCACTATCTCCACCATGAGCCAGCAAGGGTCAGACTAGGAGACGACCATTATCGGGGCATTATCATTGCTGATAACACTGGAGTATCAATGCGACTGTATAATTATAACCCTTCTGCATTGAATTGGTGTGTATCGATCAGCTTTGCTAAATTGTGATGTTGATTTTCTATAAATTCAATTTTTTTTATATTATACAAATAAAAAATCGTTTGTGACTCATTTTGGAATTGAGTATTCCTTTTGTATGTAACTTAGCCTCTGGACATTTTCACACAGAAAGAGATAATATAAGGAGGAAGGAATACCTTCTTTATAAGTGCCACATTCTATGCCCACAAGGGGGAATGTGCATAGTGCATAAAAGTCAAAGAAGTTCGCCTTTAAGCGAATAAAGAAATCCCCAAGACATGACTCACACTCCACATACTAACGATGCGTGGAGTTTTATGTTGCTCACGATGCTTTCTGTCCGCTTTTCAAATGACTTCAATCCAATGCAATTTCAAGAATCAACTTTGAAGGTGATTCATACCGCAACAGTACCGCTTTTGCTTGTTTGTTTTTTATTTTTTTATTTTTTTTTTTTAATTTCGATCAAACTGGACGTCTGTTGACCTTTCTCAAAGGAACACAAAACAAATTACTTTATGCCATATATATAAAAAGTTGCCAAAATATGAAGCATGCATGCGTGGCCAAACAACCGTAGGTGGTTATGTCCAGATAATTTGAAATGGAATAAAGATAATGACAGGGTTTAGGCTGCTTTAAATGGGAATGTGCTGTAATTACGGACGAAAGATTGTTAAATATTGTGATGGCATCATTTTTTTTGAAGCTGGAGTAGAGGGGGGTATTTTTTGTTTAGTTGACGGAATCGCAATTAAAAGAGGTGAGAGTGCTTCTTTAGTTATTCGATTTTGAATAAATCCACGTTTAACGGTGATTTCTGAATTAGGAGGTTGCCCGTAAAGTAAAATTTATTCAAGTTAATTTAAAATGCAATTTGTACACTGTTTGTCCATTAAACCATTAAACCATCAGACGGTTGTAACGTTGATGCGTTTATGCAGCAAAACTGACAGATGAGACTTCAACAAGGCTCTTTAAATTGCCCTGGCAGACGTAATGGAAACATCTGAGAATTTTTTTAACGTTTGGCTTGAGATAGATGATAATAAGTATAATGAAGCATTAATAGTCCGGGGAAATTAGCATTTTAAGGAGACAAAATTCCAAAATGTTTGAAATTTGTTCCACAGCTTCCTTGGGACTTTTTAAGAAAACAATTTCGGAATCACAAAAAAAACATGGCCGCCGGAGATAAGACTTTTTGGCCAAAAAATCACCGTCAGTGGAGCAGGCAGAGCATCTAAATTCTTCTTCTTCTTCTTTTGACAGTTGTCAAATCGAAAACAGGAAAAATCGGAAAATTTGTTAATGAATAATTTATTCGGAAAATAAAGATTAATTTTGAAAAAAATAACATTTTGATATACTAGTCAATTGTTTTTATTGGCATATTCATACAAATTTCTTCTTCTAAAATTGACATTCGTATCTAACCTCTAAAAACGGAATTTTGAGCAAAGTTGAGCAGAAAAGTGTTCTTTGAGAATTTTTCTTTTTTTCGCTTTGAAATTAATTTGACAGCTGCTCCCAACTCCGCTCCGCTCTGCTCTGAACTTTTCAAGCAGTTATCGAACACACTTATTACGACTAGTTCATAAGTAGCTTAACTTGAGCACCGGAAGCAGATCATTCAAGATAAACTTCTACGTAACCTAAATTAATGAAACGCATGCAACTGGCGCACAATGGGCCAAAACGACTTGTTGGCTATAAAAAATCTGTAACTTTTGATGTGTTAAAGATAACATAATGAAACTTTGGGAAATAAATATTGACATTATTACCTTTTAATTGATAAAAAAAAGGTTCAATTGGTTTACAGGGTGCCTCAAAATAAATCAACAAAATTTGAAGTAGTCAATAAATGGATTATTAATGTTTTTTGAAAAGTTTTAATGACATTTTTAATTTAATCTTTAATTATTTTATTATCTCCATAACAATATATAATATTTGCGGCGAGACATATAGGTACGAAAAGCAGTCCACAATCTTCAGGATGGCGCTTCATTCGTTTTCAAAACCAAAAAAAACCGTGTCAAATTCGCTCCAAAATCAAGGTCATGTTGGCAGGTTTCTTTGATTACAGTGGTTTGGGGCACTTCGAGAATTCCTTCCAAAGCAATAAACGGTGATTTAAGGAATACTGTTCGAGGCATCATTAAACGTTTGCGTGACATTATCCCCCAAAAAACGACAGAATTTGTAAAAAAAAGTGCATGGATCTTGCACCATTGCCCAAAGCCATCGTTTACAAGAGTATTTGGCTAAAAACTCAACGAATGCCATCGATCAAGCACCATCCTCTCGTGGTGTGACCCCTTGCGACTTTTTGCTGTTCGTGAAGCTAAACTTGCCACTTTCAGAGAGGCGTTTCGAGTCAATTGAGTGTACAAAATAAAATGCGCAGAAGGAGCTGCAGGAATGTTATTAGGTGGGGAAAGTAGGAAAGGCGAAGACCGTGGTGCTGCCGGAATTCGAACCCGGGACCTCTGGGAAGGTAGCCAGGCGCCTTACTCCCTAGACTACCGAGGTCACCAGGAGGGATATTTGCGCCATTCACGTATACTGCAGGCAGGCTATCCGTGTTCCCGTTGTGTGGGAACAGGGTCTGTACAATGTCGTACAGGGCAGCAATTTTGTAGGTATATTCTCGCCTCCCGCGTTTTGGACGCTGTTTATTTTTTTGGGTTTTTCGGAGCCTTACCGAAGGGCAACAACAATGAGCACCCTCCTTTTGAGCGGTCACCCTTATTCGAGTTATTGCCCGGGGCTTCTTCCAACCGGCGCACAGTGGGGCAAATAGCTCATTTTTTGGACAAGCGACAATTCCCAAGCCTGGAATTAATGAAACTTAAAATTTTTTTTTAAACTATTCGTGATAAAATTGCCTTTAATTCTATCGAGCCAGAATTTTGAAATTTGAAAATTAAAGATGGCTAATCCAATATGGCGGACATAAATTTGGTAAGAAAATTAAATTTTTTTCGTAAGATTCTTTAAAATTATTGAAATTAATTATTATTAATTAATTTTTGGTTTCCAAAAAAATCCCCAAGTAACAATTTTTTAAAATATTAAAGAATCTTTTGACAAAAATTTAATTTTCTTACAAAATTTATATCCGCCATATTGGATTAGTCTTCTTTAATTTTCAAATTTCAAAATTCTGGCTCGATAGAATTAAAGGCAATTTTATCACGAATAGTTTAAAAAAAAATTTTAAGTTTCATTAATTCCAGGCTTGGGAATTGTCGCTTGTCCAAAAAATGAGCTATTTGCCCTACTGTGCGGCGGTGCACCTCTCACCAATCCAAGATTTGTTAGATTATGTTTCAAATATTGATTTGTTGGTCTTCTAAGGAAAGATCCAAATCTTTATTTATTCGATTGGTGAGTGCCTTTTTGAATGTTATCATTCTACGAATTTCATTTCGTCTTTTTACTAGCTCAACGTAAAGCTTTGTTTGTTCAAGAAATCTGTGCAGATTTTGTTTATTTGAAGAAGCACGACTCTGACTCACCTAGGCTAATGCACGTTCCAATCAAACATTTATATTTATATTGAAGTATTTTTGAAAGCAGCTTCAGTTTACTTAGCAATTACAAACACTCATTGATGGAGGAGATTGGGTGCCCCTAATATTAATGATGACTCGATGACAGACTCGGATTTGATTGCTTCGTTACCAAGAACTAGTTCAATTTAGCTGGTGGTTTTTACAATGTTTAGATTTTCAAATTGCAGAGTTGTTTATGTAAAATAAAACGACTACTTAAACCACTTCTTTTGATGTTTTACAAGCCAATGAATAAAGTTGAAATTTACACCAAACAACTGGTATCCGTTTCAAATACAAAAAAAATAAGTTATTCCAGCATAAGAATGAAACAAGCAAATAAAATGAAAATAAAACAAACTTCTTAATAATAAAAACAACATAAAACCACACCCACCCAACACCAGGTATACGAAAAAAGCCTTCCATATTCCACACTTTCAACAAAAGCAGTTTCCGTCACCACAATTTCAAGGTTACCTCCTCAGCGGCGGTGCACAGACATAATAAAAGTGTAGAATTTCAAATTAATTTATTATTTATTATTATTTGAAGGTAACCGGGTCCAGTTATACTCCATCTTTTGTTTTCGTTATAGTATTTGCTTTCCTCCATCATCATCCCAAAAATATTGGGTCGAAAGACGGTCGTTCACCTGAAAATTACCTTGGATAAAGCTGCGCTTGCTGCTGGATGAACAATGGCTTATAGGGGGCTTAATAGTCTAAGTCTTACAACACGGCCACAATAGCCCGGAAGTGCCCTGACTGATTCACCTGCTAGACTACAAGTCATATGTGATTTTTCACCTTTTTTTTTGATGACTTTGTTATATTTTTAGAGCAAAATTTGTTTATAACAGCGGCAAATTCAAAAAAAAAGAGGAAGAGAAGACATTCCGTGAATGTTCATTACTCATGGGGATCGAGGGATGGATATGAGGAGCCCGAGAGTCATTCACTTTGTGGGGTTCAAAGCTGCTAAAGAGAAGGTTTTAAAGGTTCAAATCATGGCAGACACACAGGAATACGTTCCGGAGCCGGCAACCGGCAGATTAGCATGCGACCAACGTCGTGTAACTAATTGCGATTCTGTTTTTTTCCCCTTCTTTCTTGGTAATTAGAGCTTTGTTTACAACCGTCAGTTTTATTCTGTGCACATTAAAATCAGATAAAAAAAAGGTAAAGGTAACCTTTAAGGGTTCATTTTTATATTCAGTGTAGTGGGACGTGAAAGAAGGCGGATGGAAAGGTTTTAGTGCCACTTTAGAAATTTGCCAGACTTTTGTAATCCTTTCACAAGTGGGATGATGTTGGGTAATTTAAAGGACATAAAGTGATTTCATGCATAATTACGTTTTTCCCCCTCCCAAGAGTTTAAAAGAAGGTGTGCGAAGAATAGTTTAACCCTTTTACACTGGGATTAACTAATAGTGATGATATTTAATATTTATAGTTAAATTTAGATGTCGCCACACAGTAATGGCGTGATAATTTTTGTGATGTAAATTATGATTTTGAGAGAATCCCTTTGGAATTTGTAAATATTTATTTAAACTTAAAACATTCTTTACCTTATGCCTTAATTTCTTTAATTTGTATCAAAAATTCAATTGAAGCTGCGAACTTGATTTTCGAAGGTTTGCGTCTTTGGAAATGTAGGAATTTATTTGATGATCTTTATTGGACAGTTGTGTTCATTAACAAATTTTTGTTCATAGTCCGGGGAAATTAGCAAAAAAAAACGCACGAAAGGTGACAAAATTCTAAAATGGCTGAAAATTGGTCCACAGCTTCCTTGGGACTTTTTAAGAAAACAATTTCAGACTCACAAAAAAAACATGGCAGCCGGAGATATCACTTTTTGGCAAAAAAATCACTCAAAAACTGCTTTTTTCGAAAAAAAATTTTTTTCAGTCAATTTAGTTATCGCCTACAAAAAGCCCTCTTGTCATTTTTTCGAAAACCTATCCCTTTCGAAGTTATTCAAGGACAAAGTTTCCAAAAATTACTGTTTTCTAGTATGAGGCAGCACTAAATACATACATATATATTCTTCGAATCTTGCTTGTCACAGAAGGGAGTTGTTTTTGGACAGCTCGTTGACTGGAAATGAAAAGTGGATAGATTACAAAAAAATGGCAAAAAAAAATTTACAATGAAGAAGGTAGAGTTCCAAAGTTTTGCTTAGGTCGGGGTTTTCACCTACCGGACGGTACTCCTCCTTGTTTAGCTGGTAGTCTGGAACTGGCGGCGTCTAGTTGAATTCGGCTGGTTAGAAAGCATAATATTCCGACGAGGCTGTCTCGCCTTAATCTCGACGATTGCGTCTCTGGCTCAGTCTGCTGCTATTCAGAATATTGAGTCTGCGAAATCGAAGACCCGTTGCAAAATTTTTTTGTTTTGATTTTTGTTACATCCTTGGGAATTGTGCAAATTTATAATTTTTGGTGTGAATTCCTGCAACATCCAGGAGTTCAAATGCAAGGTTCATCGCTTCGCCCTTCAGCACCCACGAGACTCCGCTAAAGTATCCGGTCCTCTATTCCTTCCTTCGAACCAAGCTTACTACTAGACATGGCACTATGACAACTACGACTTAACTCCTAAGCTGGTTTTAAAAAAATATAATTGTGTATTAAATAACACAAGACAGAAGTGAAACTGTCAATATAATATTAACTAAATAATAATCTTTAATACACAATCTAATACCCTTGACACACATGTGGTATCGAAATTACAATATTCCAAATATTACGTTTATACTACATGTGTGTCACCCAATACTAGCAATATACCAGGTTGACAATCTAAGTAGTATGAGATTTGCTAAATTTAGGTGGTATTAAGGTAATATACAACATTTTTACTGTGCACAGCGCCTCTGCGGGAAAATTTTCCCCACAAAACAGTTGTCAATTGCAGTCGCTGCGGTTGTGAGATTTCGTGTTTATAGTGTTTTCTCGCTATAGTAGACTGCTCAGTTTATCCTATGTTTGCTTTTTTTGTGTTTTTCTGAGTCAAATAGAAAAGCAAATGTCAAAACAAACTACTTCGATACTAGGTTTATGTGTGTCACGGGTCTGACGAAATTATGATATTGTGGATATTATGATATCGAAATTATAATATCGATACCACATGTGTGTCGTAAGCATAATAACCGACTTATCATTTTTACTTTACCGATGCCTGTACCATCTATGAACAAATTTAAATAAATTGTAAATATTTTCCTGCTGGTTTGATAGAATTTATTTATATGGCATCACTTAATTGCTATCATGGCTGTCGCTGTCAGCTACTTTGTTGAAGCAGTGTGGAAAATTGCTCTTTTGGCGGTGGTCTTCGCCAAATTCATCAGCTTAAGTTGTTAAAACCCAAAATGTTAAACGAAATAAAGTGGAAACTAAATTGTTAGTATACTTGTGCATTCATTAAATTATGAAATTACAGAACTTGCGTGTTACAGAACTTGCACATTAAAGTGACAGCTGTAAACGAGTGAGAAGGCAACTTCCGTTTCATACAACCGTCCTTGTTTTTGTTTCCAATTCTGAATTCACTCGTAACTGCTCAAATCTCCAGGACGAGAGAAGGGAACTTTCAATTCAAAATCCTCGGAACGAGAGCAAGGAAGTTTCGCTTAAAAAAACCTCTTTTCAGGTCGCTGCAAAACGTCCTTGATACAAACGAATAAGCAACTTTTGATGATATTCAAATGGCATTGGAGGCTGCTCTGGCCTCCAAAAGGTAGGACTTCTTCTCCAATCCTGGTAGGATTGGATAAGCTACCAGAACGCTGGCAAACAGTTAACTAAGGAAATTATATTTTGGATTAAATTTGAAATAAAAAGTGAAAAAAACGAAAATTTCGTCTTTTTAAAGAAACCGACAGAACTTCCCTTACACCTAATATTCACAGTCACAACTCCTTTCCCAATTCAATATATATTATCAAATAAAATATATCCTCCGACATATAAAGAAAAAAGAGACAATCCTTGAAATATGCAGAAGTGCCAGCAATAATAAGTGTTGACCTTTTCTATAAATAGAAATTTATTAAGCATCATGTATCCAGAAAATCGACCAGCACACCCCCCACCCTTATTCAAAAAGACGGGTATTCCCATCCGACTCAGAATTGTTTACTCCATCTTCCGTTTAAATTCTTTCATCGTCCATTCGACAGTTCCTCGCCGTATATTCTCATCCGCATTTAGATTCTTGGTTATTTTCTGTGCAACTTAAACTATATTACGACGATCTATTAAACATTTGTAAACGTATGTCCCTCATTTATCTGAATTACAATGGAATTCATTTTCCGAGGAATATATATATATTTTCCGCCTCCTTCTCTTCTGCTCATGCCATAAAATATTCAACCTCCTAAACACTTATGTGGAATGAAGGCACAGAAGGTGAGGATTGTAGCGTAAGCAGCATATTTCCAAGAATTTTATCGCTGACGCTAGTCATTCAGCACTGCCGCCTATTTAACACCTAGTGTGTTAGATATAAGAAGCACTTATTTGTTTTTACTACCAACAATAATCATAACAACAAGAGGAAATGAATATTTTATTAAAATTTTATCAATTCGGTGGATTTGTGTGCCCTTGTGAATCATTTAACATGGAAATATTTGACCGTTAACGATGTATACAACTCGCAAAATTTGCACATTAACTGCTAATAATAATTCTATTAATAGCACCAACCCCCAACGTGTTCAATTACAATATTTTAAAATGCAGGTAGGGCATTAACTTACACCTGTATACAGCTTGACGGCAAAATAATTAATTGTTATCAGCACCGGGAAATATTCAACATGAACAGCACACAAAAAAAAATATTATGTCTAGCGATATTCAGGAAGTCATCGACTACATGCAAGCGACTGCAGTAACGTTTAGGTAAGAGAGCATTACACTAGTCTACCTTTTAGTGTGACGTCAACCACACTAATTGCCAGCTGGAGGTAATACTAAACAAGAAAACCACACGCTAATAATGATTGACTGGACGACCATTATCAGATCGTCTTGAGTTGTTTTGGCGTGATTAGGCCTCATGGATGAGAAATCTTCGCGAGCATGAAAAATCATTTTCTAGAACAGAGTCACTAGTGCATGCGCATTGTGCAAATTGTGCAATTTTTTCCAATATTCTTTGTTCCCGCCGCCGCACCTCGCCCTCTTTCTTCCTCTATAGCTTAGCTTTTCGCTCTGGGAGCACTATATTTTTAAGCAGGTCATAATCAAGATCGTCGAGTCTTTCCATGCAGATCTATCAAGTTGCCGCTTTTGTGCAATATGGACGCCTTGTTGCAAGTGCATGACAGGAAAAAAAAGAATGAATGAAAAATAAAAACAAAAGAATTTTCTTTAGATTCTTGTCCTACACTCTTCCGCTGTTGCTTTAGAAAAAAAACTAAGATTATTGCTAATTATGTGAATATTAAATATAATTTTATCCTTATTCTTTTCTTTTTTATGTGCGCGCAGTCAAGGGAGATTTTCGTGAGAAAATAATATGATTTCATGGCGATTTTGTTATTGCCGCAAAAATAATGGAATGCGAATTTTTTCATTTTGCTGCCTGCAATGATTACTTAACCACGGCTATGTGAAAGAGATAATTCATTGCGTTTTCATACTTGTTAGTCTATGAATTATTGAGTAAAAACGCAGCAGCTATTTCTTCATGTTAAACTGATTATATGAGTATGGCATGTGTTACGTGCTTGTGATATTTGTGAAATCATAGTGATCTCGTTTATCGATATAATTGACGAGCGGTGACTATATTAGTTAAGTTATTTTTTTTAGTCATTTAAATACTTGTTGCGATTGTATCGACACTTTTTTGCATCTGTCTGAAAATACGCATATCCAATTGCGTTCTTCATGCATTAAAAATCTCTCACAAACTGGAAAGTAGCAAAAGTTATAAAGAACAGATTTTTCATGTCCTGCCAATTAGAAAAAGAAATTGGGAATGGGCAAGAAACGATAAAGATAAACTTAAAATATCCGCAGATTACCCTGAAGCAATATTGCGGCCAAACCAGTTAGATGATGATAATATTACGTGGGATAGGTGTAGACAAGAAAATGTCATAGCAAATGGAAAGAAATAGTTGATGATGTTAAAAAAAAGACAAAGGACCTACAAAAATTTCTAAACAAATTTACTACTAATAACGCTAAAAAATTTTGAAAAATTGCTATTGAAAAAAATTAAATGGCATTCCACTATTCCAGTTGATCCTACTTTTTTTTGAGCGAGCTTTTTCGTTCAACTTCAGTTCGAGTTCAGTTGGGCGAACTGAGGTCTGTTTTATCCTCAGTTGAATATATGGAAATTGTATGCGAACTGAGGTTATTTTAAAGTTCAGTTCACCAAGTTGCACGAACTTGCGCAGTTCGGCCGGTGAAGCCGGGGTATTAGGTGTTTCCCAGACAGTATACTATCATCGTATCTAAAACATAGACTATTTAGAATTAAACAAGACAAGGAGTACAGTTGAGCAATTAAAGCGGGTCTCCCACAAGATTGTATTATGGGGCCTAAACTATACTTTGCTTTTAGATACAAAATATAAATTGCCGATACAAAATAGAATTCTGTTGTATAATCACATTATCAAGTCAATATGGTTATACGGCTTACAAAATATGGCGATACGCCAAAAACACATATTACAAAAACGTCTTGAGGAACATGGTTAGTGCTCCCTGGTATGTACGTACAGAGATCTAGAAATCCCTTTCGTTATAGATGGAATTAAAAAAGTACGTTGTAAAGCATAAAGCTCGTCTTCAATAACATGTTAACTTTGAGGCCTTTCAACTTTTATTCCCCTAGTTATACTAAACAGTTTAAAAGAATAAAGGTGCGGGCCCAATGAACGCCGCGACTACTACGCTCGCATTGACATATCGTAGCAGGCGCGGCGAACTCAGCAAACCCGGGCCCAATGAAAGCTTTGACAGCTAAAGTTTTCCATTTGATTACTTCAATTAGAAAGTGAAATATTTATTCTTTGCTAGAAAACGCAAGTTTAAAGTGCAATTTAATAGCAAATAAACAAATATAAGTGGAATTTGGATATCCCGTTAATAAATTTTTCGTCGAACATAACTGAAAAAATAAATTTAAATTTAATAAATTCCTCCAATCATTAAATTTTTATAAAATGCACTTACTTATATTTTTCTTTAAATAATTTTCCGTGGCCGACACAAATACGCGTTTTTCTCTGTAAATATAAAACAGCTGTGAATTGACAACTGTCAAGACGTACCGCGGCGCCGTTGGATATGAACATTTCCCAAATCGAAGCTACGCTCACCGCGGTTCGCCGTGCTCGCCTTTCTCATTTGGCGCACTGCCATATGGAAACACACGGTCCATTTGATCTGTCAAGACGAGCTCGGCGGCACGGTGTTCATTGAGCCTGCACCTTTAAGCCCTTTGAATTGACATGACGTTTCTGCAGCACTGCAGCAATCGAAACAAACAAAAGTACTGCCATAGAACTGAGAATTTTCTGTCAAGTTTCTGTCATTTTGTAAGGAAATTTAAATGTCAATGTAAAAATTGTTTGTGTAGAAATCAAATAAATATTAAAAATGAAAATAAATATTGAATATTAAGGCCCTGTGCGAAACCGGCTAATTGCTTGCTAAACTTCCAGATTTTTTGGAAGCTTCCCAGTCTAATTCCAGTGCTGTGCGAAACCAAAACTGGAATTGCTTGCTAAAATTTTGACGTTGACCTGTACTTGACGTTTAATTATAAAAGGAGTATTTGAAATATTATTTATTTAAGATTTTTTAAAAGGAGGGAAAGTCACGGACAATTAAATAATGATGAAATGATGGCACTAATATTTTTTGCAAAACTGTTGCTCATGTACGGCAAAATGTTACGTTTTTATTAAAACCGTTACCAGTAACAACCACTGCATAAATGTAAATATTTCAAATATTTAGCAAAAGAAGAAGAAGAATTAGCAAGCTCGAAAATTTACTAAATGAAAAAGTACTAGAATTAGCAAGCAATTAGACGGTTTCGCACACAGCCTAAGCTTGAAAATACGATCGAAATCGCAGAAAATGAAGTAGAAGCACACAGTGACACTCAGACATTTGTAGATCATTTTGAAGCTTTTTTAATTTTAAAATATTTTTAATACCATTTTCAATTTTCTGTGTTTTTTTCTTCTGAAATTTTGTTTTTGTAAATGTATGTATAACTTTTCTCTCTGTAATTTGATTTTTTCTCTATTCGTCTTTCTTTAAATAATATAAATTTTCGCTATAATCAACCATCTCCTTTGCGACTGTTTCGTGGATTTTCATGATTTCAACCAGTCTTTCAAGCTGGATCTTGTTCGTACTTTGTTTTTTTTATTCCTAAAAGTTATTATTTTATTTTATATTTAAAAAGTTATTTATATATAAAAAATTAAACTAACTTGCATTTTTCTCCAAACTAACAAAAATATCTGCAAATGCATTCGACAATTTAAATGCAATCATGAACTGTCATCGATTGCATCGAGAATCGTACTACTACTTTTTCGATTTGACATTCATTAGAATGTTTGACGAGAATCGTACTACGGCTTTCATTTGATTAATAAAAACAATGGTGTATGATTGGAAAAAACAGAAATAAAGGGTCTTATATGTAAAAAAAAATAAAATAAGGAAATTGTCCCCACGTAACAGTCGTCACGACACGACAAGTCGTTTAAGTTGAAGAAAGTGACGTTTCAGTCGTATCACGACTTTCAGTACAGCGGCGTAAACTCAACTTAGGGTCTGTGCAAAAATAGCAATTCAAACATCAATTTCTATGGAAAACTCATTTCAAGCTACTAATTTGATTTTCGACGGTTTGCGTCTATGGAAATGAGTAAATGCTTTTTTATCCACTATGTTGGTGTTCAAACCCAAATATGCTTGTCTCATCATTTTAACATCAACTGGAAAAAGATATACAATTTATTGATTCACGAAGTGTTTGTAATTACACGAAAGAAAAGTAAAAATATAAAAACATAACGTAACCAATTATTAAAATTCTTTGGTCTTAAACACTCGCAAGCAGTCATCATTTTAGTATATTTTTTTTAGTTTAGCCAGAAGAACCTCAAAAATAATGAAATCAAGGATCAAGTTCAATCATTTATTTATAAAAAAAGAAGAATAAACAATCATAACATATGAAAATTTTAAAAATTTTTTATAAAATCTAACACAAATATTTATTCGTCCATTTTTACTCAAAAACTGTAACTGTCATTGAAATGTGTGAATTGGTATCTTGGCACACTTTAGAATATCGAAGTGCCCGGGGAAATGAGAAAAGTTCGAAATGGTATGTTGGCAAACGGCCTTAGCATGAAAGTCGTAATTCGACTGAAACATCACTTTTTTCAACTAAAACGACTTGTCACGAACACGACTTGACTTTCAGCACAGGGGCCAGTAGTTTGCTGCCTTGATCTTGACGACCTTCAACGTCTACAAACGACTAAAACATCGATTAAATCATAAAGCGACATAACTGGCGAGAAGACATGGCTGTTAATTTCAATCACTGACAATGTTGAAATGGATTTTGCACAACTATAATGCACCATCACACAAACCTTCAGATCTATTTTCTTTGACCGGCATTTTTGTTTGGGGTGCTTTTTACGTAGAAGATGTTAAGGCTATCTTGGGGTTTTCCTAAAATCCTTGACATACTTGTAGATATGGTTCACAGACAGCTCCAAGACAAAAGTCGGGATATTGAACAAAAGCTACATGTTTCTCAGAGCGCTCAATTTAGGTATCATTGCTACTGTCTTTCTAGTAGAGGTGTTCGTTATAATGGCATACACTTACGATAACTCAAGGAAACGTTACGCGGACAAGCGCTAATTTTTATCCTACCTGTCCGTCAAGCAGCAATCAGAGAGATAAAGGTGTATACTAATATTGAAGAACATTGGGACTTGGAACAGGTAATGACGGGACTTACAACCAAATTAATGAAAAAATTCCCCTCAAATATGCCCGTGTAATAGCAGAAATTTAGATACCAAAGTCAATAGGCAAGTTAACAACGGCATAAACAGCAATTTTTTTAGCGCTGTTAGCTAACTTATTTCTGCTTTTTGGCTTAGCTAAAAGATAGCACAGCCAAAATGAACTGACGTTTGCTTGTAAATTTTTGATGTAGCAAATAATTTAGAAATATTTCAATACAGCATGAAGATATTATTATTATTACTCGCACATTTTCGTTGAAATGTGAAACGGAAAAAAAGGCGCACCTTACCGATGACGCACAAGCACATTACTAGTTTCTGAACTCTACTATTGAACATAAATGCGAATTACCTATCCAAAATTCTCCGAAAATTTTCTGTACGCTAAATTATTGATAAATTCACTTTAAAACAACGAGATTACAAATAAAATTTAATGTGAATAGTTACAACTAAAAATTTTATGCTGAATCATTGCTTGTTTACCAAAACCTGAAATGTGAGTCAATGTGGTACCTTCAAACAAAAAATCAAAGCAAGCAAGTCAAATTCTAAATGGATAAGTCATCAACTAATGAGCTTACATACAACCTCTGTTTACTAATGTACAAGATATGTTAATTTTACTAAAACAAGGCCAAACAATTAACATGTAAATCCCGTAAATGAAATTATCTTAAATCATAGTTAAAGTAGAAGCTATATTACCCATTCGCATGTCCCAAAGCATCCTCCACAACGGGAACAAACCTAAACGTTTCAACAATATCCAAAGTGATCAACCCAACGACAACGACGACATCTCACCAGCAAAAACTAAACATTTGCCAACTTCCTGCGACAAACAAAGGGAACAGTTTAAGATAAGACGGCACTTCCCATCGCATCTTTCCCAACACCCTAGATCCAGCATAGGTGTGTGTAGTGTAATTAAACTGAGTTAGAGCATCGGGAATTTCAATAAAAGCGCCATTAGGGCCCGGTTGACAGTCCAAAAGATGCCAGAACAGCCATCATCAGCGGCAGCAAACTGACTTTTAATTGCTGTGTAGTTTACAGGAAAGAGCCACAAAACTGATGAGAATGGTGCTCCATTAACGACTTAAAGCGCTATTACGGTGCCGCTTTTTTTTTCTTCTAGTCTTTCTATTTCGCCTCTATGTGGTGCGTGGCATCTTTCAACAAAAGCCGAGGCAAAAGCTAAAAGTATTGCTCCCAGGCCTGCGAAGTCTTGCTGCTGTTGTGGGTGTGGTGTGCATCTAAAAAAGACCAGAAACAGGCTAAGAAATTAGCTAAAAATGTTTTTGAGGAAGCGAATTTTCATCATCATCATCATCGTCGTCGTCACAATATTCCCAGCAACAATATGGCCTCGAGCAGGAATAATTTTCTATATTTGGATCGGCTTATAAATAACTACAGAAAACGGGACACTATCATGACACAAGCTCTGGAGCTCTCCACACACAAAAAACTCCCATAGAGCCTCTGTGATAGGGAAAGGACAAATGTCGGCCATAAATTCGTGCGGGCGCTGCTCACTCGCTTATTGATTCTGGGCCATGCCGCTTTGATATAAATAAATAAGGATTCCAATTAAAGCTACTAAAATCACTGATTATGACTATTTGTCATATTTAATTTTTGTTTTCTTCTGCTTTGACGTCCTAGAATTCTATGTTTCTATGGACTTGCTCAACTGTGTGTGGGTGTGGAAGAGCAATGAGGCCCTGGCATCGTGTCCCCCAACATTAAAGGCTGCTCGGGGAACAATTTTTGGGGCAGTTTACTGTAGATAAGTTGAGAATTACGGTCTTAATGGAGGCAGTTCATTGTCGTTTTCAGTTTTATTGAAAAATCTTATATGAGGGGCTTTTACGAGGCGAGCAGAAAGAGAATGGCTTATGGAATAATTAATAAACCCGAAAGACATTACCTAGACCTGGTCCTGATTCTCATTAATTTTTGTGATTATGTTGGGGATTATACAGAATTCCCGATGTGGACAAGAATACTGAACAGTAGTAACAGGTGAGCAAAAAGGATCACAGTTGGATTAAAAGTTTTAATGCTTGTCCATCATATGTGTTTAAGGGGAATATAGTATTTAATATAGGATTTTGAAACAGTCTCCGTGGCATTTGAAATATGACACATCTTAAATGACCTAAGAGATTTCAATTTTCACATTACCAACCTACACTTTACTCTAGTTTAGTTTCGTTTCATATTTTTGCTTTTTACTTTGTGCGCCCTGAGCTGATCAAGAACTGATAGGGTAGGTTTCCTTAAGAACCCACCTGGTCTTCTGTTTTAATCTTTCTCAAAACAAATCTGCATTCCAACCTGATCCATCCAACCTTTGTTATGGAAGATGAACCATCACTCCTTGCGGAATATCTTCTTTTCGTATTGTTAACAGCACAGCAAAGCGAAATCAGTATTGGGACAGTTTGATTCCGACTCTACAAGTTTGAACAACTGTAGAATAGCTCTTTTCATACTATGAAATTCCATAACATGATACCTTTCGGGCAAGCCTGGGCGTGTACGCATGATTTCCCTCTTTCAGCGACGTATCGGGGCCTATTGCACTTTTAGTGTCTTAGCAGCCTCTTAACCTTAGCAGCTTTAACAGGTTCAGCAGTCTGCTTAAAGATTTGTCACTCAGCTAGGTCACGTCGAACAAGACCCTGCTCCTCGCTTTTCCGCAACAGTGACAGAGACATCTCTGGCTGCGTTCCAAAACGGCCCAGGAATAAAGCACATAGAATTCACCAGAAAAGCTGTTGGCCGCCCAGTGTTCGGTGTATTTCATTAAAATCCGATGGTCTAGGGCAGTGGTGGCGAACTTATGGCACGCGTGCCAGAGATGGCACGTAGGAAAATTTTGCTGGCACTTGAACGATTTATTATTAAATTGGATTTAATATAGATTAATTTTACAATTAAGCCATGTTTTGGATGAAGCTGCCTGTGCTTTTTAAAATGAACCCGTCCAGTCATTGCAAAGTGTACAATCATGTACTTACATATAGTCCAGGGGCCGGATTCCGCAAGTGTGAACACAACTGTGTGCACGACGAAACAGAGGCAATTTCTTTGCGGAATCCGGCCCCAGGTAGTGAAACGAAAACCTTAATGACTAATACATCGATAGATGGTATCGCTGGATCACTTTCTCTCTTGCTTCGTACTTATCGTGCTACTTTGAAACAAGTCTAAAAAAACTAGTTGAGATGTGGGTTTGACCCTTTCGGTTCACACGATCGATGAATGTTTAATATTATGAAGTGGTAAATCTACAGGATTTTTCTAGAGAATTTGTTTTTTCTGAACGTTAGCAAACGAACATTTCCTTCGTACTTCGTTCGCCACACTAGAGCGTATGGTCAATGGTGGAAAACAATTTCCTGTCCAAAAAGTACTGATCTAAGGTTTGAAAAATTCCTGATGTTTGTAAAGGGTGTAACGTAATTTTTGCACGATTTTGCACGAGAGTGCTCGCGTTTTGACAAGTGATGCCTTGTTAGGAAGCTATCGCTGTGCGGTATCCAGAACAGGTAACTTTATTTAGAACAGGTTTCATTCCAACGAGTTTATTAGATATTAGAAAAACTAATGCTAAAATAGTGCTTGTGATTCTTAGCCGAAATCTTTTCATTTAAACACAAAAAGGGCTCGACCGAATGTTATGAAATTTTTTCAGAGCATGTTTTCGTTAATATGCTTCGATTGGCACCTCAAAGAATTCGATATCGTTTTTGGTTCGTGCGATATCGTGCAGGTACAAAAATCACAACGTTGTCATATAGTAATGGACTGCTAAATAAGCAAAATCCCATAAAAAAATGGCACCAAAAACTATTGTTGCCTCACTTCCCCGTTAAATTCCTATGAACTTTAATCGATTTTATAATAAAAAAACAGTTCAGTGCATGTCAGCGGTATAAACATAATTAGAAAGAACTAGACAGGTATAGAGTTTTTTCTTCTTTCTCTCTCTTTCGTTATTTTTAAAAGTTTGTTAAGCAGAGGAAAGAACCCTCACATATTTAAATAAAATACATTTATTTAACAAAAAACTTCTACTAAATAAAAAATAATGCTGGAAATTTTTTTCTATCAATTATAACAGAAATCTTATTAGTTATTTTCTTCTAAATTCGAAGAAAAATGTTTTGTTTACATAAAAAAGGTTTGCTACTTCTGTAGAAAAATGGTGCCATTGAAAATTGTCAATCAACAGTCCATTTCTATATGTCAGTGATCGCTCCCGTCGTCCTATGAAATAGTATATTTTTATAAATATCGTTCGCGAAAGGATTGACCGTTTGCTTAAATGCTATAATAATAAGGAATTTTTGTGGCTGTTACTATGTACAATTTTGTACTGCTTCAGATCCTCTGTTACTTATTATTTTTGCCGATTTTATTGGTGCTCAGATTTTGCAATTTTCTGGGAAGATTTACATAATCAGCAGCGCGTAAGAACCATTTGGCATCCCCCGCCAGGTTTAAGAAATGGTTTTTCGTTATTAGTTATCCATAAATTACATACTGTCAAGGTTTCATACGTGGTCTTTTTCTTACAAAAAAATAATCGCGGCCTCCCGGAATATTGTTTCAAGCTCTTGTTGAGTTGTTTTTCGATAAGCACAAGTATTATTTTAATCAAGTAGTATTGTGATTGTGAAAATATGCGTTGATGGAAAATTCCAATATTTTATTAAATTTTTCTTTAATTTTAAAAATTTTTGATTTTTCTGCAAAATAATAGGTATGGCGGTTCCGTCAATTTTGATTCTGGTAATATATTATTTTTGTATATTAATTTTAGAAATTGTCTAAATAAAATTCTGAAGCACCAAATTTAAAAACTGTCCGGCACGCCAGCAACACGATAAGTAATATAATTGTAATTTTCTGGCACGCGCACATAAAAAGGTTCGCCACCACTGGTCTAGGGCAGTGGTCTCCGAGCGGTACGCAGAAAATTCTATGGGGTACGCCATGGCCGTAGCAATGAATTTTTGTTGGGGTGGGCCAGATTTTAAACCACTGTTACCGACTGACCACAAACAGATGATAAGCTTGATCAAATATTTTCTTTTTTCAGATATTTCTGTGTCATGTTGCCTCACTATTTTATCTTGTACGCTTCCTGAAAGCATGGAGTGTTTGAAAGAAACGTGCATTTCGGTGGACTGCTTATGTATCAAGGATTTTCGATGCTTTTGTAATGCTTCTCCTATTTTTTTTCCAATTATCATAGCGGCTTGTAATAAACTTTTCGTTTTGAGCACGTAAGTTCTTTGTACAGAAGTTTCTGCAAACAAAACAGTAAACTTTGTCTTCATTGACACTATACTCAATCCAAGGACATTCTTCATAATATTTTGAAGAATAGCATAGAGATTTTAGATTTACCGAGAAAAAAAATTTTCCAATTTTTTTTCTCGGTAAATCTAAAATTGGCCTTGATGGACCAGTATGCTGCCTTATGCTGCCTGATCTTACCACTAAAACCATTCATCGTGTGTTAACACAAATTTTGAGGAAAACCAACTAAGGGTCTGATTATGTTGGAGCTGCGATAGATGGTAACAGAACTGTGACAAAAGCTGTGAGTAGCGCGAATAAAGCAGTCTTCCAGTTTTTGACAGAAGCGCAAAAAGAACGTTGACAATATGACTGAGGAATCAACATCCATCTCGATACTAACGATACTATCGTAGAAAAGTAACCCAACGTTTATCGCAGCTCTTGTCGTTGGTCGCGACCAAAGCGTAAGTCACCGCGTTGCTCCAATATAAACAGCTCTATTGAAAACCTTGTATTATCTCCGCTCCGCTAGCATCGCCGCTCCACTCGTATATCATAGCTCCAACCTAATCAGACCCTAAAGGCCCGTCCTCACTACGCGGACTTAGATCCCACGCGCTTTTGGCCGTACGGCCAGACAAAAGCGCGCGTGATCTTTTATTTTTCTGAAAGTGAATGAGAAAAAAATCAATTCTCATTTGAAAGGCCGTACGCGCTTTTGAAAAGCTCATAATAGCTGCGTTCCTTTTCTGCTAAGTTTTACTATTTTTTACTCGTGAGTACTCGCAGCTACACTTGCTCTTACAAACGAGTAGATAACACTTTTAGTTACGCAATTAAAATCCGCTAGAGGAAAGCTCCCATTTGGAGTCTATTGTGAATTATTTTAATTACCATAAATGGCTTTTGAATTTTTTGAGCTTTTTTCATATAAAAACGTCTATAATAAAAATAAAAATAATAAATTTATAAATAAAATAAATAAAAATATAAATCATAAAATCGCAATAATTTAAATTATTTTGTAAATTATTATTCTAACCTTTTATTTGTATACAAATAAAATAACATCAAAAATGTTAGGTTGGGTTTTACTCAAATCAACAAATTTGCGTTCCTTTTCTGCTCTGCTCGCAAGTACTAAAAAGTAGAAAAAGAACACAGCTATTGTGTGGACGTAAATATACCTTTTTAAGCACAGCCTTTTGTCCGCGTAGTTTTGCCGCACGGCCTTTACCAGGGACAAAGTCGTAGAAAAGTCATAAAAATCTATAGGAAAAAAAAGGCAAAAGCGCGTACGACCCAAGTCCGCGTAGTGTGGACCCACGTTATGGTGTGGCCACACTACGCGGTCTTGGGTCGTACGCGCTTTTGCCTTTTTTTTCATATAGAGTTTTATGACTTTTTTACGACTTTTTTACGACTTTGTCCATGGTAAAGGCCGTGCGGACAAATAACGCGGACAAAAGGCTGTGGTTAAAAAGGTACATTGTGCGTCCACACACTATGAGCTTTTCAAAAGCGCGTACGCCGTTTCAAATGAGAATTGATTTTTTCTCACTCATGACTCAGAAAATTAAAAGATCACGCGCGCTTTTGGCTGGCCGTACGACCAAAAGCGCGTGGATTCTAAGTCCGCGTAGTGAGGACGGGCCTTTAATCGCGCAATTTGGTCGCGCGCTGTTCTCAAAGGGGCTTGTCGTGATTTTATTGCTTTCTCGTTAAGTGACCCAATTTTCCAGGAAACAAATATTAAAATATTTTATAACTATTTTGTTAAATTGTCCTCAGCATTCAAATATTTCTCACTAACACACCCAATCGTTTTTTTGTTTTTTTTACTTTTCTCATCTATCGGGCCTGTCATGAACTACACGGTATCAGGCCCATATAATTTATCTATAGTTGTATTGTGCGTTATATGTTACGTATGTATGGCCGCATTAAAATTTTTTTATCTTGTGTGAGGTACTGGGTCCAAAGGTACTGCGGCCATTCATTTGGCATATTGTACTACAACCCTATAGCTGATATTTTTAGGCCAGACCGCTTCAACAAACTCAGCAGTCTGCCTAGTGGCTTGTCGCTTAGACTTGCATGCTCGAGCAGGAACTCCTCGAACAAGAAAACCCTGCTCCTCGCTATTGCGAGCAGACTCATCTTCCTCCAGGCAAAGCCTGCAGGTGGGGTCCTCCGCCTTTCCTATCCTCCATAAGTGGTAATTTATGGGGCAGTGCACGGTAATCAAGCCAACAAGTGTTCTGACATCATTTCTACTGCGCCCCAACAAATCTTTGGCCGTGTTAGGAGATGGCTCAGGAAGGAACCGCTTAGAGTTGGCCAGTCCAGGCGCGGACCTCCAGCGTTCAGTATGTTTCATCAAAGTCCGATCGGCTACGGCCCTTTGCAACAAGCTGGTAGGTGCTCCGATAGCTGGCTCTGGACCGGCGAATGCAATGTCGGAGCCCTGTTTAGCTAGGGCATCCGCTTTTTCATTGCCTTAGAAGCACCGATAACCCGGGAACAAAACAAGGATAACTTGATTGAGAACGCCCAGCTCGTCAAGAGCACGTTGGCAGTCCCAAACTAATTTAGGCTTGGTCCTACGGCCCTAATTGCCGCTTGGCTATCAGAGAAGATAAAAATCCGTTCTTTTTGGTAGACCCTTCTCAAGTTCTCATGAGCGCATGCCAGTATAGGGTACACCTTTGCTTGGAAGACAGTTGCCAGGGTGCCTAAACTTATCGCTCTGCTGAATCTGGGGATTTCGCTCCAGATTCCGGCGCACACACCTGTCTCTGTTTTGGAGCCATCCGTGTACCATACTATTTTTGTAAAATTGCTTTAAGCCTTATGTAACATCACGGGTTTTTAATAAGTGATTCACTTTTATTCTGGGGTGGGCCAGAAGGATTCCGGGGAGGGCCTGGCCCACCTGGCCCCTCCCCTTGCTACGCCAATGGGGTACGCCAAATTTCTCTTCAAAGTACTTTATTTCCTGTCCTTTTCTGAGATATTCAATACTCCCCGTGTTCTTTTAATGAACTGGGTTTTGAGAGCTTTTGAGGAGCTTTTGAGTTCCCATACAAAATCGAAGAACCAGAAAACCCAGATAAAACCTGGGTTTTAGATTTTGTATGGGAACTAAAAAGCTCTCAAAACCCAGTTCATTAAAAGAACACGGGGACTGTTGCGAATTTTTATTTCTTAACCCTTATTTTTGAAAGAAAGAAAGAAAAGAATAAATAGTTTTTATATCCATACTAAACTAACAGATATAAACATTAAGAGGAAAAAAAGGCAAATAATCGTCAACACCCTTTTTAAAATGGGCTGCTATCTTAAGAATCGTTGTCTAATGTCTTCCTCGTCTATATATTTTTTCTTAGCTCGTCCTGAACTCGTTTTTTCTGTCGGTACTTTCCGCAACACAATCTTTGCCGGCTTCCGTTCCGAACGTCGTTCGACATGATCAATCCATATTATTTTAATCACTTTGACAATGTTTCAGGGGCGTAGTCAGAATAGATATCAGCCGGCTCCTGTTTGTGGAGTTTTCTAGGAAACTATCCTGCGAAGCAGTGAGCGCCATCGATTCTGTAAATGATATTGCAGCAAATTCTTTGCGCCCTTCTCAATGGTTCTATTCGCTTGGTGTTTTTACTAGCTTCGTAAGGAAAGAAATCGAAAATGACGACGGGATTTGATGAGTAGTTTGACTTGACTTATGATTCATACCTGCTGCAAATTTCTGCATAAATTTGGCCGTGGTGTCATTTGACCCAATGTAACAAAAATCCTCCATCGATGAAATATTTTCTATCGTTCAAGTCCGCCTGTTCAGAAGGTGAAACAGTCCTGTACAGGTTCGGTTTTGTTCCTTTGCTCATACCATGCTCATCGAAAAGAGAGAAAGAGAGGGTAGGGGCTAAGTTCGTAACGCAAAAATTCTCGCAGCACTTCATCTGAATGTCCTGCCCTGTCTTGTATCCGAATAAAGGTATTTGAAATTGCAAGAGGCTGCACTCTTTCACTTCGTTTGAATTTTACAGCTTGAAGATTACCACAGAAATGGGTATTTTACGACAAATTTTCAACTAGCCCTTGACTCCGAAGGGTTCGTCGAAGAAATAGTGGAATTTGTAAAAAATAGCGAGGTTCTTTAGGAAAAGTTGATAGTTTCCGAGTTATAAACAAAAAACCTTCGCTACGCCCCGGGTTATTGGTAACTTTCATCAAGAGAAATTTTATCTCTTCCACAACACCTTCTATCATTTATAATGGGGAGGTGATACCAGAAACCAAATCCAATACCGAATTAACACCTCGGTTCTCTTCAAATCCTTCTTTACCCGAAACTGAATTGCCAACCCGTTCTCGAGTACAACGCCGACTCAATGGATGGAGTTTTCTTCAGGACTCGCGAGGTGTATAAATGTCTCAAAGAGCTTGATGTCAATAAATCTACTGGCCCTGACAATATTCCCCCTATGGTACTTAAGAAAAGTGCCTCACCTTTGGTACGCCAACATCAATTCTATTATATAAGTGTGACTGTCATTTATAAATAGTAATTTTTCCCAAAAATTAGGCCGTAGTGAAACGGTAACTCCGTAACCTTGCAGCTTGAATAGTGTCACTCATGTAATTAGGGGGTATAATTAATGATTGTTTTCGTGAGAAGGGTACGCGGTCAAAAAAGTTTGGAGACCACTGGTCTAGGGAACCAACCAACCGGCGTAGACAGTTCTTTCTCTGAGTTTGCTGTCCGATATTGCTGAACGGTGGTTATTTTCTGACGTGTTCGTGCTTGATCTGTTCACATAAAAAATCGCCGACTGTCCTAAAGCGGCCCATACACTTTCAGTTTAACTGCGCGGTTTATCACGTGTGACGTCATGTCTGACCGATAAATTGTGTGAACTGTGCGTTTTGAATTGTTTTCATTCAGTCCTCAGGCCTGAGCTTCTGGACCCTCTTTTGCTCTGATAAACTGCGCGGTCAGACGGTTTATCGTTCAGTTCTCTCAGTATCACACATTTTTGCCATTATTAAAATTGTGTACTTAAATCAACAAAACTGACGAGACTGAGCAAAAAACCCATACAACGAACTGACGAACCCACACACTTTCAGTTCAGTTTATTTACATAGCTCAACTACGCAGTTAAAACTGAGAGTGTGTGGGCCGCTTAATAGCCGATTTCGGACCGTTGAAAACTTGCCAAAGCTCAGTCTGAAGACATCCGCCTTTTCATTGCCCGCAAAGTTCTGATGTCCTGTGACCTTCACAAGGGTCACTCGATTCAGAGTACCTAGGGTATCAAAAGTTATTATATGGGGACTTGTTTGTCAGATAGAATTGAAGATCAGCTTGTTAGCAAAGGACCTTCTTAAATTTTCATAGGTGCTTGCCAAAATAGCATACACATCTGCTTGAAAGAGAGTAGCTAGGGTGCTTATGTGCTCCCAAATCCCCGCACCCCAACTGGCTTGGAGCCATTTGTGTCTGGCTGACCGCAAAGACAACGTGCAATGCAAGTAACAAAAATGTAGCTATGTATGTATTACGAATTATATTTTCAAAACATAGTTTACACGTGCGGATATACTGTAATAACCTCCATCGACTATTTTAAGCAGTGCAAATAAATAACTGAAAATTACCAAATAACAATAATCTAATATGCTTAAAATAAAACCTAAGCGAAAACCTACAAAAGTGTGACAAACATTTTTTTAAGACAATTTGTCGGCTCATGTATCGATTTTTACAACAAATTACGCTTTGATTTAAGCCTTTTTACATCAGCACTTTTTTTGCACCTGATGGAGACGTGATTCGGTTTAGTGAAATTTACATCACCTGCTTGTATCACCACCATTGTTAATGTGTATGTATTTTATATACATCCAGAATTTGTGATCGATTGAATGCTGATCACTGACATATAGATATGGATTGCTAATTGACAACTTTCAATGGCACCATTTTTCTCCAGAAGAAGAAGACCTTTTCTATGTAAACAACATTTTTTTTTGTATTTAGAGGAAAATAAGTAATAAGATGTATGTTATAATTGATAGAAATAATTTTCCATCATTATTTTTTATTTAGTAGCAGTTTTTTCGTTAAATAAATGTATTTTTTTTAAATATGTGAGGTTTTTTTCCTCTGTTTAACGAACTTTTAAAAATAAAGAAAATAGAGAAAGAAGAAAAAACTCTATAGCTGTCTAGTTTTTTCTAATTATGTTTATATCGCTGACATGCACTGAACTGTTTTTTATTTTAAAACCGATTAAAGTTCATAGGATTTTGAAGGCGGAACGAGACAACGATAGTTTTTGGTGCCACTTTTTTGTATGGGATTTTGCTTATTTAGCAGTCCATATCTATATGTCAGTGGGTAGAGCAGCATGATTTTGAAGTATTACAATCATCTATCTTGGGTCAAAAGTAGCGGACAAAGAAGCATGAAACCACGCTCGAAACACAGGCGCAGTGATTAAATGCAGTCGTTCAATGATGTAGGGCTGCCTCTAGTGCGACCGGAGACGCAATTAGCACTTTGACGCGCCTGTTTGATGCCACAACCTTGTGTACCTAAAGTTCGGCGGTTGTTTAGACATTGGAAGATATTCAATGTTGTTTGATCGCCGGTTGCGGATGTCTAAAGCCACTTATGTCTAAAGCTTTAAATGGGTCAAGAAGTTCTACAGATAGTAGAGGTCTCCAGTGTGCTCCACACTTGGTAGTCAAAATGCCGTTTATGACCCCGTTTTGAAAGGAGATGACTAAGAGCTGTTTTAGACGGTGCGCTCCAGCGCATGTGCCTCACGAACGTTTGGTGATGAAGGGAGGAGTGGGAATGAAGAGAGGTACCACCCCACATCTCCCTTTATCCACAAAGTTCGTGAGGCAGATGCGCTGGAGCGCACCGTCTAAACCGGCTCTAAGGAGGATATTCGGCCGCAGAGATTAAGAGGGCCTGGTCACGTATGAAGAATGTTAAACTCCAGAATATCTAAAGTCTTACGTTCGGAAAACCCAGGAAAATGTGGTTTAAAGCTGGTGAAGACGATCTTTCAGCAATCGGAGTTCGTAATTCAAGTAATAGGTGCATTTTTTTAATGAATTGGATATCGAGTTCATTAAAAAAAGGACAAGGCAAATTTTATTAAGCGCCAAATGAAGCTATCTTCAGTGCCTAAAACTTTCAAAATTAAAAGGAAGTTGAGTGTCAGTTGAGTCCTATAGTTCCAAAACGTGTCTTTTCCACTTTCTTCACTTTTTCAGAAATGAGGAAAAACTGTTTATCATATTTCATATTTATATGGGATAAGACACAGTTTGGAAAAATACCCAGTTTTGTTTTAACAAAATGGGCATAAAAAAAATTTTTTTTACGCCCTCATTTTTCAAATAGTTGAGGAAGTTGTCATAGATTGTAGCAGTGTACCTAACTAAATTTTTGACTTTTTTGGATAAGACACGATTTGGAACTATAGGACTCAGTTGACAACTGTTATCTACACGAATTCCCCTCTAGAAACTTATAAATAAGTTTTTAAAAAATCAATTATTTGTTTCCTCATTCTTACAAATTTGCTCTCGTCACTTCCCTTTATTTTTAAATGACGTTTTTCCTACCGGCGTGAAGTTTGCTACATTCCGAAAAGATAGGGAAATTTTAAAATTTCCTGAAGTGATTTTTGGAAACTTTGACCTTGAATAACTTTGAAAGGGTTAGGTTTTCAAAAAAATAACAAGAGAGCTTTTTGTAGGCAATAACAAATTTTTTCGAAAAAAACCAGTTTTTGAGTGATTTTTTTGGCAAAAACTGATATCCCCGGCGGCCATGTTTTTTTTGTGATTCCGAAATTGTTTTCTTAAAAAGTCCCAAGGAAGCTGTGGTCCAATTTTTAGCCATTTTGGAATTTTGTCTCCTTAAAATGCTAATTTCCCCGGACTATTAGTTTATATCGCTAGGAGCCCCAAATCCTGGAAGAACATTTTTGAAGAAGTAAATGTCCACCAAGGACTGTAAGGTACAACATAATAATAATAATGAAAAATTTTAGTACCAAATTCGTAAGTAGTGTTCACATTTAAAACATTTTCTAATCTTAAAAAATTTAAAACATTTTCTAATATTAAAAAATTTAAATAATTTAATAATTTAAAACACTAAATCCGTGTTCTACATTTAAACAATGTCCAAACCCTCAAATGTTCAAGCTCAGGCAAAAATTAATCTTTTAAATAATTTTATGTGCGACCATTGACACCGAAACTGCCGATTCAACTACACTTTGACCTCAAATCATTTTAACTATAAAAAATAATGCCTTATTCTGCAGTTAAATTGCAACGAGCACCAATTAAAAACGGTAATAAACATTGCGAAGTTACGAAACTATTAAGTCACTTATGCTCTGCTGCTAGACAATTTTATTTCCGTTTCTAAAACCACGAGATAAACTTTATCGCTAAAAACAATTCTCGAATAGCATTAATCACTTAAGGCGACATTGAAAAACTCGTACTTGATAAACAATACATTTTTTCACTTTGTTTCAAAATTACGAATTTTCTTACTGAAGACATAAAAAAACACGTTAAGATTACAGAAACAGTAAAGATAGTTACCGCGCCGCCACCGCGGGGGTTATAATAATTACGGTGCGGCGATAATTTTTTGGAATCCAGTACTCAAGCTCGATTAGCTGGAATTAATCCATCTCGAAATATATCTATGTGTGTGTGTGATAGACTTATTTATTAATATTTATTGGTATAATTAAAATTTTTACGATTAGACCGAGCTTTAAAAAATTCGCGAAGCTATCGTTAATTTAGAAGCGTTTAAAGGCTGCCAATGTACGAGGGTCGTTGGCGCGAAACTTTAAGCAGAATTTAAAACAAATGCCCGATTGCATCGCTTAGCTTGTATAGGAGTAGAGAAAGAGACTCACCTTTCTGGCTAACCTCGGATGCGTACGGTAATGAGGTCGAGCATGTAGTCTTCCACTAATGAGTTATTACCTGCATGGTCGAAAATCTTTGAAAAAAATCTACACGTCAGTTTTTGGCGGAAGACTTTAGACTCGCAGAGCATGTCGCTATTGTAAACATGCCTTCAGAAAACAAAAAATACTGCGCCTTTTCCTTTAACTAATCGACCAGTTTGGAAACGAGGCAAACAAAAGCAAGTTGCGTAATGCGACCATAACAACATCGACTTCGGAAATGGATTTCCATGCGAGTTGCTGATTACAATAGGAAAAGAACAAAACCGCGGAAGAAGTTCGATGGTCCACCAACAACAACCAGTTTTTTTTTTAATAGTGCTCGATTACATACGATGACGAAATCGGGGAATGGCAGGAGAAGAGTGGAGTATACACACAGTCCCACTATTTATCACGCGTGATGGGAGGGCGGGAGAAAAGTCACTGGACAGGTAATCCGGCATTCGCGCCTCCTTGGTCGAGACCAGCTCTTAAAAACAGCAGATCCGTAAAACCTGAAGCACCTGTCCAAAAGCACCGTAATACCAATAGTAAAACCGAAAAAGTATTGAACTTGAAATTTTTTGATCGACAGATGCTTCCACGCTCTCTCAAGCTCTTTTTCCCCTCAACCAAAAATTGTTGATCACCTGCTTTCGTCATCATGTGCAGCACATTGACCTGTCGAAAGGTAAATGCTTTTTGCTTTTTTTTTCACTTCCTTTTAAAGTTGACAGAAAAATTGGTTTTTGCTACCACGTTTTTGTAATTGTCGATTTTTATTGCATTTTATTTTATCTGGGCGTGATCTTCCCTTCGCTTTCCATTACGCTGCTGCTACCCACTTGTGGGGCGGCTCGACATACGGCGACTTACCGTGAACATTTTTCATAAATCACTTGCAGATATGAAAAATGTCAACGATTTATCTTTGGCGCAATTCCAGCCCAGAGTTGTATACGTACGCATTTACTCACTGACATAAATGATTATTATTTTTTTTATATTTTTTTTTTCGGTGCAGACGTTAAGTTTTTTTACTACTACTGCACGCAGGAAGGTGATAAGGAATGAGAATTTACTTTGCTTTCGCCAGCGGTGATTGATACTTGAGGCCCACATCGAGCAGCAATATTGTTGATGACAAGAGAGCTTGAAAAAATTATGAGCCTCCAAATTGCGATAAAAAATTGTTGCTTTAAATTGAATGTATGTAACAACGTAATTGAATGATGATGGCGAGTGGATGAATGATTGTTGTGGAGTGTGATGAAGGGAATTATTGACTTTATTAAAGTCTTTTCTTTCTGGGTTCCTTAGGTTGTGGGTCTGCTTGGTCAATCCAATTTAAGTTTTGCTTGACTAAAAGGAATTTCGCTCTTTAGTCTTTTTTTGGATTAGAGCACATCATTCACGTATAACCTAAGGCGGCCATTACACGTTCATGTAAGCGGCAATCAATTCCACCAGTCATGATTAATGGAAATCAAAATATACGGAGGATTACGTCAGTTATCACCTTAGACGTTAGGTTTTCCGTCAGTCGTAGGCAAAACTGTGGAAAAACTATCAGCAGAACCTATCGTGTAATGGGCGCCTAAGAGTTAAGCTGTTCGACAACCATTCCAGAGGTCCATGGTTCGATTCCACGCAGTGACAGGGCTGTTTATTATTACATTTATCCTGCAGTTGCGTGCGGATGCCTAACATGACGAAGGACAATCTTCACTCCAATGAGTAGTGTTGTCCTGATTCGGTGAGCACAGAGTAGTTTGGCTTTAGTTGCCAAGTTTCAATTCGAATTGAGTACTTTGAGCGTTTGTGATAAGAGGTTCGCCGAAAAGTGAAACGAAGTTAGTGACGAATCTTTTTGCCATTGAATTCGTTCGGGGTTCTGATCAACTCAGTTGTACGCCACAATCCCATCTATATAACATCCTTTCTTGTTTTACCGCTTCACAGCTACTCCCTTCGCTCTCTCTTCAGGCACCCCACACCTGTCTCTACATTTTTTGTAAGTGTTGCTTGCTTGAGGATATAACTCTATACGAATTTTTTGATGACAGCACATCGCACACGTATTGGTCCTTCGTACAAACCATTGATTTGCTTGTCAAACTCCAAGACTCCCGGTAAATTAATGCAATTCCACAATCTGGAGGGCAACAGGCTCGATTTTTTTTATGTGGCAGTTCTAAACTCAAGAATCGCCATTTTCGTTGTCCGTCATGTCGTTGGTCGCGTCGTGGTGCAAAGTCTAAGGCAAGGCGCAAATTGAGACGCATATAGAGTGTGTGAGCTGACATGACACGAGCAACATGACACACACGTGTCACTCGCGTAGTGTGGCGTTCCGCATATTGAAACGCAGTTTCGATGTGGCTAGCCTACTACTAAATGAGTTCAGAATCAATAAATGATGCTGAAGACGACATTTTACTTTATTAATTAACGACTAAAAAATTAAAATCACCCAATAAGTATTATAGCCGTGTTTTTTTAATGAACATATAGGTCTTCGATCCAGTTCATTAAAAAAACGACAAGGGAAATTTCACTAAGCGCCATCTTCAGTGCTTTAAATATATTAAAATTAATCCGAAGTTGCGTGTCAGTAAACAACTGTTACACGAATTCCCTTCTAGAAAATAATAAATAAGTTTCTAAAAAATAAATTATTTGTTTCCTCATGCCTTCAAATTTGCTCTCGTCACTTCCCTGTTGTTTTTACTTTAAATGACGTTTTTCCGACAGCCGTAAGTATGCTACATTACATTCCGAAAGGAAAGGGAAATTTTGAAATTTCCCAAAATCTGGATAAAAACCTCGATAAAACCTGGGTTTTTCAGATTTGTATGGGGAAGAACTATATAGTTCATTAAAAAAACACGGCTATTATGTTGGAAAAGGAAAAATGTGGACAATTTAAAACTACAATGAAGATGAGTGATGCTGATTTTACCAATTACTTCCGAATGAGCCGAAGCCAATTTGCTGAAGTGCATGGGATGATCGAACAAGCCTTTGGCTCAAATAGATGTAATGCCTAAAAACTGATCCCAACCAAGGAAAAACTTGCAAGGTCTACCCAAATCCCATTTTCCAATTTTGTCTTCATATATGTAGTACGCATCATTTGTGTCATAAAGCTCTCTGTGCCTTTTTACCGCCTTAATTAACTTTTCTTTTGCCATAGGTAGGTATTTAAAAGGACAGTAAAAAGATGCAAACTAAAAAGGTGGAAGAAAAAAACAACAAAATAATATTATAAGAAATTGTTGACACGTGTTGACACGACCGGCACGAGAAACTGTGGCTCCACTACAACGCCACGCGTGTAGCAGGCGACGTGAGTCGCGCCACCTCGCGTCCCCTTGCCAATTTGCGCTGTTCTATTCATTTTCATAGTTTACAAAAAAACGCGCTGTGCTGTGCCACCCCACACGCTCTATACGCGTCTCAATTTGCGCCTTGCCTAATAGTAAGCTTAGCACGGAGAATAGAATAAGTTCAACGTTATTAGGGTTCGGCAGGGTGTTCAAGGAGGTGGCGATGAGCCCTTCGATGTTGAAGGACTTCGGAAATACAGTCTGTGTAAGGTTGTTCCGCAGTCGGGTTGTTATATTTATGAATGAATTCCTTGTTTGTAGAGTGAACCAAAAGCGGGATTTTAGGCAGAGGGAATCAGCTGTGCGGGCCAATCTGGTGTTGCGGGTACAATACTGGATTACTGGAAGACAGCAGAGTGTTTATTTTGAGCAATTGCTATAATGAATAGTGATGGAATTTTGTCAGGGCTGCTACATTCCTACGGTGACTTAAAAGGCGGAGCAAACAGCGTCTTCTCCAATAAATTTGAGGGCCTTTTTTGCATTTTATCTAACCAAGCCAAAGTAGTTTTCGAAGCTCCACCCCAAATAAGGGCGTTGTAGTCAAAAAGAGGCCGAATGTAGGATTTTTATATTGCAGCTTGCCCCGATGGCTGGAGGAGGAACTTTCACCTCTTAAGAAATCCCAGCCACTGAAATACTCGTTTGGCGATTTGGAATACCTGGTCACAGGTCTTTGGCTAATGACTAGACACACACTAAAATATCCCCGGTGGACTTTTTTGCTCTAAAGCCGCAATATTTGTCATCTAGGATTTGGTACCCCATGATCCTTTTGTGGACAATCGTCTCCATTGTTTGGGAGAGACTGGAAGCAATTGCTATTTGGCGGAGTGGTATGGTTTGAACATGAGCAAGTTTCCAAGAGTGATAAACGCCGGAGAAGTAGGATCGGGCAAAGGGTTTTCGCAGTAGTTTATCTTAGGATGCGGCGCATGTATTTTGGATGATAGGGGTACATTGTCAGCTGTTTGAAGCACCAATATACGTCGCAACTCCCAAAGAAACCATTGAGTGAGGGAAATACTTGGGGGCAGAAGGTGGCATAATAGTGTCGTGAAAAGAAGAATTCGAGCCTAAGAGTTAAGATACCATTCAAGAGGTCCGTGGTTCGATTCCGCGCACTGGCAAAATTTTTCCTCTTTTCATTTCTCTTCCCTAGATAACATTCCTTCTTTCTTATCTGGCATTTTCACACCCATTCCCCGCCCCTTCTCCTATGAGCATAATAAACATGAAAGCTTCTTCTTAAATGGCGCTACAGCCCTTGTAGATCTCGAGCATCTTGAAGTCTCTTGTTCGAATCGTCTCTAATAATGCCCGGGCTTCACCGGCCTGAATTAAATAATATTTAATTCAATCCACATTAGTGGTTTCAATCCACATTAGTGGTTTAGTGGCCAGAAGCCAGAAATGCAAAAGCTCCCTGGAATCACTATTCCAGTTGATTACTCTCTTTTGAGCGAGCTTTTACTTTCAAGCTTGATTTCATGTTCTGTTGGGCGAAATCAGGCTTTATTTTTCCTGATTTCAAAATGTGATAATGTATGGGAACTCAGGCAAAAATTGAAGCTCAGTACACACATTTGCTTTAACTTGCGCAGTTCGGCCGGCGGAGCCGGGGTATAAGTCTTGCTAGTTCGCTCTAGTTCATTATATGAATCCCTGTTGTCCTACGCTTTCTTCCTGTTCGTCTACCATTGAAAGTCCCGACTAGCATTCTTTCTTCCGAAGCTTGTACCAGTCTTAGGTCTGCAACTATAATCATTTCGTCACACATTTCACAGGACACGTGCAGGATGCACTTGTTGGCTTGATATCAGAACACTTGTTAGCTTGACGCCAAGACACATGTTGGCTTGATTACCGGACACTGCGTCCTGGATTACCATTTATGGAGGATAGAAATGGTGAAGTACCCCACTTGCCAGGCTTTGCTTTGAGGAGCATGAGTCTGCACAGTCAAGTCTAAGCCGCAAGCAAGTAGGCAGACTGCTGCACCTCTTCAAGCGATCTGGCGTACAAATGTGAGGTATAGGGGAGTAGTACAATAGGCCAAGTGACTTGAATACTTCACTAAAGAAGAATATATTGTTGTTTGCTTTCGTAATTGTAATTTTTTTCTATCGAGTTCCAGATCAGGTTCAGATCGGTTTCCATTTCCACACTCCTTGTTATTTAATCTAACTTTCCTGCTAAAATCCTTACATATTTCCATTTTCTTTCTTCATTTCTTAATTTTTCTAGGGGCCAATTTGCGTCACTGTTGTTGATTCTTCTATGTCTTGCCACTGGTTTTTTCGTCCTCATCTACCCAAACAACTAGGAAGTGATCGGTGTCCACATTCGCTCTTCGGTAACTCCTTGCATCTAGTACACCATGTCTAGTATTAACTGGACCATGGTCAATTTGGGAGTTGTATCTGCCATCTGGTAACGTCTATATTACCTTGTGTCTTTTATTCTTTGTGCAGCGAGAACTTGCCAGCATAGGGATAATACTATGGTTCCTTACCCATCGTTCTCTTGTTCTAGGTTTTCTGTGTAGGCTGAGATGAACGTTATATTACCAAATCTGAATTAAATTCTTAAGGTTGTGATCCGATTTATAATGAGGGTTGTTCATTAGAAGGTTGAGCACACAGAAACCTACCTTCAAATCAGGCGCGTATTTAAGGGGGGGGGGGGTCACGGGGGTCATGACCCCCCCCAAAAGCACTCGCTGTTTAAAAAACAAAATTGACCCAACTAAAAAAACAAAAACAAAAAATAACCAAACGACCAAAACCGACCGAACTTTTTTGCAAATTAAAAAAAACGACCCTTTCCTTATCTGATAGTGTAAGCTGAGGTGTCACCCTTTTGGCCTTATCATGGTTGGCGAGTTGAAAAAATGACAGCGCCGTTATCGTTCTCATTTTTCGTACCATAATTGGCGAATGCAGCGATATGACAGTTTTCGACAAAACCTTATGATTGCTGTCGCTTGAAAGTTTTTAGACATTTCTGATAATTAAAAAATTTATAAAATTACATTATTTATTCAATCTATTTAGTTAAGAAATATTTATTCAATCTAGTCACGAAGCTTTGTCCCTTCAAACGCCAACTGGGATACGCCTGAAGACGTTTTTCCCGACAAATGTCAGTTTTTTTCGAAAGCTATGATTCCGTTTTACAGTCGCCGCGCCATTTCTCACTTAAAGCGCAAACCATGATCAGATCCTTTGTACTACTAGTCCGTCATGTGATGTCGCACACGTCATAGTGCAATGTCTAGTAGTAACCTTAGCTCGAAGGATAGAGAGAGATAGGATAGATTAGGGGGAGTCGGGTGCAGTGTCTCCATATGTAAATCGAGCGTTACCGTGTTGCAAAGGCAAAAATACGGTGTTTCTAGACACGGTGAATCTGCTAAAAATGTACCGTGTAATCTTTCATCAATTTTCTTCAAAAATTCCACTTTTTTTTTGATAAAACTAATTTTTTTTTGTCAATACAAACAAAAAGAGTTTTATCAAAAAACAGTGGAAGTTTTGAAGAAAATTGACGAAAAAATTCAAAAATTCATGATTTTCGATTCGATTTTTTCAACTTTTTTCAAGTTTAAACATTTTTTCTTGTTCACCATCCTAAAGTGCATAAAAAACCTACACTTGAATTAAAAAGGAATCTCATACGATACAATGCACAAAAGTTATTGGCCAATCAATTTTCAGATTTGAGGTTAATTTTTGAGACTTGTGGTGGATATTTTGACTTAAAATTTTTACGAGTTATTGTCCACATTATAAAGTAAAATTTCTGAAAATTTCATCAATTTTTACTTGAAACATCCAAAGTTGTAACCAAAAAACCAAAAATTAGCAGTTTCTTCAGTTTTCAATTTTCTTTGAGGTTATGTGTGCAGATTAAAATTTCATTTTGCAACCGCTGATAGGTAATGTCATAATGAACAGCCTCAATTTTTTTCGTTTTCTTTGGACCTACACATACCGATAAATTCTCATCTATATTTAGAAAGAACGACCAAAATGGTAGATTTTTTTACAAAACGGCCCATAATTTACGTAGCGGTTGCAAGAGAAAAAGTCCATTTCGTATAGTATTCGATGTAGGTAACTAACATATTGAAAAAAAATTTGAGACTGGAAACAATTCCTTTTTCACTAAAATTTTATGCTTATCTGACTCCACTATTAGTAAAATCCGTAAAAAAAAATTTCGATTTTTTGAAAATTTGTAACCGAAAAGACCCCTTAATCAACCAGAAAATTCGGTTAGTTTTGTTCGTTTTGTTAATTTTGTTTTTGTTTTTTAGGAGTAGAAATTTTTTCCGCCACTTTTAATTCCGTGACCCCCCCCCCAAAACAAAATTCTAGATCCGCGCCTGCTTCAAATTCCATTTGAAGTCATTATCACCGCTGTAGAATATGACAGCGTCTCTTCGTTCTAGGACTTCTTTACCAGTCCATCTTAGATCTTTTAGTCTAGCACTATCATTTCTGCCATTGCTCCAGGTCTAATCAGGACTACATCTCCAATGTATTGACATTCCATGTTGCGAATTCTATATCGTAGTTCCCTAAATCATTAATCCTGGGACGTTGCTGAGGTCTTTCCGAAGCTGATTTCTCAATTCCATAACTAGAATTGTTTTCTGAGGAGAAGAGGTTATCAACCTCTCGCCCAACACCCTACAAGGAGGTTCCGTCTCCCAATATTTACATATATCCCCTCAGGGCATGGTTGGTCTAGTTATACCTGTAGACACTGGCACATATGAGCGCCTATTTTTCCGGAATTAAGTAAGTTTTTTTTTTCAAAAGAAGCCTCAAAACTCTTAAAAATGACAAACCCGAGCCAACAAAAAATATATGAGAACTTATAAACCTCCTAAAAAACTCGTCAACATCCCCAAAACATAAAATTCACCTTTTTTCCCCAAGTTTTAATCCTCTTCAACCACTTATCCCAGCATTCTAACATATTAAAAGCGACGTGACACATTAGGCAGAAATGACTTCCAATAAATGGGAGCAATACTAAGAAGCTTTGTTTTAAATAAAAAACGGAATATAAAATTCATGGTATTTCCTAAATTATTATCGTGAAACCAATTGTAATTCTAATTGTGTTTTGTTCCATACTCATACACTCCAATCATTTACCCTTCGGTCTTCTAGAAGATCATCAAAAAAAAAAATTAACGGCAACAATGATTCATATGAGGAAATACCTGACAGATATCTACAAAATCCACATACATAACACCTAAGTATAAATTACACCTTTAAGTCATAAAAAAACAATTTATTTTTAATTCACATTATCTTCCGCATTTGATTAAATCTAAACAAAAAAAAAATATTTCGTGGCTATTCTTAAAAGATGAGAAAATACGCGAAAAAATGTTTTTTAACGGCTCAAGCAATTTCCTGGATTACAGAATCTAATCGAACCAAACACAAGCAGCCAATCTCCGTCCGATCGCATGCCGGTAAAATTACACATTTTAATAATAACCGCGCTAATTTAGCGAAAAACATGCTAAAAACGCGATCCACGACCCAAAAAGGGAGCCGGGCCGGGCGGAGGGAGGACTGGACGACTATTACGAGGTACACCGGCTGAGGCTCCAGTAAACACTTTAATTTGCGGCTTAATGAGAACATCCGCCTTTCTGCGTTATCTCCTTGGCCCTTGCTCAAGAACTCAACCATAAGTCAAGAGGGGAAAAAATAAAAAAAAAAAATATGAAAAAACCAGCAAAAAAGTTTCTTCCAAGAAAACGTAGCTCACGGCATTTTTTTACCTGAAGGCGGCGATGGTGGCGGCATCGTCTCTTCTGACGGAGGATGAATGAGAAATGAGAATGATTCGGACTTGGAGTGGTTGGTTGAAAAATTCGCGGAGTTTTTTTTTATAAGACCACGATTTAAGGGATTTGGTTGGTGGTGAACGAGGGGTGAGGAGCTGTTGAGGGTGGCTCAAAGTTTTTGTAAATCTTGGGTGTTGAGGTACGTAATTATAAAAAAGTAAACGAGAAGTGGTTTGGAGTAAAAGTATGGAATTGCTTGATGTCTGCATAGTCACAATGACAACTCCTGGGGTTGGGGGTTTATTGAAAAAACTCCTTTTCTTACAGCCTGAACTTGAGAATGAACTTAGGTAACACGTTTTGAAATCCATCTTACCTTTGCGGTTGGTTTCCTTGTTTCTTCTTGTGATAGTGCTGCTTCTACTCTACTTGACAAGTAAAGCCGGTTATACACAAAAAAATATTTCACTAAGAATCTGCGACTAATTGGCAGATGAGTGGACGGCTTCGGTATCCTTAAGGACGTTATTATACTTTTCCACACACTTTCGAATTATCCACAAAGATTCTCTTTTCCCTAAGAACACTTCACACACTCCAGAAACAAAAATTGGACAAAATCCTTTATTACTATCCGCAGTACTTGTACACAGTGAAATGCTTTCTGATCTTCAATAAACAAATCAAGATTCGTTGAAGAATTCACAAATCCTTATAACGGTATAATCAATTATTTTTTTTTTTAAATTCCTTAAGATCGAACGATTGAAGAAAAAATTCCCATTAATCAAAAGTATTCGGAAATCGCAATCGAAGCAAAAAATCCGCGCGTCACTATAAAAAATTCGCCTGTTCACTCCGCGTTCATTACCTTAGCACCGATGAATCGACACTGGTCTTGCTTCAGTTCAGCAGTCAGCACGCTCCGCTCCAAACCGTGCAGCATGCATCAGCAGCGAATTTGATGGTGGGAGTAGGAGGCGAAAAGTTTTAATTCGCCGCAAAATGGGGGGAGAAGCACCAGCGAAGCGGGATCCAAATCATTCAAAGTTCATTTCTTATTGAAGCAATGTGGGGGGCTTGTAATGACGGCTTTTGGTTTTATACACTGTTAGTTGTTGTTGGAGATTTTTCGGTGGGATTTATTTTTGAATTTTTTGATGGATTTTAGGATTTACTCTTTATTGTTAAGTCGTTGGGGATTTAAAAGAATTGGGAATATTGTGCAAAAGTTTTCTTGACAAAATAAAGATTATAAATCTACTGAAATTTGCACTTTTTAGCGAAAAGTTTATAGATATTGGCGAACAAATTTTTTATTGTGTGTGTGAATATCGTGACTAGGTGTAATAGAGGTAGGTAGGATAGGACATGTAATGAGAATGGCGGAAGAAGCGCCAACGAAAATCCTGTTCCTCCAAACGCCAGAGGGAAGAAGGTCACAAGGAAGACCTAGGAAAAGATACAAAGACGACATCGAAATGGACTTACGCACAATTGGGATTATCGACTGGAAGAGAGAGACGCAGGACCAAGAACGTTGGAAAAAAATTCTTGAGGAGGCCAAGGCTCACAGAGGGCTGTAGCGCCAATGATGACGATGATGAGGTAAGTATAGTGGCAGCTTCATCCAAGAAGCAATCCCTCCAACTACCACCCAATAGTAATTACTCCTATTCTATCAAAATGATGCTTTCCTGCCTCCATGGCAATCTTATAGCGTGCCGGTAATTTGCGTTTTTAAACAAACAGGGTAACGTTCCTCACTTGTGGGGACTTGAGACTCTCACTTCGCATGGAAATAGTGATTTTGAGATTCTCTTCTTTAATGGTGCGGCCCATATCCACAACATCAGATTAGCCGCTCGGCTCATACCCTTTGACAACTATTGTTTATCAATAGAAAACCCCCGAGCCCGACTGTGGAACAACCTTACACAATCTGTATTTCCGAACTCCTACAACATCGACGAGTTCAAACACAGGGTTTATCGCCATCCCCTTCAACACCCTACTAACTACTCTGAGCCTCTTCTAACCTTCGAACTAAGTTATCACTGCCCTAAACTCGATCAAATCCAAAGCGACTGGTAGCGATAATATTTAATCTAGATTTCTAAAAATGTTAGTGCATTTTTTGCTGCCTATTCGAACTCACCTATTTAGCTACAGCATTAAGGTCGATTCGCACTTTGCGGAACGTCGACTTCACGGAATACGCCATTCAAAACGTGTTGCAGACTATACTTTTTCTACGCCTCTAATTAGTTTTTATTAATATTTTGTAAAGAAAAGACGTACCTTATGTAAAGCTAACGTCAAAAATATAATGTATAAGGCACAGCAAGATATTTTAACGCTAAATAACATATTACTAGGGAGTGTTCATTCATAACAATTTTGTAATTTAATAATTTGTTAATAGATGGCCGCCGCAAAATTTATTAAAAAAATGCTATTATTTCCTCCAATTTAATAATTGAATAGTTTATTTAAAGCAAAAATTTTCTAGCGGAACATCATTGATTGTTTATTATTGAAACAATCCTTTTCTTTCTTTAATTATTATATTTTTTTTTCTTTAATTAATAAATCATATTCTTGGATTACGACGAACAGATGTCGCCAATAGTAGTCATTCCATAACAAGTGATGGAATGAATATTCCACACGGGTGTGGAATGCTGCTATGTAATTCCGTAATTAAAAGTAATATCAGAATGCCTGTATTCTAACAGAGGCGTAGAAAAAAGCTGTTAGCAATTAAATTCTTGAATTTAGTAAACAACTTCAATTTGTAAATGTAAGGCAATCTGGTTTCCGCTAATATTATAGCTGCAAACTTGCTCTTCAAAGTTATGAACGATATTTTTTGTACCTCCCTTGATGAGTATTGCTTGTGCTATGTATTATTACTCGATTTTCTTAAAACTATTCGATAGCGTTAATCACACTTTGCTTCTGCAAAAACTCTCTTCGCAAGTCCATTTTTCTCTAACTGCTCTGAAACGTCTTAACTTACCGCTCTCAACAAGTTAAACTAGGTACCTGTATTTCCTCGATTGCCCTACTTTGTTTGGTCGTCCCTCAAAGTTCCATTCTCCAACCATTTCTATTCATTACAAATGATCTTCCTTTAGTGGTAAAAGACTCGAAGGCCGAGCGCCCACTAAAGTGGTGTGGCAGTGACGTGGCGTGGCTGTCTAATGGCAAGTTTATTCCCATAAAATAAAATGAAATAGCGCACATTAAAGTGGAGTGACGATGGTGTGGCATCCGGCAAGTGGCGTGGTATCACTTGATTGCCACTATTCTCCGACAAGTTTAATTTTTAAGTGGTAAATGGCAGTAGATGCCCCTTCTCGTTAGTAATAAGATGATGTTGAATCACTTACGCGATACGCTGCTTTCCATTTCGATGCGCGCTTAATAATTTTAATACCACTCCGCCACCATTCAACTGCCGCACCACTTTGTTTCCACATGGCAGGCCAAAACCACGTCACTGCTATACTACTTAAGTGGGCGCCCGGCGTTAAGCCTGAACCAGATATGACGTGCCGTACCGTAACAGTACGTACCTTAACGAACGAACATAAGCAAGTCCATTAAGTCAATTTAGGACGGTGCCTTATCAACACTCATGTTCGTACGTAGGGTACATATTTGGTTCAGGCTTTAGACGGAACGTAAATTTCTTTGATGATTGATTCCAAGTATAATATCTTGGCATTTCGGAGTATGGCAGGGTTCGGGCGATGACATCATTCTGGTACATTTAAAACAACATAGTCAATGTTGTAGATGCCGCTTGTGTAGATGGCGAGGTTTACTCATTTACTACTTTCATGAATGGCCAATGAAAAAATGACAAAAATCCCATATAAGAAGAAGGCTCAGTTTTTCCTTAATTCTCCCGGGCAACTTTTCCAATTTTTCTTTCCCTAAAAACCTTATTTTGACTATTATGAACCGTTTAAAAAAATTAGCCAAATCTGTCCAGCCGTTCTAAAGTAATGCGCTTACAAACAAACAGCATCGACAACAGCGCCACTTTTCGAGTCCAAAACTATCTTTCAATCTGGAAGCAACCACACACATTTACAAAATTTCATTGAAATCGGTTGAGCGGTTTCGGAGATTAGAGTGTACGAACATCGTGACACATGATTTTTATATGTATTTGTGATTTCTTACTTTTTCAATGCGCGAGGAAACCTCTCGAGGCCGAGACAAACAAAAAAATCTCGAGATATCATCAAAAAAGCCGTTCCATACAAAATGTATGAGAAAATGAATTTTCTTCATAGATTTTTTTTCGTGAATTTTTCCTAAGTTTTAGTAGTTATTCTGCTATTCGGGGTGGAGACAAAACCAACAAATCAAAAATTATGAAAATCGGTCCAGCCGTTCTTGATTTATAAATGGTGTAACTAACCCGACTTTGTTTTATAGAAGATAGAAGATTTCAACAAATGGGCTACCCTTTATGTCCAGGTAAACTGTTGCTGATCTAAATAAACTGTTTATATTCTAGGGAGTATTCTACGGTACGCAGTACTTCGTGAAGGGGGTATCAGACGATTTTCCCTTGCAATATGCATGCTGGGATCAGGGGCGGTTTCAGAGGGGGGTAATTGGGTAATTACCCCCCCTAAGAATTTTCGTTCGCTTATTTATTTTTATTCTTAAAAAATACCAATATTTCAAACAAACAAGTTACGTTATGGTGAATCTAGTCGGCGATCTATGACGGTGAATTTTTCCAAAACTGCTGAAGAGTCGTGGAAGAGACCGATACCCGAGACTCCCGTTAATATGGCACGCTATGGCTGATTTCACACGAACGTACACACGGCACGACAAGAGTCGGCTGCAAAGTGGTTTATGAAGAAGAGGGTGAGAGAAGACGATGGGGAGGGCACACAAATTTGAACGATATTTTCAGCAAATTTTTGATCGAACACTTTGACAGCTCCTGCATTGTTGTTGTTTTTTTTCTGAAATACCCTTTTGCTCGCAAAGAGAATGTGTGAGTTCGGAAACGTGAAAAACTGCAGCAGCTATGCGGTCCTACTGCAAATAAACTTGCAGTGATTTCGGAAACTTAGTTCGAGTCAGCGTCAAATGCTTGTTTCACACGGGACCACGGCCAACCAACAGAAATCGTACGGAAACATTATTTTTAGAGAAGAGGGTGAGAGAGGACGATGGGGAGGGAAGATTTTCCCATCCAACTTTCTCACATGATTTTCGATACGACTTTTTGAGAGCGGTGTGGTTGTTGTTTTTTCTTTCTGGGAGAAAAGAGAGAGAAATAGCAGAAGGGAGAATTAAGATTAAAAACAACAATAAGCTAAAGCATTCTGACGTACAGTTGGTTGGAAAAATTGGCCCTGAAAGCCCGTACGATTTTTCGTCAAATTTCAAAAAGGAATGGACGATGACAGCAGATTTTGTTGGTTGGCCGTCGTCTCGTGTGAAACAGCCCAAAGCAGCTTCAAGTTTTATGTGACGTTTCTGGACTCGTGATTGTATACGGAAAGCAGTAGTCAATATTTTAAAAGAAATAATGGAGAGAGTTTTTCAGTCATTAATTATGAATTTACAAGTGAAATGAGTAACTCTTATTTCTAATTTAAAAGAATACGTTAAATCTTAAATAAATGAAACGAAGTTAGAAGAACATTATTATATCCCTTAAAGCAACTTCCCATAACGCGCGGGCTAGAATTCAAAACAAATCTGCCGCTGCGTATGTAGGTTCTATTAGGGCTAAATAACCGTTAAAAACTAGTGGCAGAAATGACTATTGACTATTTGCTGGGGTGTGGAGGGTGGAATGGCAACTTCAGCTAGATGTGGCTTGGGGAGGGTGCAAATGATATCTATGGAATCAAAAAAATATTTAAGTTTTTTCTTTTTTTAAAATTACCCCCCCCCCCCCCCCCCAAAGGCAGTTGGCTGGAAACGCCCCTGGCTGGGATGAAGATATAGAGGTTTCCGTTATAGAACTTCCGAGCTATATATCTAGCATGCATTTTAGGTTCTTCAGGACGAAGGATGACAAACGTATCCGTCCAAAATCCATTGCCGTTTCGTGACCGTGATTTCCAGCTAATTTTCCATGACATTTTTCAGGTTAATTTATAATAGAGCGCGAATTTTCGTAATAAATATCCCAATTTCGCTCGTTCTTTTACTGTGAAACGCCTCATAATTAACTTTACATGTGACCAGGTGACATATGTCAAATTTCAGTCTGCCATGTTGAATATGCCACAAATGGCGCAAAATTCAAATCCTTCACATATTTTTAGGAAATACGCTACCATATCTGAACAATTTTCCTGATATGTTTAATAAAGGATTTATTTTTTATGTAAATCCTTTTTTATGTTAATTTCTCTAGCATTAATATTGTTTATTATACGACGCCGGTCGACGGACGACTAATTGAGTTTCTAATTGAAAATATGTCAAAAATGCAATGTAGCTCTACATTTTCTATGCTCCTTCAATTATTTAATTAGTGTTTTTCACAGAATTTTTGAATATATGATAGGTTTGTGATATCTAGGACAATCAATGATGGATTTAAGCATCCACAGGAGCTGGCGTTGCATTTACAGTAGTAAAGGAATTTTATTTAGAACAGTTTCAAAGATTTCTTAAGCAGTACTAAAAACATGAAATTATGTCAATGACATTAAAATATAAAAAAAAATCCGCACTTTCCTTTTTTATCTCGCGAATATAAAAGATACAAGAACAAAGAAAAAATCTTTTTTTGCAGTTATGAATTGCTTGATATAAAAAAAGGATATAACAAGTCAACTCCATTTTGTTACTGCAAAATATTTCTTTAAAACATCATAGAATTTCTTTGTATAACAAAAATAAAACAGAGGTGTGCAAAATGAAAACTGAAACTAAAGAGATAGTAACATTAAATAATAAAATTCATGATGTCGTCGCCCAATGGCATAGAATTACTGAAGACCTCCACTTTTGTATTCATGCAAATTGCATTATCCAGGGCAGGACGCGCCATTCTGAATTACACAAATTGTCCCAGGGCCAATTAAGTGTTACCATCCAGCTTTTCACGTATATATTCATTCTACCACCAACAATAAAATAAAGTCAAAAGAAGATTAGCCGCAAAAAAAAACACACACACACAACGTAACTGCCAGACTATATTTTAACCGTATTCTCGAGACCTTTTTTTACACGATTTTATTAAAAAAAACATTTTTTTTATTTTCATTAAAAAAATATTTACCTCCGAGAACATTCCTAACGTAAAAACAAAAAAAAACGAAAGCCTTAAACAATGTTTAACCATTTTGCACACCACAACATTACAACAACAAAAAAAATATTTTTTTTTTAATCTGAATTTTATGAATCTTCCCCACTTCACAAAAAAAATCTCGGTGAAAAAATGCCGGTGTAGAACTGCGTTATAATCTCTTGTATATTCAAAATGCCTTAAAAATATTTCCCTGCTAGAAAGAGAGAAAGCCAGGAATGATGCATCATAATTATTCAACAAATCTCATAAGGTTTAAGGACACTCGAAATTATGGTCCTTTTCATTCCCCAGCCGTGTTTCCCTTATAAACAAAAGACAAGCTATAAAATCTGATTTTATACTTTTAGGAGTTGGAAAAAAAATAACTGAAGGGAAAATAGCAACAACAACGAAAAAAAGAATAAAAATAAATAAAAATAATTTATTCTACCACGCCCCACAAAAATTTCATGCCTCAATGTAGCTAAATTAAAATTCTGCCCTAAAGGATCCTTGGAGTTGGTACGTTTTATGAAAAGTAATCAACAAAAAAAAAGAAGAAGAAGAAGACGAACAGGATACGAAGAAAAATTTTCACCTTAAAACACCACACTACTTCTAGAGAGAGGACTTCAAGCCGTGGCAGGATTTAACGCAACGTGCCACGATATCCTGTTCAATTTTTCTTCTTCGTATTTTTTTTCGTTCAAGGATATTTCATTCCTGTTAAATGTGGTCCGCAATTTGCTTGAACCTTGAACGCTTCTCTATTCTTAAGGTTCGGTGAGTTTTTGTGCCTTTAACTGAGAATAAATAGGGCACTTTTTTTTACAGTCTTTATTCCTAATGCTTCTATTCTCAGCCATTCGACATTTGTATCCAGGAAGGTAGTACCCACACTTTCTCGCACCCCCGTCCCACAAGCCGTATCCCATCGCGCTGCCACCAACTTTTATTCTCAAGAGTGTGGGAAATTTTCAGTCAAAAATCTCCTTTCACGGATGTTATACCTCGTTGAAAAATGTCATGATTCAGCGAACACCTTCCAGCTGAATTCCAACAAGGACGACACGGCAACAAAGTCCGCCTTGCCTGCCTGTACGAATCCCTAAGTGCCTGCGAGACTCCTGCTCCATCAATTTTTCTCTGTGTATATAAGATTGAAATTTGGAAAGTAGCGTTTACGCGAAATATTGGCCAACATTAACGCGCATTAAGAGAGTGATTGAAGATATTTTATTTCTACCCCCACCCAATTCGCAATTTTCAATGTTTCTTTCAAATAAATTCGACGCGCCCTCCCTACTCGCCCGGGAATCGAAGGACTACTCCGACAACACGTTGTACAAAATCCTTGCTGTCAGAGAAAGATTTCTAAAGAGCACAAAGATGTCAGCATTTCTTTCTCTATGCTTTACCGTTATTATTATTATTTTTTTTTTAATGCTAAGCGCTTTTAGTGATGCGAAGTCATGAAAGCAGGTGAAAAGCTTTTTTAGGCCACCTTTGTGTTGTGTGCGTGTTTTATGTTTTCAAGTCCTTGCAATATATATGCCTTGAATGTCCCGAATTGCATACAAGCAGTTTTCTTCTTTTCCTTATGTTTTGTTGCAATAATGCAAGCCATACACAAGCATCAATTTTAGACTGTATATATGCATGTAAATGCTCGCTCTCAAATATGCTAAAGAGAATACTGCTATGCAAATGAGCTTCAAGTATCTTTATCTTGTGTATAAGGTATTCGAGAGAAGAAAGAAAAAAAACTGAAGGAAAGAAGAAAGGATATAAAGCGGAAAGGTGAAAGCGTTTTCAAAACCTTGAAAGAGGAATATGTCTCGACGGCATTTGTTAAGGAGATAATCAGGTATTAAGGGGACTATCCAGTGCTTTTTGGTCCAAAATCAATTTTTTTACGAATTTTTTTTTATTGCATATTCTAAAAGGCTGAAATGTCCTCTATCGTTATGCGTTTTCAGATTTTGAAAAAACAACGTACAACATGCTTTTTTTCATGATTTTTCAAGACCGTGCACGGCGTCGAATAACTCGAAGAAATTGATTTAATTTGCAATTGTTGTTGAAAAATGTTTATAAAAAACAATTTTTATAAACAAACGAATGCCTTTGTTGTTCAGTCAAAACCAATAATATTCATGCTAAATTTCATGACAATTCGAGTACCAGGAGCTCGTCAAAGTTGACCTATTTTCCAATTGTTATTAACAAAAATGTTGCTTAATATTATTTTTTCTCAACAAATTATCGTGGTTTTGTTATCTACTCGATAATAACTATATTTACACAAAATTTCAACAAAATCGGTCAAATAGATCTAATTTTAGCCATTTCACTGGATAGTCCCCTTGAGGTGTCCTTTCCTTTTTGCATGTAAAATAGGGTCGGTAACGCTTGCCCCAGTCTAATTGTTATTTTATATAGCCAAACGCAGGTATGAATGTTGAAAAGGTAAAATTAATTGGAATTATGCACGTTTTTACTATAATATCGCGGCTATGCAAATTTTATTTAAAAGGAGAACAGGTTTCTTATACACAATCGTGAGGTGATTTTGATCTAACAAACAATTTAGGTCATTTTAAATATTAATATTAAAAATTTACATTTTTCCTGATAAAAAAAAGTACTAGGTCAAAATCTAAACAGTTTAGTTGCATCCCTGTTAGTTGGAAGCGGGCACGAGTCGTGTTCATCCTAAAAGGTAGAAAGAAGGGGCCACGAATCCGCGAAGAACTATAGCACAATTAGCGTAATATCCTTCGTGCTCAAGACACTGGAAAGGGTCATCGTCACTCACATCCGTCAATTGGTAGATGTGACTTTATTGCCAACAACATGCCTATCTCACAGGAAGATTTACTGGGAGAGCTTTGCACTAGGTGATGGTAATTATCGAAAGGGCTCTACATATCAAACAATACACATAGACATAGAAGGCCCTTTAACAACATATGTACGTACTGAATTGACTCAAGAAGATCTCATATCATTTAACCTAAAAGCAAGCACCACGCAATGGCTGGGGAGTGTTGTCTCTTTGATGAGGTTAGTAACGATGAATAGCAGTAAGATAGGAGTAGAACTAAGGTAAGTAGCATATGCAAACGACCTAGTAATAATGGTGTCAGAAATGTTTTTAACTGTGATCAGAGAAATCATGGAACGATGCCAGAACAGAGCTAGCAGGGATACAAGCCCCAACGCAGTCTTATGGCTACAAACTGACAAAAAGTACCAGGGGTCAGCCGCCAGTGTCAAAACACATCGCGCCCAACAAAGATGGGCGGAATAACATCGCGGAACAAAAAGAAGAGGCCTTCGAACATGGTAGGTCGCTGATCCGTATGCTCCACTGCTCCGGCTCTGGTGAGCACCCTTTTAATGGCAGGTTGATGACGGCAGGCCGAAGTAATGTCTTTACGACTCATACCGGTCGGGACTCAAGTCATGCAAAAGGTTAGTTTAGTCAGTGGAAATCTAGCTGCGGACCCCTGACGGTGTCTCCTGCTTTAGGCATGTGTCTTACAGACGGTCGAGCACACATCCCTCTGCTGTTCGACTGAAGATGGATTCTTTCTTTTCATCGCTCCTGTTATTCCCAGAAAGACCATTCAAGTTACTTTTTTGAGTATTCTGTGCGTCTTCTTCTCAGCTTTGGTCTGCGTAATTTTTTGAAGTGAAATTGACTTGCTCTCTTTCCGGGGATTTTGAAGTAAAGTTCTGGGGATCCGAGCAGGTACGAGTGAATTCAGACAAGGACAGTTGTATGAAACGGAAGTTGCCTTCTCACTCATTTACAGCTGTCACAATTCAGAATCTGCAACTAAAACAAGGACAGCCGTATGAAACGGAAGTTTCCTTCTCACTCGTTTACAAAAAACAAAAATCTTGAACCAAATTAAACACTAATTACATAATTCAATGAATGCACAAGTATTCTAACAATTTAGTTTCCACTTTATTTCGTTTAACATTTTGGATTTTAACAACTTAAGCTGATGAATTTCGCGAAGATCACGGCCAAAAGAGCCGTTTTCCACACTGCTTCAACCAAGTATCTGACAGCCATGATAGCAATTAAGTGATGCCATATAAATAAATTCTACTAAACCAGCAGGAAAATATTTACAATTTATTTAAATTATTTAAATTTGTTCATAGATGGCGCAGGCATCGGTAAAGTAAAAATGAGGAGTCGGTTATTTAAAAAATTAAGATTGTGAATTAAAGATTATTATTCAAAAAAAAAAAAGATTGTGTATTAAAGAACACAAGACATAAGTGAAACTTTGCGTAAATACATATTTCTATATGTTCTTTATTATTGTACCCGAAATTTCACTTCTGTTTTGTGTTCTTTAATACACAATCTTTTTTTATGCCATACACTCGCACTCACAGGTAATGCCCCTTTGTAGTGTCGACGGTTCTGTCATTGAGTACAACATCGGACAGGAAGCTCTACTCGGGAAGATAGTTACGAATGGTGATCGAATAGGAGTTGGCTTCCTCGCTTACTATGCTTAGAAGCGACAGCAGCATAAAGGGCAGGGATTTTTTTTGTAAAGAGGAAAGACAAGGAAGAAGGAAAGTTATCTAAGTCGGGAAAAATGAAAAGGCGAAGGACTATGTCGCGGCGTGCATTTGAACCACGGACCTCTGGAATGATAGTTGGGCGCTTTACCTCCTAGGCTAACGAGATCGGCTAAAGCCAATGGATGTGGATTTGATGATTGTAATGTATGACCATTGGGTAATTTTTCGGTTGTAATTCCAACTTTTCCCATTAGCCTGCCATAGGCAAATAATTTTTTGGCGGATTTCTTGACAACACTTTATGTATGTAAATTTGAGTTTTAATCTGCAGTCATCCCAAGGTATTTGGCCTCTTCTGAAAAATCAATTGTTTTTGATTCAGTATGGGAGATGGAAAATCTATCTTCCTTGGATTTATGCTTAGCTCCTAATCTGGCAGCAAGAATAAACTTCGGAGAGAGTTCTTTGTAAAAAACCAGATGCAGTCAAGTCGTCCTTACCTCTTATTATAATAACGTCGCCGTATCCTTCTGAAAAACATCATCCTTCATCAGATCATCAGCGTATCAATTTTCACATCAAAGCCAAAAGATGGCAGGCTCGTAGAAGCTTGTCAACAACTAGGGACCATAAAAGGAGTGATAGCACCGTCTCTGTGGGCGTTAGTTCGAGGTTGAAACTGGTATTGATAATTATTCTCCAAGTTTAGCTGTGACCACTCTGCTTCTCCCCATAGAGATAATTCATTTTAGGGATTTATTCCCTTTCTGTTGGCCGCCCGTTGGAAACAGATTGGAGGAGGTCCTGGGGTTCTCATGATTACTCTTTTTTTCTAACTTGGGCAGTGATGTAGCTAGTGTTGGGTAGGACACCATTATAAAATTAGTTTGTAAGAGGTGCCTCTTCTTCTTTTGAACCAGTACAATGTCATACTTCAAATGAGGCGAGGCTCTATTGTAATGCCGAAATGACACAAAAAACAAATTAAAAAAAGGAAGAAAACAAATACCAACCAATAAAGAGCTTTTTCGAATTTGATTCTAATATGCATTAAACTGCCTCAGAGTGTAAGAAAGCTATGTCTCCACAATGTATATTTATATTTTACAATCTCACCTCGCCTAATCTCAAGTAATAAGAAATGTCTCTCCAGTTCGTATTTACAATATCGCCTCAACTCATTTCATGTTGGAAATTTCATTGCCTCAAAAAAGTAAGAAATGTCTCTCCAGTACAAAATTTCATTCCCTCAAAAAATTTAAGAAATCTCTCCAGTTCCTATATACATTCGCACAATCATTTAAATACGCTCATATACCAGTAGGACATTATTTTTGAACCGGGACATATCAACAAATTGAGGCCTCAGTACAATTTACCTTGGTGTAAGGGACAAATGTACTGCCTCGTGTAAGTCCGGCTCAACTCTAGTTCAAGCTACTTCGGTAAATAATTTCGACCATAAATTAAAATTCTTTGTGTCGTGTATTTCTCTGGTTCTTCTAATTTCTTTCTCGTTATTCAAAACCACAATATTTGTACTGTTAAATGATTAGGTATTTAGCTGAATATAGTGTAGCAAAGTCAAAATTTTTATATTTTAATTTATTTCCTGTTTTTTTTCACTCTATAGCTTTGTACTAATTCACAATGCCTACCATAATCTGCATAAGGCCATTAAATCTTATCTATAATTTGATCTGACCTTGAAAATCTTTACACATCACATTTTATTATTGATTATTAGATAAAATTCGCACCAAAAACCATAAACATATCTTCAATTCACCCATCTGCAAAATCCTTTCCATTCTAATCCCACAAACCGTGTACATCGGAACATGCCTAAACTTAAAATTCACCTTCACAACGGTTTCCTCTACTTCAAAATCCTTTACAACACCTTAAAAATATCGATACGCTATTGCCATTTAGCACGAAGAACACCAGCAATATAATGCCTCGCTGCACAGAATAATAAAATCTGGCTATAGTTGTATTTGCGATAGTCTTCTTTGGAGTCTCCGGATTAGATGCTGATGAGTTCCAATGTTTCTTACTTTTTTGTTTTTGGTTTTACCTTCACCACTCTTAAATACCTCTCTACAGTGAACACAAATCCAGATACGAAATTTTAAACTAAGAACTTTGAAGAAGAAAAAAAGGGAATGGTATTTTGAGACGTGCCAATTGCTTGCCATTTTCTATGTTCTATGGGAATCTTTGTGCTTTTGTGAAATGAAAATGGGTGTAAATTTACGATGGTACTCGAATTGTTTTTTGTTTTCTTAAAGAATTTAATTTTATATTTTAATAGTTTTTTCTGTTTTTTAATTAAAAAAAAACTTTACAATTCATTACGTAACGATGAAAATTAAGCAATTTAAATTCGACCAAAAATCACTTAAGAAATCCTCCCACACCACCACCGCACCACCACCAGAAAAAGGTCAAATTTAAAACTCCTACTGGCCCTGATCATCAATTACGTACTTTATTAACCCGAAACAAAGTATTTGCTTATCCCCAACCCACAAATGAGACTTAAAAACAAACGTCGTCCCTTAATTTCTCTCCCCTTCTGCACAATTTCCCTCAGTTACTCTTCCAAAACTTTATGTGCTTATCTACAAAAATCGGCCTTTTTTTAAGGCAAACTTTTCTCTAAAACTTTCACCTCCTTCAGCCTACATCGAACCCTCATCGCTCCTTCCATCCTCACACTCTAAAATATTTAAGCACTTCGGTGTGGTATAAAAAGATATTCCTTTAACAAACCACCCTTCCCCCCCCCCAAAAAAAAACAAGAAACAAGAAGTTTTGTGTCCTTTGAGCCATCTTTGGAAGGAGAATGCCAAAGGGCCAAAGGGTATAAATAGAGTCTAGCTTCTCGACCATAAAAAACCCCTTTTTTTGGGAGAATGAAAAGATGGTCTTGAAACGGAGCAAACAATTCTGTGGAATGGTGGTGTGGCACCAAGTGGTGCGTCTGAGCCAGCAGTAATTTTTTGGCTTTTACGGCATTTTGGTGGATTGTTATTATCATTATTATTATTCTTCTCCTCGTGTGCAGTGCATAACCCTCAACCACAACTCTGTCCACGACGACTCAACAAATCCGGTTTGACCAATTAGGCTAAATGCGTGTGAACGAGCGATTTAGATAAGGTACGCACAAAAAACATACACACACTCCAAAAAAAGCACACAAAAAAGGATAATTAGAGATCAGCGATAAACAACTGTAAAAAAAATCCAGGAAGGTAACAAGAAATTGATTTCACAGTATTGGGCCGTAAATAAAACTCGAGTTAAATATAGACGTTCCCAGTCAGGAGGAGTCGTCGAATGAACCGCGAAAGTATTGATCCCGACGTCCTTTATTCTCGTACCTTTCGGCGTTAATTTTACCAGTCATAAAGTTGGCAAAGTTCGTCCCAAAACCAGACACACGAGGGAAATATAAATGCTGTGCACACACACGAGGTTGTTGCCATTTTCCTGAGAAACTATTCCAACAAATAATATTGATGAGAAAAATCATTGTGTATTTTTTTTCGGTGGTTTTCGCCAATGTTTATAGCCCGTCGAAGGCACGCGATATTCCGCGTCAATAAACTAAGTACCGCGAGATGTAAATTTACAACAAGAACAACAATGAGAGAAAAAAAAAACTACTTACAATTCCAGAGGAGGAGAAGTTCTCTTCTGTGTGGCTCCAGCAGCTGCAGCTTTAATGTTGCCTCCCTTGGCTCCAATCGTCGCGCTGGTTGTGGAGGAGTGTAGTGGAGAGAATGCAAAATCGATACGTCGTCCTGCACCTTTCAGGGCCGTCGAGAGTCCTTATCTGGAGTCCTTTATTCACGTTTCCTTGGTGCACCCGGCGGCGATGCTTGAATAGTTTTAAATTTTTAATATTTTTCTTTAACGTCCGTTGCAACAATAAAGGTGAACGAGAAAGTTTCCTTCGCACTTTGATAGTGTGTATAATATCCGCGCCCAACCGACCGTCAGGAAAAAAAACACGTGACAAACGTTCGTTGAAGGACCGAAACAGGACTGCTCCTACTGCTTCGATGTTTGGCGAGAGTTGAAAGCTTCTTCTTTGGATAGGTTTGTCTTCTGCCTGCAACAGAAGAGTTGAGAGCTTTTCAAATTGGGGGTAGCTGCCAAGACCTTAAGTCTATGCTTCTGTGCAATGCTTCGGACAGGATTGTCAATGCAGGATGATTGTAGCAAATGTGCTACTAATTTTTGGGAGCATTGGTATTACTTTGGGTACACGTAAACGTACTTTAAGCGGTTAGTGTTGCGTGTTGATGCAATACTAACACTCGTTTTCTCTTCAAATCAATCTGCCATCCTTAATACCAGAATGAGGCTCATTCGCAAAATTTTGGACCCAGAAGTCGAACATCGAGAAAAGCCTATAAAAAGACCAACCTTATTCTCGTTGTCGAGTGACGTGACAGATGTCACTTCGACCTTAAATTGGTATTCTCATTATCAATTTGGGAGACTCCTGACGACTAGATCTACAAACGTCGTACTCGAATTGGCGCAAGGTGGCATGTGAAGTGATATTTCCCTCGATACGTTTGTAGGAATCGACAGTTTCATTCCACTGCGTCCCTCGTATTTACGACACTCGCCAGAATAAGCACCGACTTTCAGTAAGAGATGGAGTCCGAAACCAAAGATGGTACTGTAAATGTACACGGTCGTGGTACATCCAATCATCACGTACCGTTAGCTAGTGTGGTGCTGGCCAGCGCGAAACAGGAGTTATAATGTCATAAAGTAAGGAAGGGTCCAGAGGAAGCAAACAGCAGGGCTAACAAGGACCATGAGAACATGACTCACAAGCGCCTTTGGTGTGCTCTTGCGCCTGCTCCCTCCCGACCCTCACATCAAATAGCTGACCTCATACAGCCCTCTTAGACTGAGAGAGTCCGGGGCTTGGACTTCAAAAGGTTTCCAAGCCGAGACTGTGGTTGCCACAATCACAGACTACCTTCCACCCAGATTGACTTCGCTATCTAAATACCCTCATGACGAGAGAGGAGAAACGTAGACGTCCTGATGAAGTCTGATCAACGGATATTCACCGACGGCTCCAAACATCAGAGGGCGTCGGCGCAGGGGTCTATGTAGAAACCACAGTTCACTTAACTAACAGCTTCCGTCGCAAGCTAGAATTTTTCAAACAGAGGAACTGAAGATCCTGAAGGCCTGCCAGACAATGAACCTCGAGCCTATACAAGGATGTAGCGTTGGAATTTTCATAGCTAAGCCTCGATAAGAGCTCTGGATGCGGTGATAATGCGGTCCAAGCTAGTGGAGCTATGAGGAGGTGCACTTGATATACTCAGTATATAGCTACAACTTGACTGTGATCTGGTTTCGCAGACATAGGAGCGCATCTATGAGAACGAGAAAGCCGACTACCCTCAACAACACACGGACGTCGTTACAACGAAAATACGAATATTCAGCATCCTAACGATGAAGACCAGCGAATTTTACGTCGTTCATTCTAAAATGGTATTTATCGTAACGACAAGTTTTCCTTGTAAAGACGACGTTGACGTGTCTCGAGGATATAACTAGCCAAGGGACTCGGAGATTGAGATGGTTAGCAGCCCGGTGAAAAACGTCATTTTTGATACAACCTTCTATTAGTCAACCAAAGATGAAGCACGCTGCATTATCTCTAGGACGACTTATGCCCGATTTCTTCACACTGGGTTATACCTCTGCTAGCTTTATCCGTAGTATATCTAGAGAAATTGGTTTTCTTCACTTTTGCTATCGTTGGGTTAAGACTTATCGGCGAGTTAAAGTTAACTGGCCAATTTTGAGGGTTTATCTCTTGGTTAGTGTCAAAACATTTGTTGTTGACATTTTTCTAAATATTTAATTATATTAAAAATGGACGCATTTATAAATGTTAATATTTTCTCGACCGATGAGAGCGAAGAGGAGAATTTAATGGAAAATATTACATTAAAATTAAAAAAAATACGTTTTCATTCATAAATGAGAACATTAATTTAAGTATTAAGTATTAAGTATTAAGTAGGCGGAAGTATTTGCCTGTATCCCAATTACAATTTAAATATTTTTTAAATTATTTCATCGTTTGACGTCAAAAAAAAACCGCCAAATTATAATTTTGCGTTTTTTTAACGAGACTTGCGCAAAAGCCAAACATATCTCAGCAATTTGCAGAGATGCCATATGAATGGTAGGTTAACTATCTGTAGAATACGTAACTTTGGATTCGCCTGAAGAAAACCGTCCCACATTTAATCGAAGTTTATCTTTATTCGAAAGTTAGAAAACCCGTGGATAAGTTTAAAGTGAAGAAATCGGGCATTAGCCTACTTACAATAAAGACAGAACAATGGGCCTTCTAAAGAGACCCCTACGACATATCTTTTTATGAGGTAGATCTAAGCTCAGATGTCTAATGTCATCAAAAGCCTAACTTTGAGGTTATGAGGACCAGGGAGGATGTTGAAGGAGATAATGATGAACCCTGCATTTGAACTCTTGTATGTTGATTTATGAGATTTATGAACGAATTCCTTGTCTGTATCGTGCGCGAAAAGGGGAGCAAGGCTGTAGCCAAAACCTGGCAGCGCATACTAAGTAGTTAGGTTCTGTAAGACTTAGATCTCCAGATAATGGGTCGGAGCACTGATAAGCTTTCTAAACTCCATAGCATGGCTTTATAGATTTGAGGTCACGGATGTTAGCTGAGCAATTCCACTGAACAAGCTAAAATGCATGAATCTTCATATTTCAGGCAAGCATAAGCTCACACAAAATGTTGCGTTCGGTATGCAGATTCACGTGTTTTCACGCAGTCAGCTGGCCTCGGTAGCCTAGTGGTTAAGGCCTTCGATTACCATCCTCGCTTCGCAGCGCCACGGGCCTTTGTTTTTTCACTTCTTCCACCTAGATATCACTTTTTTTACTTGTCTTTGGATGCCTTTAGAATTACTGAATATACGGTTTCTCATTCGATCTCCGAAGTCAAGCAGCATTGGAAGTGGGTAATACTTAAATGGGGGACAATTTGGGAATACCATGTGCCGTCGCGTCGGTAGCCATGTTTAGAGGGAGGAAAAGGAGCCGAAAAAAAGTGATCCGGTTCGCTATCCTTCGACAGTTTATTATTATTTATTTACATGTCTTCGCTTTTCACAGAAACTCTCTCTCTCAACTCATAGCCATAGCCTAGGAATCACTCTTTGTACTACCAGTAGATAATGTCGAACTCGGTATGGTGCATTGTGAAGAAGGAAGGAAGCAATAGAGGATAGTATAGATTAATAGTGGTATGGAGCATGCTGCGAATGAGTGACCTTGCACTTAAAGTCTTGGATGTTGTAGGAGTTCGAAAATACTGAACGAGGAAGATTGTTCCAAAGTCGCGTAGTTGAGTATATGAACCCGAGCACGAAAATGCAGAAGAGCATAAATTTTTGTAGAATAGTCACTATGGAAATTGTGATACAACATTCCTACGGTGGTTTAATGTGTCTGCGGAGGAGAAAATAGAGCTATTACCGATGAGGTTGAGAACGCGGTTTTCACCTTGTTTGGTTACGACAAGGCAGTCTTAAGCCCGCTACATACTATCGTCGTTTTACTCTGCGTTCGTCGAACAGCGTTGCCCGAGCGATGAACGAGGTACGCCTCTATTCCATACACATTACTCGTGGTTTAGTTCGCATAGCGTGTATGGTGCAAACCCTTTTTCGTGCACAACAGGTATATATTTCACTGCCTAACGACGAACGACGACACACAGTTTTCATCCACACTATCGTCGTACATAGTACAAAGTACAGCGAGCGGAGAAAAATCTAAATGGATTTGATTTTTCGCTATGGCGAAAAACGCGGCGTCGTTGTCATCCACACTGCAATTTTCTATCGTCGTTCGTCGTTCGGATAACGCTGTTCGACGAACGCGGATTAAAACGACGATAGTGTGTAGCGGGCTTTAGAGGCCTTAGCAATTACCAAAGTTAAACAAAATGAATTTAAAACAGGGTCGAATGTAGGTCTTATAAATTACAGCCCAGCCCTCTGGTTGAACGACAAATCTCTTTAGCAATCCCGGCCCCTTCCTGGTGATTTGCAATATGTGGTCAAACTATCGCTGGTCCGCGGCCCGTACTATGGCTAGGATGTTACTAGACGGATCAGCTGTTAGTTGCATACTGTCTTCTGAAACGGATGAAAGATTGATCGAGGTATTAGAGAAGAAGCCTTGTTTTGGAGTCATTGAATTCCATTCGTCCTTGCGGCCTAAATCAAAAACTAGCTCGATGTCCCTTTTGATTGAGTTAGAAACGAGTTCTCGATCATGAAGACTAGGTCTGGAAAGTGCTTGTCTTACATTATCGAAGCTAAGAGATTAACGCAGAGTACCATTATCAGCAAAGCTGTGAAGTGTGTTAGAAAGGATTGACAGGTCAATTCTAAAAATTAGGAAAAGAACGGGTCATACAGTAGAGCCCTGAGGAACACCGGCAGCGATTGTGTGGAGTTTAGATTCGTCACCTCCCATACTATCTGTCAGAAAGGAAACTATTTATACAGTTTTTTAGGACTGTTCCGAAGCCAATTAATAGGAGTTTAGTCAATAGAGCAGCTAAACACACTCTAAGCTTTGGAAATTTCTAGAACAACCAGACCGGACTCGTTAAAGCTATAGATACTTTTCTTGCCAGAAGGTCACCAGTAGATATTTTTTATAAGCCAATTCGTGCTGCTTGTCGTGTAATATTTGAAGCTATTGTTAAAATGTAATTACGCAACTAAATCTGATAGAATTTTGAAGGATAATCTACTCTCAATTCTATTTATAGTACTCCATTCTACTTCGCACATCTCTGCTACAACACTGCAACACCACAAACTTCTCCTAAACTTTTACTACCTTTCTGCAAACTTTTTCCCCAAAGTTTTTATTACCTGAAAGCTTTTACAGAAACTTTATCGATCCGTTTATGAGCATCGCCCAGTCTAACTCCCCCCACCCCCAATTAAACTGACAGCAGTATGACTACGAGCTGTTGTAACACTGTGTCGGTATGTTGCTTTAAGACGAAAGATTTTTTCCGTTTTTGTTTTAAAACATCGCCACAAAGAATCCATACGGAACCGTGAAATTCGCCTGCCTTCCGGAAAGTCCTTGGGGAATTATCCAGCCAAGATCCCCAATTAATAAGAATAACTGTTTTTTGTGTCTCGAGTTGCAACATAAAAAGTAACACATAAAAAAAAACTTCAAAAAAATCGATTTTTCCTTTTTATTTGCAATAAAAGTGTTTCTGTTTCTAATCCGTCAGTTTTGATCGTATCCAACCAAAAAACGTGTAGATTCAATTTAAACGACTTTAAAACTCTTTCAATTATTTAAAAGGGAAAAAGTGTAAAATGTCAGGATCGCTCATTAGTCCCGCCTCGATGCAAAGCGGAATGGAAAAATTTTGCTTAATTGCGTTCCTGATTCTATTGAGGAACATCACAACCATCGGTTATCACGTTGACACGCACCGTGTAGCAAAACGAATGGATCTCGAGTCGTGCCTAGGTAAGTCAAAGTGCTTCGTTGATTTTATAGTTCCTTGAGATTTGCATAATCCGTAATTATGTTGTAATAACTACTTACTTACGTACGCGCTCTGCTCTGCTCGGTGCTCGCAGCAATTTAGATTCCGTTCAATCTTGTGCAGTGTCGTCTAAAACAATCATTGAGTTTATGGTGCAATTATAACACAATTTGTGTTGGTGGTCTTGCAGAATCATTCGGAATGTGATAGTACTCCATATGAGGGATAACTAGCAATAGCAGTAATGCGATATGTTTATAGAATAAGGAAGTACTTCATCTTATAGGTTAATCATTCTGAAAAGAGATGTCGCACTGATGTAATAACCATTTTGGTTAATATTTTAATCAACAAGACTTGTTTATCCCATGGAACTGTACTTTACGTATTTATACCGTTGTAAAATTCTCCTTTAGCACCAACAAGTTGACGACTATTAAGTTGGAGCATTCCCATGATTAGTTCGCAGATTTATTGCAGTGGCGCTGTCATCGTTGAACACTGTTGGGCACGATTATGCATATGACATCACTGAAAGTCTTCAAAGAAAATTTTACCGTCAAATAATTTGGTAAATTTTTTAGTAGACATCGAAAAATATTGCAGCTTTAACTGAAATGTACTTTTTTAATCGCATTACGTTAAAAGTTCGTCTGAGAAGTTCACAAAATCGACTTTGTAGTGAAAGAAAACGGTCGAACGAATGCAAAATAACAGATCTTAAGACCATTAGTAATAGAGCAGTAAATTAGAGTATGACACGCAAAATATGGGCCCTTTTTAATTAAACCGAAATTAATTCCAAATTTATGAGATTTCTATTTTCAATTCAATTCGTGGTATGATGGCATGACAATTACCATCATAATCGTCATTTAGCCCCAATTATTCCAAAGGTGAACATTGGTAATAAACCATACATTTATACACGAAATTCGGTTGCTGGCTATATTTTTAACTTCCGTCCAAGTTTTATTTACTTCTAATATAATTTTAGTATTACTGAGTAACTCAAATGGCACTAATGTTTCTGGCAAAAAAACGCCTAGTCTTTGCAGATTTCTTCTTTTTCGTCTTTGGTGAGGTATTGGGTCCAAAAGTACGACGTTCACTTCACATAGCCTAATGTGCTACACTCCTGTACATCATATTTGTAGACCAGACCGTTGAACACGTTCAGCAATCTGCCAAGTGGCAAATGACTTGGCTATTCGAGCAATCGCGCGGTTCTGATATTGTTTGTACTACTGGTAGTACAAAGAGTGAAACCTGAGTTTAGACAACCTCATAAAAAAATACGCCCCAAAAATTCTTTAGCCACGTTAAGAGGCTGCACAGTAAGGAACAGCTTATAGTTGGCCAATTCAATTCAAGCGCTCTAAGTAAAGACCCTCTCGACCAAACTGGTGGGTCACCAGTACCGGACCGACCGATACAATGTTGGTCCATAATGAGTATGGTATGGAAAGGGGGCCATCCTGACAGAGAATTCATATCAGGATAAGGCATTATAGAACTAGGTGCGCCCGATGCCCAGAGGAGATCGTTAAACGACAGTGCAAAAACTACCCACTACCACGCAGCCGTCGAGACGATAACTTTACATCTTGGTTTGCTACCCTTTGAAGAAACCGCTCACTCTTACCTGCTGCATGCTACTCTTTGAAGAATATGCTCACTCTTACCTTCCACTGCGGTTTGAGTCCAGCATTCATTCAGAGTAGAATTGAGCCGGACTTACACGAGGCAGTACATTTCTCCCGTACACGATGGTAAATTGTACTGAGGCCTCAATTATTTTAAATGTCCCGGTTCAAAAATAATTTCGTACTGGTATATGAGCGTGGATCTAAATAAATGAAGCGAGGTGTGATTGTAAACATGAACTGGAGAGACATGTCTTACATTTTTCGAGGGAGTGAAATTTTCTATTGGAGAGACATTTATTACTTTTTTTGAAGAAGTGAAATTTCCAACATGAAATGAGATGAAGCGACATTGTAAATACGTACTCAAGAGACATTTGTTACTTCTTTTGCGGCAGCAATATTTCCAACTTGAAGTTCGACGAGGTGGGATTGCAAAATATAAATATACATTGTGTGTGGAGGCATAGATTCCTTACTTAATCTAAGGCCGTTTAAGGCATATTAGAATATAAATTCGTAAAAAATCTCTTCATTGGTATTTCTTTTCTTTTTTTTTAATTTGCTTGATTTTTTCATTTTGGCATTGCAATAGCACTTCGCCTCATTGAAAGTATGACATTGTACTGGCTCATAAGAAAAAAAGCCACCTCTAACAAACTCATTTTATAATTGTGTCCTAACCAACACTAATTCAGAGTTAACAAGTGCTCTTTGACCTATTTCTTCCTTTACATCAGTCGATGTTGACGTACTTCTCGGATCACTGTCTAATCAGGGGCCGTATTTGGTTTCTCGAGTCGATATCGACTTCTGTCGATAATTAAAAATTGGCATTTGGCGAGACGATATCGACAACCTTCTCGTCTCGATAAAGACGTTTGACGTTTATTAAAAGGCTCAATTTATGCATACAATAAACTTTTAACAGTTTCTTTTTTAATTAAATATACGTGGTTTGGTGCACTTGGAGTAATATGACACAATTTGATGGTTTTCTATGGCAGCGCTTATCTGTCGATTTGGTCGTGATTTCAAATATGAAACTTGGAGAAAATCGAGAAGCTTTTTTTGTCGATTCGATCCATCGACTCGAGAAACCAAATACGGCCCCAGGGTTGATTTCCCATATCGATCTTCTTTTCCAACTAAATAAAAGAATTGTCTGGTTGGCATTATAGAGCGGCCAACTGACTGAAGCTTATTTGCATCTTCTAAGCAATTGATTGTGATTTGTGTTTTCGTAGTAAGAACATCAACTTTTCTACTCTCTTCAAAATCATGATGTCAATAAATTAATAAAAAACTTATGCAATATTTAGAATCCAACAATATTTTGGACGACAAGCAATACGGCTTTAGACAGAAAAGATCTACTGTCAATCCTCTTGTGTACCTAACAGAACATCCCCTAGCCCCAAAACGATGTTCCGTCTCACCTCTCACTTAAGACAAAGCCTGCGTTGCGCAGTAAATCTAACAGCTGACCCATGCCTTGATATCCTAGTCATAACTTGCGGTGAAATGACCACATATTCCACATCGCTAAGCCAACATCCTAATGCAGGAATTTCTTAACATATGCTAGTTTCCTCTTCACCTAGCAGCCTGTGCTACAATCTACAGAACCAACATTCGGCCCGTATCTGGGCTGGCGTATCAAGAGACACCTTGGCGTGGCTTGACAAAACCGCGCCATCGAACTTATCGGTGACGGCACCTCTTGCGTCACCTTAGGTCGGCCGTATACCAAAGTTTCACATACTTCATAAGCAGCTTTGCGTCACTTATTGATTGAAGATTTATGTAGCAAAGCGGCATGTGACGATTTGTTCCATTTATAAATGACGGAAAGCTGCATATGGAGCTTTGGTATATAGACCGAGAGCCCATAATGACAAATTATTTGAGTGTCAGATCTAGTCTCTGAATTTAGGTTTAATCGGTTTAAGTTATGCTAAAAAATATAAATTCAACGGCGGACTGGAAGATTAACGTTATGTAATTGGTATTTTTTACACCCTTTTTATTAGCTTCAACTGTAACTATGAAATAAATCTTGGAAGTTAAATTTGACCCACCTCCCGGTTTCCGATTGAGCAGAAATTTTGCTCATATGTATAGTTCGCGTGACAATGCAATCTGACCATTTTATAAAAAAAATCAAGATGGCGGTTCCAATATGGCGGCCCTTTCATTTGATACCCATACTGAGGGGATGTTGAAGAAAAAGGTAATCCGCCATTTTTAATTTCGAATGTCGCAGCACAACTAATTGCATTCTACCTGTCACGCCCTTTCATTTGAATCAAATGAAAGGGCGTGACAGGTAGAATGCAATTAGTTGTGTTGCGACATTCGAAATTAAAAATGGCGGATTACCTTTTTCTTCACCATCCTCTCAGTATGGGTATCAAATGATGTCGGGGGTCGGGAAACAAAAATGCAAAAATCGGCCGTCATCTTGCGTGTGCCTCTCAAAATGAGTGGTCGCTATTGGATTTGTGGAAGAAAACGCGTTATGCTGGGTCCACACGATAGGGACTTTTGTCCGCCCGACTTCTGTATAAAACTATAGACTGTGAAGTGTGAATGGAACGGCCGATGGAATATCTGTGCGGACATGTCAACGATGGAATGTCTATGCAGACATGTCTTTAGGAACTGTCTGGGAACTTTTCCAGTAACTTTGCTTTGTTTAACAGACAAAATTCTAGAAATCTCTCCGACCAAAATTCTCAATTGTGTGGACCCACAATTATACGCAAACGAAGTGATTTGGCAAATAAAATCGTACCTGGAAAATACTGGTCTAACGCTTACGAAGCACAAAATAGAGATGGCGCTGAGGAGGCTAATTTTGAATTCAGAGAGTAACTCATCCTCATGTAGCCTGCGCTCAAGTGCATGAGACCAATGAGCTCAACTAAAAAATACACTTGTACAGAGCAGAGATCGCTGTCGAGCCTGTGGGATCGTAGACCAAATCCTCGCTTCCACATTGCAAAAGGAGTTAGGTTCGGTGCTGTTGTTTGCAGTATTAGTGTGACCAACGGCACTGGATAAACCAAGAGCGAAGCGTATTCCGAGCATGTTACGCATAAACACGTGCAATTAAGCAGCATGTGTGTTAACGGGTGTAATCCCTATTGACAAACTAGCGGACGAAAACAGTAGGCCACTTTACGATTCACTCTAGATATGGGGAATCTAACCCTGTTGGTAGCAATAGATAGCGCGAAGCCAATTCATCGCCGAATAAGGTAGAAAGGCCGAGAGAAGTCACGATAAAGAGAAAGATCAAGATAGTGATCACGGTGAGATCAGTTATGGACCTCATGCAGCTTCCGAGTGAATAAGAAGGGTATTTTGTAAACGACGAACTCAACGATTCGCTATGCTGTTCAAGATGAGAGAAATACAGCAGAGAACGATGTCGTTTTCCATTTCCAGAGGTCTGTTGCTTACAGAGTCGACTGGAAAAGGAGGCCGCAGCCAAAAAACATCCTAGACCATATGCTGCGATATGAAAGAAGATAAAACGATGAAAGTCACCCACAAAAGTCCTATAGCAGGAAGGAGTGAGAAAGGTCCACGTAGCAGTGAAAACCGAACCAGCTTCGTTACGCAATAACGTATGATAGTCCCATGGGGAGAATATAATGAGGACGTGGTTTTAGTCTTTAGTGGGTAAGAGCCTCACATAACTAATCAGGCAGAAGCCTACAGTAACCTTTAAAGCTTTTTACCTCCCAAAAGCAAAAAACCTTGGTTTCACACAGCTTTTGTTTTATTTCTTTCGTCAGACGTTCTATTACCTGTTTTCGGTTTAAATCCTACTAACTGAGCGGTTTGGTGCTGGTGTACAATTTATATTTGCAATAGGAATAACGCAACAGTCCATACACCCACTTCCAGCGGCCCACAGAAAGTCCTTCTTATAAAAAAAATACATTTAAATCACCACGCAATCACAACTACAAAACATTTTAAAATTTTCATTCATGGCTATTTTTCAAAAAAAAAATATTTTATTAAATTTTCCAATTAAATTTAACATTTTCCGAGCCAAACAAAATCCCAGGTGCTCCAGGTATAAAATACCTTTTCAAAATAATTAACTTTTACGCTTTTATTAACATAAGCAAAATGTGAAATTAAACAAAAATCAAATAAATTGCACGGAAAGGGGAATAAAAAGATAAATATGGTTTTATTTTCTCTCAATTTAATTTCAGGCCAATTTGATATTCACAGGGACACAATTATCCGCACAGAAGAGTCCCAGGCAATTGGTGGAAAATACCTGCAAGGACTTGGCTTAGAAACACTGGAAGAGTGCCAGCGGCTTTGTTGTGAAACGGAGAGTTGTGATGTTTACATATTTGAAGAGAAGGTAACAAAACTAAATGAAAATTCTGTTTTTGGTGCATGAATTTCAATGTAAATTTAAATTTTATGAATATAAATATTTCACTTTGAATAATTATTTCGAATATATGTATGTACGTACAACAGGCGGAGGGATACTGCTACTTATTTGAATGCGGTCCACCAATGAACTTCCGGTGCAAATTTACGCGACATTCTAATTACACCAGTGCAGTGCTAACACCAGTACGGCACATAACTCCTGCAACAACAATTAAGCCTCTGCCACTGCACCCGAAGCTGCCATCGCCGAGTCTGTCTCAGCATGAGAGAGAATTAACAAATTTGAAACAAAAACCCGAACCCGGCATACAGCAGACAAAATCCACCTCGACAGCACTTCCACCCTCTGGAAATCACATCGGGCTACAAATTACTACACCCAAGAGTAAGTACACTACACAGACACACCCACAGTACATCCCCCAGAGCAGACATGTTGACTGCTAAAAGAATGTGAAAGCAGTTCCAGACTACATCTGTGCCATTATCCTTTCGTCTTTTCCCAGATTCTCAGGTAAACACTTCTTCGTGCGGTCGGTTCCAATTCAAATGTCATTCTGGCGAATGCATAGCTGTCTACAATGCCTGCGACGGCATCCCCCAATGCGAGGACGGGAGTGATGAGGGGCCAGAGGTAGGTTTATGGCATTTCGTCTGCAAGCCGTAGTAGTTTAATGAAATCCTTATTTATCCTTGTTTTTTATGTGATCAGTGCCCATCCAACTCAGGGTCAAAATCCGTTGGGATAAAGTCGAATGAATCTCCTTCAATAAATAATCGAATGACGCCCGAAGGATCGCAATTAATTTCGAAAGTAAGTTTGAGATAATTTTTATGTTTTCTCTTTCAATTGAAAGGTAGTACAATGAAGAACAATTACTGTTTCAGCAATCATCAGTTCAATCAATGCCTAGACAGTATCAACAGCAAATGGTTCAAGTTCCGATAATAAATAATCGTGAAGACCCAATGTCAGCTCCTCAGATGTGGACAAATAGAAAGTCTCAGGATATTTCAGCAGATATGGGTAAGTGCTTTTTTTTGGAGATTTTTATTAGGTAATCTCTTCGTACAACAATTCCTCAGAATTGTCTGGGATTGACTTTTCCAGACAAGAAAAAATACAATTTAAGCAATCACAAATTAATTTTGTACAGTACATAAAAGTTTATGCGATTTGCAGCTCTAGTAGACACAAGATAAATTCAACTTACATAACATCAATTTTATTTAAAGACTTTTCAATTTGCTTTGGGATTTAGGAATTAGTAATCGCCAAACCGCAATATATGAAGGTTAAGTTATTGTTTCTGTTTGATATAGAGGCATCGTCACTTAAAGTGTTACCATTTTTCATGATCCTACTGTAGCTGATGAAAGCGTGCTCATATTTTTACAAGCGTTAATCTATCAAGTTCTTTACAAACTCACGGAAGTATATCGTTCTACATGGTATTCTTTCTTTCTTTTGATGAGGTATTGGCTCCGACAGTACCGCGGCCACTTCGTTTGGCCTATTGTACTACAGTCCTATATCTCATATTTGTAGGCCAGACCGCTGGAAAAGGTTCACCAATCAGCCTAGTTGCTTAAGCATAACTATTCGACCAGGGTTTAACGAGACCTTGCTCCTAGTTCCTAGTTATCACTGGGCACTCACAGAGAACATGAAGGCCAGACTCATCTTCATCGTCTGCAGGTGAGGTCCCCGCCTTTCGTATACTCCATAAGTGGTAATTCAGCCAAAAAGTGCCCTGAAATCCTTCCTACTACGCCCCAACAATTTGTTGGCCGCGTTAAGACACGGCACACGAAAGAACCGCTAAAAGTTGTCCAATACAGTCGCGGACCTCCGGCGGTCGATGTATTTCAACAAAGTCCGTTCGGCAAGGGCCCTCTTAGATGGGTGCTCCAATAGCCGATTCCGAACCGATCAATACGGCCAAGGGCGCAACAACGTTGGTGGAGGGGGGGGGGGTACAGGGGTTCCGGACCCCGCCAATATACGGGGTCCGGATCCCTTCTCTATTAGGAAGACCCACCATTAAATCAAAATTTTTCGAACCATATGACTCTAAGACGCCGACTAGTGAGTGGATATATCATTTTTACTCTTTTTCAGGGGCGTGAACTTTCTACCATCCTCTTTCTCTTTTATCTTTCAAACCAAGCTTGGTACTAGACATTGCATCATGACCTGAACGACATGACAGACTGGTAGTACAAAGTTTTCCCACATAAAAAAACCTTTAACCGAGAGTCAAGGATTACCTAATACCTTTACCCACAATCTGTGGCATGTATAAAATGCACCCGAGTAAAAATAATTTTGTTGGTTAATGTTTTTAAAAGCATGTACGCGCCCGCAACTAGTACCAATATCGAGCAAATGCGCCTACCACTCAGGTACGCACGCTCCCGTTTCAGGCATGAAAATCTAAAAATGCTTCCACTATAGAGGTATGCACGCCTCTGTTACAGATATGAATGTATTCGTAATCGACCATTCTAAACGTAAGTGTCGTTTTACCAAGCGGTCCCCCAACTGAGTACTAACTATGTCCAATGCTGCTTGACCTTCGCAATCGAACGAGAACCGGTCTATTGAGTATGCTAATGGCACCTTTTATGGTCACCAAAATAATTGTCCGTTTTCGTCGTCCTATACAATTTCTTAAAACTCAAATTTTACTCCCTTTAGTCAAAAAAAATGTGAGGGTACCGTGCTTCGTTTGAACTACTCCGTGCGTACTCAAGCGTACCGTGCCTGTTTTGGGTGCCATGCAGGCGCTTTGACGCTGTGCGTGTCTGTTCCAGGCTAAGAGCAGGCGAATCTTATTTTTACTGGGGCATCAAATACTGTAGAACATGAAAATTTTTAAGTTTGGCAAGTATTTTGTAATATTTTCGAAAATCAACTATATCGCGACTTCGGCCCACGTTCAAACTTACTTGGGATCTAACTTTATGTTGAGATCCTGAAGACATGCAGGATACAGTCCGATAGCATTTCCACTTCTGGAATCTCTTCTATAATGTTGACTATTATAGAATGTCTGTCCAAGACCAGCAGGTAGTCATTCGCTTTGATCTGCAGTGCAGCGTTTATGGCGGATTTCTTTATATCGAGGAGAGTAGGGTCTCTAACGCTGCCGTCTAGGAAGTGCGGATGTACGGTTATGGAAAGGCAGGCAATTCTTTGAATTTTACTTAACTAAATTATGAAAATTTTAAGCCCCGTTTTATGCCACCATACTAAAGCCCCCTAAGTTATAATAGACCTTAGGATGGTGGTATATATCCAGTACATGGCGTTCGGTTGATCCACAAGCTCTGCGCAGACCCACAGAGATCATGTGATGGTTTCAGTTGAGCTTGGCATCTAGCATCACTCCTAAGTATTTGGCTTGATGTAAAAAAGCTTATAGTTCTACCTGCGAGGATGGGCCCTACCAGTCCTGGCAGAGTTAAGGAGTATCCAAACACATCAGGGCCGTGCCCGGGACGTCACAGGGCCGTGTTCTGTCATGTGTGAATGAGCCCCTGCCCGGACACGGACATGTGTGAATGAGTAAAGGAGTATCCACACATATTAGTGTTCCATCAGGGGTTCAAAAAATATCGGTGCGTACATTTTATACGAACTCGTTCACACATGTCCGTGTCCCGGCCGGAGCAAAAATCGAACGTCCCGGGCACGTCCCTGATGTGTGTGGATACTCCTTAAGTCTTCTGGTATACAGAACCAGACTCGTTTTGTCGGGATTGGCATTAAGTTCTACGCATCGGGCGCAATTGGACGGGGCGCAATTTCAGAAATTATAAGGTTTAAAAAAAATGTAAATCTTTTAAAAATAAAACAAATGTTAAAAGAGTTTCTACTTTTTCTGTTTTCCATTGTCCATTGTGGGATCAAAAATATAATATATGGTTGGGCGCATGCTGGCATACTGCATCGCGGGCCAAAAAAATCCTACGCCGGCCCTGCTCTCAGATGTCGTTCTTCTTGGCGGCATTTAATAACTTCAGCGTGGCGGATCTCAACTTGTAGAGCTCATTACTCCACCGTTGAGTTTTCCTATTGCACGCCCTCATCAAAACAGCGCAGTTAATATTCAGTAAACGTCTCAAATTTGTTTATTTCCTATTTAAAAGTGCAGTCATTCAGAATTCACAACTACTGTCGCCGTTAAAAAATATCCCCAAAACAGCATGGTCCGAGTACTTATCAAAAACCACCCTTTATTATCGCACAAATTAAAAATACAAGAACACGTTGATATGCTCATGTTTCAATTGGGCAACTTGTCCATTTTTTACACATGATTAGCATCCCTACGTGAGATTTACAAGCAATGCCAAAAATTACCCATGATTCAGTATGCAAAGTACGAATTACCTTGATATTATCACGAACCTGGATTACGTTCTCGCAAAACATACTTCTCTCTTAATAAAACATTAACCAGATTGGCAAACAAATTACAACGACCACCGATTTCACATAAAAATAAAACACGACCGCATAAAATTACCTTAGACTTAACTTTCGTATCATGTTGGCAAAAAAAAAAACAATGCTCATAAACAGACTTTTCTCACAATTAATGCATTACATAAGTATCTTCAGTTCAACGATCACTTAAAACAGTAACCATCATTAGCCACTTAAGGTCTTTCAACTGCAGACGAACCTCCTCCTACTCAGTTATCAATGCAGATCCTATGCTCATGGCCACTAGAAGTGGGTGCTATGGAGTGAGCAATTCTTTCTTTTCTTCTGTTTTGAAATTACATGCCACCACCATCATCATCTACCATCTTCCGGCGCTTCTTTGAGTACAATGTAATAATAACTTTTAATACTAGCGCGTAAAAATCCCCACTAAAGCCCACATGCATGCATCTCTTAGCAGTTGATGTGGATTAGAGACAATCAAGAGCAGGAAAGTACATGATAATTGCCGCAACCTCTAGGAGCATAACTTTTATAGCGGTCTCGACACTGGTTTTTTAGAAGGCGTTTTCCCTCAATTTATGCCATCATGGGAAAAACTTCTTAATTCTGTCGCTGCGGCGGCATCATCTTGACTTAATTGCATTTAATCCCAGCGACAATAATCTCCTCGGGGGTTTTTGAAGCGTTGCACTTAAGTAATATAGGAAATAGATTGTCAGTTGTTCAGTTGTCGATTGTTGGTTTGGAATATGAATGATTAATGATAGTTTAGGGAAGTTAACAGCTAAAATTGATAGAAAAAGTTATTAAAATTTAGAAATCTCGTCTATTATGTGACAAAATTATTATTTTTTTTTTTTATTATTATCTTTATTTATTAGTATTTTATAATACTCTAATACATCAACATAAAGAAATTATAGCTAACTTAATCTAGTTGCAGTTTTTATTTATACTTTTATTTTCACATACTCGATACATTTCTTTTTAAAAATCCTTAAGTTTGTTTCAGATTTAATGTCGATTGGTAATTCATTAAACAATTGGAGACCCTTATGAAATATTGTGTTCTGCGTATGTACCGATCTTTGCAAATTTAGCCTAAAATCATTTGCATTTCTTAAAGTGTACGGTTGCACATCTTCCACGTATTTGATCTCCTTTACTAAGTACTCTGGGGCCACTCCTCTTTTTATCTTAAAAATAGCAATGAGTGTATTTAGCTCCAGTCTTTGTTTTACGCTTAACCATTTGAGGGTATTAAACATGACCCTGACTGGTGTAAACCTATTGCATCGCAAGATACTTCGCATTGCCTTGTTTTGCAGTTTTTGAAGCCTTTCCAGGTTACTCGCATTGCAGCATGTAAACAATATTGTCGAACAGTATTCAAAGTGGGGTTTTATCATAGTATTGTAGACGGTAATTGCGGTCATGGTATCCATTTTATTTCTGATCCTTTTAAAAAAACCTATCTTTTTGCCAATTTTTTTACATATATGGTCAATATGTTGATCGAATTTTAAGTCGGAGTCAATTATTACTCCTAAGTATTTAATATTCTTAACATTTTCTATTTTTTCCCCGTTTATTTCTACCTCCGTTTTACTATCCATATTTATTTCCATAAGTTTAGTTTTTCCTTCATTAAGTTTTAATCTGTTCATTTTTAACCAGTTGGTTAAGTCTTTGATATCGCTTACCAACTTATGATTGCACTCCTCATAGTTACTTCCTTGAGCGTAAATTAGAGTGTCATCTGCATACATTGCTACTTTGCATCTCGTCACCACCTCTGGCAAATAATTTATGTACACGATAAATAACAGTGCTCCCAGGATAGATCCTTGCGGCACTCCCAATTCTACTCTATGGGGGCTAGACAACAGACGCAGGGGATTCAGTTTGATTGTTTAATGGTTGATGTCAATCTATAAGAACTGCCTATACGATAGCTGCGTACCCCAGTTCTGGTAGAGGGTCAAAGTGATCTTCATTCCGAATGTAAACGCGACACGAAACAGCATAGAATTAGAGGCCGATAATGTTGTCGTGTTTTGCCTTGAATACCCTATAACTAACGTCCCTTTGTCTTGAATGCTTCCAAAACTCTATAACAGACGTCCTTACGTTTCATAGAATACTCCCCAGGGTACAAAGAGCTTACCCTACTAACCTACCTGGACGTAGAAAGCATTTTCAACATTTCTTTCCACAATCAGCGAGATTATGCTTCTTGCTGTTGGAAAAGTTAGCGAGTGGTCCAATCGTTGTGGGTAATCGGTTAACCGCGAAAAACAGAATTGATGCTTTTCACGAATAGAACAAACAAAAATCCCAGGCTTCAGCCTACCTACAACTAATGGTCGAGCACTAATTCTATCCCGATCAGCTAAACACTTCGTTCTTTTATTTTGGACCCAAAGCTGAATTGGAGGCTCAACCTCGAAGAGAGGGCAAAAAAGCCAGTGTAGTTTCCTATACTATATGTCTGTAAGAACACTATCGGCAACGGACTTGAAGCCATATTGTGCGCTGGCTCTACACAGCGATGATTAGACCAACCAACCTATACATCAGGCAGCAGACTGCCCGCACGGTCCTGAGGCTACCGGAAGTGGGCAGCTGGATATATTAGACGTATGAACACAGCTATATTGCCCGCTCTCTAGCAGTGGGCATCTCCATCTAAATGGAGCATAATCGATGGCCATATCCCCAGCAGAGAGGAATGGGAAAACTTCCAATCGGGTCCGGTCGGGTGTAGGCGCTGTAGTTTTCTTCTCCTTCCTGAATCGGCAAAAATCCTACCCCTTGCCTAATTCTGGTAGTTTTTTACAGACGGAAATTCTGGCAATCCTCAAGTCCTGCCTAGCAATACAGGCGAATCAAAGACCTGAAGCCTTGGTATTCCCGTTGTCGGATAGCCAAATGGCTATCACTGCACCAGGGGCAGTCAATATAACGTCCAAGCTGGTTGATACCTGTCGGAGGGAACTATCTTCCTTGGCTAGTAGGTACAGGATCACTCTTCTACCGGGTCACAGGTACATCCAGCACCCTCGATGTCAAAGAAAGCACATGAAGCAGTTTCCTTAGCGAGGGGGGTTTCACGGTATTGTTGACTAAGTAGTGTAAAATAACCTCTGCTGATTAACCCTTTGAGTAGGCGAACTGAGAGCTATGTACTATAGAGGAAGGAAGAGCTCCAGCTTTCACCTCAAACTATACTTTAAAACATAACAAATACTTTTAACAAAAAACTTCTAAAGGTCTTTATTCACAAAATAACTTTTTGTAGTAGATCGAAACAGCCATATATTCAATCACAAAGGAGGATTACAAATTTCAACAAACAATCTTGGACAACAATATCCAAATCAAAATTTGAATATGTACAACCCAATGACAAGAGATATGTACGTCCAACCTGACATCCAAAGCCAATATAGAACAGCAGTACTACAACCACAAGGTACAATTCTTCTCTACCTAGCTTCAACAATCAATCTTTTAATGATATTAAAATAATTTCTTAGATCACATGCTTATCGGTCCATCAAACATAAACTGGCAACAGCAACCGCCACAGCAATCGCAAGGTTTAATGCCAGCAGCTAACTCATATGTTATTAGCGTAAATGGTGAACCCGTCCCACAGGTGAAACCAGTAGCAATTCCACAAGATCCAAACATTTCTGTACAAAGTAACAGCGTTAAAAAGGAGGAACCATCAGCACCCGAGACGCCTTCAACTGCAGCACCAAAAACCAAAAATAAACACGAAAATGATGGTCAAGAAGTAAAGATCAGCAGTGAAGAATCTGAAGAATATACAGACTACACCGAGAAATCTACAGAGGCACCGAAAAAAGTATTTAAATAAATATGTTAAACCAAAACGAATCAATTATTAACAACAAATTAATTTACAGAAAACACGAAAGCATAAAAAACAACAAAAAGATGCAAAAAATAAAGTAAAAAAAGAAAAGAATGAAGCTGAAAAAGTCATTGAAGCACCCGTCCATGAAAAATATAAAATGATAAAAGAAGATCTTGAAATGGAGTTTGTAGATCACGATGGCCAATCTGAAAGGCCTGGCGGAGCAGTACTGTCGCTAACTTTAGGTAAATTTTATATTAATTTTCAAAATGATCAAAATGTAAATTAAAAATCATAATAAGGAATAATAGTAACAGCAGCTCTGGCTGTTCTAGTTGGATGTCGAATGAGAACAGTCAGTAGAAGAGTCCGTAGAATGGGTAAAGCGCCTTATGCACATGAAGCTGACTTCTTAGTGAATGGAATGTATTTATGAGCATAGATTTATTTTGTTTTTTAAATATATAAATTTCAGTTGCGTATATATAATAAACAAAAAAATTTAATAAATAAACATTTTTATGTCAGTGAATTGAATGTATTTTAGATAGTGGAACCTCTTGCATTTAAATGGAGTTATGCAATCCTTTCGTTAAATTATTGTGAAACTAATTCAACAGAAGTTTTTTTTTGTGAAAAAGAACTAAAATTTAATTGATATGTCGACAATACTTGTTTCTTTGTTACTTTAGAACCAAACAAAAAAAGTCAAATACGTTTTGTTTTTAATTGCTTGTTTCAGCTGAAGGAAACTAACAATAAAAATATGAGTAAAATCAAAAGTAATTTTTTTTTACAACAGTTTAATCCTACAAATTTTTAACATATAGCGAAAATTCTAGCATATATAATTATAGTAGCTACATAACCGCTACGTAGGTTCGTTTGCCCAACGATGATTTCAACTAAACAAACTATAATCCAATTTTTCTCCCAATGATGGCACGTTTGTATACAAATACATAATACTTGAACAAATTCAAACAAAAAGTAAAGTTTAATAAAGGAAGCGCGATAGAAACTGTTAACTATTTCAGGAGAACTTATCAACTGGAACAACGAGTATCGCATATGGTAGAAGACTCACAACCGAAAGAAAAATACGAAATGCAAAGCAGAGGAAAAGGAACCAAAAAATATAACGAATATACTTCAGCACAGCATTGATAGAGAAGAAGCTGCACCAATTAAACAAGTGCCAAACAACAGGATGCAGTGGACTTAGTAACGGACAGCATCGACTTAATAAAACAGATATCCGAACAAATGCTCAAGTTGGCGCTCAAGAATAGAAGATGAGATTATTGCAGAGAAACCTGAACCATTGTCAAGCGGTACAGAATCTGCTGGCATAGGCTGTACATGAGGAGAATATCGATGTCGCACTCGTCTGCGAGCAGTATAGAAACCCTCACAATGGTGTCTGGATAGCGGACAAGAGCGGGACTTCAGGGATATGGACGTGCGGGAGCCGTGACATGGAAGATATCATGAGAAGCCGAGAGAATGGCTTCACGCGGGCAAAAGTAGGCGGAATACACGTCTACAGATGTTATGCGCCGCCAAGTTTGATACTAGACGAGTACGAGTCGGTGTTGGCAAGGTTAGGGAAAAGCTCCATGATCGACATTCAATGGTGAAGGACCTGGGGCCCTATTCTCTATTACAATATTGTTAAATCCGATCCGATAACGAAACAGGGGCCGTATTTGGTTTCTCGATGGATCGACTCGACAAAAAAAGCTTCTCGATTTTCTCTAAGTTTCATATTTGGCAATACGACCAAATCAACAGATAAGCGCTGCCATACAAAACCATCAAATTGTGTGATATACTCCAAGTGCAACAAACCACGTATATTTAATTAAAATATAAATTGTTAAAAGTTTATTATATGTATAAATTTGGCTTTTTAATAAACGTCAAACGTCTTTATCGACACGTAAAGAGACGATAACGTTGTTGATATCGTGTTGCTAAACGCCAATTTTCATTTATGGACAGAAGTCAATGTCCACTCGAGAAACCAAATACGGCCCGCTTTCGAGTAAAAATTTGACAATGGCCTCGATTCCCAGTTCCGGCGGATCGGAAATGAGTGCCGACACTTTACAATTCTCAAATCCGCAGCCGCGAATTCAAAACTGCGATCGCGGATTGAATGTGGATTTAATTACCGAAAACATTCAAAGTGAACACTCACGCGATTATGAAATACGCGATATCGGAGCGCCTTGTTGTAGCCGCACTCGCTAAAAACTTGCCAGAGCCGGACAGTTTCAGAGAAAGTGTTTAATTCATAATCTGGCTGCGTGCCAATGTCCCGTAATTATCAAGGCAACCTCAAGAAGTGATTTACATTTGTCCACGGAATTAATGCGCGCGACTTTAATTGTATTCAGAACGTAAAAGAACCTTACAACGGCCCTTATTCTGGTTGTCACTTCACCATAGTGACAAATGTCACCTTTAAATATCGGCCCCTGTGCACACGACTCGACTTTCAGCAAAGGGGCCATCAAATGAGAAAAATCTCACTTACAAACATCCAAGACCCCTGTGCTGAAAATCGAGTCGTGAAATGTCACAATTCGTTTGAGTTAAAGAAAGTGACGTTTCAGTCGAATTACGACTCTCAGTACAGTGGCCTAAACTCAATTTAGCACTTCCCCTCTCTGGCTCCTGTGCTGAAAGTCGTAATTCGACTGAAACGTCATTTTCTTCAACTCAAACGACTTGTCACATTACACGACTCGACTTTTAGCACAGGGTCCCAAGTGAGAACAATTGTTACTGAATTCGCCGTTTCTCGATATCAGTGACAACTGTAATTCGCCTTATCTCACTGAAATGTTACTTTCTTAGAGAACCATAGTAACATTTTTGTCTCACTTCGCCATTTGGCACCATAAGTGACAATAAGAATAAGGGCCAACATTCCCTTGTTTGTGAAAGTACCAACTGAAATCAAAAGGGTTAAAACAAAACTAATACACAATATTATTAATGTTTTTAAATATTTTGTTTTCAATTTGAATTTCTTTATCTTATTCATCCTAAAATACACAATAAATTTTAAATTTACTTAAAAAATTAAAAAAAGGAAACTATCTAAAAAAAAGAACTAATAATAATAAAGAGATAATACATACATACTTTACTGTACATATTTTAGCTTTTTCTTTTTTTTCATGAATATTAAAAACTAAATTACATTCGGTTATAAGCAAAATAGTTCACTTATGTAAATCTTTCCTTTTCGTCATCGAGTACACGGTGATCAATCGACTATTGGTGATATTCTGGTTGTCAATTGAGAAACCATTTATAATTTATTTTCCTTTTTTTCTTTCACTTTCTTTTTTAAATTTATACAATGTCTGATTTATTTAGGATTAATCGTTTTTTTGATAGTTTAGTGTTTAATATATATATGTAGGATAATTATAATCGTAAATTTTAGCAAAAAAATTAAAGATGACGGTAAGGAAATCACGTTGCATATCTGGAAGAAAAATTTTGTTAAGATAAATTTTTTTTATGATCGTAAAAACGAAAACAAAAATACAAAATGGAAAGAAAGTTACATCATCAGTAACAGAATTAAGAGCAATGAAGAAAATGAAATCATCAAGGTAAGCTTAGGCGTTTGCGATTCATTGTAATGAGATGTTGTTGACATATTTCAATAAAAATATTATTCAATAACGAAATTGAAAAATTTGTTTTTGAGCATAACTAATTTCTCAAGTCCTTGATGACAATGAAATTCATCTGAGGTCAACTTCTCATCCTGCTTCGTGGTAGTTTACTCACTCTTCGGCCACTCGCATTACTGCTACCTATAATCAACTCCCAGTTCCTATCGAAACCAAAGGTGCTTTGGCGCCTCAAAGAGCTTGAAATCAATATTCACTGACAACACCGTCCCAAAGGCTAAGCCTTTGAGCAAACTTTATCCAGACATAATTCTTCGGGAGTTTAGCGACACTTTTGGAGCCTTGCATATATTCAGGTCACACAGCAAGGTCAGGTCATACCATACTCCAAGAACTGCTCTACTTGCTGGCCAATAGCAGTTACGTCTATCCTTTCTAAAACCATGGCCGTAATAATTAATAAAAGCTTGTGGAATAACTAGAAGTCAATCTGATCTTAAACAAGCAGTACTCCAACGCTTTTGATCGTGTACGCCACCCTTCTCTGTTGACTAAACTTCAAGCTATTAATATTGACTGGCCCAATCTACACTAGTATTCCTTCAGCAACAGCAGAACCGGTTTTACAAGTTAATCTAGGTCTACACTGGTCTTCTTTCATAGCGAGTAACTTTCTTGTCTTTACACGAAGATATCTATGTGCGTGTCAATTATTTGACTACCCTCGATAAGAGTAACGGCCCCCAATTAACAGGCATGCCGCCGAAAGGCCTTCGTCTGAAGTTTTCTCGCCTTGAGGCCAAGTTCCCACACACTCACCGCCCGCCAACTGGCTGGGGCCTGCACTCCAGGAAAACTGACAAAAATCTTTATATGTATGGGCATTAATCGTCAGTCCGTGCCTGAAGATCTAAACTTCTATTCAGTCTGAAGTTTTCGTTGAGGCCATGAACATTTTTGCACTTGAATTAACAACCTGCAACGCTAAACGGTCGCCATCACCTGGGTGTTTGTGGGGAATTATTATGTGACCTGCAGTCTACGGCCTATCAGGCGGTTGCCTCAAGTCCTCATCCCTCAGTCAGACTGAGTAATGGGTGGCTTTCATCGGGACGTGCCTGTGGACCTGCCCGGAAAGGCCACGGCCTGCCGGCGGCCTGTAAGTCAATGCGGGCCTTAAGAAAGTAAGCAGAAGCCCATTGTGTATGTGTTAAGTTTTCACGCCGAATTTTTCTGGTGAACATGTCTTGTCCTTTCTAGAGCCTGATCCAAATCAGTTGAGGTTTTCTTCAGGCATGTGAGAAAACGAAAATTACACACAAATAAACATTGCGCACATCGGGATAAGACATGCGCTTATGTATTTTCACATTTCCCCTTTGAAGTCTGTTGTTATTCTCACTCTTCTGTTGTTATTCTCATTGCGCATGGAAAATGCGATATTTGAGAAACCTCATCTCTTTTGAATCGGACTCTATACCTTTCATACCGGTTCTGCTGCTGCTGAAGGAATACTAGTGTAGATTGAGCCATTGAGTTTTACAGAATTGTACCGTAAACGTAAACCCACACTACCTTTGTCAGTCTTCCCTATCAATCCTGTTCAATCCTGTTCAATCCTATTAACTGGCTTACTTCTAATCTTTATAAGTGATACATCTCAGTTCTATCTAATCCCCTTCAAAGATTTGCTGACGACGGTATACTACGTTACGTGCAAGATTTTGTTTTTATGATCGTGAACTTATGGCCGATTGAATTCTACAGGACCATCGAACTAATTTTTGACTGTGGAGGGGGATGCGTTGAATTCAATCCTTCCGCAACGAAGTAGTCCTATCTCTAAACAATCATGCAACATGTCATCTTCTCGATGGTCGGTGTAGAAATAATAACTCACCGATCTCTTCACATCCTCAGCGTAAGATTGGCTGGGGAAAACGATGGAACGAACACATTTTGGCTCGTGTTGTTCCACCACTAAACTTTAGGTTGCAAGCCTCAATGACATGCGCAAAGAATGAATGGAACTTAGAATTTCCACATAAAAACGCCCAGATTGAGTTGGGGACACAAAAGCTACGACAGCACAGCAACGAAAGCGTTTTATTTTGGAGTGTTTTATCGAAATTCATGATTAAAATATCGGCGCCACGAAATACGTAGTTTTGATATAACTAAAAACTTTTGGTAAATACCTCAAAACGTGAAACTTCAAGTGTCAATACTCGAAAACTATGAGAGATATCGAAAAAATGTATTTTATATTTTCGTCTTATTTTGGGGTGCTCCATCAAAATCAATCGTCAAACAGCGGGGCCACGGAAACCGTAGACATGCCGCATTTCAAGTTCTATAAAAGTTTGGTAGTGGTGTTATTTATAAAGATATGACGAAACATGATGAAAATGAGCGGCAGTGCATTTCAGGTTAAGTTAATAAATCAAAATGCTATTAGGTTTACAAAAATGAATTAGAATAAAAGATGTTAGGGAATAGAAAAGAACCGAAAAGAAAATCAAATATTGACATACCTCTTTGTCCAAAGTCTGGCGATTCTATCGTGTTCCTCTCTATTTTGCAGATATTGCGTGGCAATGCTGCCCACTAGAGGATCGGCTAGAATTACATATTTTGTTAGAGAAAATATTTCAATAAAAATAAATTGAAATATTTACCAGGATTACAGTCAGTTAGAAGAGAACAAATCGATAATAAAACCTTGGATATTGTCAGTGCTGGAGACCAATTGTCTTTGAGAATATCCAGGCATATAACCCCTTGACTATTTATATTGCAATGATATATCCTAGTCCTAAATGTAACCTAAAATTAATTAATAAAATTATTAAAATGTTACAATATAATAAAAAGAATATTAATCCAACCTTTGGAGGTTTGAATGGATATTCCGGTGAAAAATGTATATCTAAGAAAAATACACCACCCTCGTAAACAGAACCAGGTGGTCCTAATATGGTTGACACCCACTCATATAAATTATCACCTTTTGGACCTGCGCTACAATTTGGCGGTGGATCAAGTGTTATCTCTGCTAATTCTTTCTGTATACGTTTGGCTGATGTACCTAATGCCTTCGATATTTTTGGATTAGGTTTACTGTCTTTACCATCAGGCTTAGCCTCATTAGCTGCTGGTGCAGTATTTGTTGAACCACTACCGCTGCGGCCTCTGCCGCCACCTCCGCCGCCGCTGCTTGATCCAGCACTGGATGACATTTTATGAAGTTTGAAAAACTGAAAATTAAGATATATTTTAATTATTGTAGTTAGTTTAAAAGAATTCATAGTAATTTGGTAATTTTAAACAATATAAACGATTTGTCAAGTAGATTTTGAGCGTGCGACTTAAGATATATGTAAACAACGCATGAACTGCAAAATAATCCAATCACTTTGCGATCGTAATATGTTATCACTAATGTGATTTCTATCTCCATTCGTAGCTTCCAATAATATGCCAGCTTAGCACAATTCAACAACTTTTTAATAAGATATTACAACAACTTCTAGTTAAGCCTCAGATTTAAGTTAGAACAGAGATAAAACACTTATAAAACAAAAGTCACATAGGAATCATTGCCATCGGGCAATTTGAGAACGCAATAAACATATTTAAAAAAATATATTAATCGCTTTGTAAATAAAATTCTTCCTCTTGCACTCAAGTTGAACGGATCAAAACATAATTGATATTAAACAGCTCAAAATAACCTTATTTTAGAGAAATCTTAATAGAATGATAATAAATTTCTAAATTGGTCAATTCCCATTTTGTATGAATCACCACCATCGGATTTAATTTTAAAATAGATTTAACAATGTGCAAGAATGAAATTATATAAAATTATTGATATATTACAAATTTATGCATATTCAATAATCATGAAAAATCATTAAAGAATACCAACCCAAAAAAGACTAAATCAAATCCCTTTGTTCCCTTCCCCGACATCGGGGCATATATTATACAAACCTACAATACAGATGCTTGAAATGATCACACAATAATTTAAATAACTGAAAGTATTTCTCAATTCAATAAATAAACACTTTATAACAATATTTCAGAATATTATTAAATCAAAATTAACTTTTTCCGGATACAAAAACCAACAAATTTCTTGGACCAAGCGGCCATTTTGAGGTATTTTTTAAGGAGACTCAACTGACAATTCTTTTTTCCTGATGAAATTGCGTAAAGAAAATCAATCACACATTGTTTTAGCTACTATCATTTAATTAAAATAACATTACTTTATCACAATTTTGGATGACTTACAGTTTTTCCAATCAAAAATATAAGAAAAATACAATTTCTCCTTCACTGGTCTTGACTGAATTTGACAGACACAACAGAAAGACAAACGCTCCTTCCTCGTTCGAAACAGAGTACGGAATGCGAAAATGATACTATTTCAGCGATGACTTGATCGGATATTTTATATTAAAGTGTTTTAATTTTTATTTTGTTTCAAATATAGCAATTATGTGCACTTATTATTCTCCTAACATACCTTTTATTGATGATTTACGCGTACCTTCACAGAATTTTTCACCAAAGTTTTCACAAAAATTTGATAGTTCGCCGCTTGATTTAACCAATACGTCCAAAAAAAAAGTTCAGTTTCAAATGCTAAATGTATGAGTAAGGGAGATAAATTTATCTGTAGTGAAAGAGATAAATAGCTTAAAATTATTGTTCAGTGAGTTTGAAGTGGTTTTTAACAAAAAATTTCAGATTTTTCGTGGACTATTGTTAAGGCTAGGAGTACATATCACCCTTGTGACATTAGTTAATACCTGTGACACACTATACTTTCATTATGATGGTAACTTTCATTATGATGGTCAAGGAAAGGATGGGGTGACACATTACACTTTACTTTCATTTGCATCTGGCATATCAAGTGAGGATATAAACCTGCGTGTCTTTTGCTTTAATTTTAAGCTGTTTTAATTTGGAATATTTAAAAAAATATTTTTTAAAGTAGTAAAGAAAATATCCTTGCAAATTGTTGCTTAACTAACGTGAAATCAAATTATTTTATATTAAAATGTAGTTTCCATTTTTCCAACAGATGTCACTTAACCGAAATTACAGTCCAAATGAAAGTAAAATACTTTCATTTTGGACTTTCATTATGGTGGGTTTTTGCCGCGATAATGAAGGGTACTTTCATTATGATGGTATATGTGTCACAGGTATAAAGCCTGAAACAGAACCAGTTCGTTCCGTCCTGTCGTTTTGACGTAAATACGTCTGTAAGCCTGATGGTACACGAGTCAATTCATTCACTCAATCCCTACGTCAAAACTGTAAATTTATTGAGCATAGGTGATACACGTTGCAATTCGTTACACGCATTTTTTTTGTATAACAACACAGTTTTATATGTGTAGGTAATATTTTTAAAGTAGACATTCGTGTTTTATTTATCAACGATACGATATGATATAGTGTACATATTGTGATTTCTCTCAATTTTTATTTAAATACTTCAAACTGCACCAACTGTTGATATTTCTTTTTATTCGTTGACGTTTCAAAATGTGCTTGATACAGTCACACACACATAAACATTTTCCATGCAATTGGCAGAAAAATAGAAACCGATTCCATTTTCGCTCAACCGCGCAAACTTCACCCCGATCCCTCCCTCGGCCTACTAACTGCCAGGTGACAGTTCGAATTGATTGGTTTATTGACTCGTGTATCATAGGCCTAAGGGCCGATTCACAATGTGCCTGCTCACACGGGTGGTTGCCGCGACCTTTCAACACGAAATTTACCAGTGCGGGGAGCGTTCGGGAGGGAGGAAGTGCGTCTCGATTTGAAAGCGACTCACGTTCGCTTTTTTTGACCAGCTGATGTTTTATTTCCATTTTGTATCACCTTACTGTTCCATTTTATTTTCGTTTCACCCGCAATGGGAGCAGACGTGTGATAGGACAATTTTCAGGCTTCAGTTTTGTTTTCGTGAGAAATTTATTTTGTAAAACTTTAGGAGCAGCCATGAATTTGTGTCACTTTTATAAAAATCACAAACTTTGTTCCCGTACCGTTTGTTCCACCTGACATAAAAACGAATGGACACAAAGCGAAACGTGTAAACAAATGTTCGCTTTTTCGTTCGCTTTGTCGCGTTGTGTGAACAGGCACAATGAACGCTTCATGCCTCATAAATTTAGGATTATAGGATTTACGTACAATGATTCACAATCAAAGCTTCAAGCTGCAAGCTTCAAATGAGCTTGAAACTGTAGAAAAAAAATTTGAAGCTTTCATTGTGAATCGGCCCTTAGGCCCATGATACACGAGTCAATAAAGCAATCAATTCGAACTGTCACCTGGCAGTTATTAGGCCGAGGGAAGGATCCGGGTGAAGTTTGCGCGGTTGAGCGAAAATGGAATCGGTTTCTATTTTTCTGCCAATTGCATGGAAAATGTTTATGTGTGTGTGACTGTATCAAACACATTTTGAAACGTCAACGGGAAAAAAAATTTCATCAGTTGGCGCTATTCAAGTAAACTTTTTTGGTATTTAAATAAAAATTGAGAGAAAGCACCATACTATGGGTGCCTTCCATTTAGACACAGAAAGACAATTGTGTCAGACACAGCGTGTCGCTCTGTGTAAGCCCAAATGGAACACATAAGTTCATGAAAAATCCGCCACGGCGCACTTTCCTCGTTTTTATTTTCTTTTCGACAAATAAATCGTAAATTTTATGTTGATAATTGCTTTAAATTAATTACCCGACATCTTATAAATGCTGGGAATCTTAAAAATGAAACAATATTGTTGTAATTATAAATTAACGATCGCATTTCAATTGGCGAGGGTTGGTAGCATTGTCTTAGTTGTGCCCGGCTGTGTCTAGCTGTGTCGTTGATGGAACACTTCTGTGTCGGACACAGTGTAACACTGTGTCTCTCTGTGTCTAAATGGAAGGCACCCACTATTACCCCGCTTATAACTAGGTTCAACCCAGGCGTGAAATGAATTGCATCGTGTATCACCTATGCTCAATAAACTGACAGTTTTGACAGGTATTGAGTGAATGAATTGACTCGTGTACCTTCAGGCTAACACAAAAGATAATTCTTGACAAGGCAAAGCAAAAAACGAGTCGTGTAAATCAGGTCTAAGCATGTAAACGTAATAAATGAAATCTGTCAGTCGGCGAGGCTCTTCCTGTAGTTCTATATTCTAAGCCAATTTTCAGTTATTTTCATTTTGGTAAACGCTGGACTTTTCAAACGAAAATGTCGAATTCAGAGTTTGTTATGGAATGGAATGAGATTTTCAATTTAAAAATCAAAGAAAGTGACTTAGAAAAGCCAACAGAAAAGTTCTTATTCTTAGCTTTGGTCAATTACCTTGGGAAGTTTAACATCGATGTAGCGCCACTCATAAAAGTACCGTTGAAACTAATTTCGTGTTTTATTTAAATTTTTAACCATTTCACTTGTTCACAGATGAGTAATAATGAAGATTCTGAAAAGAGAAGATTATTTAAAGTGCAATTTTGCAAACGCATTGATCACTACTATAAAATATCAGATAAATCTCATTCGTTCTTCTATTATGATCTTATACGCCCAAGTAAGATGATATTGATACTTCATTTTGATATTATTTAATTTTACTTTATAGCACCCAGAAAAACAGCGCATATGCTAAAATATTTACTGAATTATTTAGTATATTATAATGTTACAAAAGAGGAAATATTTAGCAAAGCAGAGCAAAAAATCGAACAAAGAAACAACATTCTTGAGAATCAGAAAAAGTTTCAAAAGGAAAACGAGGCTGTTGAACTTAAAGCAAAAAAGGTTGGTATTCTATAAGCTTGTTCTATTTCGCATTTGATTATTTTAAAAATATTTTTAGATAAATAAAAAAGTTGAAGAATATTCTTCCTTAATTCCAACACTCAATGCAAAACTAGAAAACCTGGAAAAGTTACAGAAAACACAGCAGGAAGAGCTGACACATTTGCGGAATGCTTCAAAAAGATGTGATAATTTACTTTTTGAGCTGAGAAGTAAGGAAGCAGATTTGCGATGTTTGATAGTCTCACAAGATGTTGTAGATGACTTAATTGGGTAACGGCGAATGATGTTGTTAAAATATGTCTTATAACATTTTTTTACTATTAGTAAGAAAGCATCTTTAGAGAAGGAAATTGCTGAGCTAGAAGAAAATGAAAGGAATATAATTGCAAGTAATCAAGAAATAACAAGTCAAATTGATAAATTACAATCAATAAAAAGAATTGAGGCACTTATGGAAATGTATCCTGTGGAATATCTATTATCTTATAAGTAATGATTAAAATTAAAAAAAATCTGCCCTGTTACAAGGCCCTATTTTCTATTTCAGAAAATTAAAACCAAAACTAAATGATTTAAAGCGTAAACATGCTATACAGATTTCGCTAAATAAGAAGAAAACAGAGGAGATTGAGATGAAATTGAAAAAAGTAAAAGAACTTAAAGAGATTCACAACAGGAATATTAGAGATTTAGATAGTATTTTAGTTCATGCAGGAAAAATACTTACTGAACTAGATGCGTAAGAAATTTGATATTTTTTTATAGATTAGTATGGAAGTATTTTCGTTTTTTTTCCCTTTTAAGGCAAATTGCATCGCAGCAGACGGAAAACGAAAATCAGAAAGATAAACTACAGCAGGTAGAAGATGATATCATTGTTGCAAATGAAAACTGTGAGTTTATCATCGAATCTACACGAAAATTAATGGATAACATTATGGTTGGAATGGTAGATTGACTGAAAATAATAATTATTAAAATGCTGGCATATTTTTGGAGTTTCTCGTATATATATTTTCTTACATTTTCTCTATAATCTTTCCCTCATAGATTTCCGCTGTCCCAGCGAGGGCAAATATGCTTAGCTTCCGGAAACGGATCAAACGGTAATATGATATACCTAAATTTGCAACGCGCCGATCCCACCCGCTTGGTGCGAAATAGAACAAGTTTATAGAATACAAACCTTTTTTCCTTTTCACAGGTGAAAGTTCATGACCAGGTGTACGTGGTCTAAATGTTGACGCAGCACTATATGCTTTGTTCGCTAGCAGTATTCCTCTTTTAATTTTCGCCGTGATGCTGTTGTCTTTGTTAATTTGAGAGTCCATAAGTAGTTAAATTTGTTTACGTATTCTACATTATATCTGTCGATTGTTATATTTTGTCTTGTTCTTCCTCTACTATTTTTAGTCTGTTGCATTGTTTAGTGATAAAAACCAATCAAAATAATAAAAATAAAAAAACGTCAATCGCCTTAATAATATAACTTTATTTATCTTCAAATGCTTTTCTTGATTTAAATACACGAACTGTATTATCTGCACCACCAGAAACAATATATTTAGGATTATTCCAATCAATGGCTAAAACTTTGTCATTATGACCAATTAAGTCATACAGAGGCGCCTTTGGGCTACAAATAAAAGAATAATCATAAATATTAAATGCTTAAAATTATAACTAAACAATTTAACCAACCTTCGATAATCCCATAATTTATTTTGATTATCATATGAACCAGATACAAACAAATATTCATTATCAGATGACCACATGGCTGTCTGTATCCATTGAGTATGCCCTAGATAAGTATTTTTCACGACTGAACCCTCTAAATAAATATATAAAAAAAGAGCCTTTATAAATATCATAATAATAATAGCAATGCGACTGAAATTTCTTACGATTTGATCGTGGATCGTACAGCCTCAGATTTTTATCGGCAGAAGTTGTTATTATAAGGCCATTCAGCTTGGAGTAGCTTATATCGAAGAAGGATTTGTTTCCAGTAATTTCCGTTTTAATACCCTCCAAATTTAAATCCCAAATTTTTATAGTGTGATCCCACGATCCTGTCAAAACTGTTTCCTTGTCCATCCATTGTACACCGGATATATTTTCACGATGTCCCTGCAGTGTCATTAAAGGTGTCTGAAATAAGTAAATTTATATGTTATTATTTGCTGTACGATAGAGCTGTGTGAAGAATATAACTTGGTCATTGGTGGAACATTATTTCCCCATAAAGATATACATAAATATATGTACGTGGACCTCTCCAAACGGAAGGTACCACAATCAAATATACCAAATCTGCATCAGTCGAAAGTGGAAACAGTCACTTCTTGACGTGAGAACGAAAAGAGGAGCGGATATTGATAGCGACGACACACTTCTTACAGGAGATATAAGGCTGAGACCAGTTGCATACGACAGATTGCAAGAAAGAAGAAGTTGGACATAACCAAAATAGCTGCAGAAAGAACAAAAAGTGAATTTGTATCAATAATACAACGAAAGATCACAAATGTCACCCCAACCCCTGAAAATATACAGGAAATATTTAGAGAAGCAGGTGAAGAAGTCCCAGGATATGCTCGAGCGGAAAGGAAAGAATGGATCTCAGACGAAACATGGAAAAAGATCCAAGAAAGAAATGTGTTAAGGACAAAACTACTCAATACCAGAGACCATGAATTAGAACACGCGAAAGCGCTATATCCAATGCTTTTCAACCTCGCCTGATAAGGAAAACGTCAGTCCAGAGACATGCGTCAACAGTCTGTACAATTACTTGGATATGCGGATGAGGTGAACATCGTGGGAACGTCAACCGTATTTCAAAACGGCTCATAGCCACGGTAGCAGAAATTTCGATAAAGAGACCAATTGGCTATGAGATGGATCGACTGTGCGGTAGATGACGCACAGGTAATGCTAAACATTCGGAACTGGAGACATGCTGTAAGGGACCGCCAAACTTGGAGAAATGCAATAGAAAGGCTAAGGCTCGAAGTATGTGGGCTGTAGCGCTAGATACTTTTTTCGAATTATATATCACACTCAAATAAATTTTAAACTTACCCTTGTCGTTCCTACTTCAGACCTAATTCTCTTTGAGGAACCTTCACTGGAATCATCATGGATATCTAAGTAAAAAATAAATTAATAATGCGCTTTTAAAATGCTAACTAAATAATATACCTGCAGACCAAATTTTCAGCATAGTATCCCAACTACCAGTGGCAAATCTCTTCCCATCTGGACTGACATCGGCACAATCAATACCCCTCTCATGACCTTTACATACATAAACACAGTCCACAGCATTCTGTTCAATATTCCATTCCCACAGCATAGCAGTTTGATCTTGGGAGCAACTATTCAACAAAATCAAAATTTAAGAATCAAAAAATTACAATTACAATATCTTCAGTGACTTACCTTACAAATATACCGGTCTTTTCGTTTAAAGAAACCCATGCTACAGCTTTAATAGGACTTGTATGCCCCGGAATTGTTAATATATGAGAGCCTTGCGTTGTCCAAATGTTAATGGTATTATCATAACAACCAGTTAATATCCAATTATTGCAAGTTCTTACAGATGATACCCAATCATCATGAAGTAAACAATCCTTAGGCTCAGGAGCTGGGAATCTTTCTACATATTCAATTTCTATTACATCTTCAAATGATATTGATTTTTCTTTTAAGTATTCTCCTAAACGTGTTCTAAATTATTTAACAAAAAATCTGGTTTTAATAAAGAAAACTCGAGAAAAGGAGACTGAAGTTGAAGTACCTTAAATATTCACCAAATACCAGAAAATCAAATTCAACAGCTGTATGTGAAGTAGACTCTTGTAGTAAAGTATTAACTAATGTATTTAATTCCTCAGTTGCTACATTAGCCCCTATCGAATATGGTGTATCTGGGATAGCATATCTAGAGAAAATAATACAAATATCGTGTAACTACAAAATGTTGATATAACCTAAAAATTTTGTCTTACTGTTTTTGCTTTGTAAATAGCTGAATTTGCACCTGCCCTTCTCCAGTTTCAATTTCCATTATATATTAATACTAAGTTTAACTTATTAATAAGTTTTAATTACTTATATTACAATTTTTTAATCAAATTTAAAAGAAAATCGCCAGAAACAAATCCTCGATCTCAATCACGCCGTTTTATATGGAGATTTTTGTCTAAACAAATGTCAAAATACACGTGGATTCTAGTGCATACAATAGAATAAGTTCTACTTAAATTCTTTTCTTTTTGACTAATTAGTGTGTTTTCGATTATTAAAGTTTTTTTATTGCAGTAAATTGTAAATTACAGAACAGTATTTTGTTAAATTCTTAATATAATATAATTTTTTAACTGTTAATCAGTTTTAATTATCACAACTAAATAAAAGGAAAAATAAAATTAATAAAAAATAAATTGAATTTCACAATTTGTGTTAACTTCACACGACATTATATGACGTCAATTTTTGACAATTTTATCAATGTTTTCGATCATCGTTGTGACAAAATTTTAATGAAATTGTTTTGGATACATATAATCAGCGATGTAATAAGCATTTATGCTAAAATTAAAGCGCAATGCTTCAATTTTTCAAAAAATCTGGTAAGTAAATATATTAATGTATTTAAATAAATATTAATGCGTATTAATTAAAGGTCGGGTGAATAATAGCGATGACAAAACACCGGACAATACAAAAAGGTTGTCTGTTTCGTCGTCATTTGATACATTCCTTGATGAAAGCCTTATTGACGACGAGGATGATGGTAAGACAAAAATTAATCCTTATTATTTTATCAATAAAATATTTTACCAAATCTTCCCCATGTATCTAAAAAAGCACTAAAGAGTTTACAAGTATCCATACATACTTAGATGTCGTGATTTCATGTCCTTATTTTTTCAGGATTTTTTTTGTGCTATTATAAAAATCTATTAATTACCCACGTGTAGATTTTACGTAATTTATGGACGAGTTTGCAAGAGATATATTCTATTATTATAATTAATTTTATACCAATTTACCCTACTGACCTACAAAATCATTGCCGTACATATGTAGGTAGCATCTTTTTTTAGTTTCTACTTAATACGGTTTGATGATTGTGCTAATAAGGAGGCATTTTAGAAACTCTCTGGTTAGGTGTTAACATTTCAGGTAAAGTATGCCGGTTTATTCAGTATAATTCGCGATATTTACTTCTTGAAATAAAATGGTTTAAGATTTGCGAATTTATTGGTAATGTTGTCATGGTATAAACTTAGGTGTATTATAGCTTTGACATGTTAATTCCACTTAAAAAAATTAATAGATGTTGAGAGGAATAATAATAATGGAGCGTAAAAATGCAAATTCGGTAATAATATTGCTATTTGTATTCCATTCTGTTGTTAAATTTTGAAATAAATTTGTCTTGAAATCTAAATGTTCCAATCACCACATTTGGGTATTGTTATTTCTTGATCGAGTTACTATAATAATGACGGTAACGAAGGGGGAAAACTTATGGTTTTGCACACGAGTAACCAATTTCTTTCTAATAGGTATACAGGGTGTATTACATAAAGTTACACAACGGTCGGCTGTGGATAGGTTTTGAATAGACGAACAAAAAATCGTATGGGAGGGGGGGGGGGGAAGTCGTAACGGTTTAGCCGCTAGGGCGTTTTGATGTTTTTTTCGAATTTTACATATCACCCTGTATTTTTGTAACCCTGTGACCTATTTTCATGAATATGGTACAGTGTACGCAGAATTTTTACAGTTTTAGGTAGGTGGGAGTATTCTGGGGCAATCATAATTCACCCTAAACATCAAAATTTTTTTGGACCGATTTTACTTTGAAGCCCCAATTCAAACGAAAAAATCAAACCATTTTGATATTTGGGACATTCTTGTGACAATCATAAAACCAAAAACCAAATTCACCACACATTGTCAATCTTTGTTTGAACGCTTTGTTTGGCGTAAATTGGGTAAATAAGGCTGTTCCGGAACACAAATGAAAAAATTCGTCCGCCACATTGGCAATTTTAAATTTATAAGTTTTGATCATAAATTCGTTATTTGCTACCTTAAAAACCCCCAGATACCGGTTTTCATTGCAATCGGAATACAATTGGCAAACTCCTCGGCCACATAGGTGCTGCCATTTTGAATTTAAGTTTTGGTCACAAAATCGTTATTTGGGATTTCAAAAACCCCTATATACAGATTTTCATTGGAATCGGCATACAATTGGCAAATTCGTTATTTGCGACCACAAATTCGTTTTTTGCGACCTTAAAAACCCTTAGATACTCACTTTCATTTGATTGAGGGGTGCTACATGGAGACTCGAGAAGTCAGCCGAAATCAGATTTGAGTCCCGTTATTTAATGCTACACGAGGCTGCCTTCGGCTTAGAAAAATTCTTTACACGACATGAAAGCTTTGATTGTGTGTGTATACCGCGGTCATTGTTTACATATGAAAAGGTAGAAGAGGAAAAAATGTGCGTATGAGTTAGTTTTCACCCAGGGAATTTTTGGGTGAAAATTCTTTCGTTAAAGTTTCGTCATGTGCGTCCTTCTTTCTCTCCTCTCTTTCGTTTCTTTCCTATAAAACCGGGTTTTTCGTACTTCTTGAGTCTCCGTGTTGCACCCCATAATAGGATACAAATTGGCTAAAGCATATTTGCGAGGTCATTTTGAATTTCGACCATTTTGATTTTGGGCCATTTTGAATTTGGAAAACCGGGCTCCAGGTGCATCTTGGGAGACCTCCACGGACCTTCATGCAAAATTTCGAAGCTTTGGCAATTCGGAAATATGCGAATTTATTCGGAATCGGAACAAAATTAACAAAATTCGTTCGCCATATTGGCGCTGGCATTTTGAATTTATAAGTTCTGATCATAAAATTTGCTACCTTAAAAACCCCCAGATTTTCATGGAAATCGGAACCCAATTGGCAAATTCATATTTGGGTGGCCATTTTGAATTTCGGTCATATTTCGACGACTATTTTGAATTTTGAAAATCGGGCTTCGAGGTGCATCATGGGAGGAGACCTCGAAGCACCTTCATCGCGCGGAGTGTATGAATGCTGATACATCAATGCATAGCTTCCATCGCTACTGAAGCGTTATGAGATGTCGCCTCTGTGAGAAGTCAGTTTCACTTATCCTTATCATATCCATCTATACTTACGTCCGATGTTGCGGCAGGTCGCTCCATCTTGCTGAAACTATGCTCGGGTATTGTTACTTGACATCTCTTGCAGTGAGGTTTGCGAAAATTTGCGAAGCATCTCAAAGTAGTGCTCTCAATATACAGTTATATTCAGGCGTCTGGAATTCTTAAAAGATTAAAGGGTATTTATTTCCCGATTTGCTACCACTGCCCAGTAGCGATAAATCAGCTTGTTTACGAATATGTTGAGATGGAATGCGCTTTCTCGGAAAAAGTATTTGTCCGTATTGGAAAATCGTTTGGGGCCTCGACCACGTTGTTTAAATGTGGATCCAGTCTATTCATCTATATTTAAATTAAGTTTTTACTTAGATGATTTCTGTTGTAGCTTAAACTATATTCGAAACGGAACAAACGACCCACGCAGAGGTAAAGAAAGGTCAGTATTATCATAAAAATTGCGCTGAACCATGACGACTAAATTTTCGCGGACTTAGCTTTTATTGAGAAAAACAGTTTGGAAAAAAGCATTTTGTTATGGTACACTCTATATCCTATAGTTAAAGAATTTTTAGATTTAATTTTACCTATCAAAAAAATGAACATAAATAAAACTATAACTTGCTTATAAAACAAAATACATGAAAAGAGACACAATATAAACAATATTTGACAAAACAATAGTAAAAAAATATTTTTTTTTAAAATTTTTTTCTAGAATCATTCGAGTCCAGATCTCGATTGTCTATGAATCTCACTGAAATAGTATCAGATAAGAATTGTCTCATTTATTTTGTGCAATTCTTGGAAACAAAGAAGGCACTACCGCTTATAAAATTCTACTTAGATGCAGAAAGTTTTAAGACCGCTTCAGAATTATCAATAACATCTCCAAAAACAATTAATAATAATAAAAATAATAATAACAATAGCAGCAGCAGCAACAACAGTAATACGCATGAAGAAAAATCTGACAACATTAGCGACGATGTTCTCTCTTTTGCTTGCAGCAGGGATGCTACCGGAAAAATGTTACATTACGGTGAAGGTTATGATAGTCTTTCATATACTAGTGTTGATATCTGTGATAGAATATCTGTAAGCTCTCAATCAGAAAAGAATATAAATATTGCTGGTAGTAAATCGGTACAAAATCTTGTTATAACAGAGGAATTGTTGGATGAAAATAAATCAGAAGTACCTGAATTAAAATCATTATGTGATTTAACTATGAGAAAACCATTAACTGATGATGAAAAATCTCAGATATATGCAGAATCGAACAAAAGAATATGTATAAAACATCAGGATCAAGATATTGGTGCCAAAATTGTGGATAGTATTAATCGTCCAGAAAAATCAACAACATCAATTGCTACGGATGCTATTAGGATATACAGAAAATACTTAATAACCAATTCTCCATATTTTATTGATATTCCAGCAACAATATCATCAAATATATCTTTAGATCTTTGTTCGCATGATATAAATGAGCAAGCGGCATTTTCAATAACACCATCATGTTTTGAAGAAGCCCAAAAGTATATTTTTGAAAGACTTGAAAATGAATATCTTAATGAATTCCTGGATAGTGTCTTCTACTGCAAGTATTGCGTTGATATCCTAACTAGTCCTAGCCTTAAGCTCTCTGACATACTTCATAGTGAAGCGGCCTTGTTCTTTTTTATGGAATATTTAGAACAAGAAAATCAAAGAGAATGCTTTGAATTTTGGATAGCAGCAACGAATTTTAGGAAACACTATGAAAATCACTTAGATGCTAGCGATAAGAAAGAAGTCACTAATGACGCAATGATTTTATATGAAAAGTATTTCTCTTTGCAATCACCTTCACCGCTCAATATTTCTGATAAAATTCGTAGTCGTGTAGAGGAATTTATTTGTGGTGATGATGAGAAAGTTGTTAAGTGTTTCGATCTACCATTGAAGATTATTGAGAAACACATCGAAGCTAAACATTTTTCCAATTTTATTGAGTCACAATTATTTGCAAATTATTTTAATGAATTAAAATCAAAGATTAAGGATCATAAGACACCGGAATGGAGTACATCACTGCGCAATCAGCGCCATCGTAAAACAAGATCGGATTGCACCAGCGATAGTACAAGATCGGCAAGAAATGGATTTATTTCACAACAGAATACTCTTTTGGCAATGGAAAGTTCTCGGCAAACAAAAGCCACAAAGACTAGCGGAGATATGCAGATTGATTCTAGGCAGCTAACTAATCCCGATCTCTTGTGGCAGCGAAATTCTTCTGGTGGCCTATCGTTTGGCCGTGTTGATGCTCTGGGACGTTATGAGAGAGATTTTGAAATTGGATTGACTGATGAAAAATGGTCACTAGCAACAGGTTCTAGTAAACTTAAGAATGCTGTGCGAAAATTAGTCAATTTACCAGAAGATAAGGTCCAAGAAGAAATAGCGTGGCAAGTTGCTGAGATGATTGTCAAGGATGTTACAAGTGTAACACTAGGAAATAGTCCTGGCAGTTCAGTATGACTTATGGATTATATTTTAAAACTATACTTACCAACATCTTTATTTTAATCCTGTTGTCGCTTTTAAGGTATTAATTAAATTTTTTTTTATTTCTTAACCTGGCTTTAAGTTGGTTGTAGTTATAAATTCAAATTTTGAAAATTTAAATTTATTGTTGAATGTATAGAGATTTTATTATTGTATATCTTCATGTTAACTTCTTTTAGAACAAAGGATTCTTTCCGTGGGTCTTTAATTAAATTAGGATTAATAGACAGGTTCGCACAATTTTGTAAGCAGAAAACGAACAGAGATAAGAGTTCTTGTATCGCAAACACGAAATTATTATTATTTTATTAATATATATTATTTATAATGAGTTTTGTTTATGTTTTTAAATATATTTTTTGCTCATTAAATCCGTGAATGTGATACAAAAAGGATTTGTATTAATTTTAAGTATGGAGTATATCTAAATTTTGAAGAAAAAATTATTTTGTCTATTATAATTTTCTTGATTGAAATATTTGAAGGAGGCCGAAATGAGTTTGATTGTAAACAAAAACAAAATAAATTTCTTTTTCGTAATTATAAATTTTGATTCTTTTCGAAAATTACTTATATTTAAGAATTGGCGTAATAGTTAGCTTTCTATCATGACGTTGTATAATCGAATATTTTTGTATCAAATCTTTACTATATTATATAAAATAAAAAGCGTGTAAATATGAATTACATTAATGTGTGTTTTGATTAAATTTATTATTTAATTAATGGATCAATTAAAAGGCGGATGCCCTGGATAGTGTTGGGCTCTTCTGATATTGTATTTATCGGTTCGGAACCGTCTATTGGGGCACCCACTAGTTTGGTTAACAGGGTCCCATCGGACTTTGATGAAACACACCGAATGCTGGAGGTCCGCGCCTGGACTGGCCAACTGTAAGCGGTTCATTCCTGTGCTCCTCTTAACGCGCGAAGGTATTGTTGGGGGCAGTAAAAAAACTGTCAGGACACTGGGTGGTTTCATTACCCGACACTGTGAGCGGAAGTAGCACTTATGGAGGATAGGAAGGGCGGAGGACCCCATATGCAGGCTTTACCTTGAGGAGGATGAGTCTACCCTTGAGTTGATTGACGGGAACCTGCTCGAGCAAACAAGTCTAAGCGACAGTCAAGTCCAAACTGAACCTTTTCAAGCGGTCTGGCCTACAAATGTGAGGTATGGGGGTGAGTACAATAGCCCAAACGCAGTGGCCGCCGTATGGACTCAATACTTCACCAGAAGAAGAACAATATAAGTATGAGAAAATGGCAATTGGAGTAAAAAAGTGGAAAAGCGAAGGAAAAATCTTTAGTTGGGAATCGTTTAACGATGGCAGTCAGACGCTTTATCTGTAACTACGGCTCGCTTCGTAAAGATTTTGATTCTTCAAGTCCGTTTTGTATGTCTCTTTTCTCTTGGCAATTAGTTTGAACTGTCCTGCATCGATACTGTGCTGAATTCACATGATCGTGGGCTCCTTAACTCTTAGCCGGCTCCAGACTCACGCCGTGAATACCCGCGAGTACCCGTGAACGCAAGTGTGGATGGTTTTCGCGCCTTGTTTTCGGTTCTGAGTGGATACATCGTGAATACTCTTCGTGAATTCACGGCGTGAGTGTGGAGCCGCCTTTAAATATATCTCCGATTGGCCTTGACCGCAATTTTTTCATGCAGAGTATATGTAAAATTAAGTTATTTTTTGCAAATTCAACGGCAATGGTTTTTCGATAGAATTTGAAGGTAGTTCTTCTTTCTGGATAGTAAGCGATGTAATAGACAGAAGTCTCGGTAGTTAATAAGGAATATGGGTAACTTGGGCTTTGTAGATTCCGTGGATTTATAAGTAATTTAGGTGAATACTTATTTAATCTGACATTGTGACTTATTTAGGAATGCTTTAATATCTTCAATATGACAATAACAATTACATAAAACCAAATTTTTCCAGCATTAACACAATTTGTTTAAGTTTTCTAAAGTATATATCACCGTAGTTCTCTTTTTTGAATATATCGGGCTGTAATTCATCAAATTCTTTTGGTGCAGCATCTTTTTCCATAAAAAGAACTTTTAACATAACTAAAATATGGTAAACCTGTATTGCTCCATACTGCTTAATTTCTTCCATAAATCTACAATATTGAAAAGAGTTTAACCTATTTTATATACATATATAGCATTACTACTGTATTATACCTTTTCTCTGTAAACTCATTACTAGTATATCCGCTTTTTTTCAGAAATTGAATAAAATTATTGTAATAAAAGTTAAGGAAATGTTGATACTTTTCATTAACAAGTTCTGGCTTTACGCTTGTAAAAAGGAAGAACAGCACATCATGGACTAACGAATCGTATTGTAGTAGCTGGAAATCCACTATTTTTATTTTGTCGGGTTTTCCATTGTGATCTGAAATGTGAAATTAAATTTGTTTTGTTTGTATATCGAAGATTAAATGTGAAGTTAACGGAATTATAAAGGATAATGGTTGGAGTTGTGCAAGTAATCGAATTCTTACCATATAACATAAGCATGTTATTAACCCAAAAATCGCAGTGAGTCATTGTGTGAAAAGGACCTCGAGGTTCTCGTGTAGATTTCATATAAGCTGCATTAAGAGCATGCAATTTTGGAATTTTGTCAATGGTCTCCCTGCTTATTTCTGGAATACTGCGCATTTCTTCCATAAGAGCCTTAGGCATAAATATTCGTGAACATACATAATACATTTAAAAACAAATTCAATTTCTTACCTCACGGAATTGCTTACTCATTTCCTCGCCAATATTCTCATCCATATCAATAGTATGAACATAAGCAAGAAGTTTCGATTGAAATTCATCAGGCTTCAGTTTTCTTAGGGCTAAAGGAACAGCATGAAATGCTGCCAAATCTCGTAATATCACCAATGTTTCTTCATAATCGAAACCTTTGTGTCTATCGCATGCCTTATACCCACTTGACATTAAGTTCTCTAATAGTAAAGTTGCATTCTTATCTACTATACTGCTGTTCTCTACTAGTGATAGTCGTGCTCCATAACATTTTGGAAATATGTCAATTAGCTCATCTTCAGGTACGTTGCATTCTTTCTGTAGCTGTTCTAGGGCAGGAATTGTTTCAGTATAGATGGAATTTTCTGTAACAAAAGTTTTTTGTGGCTCAAACATTTTCCAAAATTCTTCATTCATTGGTGGAAGTTTGGCGACTAATTCTAGCTCCTCAACACTTCCATCTGGTTGTTTAACATTGACGGTCACACCAAGCATTGTGCTGCCGTAATTTTCTCCTGGTTTTGTTAGGAATTTTGTTCGATGTGAAAGAACTTTGCCTCCATTTAAATTGGGCTCTAGTAGTTTGTTTAGATCTTGGATTACTGGTGGGGCTACCATTTTTATTAATCTGAAAAACAAAAAATAAATAAATAAATAAAAATAAGCAGAAAGAAATTAATTTCAAGGGAAGCCCATTTCAATGAGATCGGAAGGCAATTTCTATAGGTGTGCAGTGGAGTCAGTCCATTGATAGCCTCCATCGTAATTGTGGGACAGGTCCGCGTAGCTCCAGTAATGGAGAGGAAAGTAAACCATTGAATATGAAAGGAATCAGGGTAGCGTTATTTGGATTGATTGGTAGTCCATCCGTGGTACACTAGCTTTGAACTTCTCGGAGTGCTGTACCGAGACTGACCTCTATAATGGTCAAGTCAAACTTCCCGAGACAATGATGGTTAGGTTGATAGATCTATACGATTTAGACAGTTCCTGAGGCCTGTTTGTTGCCTTCTTTAGGGATAAAAACGTCCACGACTCTCCCCTAGATGGTTGGAATGTATCTCCAATTGAAGCTGGCTTTAAAGGACAGACCAGGTTGTCGAGAATCACGAGGTACTTCTGAAGTAGTGCCGGGAAAATTCCCTCTTCGCCCTGGGGCTTGTAGGGTTGAAAAGAGGCCACTGCCCATCCAACCTTAACCCGGTCGAAGATATTCCCACAGAGGCTCCGGGAGTATCGGTCTGAAATGGTCCTATGACTGTACCCAGCATCTACAGTTTAAGCGGCCTGGAGAATTTACCTTAGAAAGTCCTCGCTGAGCGGGCATCTCAAGTTGTCGTAGACTGCAATGGTGAACCTATATTCGTCCCATTGCCCAACATGTTTTGCCCTATTGAACAGTCTTTCATACGCATTCCAGCAAGTCTATCATTCCATCAGGGTACCTTTACGCGGGGACTGCGAGGAAGAGACAGTATTGCATTTCAGTTACAGACGGTTTGCTTTTCGAATCCGCGTTGAATTTATGTAGAGATTCGTAGAAATTTTACAGTTTACTGTTTTGGCGCTACAGTCCTACAGTACGACTCGGGCCCCTTGAAGTCTCTTCTTGCAGTCGTCTCTACGTCTTACTAGCTCTCTCCAATTTGTTATACGAAGTTTCCGTATATCATTTCTAGCACGTCATCCATCCACATATTTCTTGGTCGTCCTACTCTTCTCCTTCCTGATAGTTTACTGTTTACTTTTTCACGAACAATTGTTCACATAATTTTGCCTTAAAAAACCTTTCACTTTGAATGTGCGTCATATTTACAAAAGGCACGATAGCTTATTTTTCCACGCATTTCTGAAATTATTCTTATGAACAACTGGTAAACAATTGTTTTTTGCTTCTTATTGTAAAATTCCCAAAGAATGCTTTTCCAGCCGCTTAATACCATTTTCTTAATACCATTCTTCAATAAGCACTAACGCCTTTGTTGTGAAAAAGAACGAAAAAAAGACAAAAAAATAAATAGGCTCTTAAAAAAATACAATAAACAGAATTTCGCAATACATAATTAGTTCTCGAATAAAAATTTCTCAAAAATATCGTTTTTTGCTCGCTAGAATGGCACTATTCATTATAACAATTATAAATTTTATCTAATTTCATCTATTAACGACGTAGCGTCTCTGTGTGCCGGTTATATTTTTCTGCATACTTTTAGGAGCAAATTTTATAAAGTTTTTTTTTATTAATTTATATTTTTGCATACATTTAGACATTTTGTTTTATTCAATTTTTCAGGGATGGGAATTTATGGGCAGAATCTATAATAATATTCTAGTATTTAATATTATACTACCCATCCGTTTTGTAGAACTAATATTATTAAAGATTATTTACACTAGAATTAATTTAAATTTTAATAAATTGAAATTAATTCCCCAAAAAAAAGTTTCAATGATTTAAAACCTCTAGTTCACAATACAACTTCACGGGTTGCTTATGGGTGTAATCCCACAGATTTTACACAATCAATTCCAATATTTGTTTTGAATCTCCTTTTCTTTACTCTCCAGACAATGAATCTCTCTTGTCCTTGTCACGGAAGCCATACTACCAGCAGACAGAATTTATGTTGTTTTCTTGCTGGATTTTTCGTGTATTTTTACAAGTAAATACTTAATTGAATACTTAGGAAAAGAAAGATGGAAAAACAAGAGAAAACATATTTTTTGTTGTCATTATTTACTTAATTGGCGGAGTATTGAAGCGAGTTCAGAAGTATTTTTTTTATTAAATTGTTAAAGATAGTCGCTTTAATATAAAGTAGTAGGTTGGGCTTTGATTTTGGTTAGTAGAGCGTTAGTAGATTTAGCTTTATATTCGTATATGGCAACGAAATTAATCCTTAATCGTTGTTTTATCAGAAACATCAACTTAATTTATCCCGACTTATGTAATCTAGTTGTCTTTATGGTGAATTATGAAATATGTGATTTAGGGAATTATATTTTTGGAAACTTCAAATTTACTAACAACAAAATCAAATTCGCTTCAAGAAGACTAACGACAAATGCAGACAAATGTAAATGCAGCGTGTCTCAAAAGTACGTATGTATATATATAATATTTTTCCCAGTAAGTCTTTTTACAGCTTTTATTTTTATATTGTGATTTGTGCTATTATTATTTTGATAGAATCTGTTCAGGAACACTTTTCTTTGAACTAGCGACTTGAGATTCTGAACACAGCATGGGTCTTCGTAGCAAACACGTCTGGAGGACCTTCATCCTGACGAAATTTTTATTTGTACTTATATCCTCAGAAACTATTTAGCTAATTTCGTTCAAATTTGGTACACATCTTGTTTTCTGATGGCTTTTATTTGACAGCTAACGGCAAATTAAATTGTTGCCCATAATTGCGGAAATAAATGTAATAACAAAGACAATAGATTTCAAGAAATTTGCAGAGGCCCAGTCAAATGACGAAGAATTAAGGGATCCAGACCAAAAAAGAAGCTCATCCATGCTGCTTAAGAAGTCTGTTATTTTCAATAGTTCGGTAATAGTCTACTGCGACATCAGTCAAGACAAAATTCGACCTTATGTTCCTGAACCACTTCGACAATTAAGCCGGGTTTTCATTAGTAGAATTAGTGGTAGAGTACACTGGGCGAATACCAACTATCCTGTGAACTCGCCTAATGAAAACGTAAGTGGTAGAGTAGCGTACTTGGTTGAAGTAGAGTAGAGTGCGATAGCATCGTGGTAAAGTTACTTTACCACTTAAAAGTACGCCAGTTACTCTACCACTAATTCTACTAATGAAAACCCGGCTTTAGTCATAAAAAAACTTCAATGTCTGGCTCATCCGGGGAAAGGCAACGACCAGTACTGTGTATTCATGCAGAGTTTACCCTGGGTTAACTCAGAGTAAACGCTAATGGAAACTTGACTTGAGTAAAGTTTCATTAAGTCCAAGCAAACTCGACGAAATCAGTCAGGTTATGTTAGGTTTTGCATATGTTTGTGTTTGATTATCCCCAGTAGGGAATGGAAGTACTTCTTCTAGAAGTCATTTTGCAGAAGCAGTCAAGTACTTTCACCTAGTACAAAAAATACATTACCTTAACACGGTGATGGCCTAGGCGAGGAAGTAATTCCTTTTTCACTTCCATAGAATGGGTTGTAGAAGTACTTCCATAGAATGGGTTGTAGAAGTACTTCCTTATTCCCTTCCATAGAATGTGTTGTGAAGTACTTCCATAGAATGGGTTGTAGAAGTACTTCCTTATTCCCTTCCATAGAATGTGTTGTAGAAGTACTTCCATAGAATGGGTTCTAGAAGTACTTCCATAGAAGTACTCCCACGGGAATGGGTAGTACTTCCATGGGAATGGGTTCTAAAAGTACTTCCATGGGAATGGGTACTAGAAGTACTTTCATAGAAGTACTTCCATGGGAATGGGTTCTAGAAGTACTTCCATAGAAGTACTTCCATGGGAATGGGTTCTAGAAGTACTTCCATGGGAATGGGTTCTAGAAGTACTTGCATAGAAGTACTTCCGTGGGAATGGGTTCTAGAAGTACTTCCAAAGAAGTACTTCCGTGGGAATGGGTTGTAGAAGCACTTCCATAGAATGTGTTGTAGAAGTACTTCCATTGAATGTGTTGTAGAAGTACTTCCATAGAATGGGTTGTAGAATAAATTCCTTCCATAGAACGTGTTGTAGAAGTACTTCCATAGTATGGTTTGTAGAAGCACTTCCATAGAATGGGTTGTAGAAGTTCTTCCATAGAATGGGTTCTAAAATAAATTCCTTCCATAGAACGTGTTGTAGAAGTACTTCCATAGTATGGGTTGTAGAAGTACTTCTATAGAATGGGTTGTAGAAGTACTTCCATAGAATGGGTTCTAGAATAAATTCCTTCCCTAGAACGTGTTGTAGAAGTACTTCCATACTATGGGTTGTAGAAGCACTTCCATAGAATGGGTTGTAGAAGTACTTCCATAGAATGGGTTCTAGAATAAATTCCTTCCATAGAACGTGTTGTAGAAGTACTTCCATAGTATGGGTTGTAGAAGCACTTCCATAGAATGGGTTGTAGAAGTACTTCCATAGAAAGGGTTCTAGAATAAATTCCTTCCATAGAACGTGTTGCAGAAGTACTTCCATAGTATGGGTTGTAGAAGTACTTCCATAGAATGGGTTCTAGAATAAACTCCTTCCATAGAACGTGTTGTAGAAGTACTTCCATAGAATGGGTTGTAGAAGTACTTCCATAGAATGGGTTGTAGTAGTACTTCCTTATTCCGATGGCGATGGGCTAGGCATGAATGACTTCCTTTTTTCCTTCCTTAGAAATAGATCTGGAAGTACTTACATTGAACTCATATATAAAGCGATTATATTGTAATTTTTTGTAATGTAATGCAGTTTAGGTGGGCGATGGTGGGGGGGGGGGTGGGTGGAGGTGGTAAAATAAAGCAATGTATAAATTTTATTTATAATTCTGTTTTTAAGGGTTGTACCAATTTTCAGCAACTTCCGAATCTTCTCGCAGTCAAATATCTATTTTGACTGGACTATGAATTTATACATATATTGCTTTTTTGAGAAGTAAGAAAGAAATCGACAAGCTACGAAATTTTTGAACATGCTTTATGCGCGAAATCAAATGCACGGTCACCAAACCCATTCTTCTTTGCATTACTATTAAGCCATTACAGAAGTACTTCTTTGTTATTTAAGAAAACACTCAATAAAGAAGTACTTCCAAATCTACTTCCCAGAGTAAGTACTTGCGATTTTCCCTACTGGGTCCTTTACTGCACATAATATTGACGCCGCACAGTGGTCTGAATTCCAAAAAAGCTGGACAAAAGTCTTTTTAGCATCTAAAAGTAGTTTTTTTAATATGAAACTTCGTACTTGGGGGTTTTTAAGGGCGCTATCAATTTTCCAAAAAACAAAATGGCGGACGGTTTTGCTTAATAATCAGCAAAATTTCATGAAACTCATTATAGGGGGGCTTTCGAGGGCGATGATTAAGAATCCGCTATCAATTTACCAAAAAACAAAATGGCGGGCGGTTTTGCTTTATAATCAGCAAAATTTCATGAAATTCGTAATATGGGGGTTTTCGAGGGCGCTGATCCTCAATAATACTAAATTTATCTTTTAAATTGTTCTTTACGAAAAAGAAAATATCTTTTCTTTGTAAAAAGATGTCTGGCTTCAGAGTACCTGAAAAATAAAATTACTTATTATGAGGCAGAAGAAATGATTCAGAGCCTACGGGTGAAAAAATCCGACGGTTTTCTTTTTTGATATTGAAACTTGACACTACTCTACTAATTTTGCAACTTCACACAGGAGGGGATCTCTTGGGATGACAACTATTTTCATAGTGTACGATTGATGTGATTAGAAATCAATAAAAATTACAGGGCTTTTTCCACGCTAAAAACCTGCAACTATTGAAAAATAAGTTGGTTGATGAGTAATTATATTCAACATACCTCCAGGAGCACCCTCCATATTGCACACAACGATTTGTACTTTTGTAAACATTTGCAAGCACTTTTAATACAGTGTTCTTTTAGCGGTCTGTGGCAGATGGCAAAAACTACTGTGACATGGCATACTTTCGACTGCAGGTGTAGTCGATACATGTGAGCCAGCTCTTTGCCCCTTTCTAAAACTACGCAGGGACTCCCCCTGAAGGTTATTCCGTAGTATCAACTTATTTCGACGTCTTTGAAATTTATACTTTTGTCCAGATTTTTTGGAATTCCCACCACTGTGCCCCGGCACAACGTAAAAGTATTTATTTGTTACTTCAACCCAATACGTCCCAGTTGGGAACAGAATGCACTCAGAATGTATTCAGAATTGATTCCAGTACATTGGAAGTGATTCCACTTCAGATTCAAAGCCATGTAGAGAATCGATTCTTTTTACATTGCGTTGTCATAGGACGGAACCAATTCATTCCTCTCTGCATTCCCTAGAATCGGTTCAGTATTGATTCCTTAGAATTGGTTGGAAATTTTTTTACGATTAGCAACGAGCTGGGAATACATTCGATTCCCTTCTGCATTCTCCAGAATCAGAAAAGGAATCAATTGGTTCCTTCGGAATGCATTCTGAATCAATTCTTCTGGAATGGGTTCTTATTTTCCCAACTGGGGTCTTTCCTTTGTTTCACAGATCAAATTCTATAGAATTCTACAGATAGAAGTTGCTGCAGCCAGAAGTATCTTGTAGTGTGGACCACCAACTTGGACTTGGCTTGACCGATAAGGCCACTGGATGGCGGCTTCGACCATATAAGCACTACATTGAAACTAACATTTTTTCGATTTCTTAATGTGGTTCACTTCTCCATAGGACCTTACGGGGCAAATAATTTGGATGAGATCGGTCAGTTGAACCAGTCGGTTGGAATGATTTCACAAGGAAATGGTAGGATATCAAAACGACATGTATTTGGCTTAACAAACTTCCAAATCACCAAATACGATTTTAAATTTAAGTGTCCTTATCGAGGTTTCTTTAGGTTACACAATATTTATAAATTCATAATTTTCACAATCCACTAGACACGCAATATAATCTGCTTTGTCATCGCTATTTAATTTGTGATATCAATCTTATACGCACAAGTACTATACTAAAGAAAATATGTCTGGAATGACTTTGATTTTTTAAAAATAATAAAAATTAGTTTGTTTTGGTTTAAACACAAAATCAGGAATTGTATTAGAAGAAAAAAGTTTTTCTAACAAATTTAATCTGAATTTAATTTTAAATCATACTTTTTTAATCGGCAGCCAATGATATTTTTAAACTTGTTATCACTGAATTATTTGGGTTAATAGAAAGTATTCTCTTGTTATTTAGCGCAATTGAACTAATTGAAATGAACCTGCTCCTCTTCAATTTATAACTGCTTGTGATAAACCGTCATGACTTAATCTCAAAAGATAAAAAAATCTCATATCATTTTAGCCAACAAATCGGCAAAAGTAGACTGCGAACTATTATCTTCATCCGATTCTAATCTGCACACTTTTTATGGATCGACTTTTCACGCAAATGTTCTTATCACACTTCAGTTTACTTACAAATATTCAAAATACAATTTTCCGTTTCCAAAAATACCTTTTTCGTAATCACAATAACAATCACTGTAGGTGTAGGTGGAAGAATGGACACCTTTTGTCGGTAGATATTTAAATTTCAGAAATCAATAGTCGAGAGCACACGATTTTCACTAGCAGAGACGACCACCGGTCCGGGAATGATAGCCAGCGACTGATTAGTTTTTTAGATTCGCGCTTCGGCTAGTATCAGATAAAACCGCGCGATATCATTTCGCGGTTATCTTACCGCCGGCGAGCGTCAATTTTAATTTTTAAGCGATTATCTCTTGATGAAGAAAGAGTTGGCAATTGAGTGGGACTATTTATTGCAAATTGTTATGGGAATAGAGAGCAGCGGATTGGGGGAGTTTTGGAGCGTGTTTTTTGTGTTATATAATGTTGCGATGGTGTGGCATGACTAGCAGATTTAGGGGCGAACTTTAGTGAATATTTTGGCAGCGGTTAATTTTAGTTAGTTGCGTTTTCCTATGTGAAAAGTAAGAATGGAATTTATTAAATTTTTGATGCGGTTTTAAATACTTGATAGTTTTATGTGTTATTTTTTTTAACTATCCAGGATATCCCGCCGGTCACAAATCCGGAAAAAGCAACGGCAACGGTTAAGATACCAATCCCTAGGAAAATCTCTAAACCTTGTTTAGAGGTATAACTAGATCACCTATGGCTCCGATGGGGGCATAAATATTCGGCGATCAGTCCTTCTGATAGGGTGTTGGGAGAGAGGTTGTTAAACACTTCTCGGAAAAAATTCTTGTTATGCAATCGAGAAGTCATTCTCGGAATAGTCAGAATTGACGTCAAAGATCTCAGCAACTTCTCAGGATTAATGATTTAAGGAACTATGATGTAAGATTTACTATAGATCTGAAATGTCTACTACAAACCACATTTACAGTATAAGAAATTTTATGGAAAATTCATAGAAATTCAACATTCTTATTTATAGACCCTAAGCAAGCATATGATAGGGTGAAACGTGAGGGACTATTTAAAGTTATGAAGTATTTCCGGTTTCCAAAACACCTGATCGAAAAATTCCGTAGAATTTGATGAACTACTTTTGGCTGTGGGAAAGTTTCCAAAATGGGCGTCAAAAAAATGCCAAAAACAGTTTTTTGCGTTTAAAAAATGCTCATATCTTTTACAAACAAAATAATTTTGCAATGAACCTCGCGGAAAGTATAGTCCTTGGAAGGAGTGCAATAAAAAGCGTTTTTGAAAATTTGCAAAATAATAAATAGTTTTTGCAAAATACGGTTTTTTCGAAAAAAAAAATACCTTTGCTGTCGAATTCGATTAGCTCATAGCCATCAGCACCTACAGAAACATCTTAAGGCCCAACTATGCATGGCATAAGCGCATATGCCAAGGGCATATGTCAAGTTCGGAAACAGAACTTGTTATGAAGGTGGCCACGCTTGACATAACACGGCATAAAACCTTTCGTTAAACATTCGTTAAACATAATGAATTCGACTTGGGTCGAACTTGACATGACATTAGGAAAAGCAAGGTTATGTTTATTGCTGTTTATTGTTAGAGTAAGTGATTTTTATTCATCTACATATGTATAAATCAAAATTAAATTTCCCTGAACTTTATGTCGCTTATGTTATGCGTAGGCGGTAATATGTTTAGATTGACATAATGCTGATTTTCGATATTTTTTGACGTTTTGACATATGCGCTTATGCCATGCATAGTTGGGCCTTAAGGGCTTAAAATTTTCTCGAAGAGTAATGCGAATAGTTGCTTTTTGTGCGCACATTGCTACTTTATTAGAAACATGCGAAAAATCAAGAAAAACAATTTTTAGTGGAGTGCCGTAAGAAGACATAAATGTAAAAACCTCGGAACCCGGTTACAATGAATGGACTTTCGTGAAACCTTTTCGATTGCATTGTTAAAAGCTTTAATAAAAAAGTTTACCCATCAAAACTTTCCGATCTCCATTACAACAATTTATACCAACAACTAATTAAAAAATTATGAAAAAAATATGAAGACAAAAAATTTTGTCGTAAATGTTTCAATTTTACATACAATAAATGATATTTGTATATAAATAATAGTAATTTTAATAATAATTTATAATTTTTTAGCTAAAAATAATAAATTTTCAATAAAACAAAAATTTGATATAAGGCAAGTTGCAATTAGGTGTTCCCCATTTTGATTAATTCCATGTATGTGAAATAGAAATTCCAACTCGAAACTTAGGTGTTCCAAATTTCGATTAAATCGTAATGTCACTCGAAATAAATCCGATTGAGTAGCCGTTTGTGAATTGAAAATGGAATAACAAACAGGAGACCATTATGTGTGAATTTGCGAGAAATAATCCAGAAATAGCAAGAGGATATACAAAAAAGTGCATTATCATTATAAATCCTTCATTATTAACTCGGTAATGATCTACAAGGAATCAGGAAGATTCAAAGGATTGGGCTTATACCTTAACAATCTTTTTTAAATTTGTTCCTTCCTTTGAAGCTCTCTTTCTTCAATCTCTCTTGCTTCAATTACTATTGCGGCTATTAACGCAAAATCCATTTTTTTGGGGCTCAACATTTTTTAATTCTTTGAACTCGGACACAAACTAACATAAAAATAAACATAAATTTGAAGTGTCAACCAGATTTCTGTTTTCAAAAGTGATTTCGAACAAACGAAATTCCCTCGAAATTCGGAACATCGATTTTGAATTCGAGTGAAATTGAATTCCGATTTCTATTGCATTCCACTCGAATTGTGGAACACCGCCGAATATTTTTATTTCATTTTATAAAAATCGAAAAAGTTATTCAATTATCTACATTATTGTCGTCGTCATCGACCTCATTAAGTTGGATAATAGGTAATGGATTAGTAGGTACAACTGTAATTGCATTCTGGGTCATTTTACACGATGAAACACGAAACAAAAAGTTTCATGCAACTTTGCTCGGTTTGAAGGGAAGAGGAGAGAGAACGCGTGTTCCCTCCAGCCCTCTCTCTCTTCTCCCCATCAAACCGAGCAAAGATGCATGAAACTTTTTGTTTCGTGTTTCATCGTGTAAAATGGGCCTAAGCAAGCTACAGTGCAACTCAATCCACTTTTTCTGCACCCACAAGATATTCCACATTCTTTTTTGCATGCGCAAAAAATAATTTTCAGTACAGTTTGTGGAGCTGGTGGCTGCGTCATTGGTTCCGGTGTCAGTATTCCCCTTGCATATTTCCAACCCCATTTTTCTGGTAATATTTCTCTTCCGAGCCAACTTTGAATTTGTAAGTGCACTCTTTTGAAGTGTCCGATAGCGGCATCTTCAGTAGGTGCCAATGGGCGCGTTTAGGCCCGAGTTATTTTAACTCTGTTAAATTAGCGCTGTTAACTTAGCACCGTTTCTAGCATGCCATTTGACAGTTCTCATTTTACAGCTAATAACAAGCAAAAATAATAACATTTCTCATTTTACAAAAAATAAAGAGCTAAAAAATGAGTAATAATAATAATATCTTCATGCTGTATTGAAATATTTCTAAATTATTTGCTTACAACAAAAATTTACAAGCAAACGTCAATTCATTTTGGCTGTGCTATCTTTTAGCTAAGCCAAAAAGCAGAAATAAGTTAGCTAACAGCGCTAAAAAAATTGCTGTTTGTGCCGTTGTTAACTTGCCTAGCTCAGTTAAATTAACTTGGATCTAAACGCGCCCAATGACGGTAATTTAACAGAACTCAGAACACAGAACAGAACGTTTGTTTTTACGAAAGAGTTGTACCTTAATGTATTAAGATCTTTTATTTTTTGAGGCGCAGCGTATAAAGCAAGGGTGCATGTAACACCAGTGTTGAAAATGCTTTGTTATAAACGATGACGTATATAAAAAATAAATACCTTGTATGCCAGTATTCTCAGTTTGTTCATGAATGATGTTCAGTTATAAACTTTTTTTTGCACTAACTGTGCAGTAATAAATATACACAAATAATAAATATCACTAATAGAAAAATTATAAAAATTACAATAATCAAAAACCAGAAATTTTTTTTTCGAGACGCATTAATCAGCACAGCGTAGCTAATTGCAGCGTGTACTATATTATGTTGCAGACGACGTCAAACATCTGCTGTTGCCCCCTCTCCATTGAGGTCCATTGAGGCCCCAAGGACAAGTTTGTACTAGTTATCCTAAGTATAAACGAAGTTTAAGCACAAAAAATTTCGAGTTTTTAATAGAAAATGGATGAAAATTCCGAATAAAATTATTATTTATTTAAATAATTAAAAAATTATGATCGGCAAAAATAAACAGGTAAACTTTCTAGTATGTAGTGTTGAAAACACATTCCAAAAAGTTTTACAAAAATCCGTTCAGTATACCCGGGTTCCGAGGTATAAACCTTACGGCACTCCACTATTTGTCCACAAAAGTCCATTAATTGCCCACAAAATTTCGATTAATTGCCTATCGATATCTGCTAATTTTATACGAAAGTCGTATAATATATTTTTTCTTAACTATTGATAGATAATCGAACTTTGTGGGCAATTAATGGAGTTTTGTGGACAAAATTGTTTTTCTCGGCAATCCAAATTCGGGACTCATCGTTGAACAAAATTTTGGTCGAAAACGGTGGACCTTTTTCAAGCTTTTCAAGAGCCCAAACACTGAAACGGTGACAAGTCAGAAGGCCGGGCGGCTTCAATACCTGCACGAGTTGAATTTTGTGCGTTTTTAAGCCAAGCTCCTTACGTAAAAAGTGCCAAGTTCTTCCATACACAAGCCAAGCTGTTGAGAACGCCACCGAATCGATTAATCACGGTCATCGCGTACACTCTCAGTTACCGCCGCTTATATTATTTCCCAGCGGGAAAACTAGCGAGGGGTTACTCTAGTAACCTAAGAATTCTTTAATGATTTGTGTAACCCCCTACATGGTAATATCGAAAAATTCTACTGGAAATTTAGGAAAATGGAGGTCTTTACATTGTAATGACTAGGTAAGCGACTAGGTAATGACTTGTGAAATACTTTCGTTGGAAATATGATGTGCTTTTATAATTCTTTGTCTTTGTCTTGTCGAAGCCTCCTTCTTGAGGTTATTCCGTCCTCAAAATTCGTTCAGAGTGGCGTTAAATTTTATAAGATTAATTTATACCACTAACAATGAGCAACAAAATCAAAAAGATATCTTGCTAGTAAAATCCTCACCAAATGTAGCAGAAATGGAATGGTAATTTCGGAAAGCAATATTTTTAATGCTGAAAAGGGTAGCCAGTAATTTATTCTGCATGCCTTACATGGTAATCTATGTATTCACCTAATACATTTCACCTCTGAAATAAGTCCTCGTCTGTAATGCCTACTGTAAGTAGATACTTGCCGCCCTAGGACATCCCTATGTAAAAGTAACCTATTATTTCATCCCAAAGGTAATGGGTCCAGCTCATTACCACCTCGCTTACCTAGCCATTACATTTCCCGCTGGGTTCTACTGAAAAATTTACCTCTAATGCCCGGTTTCACAGTGTTCACTTAAGCTTTCGCTCAGCCTTAAGCTTTCGCTCAACTTATTTTACTGTTTCACAGTAGTGGTTCAAGTGATGAACTTGGTTCAAAATTTACTTGAACTGAGTGACTAAATTTGGGCACTTAAGCCTGTGTTTTTGACAAATACTTGTAATCGTAGGTATTCTGAGACATTTTCAACGATTTGCGACACGAAATATCTTCTGAAACATAAAATTTAAAGCAAACTCCTTCGCTCAACTAAGTTTTACATTTGCCGTGTTTTTTTAATCTGTTCTATTCTGTTCTGTCCTGGAACATTAAAAAACCGGCAAGGGAAATTTTTATTTTTATTTACATAAATTACGGTTTTGGGCATTTTAATTTCTTCTAATATTGCATAAAGATCGGTCTTATTTATCTCTCCATTAATTTTTCTCGTTTTTCATTCAGTAAACAAAACATTTTACTTTATTTGTCAACTGTCAAGTTAAAAAGCGTATGTAAGAAAAGGGAAATTTAAAATTTCCCTTTCTGCTGGATAGTGTTCTTGATAATTATCGGGTACAAGACTTTTGTATGGAAGCTGTTCTGTTCTGTGCTGAAACAGATTAAAAAAACACCCCTATTGTTAAAAATGATAGAGGCTTCAACGGATGACTAACATAAACAACTGTTGTGAATACTCTGAGTGACAGATGGGACTCACCGCGTGATAAAACGTTACAGAAAAAAAAATTTGCAATGTATTTTGCGTGCATTTTTCAAATTACAAATTCGGTATTATTTTCGAGATACACAGTGAATGTATTTACGTACTACGTACGTGCTTCCATAAAGGAACGGCTTTTAGCTCGTATATATCCAATCTGTGCCACTGTCCCATTGTAGCCCTTGTCGTAGTAAGGTGCTTTGGGGAGATGTAGTTACTTTGGAATAATTTTCGAGAGCGAAATTTCAATATTTATTAGCGTCCGTCTTATCCATGCATGTGTTGCCGGCCAAACCCGATTTTAGGATAAATTAGCTTTTCCTAGGCAGTCAAAATTTAAAAGACATGCTCTTTTTAAAAATGTCAAAATAATTACAACTACTTATAGTAAGAATGACATAGAATTTCAAGTTTTGGTTAAAAAATACAACAATAAATTTTCTGCCACATTGTAATGATACCGAATTCTTTTACACAACATTTACTAATATAAATAGATCTATGTGCTTTAAAATTTTCCATTTAAATAAATAAGTACATTTAAAACTTTACATAAAACCATATTTTTCAAACAATAAAACAACATCCTTTAACTTCTTATAGTAATTATCACCAAAGTTCTCCTTATTAAATATATCGGGTCCAGCATCAGCTTCATCAACTAGAACTGCATCCCTTTTCATAAATAATACTTTTAACATAACCAAAACGTGGTAAACTTGTATAGGACCAAATCGATCAATTTCTTCCATAAAGCTGCAAAATTTTAAAAAAAATTTATGAAATATTTTTCTTTTAAAGCAAGGATATTTATAAGGATACCTCTTTTCTGAGTACTCATCACCAGTATATCCGCACTTTTGTAGGCAGTGAATAAAGTTGTGGTAGTAATACTTAAGAAATTCTTGGTATTTTTCATTTAAAACCTCGGATTTAACACTTGAGAACAGAAAGAATATAACATCGTGGACCAAGGAGTCGTACTGTAGTAGCTGAAAATCCACGATTTTAATTTTATTTGGTTTTCCATTGTCGTCTGTAATAAAGTGGAAAATGGGTTTTAGTTATTGATTAAGAATATTTTAGTCCAACTTACTGTACAACATCAGCATGTTATTCACCCAAAAATCACAATGTGTCATCGTATGGAAAGGTCCCTTTGGTTCTCGCGTGGTCTTCATGTAGTCTACATTAAGCGTATGCAATTGTGGAATTTGTTCGACGGATTTTTTACTAATTTCTGGAATTTTATCCATTTCGTCTATAAGAGCCTAACAAAAATATTTCATAGCAATAAAAATCATTTTTCGTTATTTTTTTACATAAAAAAAATTGAATATGCAATTTGGAAAAGGTCACATCTCGCATATAAAAGTATGGGAGCTGTGCCCTTTTCGAAATTGCATATTCAATTATTACCTCACGAAATCTTTGGCTTATATCTGCTCCCATGTTTGCGTCCATGTCAATATGATAAATATACTTAAGTAACTTTGTTTGAAATTCGTCCGGTTTAAGTTTTCTCAAGGCTAAAGGAGCAGCGTGGAAAGTCGCTAAATCTCTTAGTATTACTAAAGTTTCTTCGTAGTTAAATCCACTGTGTCTATCATTCATTGTGTAACCCGCTGAAATTAAATTTTCCAGAAGTAACGCTGCATTTTTATCGACTGTATTCACTGTTGGATCTGCTGTTAGACGTGCACCAAAACACTTTGGGAATATGTCGATTATCTCGTCTTCAGGTACTTTAGCCTCTCTTTGGAGCTTCTTTAAAGCTGGGATTGTTTCGGTGTAGATTGAATTTTCTGTAATGAAGGTTTTTTCTGTCTCGAAAATCTTCCAAAGTTCATCCTTTATAGGCGGAAGCTTGGCTACTAATTCTAAATTTTCAATCTTGTCGTCTGGTTGTCTTATTTTCACTGTAACTGCTAGAATTGTGCTTCCATAATTTTCACCTGGTTTTGTTAGAAATTTTGTTTCATGTGAAATAACTTTGGCTCCATTTAAATTGGGTTCTAGTAATTTATCAAGATCCTGAATTTTTGGTGGTTCTGATGACATTTTGTAGCTGCTGGAAAATTGACATAAAATATATGTATTAATTTTAATAATTTGTATTTTAACATATTTTCATTAGAAATAAAAGTCGCATTTATAAAATATAACATAAATGTTCTTGTCATGCTGCAAAAAAATGATCTCGATAAAAAATTTAAGGATTATTCTGAATGTAACTCTGCACGACGACGTACGGTTTCAGACCCATAACCGGCGTGACCTCGTATGCCTGACGGAGTACCTCCACCAAAAAATCCATCACTGTGGTGAGTCTGGCCTGGTTGCTATAGCTATTTCCAAAGCTACTCAAGAACTGAATTGAGTTTTATTTCTGGCCGTTCAATGCAGGTAGTATCGGCCCGAGTAAAAGTGAAACTAGCCCGCAGCTAGCATGCAGCTGGCACGCACTAGCCCGCACGGCGCCCGCAGGTAGTATGCACGCCTGAGTAAAAATAAGACTCGCCCGCAGCTAGCATGCACGCACGCACGAACAGTGTCAAAGGGTCTTTTTCTAAGCTCAAATTTAAAACGAAAGCAAAAAAATATTTTCGTAGAATAAAGCGTCAGATAAGAGTTATATAATAGTCGTCAACAAATTCAACTTTTTCATTAAACTTTTTTCAAATATCTTTATTAAAAAAACAAATAGAAATTTTTGCATATTTAATCTGAGGAGTATGACAAATAAATTGTAAAATTCATTTCTCAAAAATGTGTAATTTATTTTATTATATTTCTCAAATCAAGTTTTACATTCAGAATTACTTATACGATTGTAAAATCAAAAACAATGATTGATCAAATTCAAACTTATTACCACCCGAGTAAAAATAATTTAATTGGTTAATTTTCTTATCAGCACGCACGCGCCCGCTGCTAGCGTGCATAGCGAACAAATAGGCACGCCACAAAAGTATGCACGCACCCGCCACAGGTACGAAAATCTAAAAATTTGTTCGCTAGAGGATTCCACTCTTCCGCCACAGGCATGAACAGTTATAAATGCATCCGCATCGGCATAAACCATTCCAGACGCGAGTGTTGTTTTACCAAGCAGTCCCCCAGCTAAACACTAGCCACTTCCAATGCTGCTTGACCGACGCAATCGAACGAGAACCTTTTTACTGAGTATGCTGTTGGCACCCTTTATGGTCACCAAGATAATTGCCCCTTTTCTTCGCCCTCTACAATTTTTTAAAGCAACACAGGCGATTTCGTGCATCCCTGTGGCGGGAGCGTGGATTCCTGTGGCGGGAGTGTGCATGTTAGTTTTATTCCCGAGTAAAAATAAAACTCGCCCGCACCTAGTTATTTTCCTATATTCTTATTTTATTAACACCGGAAATTTTCGCTAGCGCCCCACGCTTTTTTACATTTCGAAAGGTAGGTTGTTTCCATATACTGGCAAAAACTTTACTTTCAAAATTATTTTTTACTTTTTAGTTCATTTTAAAATAAAAGCGTATTTTTTAGTTTTTTAAACTATATTTTTTATTTTCTACTTTTTAGTCTATTATATGTATTCCGCCATTTTGTAGTGACTGCCATATTAGATTTAAAATGACGTCATACAGCTTACTGTACTATATTCGTCATATACTTTCATTTGATACCCATACCGAGGGCGTTGTAAAGTAAAAGGTAAACCGCCATTTTGTGTTGAGCGCCATTTTGAATTTGGAATCACCCCACACTTAATAGTATTCTAATAATTGTGAAACCCTTTCATTTGATACCCGTAGCGAGGATGTTGTAAAGAAAAAGGTAGTCCGCCATTTTATCTTGGCCGCCATTTTGAATTTGGAATGACGCCACAGAGCTAATAGTATTCTACTTGTCATTTCCTTTTATTTGATACCCCTCTCTAAAAACGAACCAGTGACTATTCACTGGTTTCCAGTGAAAATTCACTGGTTGAACCATTGCTTAGTCAACCAATAGGAAACAGTGAAATTTCACTGGTTGAATCAGTGAAATTTACGTAAAAAAGAGAAAAAAGCTTTTTTCTCACGCGAGTGTCGTTTTCTCAAGCGGGCCCCCATCAAAGCACTGAAATGCTGCTTGCCCTGCGTGATCGAGCGAGAGACGGTTTATTGAGTATGCTAAATGGAACCCTTCACAGTCATGGAGATAATAGAATATGAGTCACATATAGTTTTTCACTGGTTAAACCAGTGAAATTAAAATTCACTGGTTAAATCAGTGAAATTTTTACTAATTCATTTTTAGAGAGAACTTTTTACTGGTTTAATTAGTAAACAGACGCAAATGCACTGGTTTTCTAGTGAAATTATTGTTTACTGAATCACTGGTTCATTTTTAGAGAGTAAATTTACTTAAACTTAAATAACTTTTAGACTAATTATCGTAGAGCAACGTAATTAGGTTCATCTTTTAGGTAAATGTGTATTCTTTTATTTGATAAAATAACAGAAACTTGAGTGACTCGGTTTAGAACAAATGTTGGTTCAAAATATGAACAAAATGCGAAAAGAGATATTAGGCAAAAACGGATTTTTTGGTTGTTATGGGGTGATTTTTAGGAGTAGCGTACAGCCAATTTTCCGAAACTTTTTTTTAACTTATTCTACTCACTAAAAACTATTTTTAAAAAAAAAATTAGAGAGTTAACATTTTGTTAGAAGGTATGTAGGTAAAAAATGCGAGCAAAATCCCAATATTCTTCGTTTACGCATTTTGTTCATACTTTGAACCAACATTTTTTCTAAACCGAGTCACTCAAGTTTCTGTTATTTTATCAAATAAAAGAATACACATTTACCTAAAAGATGAACCTAATTACGTTGCTCTACGATAATTAGTCTAAAAGTTATTTAAGTTTAAGTAAATTTAAAGAAAAAAAATTTGTTTTTCATTAACACCCTGTAACTTAGTGTATAATGGGGATAGCCCCCCTCTCTAGGACAATTTTTATCTCCAAATATATCCAGGAATCACTCCTGAAAATATTAGCCACGTAGTCCAACAGAGGATTTATTGAACGTCTGATGACCTATACAAGTTGCGAATGAGGGGATATGAGTATTCTCAATCTTAAAAACGGCGATATCTCATGAATGGCAATTCCTACGGGAAAATGTATAATATCATTTTTTGTAGATAATCGCATAATCTACAAACTTTGTGAAAACTATTTTCTGATAAGACTTACCGTTTAAGAGATATTAGCCAAAAACAGAATTTTTTGTTTTAAGGGGGAGGTTTTGGGGGGTAGCGTACAACCAATTCTCCGAAACTTTTTTTTAACATATTCTACTCACTAAAAACTATTTTTTTAAAAAAAAATTAGTGAGTTAACATTTTGTTAGATGTCAAAACCCCTAACAACTGGACTATTTAATACTTATGAGAATAAATTAAATAATTCATCTAGTCAGAAAATGAATGTTTTCGAATTAAAATTCAATGTTTTCTTCATATTACTATAGATTAATAACATTTTTACTTTTAACTTGAATAATCCAGTCCTAAACCAATAACATTACAGAAAAATCTACATTAACCAAGAATAATTACTTAAAAATTGTGGTTGATAAAATATTTATTAAAATTTTTCTCAATTATGTAATCGAAATATTATCACATTTTATGAATGTTGTTTATTACCTTGTTCAAGGACACCGGTGAACTCTTTGTGGTTTAATTTAAATTGTTATATAAAATAAATCTTAGTAAAAAGTACTATAATTTTTCCACACGTAATGAAATAGCACAAATATTTCCAAAAAAAAAACAAATTAAACCAACTATAAACTTGATACACAATTAAATAATAAAACTTAAAACAAGAACCAACTTTGCATATCGCGATGCCTACATTTAAAGTGTGAAGAACTAGCACAAGACTTTTTTAATTGTGATAAATTATGACCACTTTTAATTTCTAAGCAAATTAAGCATTCGCTAATAGCAGCAGCCAGTCACTAGCGTGTAGTTTGGGTACTAAATCTCATGTAGATTTCTCGGTGTAGACAAACCTGTTCTTGGTAAAGGCCACAGTTTTTGTTGCATAAAAATCGAAGAACAGTACTTACTAAATTCCCAATACGAATGCTTTGTTGTGGATTAATCGTGAATGTAAACTTTGGCAGAGTATCCATCAATTCGCACCGGTTTCATGTCATTGAAGCTCCACTGGAACGGAGCAGTGGCTTTTTGCTATAGCCAGAGATGCTATGGTGGGATGCATAATGTCGCTCGGAAAGATTAGTCATACTGAAAAAAGTCCGGGTTTACTTCTGTGCGGGAGCTCCACAGCTGGAAGAGGCGTCAGAAAATCACGCAGGCAACGGAGATCGGTTGCTGAGTAAATAACTGGCATGGATGAGATAACTTAATTGGGCCATCGTGTGCAAATAGTGATGAAGGTTGTGGAAACAAGAACTTTTTGTACAACAGCGGACAGGAAATTGTATATCATTTAAAAAGATAGTAAACATGCCCTAAAAGTAAAAGATGACTTGCAGAAATATGTGATGGATCTAGCTGGTCTAGAATTATGAAAAGATAAACGCCGAGTTTTTGGGACGACATCGTATATTTTTTTGGCTTTGTGGTATGGGTTTTCCAAGGTCATGCCGCATAGGGCTTGGGGATCTCGACAATCAAGGTGCCTGATTACCAATCTCAGAGGTCCCTGGTTCGATTACATGCTACGCCATGATCCTTTTCATATTTCTCAGAATGAAAATATTTCTTTTTTCTTGCCTTCCCTTTTTACAGCAATTTTCTTTTCCATTGACTAAAATCACAAGCAGAGAGGAAGCCATATCCTGTTCGATTGCCGAAGCCAGCGTTCTGCCGTCGTAATGTTGGATGTAAGCAGGTGTAATCAAACCGGAACGCCCATGCATCGAGACTACTTGTACTTTATGGTTTTGGGGCGCTGATCATGATGGGAAGCATACCAGGCAACTCAATTTCTGAACTTGAATTTTAAGGCGACTAGTTGTAGTTCTCACCCCTAGAACAATTTCACAGATCACCGTTCTATTAAACTTACATAAAAAAGTGAAAGAAATTTGTTTTCCAGCATTTTCCATCTTTATATCAATTTAGGGCTGGTTTTCACCCCTTCTCTTCATCCGTTACCATACACCTTGAGCTCATTTTTTATAGACGCCAATTTTCGGTACAATTTGGACATTCCAGAGCATTATTTGGGGGTCTCATAAACATTAACCTAGTTTATAGCTACTTCAAAAATAATGCGAACTATGGATCATCCAAAATTTTGTGTCGTATAAACGGGATAATTCGAATTATGGCTTAAACCGAAATTTTTCGGCTTAACCCAAAGTTATAAGAATGTAATTAAGAGAATCCTCGATATTAAATACCCGTTTATACGTTAATTCGAAATTTTGGCGTAATCTTGAGTTAAATCGATTTAATTTTGCGGCTATAAACTTGGTAATTGCTGCTAAAACACCCCTAAAAATGGTTCAGGGGCCTGCCGAAAGAGGGATTTCCCTGTAGGCTTCTCATAAGGAATCCATGTGGCAAATGAGGGACATGCCGAAAGAGGGCTTTCCCCTTAGTTTCCTCATGAACACCAAACAAAATAAATCAGCGATATACTGAAGCGAGGTATGCCTTATCAGTTTCTCATAGGATCTCTACGAGGCAACTTCATTACCAATGAAATGGGGCAATCTCAACATCTGGCTTAAGTATTCGGAAAGCTTTTTAAAAAGCTTTAAAATAATACTAGGCCGTTGGAATTAATAAAAAAAGGTGATTTTCAAGAAGTGTGATCTCCAAAAGATTTTATTGCATAGGCCTGTTTCACACGGGACGACGGCCAACCAACAGAAATCGTACGATATTCATTTTTTTGGTGAAGAGGGTGAGAGGGGAGAGAAAGTTGGATGGGAAAATTTTCCCTCCCCATCGTCCTCTCTCACCCTCTTCTCTAAAAAAAATGAATATCGTACGATTTCTGTTGGTTGGTCGTCGTTCCGTGTGAAACAGGCCATAGAATGCATCTTTTAGGTATAAAAACTTGAAAAATCATAGTCCGTACGCACAGAATGACGGGGGGAAGTACATAAAAATGCATAATTATGCAAAAAAGTGCATTTTTTGCTGTTTTTGTTCCTTTTCCAAGGGTTTTTCAAAGATATTCATTTAAGATTCATAAAAATTTGAGAAAAATGGTTTGTTTTAGTATTTTACAAGCTTTAAGTAACATATTGGATCATTCAAGACCCTTTATGGGCCGATTGTAGCCATTAAAGGCATCCAACAGTGCATAATTTGCATCCGTTTAAAAAAAAATTATTAATTGCTCTAAAATGAATAAAATTTTGTACTCGGGGGTTTCCGAGGTCACTAATTACGATTTGAAGAGAAAATCGGAAAATTCAAAATGGCTGACAGATAATGGCCTTAATTTTTTCAAAAATATGACAAAATTTAAAAAATTTAAAGTTTTTTTAATATTTTTCTATTACATGTATCAAGTATTAATTTATTTTACTCAACATAACCAATATATTACCAAAGCTTTTATTAAATGGCAGCGGGTTAAGAAATAAGATATTGGAGGGGGAGTGGGAAATGCAAAAAATAAAATAAAAATTGAACATTTAGTTATAAAAAGACGTAAATTAAGTTCTTTATTTGCTTTGTATACATTTTATGCAAAAAAAAGAAAAAAATGTACTTTTAAAATGGAATTTCGCGCTATTATTAATCAGCCTTTTTGAATTTTCCGATTTTCTCTTCTCTTCTGCTTTTCTTGTCACTTGACCAGCGTAAAGGCAATAGAAACAATTCTCTGCCGACGGTTCTGCTTTCTGCTTTGGATCTGATAGAGCCTTTAGTTTTACTCATACAGAATTTAAGTTTTTGTTGTTGCATTGCTTCATATCTCAGGCAATAATGTTGGTGTCCGTGAAGGGTGCTGTTGTGGCGCCAAGCTTTCAGTTACAGGAATTGGAATAAAAGGCCGGAGCATCTGGACGGAATTTGCAGTCTCTAAAGGTAGAAACAGAATGGCACGGAGATCGTGGCGGAGTCCGCCGCTCAGAGAGTTTCCCATACATTTAATTTCTCCCCAGGCGGCGCGGACAAATTAAATGTATGGGAAACTCTCTGAGCGGCGAACTCCGCCACGGTATCCGTGCCATTCTGTTTCTACCTTTATGGTGGGACCACACTACGCGGTCTTGGGTCGTACGCGCTTTTGCCTTTTTTTTCATATTGAGTTTTATGAGTTTTTTACGACTTTTTTACAACTTTGTACATGGTAAAGGTCGTGCGGCACAAAAACGCGGACAAAAGGCTGTGCTTAAAAAGGTACATTGTGCGTCCACACACCATGAGCTTTTCAAAAACGCGTGCGCCGTTTCAAATGAGAATTGAGTTTTTCTCACTTATGATTAAGAAAATTAAAAGATCACGCGCGAATTATATTTTATTTCCTATCTACCTTTTTTTTAAATAAAATAAATATTTATTTCAAGTTTAAAGAAAAAAGACATTTATTAAGGAAAAAAAATATTTGTTTTATAATAAACTACTCTTCGGAGTTGAACCGCTCTTATGAGGGTCTTATTAGTTTAAACTGAATCTTAAGACTAACTTAAGCATTTACTTTAATTCTTAATCTTCGCCTCGTAATGTAAGTAATTTTGTCAGGCGACAAATTTCCTAGAATTAGGGTCGCCATGAAGTGCAATATTGCGATAACAATTTCAAGGAATGAATTTGTATTACAAAGCAAAAATGTCACATTTGCATTGAAGGAAATGTGAGATCTTTGTTTTGTCTTTGCTTCAAGATTAAGAATTAATTTACGGAATATTTATCCAAAATTTCTTGAAATTTAGTTGGGTCGGGTTTATACATAACTCCTCCCACCTTTGTTCTAGGATTCTCCTGGATCCTTTTTGTAATTTTAATGTTTATCTGCCTTCGTTTACAGTACAAATATGTTATGAATAAACCTGATATAATAATAATTATTATTGTGGTTAAGCTATAGTTTACAATTTTATGATATTTTATTTCTTCTATTTTTTCAAGATTACTTTGTTTGTCAAACAAAATTTTTTCAAATATTAATTCGTCATTGTTATATGTAACATTGGTGTTTGTTGGTATCACAAACTTCTCTGTAAATATTCTTAACTTATTATTAAATAACCTATCCTTAATTTGAATTGTGCAATTGTTAAAATTTATAAAATAACTTCCTTTAAGTAAAATGATTCTTTCGTCACAAGTACTGTTTAAATTAGTTGGTTTAAAATTATTAATAATTATTATATTTTCATCTACTGTTACTATTTCTTCTTCCACTTTATCGATAAATTTACAATTTTTTAGATTAATGCAGTTTTTACTTTTTATTAATTCTTTTAATGATTTACCTTCGGAATAAGTTAAAACTTGTCCATTGTGTCTTATTATGTATTCAATATCGGAATCTACTTGCTTCTTTAGAGAATTTACAATAGGTATCAATAAGCTTTTACTGGTTACGAAGCTATGGGTTGGGATTTTAATAGCGAAAATTATTGAATCATCTATGTGTTTTGCAACAGCTAGACGGATATTAGACAATTTGTTAAAGTCTATATTGTATTCGTTTATTTCTTCATCAGTCAATATGTTTGGAAGTAAAGGCTGGAGTACAATGATTCCGCTCCGTGCCGTTTCGTATAAATGTCAAAAGTTGGATTGTAGGAATTTTCATTGGAAATGTTCGTGGAAACGGAAGGTTGACTACAATGGACGGTTCGGAACGGTGCGGAATGCAAAAGATGAGCAAATTCCATCTTTTTACGAAAAGGTCGGAAGACATAACCTCATTTGGTGATCGGTAATTTAAAACATAAATGTGAACGACGAAAAATTAATTGAATTAGTAAAAAAAATATCCGGAAATTTTTGATAAAACAAATTAATTCTATTTGGACACAACATTTTATTTATTTCTGCACTCATTTCTTTTAAACTTGATAGTTCTCAAAAACGGAATGAATAGGTTGTATTGTAGCCAGTTATCCAACTCCACGGGACGGTACGCTTACGGTGCGGTTCGGAGCGGAATCATTGTACTCCCGCCTTAAGAGTCCTAATCTTGCAGAAGCAATATTGTTCTGGAGATGTTCGACTTGGTTCTCTATGTAGTTTAATTTAAACATTTGCTCTAAAAAGACATTCTCGGAGAGTATTCTTGTTTCTGTGTCATTGAGTTTCTTAAAGCGGCTTAAAATCTTTGTTCTGTCTGCTTCGATGATATTCTTAATTTGTATGAATGTTTTGTTGAAATTTTCATTTATTTTAATCTGTTGATTTAGACCTTTTATTAGGTTGTGGTTATTTTGGTCAATAGCACTAAGATGATTTTCGATGTCAACTCGGTCATCATTGTCCATGGTCCCGAAGAGCCATTTATTTATTGTTCCTCCTAGATTTAAGAGTCCTCTTTTATGCCTAAACGGTAACAGTGTTTTTATTTTATTTTTAATTCTAATGATTCTGCTTTGCATTAGTTCCTTGTGATCTTCTAAATTTAAATTTTTCAGCGTTGATTCCAAACTACATACCAAGTCCAATATTTCGTTGGGGTATATCCTGTGTAGGATTATCTCAAATTTATCTATAATTTCGGCATTACCTATTTTTATTTCAGCATATCCGTGTTCGGAAGCGATTTTTTCAATTGTCATGGTTTGGAGGCTCATCGTTGGCATTAGAAATACAAGTATCCAAAACAGTACAATTTTGACTGGGTTTGTTTTGACCTGCAAATTTAAAGGGTCGCTTAATATTTGTTTCATGAATATTGGTCAAATTGTATTTTCTAAATTTGGGTTCTTCTTTGTGCCTAAGTGACTTGTAATTTTTAATGAAACCTGTTTCCCTATGTTCCTCATAATTTTCCCTACATTTGTTTCTTTTATGAATAACATTTTCTTTTGATTTGATTAACCTATCATATATTATATTAAAATTTATTTCTCTATTCTGAACAGATAAGGGTGTTGTTTTGATTGTTGAATGATATGAATTATTATACTTTTCTACTGCTTTAAGTATCTGTAATCTTATAGGTAGTTTTTCTTCTAGATTTAGTGCCCTAATTTTTTCGGTTAGTGTACCATTAAGTCTTTCGACATCAGCATTACCTGTGTGGCTATTTGGTTTAGTTGTGTGATATTCTATACCTTCGTTTTCGCAGAAACCTTTTATATGTTTTGAACCAAATTCGTTATCAAAAATAATTTTTTTCATTTTTCCTTTTATAGCTATAATTTGCCTTATTTTCTCTAATATCGTAACGTGGTTTCTATCTTCTAAATGCAAGCTAATTGCATGTTTTGAAAATCTGTCTACTACATTTATAAAATTATGTTTACTATTTGTGTATATGTCTATATGTACTATTTCGTTTATTGTTTTGGGAGTTTCCGTTATTTCGAATGTTTTGTTAATGGGGTTTCTATCATATTTTGCTCCTGTACATATATCACAGTTGTTAAGAATTTCGTGAATTGTTATATTCAACTTAGGGTGATAGATTAATTTTTTGAGTTCTTCGTATGTTGCTACAATTCCGCAATGTCCTGATTCCTTTTTGTGGAAGATCGCTATTTGCTTCTTTAATGTTTCTATATTATCTATGTCTTTACTTCCTAAATCGATTATAGCCTTAAAAGGTACTAAGAAATTCTGACCCATGATTGCATCATATTTTCTACCGTTAAGGTCGATTATTTTCCAATTTAAAGTACCAAAAAATTTGAATTCTTTAGGCATTGGAGTTGTAATTTGGTATGTAACTTTATTTATTCCATTAATGGTCGAATAAAAAAGAGGGTTTTCTAACTTTTCTTCAGAAAAATCGATAAGTATATTTGGACTGATCACGCTAGTGACTGATCCGGTATCAATAAGACATTTGATTTTTTGGTTGCCTAGTGTAATTATTATTATGGGGACTCTGAGTTCTGAGGCTGGTAATGAAAATTTACATCCTGACCCTGAAAATTTGCATCCTGACACTGATTTAAACTACTAATTTCCATAGGTTCCTGAATGGGATAGTTTCTAACTTGCCCAGAGTTTTGTCTAGGTTGCTGATATGAGTTTTGATTTTCCCTAAGATACTGAACTGAATAATTGGGATTGTAATTCCTATTGAAACTATTGTAATCACTTCTCTGTAGCCCAGAAGCATTATTACCGTTTCTATTATAATTATTTCTGTAATTGCTATTAAAATTTGAAATATTTCTGTTGAAATTGTTTTTATTATTATCACTGTTATTTCTATCTGATTTAATATTGTTGTAATAGTTATTTTTTTCATAAGAATTTTTGTTATTAATTTTATTATGGACGAACGAGTTTTTATACTTATTCCTTCTACTCCTAAAATCTACTGCATCTTCATTATCTAATAATTTTAATTTGTCAAATTTATTATAAGCTTGAATTATTGTACAATCCTCAGGAATGGTATCTCTTAGGAAATCATGAACTTTACTACTAATTATATCCATTAAATATTTATCATTATTACTGGGATGATAAGTAGGGGGTTTTTTATCGTCAAAATCGTACAACTCATTCAGCTTATAATTTATTTCTTTAATACAATAGAAAAGCTCTCTTAAACTACTTACTTTTAATGTTCTACATTGGTTTAATAATTCAGCGTAGTCATGTCTCGGTTTGAAATGCTGTTTTAGTTCGGCTACGACGTCTTCCCATCTGGCATTGGTATTTAATCGCTGGATGCATCTTTTTGCTTCACCTTGTATTTTATCGTTTATGGTATGGTATGTCCTGACAAAGTAACAATGTCCGCTCCACAGTTTTTATGAATTCCTGCACAGTATATTCGTCTTTTCCATTGAAGCTCCTTAATTTGGTAATATGATTGAGGAACTGCTCCGGTGTTAAAATAAAGTTGTTCTGAACTACTGGTATTGTTGGTTGCATTAGCTGCTCCACCCTGGCCTGAAGAGCTTGGATTTGAGCCTCTTGTTGTTCAATGATATTCTTTGCCTGCTCGTTTAGCTCCATTCTTCGATTTTCGTCAAAAATATTTTTTCTACTGTTTCTCATAAACAAGAAACCCTTTTTCTTTTCAATAAAATCACTGATTTTAGCAACAACAAAAAAATTTAAACTGTAGGTATTTTCTTCGCCTTTAAACTAATGAAAAACACTTAAAATTTTTTTTTTGTTTTATAAAATTTGCAACACTTTTTTTGTATAGGGTTTAATTTTTGAATTTCTGGTTCTAACAAAAAATATTGAAACTATAGGTTTTTTCCTTTCGCCTTGAAAGTAACGAAAACACTTTTAATTATTTATTTATTTTCTGTTTTTCACAAATTTTTCCGCCGTTTTAATCGCGACGCAGCTTGTTTCTTCGCACTTTACGAAATTCGTACCACTTCGTTCACTACTTTTACCGTCGCGTTTTTTCTGAGATTTAAAAATCCGTGTTCGACTGCGCCAATTATATTTTATTTCCTATCTACCTTTTTTTTAAATAAAATAAATCTTTATTTCAAGTTTAAAGAAAAAAGACATTTATTAAGGAAAAAAAATATTTGTTTTATAATAAACTACTCTTCGGAGTTGAACCGCTCTTATGAGGGTCTTATTAGTTTAAACTGAATCTTAAGACTAACTTAAGCATTTACTTTAATTCTTAATCTTCGCCTCGTAATGTAAGTAATTTTGTCAGGCGACAAATTTCCTAGAATTAGGGTCGCCATGAAGTGCAATATTGCGATAACAATTTCAAGGAATGAATTTGTATTACAAAGCAAAAATGTCACATTTGCATTGAAGGAAATGTGAGATCTTTGTTTTGTCTTTGCTTCAAGATTAAGAATTAATTTACGGAATATTTATCCAAAATTTCTTGAAATTTAGTTGGGTCGGGTTTATACATAAAGGCCCGTCCTCACTACGCGGACTTAGAATCCACGCGCTTTTGGTCGTACGGCCAGCCAAAAGCGCGCGTGATCTTTTAATTTTCTGAGTCATGAGTGAGAAAAAATCAATTCTCATTTGAAACGGCGTACGCGCTTTTGAAAAGCTCATAGTGTGTGGACGCACAATGTACCTTTTTAACCACAGCCTTTTGTCCGCGTTGTTTGGCCGCACGGCCTTTACCATGGACAAAGTCGTAAAAAAGTCGTAAAAAAGCCATAAAACTCCATATGAAAAAAAAAGGCAAAAGCGCGTACGACCCAAGACCGCGTAGTGTGGCCACACCATAATGGTGTGGCCACACTACGCGGTCTTGGGTCGTACGCGCTTTTGCCTTTTTTTTTCATATAGAGTTTTATGACTTTTTTACGACTTTTTTACGACTTTGTCCATGGTAAAGGCCGTGCGGCCAAACAACGCGGACAAAAGGCTGTGGTTAAAAAGGTACATTGTGCGTCCACACACTATGAGCTTTTCAAAAGCGCGTACGCCGTTTCAAATGAGAATTGATTTTTTCTCACTCATGACTCAGAAAATTAAAAGATCACGCGCGCTTTTGGCTGGCCGTACGACCAAAAGCGCGTGGATTCTAAGTCCGCGTAGTGAGGACGGGCCTTAACTCGCGCTTTTGGCTGGCCGTACGACCAAAAGCGCGTGGATTCTAAGTCCGCGTAGTGAGGACGGGTCTTAATGGTGGATCCACACTACGCGAACTTAGCTCATATGTGCTTTTGCCTTTTTTTTAATATAGAGTTTTATGACTTTTTACGACTTTTTCAATGGTAAAGCCAGTGCGGCAAAACATTGCACTTCCACACAATACGGGCTTTTTAAATGAAAATTGATTTTTTTCTCAATGTAGATTAGTCAATATTCATTAATAAAAGATCTTATAATTATTTTCTTTAAGATTAGTTCTTATTTAAGGTTTTTTTTCGATGCGCTTTATTATTTGTATATTTTCGAAACTTTTAAGGCAGCCACTGTAATTTTAATTCTGTAATTAATATAACACTAGTTTACAAAATCAAACGTTTTTTTTGTTGCATAAAATATTTTAATGTTTTTTTACTAATTTGAGGTCACTGATTTCGAATCTACACTCAGTTTTATTGTATCAGCTCGAGTTTTATTGGTTTCATTTGGTACAATTTTCACATAAGCTTATGACGAAAAGTACCAAATAAAGCCAACTTTAACATCAAAATTTGCTAATATCTTCAAAAATAAAGGCCGTAACACAAAAATTGTCTAACATTATTTATAGGAAATTGTTCATGCTTTCCAATTTTGGAAAAAAAAATATTGACTAACTATGTATTTTTGGGGAAAAAGGTAGTTGAAGTTGATATTTTTGTTAAAAAAAGCAAAATTTTGACTTTGATGGCTCATATCTCTGGAAGTTGGTAGGGTAGAACCTTCACTTTCACAGTTTTAGATAGGTGGGAGTATTCTGCGTGCAATGCAGTTTGTAGTTTTTTTAAATAAAATATTTTAGTACGGTGAGAGCATGTTTTCTAAAAAAAACATCCCTCGTTATAATTCATAAACTAGAGCTGATCAAAAAATTCTACTTATATATTTTTACTTAGCATACCATATGTAGTCAGAAACAACAAAAATTTTCCCGGCAACAGATGTACTGTAAACTAGTGAATCCGTAAAACTATACTGCTTAATGTTTCGAGTCTTCCATTGAATTTTTCCATTTAAAACTCGTAACAAATGAGTTGAAACGACTTCGGTAATCCCACCCCAGGATTTCAAATAGATGAATTTTCAAGTCGATAAACCTGTCATGTAACGTCACTTCTGGAATTTTAAAATAAAAATTTTAATAAATAAATTTAATGTTTTGATTGTTTGTCATTAATTAAACAAAAACCGGAAAGTAATACTAAAGACTATGCTTCCTGCAGAAAATATCATAATTGCACCTTCATTGGTCAACCCATCAATATATGGTGCGTAAAATTCTGGTGCCTTAATGAAATCATGCAGTTTCGTGAACGTTTGTATTCTCTGGGGCTTATTCGGTAACACGGGGTCGTGAAGTGTGAAACCAAGCAATTTACCACAGCACAAAACTATCCCCGAATCATTCGAGCCTATTGAATGATATCCCCCCAATAACATTTTTCTTGCGACACATAATCCACAAATAATTTACCAGACAGGTAAGTTATCCCATGTTTATCATCGTTATGATGGACAGTCGTAACATACACAGCAGACGAAATGTTTTCATTAAACAAGAAGCAAGAGTTATTCTTAAAAGACATGTCGAAATCCGTAGCTACCGCAAAATTCTCATTAAATCCCGTTGTGTAATCGACAATTATAATAGCGATATCATAGCTGCGACGTGTATTTGCATACTGTGGATGTGCAATCCGCCGTTGGGCATACAGGCGGGAGGCTGCTTTTGACCGCATTCGAATGCAGTTTGCTGAGATCATGTAGACATTTCTGAAAAATGTACCAACAGAAAAATAAGAATTTCGTTATTAAGTATTAATCTCCTTACTCCAATGCGATGAATGATGCTAGTGTGATTATTTGATTTTGCTTTATTACGAAGGCGTAACTATCGGGGAGGACTTTATGTGGGAACTTCAAAAATACCTGTAACGAAAAGTGAAATGATTTTTTTTAGATGATATATAAAATGTTGTTACCAATCTGCCTGATGCCTGCACGGTATCTGATGGGCAATCTCTGACGGTTGGATCAAGTCCTCTAGGAGGAATTGTGATATTGCCTGTGGCTGCCTGCGATTTTGGTAGGCAAAAATATGAAAATATTAGAAGTTTTACTTGTAATAAGTTCATTTTGATTGAAAGATTAAAATATTTGATGACTTTTATGAGATTGCAATATTTTATGACATTTAACGTAAGTTTGCTGTTTTATCTTTTTTCAAACAAGTTTCGATTTGAGTTATTAAAAGCATATTACACATAGAGGGGGCGGTTTATGATCAGCAGATTTTTTTGGAGGCCATTTTGGTTTTTGCTGTCAGTTTTCAGTTCATATTCGACAGTGGCGATCGTAGTCGCTAACAAATTATTAGCCGTGTTCCTTTTCTGCTATTTTTTACTCGTATTTACTTGGAACTACACCTGCTCTCACAGATGAGTAGATAACAGAGTAGTTACGCAACTAAACATCCACTAAGCGAAAGTCAAAATTTTGTGTCTATTGTGAATTATTTTTCACTTACTGAGAAGCCCATAGATGACTTTTGATTTTTTTCAGCTTTTTTCATATAAATAAAATTTCAGTCGAATAATTATCTAAAACTATTATCTTTCTTTTTACTTGAAAATTGACTGCATTAGTTTCCATTATGTTGTAAATTCTTCTAACTTTTTATATGTATACAAATAGAATAACAGGCCCAAGGACAGCGCCCAGATTGCCATTCGCTTTCAGCCGCAGCGCCGCTTTTATCGCAGATTTCTCTACATCAAGGGGGAGTGGTACCAGATTGAGGAGAGTCTCCAGTGCTGCCGTCGGGGAAGTGCGGATGGCTCTAGTGATGGAAAGGCAGGCCTTTCTTTGAATTTTGCCCAAGTTGGTTATTAAGCGCCGTTCTGTGCCACCAAACTAAAGCTCCATAAGTTACCATGAAGGCCTAATGATGGTGGTGTATATCCAGTACATGGTTTTCGAATGCAAACCCCATGTGGAACCACAAGCTCTGCGCAAGCCCACAGGGATCTGTGCTTTCTGCTCATCATAGTGTCCATGTGTTGGTTCCAGTTGAGCTTAGCCTCTAGCATCACTCTTAAATATTTGGCTTGTTGTGAAAAGCCTATAGTTCTACCTGCGAGTGTCGGTTCCGAAAGCCCCCGTATAGTCCGGGGAGATTAGCACAAAAAACGCACGAAAGGAGACAAAATTCCAAAATGGCTGAAAATTGGACCACAGCTTCCTTGGGACTTTTTAAGAAAACAATTTCAACACAAAAACAGCAACATGGCCGCCGGAGATATCACTTTTTGGCAAAAAAATCACTCAAAAACTGGTTTTTTAAAAATTTTTTTTTATCAGTCAATACAAAACATTATTGCCTACAAAATACCCCTCTTGAATTTTTTTCGAAAACCTTGACTTTTCTGAATTAATCAAAGAATTTTTTGGCCGAAATGTGATTGGGTGGCTCTACACGAGCGTACAACGAACACACATGTGTTCGAAAAGTCGTTTGTGGGGAAGAGGATGAGAGAGGACGGGGGAATGGGCATATTTTTTTAACACATTTTTCCATCACATTTTCGAGCAAACATTTTGACAGTTGTGTTGTTGTTGTTGCTTTTATCTTCTGAAATTCCCTTTTGCGAGGAGAATATAAGAAAAGAGAAATGACAGTACTGCTTTAAAAAATGGTGGCTGTGTAATAATGAGGTTGTTATGTTTTTTTGTTGATTTTAATTTGAAATGCAGTGGGAGTGAAAAGTTTGTATACATCAGATATTTACAACTTCTGAGGTAGTTGCAGTTTTTCAACGGCCTTTCTTTGGACGCTTTGATTTATCAACAGAATATGAAAAAGGGCGCAAAACGCCCTGTAGCGGCAGAACTATGCCGAATTCGAAAAAACAGTGAAAACAATTAATTAGTAGGAAATTTTATTCTCTACAACTTTGCTCTTTTGATGGTTTTACTAGAGAAAAAGGCGGAAAACGGCGGCCTATTAAATATAGCCTTGAACATATTTCGTTAGGCAACCCATCACCGTTACTTTTGTTAGCACATTTATTTATCATAATAGATTTCATTTGGTTACTGGATCGGTGAAGGTCGTTCTTCTACGAATCCTGTACTATATTGGGTACACTAGCTCCTTCAGCTAGTAAAATTCAAAACAACAACAACGTCGCAAAATACAAACAAAAATAAACTTGCAATAAATAAATAATTTATTAACTTCACAATAATGCATGAACTTCTTAAAATTCAAATAATATTTATGAAATCCACAAACTTGAAATAATAGAGTTTAACAGTGTTTCCTTCACTTTCACGCAAAAGAGAATAAAGATAAAAAAAATATTCTGACGTAGATTGTGTTGGAAAAATTTGCTCGTGTAGAAGGCCATAAAATTTTTCATCAAATTTCAAAAGGAATGGACGTTTCGAACACACAAAAATGTGTCCGCTGTAAGCTCATGTAGAACCACCCATTTTTGGAAACTTTGACCTTGAATAACTTCGAAAGGGTTAGGTTTTCGAAAAAATTACATTTTATCGAAAAAATCAGTTTTTGAGTGATTTTTTTGCCAAAAAGTGATGTCTCCGGCGGCCATGTTTTTTTTTTGTGATTCCGAAATTGTTTTCAAAAAAAGTCCCAAGGAAGGTGTGGTCCAATTTTCAGCCATTTTGGAATTTTGTCTCCTTTAAATGCTAATTTCCCCGGACTAGTAGTGATCGTTTCCAAGTAAAAGGAATCAGAATCGTTTTGTCGGGATTGACTTTTGATCCTACGCTGTCGCACCAGCTAGATACTAGATCTAGTGCCTGCTGCAGACGTCTTGACATGGCTCTTATTCGTTTTTTAAACCTAATGTCAAAACAACTTCCAAAATTACATCAGCTGACATTCCAATATTCCTCTTTTGAGCAAACTTTTGCGTTCAACCTCAGTTCGATGTTCAGTTGGGCGAACTGAGGTTTGATTTTTCTTGAGTCCATTATGTGAAAATGTATGGGAACTAAGGTCTAAACTGAAATTCAGTCAGTGTGCCCAACTCAGGGGGTTTCCCCCTAAATTTAGGGGGAAAAAACGTAATTGGGGGATTTTTTGGGGGGTAAAAATGTTTAGGGGGTTTTTTAGGGGGATTTATTTTATATTTTATAATATAATGTAATGATCTTTTTTTTAATTTTATTATAACGCTGAAGTTGTTTAATTTTTGACTTGAAATAATTTCATAACTGCAAGAAAATATCATGAAATATTATTAATGACGCTACAGCCCAAATCAGCCTTGGCCTCCTCTAGGGCATTTTTCCTAGTTTGACGGCAGCATATCACCAGTTCCGGATGTTGAGCATTGCCTCTGCGTCAGTCCTCACAGAGTCTATCCATCTCCTCCTAGGTCTGCCTACTGGTCTATTTTCCGAATATTCTGCTACCATGAGCCGTTTTGGGATACGGTTGTCTTCCATCCTGATTACGTGCCGGCTAGACTAGTTTGTTAATTTTTATAAACGTTGGGAGTTATGCTTCATCAAAAATGTCATACAACTCGCTGTTGTATTTCCTTCGCCATATTTTTTCATCCTCTCTCGTTGGGGCTATTATGCAACTGAGAACTTTTCCCTCAAACCTACTGGCTTGTTCCTCTATGTTCTAGGTCGTAGCCCAAGGCTCCATACCATAGCACAGTACTGGTGGTACATATTACTGTTTTGTAGAGTGAAAGTTTCGTTTTTCTGTGCACAAATCTTGAGGGCAGTATTTGTTTTTAGGTATAAAAGGCTCTATTAGCCAGTAGTATTCGTCTGTCTAGTTATCTCACCCTTTTCCTCGTTTCCTTTTGTAATTGTAGACCCAAAGGTAGGCTGTGTTATCGACCACTTCGACTACTTCTAGGTTGTGTTCGTCGATAGTTATATTTCTTCCCATTCTAAAGCTTAATTTACATATCCGACATTTTTCTGCCGCGCCGCTCTTTTTTAAGATTTCAGCCAATCAGAAGCAATTTCGGTCACGTCATATTATTTTTGATTGGTTGAAATCTTAAAAAAGAGCGGCGCGGCAGAAAAACGTCGAATATGTAAATTAAGCTTTAGTCTTCGAGCTCTGGACTATTGCATCACCTTTGTTTTCCCCTCGTTGATGTTCAGGCCTATATGTCCTTTGCCGTCTCTTTGAATTAGACATAAACTTCTTTTGCTGCCGAAAGGACCTTCCCACGATGCTCACGTCAACCGCATATCCAAGAAATTGTACAGACTGTGTCGCTATCGATGCACTTCTCCGGAGTGACGTTTTCCTTATCACCCATTCTAGGGCCACGTCGTAAAGCATTGGGCCAATCTATCCGCTTGGCTAAGACCTTGTCCGACTTCGAACCCTTCTGCTACTGCATTTTGGATCCTTACTTTCGCCAATGAGGTATTGCTATATGCAATATTATTATATAGATAAAAATGTAAGATCCACTGTGTCAGCAATGCCGAATTTTGCATATTGCATACTTACTATAATTTGATAGAAAGAAAATATTTACAGTTCCCACATTCTTACTATTCTACAAAATGTCATAATATTAAGTTTAGGGGGTTTAGCGCTGATTTTAGGGGGTTTTTGACTCACTTTTAGGGGGAAATTTTTTTCGGTGTTGGCCACACTGAATTCAGTGCACCAATTTGCTCGAACTTGTGAAGTTCGGCCGGTGAAGCCGGGACATTAGATATCCAAAGAAATATTTTGTTTCTAATTTTTTTAAGGTTTCATTTATTTGCTCTTTGGTGCTTGCTAGCGTTTCTACTACTAAGTGATCTGATTCGTACTTGTTCGTTTCACTGTAAATCCTAATTCGTAGTATTCATAACCCTATCAAGTATTGACTTTTTGGTAGGTGGGAAGAAATTCTCTCTGGAAATTCTTCAGTTCAACTCCTCTATTGGCATTTGGTAAGACTTATATTAAGAGAGTATAGACACTTTACTTTTCGAAATCTGAGTCCAACAGCAATTCTTTTTCTCATTGCAACAATACTCAATCCGTATTTTAACATAATACCCAAAACCTGACCTGCAACGAAATCGGCTTCTAATGTCACATTCCAATAAGAAACAAAGATTATTAACTTTTTTTAAATATTAGATTTGTATTCATCAGAATTGTTACGTTTTTGCGGCTTAACGGATCTGTAGGATGAATTAAGAAATAAACTATTTTAATGTTCACACAAAACTTCTTTACTAACAATTCAATGAATACAAACACAATTCTCAAAGTTCACAATATTTCTCGCTCCTACTAACTCCTATTTTATGTACTTAATTACACTTTTTCTCTTTAGGCCGCTTTGATCACTTAGAACACTTTTATCGCTTTTCTAATCAAAACCTGACTTTAAATATCGCGCTGCGCCTGTATTTATATATCCAAATCGCTCTCGTATCCAATTTCTAGATCTCATTCTGCAGAGCCCTTTATTACTAGGAGATTCGAGAGTTTTCTGAGTATTCCAATTACATTCCACACTTTCCACATATCACAGTTCTAGAATTCTTCAATAGATGGCGCACCACCAATACATAAATCGTTACAAATTACAGTTCGCTCAAACTGTAATAGATGGCGCATTAATCATTACAGTATAATAAATCTGATATCAAATTGATTTTCTTTTAAAAGTATTAATTTTGAATTATTAAAATTTAATAAATTTGAATTGAAAATCTCCTAATTATCCTATAAGATCAGCAAGTCTAATTAGTACTCATTAATTACTTATATTGTCCACGAATATTTATAAATATCATTGCTAAGCGTTGCTAAGACTAAAATAACTCAATAAACGTACTATCGTACTACGTTCCTTATTTAAGACAAAACAGAGGTCTATTTCTGGTGCTTAATCGTCTCCCAATTTCTATTTTCTGTTAATTGGTATTTAATATCGGACATTTATTAAAATTTAACTCAGTCCTATAGTACATTGGAAGGGGCTGTAATGAATGACAAAAGACTAACTCAACATCCTACAAATTATTTTCAAGTGTAATTAAATTTTTCCAAAAACAACTCCTCCAGCTCAGAGTCAATACAAAAAGCGATCAACTAAACAAATTTTTCTTTTTGTTAATTTTACCTTTTAAAGGAGGGTAGAAATTCAATAACAATCAAACCAATGTCGTTATAATTCCCGGGTGAATGTACCTTAAAAAGGACACCACAATTTGTCCTTCGTGGAAGGTGCGTAGTAAACAGAAATGCTTTGGTGTAATTTTGCCATTTAGGCTTTTGCTACAATACAGTCTATGAAGGGGAAACTGCGACATTCCCTCTCTGAAAATTAATTAAATATTTTTATTTTTTTACTTGTTCGGTCTATAGACTCCGTTGTTTTGCGCTGTATTGCGATGATTTATCATAGAAGCGAGTACAAGATGACACTTTTAGGACTTCCAATTTCAATGATTGCTTTTCACTGGATTTTCGCCTCTCAGCTTGAAGCCCTTTTTTTGAGGAGAGAAAAATTTGTTTGTATACTTGTAAGTTTTGTTGTAGACCAAAAGATTATTTATACACACAACAAAATTTATAAACAACAGTGTAATTGGTTTTGAATTTGTTCCTTCCTGAAAAATATTTTATTATAACTGAGGAGTTTTGATAAATATTTGGGCAAACAGAGAAATGGAGGGTTTTCAACCTTTACTTAAGAGAAGAGTTTGACTTCGCTGAAAAAGGAGTTTTATAGCTTCTTAGATGACACTTTTAAATAGAGTCAAGAGTAGTCTAGGTGCTTATCCTTTTAGGAGATTTCAATGTCCAGATAGGACTATAAAGGGTGTTTTTAACTAAGTTGTTAATTCTTTAAGGGGTGATTCCTGGATATATTTGGATAAACCAATTCTTTTAGAAAGGGGGCTATCGGCACTATCCACTTGAGTGACTCCATTTAAAAGATATGTAGGTTAGGCTCAGTAAGGCCGAAATATACCTGAAATTATTATTATTACCCTTGTTTATCACTCTTGGGAACAAAGGGCTTTCACAAACCTTTTCAATCGAACTCGTTTTGAGCTATTCAATTCGTTTCAATCCAGGTTTTGTCATAATTTTCTTTAATTACTGTTCTTCTCCAGGTGTTTTTCGGTCTACCAACACCTTTATTTCCTTACGGATTCCATTCAAGGGCCTTTTTAACGCCTTTAAATAAAACAAAGTTTATGCATGCACTGTCCGCGGTAGGAAAAAAGTGAAAGAAACAACAAATCTGGAAAAAATGATTTTGGATACCTTTTATATGGTTAATTTCTATTGACAGCTTTTTTGACAGCTGTCATTAGTCAAGACCGGTTTTTGACATGATATTCGTATTCAGCGGTATCGAAAACCTAAGGATACCAAGTTTCACCTTGAACCGAAATCTTGGAAATCAAGTGCTCAACGCTTGGTTGAACGTAAAAAAACGAAAACCCATGTTAAACCCCATTTAAAATTCAACCTGCGTGGGTGACGGTTTATAATTTTGTATTTCTCTTTTCGGTTAGCCGTTACACTGCCCCCTTCTTACTTAGTGTTCGTCCCGAACACAGCTTCCTTCCCGTTCTTACCGATCGAACTGGCAAACTTCACGACAATAGGGGAAATGACCAAGATACACTATGTTCAATGTTCTTCCATTTGGAGCTAGGATGTGAAAATTTTCAGATTTCCCAATTCTTGAACAATCTACAGCTGACGGGCAAATGACACTTATTTGGTAAAATTCGTCCGCCATATTGGCCCCGAAATTTTAAATTTATCAGTTTTGATCATAAATTCGTTAGTTGCTACCTTAAAAACCCCTAGATATCCACTTTCATTGGAATCCGAATACCATTGGAAAATTTCGTCCGCCATATTGGCGCGGCCATTTTGAATTTATAAGTTCTGATCATAAATTCGTTATTTGCTACCTTAAGAAACCCCAGATACCGATTTTCATTGTAATCGGAACGCTATTGGCAAATTCGTCCGCCAATTTGACGCGGCCATTTTGAATTTATAAGTTCTGATAAAACATTCGTTATATTTACTACCTAAAAAACCCCAGATTCCGATTTTCATTGGAATCAGAACACAATTGACAAATTCGTCGGCCACATTGGCGCGGCCATTTTGAATTTATAAATTTTGACCACAAATTAGTTATTAACGACCTTAAAAACCCCTAGATACCCACTTTCATTGAAACAATTTGCGAATTCATATTTCGGTGGCCATTTTGAATTTCGGTCATTTTTCGGCCGCCATTTTGAATTTCGAAAATCGGGCTTCGAGGTGTATCGTGGGAGACCCCCACGGACCTTCGTGCAAAATTTCACGCATACACGCATACCGGCATGCATACAGAAACTTTCTTTTATTAATACATATAAGATTACTTTCTTTTCGTAGGGTATGCCCTTTACACTTCCATTTCTTTTCTTTATCTGTTTGATAATTAGTAGTTATTGTTTTATTAAATTCGATAATTCTATGTTCTTATGTTCTATGTTTTGGAGAAACAGCGTTTTTTTGAGACTCCCAAAGAAGCGGATGGTCCAAAAGTTCAACAGTTGGAGAGGAATATTATTTGTACATACCTGCAATCGCCAAAATATTCAGCAGAAAAACACTGAAACGAATTAGTGCCTCCAGAACTTTTTGTTCCTGCATCGATCAAATAACAATGCGATCCATCATCGAACAGTCGAGCAGAATTGAGTCAAATTAAGTGTTTTATTGATTTTGATTAATTCTCGGTTATAAGTAAGCAATTTGGTTAGCACTTAAACAAAGTGAAATACGTATGTAAATAATATTGATTAAAAAGAACTACAATAACGCAAATTTTAGAGTATTACATGATCGTACAATGAGTGAAGGTTTTGGCGCCAAAATACACATGAACACTTGAGGCAGATACAAAAGGCTTTTCCGTTCGAGGGGTCTGTCTCCTCTTAAGTACAAAACTCTCCATTTGCGTTTTTTAGTAATTTTAATTGTTGTATATATTATTTATTTTGTTGCATTTCATAAGACACTAATTAAATACAAGGTTGAGCCAAGGTAAAAGTATCAAAATTTATAAGAAATCATACTCTTAAGTCCCAAGACAAAACTGTCCAGAGATCCACTCAAATTATTACTCAATCTTTTCTGCAAGTGCCTAAACATAGTCTATTCTTTGACGTTTGAGTAAATTTAGATCAGCATTTGAAGAATACCCTCAAAAAGCTTTTTAATTGTGGAAAGCTTAAAAATTGTTGTAAATTAATGTTTAAATTGGAAGATTTGTTTGTATGAAAGCTGAGTCAAGGTTGGTGGTTGCATTCTAAGAGCTTTTTTTAATAAGTTATTAAAACAAAACGTCTTTTGGTTTTTTTCAGATTAGAAAGACATTTTTTAAGCAAAACGAATTAATACTAAATATATAGTTTCAAAAAACTACTAATAATTGCTATCATAATGCCAGTTATAGTATTTTCTAGGAGATGGCATTTTTTGCTACTGGATCGATTCTGCTGAGATTTCGAAGATTAATGGTTACTCACTTTGAGAGGTCTCTAGAGGGTATCATAGCAAAAGTAGTGCCTTTTAGTGGATGAACCCGTAGAGCTACTGGGCGCATTCAAATTGTTCACTCGAGCTAACACAGAGGATGTTGCCATTTTGGTTACCGATGAAGTAGGTAGAAAGACGTCAAGACACTTGACTAGTCTCCAGCCCTAGTGTAGGACTCAGGGTAAATTCCAACAAAAGGTTCTGGTACAATTTACCATTTACCTTGTGAACAAAGTTGTGGGCTTCTTAGAACAAGCGAAATACTTAGGGATGACATTACATGTCAAACTTCCATCGCCAAGGTTATTCGTAGCTCGTAGACGCCGAAGAAGAACAATCTGTTATAAACACTGCATTGTTGCTGAAATTGAATGACCACCTTGACAATGGTCTTCAAAGGAGCTTTCTACAACGTCAGCGTAATGAAACTATAATAACTAACAGAAATATATCCCCAAAAAGCTCTGGCTCCCGCCACGATTGACTGATCGAATTGTTGATCATGAGGAAAGTCCACAGCCATTTCTGGCACTTTGCCTTTTACTTACTCTGTAGTCGACAAGAAAGGGATTTTATTGATTCGGAATGTGATAACAGATCCCAGAAAGAGTGATATCAGATTGTATCCCCACGAAAATCTCAAAGTTTAAACCAAATATAGAAAATAGTGTCTATTTCGGGTACCCTAAATTGGCATGCATCTATGAAAACTTAAGAATGGCCCGTGTTAACAGATTTTTATCCTATGTGGTAGCGAAGTGGCAATCAAAGGCAATAAAATCCCGTAGGACCAAGTCCAAATTAGTTTGGGACTGTTAACGCACCGTACCCTTGATGACGTAGGTACTCTCAATCGGTGGGCCCGGAATTAGCTATTGAGTTGAAAAGCCTACCGTACTATATCATCTAACTCTGATGAAATACACTGAACGCTGGGGATCCACACCTGGTTATGTATACTTGCAAAATAGACACTAGTAACCGAACAATAATCCTCTATGCCCCGGCTTCACCGACCTCAGTTCAACAATGTTCAGTTCAATCCACTTAAGTTCAAGTTGTTCAGTTCAGAAAGCTTCGTGTCTGACCTATTACATTTAAAAGTTTCGTTGCTGAGGTGCACTTATTTCAAGTTTTTTAATATTATGTTATAAGAACGCCAGAATTTCATCAGCCCAATGGAATGGCATTCCACTATTCCAGTTTATTACTCACTTTTGGGCGAGCTTTTACGTTTAACTTCATTTCGATGTTCAGCTAGACGAACTGAGGTCTGATTTATTTTCAGTTCAATTTGTTGAAATAAATGAGAACGGAGTTCTGAACTAATAAAGTTCAGTTCACTAATTTGCAATTCGGCCGGTGATTGTGAAGAATTTTTTTTAACAACTTTGGAAAGAAAACTACGAACTGCATGAATTGTCTACGTTGCTGCAAGAGGCGAAACAAAAGATGTATATTTCGTATTGTGCAGGGGTTTAGCTAAAGATGAGGTGAATGTCTTTATGATGGTAGGGGCTATATTGTCAGGGCCAGTGGATTTGTTGTTATCAAGATCTTTGATATAGCACGCGCGTCCTGAAAAAACCCATATCCATTGAGTGAGAGGAACACTTGGGAGAAGGGGTTGGCATAGCAATGTCGGGCATAGAGTGTCGAGCAGAGGTGAATAGAGATGCTTATAAGTCGGCCTTGGATTTACTTTCGGTTAACACATAAAATTGAGCAAGCCTGGAAAGAAAGAAAGCTTGCCAGGAGTAGACCATCATGAAAAAGACGCATAGTACGAACAAGAAATAGATGGATGGATGACGGGCTAGAAGATATACGAAAACTTCACTTGAGAGAACTAGGAAGATGTAGAGCCGATTATAGCGCCATTTAAGAAGAAGAAGACCTCTTCTTTGTAGATGAAGCAAGACGTAGTAAAGACCAGCAGTTTTTGCTGCCAGCGATGGCAAAAAATATTTTACTTCTCAGCTTTAACCAGCAATATCATCACAATATAAAATCTTGCTTTCTCCAATTCAATTGCCTTCAACACAGTCACAATATCTAAAATGTAATAAATGTGTAAATAAAGAATACATATTTGTAAGAAAAAAATTAAATTCATATTTTATTCTTTCGTAGGTACTATCCTTTTCATACTCAATTATGAGGGTCTGTCCAGACCTTTTGGTAGACGCTAGATGGGAAGGTACCTATTCTGACGTTGACAGAAGGGTTAAGCCAATATGACCTTATTTAATCCTCCAAATATATTCTGGCTCCACAGGTATCTTTTAAAGCCAATATAACCGACATTGAAATATCACCTTAAATTCCCTGAAAACTTTTTGTTGTATTAAACTCCCACGAATATTGAACACCCTCATTCCTCTCTGCCATGTCTAGAGAGTGCTCCTACTTGCCATTATGTAATCGTCTCATCTTTTTCACTTTGAAATTGTTTTTAAAATCATCTTTAAATGTGTGTAAAAAACCATTAAGAATTGACACAATTTTTAGGAGGAAATCAATAATCCTCAAGATGGGTTAGGTAACGTTTACATGGCTTACACTGTCCTTCAATAATCCAGATAAAGTGTCCCTCGTATTGGCAAGAGTAAAGTTGAATATATTGATTTTCATTAAAGTCGCATTTCTATATGCAAATATGGGATTAGCAACTTCGTCGGCTCTGTTTAGGAAGCAAATCAATCATTTCGCTATACCTACTTCGCCTTCAAAACACCCAAAGAAACTATAGGTAATACACATACATACATATATTCACACCATTGGATTTTCTCTACGAATAAGCTGTAGTCACTATGGTCCCACTATAGTATCTCATTGGAATTGGAGACATGAGGATTTCGGCAGCTGCGGTAACTGGTAAACAAAGCAATTAATCACTTGGAGGCGATCAGTTCACGTTCTACAGCACAACGGCAAAAAAACCCCGAAAAGACAACAAAGACAATATTTTTTTTGTTGTTGCCTGCCTGGTTCACAACCGCTTTGACCATCGCAGTAGAAAAATAGACCAGCCTCGCGATTTTGCACCAAGCAACAACAAAAGTCTTGACCTGTCCAAGCCTTATCAGAACCCCCTGACGGATGATTGAAACAAATTTTCCTTCTTGTCCTGATAACTTTAAGTTAATTGCTTATTATCTATTAAAATTTGTTAATTACTAAGCATAATGTGAATTTAATTCTAATATTATTGACGTAAACAACTGATAGCCTCGCACGGCCACGGTTCACCGAAAATGAAATAAGAATAATTTCAGAGGCTCCAGAACGAAACTTGTGCTCTTTAGGAATTGACAAATGCCACAAGTCTTCTATTTTCGTAGCTGGAATCCTACAATAAATATGTCATCAATATCGCAATTTGTGAAATGGTAGAAAAAATTATTTTGACAAAAAGTTGAAGAAGAAAAAAAAAATTAAATATGAAGAAAGAAGGAAAAAAATATTCGGCACATGTGCTGCTGCTATTGAGCTGCGTTTTTTGTTGTTATTGGTCCGCGATTCTAGTTATGTTGCGTAGCAGATTAGTATTTTTTTTGGGTATTTTTAGAATGAATTAGAATAATATTATTTGGTAACAGCAAGTAAATATCATGGACACTATACCCACAGAGAGAATAAATTAAAATTGTATCGCGACACACCTGAAATATTTTTTTTCTGACGTGGCTATAAGCGCATACTTTCTGAATATTTAAGGTGGTTTTGTTGTAATAAGAGTTGACATCAAATGCAGCTCGTTGTAGTATCGAATCTGAGATCGTCAGTAACAGTTGCCGTTTGGACTTAACTTCGACATTTTCGAAGAAATTTTGGGTAGTCTAATTTGTCACAAAAGTTTTAACAATCCTTTAGCAGTGATTTCGGTTCTTGCCATTTGTGTTACTTGATCAGTGACTATCACTGACTATTTCACTCTCTTGTTTTAAAATTCAATTGTCGATCAAGGGGTCGGCCCATACACGTTTAAATAAAATGATTTCCAACTCGCTAAATTTTCATCAAATCATTTTCGGTAGCTTCTGCTCTTCCAATTTATAAATATGCGAAATACACGAGGAAGCATGCTTCTAAAGCAAAAAACCTGAGTAGGTACATATGAGTGAAGCAGCCGCGAACATTACGATACAAGATTAAACCGAAAAAGCAAAAGTTTTTCTTTCGATAACGAAACCAAGGACGATTCGAGATACAATCGTATGCTACCAATGTAAGAAAATTCCAGCGGAGTTCAGAGTAGGCCTGATTATGGGCACATTAATAGCTGTGTTCCTTTTCTACTTTTAAGTACTCCGGAGTATAAAATTAAAGGAACGCAAAATTTGTCGATTTGAGTAAAACCTGTCTACTCCTATGTGAGAGCAGGAGTAATTCCAAGTAAATACGAGTAAAAAATAGCAGAAAAGGAACACGGCTAATATAATGGCTCACGTCAAAGGAATCATAATGCTTAAGGGAGGAATTTCGAAAATTAGGATGATCGGGAGATATCATCGAATTTCTTCTTCTTTAACGGCCCGGTCCTGGACTCACGCAACTCTTCTCTCCAGATCCTGAACTAATCATATAATCCTCATAGATAATGCAGAGCTCATTGCAAGGGTGTTTGGAAAACATATGTTTTTTTTCATTGACAGGTTCATGGTTGACGACAAAACGAGCGCGAGAGACTTTTCAGAGGATTTAAGCCTGTCGCAGCAAGAAGAGTTAGGCCACGTTCACATGGGCTGCATGCTGCACGACAAAAGCTCTTAATGTTCTCTGATTGGCCAGGAAAAAATATCTGTCTCGGCACATGCTCTCTCTTGCACAGCATTGCTGCAAAAATCATGCAAAGAGGAAATCTCTTATGCCGGGTTTTCACTAGTAGAATTAGTGGTAGAGTAACTGGCCTACTTTTAAGCGGTAGAGTAACTTTACCACGGTGCTATCCCACTCTACTCTACTATAACCGAGTTTTCATTAGGTGAGTTCACAGGGTAGTTAGTACTTGACCAGTATACTGTACCACTAATTCTACTAGTGAAAACCCGGCATTATCCATGCGGCAAAATCACGGAACTGTCAAGTTCGAGCTTTTGCCTTGCTGCATGCAGTCCATGTGAACGTGCTGCAAAATCACGGAACTGTCAAGTTGAAAATTCCAAAACCGTATTTTTCTTAATTTTCCTTTTTTGTCACTTTGTCTTGCTTTATATTTAGTTATTAGTACTATTGCACTCCTTAACACAATTTTTTTTTATTTTTAAAGTAATCCATTTCACTTTTTCAAAATCACAAAACAGCTGATTTTTGACAACCAGCAGATGCACCCATGTGAACGAGGAGATGCAGGCATGCGGCAAGCTTTTTGCAGCCTCTCACGAAAATTTCCGAATAATACACGAAGGCAAGCCGAAGACGAGCTTTTGCCGTGCGGCATGCAGCCCATGGGAACGCGGCCTTATCCTAAGCATGCAACGGCGGTCGCTTTGATGGGTATATGACATAAACAACAGACGCGCAAGTTTTAGTTATAAGCTGAGAATGAAGAATTAGAATGAGGATTCTTTAAAATGGCACCTGTTTATTGTGCTTGGAGAGATCCGACAGGGCAACACCATGCCATTATCGGCCCTCCATCTAATCTAAATATAGGGATGCCGAATTGTCTTATAGTTTTGTAGAACTCTACTATGGCTCTGTTATCATAGGTGGCTTTAAAGTTTATGAAGATATATTGATAACGTGGTGTGAATTGTGTCATATAACAAACTCTTCAGTGGAACTCTTGCTCTCTGTACTTTTCTAGTTCACACCCGAGCTATGGTACCATTTTCCGTCTGCGAATTCTATTTTCTTCTTTTCTGAGCTAGTTCAGTCGTCAGCTTGCATTCTTCATCGAACCACAATCATTCTGATCCCTTCGACTTCTAAGATGGAGTCAGCAGTACAAATGACAGTATTTTTAAGGCGTGTCCAACTCTCGTCGATGCCCGGCCGCTCGTCCCCAGAACTTACTCTTTACTCACTGAGCGCGAGCTCTAATGCAGAAGGTTTCTGGCCATTTCATTGCGTAGTGCAGCTGTGTTGAGTCGTCTAGCCTGATTCGCGGATACAAAGCTTTTCTGGGTTTTAATGGCCTCTCGGAGCACCATACCAACAAGCAACAAGATAGTGATCCAAGTCGAAGTTGCCATCTCTGTACGTATCGTACGGTCATTAGGTGGTGGCGGTCTATCAACCCATGGTCTTTTTGGTTGCGAGTGGCTCTATCATGAGATATCCGAGGGCTTTATGCATGTGTTTACGCGCAAATCTAGTGCTTGCAACGACCAAGTTCTTGCTGGATTTCTATAACTCGTTTTCCACCTCTAACCTATCATATTCTCTTCAATTTTCCAAATCAGTTTTTTACTGAGCATTGCAACTTGGACACTGAGTGAGTCCTAATCTTCATCAAAGCTTGAGGCAAACGTTATTTCACAATGTGAATATGCCATAATTTTTGCAAATGGCGTCAAATATCATTGTGCTCGGTCATTTATGCTGTAGACAGATTGAGAATTAGCTAGAATCAAAGCACAATGACATTTGACGCCAATTGCAAAAATTATGGTACATTCACATTATGACATTACTTTTGCCTCACCTTGTACATATTCTTAAAACACTGCCCGTTTCGAGTGGATTTCATTGATACAAGGTATTCCGTACAATAGGGATTTCATTAGGAAAAATCATAGCAAAAAACTATTCCTAATTATTTTCAGATAGTCCGGGGAAATTAGCATTTTAAGGAGACAAAATTCCAAAATGGTTGAAAATTGGACCACAGCTTCTTTGGGACTTTTTAAGAAAACAATTTCGGAATCACAAAAAAACAACATGGCCGCCGGAGATATCACTTTGTGGGAAAACAATCACTCAAAAACTGGTTTTTTCTAAATTTTTTTTATCAGTCAATACGAAAAGTTATTGCCTACAAAAAAGCCCTTATGTCATTTTTCCGAAAAACCTAACCCTCTCGAAGTTATTCAAGGTCAAAGTTTCCAAAAATCACATTTCGGCCAAAAAATACTTTGAATAATTCGGAAAGGTCAAGGTTTTCGAAAAAAATTCAAGAGAGGTATTTTGTAGGCAATAATGTTTTGTATTGACAGATCAAAAAAAATTTCGAAAAAACCAGTTTTTGAGTCATTTTTTTGCCAAAAAGTGATATCTCCGGCGGCCATGTTGCTTTTTTGTGATTTCGAAATTGTTTTCTAAAAAAGTCCCAAGGAAGCTGTGGACCAATTTTCAGCCATTTTGGAATTTTGTCACCTTTCGTGTGTTTTTTTTTGCTAATTTCCCCGGACTAAGATGTAAATATATGTAATTATAGATAAATTTTTATTTATTTCTAAAATAATTTGTTTAAGTTAAAAAATGCATTGATTTTTATTAATATGATACTTTAGGTGAAAAGGTAACTTTTAAAATACTTAATAGCCTCGAAGACAAAAAAACGTTAACTTTTGCAAGAACCTCAATTTTTAAAAACGTGTTGGCAATATCGTAAGCAAAATAGTGCATTTTAAGTGCTAATTGAATTCCATTTAACTTGTGGCAACCTTCATGAATATAGTTATTTTATAAACCAGCTGCTTTGAGTCATTTGGTTGTTATTCAACAGACGACCACTAAACAGCAAACAAATTCATAAAATTTTCATAAAAAATGAATAAAATTATGAATGTTCGTACCCAAGTGTTTTTTAAACAATAAAAATTGCTTTCCAATATTTGATAAATTAAACGGAATAATTTTAATCAGAAAACTCAATAAAAAATATTCATTCTAGATTTATCCCCAGTAAGAGACCCCAGCTGATCACCATTTGGCGCCTTTGCCACATTCCTAGTATAGTGCCAAGGCTGCCAGTAATATACTGAGGAGCTTTGAAAATTGTGATATTTATAAAACTGTAAATTAATGGAAACTGTAATAACTCATCATTAAAGATTCACGCTCTTTGGAGGAATTTTCATTCCACACACCCAATGGTAACAAGACGGCACTCAAGTGTAATGTCCACAATTTTCGAATTTCACTAGGCTATTTTCAGACCATGGGGTAGATGACGAACGGACGGATGCGAATCTTGTCGTTTTATTTAATTTTTCGATTAACTTATTGCAGCCCACGTTGGCGGATTTTTGCAAAAATCGTTTAAAATATAAAAATCATTGGTGTACTTTATTGCGTTGGTTGCAGTAAAGTTCATCAACGAAATGTGTTGATGCTGTGCCAAATTTTGTTCGATGCAGATGGTTCAACGAAAAGCCAATATGCGCATCTAGTGTACTTGTTCACGTACCTCCAGAGTGATAATTGGATAGAGCTCGCGGCAACAGGTTTTTTTTAGTAATGGTAGCCTTTTGTCAGTATTCAGAAAAGAGCGGCTTTTGTTGCACCAAACAGACGTGACATGAATATCAATTGTTCTCTCTGAAAATTATTGTTATTGCTTGTGGTCAAAGAGCTTATTTCCATTTTTTAGATCGTGGTTGCCAGGATTAACTAATAATTGACTAACTAATTGATACTTTGTGGTTGGTTTAAGCTGTTTTTGCTTTTATACTATTGTTACATGACACATGAATGATAATTTATTACGATAACCTCTAAGATCGGTCAGGGTTGAAATTTTCAAATAATAGTTGACCAGATCGTAAAGATTTTCAAAGACCCTTCTCCCAAACGATTTAAGCTTCAGTTCTAGAGGATATACTTACATCCATCGATGAGTTTTGACAGCATCAGACGTGAGATATTAATCAAGGGCCCTTTTAAGACGAGCGTACACCGAACAGACAAAACTTAACTGTCATCGTTAATTCTCTTTTGAAGCCCGGTAGAGTGTCGGCTGGGCATTTACACGGGCGGACATCAACGAACGGACAAACGAACGAAAAATGCATGGAGACTATACAAGGAGCTTAATCTCGGTGTTGTCAACTTTCATTTGATTAATGGTAGCGCTGCAGTCAAATGTCCCCAAAAAAACATGGCAGATTGTATTTACCCGGTTCATGGCCAAGTTCGTAAATTACTAAGATATTTTATGTTTACGCCTAATTTTAAAAACCAGCTTCTAAATTCGATTTATATCAATGCGATTATTCATATTTAATCAATTTTGGATTTTCCAATGAATTTTTATTAATTTCCAATGATTTTTTTTGCATTGCCCCATTTCGACTAACTTAAGGGGACATTTCCCTCTGTGGGCCTAAAAAATTACCAATTTTCAAGATTTTTTTTTTCGTTAACGAACAAAGCAATTCAACTGAACTTTTTTTTATTGATTTATTCATCCTTCAAGTAAGTTGCATAATTTTTTCGGATCATAAAAAATATTTTTTATCCCCCCTCCACGCCATTATCTAATAGTGACATATTTTTCGCGGTGGCAGAGATTCAGATCAAACGGTTCAAAATATTTCCCTTAAAGTTGTTCTAATTATTTGTCAAATATGTCATTTCAGTATAGACCAATAATTTTGATTTGTTTTTTTTTTGTTCAAAAGTTATAAAAAAAATAGAGGCAAAAAAAAGACCGAAAAAATGGCACATTTTTTCAAATGTCCGCCATTTTTTTTTTTGGAATTTTAAAAAACTGTTGGTCTATACCGAGCGCCATATTGTACAATTTAAGAAAATGTGAAAATTTATGATTTCAGGTCACGTGTGTAACCAGGATTACTGCCACGAGCACGACATGTACGCCAAGAACGGCGATCTTTGATGGCGTAGGGATAAAAAATATTTTTTATGATCCGAAAAAATTAAGTAACTTGAAGGATGAATAAAACAATAAAAAAAAAAGTTCAGTTGAATTGCTTTGTTCGTTAACGAGAAAAAAAAATCTTGAAAATTGGTAATTTTTTAGGCCCACAGAGGGAAATGTCCCCTTAATTTTGAACGAATCGTCGAAATAGGTCAAATTCAGCTAACTTCATGTGGGGTACATCGGACAAAGGTGACATCTGTGGCCAAAAATGAACTAGAAGTTTAGTTTCTTCTAGCCATCCATTTCCTGCCATTTTCCCCATAAGAGTTTAAGCTCCTTGTATAGTCTCCATGGAAAAATGTCAAAAATTTCAAACAAAATTTCAAAACTTGATGGCTTGCTGTTCTTGCTTTTTGAAATTCTCTTTTGCTTTCTTGTCCTAATAACAACAACAACGCAGGAACTGTCAAAATGTCCGTTCACAGTTCGCTGAAAGTGACAATGAAAAATGTCTGCCCTCCCCATCGTCCTCTCTCACCCTCTTCAATCAATCATCAATCTAATTTCTATTTTGCAGGTGTCGCCTGTACAAGTTGCAAGGGGCTGTGCCATGGGTTTGTGTTGCTATTCTCGTGTGTTCCTGTGTGCGTGTGTAGCACTCAGCGGCCCAAGATGGTTATTCCGGTGTGTGTTTTTTAATTTGTGTCGCCGTCGCTCTTAGTGTGTGCACACAGCAAATTTCGTCGGGCCATTCGCCGTGGCCGAGGAAAATAGTTTCGCCGTCGCCCTTAGCATGTTTACAGCATATCCCAGCATCCCAGAGGTCCCGGGTTCGAATCCCGGAAGCACCACGGTCCTTCGCCTTTGCTCATCACTGCAAGACTTTTGCCACTTAGTGATGAGCAAAACAGTCTTGCTATCTTGATCTTGCAGTCTTGTATTGTCCTGTCTTGACTTGGTTTTGCTTGCGTCTTGCTAAATGTGCAAAACCAGACAAGACTGTAAGACTAGTTTTGCTCATCACTATGGGTCAATAGTACTACTCGGCAATAACATGGAACTAGAAATACGAAATACCTGCGCTGGAAGGATGACGTAGTCCAGCCTGTAAACCCCAATATTATCATTCGATCCCGTCAAAGCCGTAACACTATTATACTACGTGGTATGTGGTATACTAACCTATGACATGCGTCGTTTTATGTGGTATGCATAAGACAGCACAAAGGGCTTTACCCTGAGCTCTAGTCTTCCACATAAAAAAAAAAAAAAAATAAGACAGCTCTCAGCTAACTGTTAACATCTACCGGCAAGAAAATACCATAATTGTCTTTAAATTAATTATCATTTCTCATAAAACGTAGCTGTTTTTCTTTACCTTCACAGGCCTTTTATCTTGCTGCGGTGTACATCAATAAAATGGCTTTGCTACGGGTAAATACATCACTATGCCATGTTTGTGTAGGCTATAAAGAAACCAAGCAAAAAATATCTCATTTCAATACCAAGTAGAATCATGGTATACCAAGTTTTTCAATTGGTATTGACGTAGTAATACTTGACATACATCTGGTATGCTGCTTGGTATTTGAATACCATGGTATAAACACCACATGACCATACTGTCTTCTACATTAAAAAAACAACTTAATTTCCAATCCGAGCTCCTTGATATTATTAACAATAACTTAAAAATTATTAAGTAATCATTTCAAAATTCTTAATCTATTTTCCAATTCATAAATTCTTCAAGACTCGCAAAAACACCTGCTATTTTCAGTTTCGTTAAAATTCTCTTCAAAAATTGTTTTAACAGCTGTTGAAAGAAATTCGGTTTACCCAAGCCAAGTTATCTATCAACAACAAGATACAAATTTGTTTATTTGTTTTTTCCCCAAAACTTTGCCGCATCATGTGAGTGCAAAACTCGAACAGAAATATTTTCAGCAAAAACAAAAAAAAAACCGAAAAATAACCTCCAAAAAAATATTTTGTTAAGAAATCACTTACCGCAGTTAGCAACATAACTTTTTTGGACAAAAGCGACTGACAAACAATAATTATTCAAAAGATATTTTATCAAAATAACCCAATTTCAAGTGTTCAATAATAATTTTGCTTTCATTTTTTTTAAATAACAGGAAAAATTGAAAGGTTAATCTCAATTAATGTCAGTTAAATATTGATAAAAAGGTTTCACGAGAACGATGATAACGCGGTAGACATTTTCAATTTATGATCATTCTTGACGTAATTGTTTTGTTCTTTTAAATTTTTTGTTATTATTATTATTATTATTATACATTTCACAGAAAATGTTTGCTTTTTTTTATTAATCTCTTATCTTATCTTGATTGACAGTCAGTGACCGATAAAATATTGATGTTACAGGCGTGTGCGTTTTTTAGGTCAAAATAATACTTTTTATTTTATTTATTATATTTTAAGTTCATTTTTCGGAAAATAATTAAAAATTAAGAGTGTTGATACCAGTGCATTACAATTGGATTAAATTGTAATAAACTATGCAAAAATGGTTGTATTTTTAATCTATAAAAGGTCACCAGTATGTATGTAGGTATACGAAAGTTTTTACAAGGTAGTCAGGAACCCATGAAGCCCAGAGCATACCCACTTGCTGCTTTTCCATCCAAGATTTCTGGATCTACCAAGGAAATGGCAGGTCAAGCTTTCATATATTCCAGGGGAAGAAGTCTGTGCCGGAGGATATCTCTTTCTCCGGTAGCAGCCAGAGGGCTCTTCACCAGTATAATTTGGATGTTATTTCCATGGCCACAGTATCCTCAAGCTGTAGCTGTAGCCAAACTGACGGAGGAATAGTTCTCCTTAGTTTCGACTCCATCGTGATTTAGGTGAACAGAAGCACTGAAGACGATGCCTCACCTCAGCTAACTACGTGAATGACTGACCGGGTTTCAGAGGAGCTGTTGTACCAACAACAAAGAAACATTCAATTGAGGGTGGGTGAATTTTTGAACATGATGAGGAGACAGATAACACAGGTCAACAAATATAAATTTTTTTTTTGAGTTTCTATTTTAATGATGATTTTCTAAGTCTTTATACCAAAAAATAACTAAAACCATCGTTGACTCTTGAAAAACTTTGCTTTTGTACCGTTAACAATGATCAATACATATTTAAGCTTTTGTATGAGCAGAGCAAATAACTAAGTATTGTTAAGCTCCTTATATGAGGGAGGACGATTCGAGACTCTACAACGACGAGATCTACAAGTGCTGTTAGTGTAGCTATGTCAGTTCTGGCACAGTAAAGACATCGGTTTTAGTCTCGGGTGTGGATGTGGGCTTAGCTTGGGTTTTGGTTTATTCTTGGCTTGAAGCTTGGACAACAACCTTTGTGGTGAGTTTTGGGTGGACTTAAAAGCTTTCGTTGAGCTTTAATATTCTAGAGATATCGCCACTAGCTTTGATATTCTGGACTACAAGCGATAATGTCACTGCGTCAGAACCGGCATAGCTATACAACTCAAAGCAATTCGTTAAAGCTTTCCGTCAACATTCTGTAGCTTTTCAATATTATTTAAAGAATTTCTATCCTCATTTATCGAAGCCAAAGTAAAAGCTGGTATGTATTTTAGTCGGACCACAAATAAAGAAAATAAAGGCCAGCAGTGAATGTTGGCAGCTACTCAACACTCACGAAAGTCAAGCAGTGGTTCATGTTTTTCTCGAAAACAATAGAGCTGACAATTACAAACAGCTTATTTCAATTACAAAACTTTAAACACATGTTGCAGAATGTCCCTTAAAGAAAACATTGGTGGTTGTTCGCAAGAACAAGGTGAACATTTTCATCACGACTTTCATTCTGTCATCTACAAAAGCAAACTTTTTCAGGTAAAGCTATTTTTTCTTTAATTAGTAATGTGTGAGAAATACAAATCAGATACGCAGAACTCAGACTCAAAATTTGTGTTGACCGGTGTAATCCTAGATACATGGACTGGGCAGTGTACTGAACCGCCCAATGCATCCAATTAAATCTGTGACGGATGTAGCGCTATCATTTCGGAGGCGACTATTGCTGCTTATAGGAATAACTGTCCTGGTGATGAGGAAACCCCATGGTGGAACATTGACCTCCCAAGAGATCTCCCACGAGGAAGCTCTTTAAGAGCCTATATAGACTACAACTAACTAATCACTTCTAACAGGGGGATCAGAAGAGCCAAGACGGATATCGGGCATTTTTTTTACCATAGTATCGAAAATGTTGGAATCTCAACAAAATTCAACAAGGCGACAGCGAAGATAGATTGTCTTCTGTTGGAAGACTGCAAAGCGATGTCCACAGGGAGCAGTTGTGACATCGCTGAGTTGGTTTTCTTACTGTCGATGAGCTCCTGAGATACCCGATGTCCAAAACCTTGTCGTATAAGGTTACGCTTGTCGTGATGATGGTAACCGGTAAAACAGTACGTACCGGACACGAACACTGGCGGGATAAGCAGAATTTTTTCTTGTAGCAAGGCTTTAGGCTTTTTATAACAACCCAAATATTTAGGGGTGCCATTCGATTACTTATACTCCATTGAAACCAACCCATGCCGATTCTGATGAGTAGGACGTCCATCATTTTCATAGCGTCCATGATAACATAAGTTTAAGGTATAACCAAACTAAGCAAGATTCAAAGAGTGGACTGCCTTTTCATCACCTGCGCGACCGCTGATGTTGATAACTAATATGTAGTCACTTAACAAGTAGTCTTCAGCAGAGACATTCTACAATTATTAGAACATGTTATAAAAACGAATCCAGAAGCGAAAATTTTATCGAATTGAATGCCCATGCAGATCTTAAACATTACGCTCTCTTCGGTGAAGCTATCCTCCAGGACCCATGGGTTTTTTCTAAGGTACTACAAGGTGGTCTAGTATGGTACATGGACGTTCCAGAACAGAGATAGGTGTATGTACCAGAACCTTTAACAAAGCGTTCAGCAAGCGTATCTTCATTTTGTCCGACAGCCAAGCGGTAACCAGAACAATAAAGTCCCGTAAGACTAAAACAAATCAGTTTAGGATTTCAAATGCGCTCTTGATGAGTTAGTTATTCGTAACTGGGTTGTGGCAGCTGCGTATAACTTAATCGATGAGTTTATGCAAGCCGCTGCCTGTCAAAACGATGCAAAATTCCTAGATCACCGATCGGTGAAATACGCTTCCGGCATCCTGATGACTTAACTTTTACTGCCATTTTTGTGCAATCGACGCGAACAAAAGCGTGCGATTCGCCAGTTCCGAAACAAAACAATCTTATAAAAACGTAAACGCTGGAATCGGTTTAATACGGAAAGTTGTATGTTACACAACTAAGTTTAAGAAAACAAAAATAAATTAATTTTTGAAGTGAAGCTTCCTTGCTCTCGTTCCGAGGATGTTGAAGTGAAAGTTCCCTTCTCCCGTTCTGGGGATTCGAGCAGGTACGATTGAATTCAGAATTGGCCACAAAAAGAAGGACAGTTGTATGAAACCGAAGTTGCCTTCTTACTCGTTTATAAACAAAAATCTTTAACCAAATTAAACACTAATTTCATAATTGAATGAATGCACAAGAATATCTACTAACAATTTAGTTTCAACTTTATTTCGTTTAACATTTTGGATTTTAACAACTTAAGCTGATGAATTTCGCGAAGATCACCGCCAAAAGAGCAAATTTCCACACTGCTTCAACAAAGTAGCTGACAGCGACAGTCATGACAGCAATTAAGTGATGCCATATAAATAAATTCTACCAAACCAGCAGGAAAATATTTACAATTTATTTAAATTTGTTCATAGATGGCGCAGGGATCGGTAAAGTAAAAAGGATTCGGTTATTTAAAAAATTAAGATTGTGTATTAAAGTTATTATTTCCTTAATATTATATTGACGTCAAGTTTTCATATGTCTGTATGTTCTTTATTATTGTACGCGAAGTCTCACTTCTGTCTTGTGTTCTTTAAGACACAATTATATATATTTTTTTAAATATAGTCAATAATAAAGTTAAAAGTTTAAAAAAGAAAACGTATTTTATTTCATCGTTTAGCAAAAACCACAATAGGGATATTTTTGTTTGGTTCGTAAGTGAATAGGACTCGAAGGCAATAAAAACGAACCAAAAAATGCTCTGGTACCATCTTTATCGATCTGGAACCGGATATTAGGCATCCTCCAGTTTGTTGAAGAGTCTTCTAGAAGATCGGACTCAGATGAAATATGCCGAACGTCGGAGGTCCACACTTGACATGGTAAACCCCGAGCGGTTTCTTCCTGTTCCGTCTTACACTGCGTCTACACATTCCATATTTGTTGCCATCACTATACTTTATGTCAATTTTATACAGTTTGGAAATGCTGAAAAATTTTCAAAAAACAGAAAAGAAAAATAAAAAGAAAGAAAGAAAAATGTGGGTTAATCCATTTTTAATAAAAAGAAATACATTTGAAGTAAGACGCAGTGTCAGAATGCACTCAGATAACTATTGGAGAGCAGTAGGAAGGATATCAGGAAACGAGTTGTCTTGAGTACCGGACGCTACTTGAGGAGGATTAGTGTGCCTTACAATTTCTCTGCCATTGTCCCGCGATACTGACGCGCAAAATCTCCTTGTTTAACCGAACCTGTTTCGAAAAGACAAAAGTCTGAGCAATAAATCTGTAGGCAAACTGTATAACCTGTTCAAGCGTTCTGGTCTTTAAATTTGAGGTATACTTTTAAAGAGTATAAGAGTTCCAAGTGGACACGATATCTCATTAAATCAAACAATACAAAAATTCCTCTTTTATTTTCAGCCACAATAAAACAAAAACTTTAATTTTAACAAAAATTTAAATAAAATTTCTTAAAATTACTGCAACCAAAACTCATTAGTTACCCCGAACAATTTCTAAATGTTAGTCTTAAAATAAACTAAAAAAAAAATATTTATCGCTTGGGTGACCACACATTTCTACACTCTACAAAAATTCTCACATAATCAAATTATCTACAGAAACTTGTATCATCGTCGTCCATCAGAATATTTTATTCAAGCAGCGATAAATTTGGCACGCGAAGATTACTAGACGCTCACCGGTGGCCACATTAGCATCCATTCATACGAAAAATGCTTTTACTATGCCCCACAAAAATTTCTGTGTTTCGTGTTACTAGCCTCAAAGCTCTCGGAGATAAAGATAGTCATTAGGTAGATAAGCTTAGATAGTGTCGCTTCAGTCTAGTTTTCAAATCGATTAATAATAGTTTTCTATAATAATAATAAAAAAAATGGACGGCATTTTTATGGCCACTTTTCTTGAAGGAGTGATTTATTGGAAAATTTTGATTTATAAAACAATTTGGAGATTTTCGTTAGTTTCTTTTTATTTTTGAGATAAGATTTTGAAAATTACATAATTCTATTGTATGCTGGTCAAATGGAGGAGTTTATGAAGTAACTTTGAAAACGTTATCAACATTCATGTTCGTTTCGATTCGATAAGAAATTTTCCAATTGAAATTCTTATCAGTTTGTAATCAAGCGAAATATTTGTGAAAGTCGACAGCATTTGGTCTATTTTGATCTGACAGGAAAACTAAATATCATTTCACTACTTGAGTAAATCATTTCAAGTTCTCCACTATCAACCCATAAAAAATCATTCATAGAATCTACAAACTTCATTATTATTCTTTTACACCTACTAAAAAAATTTATATTACTTTTTTATTACCACGCCGCTAAATGACCTTTATTAGCACCCGATTCAAATGTTTGTCGTTCATATGTCAATTCACAAAAAGACTCAATCTATGCGCCTGATTATCACCAGTTAGTGACGCGTCAACAATTTGAACAGTGATGATAAAGTGTTGTTGACATTTGACGAACTTCAAAAACACCTGAGAATTATGAAGGTACACAAAGAAACCGGCAGACGCCTAGATCCCATCGTGATATGCCTTTCATCATGAAAAGAAATTCTCACATTCCATAATCCAACTCAAGTTCAAAAACCAGACCGAGGGAGCATCTTCAAAAACTGTCAGATCATTCGATCGATCCCAGAACGATCTTTGATCATCATCACATCACGTGGCCGATGCCTGAACTGCCGTTGCGGATATATCTTAAAATGTTTACATTCACTTTTTTTATCCTTTTATCAAAAAAAATTTCTCGGATTTTCTGCCCCAGAAATAAATTCTTTGTTGGATTCGGGATTGGGGATTGTTGTGGAGGTCATATCTTCTGTCCGCTTGCATGCAACTTTTGTGACTTTCGTGATTCTTCCTCCAAGTTTCTTTTCTTTTCTACCGGGAGTCTCCGAAAAAACCTGTTAAATACTTCAAGTCGTGTCGGACTGAGACTTTTTGGAAATTAATGCGGCAATAAAAATAATTTTTTGAAACTTCCAATTTTATTGTTAAAATTAAATAAAAAATTAACTTTGGTTTTGCATAAGCATGAATTTTTAAACAAGATGAATTGTTGGTAATAAAATACGCCTTTTTTGTGTAGGGTAATAAAAAGAAATTCGCATTTTGGTTGCTGGAAATTTACGGGAAAATAAAAATTAATAAGAAGAAATTAACCTGAACAACCTGTTTTGGATTTTTTTGGGTGTTAATCGAGTTTTGGGTTGAAGAATAAAGCAGAAAATCGATCAAACGTCTGCGTGTTTCTTTTTCGTTAGAACTTTTTTCGAGGGGTTCGTGAAAGGTTTTGAGGAGAAGATGTTGGAAATAATTGAGTTCAAGGAGAACTTCAAGAAAGCATATAAAGATAAAACCAAGGGTACCCAAGGGTCTTAACCAGTTTTGAACATTGTGTATTCTCGTGCGCCAGTCTCAAGTTATGACAATTGCAGGCTTATGATGACATATAGAGAGAACATGCAAACTAACAAAACATAGTTTTTCCACACATTTGTACTAAATTAAACATATTCAAAATAAAATATACTTTCACAGCAAGCTAACAAAACTTGTCTTGGTTTTTACACGGGCGTTCGGGTTGGCCCTTTAAATTTCCAGCCAAATCAGCCCAAAGATTTTGTATCCGCTTCGGGTTGGTGGGGTAATTTTTATTTTGTCGAATTTCTGAATTATTCCGACAAAACTCGAGGAAATACTCAACCTGCTCTGGAGAGGTTCTCTGGTACGACTTTTTTCCTTTTGTAAAGACTTAAAAATAGTATAAACAGTCGAATTTCATACTATTTACAGAAAAATTTACCTGTTTCCATTTTGGAGCGCATTTAATGATTGACATTTCACATAAGAATTTCACAACATTTGACATTTAACATTTCCACCACAATTGTGGTGGAATTCTAGTGATGAATGTTGTGATTTTTCACTGAGAATCGGAAACAGCTGACTTGTTACAAGATTCGATTTTGTTTGCAATGGCTCTCTTACAATGATCATCGAATCCTTAGAATATAGAACTACAGGAAAGGCCCTCGCGTGTAAAATCCCTGTACGTGAGCGTAGTGAAATCCGGTATCAGTCAACTGTCAAACTGGGCTATTTGCTTGTTAGTTGACTGTCAAATTATAAATTGTTTTTCCGCGTTCGGTAGTGCATTTTATTTGAAACGAGTGTTTTTTATCAAATTTACTTACAGTTTTTTTCAAAACTAAATTAAAAGAAGAAAGAAAGTTCAAAGAATTTGTTTTCAGTGCAATTAAAGTTGTTACGAGTGAATTTTAAGTGAAATAAGAACAATGAAGTGTGCAGTTTGTGGATGTACGAATAATTCGCTAATTCCGCGAGGAAAATCCTTTTTCAGGTAAGTGGGTAAACTCAAATACTTCCTAAACATATATATTACATATTGCCATTAATAATTATGGAAATCATGAGCTAAATATGTACTCTAAATAATGTAAATTTTGTGTGCTTGGATTTCTTTGTTTACATTAACTAATGCCACGCAAAGTTCAAGGGGATTAGCTGATTAGAATGCGTAGTGACGGCGTGTAAAAAGTTCATTTGTAGGGGCAAGATTTTATTTTAGTTAACTGATTATTTCAACTCGCTCTTGCCCCTCCTCTATTCCATTCGCTTTATCTGCTTGTAATGGACAAACAACTACTAAAACGTGAGCACTCACACTAAATGAATTTCACTTCGCTAAAATTCGTCGAGGGCCCTTCCTGTAGTTCTATATTCTAAGATGGAATCATTGTCTTCTTCTTTCGTTGTTTTGTGTACCTAATATGTTGTTTGTCTCTTTTTACACTGTTTTTCTTTTGACGAGTCCCACATAACTTTCAAATCATCCATTTCCAAAGATTCTGTTATTTCCTCCAACTTTGGCCACTGGACACTGTGCCCTGCATTACCGCCTAAGGAAGTTCAGAAGAGCAGAGGCCCTCACTTGCAGGCTGTACCTCGAAAAGGACGAGTATGTTCCTTTGCTCCTTTTCACTGTTCCGCGTAGGCGGAGAATTAGGTCTCGTTTTTCGGAGCGACCTTGCTTCGCCAAGCAATTCTTTACTGTCAAATCTTGAGGCATACTGCTGAACATGTTGAATCGGTCTGGCTTGCAAATCAGAGGTATTGGAGCTGCGACCAGTACAATAGGTTCACGTTACAGCTGCGACACTCCTTGGACCTGATATCTCGCTGAAAAAAAAGCTTATTACCAGAAATTGCACAGTGTCGTGAGAGACATGACAGACTGACAGTACAAAGGCTAATTCCTTAGCTTAGACGTAATTATAAAATTAAACATCGTCTGAACTCATATAAAACCCCATAAAAATACTAGACTAATCTAATTTTACCCGGATGTAAATAGTCTGATTGCATTTTATATGGATTTTTTGCATTCACCAAAATTAATACCAAAATTCAAGATAACTATTTTACGACCGTCTGTATGATGACTGGCAGCTATCACGTTCCCACCTGCTGACGAATGTCGCTCAAAGCTCACTACAACTCTGCTTATCACTCCATTAGAGTCGTCTCATGAAGTCACGAATTCCTAAATCCCCATTAAATTTTGACTTGGACACGTCCATATCAGCAATTGACTAACGTCATTACATTAATTGAAATTGTAATCATCGGCTTTTTTGGGATAATCTGTTCCCGATGTTTATAACTGGCGAGAAATATATATTTTAATGGAAACTTTCTCTTTTCGGGGTGTAAAAAGTAAATAAAAATTCTTGAGATTATCAAAAGAACCGCGCGGCGACTTTTGATTGTGATATTTAATGTGCAAATTGCAATTTATTTTGTTGTAATTGATAAGAAAACTCAGTAACAAATTGTGATTACTTTTGTTTATCGGGATTATGTTATCAGCAGTCACAGAAAAATTTTCTGAGAAAATGCCAAAGCGAAAAGGGCGTGAATATGCAAAGATCATAGTGCAGTTATGAAATATAATCGCCAAGATTAAGATAACAATGCTCTAGTTCAAACACAAATAGGAATGGTCAAGCGAGTGAGTAATTGCCCCGCCAACAAAACAGACTTATCGGTAACGCAATATGATGGACACGACAGCCCGGGTTAAGTCATCCAGTATCTAAATAGTGATACTATATGGCAAACTCCATATGGCCTGGAGCTGTTTAATTAAAACCCATCGCATCGCCTCCGCGTAAAGTACAAAGTCTGAACTGTTTACTTAGTTCAGTTCCTCGCACTTTGTGTGCATATTACTTGTGTGCTATCTTTGGTTCATGACTTGCATACGTACATTAAAGACAGCGAATGCAGAAAATTTTTCCACTGCATTCTGTGCGAGGATAAGAAGCCGCCTTTTGTTGGATTGGTTTCATTGATAAATCCATTGGATTTTATTTTGTTTCAGCTTTTGATAACGACGAAAATGGTTTTTCCCTCAAGAATATATTCTCGTATCTCGGTCGTACACGTGCCAAGCGGACTATATTTACTAGAGCAAAACTGCAGCAGTCATAACGTTTAATGGTTAATAAAATAGTAGTAACCTACATGCAAGTTGCTACGAATAAACGAGCAGATACAGAGCACGTGACTATCTTTATGCTGTTTACTTTAAAATCGGTTATGGTATGAATGTTATGAAATCCGAAGTCTTGTTGATGAAGTTATAAGTATGTCGTCTCTTAAGGCCTTGCATCGTACATTGTTGCCCCACTTGTATAGTATTTACAAATCCGAGTGCCATGTGGTCGGTGACTTCTGTTTGGCCAAATAAAATTATGTAGTTGGCAGCCTTGGAGAATTGCGCACATACAGGGTGTTCGATTTCGATATTTTAAGTCGTTTGTGTTTAAATTTAGTTTATTTTCATATTTTTAGATATTATGTAATTTCTCGTAATTTTCCACCTAGTAGTTTTATATTCAAGATACTTTCTGCATGTGTGTAACAATGACCTTGAAACACCTTTAGATCTATTCAAGTTTATCAACGCATTCAGAAGACTTTTCTGATAGAAAATAAATTTTTTATTAACCTATCAAATGAGGCAACAAATTTCAATTAAGTTTTAATCGATTGCTAAAGCTCTTCTTTGTTTTCTTGTCAGTAGGTACATTTAAAATTTTATGACTGCTGATGGATGCAAAGGTATATGAAGGTCGTATAAATAATCTAATAATCTAGAAAGACTGACATAGTAGCAATTATTATATTCACTCACTTTTTACTCAGCTACTCCACTCTGCAACCAGTCCTGACTGCTGATAGCTGCTCGTTCCATCGGTCCCAATTTCGAGTTGATGTTTGGGTGTATTGATCTACACCATGTTTCCAATAAAAGTTTAAACGCTGTCGCATCTGTAGGTTACGATTATAAAATGAGTTTATAAGAGGTGCCTCTTTTTCCCTTTGAGCCAGTACAATGTCATACTTCAAATGAGGCGAGGTGCTATTGTAATGCCAAAATTACAAAAACAAGCAAATTATAAAAAGAAAGAAAGTAAATAGCAATGTGGGGTGCTACACGGAGACTCACGGAGGGGTGCTACACGGAGAGACGAAAGAACCGGTTTTATAGGAAAGAAACGAAGGAGAGGAGAGAAAGAAGGACGTACATGACGAAACTTTAACGAAAGAATTTTCACCCAAAAAATCCCTGGGTGAAAACTAACTCATACGCACATTTCTTTCTCTTTTCCCTTCTCATATGTAATGACCCCGGTATACACACACAATCAAAGCTTTGATGTAGGATAAAGAATTATTCTAAGCCGAAGAAAGCCTCGCGTAGCATTAAATAACGAGACTCAAATCTGATTTCGGCCGACTTCTCGAGTCTCCGTGTAGCACCACCCAATTAAGAGCTTTTTTAAGAGTTTAATTTTAATATGCATTAAACTGCCTTAGAGTAAATAAGAAATCTATGCCTCCACAATGTATATTTATATTTTGCAATCCCACTTCGCCTAATTTCAAGTTGGAAATTTTGTTACCGCAAACGAAGTAAAAAATGTCTCTCCAGTACGTATTTACAATCTCGCCTCATCTCATTTCGTGTTAGAAATTTCACTTCATCAAAAAAAGTAAGAAATGTCTCTTCAGTACAAAATTTCACTCCCTCGAAAAATGAAAGAAATTTCCCTTCAGTTCGTATTTTATTTACAACTTACCACGGCTCAGTTTAAATTGGATATTTTACTACCGCAAAAGAAGTAATAAATGTCTCCCCACTACGTAATTTACAATTACACCTCGCTTCATTTATCTCGTTACACGCTCATATAACAGTAGGACAATATATTTGAAGCGGGACATTTAAAAAAATTGAGGCCTCAGGATGGGTGCCAAGTTACAAATCCGAATTTGCTACTTTCACCACGGACACTTCGAAATTACAAAGTGTGCCAAAATACAATTCACGCATTTCATTCCACAACATGGATGACAACAAAATTTTGTAATTTATAAAATTTTTAATAATTTTTTTAAAGAAGCCAAGAGCTATGTTTGTCTTTAAAATAATGGAAATGGAATAGCTTCACGAACATCATCCATTGGGCGGCCTATTCAGACCATGCCATAAGTGTGGTGAGTAAAACCGGTTTTATTCAAATCCTAGCAACTCACACGGGGCGTAAATTATGGATTGTAAATTTGAGTGCTATACAGGAACATTTAAATGTATTGCAGATGAAATTTACTTGGTAGAGAAAAACAAAGCTAAAGAAAGCCAAGAGATAGAAGTAACTTTTTATACTTATGTGTGTTAATTTTCACGCGTTTGCTTTTGCGTGAAAAATGTTTCGTTAAGTTCTTCCGCTCCCTTCCCTCTCTCATCTATAAAACCGGTTTTACTTGCCATGAGTATGCACTGTGTGAATAGGCTTATTTAGGGCGGACTGCAAGAGGGCAAGAAGCATTGAAAGAGTTTTAAAAAATGGTTCAAAATGCGGAATTTATTCTGTTCATGTTTTTATTTGGTTGACGTCTGCAACGTGTTAGCATGATCAGCCTTTAATGTGTCATATTATACGGTTAGGACTACCATGCACTGAAAATTGAAGGAATTCGCGATATTGTTCTCCAATAATTAAAATTAAAAACAAGGAGATTCAACCACCAAAAAGCAAATCCAACAAACTGTCAAATGAATGTTTGGCTAATATTTCCCTACAATTCAGAAATTTCCTTACAATTCCAAAGACACAAACCTCACATTGCGCTACGAGGTAGCATTCGGCGATTCCACAGTACGCGGGGAGTTTCCACTGATATATACTATAATTGCGTCGTTGCTTTCAGGCATAAAGCCTAATATGGAGTTCGAACGGAATTTCGTTCAGCATTTTTGCTATGTTATTCCACCGTGGAGAAAAAGTTAACAGCTACATATAATACCACGTACTTGACGGCATCAGCTGTTTTTCTTTCGTCCTGTTCAAATTTTACATAACAGCACCACAACACGGAATAATTGTATAACTATAAAATAAATCTGTCGAAAATATCGCGTTTTTTTGCAAAAACTATTAACAGGCTACAAAGGTATGTAAAAAATTGGAAATTTTCCGTAGAATTCAATGAACTATTTCTAAAACAAATGACGCGCTTGCGTCCTTTTCAAAATGGCGGCCAAAGTTGGCGAAAAACAGTTTTTTATGTTTAAAAAGGAAACTTGGCTTTGTACAAAAAAGAGTTAAATGGCAAAATTGTGTAATTCTTTAATACGGATCGAGCTGCCCTGGTCCGGTCTCCAAAAATTACAAACTCAATTAGTAATTGTAAAAAAACTGCTAAAAATCGAAATTTTTTGAAATACCTGTAGCTCCGTGAAAAGACCATATTTTTTAACGAGCCACGGTGAAAGCGTAGTCCAAGATAAGTCGAATAAGAGAGTTTTTACAGATTTGCAAAATATTGCAAGCGTTTTTGCAAAAATCGATTTTTCGAAAAAAAAATCGTTTTTTTCAATATCCAATAGCTACATGCATAAGGCCATAATGTTTTTATAGCCGCCCAGTACCAACATTTTCTTTAACAGTTGCGCTTTCATGTTCAATTAATGCGCATGTCACAAAACGATACCTATATCGATTGTTTTTTATACCCCAAAAAACCATGAATATCTTTGTGATTTTTAATTACATTGGAATGCCATTATTGCCAATCGATAGCTGACATTTTTCTACAAATTTACAAAGAAAAATTTGGCTCTCCGACCTTCTGGAGCCGAGATAATTTTTTTTTGAAAAAATATTATGTGGCGCCATCTTTTAAGATAAGTCGCTGAAATTTGCAGGCGTTAGTGTTGAATACTTATATTTTCAATAAAAAATTTCCGCAACTTGCTCGGCCGTTGCTGAGCATTGTAAAATCAATTAAACTTGGAGCTCGATGCAGCGGCGCGCATTATCTAGCGCTATAGTTCAGTCAAAATAGACCAAAAAAGCCCAAACTGGTTCATAATTCTGAAGTCGCTGAAAATTGAGCCCTGACAAATATCATTATAAATAAAATGTCGATGTCGGTGCCAAATATTTTTATTCAAGGTCAAAAGGTCAAAATATCAGTTTTTTACAAATATCTCGGTAAGTCTTATTCCAAAATTTTTTTTACAAAGTTTGTAGATTATGCGATTATCTACAAAAAAAATAATATACATTTTCGTGTACGAATTGCCATTCATGAGATATCGCCCTTTTAAACATTTTAAATACTCATATGCTCCCATTCGCGACTTGTATAGGTCATCAGACGCTCAAAAAATCCATTCAACGTGGCTAATAATTTTCAGATATTCAGATATTCCATTTATTTGATTTTGATTTGATTTTGGCAGTTTTAGATGGTAGGAATATTCTGCGTACACTGATACCTTATTCATGAAAATAGGGCATAGGGTTACAAAAATACAGCGTGATATGTAAACCTCTACCAAAAAAACTTCAAAACGGCCTAGCTGCTAAAACGGTAAGATTGGGGGCCTCGGTAGTCTAGGGAGTAAGGCGCTTGGCTACTATCCCAGAGGTCCCGGGTTCGAATCCCGGCAGAGCCCCACGGTCCTTCGCCTTTCCCACCTTCTTTCTTCTTCCCTCTTTACATTCCTCCTGTCATAGCCTTCCGCTAGCACTGCCCCGCTCCACCAAGCGCATGTCGTCGGTTGGTTGATGGGATTCAACTCGTTTCAGGAGGCATAACACTCCAGCGAGTTGTTTCTCATTGCCCCGATGCCAGAGTCACGATAGAAATGGTTGGGGTTAGGTGGTTGTGGCAGTTCCTTCTTACTTCTCTCTTCCCCTTCACTATCTATCGACTAGAGCTTGCTGTTCGACATTGCACTCTATACGAAGAAAATAGATTGTCGACAGTACAAAGGTCTTTTCCCCTGAGCTCTAGTCTTCCACATAAAAAAAAAAAAATTTAAACTCCCCCCACCTACGATTTTTTGTTCGTCTATCCAAAACCTATCTACAGCCGGCCGCTTTGTAAGGTTAAAGGTATACAGTCTGTATTGTAGAAGGCATTGCGGTAACACAGAGTACCTTCATCAGCAAAGCTGAAGCTGAAGGGGGATTGATAGTAAATCATTTATGAAGAGCAGGTGATAAAATTGAGCCTTGAGGAACCCCAAGGATAATGTGAAACTCTCAATTCAGTTCCTTTAGAACTAAGTTGATACAAATAGCTTTGAGTTTAGTTAACAGAGCAGGGTGCTATAATCTGTCAAAAGCCTTCGAGATATCTAGTCTAGAGCAACCAGACCGGAGTCATCAAAGCATTTGATACGTTGGTTGAGACGCTCCGTCAGGCACACGACAACATCTTTTTGTATGAATCCGCACTGCCTGTCGTGTTAGGTTAGGTATCTGGTTAGGTTCAAGATATTCCATATAGTCCGGGGAAATTAACAAAAAAAAAACGCACGAAAGGAGATAAAATTCCAAAATGGCTGAAAATTGGTCCACAGCTTTCTTGGGACTTTTTAAGAAAACAATTTCGGAATCACAAAAAAAAACATGGCCGCCGGAGATATTACTTTTTGGCAAAAAAATCAGTCAAAAACTGTTTTTTTCGAAAACTTTTTTTGATCAGTCAATACAAAACATTATTACCTACAAAATAATCTTTTTGAATTTTTTTCGAAAACCTTGACCTTTCCGAATTATTCAAAGTATTTTTGGCCGAAATGTGATTTTTGGAAACTTTGACCTTGAATAACTTCGAAAGAGTTAGGTTTTCGCAAAAATGACAAGAGGGCTTTTTTGTAGGCAATAACGTTCTTTGTTCAACGAGACCCTGCTCGAACAGCCAAGTCTAACCGACAAGCCACTAAGCAGACTGTTGTGAGGTTTAGCGGTGTGATCTACAAATATGAGGTATAGGGGTCTAGGGTAATAACCGAAACAAGTGGCCGCGGTAGTTGTAAACCAAATACCTCACCAAAAGAAGAAGAAGATGAAGAGGAATGAATAAATGCATTCCCGCCCGTATGACCTTTGTGACACAGAGAATAACAGAGTTCGCACTACGAAAACACAAATCACAGTCATTGGTTTGGTAAAAGCGAATAAGCCAAACCAGCGAATAAGCTTTCCCATAGTGTCAGAAAGTTCTTTTGGGGAACCTATTGGTTTGGAGCAGCAGATGAATATGGGAAATTATCGCTGACTAGGCACTGGTCCGAGTTGTGAAGGAGTTAGTTAACTTCGACCGTGTTGTAGTTCAAGAGGATGGGCTGTTTGGTCCACAACGTCAAGGACTCGTTGAAAAATTTACAATTTGGTTTAGATGATTGCAAAATTTTATATCTAAATATTTTGTATACAGTCGTTCTTACAATGTTTCGTTTTAATAATAATATTTTTTGTTGTAGTCTTGTTTATTTCTGTTTCGGTGGTAAAGTATTAAATTTCAAATGTTATTTTTGTAAAACACTTAAAAATGTTCAAAATTTAGTATTTAATAATATTTTGCTTGTAAATTGTGTAATTATTCTAGAAATAACTCTTTTTATATATTATTAACGTCGCATGCAGTTTGCTCCCATAAAATTCAGGCTTTAATCGCTTTTGTTCATTATATTGGGGCTATTCAACTGCCAAAGTCACCACAACCACTGTCGGAAACAAAATTTGTATCTCTTTTCTGTTGGCAATTCAATGCACTCGTAAAAAGATATTTTTTTATCTCTCACAAAAAAATGAAGAATACAAATGCATTTGTTGCATTTAAAAAGCGCACACAAAGTGGGTCCACGGACTTTAATCCGCCTTGTATCGCGTTGTCGTTGTTTTTTTTTGTTTTATTCTTTCTTTATTGTTTGTTTTGTTATCTTTATTTTCAAATAAAATTCTCGGACACTCAAGGCGACGAGTAAACAATGTTTAGGAAATTTCATCATGTGGCCCCAATGATGATGTTCATCGGGGGTTGTTTGTTTGCTTTCTAGAAAATGGGACTTTCCAATGTGGTCCCACGATATATCGCATGTTCGCACTTGAAAATTGATTTTCATGATCCAAATCTTATCACTATTAGAGATTGTCAGTATGTAGGTGCGTCCAGTGGCTTTGATTTTCAATATTAAGTGCCTGATAACTAGAATGTTTTGTTGTAATTGGCGGGATTATGTTGCAATATTCGTGTGTGCGTAAATAAATTTTTTTTTCCATATCCACGTGGCTCTCAGGTGTTTTTGCTGATAATGAAAGTAGAGATTGTGATGTGTGGTCGTCTTCAAATAATAATGGTAGTTAAAGATTTAATTGGAAAATTCCTCTCTATCTAATCCGTCCCTAACACACTCCTTCGATATAGTCCAATAGCTCTACTAGTTCCGGGGCAATACGCACGTATAAATCAAAAGTACGCAAGCAATCCCTTGTCACGTAAAATACAAAAGAAATTGTCTTTCTTAAAATAAAGAGGGAATCGCTTGGTCACGCCGACTAGAAACGCTATAAAACTCTGAGAGTTAGTTGACCTTGTGTTATTGGGGCCTCCGTTGGACTCCTGGTTTATATATCCTGGCATCCAGCCAGGTGTCAACTCCTCCTGATTTCCTTCTGCAAGTGACTCACAATGATGAATTCTGAAGGAAATCTTTATTTTTAGCTCTGATCTGTATCTCTCCTACCGCGAGTATTATTCTTTGTCCACCACCGACTTTCATTTCAATCGTACATTTGTAAGTCACGCATGCAGTAAGCAAATACCTGTCAGCCAAAAGCTTCTCAACTAAATCACTATATTTATAATCTCTCTTCCCCTACCCAATAAAAATAGCTTGGCACGTGTATTATGCGTACACAAATCTTGAAAATTAGTTTTGCGAATTTATCTGCCTATGGCTTAATGTCGTGGTTGTTGTCCCACAATTTTTACGTCCAATCATTACTAGGAAATTTTCTTTTGATCACCAGAAGTGTTCTTTACTCATGTTTTTGAGTCATTTCGAACTGAGGTGTTTTATTTTTTTTTCTGTTTTTTTTTGTTGACAATTTTTAAATTTTATTTAAACGAGGCAAATATACACCTGCTAATGAGACACACGGCTGATGATCGTGGGTCCAAAAATCGCGTTCGATATAACATAAAAATTGAAAGAAAATCTTAAAAATAGACAATGAAACTTGATGTGTGTGTTTTCTTTTTCAATTTTTAAATTTTTATTTTTGAATTCATGATGAGATTATTGCTTGTGTGCTTCTATCACAGTTGATATAAATCTTAGCGGTGTAATCCAAGTTTTAAATTAATCGGATTTTTTTTTGAGGTAGGATGAGTTGAAAATCAAACATTTTTTGTGTTGTTAAATAAACGGGGGAGAAACAGAAATATAAAAATTTCTTTTAGAAAATATTTATTTGCAAACAAATTTGTTTTAAATTTCAAGAAAACTAAAAAAAAATGTGAACGATTTGGATATGTATAAAAATATATATTAAAACACTTGTGGATTATCTAGAAAATTTTCCATTCGCATTTATTTTTAAGTGGATATAAAGGGTCATCCAAAAAACGCGGCCACATTTTTTTGTTTTAGTAAAGTTTGAAATTTTATCAAGATATTTTTTTTTAGTCCGGGAAAATTAGCAAAAAAACGCACGAAAGGAGACAAAATTCCAAAATGGCTGAAAATTGGACCACAGCTTCCTTGGGACTTTTTAAGAATACAATTTCGGAATCTCAAAAAAAAAAACATGGCCGCCGGAGATATCAATTTTTGACAAAAAAATTACTCAAAAACTGGTGTTTTCGAAATTTTTTTTTGATCATTCCATACGAGACATTATTACCTACAAAATAACCCTCTTGAAATTTTTTCGAAAACCTTGACATTCCCGAATTATTCAAAGTATTTTTTGGCCGAAAAGTGATTTTTGGAAACTTTGACCTTGAATAACTTCGAAAGGGTTAGATTTTCAAAAAAATGACAAGGGGATTTTTTGTAGGCAATAACGTTTCGTATTGATTGAAGAAAAGTTTTTTTTTCGAAAAACCCAGTTTTTGAGTGACTTTTTTTGCCAAAAAGTGATATCTCCGACGGCCATTTTTTTTTTGGAATTACATTTCACAAATGGCAGCTTGAATGTTGTTCTTTAGATCATTAATTGCATGTGGCTTGTTTGCATACTCTCGAATAGTATTAGATCCATAAGATTGGAGACCAATTGAAATCTGCATATCGTGAAATCCATGTGAAAATCACGAATTTTGCTATGAGTATTTTTCAAAGAACGCCCATTTTCATAATCTATACCTGTCCATAGTTGAAATTGTATTGCCTTCTGCTAAAGCACAATGGCTTAAATGTCATTTGGAATGATGTTACGTGTAAACATTATACAGTGCTGACATCTACACGTGACATTTGTATGACTCTTTATATTAAATCTATGTATGTTTTTTGGGTTGAAATATGTTGTAATTCATTCGTAATAAGCTTAGGAATCACCGTCTATGGAGCAATGTTTAAGTGTAGGCTTAAATCGCAGAATTAATAAAGGATAGGATAGGTAAGGATTAGTCTGAGGGTTTCTGAATGGGGAGACGATGAACCATTCGTCTGAACATTTGGATATTGTATTGTTATTAGCTAACGAATCCCTAAATTGTAGTATATTGGAAAAGAAGAGCCGCAGGGTGTGAGAATGTGCTAAGGGGGGTTAGTCGGGTGTTTCGGCGAACAGTCGGCAAAATAATATCGATAAAATTTAGGTTTTAGATTCGATTATATCCAATAATACATTGATTGAAAGGCCAGGGTCAGTCCAGATTTTTACAACTGAATCGATACGCTTGAGGTCCCCGATTAATAACGAAACTCACCTGCACCTAGCATGCAGCAGGCACGCACAAGCCTGCACGGCGCCCGCAACTAGCATGCACGCTTGAGTAAAAATAAGACTAGCCCGCACTTAGCACGCACGCACAATGTCAATTGACACTGGCGAGTCTTATTTTTAATCAAGCGTGAGTGCTAGTTGTGGGCGACGTGCAAGCTAGGGCGTGCCAGCTGCATGCTAGGTGCGGGCGAGTTTTACTTTTACTCAGGAATAAAACTCACCCGCTCCTAGCATTCACGCTCCCGCCACAGGCAGGCTCGAAATCGCCTGTATGGCTTTAAAAAATTGTATAGGACGAAGAAAACTCAGTAGAACGGATCTCGTTCGATTGCGTCGGTCAAGCAGTATTCGACGTGGTTAGTGCTTGGGGACTGCTTTGTAAAACAACACACGCGTTTGGAATGGTCTATGCCGATGCGTATGCATTTATAAATGTTCATGCGAGCGTGCATGCCTCTACCGAACAAATATTTAGACTTTCGTGCCTTTGACGGGAGCGTACATGCCTGTGGCGGGAGCGTGCATGCCTCTACCAAACATTTTTGGATTTCGTGCCTATGACGGGAGCGTACATGTTTGTGGCGGGAGCGTGCATACTTTTTTTGTGGCATGCCTATTTGTTCGCTATGCGTGCTAGGTACGGGCGCGTGTGTGCTTGTAAGAAAATTAACCAACTAAATTATTTTTACTCGGGTTTAGTCTTAGTAGTCTTTAGTATAGGAGATATCTAGAGCATATCATGCTCACCAAAATGATATAACCCGTGTTCCTTTTCTGCTCTTTTTTACTCGTATTTACTTGGAACTACTCCTGCTCTCACAGAGAATTCATAGGTTTTATTCAAATCGACAAATTTTGCGTTCCTTTAATTTTTTACTCCCGAGTACTTAAAAGTAGAAAAGGAACACGGCTATAATTTCATTATGATGAATGCACTCATGAGAATATAAGAAGGGCCTACAAAAACAAACGGTCTTTTTCTTCTCTGACAGCCAAGCGGCAAACAGGGCAATAAGGTCCTGTAGTGTCAAGTTCAAGTCTAAATTAGTTTGGGATTGCCAGTTTGGGACTGGTGAGCTAGGCGTTCTCAATCAAGGGTGTCCCAAGTCATCGGGGCTGCAAAAACAATGAAAAAGCGGATGCCCTGGCTAGATAGCACTTTCACATTGTATTCGTCGGTCCCGGAATATGCTTTGGCGGAATCCACCATTTGCTGAAAAGGGCCTTTACCGATCGGACTTTGATGAAACATACCGACCTTCTCTCGCGCCTACATTGGCCAACTCGCAACAGTTTCTTCCTGTGTCGCCTCTTAATGCGGAGTTGTTGGGGCGCAGTAGAAAGGATGGCTAGGCACTTGTTGGCTGGATAACCGGACACTGTGCCATGAATTATCACTTATTTAGGATAGGACGGGTGGAGGGTCCCACCTATAGGCTTTGGTTTTGAGGAGGATTAGTATTTTGAGTGGTAAGAATCTTACATCGGTCTAGCAGAAGGGAATGTGCGCAATCGCCTGCCTAAGGCCCATGCTTTAGATAGGAGACACCGCGGGGTTTGCATGCATACGGTAGTGTCGGATTTTTACTGACTAAACTCACCAATCCTTTTGCTTGACGTTTGAGTCCAGACCGGTACCAGCCGTAAAGGCATTAATTCGGCCTGGCGTATACCAAAGCTTCACATCCAGCTTTTCGTCACTTTTGCTTGAAGAAATGTAGCAAAGCGGCATGTTCCATATAAAAAAAGTGCAATATGTCGCTAATAAGCATGTGAAGCTTTGGTATACGGCCGGCCTAAAGGGTCCCTCGAAGCTGCTCATCAATGCCAGAAACGTGGGGCTTACGGATCAGCAACCTACCGTCTCTAACTTATTGCAGGAAAAGTTTATTTAAACAAAGTCGCTACCCAATTCCCTGCCTATATAAGTCGCTGTAGGCGCATCGGAATGTGGACAGCATTCTACCGAGAAGCTCCTTCCTCTCGTTTCTGTGGGTCTCTAGTCCATCCTCAAAAAAGTAACTACCTTAAACTCTCAATCTCCCCATTTGTCCGGCTTACACCATGGCGTCATGGGGCTCATTCAGTTATCTAGCTGCTATCTCTACTTGCATTTTTTGCCTTGAGGTCTATCACCTCTTCTATCAGCACCTTCCGGTCTCCTATTAAGCTATTCTGTCATCTGTTCTTTCCTTCGAACCAAGCTTAGGTACACTCTCCACGGCGGCGTCATTTGACGAATGCAAGCAAGCTGCAAATGACGTAAGGCATTTTTTGCATGTTAGTCGTGTCCACGTATCGTCATACAATCGACATTCAAGCTACAAAACGTTTCAGTATTTTTTTCAAGAAGCATCGCGAGGGTTGGGAAAATGTCATATCATAGAGCGAAGTGTTAGTGGGTGATCTTGTTTTGGTAAAGCTTGAATTTGATTTTCTAAAAAGTGTAATTTAAAATTAAAAACTTGCAGTTAGTTCTTCTATATCTCCTACTCATTCATTGATTGTGATTTCACCAACTTTTTACCTAACTAATCCCAAACCTTTAAAAAAGTAATAAATTTAAAAATATGAATTACAAAACTTCGACTGTCTAGATTGAACAACACCTAAATAATTGGCAAATTTGCAAATGAAAGTAAATGTGAATAATGCAGCAAAATTGCTCATGCAGTAATCGCCACTCCTAGAGCCTCCGGATTTCATGTAGAAGTGGCCACAATCAGCGCGCACATACCTCTAGTTCCGCGTTGGTGTTATTATAAAAGCGCTACAAACTGGTTTTAACCAAGTTCAGACACTATCGAGGCGCTGCTAAGCAAAACAACACCTCGTATAAATATATGTACATATGTAGGTCAATCAGTCATGTTGGAACCCTTAAAAATATGAAAAGAAGGAAAAAGATTAAGATTTTATGGAAAATATTAAGGAAAAAAATATGAATAAAAGAATGATTTTTATCCATAAATATAACATTTTTCATTTTATTTTATATTTAATCGAATTCGATAATGTGTTGACTTTTCTTAGACTAAAAATGTTTTCTCAACAAAAAATGTTTTTAATTATTTTATTTTTATTTATTTTTTTCGTAGTTTAACTTAACTTAAAATAATTTTGATATTATTTAAAGAAAAGTTTTATTATTTTTAATTCAAAAAATTTTTTTTTGTGATTTTCTGTATGTTTTTTTTTACATATTCCTTAAAAAATACTGTCGAAAATTATTCACTATACAATTTTTTTTAATTATTTAAATCATTGCATTAATAAAACCGTATACGTAGGATGATATAATTTCATAACAAAATATATCGAATTGAAAAAAAAAATTAAGAATTTTGTTAATCAAAAATATTTTTTTTTGTACAATTTTTGTTTGTTTTGTTTCTTAAAATAACGTCAGAGACTTTCTTTTTCTGACAATTGTAAACAATTTACAATTCAGAAATACAATTTTTTTAATCCTTAAATTTTTGTTTAAATCTATACAACAATAACAACAACAAGAAAATGTCTTAATTTTGGAAAATGAAAATATATTTAAAAGTAGTAACTTGGAATAGATTTCTTTTTTTTTTTTAGCTTAAATTACGTTTATTTTATTTTTTTTTCTAATAAAAATTTGATGCTAATGTGATATTAGTGCTATGAGTAGAATTTAGTTTTTGTTTTTTTGTTTTTCATATGTTTAGGCATTTTTGCGGATCACATTAACCTGCTGATAATAGATTTATGATTTACTCTAATAAACAAGTACGGAGAAGGGCATTGCACACGCTGTAGGGATCGCAGTTGGAGCTAGGACGTCTATCTTCCAAGTAGCCCTTGCCAGCGTCAGCGACACCTCGTGGTACACGGATACTAACAGCTCTATTAGCGACACCCCATGAGAATTTGTCGATTGATGATGTTTCAAGACGTCCAACAAGACGACGGATATTGTCCTTACCCTGGTGTGGATCATAAGCTTTGATATGTTTCTCTTGTTGTTTTGATAGTTTTTCAATTGCCGCCTCAATAGCCTTCATGCCGCCATCAGCTCGCATAGCTTTTGTTGAGAAGTTGTGGTGGGCGCCTGCGCCGTTCCATTGTCCTTCCATTGGCTTAGGGTCGAAAGTGACGGTAACACCGAACTGTTCAGCAATACGATGAAGAATATATCTGGACACCCAAAGATCATCGGCTACCTTCATTCCAATTGATGGTCCTACCTGATATTCCCACTGGGCAGGCATGACCTCTGCATTAGTCCCAGCAAAGTCAATGCCAGCGTACAAGCATGCAAGCGCATGAGACTCAACAATATCCCTAGCATATACTCGATCCGCTCCAACAGCACAGTAGTATGGTCCTTGTGGTGCTGGATATCCATTTGCTGGCCATCCGAAGGGCCTGCCATCTGGTCCTAAAAGAGTGTACTCCTGCTCAATACCAAACATTGGTTCAGTATCGACTACCTTATCCATAACCTCCTGCATTGCACACCTGTGATTTGAATCGGTGGGCTTACCATCTGGCTGATATGTATCGCACATAACAATAACGTCATGCTTGCCCGGCTTAAATGGATCCTTGTAGAGGGCACGCGGTATTAGAGTCAAGTCAGAATTCTCACCAATTGCCTGATATGTTGAGCTACCATCGTACTGCCATTTTGGAAGTTGATCGGCGCTTGTTGGCACAAAGTTAACAACTCTGTCCTTCAGTCTTATATTTTCTCCTGTTCCGTCGATCCATAAGTACGTTGCCTGGACACGATTCTTGGGGATTTCCAGCTTCTTGTATCGTGCTAGCAATGTTTTGTCTAAAACAGCATTTGGTGAATTCTTGAGGAAATTCTGTTGCACCTGTGATGTGCTCAATTTCCTAGCACTACTTGCCGCAGCAAGACCGCACATTTCCTTTTGAATAAATAATCCAGCAACACGTAGAGCCATTTTTTTTAGGTGATTTACTTTTTTCTCTTGTATGTATATAAGCAAAACGAAGGTGAAAACCAGCTACGAAATATCGAACAAACAGCACACGAATCTAATTAACGCTGTATTTTATCTATTTTCGCACTTAAGGTACAAAGAAAAGTATTTTTTTTGCTCTCTGATAAAAACATTCACTTCTTGTCACTGCTAAAAGCGCGGGTGTTAACTATATATTTGCAATGGAAAACAATCGCGCAAGGAAATAATTAAAAAAAATATATTTCCTTTTTTACTTATATTAAATTAAAAAAAATATTTACTGGCGTTTTTTTAGTAATAATATTTTGTTCACAGAAATCTCGACAACGCGACTCCCATCCTCTTCGGAGTTTGGACACTTTGTGAACTGCAAAACGCTGGCCACAACCCGTCAAACCACGTTCACTTTCTCGATTATAAAGACTCGTCGAAGTCGATCGCTCGCGCCAAAGTAGAAAAAAAATACAATACAAAAAAAAATTTCGAAAATTCCCGTCCCACTTCCCACATTCGTTCCTCTCTGCTGTAATCGACGAGATAAGAAGCGGGCCGTGCCGTATATAAGTATGGATGTACACATAAAACGGGAAAACTTCTGACAAGTGTGCTGTGTACTGCTGCTAGCCAGCACAAATGCGGGGGCGGACGGAGGTGACCCTCACAAAACATCATCGCCAGACGCCAGCTGATTTTTATGGCATTTCACGGGAGCTCGATTAGCTGCGCACAGGAGCAACAAGGAAAGCGAGAAAATATTGATAAAAGTTCCGCTTGTGCTGCATGTAATTGTGTTATGCGAGCGGGCGGCCGCGCGAACTGCATTAGCACCTACCTTTCCATTTTTGTTTACCATCCGGACACACACCCGCGCAACACCTTGGTCCTCTGCCATCCGTTGCTGCTGGCTGTAGATGCTGAAAACTTTCTTTATCAATTCGAATTCCAATTCCGAATCATTTCAAGAACACAAAATGTGGAACAAGCGAGAAACTGAGCCCCATGCTCACAGCTCCAGCTTCCACACGTGCGCAAGAGCATCCACTGGCCATGCATCGGCCGCGTGCTGCTCACATGTTTCGCATATATATAAACTGTCAACCTGGTGGTCCAGGGGGCGGGAATTTGCATTTCTCTTCGATGATGCGGGAATTCCAATGTCACCTTTGCCCCGCTGTGTACACTCATCGCTACCGCGGCAAAAAAAACCCGTTCGAAATTTTCTTCCGGGCCATAAAATCTTTTTTTGCTACTCAAATTTTTATGGCCCAATAATTCGGCAGTAAAATGACGCTCGTCTTCGGGATGGTCATTCACTCTAACATACACCACCACACCCCATTCCCGCGGCTCGCTCGCAATTTATGTGTGCTTTTTTTATATCTTCCCGAATCAAACACCACCGCTGATGACTGTGGGAAAACTCGAACACATTCTCAAGAATTTCCTCAAGAAATGTAACGGAAAATGAAAAGAGCAGAAAAGTAACAGCAGCAGCTGTAACGTACTGCAATTAATATATAGAATTCGGTCGGTGTTGACGTGGGTGTGTGCGGTCGCATGGCGGTGTAGCTTTTGGTAGAGTGTGCTTTTCGGGGAACTTTAATTCCGGATCGTAAAAAAGCTATAATTCTGCGGAGATGTATTCGAGTGGTACGAAAAAGTTAATCTTTTTGTTTTCGTTTGAAATTTTTAAGAATTTTTGACAGTTGTGTGAAATCCTTTGAATTCGAGATGAATACGAGATTTATAATTGGCAATAAAACATTAAAAAAGGTTCTAGAGAACTGATGATGAATGTTGTTTTGTTGAAGATTCTTAGGAGATTTGTTTTTAAAGCAAAAAATTAATAAATAAAAAAGAATTCGGTGGAGTAACCCAAATAAAGAAGATGATGCAATTTCTATCAAAACTTGAGGTGAGTTCTCCTCATCCATTTTTAGTTACAATTATGAATTAGTGTTTCATATTAATGTCATAATTGAACATTTTTATAAATAACATATTTTGAAATTCGCAGTTTTCCTATAGTCGGGGGAAATTGGACATCGCACTTTGGAAAATTCCGGGAAAGCTGGATTTTGGTATGAACCTTAATATTGTTGTTTTAAACAAAGTATCAAAAGCCCCCTTCGATTTATACCCGGGACAGACTAGCACCATTAATGACGAATATGACGTCAGAATGACGTAGACCCATATAAAATATATGGAAGTAAAATGGAGTCTACGTCATTCTGACGTCATATTCGTCATTAATGGTGCTAGTCTGTCCCGGGTATTAAATGCGTCTTTTACGTGATGTCAAAGGTCATTAAATAACAGTGGTTTTTCATAAATATTTTAGTAATGATCACTTTTACAGAAAAATTATGCATAATCAAAATTTGTAGCTTAGGATGAGGTCTTCAACAATGAAATTAGTTTTCTCCTGGCTATGTATCAAGCTCCAGTCAAGGAAGTAATATTCAATTTTTATAAGATCTACATTTTTAAAGGAGCTCAAAACTCTGGTCTATTTTCCAAGTTCCAGTATCAAATTAATTTAATTCAATTTTACTAAATATAACGTCTATTTTTAAAAATTTTGCCATTCGCAATAAAATTAAGTACTTGCTCACACATCATCGTGCGATGGGATACACAGATTCGATGGCACTCATTAGAGCCGTTTATACAACGATTGAAAAAATGAGAACAGAAGATAGTTTCGAAAGGCACTTGCTAAAGGATTATGAAGAAATACTGGGAGAATGAAGCGAATCGACCTGAAATCAGCATTTTACGAAACAATCGACATTGTGTTAATCGAAATAAGAAATCGTTTAGCAAAACGATGATGCCATTTTCACAGCTTTCGATACAGCAGATGAGATGAATATGGAAAAGCTCCAGCCTTTGACCGAGTTGGGCATGGATTTGCCAAATGAAATTGAGCTAAAAATTGGCATAGAGTACATAGACGAGATTCGTGCAAAGAATGAGAAATTGAATAATTTGAAAAGGCCGAAAGATATTAAAATCAACACTATGGTACTGTCAGCACTGTATACGGTGCGCCAAGGAATGGAAAACGTGTACAACCTTTTTGCAGCATCATCATTTTCACGAATCATGCGGCCTCAACGTATTAACATGTCGACTGATAGATTAAGTAATTTCTAGTATCGATTTCATATGTGAGAAAAGCCCTTGGGTCAATGCAAAGGCGTGGCGGGGCTAAGCCCCCCCAGCCCCTGTGTTGCTACGCCCCTGGCCTGAACCTCTTAAGAAATCCCAAGCATTGAGAAGCTTGTTTGGTAATTTGGTGTATATGTGGTCATTCCAAATGTCATGCCTAAAATGTTAAGGCATGGGTCGGTCGTTAGTTCTACACCATTCACTGACAGAAATGGAGAGGTGTTACACGTTTTATTGGAAATAAGAAAGTACTTTGTTAGACATTAGTGTCCACGATCGTTAACCCTTCCGCGTGGAGTGCCGTACATGTATAAAAGCATCTCTACTACGGAGTGCCGTACACGTGTACGTCATGCATAAAATCATCTCTACTACGGAGTGCCGCACACATGTACGATCTTACATAAAAAATTTAGTTTAAAAAAACTAAAAAATTCGCTTTCATTTTAAACTGAATGATAATAATTGAAACTTTTAATTCCCACGCGGAAGGGTTAAGGCAGGATCTGGCACGTGCTTGTCTTGCATTATCGAAGCCGTTTGAGTAACGCAGATAACCGTGCTCAGCGAAGCTGTGGAAAGTTGGAAGGGATGGAGTGTAAAGACCAGACCTAAAAGGACCTTCAAGACCCTATTATTAACCGCAAGATGCCTTATTAGGGCCACTCTACTCTGAGATGGGGTTTGCATTTGACGCCATCCAGTTCTGCCTTAATTGAACGGTCGAAAAGGAAAATAATTAATGAAGGAAAATAGCTCCAAAAGGAACAAGACCTTGGGTTCATAAAGTACGCCCCGGAGCTGGTCAAGTATAGAGTGCTCGCACTAGGACAAACTAAAAGGGAAAGGGAAAGGCCCCTACCCTGTAAATAAAAAAGAGATCTCGCAGCAATTATCGTAGTATAACCGTGTTGAGTACTGCATGTAAGATATTTTAAGCTATTCTTACGCTAGTTATATCTTGAGCTAATATGAGCGTGGCTTCATTGCAAAACAACAAATCAGCAACGAGTCCTTTATATTATTTTTTGCATGTTGCATGTGCAAGTTTATACTGAGGTGTCAACTATTATGTTTTCCCGCAATAAAAAACTATCCCACACAGCCCACTTCAACAACAGGCGACCCTTCCTTTGAGCCTAAATGCACGAAGATGCATGCTTCTACAGCAATTTTGACAAGGGGTCTACACTAAAGTACAAAATTCTCAAATTTTTGCACCTACGCATGCTCTCTTTAGCTTTTGCTTTAGAAGCATACATTCCCGTGTATTACGGCCCTTTCGTGAATCCTTCACTTTAAACTGGAGTATTGAGGGATCTTCGAAAGATCTATTCGTGCCCGTCATCTTCGTATAAGCATAGGTAAAATAAATATAAGCCATTGTAGGATTCGTTAATTTTCTAAATATACATATTTTCGCCATTATTATATAAAATCTGGTAAATAAACATCTTCTTACGCAACCGATATTTCCCATAAATAAGTCCACCACTCAAATAGTATCTCAAAGAAATTATCTCAATTGCTCGAAAAAAACCACATCTGCACTCCGACATTGCAGATGACATACATAGTACATATCTGATAACATTCAATCAAATCAGACAGTCTTCACTCAACATATTTTTGATGGAGTGTGAAGTGAAATGTTGCATAACACGATTCCGATATTAAAACAATCGAAAGCAGAAATCCTTATCAGCGGCTAGTAATATGGCGTACAAGAAGCTAAGAGAGACTTGTTGCACAACTTCCAATGTGGCATACTTGAAGGTTCAGTTAGCAGAGCGCACCCATAGATCTGGATTGGACTGTTCCCATAACTTCAATTAATAATGTCAAGACCACTCGTCACCCGAAAATCTGGTGGTTTGCTATCGTTGGTAACGTGTGATCCCAGGAAATTAATGCAGCAATGCAGGCCAATGCAAGTATCACGAGACGATAACGCCATTGTGCCATTGTTGTGATGTTTCTTGAGCGGCCTTTCAGAGCTTGTTTGCTTGTTAATTGCTGTCGCCGACACGGTAAACAGTCGCCTAGAAAGTTTTCATGTTTTTTTTTTAAATTTATGTGATAAGATGATCTCTTAATTGATGGATGGTCGCCTTTTTGTAGTCTGATAAAACACTTTCAATTCAGAGGCCATTCTCCACTTAGCACGTACATAATGAAGCGTTCAAATAACAATTATATGTCGCTCGTCTGCCCTGCGGATACCCCTGGGGTCCACGTTGATGAATTATAGTTTCGGACGTGGCTTGCATATGTTAAAAAATGTTCAACTCGATAAAAAAAAATGTCTTTCTGTGTGGAAACTTGATACTCATTAACCTTGAGTTGCCACTAGAAATGTTTTTTCGAAAAAGTTGGTCGTCAAAACTGGCGCGTGATCAGCCGTGACGCAACAGGAATCGGTCTCACGCTTATGCTACCGTGACCGAAAAATGTCAAAATATTAATATTCGATTTCATCCCTATACTTTCTGTAGGGCAACGTACCTTGAGTGTGTGCATCATAAGCGATTTGCGAACTTTCTTAAAAGTTATTCCAAGGTTCAAGGTTCGATGCGAAATTGATTGATTAGAACCGACCCGAAAGAGGTGTAACTTTGGCTGAAAACCAAACCTTTTTTCAAAACGGATTAACTTAATTCCTTTTACCTGTTTGCAAACAAAAGCAAAATGACGGGTGAAAAATGATGTGAAAGTCTTTTGGCAAATATTTGTGAAAGGCATCAAGCAGTTCATATTTGGTGTTTTAGAATTAATTTTTGCGGTGGGTGTTCATGAGAATACTCAAGGGAGCAATGGGCTTATTGTGTCTTACCTGAATTCGCACTTTTGTTTTTCTTAAATGAAGGCAGAGGAGTTGAAGAAGTCGTAGTGAAGTCGCCTTCTATTAATGGAAAATCTCTGGTGTTAACAACCTCGTAGCGATGACTGATTGTGTTGTAGCCTTATTGTGTTTTGTTTTCTAATAATGGAATTGATTTATGATATAATTGTTCGTATAGCTTTGAACTTGTAAGACTGGCAGAGAGCTGCCATTAATACTTTGCTGCGGCTTCACACTAATTTCTATTCTATAAGAAATGGAATGTTATTGTAAAGGGGCCTCCGAATGTCGTTTGTGAGCCTGCGCCGGGTTTGGTTTTTAGTGGGTGTGGTCAACGGTGGAAGAACATGGACGCACATACGGTTTTAGCACGGAACATCGCACATATCTAAAATTGAATAAAAGATTACTAGGCTAGACTACCTGTGGGATAGGTTTGATCCTGGTCGATACATTACTGGATCATATGTACTGTAGTTATTAGGTAGGACTCTCTATTAGAACTCTTATATTTGCAACAAACATTTCAGTAAAAACCGAAAGGTTTTCGATTCGAGGCTACGTTATCCATACTTCAAGAACACAGAAGGAGATGTGACCGAGGATGCCAAAATCATTTTGGAGCTTTAAAAAAACTTCCATGAATTACTAAATGTCAAGCTAATTGAGGAATTGCAGGCGCAACAATACCTGATAATGATACTACGTTGCGGCCACCAAACCTAGCAAATCTTTAAAAAAGATCAAAATCCTCCAGTTTGTGCAAGTGTGGGACCAGGAAGCGGTGCCTAAAAACTGCAAATGGGGAATTCTGCCCGTTATAAGGCCAGCTTCTATTTTTACTCGGGTGTCATATTCAACCTGCATAATCGCGTCAGTTTACTCTGAATATGCTTATATTCTATTCTTTGGATCTATTAGTCCAAATGGCCCGAGCCAAGCCAAAACCTCAACGTATGTGGGGAAACTCGAATGGGCTTGTGGTCCTGGGCTGCCGAGTTGGATTTCCAATTACTCCAAGATCTTATTGACTTGGTCGTTTACTGGACTCGCTGTGTGTGTAATCCCCGATCCAAACTAAGGCGCGATTCATAACGAAGGCTTCAAGCCGTGAACTGCAAGCTTCCAAAACTAAGACTGGCTATGTCGATCGGGTAGTGATCGTAGGGCATAAAAAAGAGGTTGTGCTGACCAGAAAATGAAGAAAAGTGTTAACCATGAAGGTCAAGGTACGAAAGCATACCGAGCTCACGCCTATTGAAGGCAAGATTGGTCAACTCGGTCGTCCTGTATGTAATGGCAAGGGGGGTAGCGGCATTAAGCAGGATAACTAACAGTATAAAATGGAAATCTGCGTTCATACTAGACGATTGTTTGGCGTACAGGACTACGTCCGACGATGTTCCTTGCGTGGTGACGGGGATGACCTTCATAGACATGCTGGCGCATTTACGACCTAGAGTAAGTTAGAGCAAGTATGGCAATTGCGCGCTGTCAAATCATAGCATAATGGCAAAACAGGTGGAACGGATCTACTAAGGATGTGGTTTACGAGGGAATTTAGCTCTGACCGCGCAGTTCTTGAGTGGACATGGAGGATATAAGCAATACTACGATCGTTTCGGGTACGACGACTCGCCGCTGTGCTCGGTATGCCCAAATGTGGAAAATATCCATAGTATGTCTTTTTACAATGTCCAAGATTCACCAAATAAATGGCCGAATTTGAAGCCATAGTTGATGCCACCTATGACTAACACCATAGAACATCATGGGCCACATATCGGGATATAAATATGTATGGAAAAAGGTGGAGATGGTGCTGAAGGTTAGTTAAGACTGGAAGAGCCCCAAAAAAGAAAAAAACGCATAGAAACATCAGGATTATTAGCGAGCCTGCCCCGTGCGAAAAGTGGATTACCAGAAGGTGCCCGAGTAAAAATAATTTAGTTGGTTATTTTTTTGAAAAGCATATACCTACGCACCTTCAACTAGCACGCATAGCGAACAAATACGCCTGCCACATTGGTATGCACGCTCTCGCTATAGGCATGAAAATCGAAAACTGCGCCCGCCAGATGTATGCACGCTCCCACTACAGGCATGGACATCTATAAATGCATCCGAATCGGCATTGATCATTCCAAACGCGAGTGTCTCTTCACTAAGTACTCACTACGTCCAGTGCTGCTTGACCTACGCAATCGAAGTAGAACCGATCTACTGAGAATGCTAATGGCATCCTTTGTGGTCACTAACGTAATTGCCCGTTTGCTTCGTCCTGTACTATGTTTAAATCCCCAATTTTGCTAGCTTCAGGCCCGATCCACATTATCGTGCCGTTCTCGGTCCAGTCAAATGCCAGTCTGGGTCCGGTAAAACCTCATTATATTCACACTATCGTGTCGTTTAGGGCCCGAGTGTCCTTCAGTAAAGAAAAAAAGAAAAAGCTAAAAGCTTGCAGTTTAATCTTACTTTTATAACTACTATACTTAACATTACCTGAAGTGGATCGGGCCTAGCCTACAAAAGTGTGAGCGTACCGTATATCGTTTGGACTATTTCGTGTCCCTTTTATTGGTACGTGCCTGTAGCGGGCTGCATTTGGAAAAGTAGAATTTTTACTTAGGCGTACCGTGTCTGTTTCATGCTAAATGCGGACGAGCCTTAATTTTTACTCAGGCGTACCGTGCCTGTTTCGGGTGCCGTGCAGACGTTTTGACGCCGTGCGTTCCTGTTGTAGGCTAGGAGCGAGCGAATTTTATTTCTACTCGTGTGTTTCTGGTGGATTAGAACCATGCATAACTGAGAGATAAGAGTGTGGTGGTAACTGTAGTACTTTTGCACCTCTCAACGAACGAAAAAGATCATATACAGCACTTTTCAGATGCCAGTAACTGCATTTTACTATCAAAGCGTTTTCCTTCCGTTTATTCTTATTAAACAATTTATTTTCAACCATTTTAAATAGTAAAGTTCGCAAAAGAAGAAGAAATAAAAAAAATAATGAAAAAACAAGTGAAGCGTACTTTTTATGTTCATTGGGGCATTATAGAAGGTAGAAAAATATAATTTCCTGAATGTCGTGTACTTCTTACTACACATTATTTTTACCTTTAAGTTAACAATCCCCCATAAATCCTTATCTACCCATCCAACAATCCTGTGTAAGCACTTAATTGGTCCAGTTGCCAAGGACACAGCAGAGCAGCAAAAAAACAACGATAAGAAAACAGGGCAAATTAAAAACATCAGAAATATGTAATGAATTTCCAGGAGATTTTCCATTAACTCAATTTCTTATCTCACAGATATAAAGATAAGAGCTTCCTCCCTTCCACAGATTAAGTAACGAAAGCATCCGAAAAAAGCAACCATTTCCATTTTGTATTATTTCGTTTTTTCCCTCTGTTTTGTTTCACAGATACTTCGAAACTAGCACGAAAGTCCTTAAGATCACGTTAACTTTTCGCCTGATTGCAGAAGTCCTGTTGGCTGTGGCCCCTTTTGTAATTCGACACGAAATTTAATTAGGAAATGTGCCGACCTTCGCATTTTTCTTTTGTATCCGCTGCCCTGATTTTGTACTTTCTCCTCCTGTTGCCAGTGGCGATGCTCGGCTAGACCACCACCACCAGCTACAACAACAAAAAAAATTGGGAGCGAAAAAATAAAATAAAATAAAATAAAACAAAACGAAACAGAATTGAAAAAAGGACTCCTGAAAAAAACGAAGTGAAATAGGATTAGGGACGCATCGCGTAATTAAATAAATCAAAGCTAAAAACCGTAAAATGTCAGTGAATCGCCTCAAAGGAATTCGTTTCGCGAGAACTAATAATTTCCTTAACAATTATTCAAGTCGTCCTTCGAGTCCTCTGAGCGTGGAATTTAAATTGAAATTAACAGGTCAAGGATTACTGGGTTTTAATTGATTCGGATGCTTATTAAGCGAAAACTTCTCTTGGTTAATCACTATGGAGCCGCGGCGGGAATTTCTTGCAGTTGCTACAGGTATTCTGCGTAGGTTGGTGTCCTCTTACAGGTGAGGAGAAATGATAGTGATTAAGGATTATTCCTTGAGCTCCCATCCACCTGGCTTACGACGGGAGAAGTAAAGTTTCAAGCGGTCGTCCCTTTAAGTGCTAAATGGAGTGAAGAGTTCATTGGAAATGACAGAATTGCGGAGGCGGAAAGGTTTTCTATTGATTTATTTAACTAAGATTTTTCGCATTTTCGTTTTTGTTATTGTGAAAAGGTGATTTTTCAACTTATTCTCCCTGGTGATAAGGATGAAATTTTGTAATGATTAAGGAATAAATCTCAAAGGGAATCCAGCCGTCATGAATTAAATGTAATTGTTTGGAAGAGTTTTTAAAGAGTTGTGTTGTGAGTGTAGCCAGTTGAGCTTAAGCAATCAACAACAACTGAACAAATTTTGTTATAAATAAGTTGAAATTGTGTATTATAATAATAATAATAATAATAATAGAGTTTATCCTTCTAGCTCAGAAGGTACACTTCTCAGCTGGGCTGAGAAACGGGCCACGCCTATGTGCAGGAACCGAACCAGCCGAAAGCACAAAAAAAGGTATAAGAAGAGAAAACACCACATAACGAGCATGCGATGAAAATGCAGGCTCCTTCTCGACCCTCCCCGGCACTCCGGTACCAAGCCGGTCCGGTCCCTGCACACAAACGCGGTCACATTTACCACTGCACAGTGGCTCAGCTAAGACATGCAAACAAAAAAAGTGTTAAAAACCTATAACTTAAAACAATAAGAAATGCAATACACAAAGAAGCGTGCAAGAAAAGTCAGTCAAGTGAGATTGAAAAGGCTCCTTTTAAGGACGTCCTTACTAATGCTCACGCTAAAAACATCAATATTTTTATTCACATTAATGAACATGCGATTAACAGGCTCGAATCTGCCGTAATTCGTGTTAGAGGAGTTGGTGTGTAAGAGAGGTGGCCCTCTCAAATTGTATCCACTCTCTCTAAACGATGTACGGCGACTCAGTAAACCTGAGTCGACCTTTCCATTAAGGAGCTGATGAACAAATACAACATCGGCTACCTCACGACGCCTGCAAAGAGAGCTTAAGTTGAGTAACTTAAGCCGAGATTCATATGGTGGAAGAACTATTGGGTTATCCCAAGGAAGATGATTCAGTGCGAATCGAACGAACCTCCTTTGAACTGACTCAATTCTTCCAACGTGCGAGGAGTAGTGAGGAGACCAAACCTGGGACCCATACTCGAGTAATGGTCTGACAAGAGAGATATAAAGGTGTTTAGTAATCAAGGGGTTATTGAACTCTTTGGACCACCTTTTTATAAAACCCAGGACTAAACTACCTTTGGAAGCAATATAGTTAATGTGGGCAGCAAAATCGAGTTTACTATCAAATCTAATCCCGAGATCTTTTACAAAATTAACACGGGGGACACTCTCGTTAGAAAAGGTGTAGTTAAAAATTATAGGACTACGACCTCTCCCAAAAGTCATGGTTTCACATTTACTAATATTGAGAACCAGGTTGTTGTTCACACACCAAGAGTAAAAGGTGTCAAGGTCAGCTTGCAAAAGTTTGCAATCCTCGATACTCTTTATGTGACGATACAATTTGATGTCATCAGCGTAAATCAAGATTCTACAGTGTCTTAGCAAGGGAACAATGTCATCAATTGATAGGATAAAGAGCAGGGGACCAAGATGACTTCCTTGAGGAACACCGGATGACGCTTCAATGGTTACCGATTTGGATCCACGAAAAAGAACTTGGTAGGTCCTGTCAGCTAAGTAAGACTGGAACCATGCTAGAAGGGCTCGTGGAAAGCCTAACATCCTCAATTTAAGAAGTATAATGGAGTGGGAGAGCTTGTCAAATGCCTTACTAAAATCAGTGTAAACGCAATCAGTCTGGCAACCGGAAACGAAGCCCTCGACAGCATGAGAAGTGAACTCAAGAAGATTGGAGGTAGTGGAACGAGCTGCAAGAAAGCCATGTTGGTTTGTTGATACCAACCTCTTGCATATAGGGCAGAATAGATAATCGATTCAAAGAGTTTCGGAATGACAGACAACTTTGCAACTGGTCTATAATTCGATATTTCGTTCTTGCTACCACTCTTGTGAATTATGAACGAATTCTTCCAAAGAGTAGGGAAGTACCCTTTGTCAAGGGATTTATGAAAGAGGATTTTCAGAGGAGACTGGAGAACTTCTGCACAGGACTTAAGGACAGCAGGAGGAATACCATCGGGGCCAGAGGTGAAGTCAAATGGGAGTTCGTTTATATGTTTGACAATATCAGCACTGGTAATTGAGAGAGGTAAAATATTAGCCTCACGGTTAGTAAATATGTGGCGGAAATTATTGTCGTTAGGCTGAAAGTCAGAAGGTTAGAAAGATTGACGAAAGAATGAGGCAAACATGTTGCAAATCGCAGGCGACTCACTACTAGACAAGTCCGTGTGCTGCATGGTATTAGGGTAGTTATCAACCTTTTTCTTAGAGTTGACGAATTTAAAGAAATTTCTAGGGTCAGTGAACACTTTATCGCTCATACAGCTAAGATATTCACGATACAGAGAAGAAGAAAGAGAGCGAAATCGGTTGTAACAATTTATAAATAAATTGAGACTCGGAGTATCCTTTCTCTTTAAATAGGTTTTCCAGAGTCTGTTCTTCTGATTTTTCAAATGCTTGAGCTCATTATTGAACCAAGGTAGAGATGAACTGGGTAATTTTTGAGGCTCATAAGGTACACAAGAAATCAGGGCTTCGTATAGTACGCCATAAAATCGTGCCACGTCGTCATCCAACTCATTTGCAGAAAGTAAACTGTTGAAATTAATCAAGGCAAGCTTAGATGGCAGCTCACTAAAATTAGCCTTTTTGAAGTTAAAGGCATGGGATACCACCTCCGGACAAGGATTATTCTCAGAATTGAAGCAATAATTGAGCAACAGAGGAGGATGATAATTGTCAACAGATGATATGACTATTGGACTGGGTTCAATAGTCATGTTTACTGAGTCCGTAAAAAATACAAGATCCAACTGCCTCCCCAACACATTAGTCACCCCACTCATTTGGTTCAAGCCGAGTGAGAATAGGGAATTGAGAAAACAGGACTCTTTAAGATTAAAGTTCCCTTCAGGGAGGTAGTTATCGTCATCTTCGACATATACCCATTGAATATTGGGTAAGTTGAAATCGCCTAAAAGTAGTAGTTCATCGCCGGTGTCCATCATACACTGGATATGATCAACACAAGAGATGAGAATATCATAAAGGTTCTTACCTCCATCGTCAAGTGTGCTTATCATATCTGGTGGGATATAGCAGCACAGCAGGTAGAGATTAGATTTAGAAAAGGAAATTTTGAGAGCGACAAGCTCAAAGTCAAGGTGGTTGGAGAAACTAGGAAGCGAAATTGGGTTACAATTAAGATGGCTGCTGCAAGCAAGAAGTACGCCACCCCCACGAGCTTCCGAGTCAGTGTAACGGTCCCTACGAAAGACTTGATAGGAGGAATCGAAGAGTTCAGCATTAAGAATGCCTTCATGGAGCCAGGTTTCAGTGAATGCTATGACATTGTATCAACTATAACTATGGTATTGTATCAACTATAGCGGCGATAATGACTCCAGAAGGAATTTCAGCGTAGGTTTCTATGTGCTCAAACCTCTAGTAAATAGAAAGATAGATTTTCAGAATTACATTCAGATTTCATAAAATTTAGGTCTGTGGAAAAGCTCGTGGCGTTTTTTTAGTAAAATTCAACTGGTACTGTTATCTTGTAGTTTGAAAATAAATTTCAACCAGAAATGCTCCATTATTGTCGACAATGTTTCGTCATTTTCGGGAAGAGTCATCGGTGAAGAACTTCTGTAGTTTTTGGTTGAACTGAATCAACCGGTTGTCATAGACTTCTTTTGAAGCCAGCTTAATTTCATTGAGGGAGTTCTGCAGAGAGTTGAGGGTGCTATGTCTGGACTTTACTTTATCCACCAAACTCCCTAACCAAACTTTCCCAATTTTTCACGGCTCATCAAAAAAGTGTGTGGTCTGGTGTTGTTGTGATAGACCATTGCTATTATTCAATTCAAGCCGTTTTCATTCAATTGTTTGGCGTAATCTATCTGGTTTACACTAGAGCAGAGAATCTGATTGATACCTCATAGTGGACAATTCCTTCCAGCCCCACCACACACACAGCTTTGCGAACGCTTGTGACGCTTTATCATCCCTTGTTCACGATCTTTGACGCTTCTGATTATCGACCGTGACCCATTTTTCATCAGCGGTTTTAAGTTGTTTCAGAAATGGGTCAATTTCATAGCGTTTCAGCAAGGCAGACATTCGTTGTATCATGTTTTTTGCGCTCAACTCACGACGAAGCTACATATACCGAGCTTTGTTCAAAACAGTTTTGTATTCAATGACTAGCTCCATACCAATATCGACAATACTGACGTGCCTATCTTCCTGGACTGTTTCAAGAAATTCATCAGCAATTTCAGTGATTGGACGATCAGTGCATGACTCATCATTCACATCAAAATTATCAGAACGAAGCGAGCGAACCATTTCTGCACGGCACCATTTAATAAAATATTTTCACAGCTTTAATTTTTTTTAGTAGCTTGAGAAGCGTTCTTCCCTGAATAGTATGTATATATCTTTATCGTATATACCGCAACTTTTCATTATGTTTTCTCATTTTCAAACACAAACAACTTTGCAACCACTGCAACATTCAAAGTAACGCTCGAACTGTCATCTTTCAAACGAGAATTGAGTATAGTGGTGTCGCTGCGATCAGTGGTTCGTGCCTTTTTTTGAAATTGATGCTATCGATCGGGAAAACGCCACGAACTTTTTCCTAGAACTAATATAACGTTCATTATTGTTCACGGTCTAAAAAAGAAAAACCAGATAACGAGAAGTATGGCTTTTTATGAAGAAGTAAGGGTGCATAATGATCAAGTCCAGCCACGTTTAAACCAACTGTAAATAGTGGCAACCACAAGATCAGTTGTGCCTTGAATCCCAGCCAACTTGGCTTTGATCTTTTTCGGTGTTAAGCTTTTCAAATATAGAAGTGTTTCACCGCTCGATACTTATTTTTCCTTTTTTTTAAACAAACATAAGTTTGTTCCTTCCGCCAACTACGAAAATGAAATCACGTGATGGGTAAAGGTGAAACCAGGCTCTTTTCTTGCATATTCAGTGCGATGACCGACACGATTCAGGGAGATTGGGAGCACAACGTATCTCAAAAACGTAAACGTATCTCACAACGTCTACGGTTACGTGAAGCAGAGCTTGGGTTAAAAGAAGTTGTTGACGAACGTAGCCCGTGGTGACGTGAGAACAACGTTGAAATGTCAAATAAACGTGCCAATCGACGTACAGAAGCGAAGTGTACGCAAAAGTGTACGTCGCGATAGAAATGTTTGGGGTTAGGTGGTTGTGGCAGTTCTTTCCTACTTCTCTCTTCCCCTTCACTATCTATCGACTACAGCTGCTGTTTGACATTGCACTCTATACGAAGAAAACAGATTGTCGGCAGTACAAAGGGCTTTCCCTGAGCTCTAGTCTTCCACATAAAAAAAAAATAATAATTTTTTTAATTAATTTTATTAATAGTAATACCTTTTAACTTCATTTTTTACTGCTACTAACCAAAACAACTTAAAAATATATTTTACGCGTTGCAGTTACAGAAATGTCAAGTTAACAGCATACTTTCATTTAATGCACCAACGTCGTTGCGATTACGTTACCTGAGTTTGGGAACACAAATACGCAGCAATGAATATCAAGGTTTATGCGGGATACGAATCAACATTCTCAAACTACATCAAACGTACGCACGCACAGCTACGTTTTTTGACAGCTCTATGATATCCTAACCCTTTCATGACAGCTCTCTTAGTTTAACGCGAGAACGCCTAAAGAATCTATGCTTTTGATAAATTATTAACAAATAAATAAAAATTCAAGTGTTTAATGTCTTTCTATTTCACTTACTGTGTTTCCATGCAGAGTTTATCCTGAGTTTACTCAGATTAAGCGCCCATGGAAACGGGGATTGAGTAAAGTGTCGTTAAATCCAAGTAAACTCAACGAAGCCAGTCCGATTAAGCCGGGTTTTGCATATGTGTGTGTTTCAGTATCCTTTACTGCACATATACCAACGGCGAGGCAATGTAAAATTAAGTATCTGTCACTTTAACCCAGAACCGTCATGGAAACAGCATCGAGTGATCTTGAGAGAAAAAGCTTTCTGTATACTTAACGAAAACTCTACCCTGGCCCATGGAAACACAGTAACTATTAGCGGTTTTTTTCATGACTATCAATTTTCACAACTCTTCTCGGTTTCAAGGCGATTTTTATCTGAAATGCAACTTGAAGTTGCACTCGTGAGCTTTTAGCAAATACTCCAACCTCAGTATAGCCTTAAATATTGCATAAGTATGCAATAATTTTCAATTTTATATGCGTCATAATTTTATTACACCCAAAATGTATGCAATTATTTATACCTTTCATTACTACAATTAAAAATTTTAATTAACTTCGATTTTCCAAAGAAATTTAATTTTATGAAGTCATAAACTCTCTAAAACCGAAAATTAATAATTCATTTACATCACAGCAATTTTTCAATCCAAATAAACGAGCATCTCATTATCCTCTTTGTTATCTTTTAATTTTATATCAATTCAAAGAAGAGATTAAGATAAAAAAAATTAATTTCCATTTTCTAAGAAAGGAGAATTTAACACAAAAATCGAGAACGAGAAAGAAGAATTATTTTATTTTTCCCTGTGTAGAAAGGAGCAATTTTCCGCGGGCATTGTTCCAAGAAAACCTGAAATGATGGTGATTAATAAAGTGCCACTGTAAAAGATCACACCAAGGTGGAAAGGGATCCTCAAAATGAACAAAGGCAAAAAAAAAAATAAAATCCATTTACTGTCGATTTTATCACTTAATGACATATTTCTATTGTCCTGGATTTCATCGATGAAATATTGATTGCTTCTAGTGGGGAGCATAAGTATATTCGTTATCATCAGGACTATCAGGAGTATATTTTAACGGCAGCAGCATATTGCCATGCGAAATCATCGTTGAGCGCTGCTGCGTTGCTACCCACTGTATATACACCATTCAAACATCCTTGAGGCTTCGCTGGCGCCCCAAACCCCCCAAAAACTGAATCCTTATAATATTTTGTAATATTTTGTCTTCGACACAGAAACCATTTATTTTCTTCCCTCTTTGCTGGATCACTTTGTGGCATATTTATGGGGGCCCAACCGGCGAGGATGTCAATGTACTCTGCATCTGGAAGCTTTCCCCGACCTTGAAAGCGTTCAACCACTATGCCCTTGACCATCGTCATTCTGCTTTACCTTCGTCAACCAGAACCTACATACTACCGCTGCTATAGAAGCTTCTGCAGGGAGAGTGTGGGTGGATTTTCCAGGCAGGTTCACTGGATTGTCCTCCATCACAGGCGATTAACGTGCGATAAAATTAATGATCCCATCACTTGCGGGCTCCGAGCTACGGATTGTGGTAGGATTTATTGTGCTCTTAATTTGTAGATTTTGTTTGCTTGCTTGTTTGTTTGTTTGTTTGTTGCCTATCCATCAAGGAGGCCGGCACGAATGGGTATACCAAAAAGTTACCGTGGGAAAATGACCAGATACTGGAGCTTGTTGTTGCTGGTTTTTTTTTAGTTACGAGTATGCAACCTCATCCTTCATCCATTACCTAACAGAAAGGTGGCTCCGGGTAGTGGCTCTTAAAATATAACAAAGGATCTTGTTGTCACTACTGTAAATGAACTTCAGAAAGTCGTCAAGTATGTAGCAGCAAAAAATATCCTTTCCTGCAATAACGTAGGAAGCTCTTATTACGCCGCTTTTTATGGGCTTTTTTCCTAACCCATCCTGTACGGAGTAGGACAACAATTTTTTTTGCGTAACCATTTGTCGAAGGACCTTTTTTTTTGCTTTCTGATAATTCAATTTCGCCATTTACAGGCAACAAAAAGTTTGCATTATGTTTGGCAAGACTTTATTTGACAATCAATCCTTTGATGACCCACCGGCACCGCTGCCGCCCAAACAAAATCTCGATTTATAATTAAATACAGGGGACGTATATACATTAATGCCAAGGATTAATAATGGTCGAAAACCTCTCTACTAAATGCTGAAGCTATTTTAGGATTAACCTGCTGAAAGCCTTCGGTAATCATTGTATAATGGAGAGGAGACGCAATAGGCTCGACTAAAAATAAATGCAAAGCAATTAGTTGTATGCAGATTAGAGTTATTTCTATGAAGTTTCCCTTCATCAATTTCAAGGTTTTCGGGGAATTTTTTTCAATTTTTTTTTATTCGATTTGTTGTTAATTTTATGTTTTGTTTATTAAGATGTTACCCTCCATAAGAACGAGAAATATTTATGCTGCGTAAATCACGCGGCATAATCCTTCTTAGAACATCCTACATATTTTGCAAAGAAGTTGCTACTTATAGCTTACTTAAAGCTGTAAGAAAAAATCAATATAGCTGTGCTCGCATTAATCTTGCACACTATACAATACCATAAAGAGAAAAGATTTATTCAAAGTAATAATGGAGCATTTCAAATTCCCAATTAAGGCGGGTTTACATCGCAAAAATAAAGCGGAAGAGCAAATCTGATCTCCTTTATCGCATAGAAGATAGTATGGTTCTATCTCTGTTTCACCAACGTGGCAACAGAAAACGACAACCTCAAAGTAGGGTTCTACTCTACTTAACGAATGCGTAGACCGAAAAAAAGCTTTTAATTTCGTTAAATTTCAATATTCGAACGCCTATAAATATGCCATTTTCCCTAGTTTTTGCAAATTACCTTGTTTTTGACAGTTTGAAAAATGCGTTAATTTTTTTTAACTCAAAAACGAAGTGAGAAAATTTTTGAAACTAATAAAATTGTCTTTTCTTACTACACATTTAATATAACTATCTAAAAGGCTTTGCAGCTTATTAAATTGTTTCCTCTGCAACCGTGTTAAACATTTTACGTTTGACAGTTGTAAAAAGTTTCGAGCTTTCGACGAAACTTTGCGCTTGAGTTTTGTACAGGGTCACTTAGTTCTTTCACTTTATTCTTGGGATGTAAACCCGCCTTTAACCTAGTAGATGTGTCAAAAGCCACTATGGCGTATGAACACTGCATTATGAAAATAGAAGGGGGCGTGTCAAACAGATTCACAATTGTGAGAGGACTGGAACAAGCTGATTCTTCCTCTTGTTTTATTTATTTTAAGAAAAGGTAATAAGCGATGCGAGAATAGAAGTTAAAGACTCCATCCTTACCAAGTCGTTCTAAAAAGTTCTTATAAAGGCCTCCCAGGCTTAGTTCAAATGGCCCCGACCCTTAGCTAAAACCTGACCGTGTGTAGGAAAACTAGAGCCACCGAGTATTTTTATGTGAAAGTCTAAGCTCAGATTAAGCAGTGTGTAGTACCATGTCGTTCACATCATGGTGCAATGTCTACTCTTCTTCTTCCCTTCTTTGATCCGTTACCTGGCGGTCCGAGCTGGACGTCCCCGCAACGGATACGCTGCTGTCTGTCGGTGCTGCTGGGTCTCGAACTCCATTCACGTTTCCATTCTTGACGATTTTTGGCGACGCACAGTGGTTCCAAATACCGAAAAGGTGGCCGAAAGTCCCTAAAATCGAACTTTGATTTGGGGACTTTTTGGGTATAGTTATGTAGGTTGGTACCTAACGTATTAGAAACAGCGTTTTATAACGGCCAAACTTGCATGGGGGCCTCTCGAGAGCCATTGTTACGTGAGCATCTGGCACAGGAGGGCCTCGGAGCGATACATAGTGAAACGGATTTTTTGTGTTAACAGTGACCTGGAATGGCTTCTGCTAATGAAATTAAGTACTTTTAAATGTTATACAATCAATTTTCTTAATTATTTTAGTAGTGCACCATTCAAAACAAGTTTTTTATAACTTTCCGTTGTAAACGTCAATGTTTAAAATTACATTACTTAAAAGTCCCACGACATCCCACTCTCTAACAAGTTTTGACGCATTCTTGAGACCTTTCTCTATAATTTGGAAATTTCAAAAGTTGCCCCAGTTTGTTTAATTTAAATAAAATTTCATAAAATTCTGGCCATTTTATAAGAACTTTGTCCGCCATATTTGAGTAGCAATTCGTAATCTCGAAATATTCTTCATACCAAATTTCATAAAAATCTGACCACTTTATGAAAATTTTGTCCGCCATATTGGATCCGCCATTTTGTTTTTTATTTTGAGTGAAGATTCGTAATCAGCGACCTCAAAATACTATTTGTACGTAATTTCATACAATTTGAATAATGTCTACATATTTTGGCCATCCGGGATTTGGAACCACTGTGCGACGTCTCGAACCTCGATAACTGATAAAGCGTTGATTCTTTAGGTCGCCCTAGATATTCTTTAGTCGGGTTTTTTCGGTGCCGATCGCTGAATTCTCCAGTCTTCCGGACGGTCTCGCCAGAGAAGTTTATATGGCAAGCGGTTATCATCCATTCGGCAAACATGTCCAAACCATCGTAGTCGACGTTTTTATATTTCTTCTTCGACCAGTGTCTGTTGATCGCATCTTTGTCTAACTGTCCCATTTCGAAGGCGATCGCGGAGTGAGACGCCGAGAATCTGCTTCAAGCATCGCATTTGGAAGACCTCGAGCTTGTTGACGTCCGGCTTGAGCAGTGTCCACGTTTCGGATACATAAAGAAGAATCGGAAGGATCAACGTTCGGTAAAGGCGTACTTTCATTTTGATGGTAATATTTGTTCGTTTCCATATGCTCCACTTGAGCGAGGCGAATGTTGCTGTTGCCTGGCCGATGCGGCTATGAACGTCGGCCGTCGATTCCACTTTCTTTTCCTCAACCAACGATCCCAAATATTTGAACATCGGAACCTGTTCGAATTGGGTTCGATCGAGGTTAACAGTGACTTTCGATCCGTCCGTTGTGAACACTTTGGTCTTTTCCCCATTGATTTTTAGCCCGTATGACCGGACGATGCTGGAAATGTCATATAAGATGTCCGTTGCTTCGGCATCAGTATCGGCGAAGACGGCGCTATCGTCGGCGAACATCAAGTCGGTTACGAAGTTGTTGTCGTCGTATCGAACTCCGCTTCGTCCATTGAATGTTTACACATAATCGCGTCGATCACAACGTTGAAAAGAAGTGGCGAAGCGACGTCTCCTTGTCGGACACCTGTTTGAATCGGGAATTCCTCGGATAAGTCGCTTTGAATACGAACGCTGCTGGTTGAGCCATCGCACGACCCACAGTGGGGCAAATAGCTCATTTTTTGGACAAACGATAATTCCCAAGCCTGGAATTGATGAAACTTAAAAAAAATTTTTTTAAACTATTCGTTATAAAATTGTCTTTAATTCTATCGTGCCCGAATTTTGAAATCTCAAAATTAAAGATGGCTAATCCAATATGGCGGACATAAATTTTATAAGTAAATTAAAATTTTATCAAAAGATTCTTTAAAATTATTGAAATTAATTATTATTAATAAATTTTTGGTTTCCAAAAAAAAATCCCAAATAACAATTTTTTATAATTTTAAAGAATCTTTTACATTACCTTGTTTCGGTATACCGTAGAATAGAAGTATGTGTATTCAATGCTAACGAAATGTGGCTTGAGCGCTACGCACACACCGCGTTAGTTGCTCTACTTTCTACTTAGTAAATTTGTTGAATTTCGTAGTTAATGCAAATCTTTATTTAATGCAATTATGACCTAAAACAAAGACGTCCTGTAGGATAGAAAAATAATACGCAAATCATATAACTTTTTCAATTTATTTCCTATCACGACTACTTGCCACTTTCATTTTTAAGTTGTATCAAAGTCGGAAAGCGCCGAGCCGCCGACACCGCACCATTATGTCAGTGAAAAGTCCGCACATACCGCGAAGCCAATTTCCGCACTGCAATTGCGCTTGATCTGTCAGTAGCTTTAAAGGGTGGTGGTGGTCCGCTGTTCACTTAGGAGGAAATAGTACCAGAGAGCCGTATACACGCTTGACTAGATTGCCATGAATGAGAAGGCCGGTATTGTATATAAGCCGGACAACTCGGATAAAATAAAGTACCAGGCGATTGTTGAGAAATGACTGCCATAAAATAAGCCAACCCTTCTTTCGTTGCTCGAAGATCGTGCGAGAGGCCTAAAAGGCCTAAATTTCCCAGGATCCTTCGAAGAAGAAGCCTGCGCAGGTACAGCAACGGCAGGTGCATCAAAGGCAGTCCAGAAAGTTTACTGAGCGAGGTGATCAGAGTCACCTGCAAGTGACCCTGGTGCGTTAGGGATTTTGAGGGGGGTGTGGAAGTCAAACTGTCAGAAATGGTTTTGGACCACTTCCTTTCTAGCAAGGAAGGGTCGCTATGGCACCTCGGAGGTAAAGGACTTCCTAGGCGAATGCGTCACTAAGATCAGTGACGCATGTGAAGGCAAGAGCTTTGAGTTCATCCCAGCTGCGGATATCCCAAGGAGACCCAGGGCCCATATCTGAGCTTATCCAGTGCATCCAGGGTCAAAACCCTGCGGCTATATTGGATGACTGAGCGGTTATCAAAGTAGAGGAACAGTAGAAGAATAGCACTTCATTCCTTCCCCATATGGACGAGGACCAACTTGTGGAGTGACTGAAGTTGGAGGAGGGCGCTAAGCATGGCTCCCAGGGAGTGTCTGCAGATGCTTGAAATTGGCAGATCAACGTCTAACACTCCAAGACAGCCACAGATAACCGTCGAATATTCCCACATGGCTCATTATCTGCCTGCACTGTCGGAAGAGTTCCTGCAGATGGCTACAGCCCTAAAATCAAATGCAGCTAACCTGATCGTACGGTGCGAAGCCAACGTTATCAAGGTATCTTGCCCTGTAAGGCGGAGCAAAAAACCTTTCTCCCGTGTTGGAATGAAGATCTCTCGAAACTCATGAAGCTAATAAGGGAGATATTACATATTTAACAAGGCTTTTGGCAGTCCTATAAGGCATGGGAGCGTGAAAGCCGACTACCAAGCCAAGCAGCGAGTCTCTCTCCGCGGCAACCCAATAGGGGGGTTAAAACGCTTTTTTAGACTACACTTGTTGCTAGCCAGCTAAAGGTGGAGCTGGAGACTGATACTATCTCTAGGATGACTTTGCCCACTTACAACAAAGAAAGAACAATGGGCCACCTAAACAGATCGCAAAGGGATATTTCCAGAATAACGGCAATTACCACAGGACGAAGACCACCAAGCCAAGCTGGGTATTTTGTACAACATCTGTTTTCGTACCTTGGGGCAGGTGAACGAGAGGTATTGGTCCAAAGGTACCGCGGCCACTAGCTTGGCCTATTGTACGACACCACTATACCTCATATTTGTAGGCCAGTCCGCTTGAACAGATTCACTTAGTCGCTTAGCCTTGACAGTTCGAACACAGTTTCGTTGAACAACGTACCACTGCTACGATGTCCAGAGGACTACGTTAAACGGCAGTGTTAAAACTATTCACTGTCATGCAGCCCTCGACACGATAACTTTACATCTTGGCTTGGTAGGCCTGATCATATCAGCCCATCCGTTTCAGGACAGCTGGAGTTCAGCCCTACACCTAACTTAACCTACATTAGTAGCCCCCCATTGTTTTTCTACCCACAAAAAAGCCTCCATATGTGTCGCAGCATAAACTTTTCAACGACCAACAGAAAAACCACCTCCGGTCCAGTCTTTCAAAAACACACCACAACCGAACAGCAGTTATTTCGGTTTCAGTTGTTGTTGTTGCTTTTCATGCGACCAATAATTCGCGGTAAGCACAAGTTCATCAGGTATTATTTACGTTTTATTTATGTTTTCATCGTAGTACGGCGATGCATCAAGCCCAGTGACACGAGCCAGCTTCAGTAAATGCCAAGAATAATCCCCCGCGGTGGAACACACGTAAGAGTCCTGGAAGGAACCATGACAATGATTGACAATGAAAATCTCTCATATATTCTGGATTTGAGTTTCGTCTCAATTTTCTGGTGAATGAACATTTATTGAAGGATGGACGCCCTTTCAATAAAGCCACAAAGTATGGATGCCGTTTGGCATTATGCAGAAAGTTAAAGTCTCGAACATTCGGGATATTACCAGAACCCAGGAAGGAGAAAAGGAAAAAGGATTCTAAATCGATAACGGAAGTAGGTGAACCAGAACCAGGTGATATTAAAAAAATAAATTTTTTCGAGAGGATTCTGTGTTGTGTATTGACAATTCCCATTTATATTTACAAGTATGGCGAAATATTAGTTTTTTTTGTTGTTGTGTTTATTCAGAGCGGAACCCATATTTGTAAAGGACGTGAAAGTTATTCAAGACCACGGCACATTAAAGGGAAATATTTTTAAGGGCTTCAGGGACAACATAGCCTCCACCATAACCGCTTTGATGGTTCTTCGTATTGAGCAAATAAATGCTACTTCCGTATGTATGGCTTAGTCTTACATACAGTTCTAAACAGTGCATAACGGTTGATTAAATCCTCTTATACCGAGGACGATATATAACATAACGAAATTGTATTTTCGTGGGTAATAAAGCGTTGCTAATGCTGTTATGCAATTGGAGAAAGTGGATCCAAAAAGGAAACGTTACGCTATTTTGTTATGAAGTACAGCATAATAACGGGATTGTGTTATGGTGTAGCTTTGCAAAGAAGAAGTTAGTTTTTATATTGGTCAATTGCTGTGAAATGTTATAAGATATCATTTATTCAGCAGATAAGTGTAATAAAAGAAATTCTTTGTATAGTTTTTGAATTTGTTTTCAGTTGCAATAATTTTTAATTTTTTCTGCGCCTAAAAGTTATGCACCTAAATTTACTTGTGAAAATTTTTTACTTAAAGCCCGGTATGCAAGGCTCAAGAAATTTCTTTGCCTATCTAAAAACTATGTAAAAAAAATGGTCAAGAAATGGTTCAGAAATATTTTCTGGAGCGATTTCTGCGACCGGTATGCTAGAGTCAAGAAATTCACACCAGAAATATCGTGTTTTTTAGTGACACGCAGATGTCGCTGTTGATAAAATTTTAGTTTTTCCTCCAGAAATAAGTGTCGATTTCGATTTCCTTAAGAAATTTTAACGGTTCATGAGGTCTTCACGTCTCAGGTGGTTTTTGAAATTGAAAGTAACTGTCAGCAATGGAAAAAATTACATATTGTTTTTTATTCAGATTTTTTAATTCTTTTTTAATTCCTTACTAATTAAAACAATTTCATTAATTCCAAGCAATCATAAAACAATTTATTTAATGTCTGCAATGAAAATAAGTAACTGTCAAAATTTTTTAACTGCTGTCATTTTTTCTTAGGGAAATAAATGCAGAAGTTTTCTTGAGCAAATTTCTTGAGCCTTGCATACCGCGCTTAACGTCAAGCTATAAAATTGTTTTACGGATTATGTTGAAATTTTGTATGAATAAATAATAATGGTTAATCTTTTTAATTTTTTAAAGTATTAACAGTAATATAATTCTGCATTTATATTTTAATTTTAGAGATTCTAAAAGCCAAAAATTACTTCTATTATAGGTTAGCATTTTGCTGAAAACTTACCTTCACCTCCTCAGGTGGTGCCCCATGGATGAACAACGGACGACGGACGTACCTATTGCGTATAGCTGGGCCACCCTATTCGATGGGGTAAAATTCATGGGTGCGGTTCTCCTGGTAGAGGGGTTGAGCGTTAAGGGAGTTTAGAAAGAAACCCAAGCAAAACCTCTAACAGACGGGAAAAACGGCAACAACAACAAGAGCTGGAAATGACTTTCAGAAGATGGAAAACGTGAAGTTTGTGCGGAGCTGCAGCAGTTCAATCACTACTAGATGAATTGAACAGATAAAAAAATCAAAATACTCCCGATACAAGAGATTAGATGGATATGTAGGAGACGTTATAATTGACCTTGGTAACTACAGGATATTCTACAACTACGGAAGGGAGAATCGCGTTGGAGTAGGGTTTATAATACCTGAATACCAAAATTAGAGGAGAGAACTGGCATAGGCCAACCATTGAACAGTAAAATCTCCACAGTCTTCAAAAACACACATGGCAATTGCCTAGCAAAAAATAATCAAATGTAATCAAATAGACCGTATATTCATAAGCAGAAGGCCAGCTTCCAGTATTCTCCAAGTAAGATCCTGTTGTAGAGGTGCGAAGTGCGAATCGGACCACTTTCTAGATTCAGATGTCGGCTAACCACTCAAGCAAAAATAAGCAACAAACAGAAAAATTCGACGTTGATCGTTTTCAAGAAGAAACTGTATTGGAGAGATATCAGGCAACCCTTGTAGAAAGGATAGGTCCAAACATAATAATAATGCGACAGTCGAGGGAAAATGGCTAGAACTGAAAATTATACTGACAGATACCACGGAGGAAACCGTATGTTACTAACGCACAGTCAACTCAGCGAATGGCACGACAAGCGGCTATAGAAGGCCAGGAATAAAAATATAAAAATATACATAGAGAAACCGACGAGACGAGACGGCAAGAGAGACGTCTGATAGACAGTAACAATAGTGGTAATATCAGTCTTTTTATGTGAGCTTTATAGTACCACTCCCTCATGTCGTTCACAATGTCTAGTAGTAAGCTTAGTTCGAAGGATAGAAAAAATAGGATCGGTTAACTGAAGTCTGCGGGATGCCGACGGCGATGCCTCCTCCCTCACTTGAACGATGAACGATTCTCCGATGGATTTTCCTCTCGAACATGGCTTCTCATAGGGTTGAGAGGAGCATTCCAATCTCGGTTCCATATGTGAGTTAAGATGATCGCCCTGTATAACAGTTGCTTGGATGTATCATGGTCAGGTGCTTGAATTTGAAAAGCCTTGAAGGCTTTCAAAGAAAAAGTTCGTCGTCAAAAATGGAAACTTCACATCAATCATCAAAAATGGTCTGCAACAGGATGTGGTAAACTCGCCGCTCTTATTTAATATCTTCACGAGTGACCTAATAATTTTACTTTGCTTCGCACTAGCGTATGCGGATGACCTGATTGTGTACAGAACGGGGCCGAAGATTGCAGTGATCCAGACGCTCTTGCAACGTGAATTCGAAATAATCCAACGCTATATAGTAGTGATGATTGGAAGTTGAAGATCAATTTTAGCAAATTAGAATCGACCCATTTTCGGACTCCTCTAAACAGAGCTTCTCGCGATGTGTGAAGCAACTAGAAACTCCTACAAATTTCGAATAATGCTGGACAAACATTATGCGGCGTTCACATTGGCGTGTGCAACTCTGTGCTAGTGCACTAGCGGAGGATAGTGGGCCAGTAAATAACCCCCTGGGCTATCTACTAGCAAGGGCACTAATTAGTGCACTAACCTCGGTAGTCTAGGGAGTAAGGCGCCTGGCTACTATCCCAGAGGTTCCGGGTTCGAGTCCCGGCAGAGCCCCACTGTCCTTCGCCTTTCCCACCTTCCCTCCTGTCATAGCCTTCCGCTAGCACTGCCCCGCTCCACCAAGCGCATGTCATCGGTTGGTTGATGAGATTCAACTTGTTTCAGGAGGCATAACACTCCAGCGAGTTGTTTCTCATTATCCCGATGCCAGAGTCGCGATAGAAATGGTTGGGGTTAGGTGGTTGTGGCAGTTCCTTCCTACTTCTCTCTTCCCCTTCACTATCTATCGACTAGAGCTTGCTGTTCGACATTGCACTCTATACGAAGAAAATAGATTGTCGACAGTACAAAGGGCTTTCCCTGAGCTCTAGTCTTCCACATAAAAAAAAAAAAAAACCAAGAGTACACATGCACAAGTGTTCAAACGAGGCGTGTGCTGGCATAACAGTCACTGGCAACAACCAGTAGCCGCCACGTACTAACCTTTTGTATTCGCCAATGTGAACGCCGCTTAACATAATAAATAACAACTTGGGCTTTGGCTGGACCAATACTTGTGTTTCAATACAAATGTAAGTGCTGCTCTTACCAAAGCAAACAGGGCGTTCCACATGACAAGAAGGCTTTTTTATACCAGACACCTAAGGTTTGACTGGTGATCTGCTATCAAGCCTTGGTCAAGCTAATTTTCATTTATGGTTGTCCTGTATGGTTCAACATATCCCCTTCTAAAGGTCCACATTCACACACAGACCGCCGGCAGGCCATGAGCTGAAGGTTCCTCGCCTTGAGGCCAAGAATCACCAAACATTCATCGGCCGCTAGCAGGCCGTGGCCTGCAGTCTAGAAAAACTGACAAAAATCTTTTTGTGTGTGGACATTTATCGTCAGTCCGTGCCTTAAGATCTGAACTTCTATTCAGTCTGAAGTTTTCTTTGAGGCCAGAAGTGAAAAAAGTGCAATCAGCCGGAATTTAATTCTGGTTTGATAGATGTGCATAGAAATAATTCCTGTTCCCCCGTGTGTCTGTGAACATTCACGAAGTGGCCTGCAGGTCACGGCTGTCAGGCAATTGCCTCAAGTCCTCATCGCTCGTTCAGACTGAGTATGTGTGGCCTTCATCGGGCCGTTGCCTGCGGACCTGGCCTCATTAAAAGATACAAGGCTGTTCAAAGCAAAGTTGTTTCTGCAGCTGAGGTCATTTGTAATCATTCCGAATAATTAGTTAGTATTCAACTATCCAAACTAATATATTCATTTTAGGTCTGAGTAATTTTAATTTAAAAAAGAGAATGACAAGCACGAGTCACAAAATCGTGTGACTTATGACTGGTCACAATCCGGATAAAGGAGAAAATCCCATAATTAACAACGCTGGGGCATGACAAAGCTTATACATATATTCAATACTACACACCCAATCGCTATGGGAATGTAATCGAAAAAGTCCCAATTGAATAATTTTCCAAAGAGTTGATTTCAAATACAGACGCTTTTACTTTCTTGCTTCACAAATTAAGATAAAACTTTGCCAATAAATAGATAAGTTTTTACTATTTTCCAAATATTTCCAAACTTTCGACACGTGATCTTCTTAGAAATTGCCATTTGATGTGTAAAAACTTTCCCAAAAACGTTGTGATTATATTCCATTGAGTCATTGAATACAACTGAAATGAAAGGAACGTGCCATAGCAAATTCACCGAAATCTTGACGATATGTTCTTCTAGTGTCCTTAATCCCATGACAAAGATTTCCGAGATATTGTATACAATTACCACGAAAAAAATTATTATAACAGAATTACACATTCTTTAAAAGGTCCAGTTACACGCAACGATCTGCTTGTGCCAATTGGCTTGCGCAAGTCAATTTGCGCAAGTGAATCGTTGCGTGTAAACGCAAATTTTTGGCTGGCGCAAGCCAAAAAGGTTGCCTTGTGCAAAATATGTGTTCTTAGAAAATCGGCTTGAGGTTGATGTTTTGGCATGAGCGTTTAAACGATGTTCAAGACAAGCTACAACCCTCAGCATGCCCTTGGGTGAATGGTGAAATTTTATGACGCTCCTCCGACCTTATCATAATCAATATAATATAATAATCGTGTCAAATTAGCATAATTTAGTGTCATTTTCACTCTTTTTATTTGCACCAATTGACTTGCGCCAGTCAATTTGTACAAATAAATCGTTGCCTGTAAACCGATTCATGTTCACTCAGTTTATTTGCACCAATTGACTTGCGCCAGTCAATTTGCACAAGCAGATCGTTGCGTGTAACCGGACCTAAATGAATCATAGTCCTGAGAAGAAAAAAGAAATTTTGGTCTCCAAGACGCGATTTTTAGATAAGGATATAACTCCATTCGAGAAAGACAAGCTATTCGGTTTCTTTATTACTTTGCATCACACCCTCTTACGACGTTTTTTGTAACAAATAGAAAAGTTTCAAGTGAGAATATAAATGAGATAACCCATAACGTCCCACTTTGGGTGTCCAACTCCTAGGAAAAAAAAGTTTCCATTGTGAGTAATTTATTTAAAAAGTTGCTGACTATTTTCCTCTCTCGAAAACACCCACAATAACAGCAACAACACAAAAGGAAAAAAAATAAATCTTGAATTGTGTAACCTGGTCATGATTCAGACACAAAGCAACACCTTTTCCCGTTGTGCTGACCTTGAAAGGTTCTTTGCCGTGTCTCTTCTTTTCTACGTTTCTTTTCCTCCACGTATTTTTTTTTCTTTTCTTTATTTTTTTTTCTAAAATTAAAATTCTGGCGACCTTCGCGCCAACCAATGAACCAATTCTAAAAGAAACTTAGAAAAAGATTCCTTGGCAACAAATTGTCGTTTTTCTGTGAATGCCCTTCGGCAAGGATACACTAGGAGAAAAAGAGTTATTCCGTAACGTAATTTGCCCCGTTATTTATTTAAGTGTTATACTTGTCCATTATATAGCGCCTTCCCGATGGTCGCCATCACCTGGTGGGTGTAGAAAACCTGTCAGTTAAGCATTTCTAACACGCCAACAGAAGAAGGTGAATGCTTAACGAAGAGGTGCTCTTATACTGATTGCCAGGAGTTAATGAAATATTTGCATAAATTTAGGAGCTCGAATGAGATTTACTGATACTGTTGCCAGAGATATACGCAGATAGCATAAACAGAAATTATGGATAAATGGATGGGGGGGGGGATGCTGTTTGTTACATCGGGTCTTATGCTACATAACATTTGAAGGACTTGCTTTCTTCAACCTAAAGGACAAGGAGCACAAAATATTCCGTTTCTTGTTTTGATTGCGTTTTTATATTTGTTTGCGCTTGTAAGTCTGCAATTTTTCCTTTCGTATCCTTAAATTTGAACGCATAAAAAACAACCTCTTGAAAGTTTCCTTCCCATACCACACCCCCACTCACCCTGTCCTTGCGTGTCTGACTGCCTAATATAAAAATCATGAAATCTCAAATGCCAAATCCGTACATAACACGTACACACGTCTATTTTTAACACAAGGAATAAAGGGATAAAGATTTAAGCTGAAAACCTTTTGTCTTCGATATTTATACACATTTTTTTACGAATTGTATATTTTCCTGTAACTTACACACAACTAAACAACAGGTAAAAAATAAAGAATTCAAGTGGAGTATTCAGATTTTGCAGGAAATATTTTTGCATAACATTCAAACTTATGCAGAGTGTATGAACAACAGAAGCAAGGAAGCCGTCAATGTTGCTTGATGAATTTTATGCAAACATTATGTACGGAGTAACGTTATGACAATAAGTTATGGTCGCATATTATCCTGCCAAAAACTTATGCAATAATATGTTTACAAGTCCTTTCTGCTTTTATTGTTTCCTTAAAGATTGTTTATTATTGTATAAATAAAAAAAAACACGAAATATATTTAGTTATTATGGAATTTAACAAAAATGCAAATATATGAAGATTACTGCTTTACTGAGAATTTTGAAAATCCATTTTTTTTCATTTAAAGTTATTAAAGAGAAACTTTGACATTTTCCTGCCTGATGTAGGCTGCGATTAGAGATGACAGAAATACGACGACTTCTAAGTCACTGAAAAAGATCGTCTGGATTTTAAGATAAAAATATACCACCAAATTGCGGAAGCCTACTCGAAAAAGGTGCTTCTTAGTGGATTGTTACTTCAGTACTTTAAAGTTGATATTTCGACTACGTATGTATCCTTAGGCGTAAGTCGGGCTCTATGCAAAATTTCATTGTTATCACATATTTTTTTCTAAATCGTTGATTAATAATCCTTGGTTGGTAGGATGGCTTTTGACAATTTGCATGAATAATCTGCTTATGGAAAATATATATATGAAAGTGTGTCGAGTATTTAAAGAAATTCCTGGTAGTGGGTAACATTGTTTTCACTTCTATTTAATCTTTTCATTTTTTTAAACGAAATATTTGATGCTATTTTGTTCACATATAAATGGTATGTGCTATTTTTAATGTGACAAAACCAAGATTAAGGATCACCCTTTGTACTACTATTCCCATATATTGTTAACGTCAGCAGGTAATCTGATACTTGGGCGTGCGAACCAGACACGGTTCTTGGTGGCGTATATTCCGGTATCCTGGAAAAACTTAAGGCCCAACTATAATGCACGTAATACCATGTTCGCACTGAGTCGAAATTACGTGATTTTGGAAAGTGATTTCGAAATTATGTAGAAAGGTTCGCACTGAATTGAAATGATTTCGTTTCGGTGTTTTTTTTTCTGGCACCACGCAAGTTTTCAATTTTTTCAGCCCAAATTTGAACTAGCGCCTCTTCTAGCAAAGCCCATGGCTTCTTTCTTTTATATATCTTGGGTTTTTGCATTTTGAAGAATGTGAAGTTTAAATTCAAAGTCAAATCAATTATTAAAACGTCCAACTGACAATTTCAGCATCAATAGTGACGTGCTGAATTAGGCTGGATTCGATTTTCGGGTTTGAGCATTGGCTTTGACATGATTTTGTTCGTAATTTTGCCAAAATTACGAGATTTGAGATGATTTTGAAATCACCAGAATATATGGGAAATCACATGATTTTGAACGTGATTTTGGGCGAAATCACGAAAATAGCCAAAATCACGTAATTTCGGCACAGTGCGAACATGGTATAAGAAACGCCCGTCATCTGGGCGCTCTCATGGAAATTAATGGGTTCGGCCATATTGGACGTACGTCGGTCATATTTTGTTTCGTTAAGTTTCGTTAAACGTAAAAATGCGAAAAGAACTGCGCTCAACGTACGTTTTGTGAGAATTTGTAGTTAAATTGATGACAGCTGATTTTTTTTGTTGTTGTTTTGTTGGTTTTAAACAAGAAATAGTATGGAAAATGTTGTGCTTTAAATTTATGCGAGTGATTTTGATGAGAAATTTATTATAATTGAAAATAAACATGATTATTTTTAATATGCAAAGATTAATAGCCAAGTTTTAATAGTCAATGAATGATATTTAAGCATTTTAATAATTTTAAACTTGTGAAAACTTTCCGTATACGCAAACCATTATACGTTTGACGAAAGTTTGATATTTATGCACGTCGGCTGACGTACGTTTCTTACGTGCATTATAGTTGGGCCTTTAGTCCCAGATCTACGCAGTATTTCAGCCAAGATAAGGTGTTCAATAACCAAGGTATCCACTGAAAACCCTTATTCAGCTACCTAAGGCAAACAGCTGATCTATAAAGCTTATTCGGCCATCTAAGACGCACACCTGAACAATAAAGCTTATTAGGCCACCTAAGACATGAACTTATATCTTTAAACTTATTCAGCCAGCCAAGACATACACCGGCGTCATACATACCCCGTTTATGATTAGGTTGAAAAGTTGAGTCGATGTTGAGTTGAAATTTCGACCACCGTATATGATTCCGAGTTGAGTTCACTTTGGGTTGAAATCGGGTTGAACTGCCATCAAAAAAACCTCTTTTTGTTAATTATTTTTCTATATTTCTGACTTTCTATACAGTTTTCCATCAAAATGGTGAAGGGAGCATTATTTCTAACATAGTTTTTGTTTCCTGATGCTCCCAAACATTTCTTTTAGCCATTGTCAAAATTAAATTTCCTGCTTTTACATATATAGTTAATATAAAATAATTAACGCGCTACAAAAACACCGAACACAAAACTAACGCCGAAGGCAGATTTCACGGATGGTAAACAAACAAAACAACTTACTTCAACCCAATTTCAACTCAACACGTGTTTATGAGGCGAAATTTCAACTCGACCCAGGTAAGAGAGCTTAGTTGGGTTGAATGGACCCAGTTTCAACTCGATCCCCGTTTATGACTGGGTTCAACCTGGGTTGAACCTAGGTTGAACCTAGTCATAAACGGGGTAACAGTTTTGACAGCAAAGTAAAGTCGTCACATTCAGCTCACCTTAAACTTTTTGACGTGTAGGAGATCGGAAACATTAAATGGGGAAGACTGCTTCCACGGTCGAGTTTTTCCATTTATAAACGAACTTTTCTTCTAGACTGTAGCGTGCGCGAAAGAGAGCATTGTAACCGACCAGGCTGGGAAAAATATTGCCGTTCAGTCCGGAATGTTCTAATTTCAGAGGAATAGTCGCTATAGGAATATAAATTTTCCTTGTATGTGCAAATTTTTGCTATCACCAATTTGTATTGTTGACCAGCTTCATTCCTAGAAAAATGCTGGGAGAAAATGCATATATCATATCTTTGTAGACTTCAAAGGGCTTTCTCTGAGCTCTAGTCTTCCACAAAAAAAACAGACTTCATCCGAAAAATATAAGATTTGAAGTAATCTTTCTTGAATTAGGGATGCCAGACAAACTAGTAGGATTGATAAAGCTAATCCGCCTCGTTACAAAGAGGAAGGAGGAAGAAGATGCTGACGCTAAGGTGGGTAAACAAGCTGTATTTGAGGCGGGGCTTATAAGAGGACTTGCAGATTGTAGACAGTGCTGAAGGAGGAATCTGCAACTCTTAAGAAATTCCAAGGTTTAGGATGTTTGTTTGGCGATTTGGAATATGCGATCGGTAAGAATTGTGTCTAAGGTTTAGTTCTATATTCATCTACTTAAGGGGCTTTAGTGTCGTGGCTCAGAACCGCAATTATAAGTTTCATAACTAAATTACTTTTTTATAACACTATGCTTTACTCTCTGTGTCACGAACGTGGATTCCAGACAAAGAGAAATTCATACAAATTTCTGAGCGATAAAGGTGCTACAATTTGCGTTTTTAATGTAAACGGGCTTTTATAGGTTTGAATTTACATATATCTCATCCTGACCACAAAATCAAACTCGACCGTTCTTAGCCTGAAACAGAAACACACAACGTCAAAACGCCTGCATGGCATCCGAAACAGGCACGATACGCCTGAGTAAAAATTCTACCTTTCCAAGTGCAGACCGCTACAGGCCCGAACCTAATAGTCCAAACGAAGCATAGGGCGTTCACAATTTTTTAGACTAAATGGAGCAAAATTGGGGCTTTAAAAATTAATATAAGACAAAGAAAACGGGCAATAAACTTGGTGACTATAAAAAGTGCCATTAAGCATACACAGTAGAACAGTACTCGTCCGATTGCATAGGTCAAGCAGCATTGGTCGTGGTTAGACCTTAGTTGGGGGACCGCTTGGTAAAGCGACAATCGCGTTTGGAATAGTTGATTATGAATACATTCATATCTGTAACAGAGGCGTGCTTACCTCTAGCGGAAGCATTTTTATATTTTCATGCATCTAGCGGAAGTGTGCATATATCTCTGGCGGTCGCACTTTTAGATATTCGTGCATGGGAGCGTACATACCCGTGGGGCAGGCGCATTTGCTCGCTATGCGTGTTTTACTCGAGATGTAAGCTACATAAGCATTTGTAATCTATAGCAGCCGAAAATCGTTTAATTCTAACGCTAAGGCAGTTCGCAGAAATGTAAAAAAAGTACTCATCGATTTTCAAGGAAGTGAGTGCTTTTGAACGAGAAAAAAGTGCTCATTGAGTAATATTCTTTCGATTTTACTCATGAGTATTAAATTGAGTACCTATCCACCGATTCCGTATCTCTACACTCATGAGAACTTAAGATGGGCCTACAAAACAAAGGGATCTTTGTCTTTTCTGATAGTTAAGGGGCAATCCTGATAAGTCGAACTTGCTTTGCGGCTGCCAACGTGCCCTTGGTGAGCTGTGGCGTTTTCAATCAACTTACCCTTGTTTGGGTGTTGGGTCATCGAGGCTTTAAAGGCAATGAAAAGTGGTTGTTCTAGCTAAACAGAGCTCTGACATTGCATTCATCGGTCCGATCCTCGTTATTGAGGCATCCACCAGGTTCCTGAAGAGGGCCCTTGCCAATTGGGATTTTTTTATGAAACATATCCAACGCTGGAGGTCCACGTGGTCTCGCCAACTGTAAGCAGTTCCCTTCTGTGCCGTCTCGAAACGCGACCAAAGAATTGTGGGGGCGCAGTAGAAAGGATTGTCAGGACACCTACGCGCTTGATTACCGAACACTGTGCCCTGAATTATCTGTGAGTTCCGGCAATACCGAGGACATTGTTCGACCCTGTTCCTGTCCCACAAACCTACTGAACCTGTTCAAGCGGTCTGGCTGCAAATATAGGAGTGGTATAAGGGTGCAGAGCAAGAAGCTAAGAAAGTGGCCACGGTACTTGTGGACCAGGTATCTCACCAAAAGAAAGAACAAAAAATTACATTCATGTTGCTCCGGCTAGTAAAGCTGGAAAGAATATGTCCATGCGGATAGACTCGCGAACGAGGGTAAAGCATTTCACGTGTTGACCTTGCCCACACATTGTCGAAGACATATGGGGTGCGCCATCTAGATCTTCGATATTTCAACATTGAATAACTCTGACATTTTTTAGCCAATTTTGACAAATGAGCAAGTTTTATGTAGGATATTCTCTACCATTTATTTCAAATCAGTTTTTGAATACAATGTCGATTAAATGACCACCTCCATTCGATACGCAAAAAGCAGATCTTTTTTGGGCATCCTGCATAACATTGCCCAGCATTTCGGGCGTTATAGGAGCTATTTCGGCTGGTCTATAGATTTGATTGTTTATTTGTTCCGGAGAAACTCAAAAATAAATAAGCGAGTAACATGGAGTATATTTTATTTTTTAAAACATCAAAATTCAAAATGGCCGACGAAATATGACCGAAATTCAAAATGGAAGCAGAAAAATGGTCGAATTTGCCAATTTTATTCCGATTCCAATTAAAGTGGGTATCTAGGGGTTTATAAGGTCGCAAATAACGAATTTTTGGTCAAAACTTATAAATTCAAAATGGCCGCGCCAATATGGCTGACGAATTTGCAAATTGTGTTCCGATCCCAATGAAAATCGGTACCTGGGGTTTTTTAAGGTAGCAAATAACGAATTTATGATCAAAATTAATAAATTCCAAATTGTGGGACCAATAAAATAAGTGTCATTTCCCAGTTAGCTGTATATAGGTTGTTTAAGAGTTGGAAAATCGGAAAAACCTGACATTCTAGCTACAAATGGGAAAACATTGAGCATAGTGTATCCTGAAGCTCTCTAACTCTAAGCAATCGGTTCAGAATTGATCAACAAGGTTTTTTTTGGTAAGATGGAGAACTTGCTTTTTAAATACCCCCCCCCCCCCCTCCAGAAAAAAATCTGGGCCGTATTTAACCTATGACTGGCCATTCAGCCCTTGGCTGATACTTTTACACTTTGGCTTAAAAGTGTAGTATCTGGAGATAAGGATGGGTAACAAGGATTGAGTTGATGATGGTATTTGGTAGAGGAGCATACATATATTTGTCCGGCTAACCACGCTGGCTTGCAATGGAGTCCCTAATGTTGGTTTTCTATACACTGGCTAATCACCACCGACATATGCCGACATTTTACGAAGATATGCAAGCCTTACAACCAGTGATGGATTTACGCTTAGGCCCGTGAGGCCCGGGCCTAGGGCGGCAAAATTTTAGGGGCGGCAAAATTTTAGAGGCTGCAAAATATAAAGAACCTTTGAAATTTTAAAAATCGATTTGACTTGTTTGCTGTTCTGGAGAGAGATCCTTTGCTACTCCAAAAAGAGTGAAAAGATATTTGCGTGCAAGTATGGGCCAAGACAATCTCAACTTGCATTATTGTCTATTGGAGCAAAATTGCAAAAAATGTGATGTTTTCGCATAAGCTTAAGCAAGAAAAAAGTTTATTTGATAGGAAGGGTACAGGGGAAAAACAACGTAAGTCCATTTTTTTTCGAAATTGAGTTAGTGCTGCTATCTATTGAAGAAATACAGAAGCTTTCAGCTGGTATATTCAATTTTGATGAATATCAAACCCAGCCCATATAAATCAATTGAAAAGAATTCGCATACAAGGGAAAAACAACAAGACTTCAAACGCAAAATTTAAATTTTCTCGAAATTTGATTTTATGGACTTACGTTGTTTTTCCCCTGTACCCTTCATATGTGATAAGTCAATTTTCAATATTTTTCACCGACCAACAGAACTGGAGAAATTAAACTAGTTGGGATGTGGCTTTTAACCCTTTCGGTCCACAAGATTAACTTCCCAGTATTCGTTCAAACAAAAAAACGACTCGAACGATTTTTATGAAAATCTTTTCAGATCATACTTCCTTTAACACGCTTTGAACGGCATCTTAACGAAGTCGGTATCTTGGTTCGCGCGAAATCGTGCTGGTACAAAAATCACTTACGTCGTTCAAACAAAAAAACGGTTCGACCGATTTTTATGAAAATCTTTTCAGATCATATGTCCTTTAACGTGCTTCAAACGGCACCTTAACGAAGTCGAAATCTTTTTTGGTTCTCTCGAAATCGTGCCGGCACAAAAATCACTTAAGTCGTTCAAACAAAAAAACGGCTCGACCGATTTTTATGAAAATCTTTTCAATTCATATGTCCTTTAATACGCTTCGAACGGCACCTCAACGAAGTCGATATCTTTTTTGGTTCTCGCGAAATCGTGCCGGTACAAAAATCACTTAAGTCGTTCAAACAAAAAAACGGCTCGACCAATTTTTATGAAAATCTTTTCAGATCATATTTCCTTGAACACGCTTCGAACGTCACCTGAACGAAGTCGATATCTTTTTCGATTCGCGCGAAATCGTGCAGGAAGAAATGACCAGATACGTACGCACACACACACACACATATTTCTTCTCAAATTTTTGCTTAAAATGCTATTGGGACCTCGAAACGTCTAAATACATTGAAAATTTCGAATCCGATTTTCGGACCGATTACAATAACTTCCTACTGGGAAGTTAAAAATAGTGTAGCAATGCACATTTTCGCAATTATACGAGTATGACTATGATATGACATGAACGATATTGAACATCCTTTCGCAGCAGGAAATTTAATAAGATTTTATTTAGCATTTGAGTGGGGAAATGTGAGTGCAAAGAGAAAATCGAAACAAAATGTATGCATTCTCTTCAAATATGTATTCTTTTTCCTTTTAATTTGATGGATAGCGCATGCACAGTGTATCAGTGCACATGTGAAGAGAAAAATGTTCATTTTAGTAAAAACTCTACCTGGCTTTCAAACCTTTCCCTATGGACGTACCTGAATAAAATATATATTCTGACCATCTATGAAAAAATACCTTTTGATTGATATATAAGTTTCATTAAGATACGTGCACCGGAAATAGGTTAAAATGGGATCACAATTTTTGTAAATAGGTTAAAAAGGGATCACAAAATTTGGCTTTGCCTATTAATATATAGATGCTAACAAGGTATGTTGGCTACTATTGCTAGACTACTCCAAAACTTTTGACAACGTCAATCACTCCGTCCTTTTACGCAAACTCTGTACACAATTTCGTTTTCCTTCTTCTGCCCTTAGGCTCATGTATAGCTTTTTAGCTGCTCGTTCACAACAAGTGAAGATTTCCCATTTAATTTCCTCTCCTGCCATGCTTTTTGATGGCGTTCCCCAAGGATCTATCTTAGGCCCTCTACTGTTTAGTATATATACAGGGTGTATCCGTTAAGTTTACAAAGCGGCCGGCTGTGGATAGGCTTTAGATAGACGAACAAAAAATCGTATAGGAGGGGGAAATCGTAACGGTTTAGCCGCTAGGGCGTTGTGAAGTTTTTTTTAGAGTTTTGCATATCACTCTGTATTTTTGTAACCCTATGACCTATTTTCATGAATAAGATATCAGTGTACGCAGAATACTCTCACCTCTCTAAAACTGTAAAAGCGAAGGTGAAAAGTATCACTACAAAGCAAAAAGGGCGCCATATCGGACGGGGCCTAGGGCGCAGTCGAGCTTAAATCCGCCACTGCTTACAACCATGACGTATGATGAGGAGAACTATGTTCTTGCTATGATGAAAAATTTCGTAGTTTCCATTTAATTTCAATGAGTCGAAAAGTCCAATAAGTGTATTCTGTGAGTCAAAATCTTTCATAATAACTCGTCTAGACACAAATCCATATCAATGCACTAAAAATTTGATTGTTCCGTTCTTGAGTACAAAGCAGGAAGCTCATAAACTAATAAATTCTTGGTTATTCCAAAATTTTGAAAATACTATTAACCAAAAACCGAATTTTCTCAATGATTTCTTTAAATAGCCGAAAAAAGAACGATTCAATTTGTTCAATTTCACCATTTACAATTTGTGTACTTTTCCGTGCGCCGTCAATTGAAACCCCCCATATTTACGCCGAACTGTGAAAAAATCTCGGGAATTTTCTCTTAATCTTATTTGCAATGATAACAACAAAAAGAGTTTTTTTTGTGTCTTTGTACATTTATTATATTTTTTTCCACAGAATACGTTGCTAATTTGCGACGATATATAAATTCCTTTCTGTTCTCGTCGTCGACTGTTATTCACCTTAAAAGGTATATTGTGGTTGTTATCAGCTTATCACGCGTGATGATGAAATCAAAAGACGACTTCGCGGTAACTTATGGTATTTTGCAAGTGTAAATTGCTGTCTTTGTTAAATAAGAGACTAACATTCCAGAATTCTTCTAATCATAGTGCAAATAAAATGCCATTGTTGGTTGAAGATGTGAAAAATTATATCGAGGAATTTAGTTTTTCACGTAGGCAGGTTTTAGTCAGTGTGCTTTTAAGCTGCAAAGGAGGAAAAACCAAGAAGCTTTGTGCTTGAAATTCACCATAGTGTGAAAAAGAGGGGAAGTTTTTCTTGTTGAAAATCTAAAAAGAAGGAAAATTGCAACAGGTTGACTTTTTCCGGAGGGAGGACGAAATTTTCCAATTTAATCGTAAATTTCGTGTGAAATAGGAAGAAATATCGAGGAAATCAGAGGAAAACCCCTCAGAAGTTTGTGTTGAAAAAAGCTTTTTTTCTGTTTTATTTTTTTTTCAAATCCGGCGCCATTCTACTTCGCAGGCGCAACGCTTTTCATGAAAAGCAATAACAAAACGTGTGTGTAAGAACTTTTTGGTGAAAATCTCGCTGGTGGTGATTTTCTATACTGAAAATCTCTATGGTAACGTGCATTTTCTATCTGGTGGATGGGATATTTTCGATATCGGAATATATATGATTTGGCCGGCGTCCGGGTTTCCTTCAGTCTGAAATCAGAATTCGCTCCCGGTAGATCTCTCTTCTCATAGGAAACTAAATATACATAATTTCAGTGCGAGATAAGTTTATTCTGATTTTGGTTTTGAATATATATCAAACGGCCTAAAAAGTGAATTAAATTAAATTAAATAAATTTTTAGTAGATTTGTTCTTAAAAAAAAAATTAGTTTAAAGACGTTTCTTTTTTTCACCGTTAAAATAAAATTTAAATTTAAAAAAAAAAGTGTACGAACGTTTCGTTACCTTATATCAAACAATTTTATTGTTTGTTGAACTGTTTGGTTTTTTTGAAATTGGTGAACTTAATTAAAACTGATACAAAAAAAAATAGTCTAAAAAGAAAAGACTTAGTTAAAAAAAAATTTTGGTGAACAAATTACAAGATAATTTGTTTTATTCTTCGTTAGAAGAATTAAATTATTTCATTTCCTACTGGCTTCAAATTCTGATACAACCATAGGACAATACAGGAATTTTATTAAAGGTAAGTTTTAAATATTTTTTTAATAATCATAAAAAAATTTCAATTAAAAAATTAATGTTTACACCATCAATCAGTAAATTTCTGTTCACAAAAAAAAAATCTATGTTAAAAAAATATTAAACAAACCATCAGTTAAAATAAACTTGATCCCTTTCTGCCTACACCTTGTTACAACAATAAAAAACGTTACTTTGATATATAAAAAAAGGATAAAACATATACACAAAAAAAATCCCAGAATTCTGTCCTTTTTTATATCTACAGTGTAGAAACTCGAAATTTGCGCCCACACACCTGATATCCTGAATTTTAAATTAATTGAATAAAACGAAAAAAAAATATATATATAACAATATAAGAAGAAATGTTTGTCCTTGTTCCTGGAATATCCTTGAAAACATCAATTTTGTTAATGCACAATTTACAAATTTAATTTTGTTTGTTACTTTGTATTATTTTTTTGTTACTGTATGATAATATTATTGTGTATATCATTAAAATATTTACAATAAATTACATCGAGTTTTAAAAGGTCACAGGTATGTCCTTTTTTTTTGTTTGAGCGGCATTATCTTATACAGTTTAATTTTTTTATTTTCCGGGGGTGTTATTTTCTGTGTAATTTTGAAAGCATCGATATTCTGAAAAATATAATTCAATTCAAGGAGCTCATAGCCTCTTATAAAAAATTCTTGCAAAAAAATACTTTCCTTCTTTTTTCCTTTTAAAAAAAAATAATATAATTCAAAAATTCTAGATAAAATTTTATATACAAAATTTCCCTTTAAGGATTCAGGACATTATACAAAAACTTCTTAATATTCTTACACCAATTATAAAAGTTATCCTATTTAGTTAGTCCTTTCAAGATGCGTCTACGTGTGTTCTTGTATATCAAAAAATTATTAGTTGTAATCTAATGAAAGTGAGTCTCAAGAGAAAAGTTTTAATTATAAAACTAAGTGTATGTAATTACCAAACTACACATCATCCATCCATTCCTCTGTGATATAAGTTTTAAGGTACCACCAAGGTGTATATGAATGGATAAGGATCAAATACGGCGTGTGTGGGATGATACTTAATAAATTAAACTTTTGCTAGCTGCAAGTTTATATCTAATTATACATATTAATGATGTCTGTGGCTTCACTCCTGTGGTTATGCAATGCAAGATTAGATTATCGATTTTTGCAAAAAAAAACAAAAAATTCTTTAAAAAAAATCAAGGAATTAATTTGGATTTTTTTTCTTAAATGCCATTTGTAATAAGCTTTTTTTATAAGAGGATTAAAGGGGGAAGGATGCTATTTTATCGTTACTTTTTTTTGATGTCATGCCTTGTTGAGTTTTCTGAAGGATTTTAAAATCGTTTTAATATGAATTTCTTTTCACATGGAAAACAGGAGCTGAAAGGCAAGCCTCCTTGGTGCTGTTGAGGATTTTAATATTGTAGAGTACAATGTCGATTAGTAGGATTAAGCCGGAAAGGCAGTAAAGAGAAGAATGAAATAATTTTCGACGCCAATACACGCGGTGTCAAATCCAACGGCTTCGATCCAATACTATTGCGACAGAATCCTGCTTTTGTAATCATCCAACGAGAGACGCTTTCTCCAAAGTTTATAGCAGAACCAGCCAATAGTGGATTTTTGTTTATACCTCTCTCACTCGAACTCAAATTTTTTGTCTATACCTTTCTCACTCGTATGACTTCCAAAAGCTGCTATTGCCCTGCGTTGTCTTATAGGCTATTGCAGAAGAAGAAAGACACATATTAAAAGGGAAGACAACCAAGAAGGGAATACTAACAAGGCAGGATAATTAAGTAAATAGACTAGTAATAGGTATTGGGACACTTAGGCCTGGAAAAAGTGAAGGACCATGTCGCTTCGAGGGGGTCGAACTTTGGCCTCTGGGATGGCAGTCGGATGACTTAACCTCTCTTGACTACCGATACCAACCTTTATAAATCATAGTAATATATAACACAAAGATGAGTGCTCATAAATTATTTAAGTTGTTTGAGTTGCATGACTTAAGTTATCTTAAACGATTTGATAAGTCGCTTATGACTTTGGAAGTTGATTTAAAAAACACTTTCATAATTGTATTGTAATAAATATTTTAAGGTTTTCGTAATGTAATTTGAAGTAATAAGAAATTTTCTTATTTCTTTCTTTCTTATGTTACAGAGAAAACCTTTGAAAAATCCCAATCGAAATTTTGTAACATTCAATACTTTTTCCAAACAACGCATAACAATTCCTTATAACTCTGAAACCTTACCTTATACCAATTTCAAACACCTTTACCATATAATTACTCATACTCAATCTCTAAATCTCCTTAATTAACCAACCAAAGGACACTTTGAAATATTTTCTTAAGAAATCTCTCATTGTATACCAAAATGCTAAAGAAATTTTTCTTTTTGTTTAAGATTTACTTTGATGTATAAATCCAAATTCATGCAAAAAGCATTTTCTTAACAGCAACAACAAAAAATTGTTATCTACATCTTTTTGTATAGTATTATGCACGAGTAGAGATATAATTGGATAGGAGATTATATAACGTTTTTGCTTAGAACAATTTTACATTAAGCCAGAAAATCACCTGTAGCAACTAGAAATTAAATTTTTGTGTTTGAAAATGTATGGAAGAGGAAGGGATGTGTTTCTTTTGATAAAAATAAAGTTGAAAGTAGCTTTATAATTTATGCAAGTAACATGGAATTAAGTCAGGAGATTTAATGGTCGCATAGGAGACTGTATTAATTCCGCTTAAATGACTTTAGCTTCTAATATTGAGTCGGTAATAATCGTCTCGTTTGGATAGTAGAGGCCGCACCATAAAAGAAGGGAATCTCAAAATCGCTGTTTCCATGCGCAGTGAGAGTCTCGAGTACGCAGAAGCGAGTAACATCTTTGGGTTTGTTTAAAAACGCAAATTATCGGGTCATTTACAATTCTCAACATGCGCGTCCATTTCCCTTCTTTTATGGTGCGAACTCTAAAACTACAGATTTTGATTTTTCTCTCTCTCACTTATGTTTCGTTTCTACCTGTGTGTTTTACTAGTTGGCTTTTGCAACTAACCAAATTTTTCGTGTGGGCAGATCTGTAAAACTCTACGAACAAATCGAATTTTTTAGTGTGTCGATAGTCACCTATAAGTAAAAACTGAGCAATCCTGGCGCTCGCTCTTGTGATCCAAAGTATATAAACAAAATCCATTTTCGATTTCCTATTCCATTGATATTTCTTGATTTGTTTCGTAACATTATTAAAATCATCCCTAAAACCCACAAAAAGTATTCATTTTTCTTGCCTGAGCAGTACAAAAATTGAACTCGTTGACTTTTGGGCAAATCATTAACTTCTCCTTCACATTACCTAAACGATTGCTCTTAACATAGGACCACTATCGAAAAAAAATTGTATAGTATATTCGATGTCATTTCATGGATATTGTGCTCTATGTGGTGCTATATTTCTGTTGGATTGTTAGCGTAGACTTATGAATTTAAATGTTATAACCAAAAATAATGGTGCAATGTCTCGATCAGTGTAACAGACGATCTTGAAGGACAATTTATGGTTCAATTTTTGTTCCAAAGAATCTATAGCTTCTTAACTAGAGCTGAATCTGAAGTTAGCTTGGTCATTGGAACGAAGTGTTGAAAAGTTTGGATACGTTCAATTTCAAATTGCTCAAGATCAGCGATCATTCGATTTGAATTCTTGAACTTAAATTTTCATCAAGTCGGTGTATGGTTTGAAAGACCCTATTCTTAAGAATGTGAAGAATAGTTCAATTTGAGTATTTATAAACACTCTCCTCTTTATAGAGCAGAAATTTGCTTTTCTGATCACCCACTTCATATCATCTGATCGTACACGGGTACTGATCTTAGATCATATGTCGTTCGAAAACCCTAAATAAATCATCATTGTTTGCTATCATTGGCAATTAATGTCGATCATACAAACTGAGAAGATCATGATCAATTTAAACTATAGAACAAATATCAAAACAAAAATTTTTATAACGGGGCGCTTCGATTTCGTAGTTAATATCCTCATTAGCAGAGCCACAAATGCAACCGTTGGGGTTAGCGGGAGGCATCCTCGTCGGAGTGTTATGCCTCTTGAAAGAACTGAATCCCAGTACCAGACAGTAGTCAAGAACAAGAAAGAGTACTGTCCGCCAGGTGCCCTTTTACTTGAGATTAGGTAAGGAGAATTGCCAGGCTAATGAAGGAAATTCAATTCTTTAACGCTGAAGAAGTTCTGAATTGATTTTGAGATATGTGGCAAGATGCTCCATCGTGCATGAAAATATAATGGGAACGAACATAGGCTTTGGAATTTACATGGTAATGGGAATAGTTTTTTCTTATGCAACCGTAAAGGCTGGTGAATATTTAAATATTTTGACAACGTGACCCGAAAGATAGTAGAAAGAAGAATGAATGCGGTTTTACTCCACCAGCTTCCCATGTAACACTACCGTGTCAAAGCGCTGACTTCGCTGATAGGACAGCAGAAAGGTTCCTCGCTTATTATCCTTAGAGACGATATAGAGAAAATGGACAGGGAATTTTTATGAAGAAGGAAAGCAAGAAAGAAGAAAACTTATTTAGAAAAATGGAAAAGCGAAGGATTATGTCGCGTAGTGGACTCGAGCTACGGACCTCTGCAATGGTAGGGAGTCTTAAACCATAAACTACCGAGGCCGGCCATATTACCTAGAGATTGTGAAACTTTTATTATATATTTAACAAATTATGGAAAATTTTAAAAATATATGGATGATTTCTTGGTCTGTTCTGGTTGTCGGTCAGTCCTGGTAATCGTTTTCTTTTTTCTAAAGCAATGTTTGCGCTTAGTCCTCTCAATTGTAGCGCTTGAGCTAAGAAGGCTTGCCTCTCTGTCTGGAGTATATGCAGAAATATTCTCTGTTTTGAAGTGAAACTTCCTTGCTCTTCTTCCGGGAATTCAGAATTGGAAACGAAAACAAGGACATTTGTATGAAACGGAAGTTGCCTTCTCACTCGTTTACAGCTGTCACTTTAATGTGCAAGTTTTGTAACACTAATTTCATAATTGAATAAATCCACAAGTATACTAACAATTTAGCTTCCACTTTATTTCGTTTAACATTTTGTATTTTAACAACTTAAGCTGATGAATTTCGCGAAAATCACCGCCAAAAGAGCAAATTTCCACCTGCTTCAACAAAGTAGCTGACAGCGACAGCCATGATAGCAATTAAGTGATGCCATTTAAATAAATTCTACCAAACCAGCAGGGAAATATTTACAATTTATTTAAATTTGTTCATAGATGGCACAGGCATCGGTAAAGTAAATTCATTTTCACAAAAATTAAGTCTTTAACTATATTAATAGTTAGCACTAATACTTACGATTTCTTAATTAAACCATGACGGGGATAAAAATGTGACAATTTCCCTTTACTTACGTTTTTTTCCTTCATTCAAATAAACTATTGGTTTTTCCACTGATTACAACTTCTAAGAAGTACTTCTAATTAAGGTTACAAATAATTGGTAAAGTCAACTTCGCACAACTTAACTTCCACAATTTGGTATATAAAATTAGTTTTTTAGGGAATAAGGTAATCAGTGATGTTTTTAAGAATTGGTAATTGCTTTTGAAAATTTTTTTTGATTTGGCTATGATTCTGATAACAACAATAATAGTAATCATGTTTATTTTTTGATCAAAAACTTCAAGGATATGCTTTGTTTTATTAGTGATACTTCAAAAGGTATTTTCTAAGAAAAAAAACTCAAGAAAAACTGATTTTATATTTTTAAAATTCCGACCTAGTAATCTTATGCCCTAAAAAAAGTATATTTATAAAACTTATGACTCAATTTAAAATAAACGATTTTATACCCAGAAACACAATCTTAACAACAAAATCCTTGACAATATATAATAAAATTAAAACACCGAAGAAATTCTATCCTAAGAATATAATAAAGAAAAGAAATTCTCGATTTACACGAGATTGTGACCCTTAATAACCCTACTAAGATCTAAAAGATTTGTAAGCGGACGTGCCTAAGAAAGAATAAATTACAAGCAAACATTTTTTTTTGTTGTAAAGGACTTGAATTACTAAAATCCTTAAAACATGAAACTCAAAAGAGGGATCCTTAAAAACGGATATAATTTCTTGTCGGTTCATTGCCAGTAAAAAATTAGGATCATTTTAACAACTTGACTCCCTTAAATTGTGTCTTGGAAATTGTAATTCTGTACAGAAAATTTCGGTTGGGTGAATTCCTTTTTATAAGGGCTGGAAACACTCAAGGACAAAGCATACTAAAATAACAATATCTAAAAATATCAGATATCAACCCTTATAACCAGGAGTTTGAAGTGTATATGCATATATATTTTTATAAAAGGATTCTTTTATTAACATTTCAAACGTCATACAATCTTATTTTATCGCCTTTGAGGCAAGCCTCCCATAAGCCGGGCACCACCCGCACCAATACAAATTCGCAAAAGTAATTGGTTAAGTCTCTATTTTGTTCACTCTCTTTCGTTCCAGCTGCGAATTGGAGAATACATATGTAATATGCGAATTGTATCACAAAACCAAATTTAAATCTAAAAGGATCTATGCAAAAGGATATTCTTTTTTTTATATACATATAACACGCTGTTACTGTTTTTTATCCTGTTTGCTGCGACGATAACACTTGAATGTAAGAAAAAGCTTTTTTCAAAAAAGGATACCGGATGCAGAATGAATGGAAAATATTTTTTTTTTTTTGCACACAACACAACTGATTGCACTGATATGAAAGTTTTCCCAACAACAAAATTGAAGGACCTTGGGATGTTTGAAGGAGTTTTTTTTTGATCCTGGAAATTGCATAATAAAACTAGCAGCACGTACTTGAATATTTTATTTGGTGTACGTTTTATAATGCAGAGGATTATTGCCGAGACTAGGAGGGCATATCGTAAAATTCTTGTAATTTTTTTAACGCTATAAAAAACGGAAATTCTTTGAAAGTTTTCAAATGGAAAAAATTGCAATAAAATGACACTTTTTTCATACTTTGTAAATTGAACTTATATTATAGCTATAGTAACTTTGTGAACCTTTTTCTAATAAAGTCTCGACTCAATGGCGCGCAGACACGTTCGCATATTTTGCAGCTATGTAGTATAATGCATTTGAGCGAGATTCGTTATCTAATCTCATCCATTTGGGTATAGAGAGACGAGCAGATGTCAATCCTCATTGTAGTATGCAGATACTTCACAATTCTAGCTTTCTCGCTGGTATGTACTCTATTATTGTATTCTAGGATAACCAGGTTGAAGTGCTTTTCGTCCGTTTTCTATCCCAAATCGATGTGGGATCTCATTAGTAGCGGCTACAGAACGTGTCGGGTCCAATAAGTGCCGCCTGTAGCAACTTCTTCTACAGAAAGTGTCTGGTTCTCAATTTAATTCTATTCTTGGTGTGCGTTTTGGGATCTATGACTTGATTATACATATTCTTGTCCAACAGACCTCGAAGGTCGTTCCATATCAAGCACTTGAGGCAATTTCACGCCAGTTTCTTAATATATGTTAGGTTGAATTTAGGATTGTGATGGAAGTGATGCGGATTTTTTTGTTGCATGAAATATTATAAAGGTCAATGGTAGGTAACTAGATTCAGTGGTGTTTTCTTGGAATTTCCTTGCGTTTTATTATTTTTCATTAGTACTACTGCAATTGGGGATTCATTGGGGATCATCTTTTTAGATCTTCTCTTCTTGGATTTTATATTTATGGTATTTCAAATGATACTGTTTTAGAACAATGCTGGACAATAGTTGACTTTTCCAGAGCACCAGCAAAGCTTTTGCCTGTGCCTACCTCACTCGAACTCCAAACAGTAAAAGACGGTCCTGGAACTACCGGAAGCTTATGTGACTCCTAAGGAGCACCAGCACTGATTTAGAACTATAATTTAAATTTTTTTACCCAAGCTTAATAAGACTTAAGATCAACCCCCAATGTACAGTTTGCTTGTCTTGCTGCTCTGCTTTGATTTGACATATCAAATAAACCAATGCTTTGTTATGAAGCAAAACCAAATAGTACTAAATTGGCTAAGTCATAGCTTTCACATATGTATAAAATCTGAAAAACAAAGCAAGTCAAGTGCGTACATTGAAGTTTGACCTTTATACCCACGTATTCTAAAAGTAGTCACAACGCGATCACAAGGTTGTGGTGAGTCTCAATTTGTGAGAATTTGGTATTCTAATTTTGCAGTCACAATTTTGACAACTCGCAAACATTTATAACACTCTCAAAATTGTGACTGTATAAATAGCAGGTCACAAGGGTACATATAAAGATAGCAGGTTTCTACGATATTTTTCATCATATGTCCCAGACTCGACATACAGCCAGCGTCGAAGAGAGATACTTGGACGGACGTTCACATATACCTACTCTGCTTTTCTGCATTAATATTTTCTGGAGTACGTCGGCTACGTTGCCCCCAGATATTGCTTTATTACACGAATACAAATTCACCATTAGAAGTGAATTATTTCAGATTTTTCTTGTGACTGGGTGCTGATAGTCACAAGAATAGTCACAAACTCTCAATGACAAGCACGAGTCACAATAGCTTGTGACTTATGACTGGTCACAATTTTGAATAAAGCGGTTAGGTATTCCTGACAAAGTAGAACAGCATTCTAAACACTTTGGGTGCCGCATTACACAAATTCGAATGACGCGTAAACTTTTCAATGGGTCGAATTTGGGTCTAAGTGGTTAGAAATGATACAAGTGTATATTTTTAAGGATTGATAAGAGGATATTTCGAAATTCGAACCTATTCTAGTTTAGCATTATTTAAAAAAATAGTGATACACATGCTATAGTCTATAGTGCAATGCTATAGTCTACAGTACAATGTTTAGTAGTAAATTTAATTCTTAACCTTATACAAGGAGTTCATGAAACAATCTTACATCGTTACTACTTATAGGCACACATAGGATATGTTTATGATATTTTTTTTTAAATATATTTTTGTTATTTATATTAAAAATGTTATTTTTAATTTTCAAAATGAATGAAATTCCACAAAAATATATTTTTGTATCAAAAAAATATATATTTTGATCAAGAAAACAAAACAAAAGCGATTTCTAAATTACAGGAACGCTCGCCCCCCTCCCGACGAAATGTTACAAAATAAATTCCAAAGCCCATTAAAAAATATATGTTGCATTTCACACATTAAAATCAGATTTGTGCCCCACATTCACCTTTTCGTTGTTTTTTTTTTGATTGTAAAAATCTGAAAGTGATTATATTTTTTTTTATCTCTGTATTTTTTTTTTATCTAATATTAGCATAGACGTTGGCCTTCATTCTTATTTTATTTCATTGTTTACACATTTCAATATGAAATATTTTTTTTTTGAAACAAACACATTTTTAATACAAGATATTTTTTTTTTTAAATTTTTCATAAACACCTCAAAAAATTTTGGGAATTGACACAAAATTTTATCAAAATTGTTTTTACGTTTTTTTTTATTTGGAATATGATAAAAAAGAAGAAAAACATGGAAGAGAAAATTTCAAGGAAAACGCATATTTTTTTTGTTGTTCGCTGAAAATGAAAATCATTTTTAGAAAAATGGCAACGAAGTAAAATTATCGTCGTTTTTAGTAGGTTTTAAAAAGCACGTAGACAATTATGGAAAAAGCAAACAGATTTCAAACAACAACGAAAAAAACGACAAGAATTTTATTTGCTAAATGTGAAATAGATAAAATTTTATCTTAAAGTGTGATAAAAGCGATTTTAAAATTTTTCATCGTTTTCATACAATTTGCAAAAAATTTACAAAAGATATTTTCGTAGTCATTTTATGGGATAAAGTCTCTTCTCATTTCAGCGAAATATTTGCATGAAAATTTCGCACAGGAAAATGTTTGCTGTTTTATATTTATGCCAATCTCGATCCCCTGGCGGAGGCAACTGTTACTAATAAATAAGTATGCCAGGGTATAGTGCAAAAGAAATATATGTACTATTAAAAACGCTGCTTATTAAAAATATAATGCACGGCTTGTAGACGATCTAGAAATGTCTTTATTACGAAGCACCTGCGATTAATTAATTATAATTTATATTTTACATAATTGTTTATGCATTTTTAAATACGATTGGATCATGGAATGTGAGGAATTTGAAAATTAAACAAATATAATATCTTAAAGCGGAAATTTCTCATGGTTGAGGGATTATGTGATTAGGTTTTTTTTTTGTGATTTATTAAAATTCTGTTGTTGTCTGCTGTTTTTCCCGATTGTGATAAGATTAAAATATTTTTGTGTGTTTTCTTCACAAAAACAAAAAACACAAATCCAACCACGCAACCAAACATCGACGCGCATTTGTTTCTTGCGTAGAGCAATGAGAGATAAAATAAATACGAAATAACATTTTTGTGTTTTCAATGTGTTATTGCGAAATATACATATGTTGTTGTTTCTGTGCTCTATGTGTATTTTAATATTGAAATTGTATGGGAGAGGCATGCCGTCTGGTACTGGTCTATTTTCAGGATAGCAGCCTAAGTTTAGATAGGACAGTCATAGAATCATTCAGTTCATCAGACACAGTCTCGTTTCGTCTTGCTCATTTCGTTCGTTCATTTAGAATGTTTCTGTTATTTTCTTTATTTAATCCCCAGAAAACCAAAAATGCAGTTGAAATAACTTGAGGGTTTATGGTTTTAGTTTTATTTGTTTGTTCTGAGCGGGATCCGCCATTAGGTCGTTACTTAACCCTCCCTCTTCTATGTACTGAGAGAATTTTCGAGACGTTGACGGAATGCATTCCATTTAATTAGACCAAGAGTATTGTAGAAATGTAACATACTTACTCTTCTTTGTATTTTTTTTTTATTTTTTTTTTTACTTTTGTATCTTCATAGAAGACACACTTCCGTACTAAAAAGAATTTAAATTATTTTAATTTTTTTTCTTTGATGAATTTAAAAATATTTCCATGTTTTTACTTAAATTGATTTAAAGTCATTCATTGCAATTGTCACATATCGCTTTCCGCAGCTGAGTCTGGTGACATTCAGGTGTTATTTAGGTTATGATAACTCGACTTGCATCAAATTATGGCGCAAAACGAGATTTTATGAGTTATAAAACAATAAAGTAAATGTGATAGGTGTTGGTTGATAGGCACATTGTTTTAGAATAAGCACAGTCATGGGGGCGAAGTATTATTTACAGGTGGTCGGGGGCTTGGTTGTGATGTGTTCGAATGTGACCCGAACACGCCAAAATCAGGGTACCTTTGCTCCAAGACGAACCGTATGTGTCGCTTAGGCCACCATCCTATGGAGGATATCGACTTTGCAAAAACGAAGACCCGTTATAAAAATTTTTTGTTTTGATTTTTGTTACATCCGTGCAAATTTCTTTCCTTTGAGGGAGTTCAAACATCCACATCCAGAGGGCTTCAAACGCAAAGTCTATTGCCTCCTTAATTTTAATTGCACATTAATTTTGATGGTCCGATCGATTGGTTTAGTATCAAGCATCGACAAAAAAAACTTTTTTACATTTACATATTATGTTATCAAAATAATGTGTTTTTATTTGTGATTTCAAATTGCAGGGTTTAAAATAGATAATATTTTTCTCAAAACTGTATAATCTGATAGTATCAATAAAAGTGCCGAGTTGGGGCCTATTCAAAAACAAATTATTTTTCTGTGCATAAAGCTGATGCTGCGCGACTGAGACTTGACAGAAAAGAAGGTTTGTGCGCATAAGAAGAGACGCGTGCAGAATTTATGTGCAAAAACTTTTCTCTGCAGTTCATCGCATTAGGAAAGCAGAAGAATCAGTGCTGCCACCTGTTTTTCTGCACATGCAACCAATATTTTGACATTTTTGACCAGTGCTATGCATGACGCGAAATTTTTTAAATTTCATAAAGTATTTCAAAAATATATTTATTTTTAAAAATAATTTTCACGTATTCCTCTTCAAATTGATTCATTTCCTTTTAATAAAATGTGTCACATATCTGTGCCACGTTTATACTACCAAAGATTTCTTTCGCTTATAAGCGAATGTCACATATATGAGTCAATTTAAAAAATAGAGTAATATATTTATTTAAAATTCAATGACTATTTAAATCGTCTTATTAGACTCATAACAATACATATGGTCTGTCGTGTTTCCTTTAAAATAACGAGCAGGTTACAGATTTTTCAAAAAAATCAAAAAATGTGCGTCAATCGCCAATCCCTCGCACAAAACAAAAAGAAACACTGTTTATGTTATTAAAAAAACATAAACAAAAATTCCTGAGCTGCTCCTTAAGTTATAATTAGTACAATTAGTGGGTGTGTTCAGCGATTTGCAGGAGCACAGGTTGTATTTTTAATTTTTACACATTTTTGCAAAATTCAGAAAATGAAATGAAAAAAACTGTGACGATATCATCCGATGGCGGAGAGTAAACTTAAAGCTATTTCCTAAATTATTTCCGGTACGTCATCAAACGAACGCTCTTATGGAAAAAAATATAGATCTATACACGAGAATATATGGAAAAGTTTACTTTATGATATTTTTGCATTGAAAATAGCCGTTTTCACGTAATATTTTACTCAGTTTTATTTTTGAACAAAAAAGAAAAAAAAAACATAAATGGACTCGCATGTACGTACATACGCCCGCGAATATTGCAATATTCATATTTTTAAAACAAAAACAAATTTATCATCATCAAGTTTTGTTTAACTTAAATATTTTTCTTGAAAATGAGAAATTGACAACTTTATTTTTTTTGTTTATAAATATTTATTTTCTTAAGGGCAAAAAATAAGAAAGGTTTTATGTCATAATACTTTCTACAAAAAATCCAAAAAAAAATGAAAATAAATTGGAAAGTCTCCAGTAATGGATACAAAATGTTATACGAAAAAAAAACGCAATTTGTTTTGATATATCTCGGGTGTACCCTTTTATCTAAAGTAAACCTTGTCTTGCGCCTGGTGGTTTGGTTGGAAAAACCTTTTTTATGTTTGCTAAATAAAGTAAACAAGGTCAAGTGCCGTGAGATATTAATTATATTGTGGACAACTTTTTTTTGTTATCTCTAGAGAGGAAAACTTTTGTGACAATTTTTTTTTCAGTTCAACCAAGGAAGGGTTCAGAGGTTTTACCCTTTGGGAAGTTGAATTTTTGGTTTTTCCTGTTGTGTTAATGTGCTTACAGGCAAGGCTACAAAAATATTATAAAGTCTGTGGAATACTTTCTGTGGAATTAGAAAAAAAAAGGTTGTGGCTTTTATGGTGATGACCTCAATATTCGCGTTACTAGGTTTGGGTAACGAAATTGTTAGAGTTATATTTGACAATTTCCTCGCCATTTGCTCCAACAAATTTTGTAATTGACTGCCGAATTAATATTTTAAATATCTTTCTTATATAGACTGTTATTAATTGTTCCTCCATTATTAATTCCTCCTCCCAAACTGATTACATTAAGATTCACTGGCAAGTCGCACCGTTTCTTTTGAAAGTCAATCAGGTTTTTTTGAGATATTGTGTATGACTAACCTCGATTATATCTGCTATGACACCAAGAATAAAGCCGCATTTACATCCCAAAGTCAACGTGAAAGTGCAAGAAAGTTTCAGGACTTTGGTGCAACAGAGAAAAAAGCATACAAATTTCTGTGCGATAAAAGAGCTTCAAAGTGCACTTTCGCGTTCACTTTGGTATGTAAATGGGGCTTAAGTTGGCCATTGGAGCTCATTAATTGAAAGTCAACCAAATGGGTCGAACAGTCCATCAAGGAGATAGTGCGAGTTCGTAAACGCAGGACTGCAGTCATTCAGCAGAATTCAGCTACAGACTTCTAATTGCTGAATTCTGCAGAATGAGTGCAGTCCTGCGTTTACGAACTCGCACATATATTGTCATCTCATAATTTCTAAAGTTACTAAAACTATAGATCGACTGTTTAAAGGATTAAAAAGTGATCTTGTGCAAAATATATTTACATTAACCTGGATTTAGTGTTAAGTACGAGGGAAAAGGAGGTGCAAAACTTATGAATGCCAAATTTTGACGACATTGGGTTGAAGTCGAGGCTGGTAGAAGGAAAAATGTATTCATCTTCTTTATTAAAATGATCAACTCTGAATTTTCTAAATCAATTAAAAACTGTCCAAGGATTTAGAGCACCAGACTCATTAGTAATGTTATATGTCTCATTTTTATCCTTTATTCTATTTTAGAATCAGGGAAGCAGATAAAGAAATTGTAAACTTTTTCGCATAGGTATCTCTTGTTTCTCCATCTTATTTAAATAAAAATCACAATCTCAGCGTGAAGCTCACTCCAATATTGTAAACGCTTGTTGTAAAGTGCACAGTGAGAGCTTTCAGAGCCACTCACCAAATCTGTCTTATCAAAAAGTTATCAAATTACATTCAATCCTGACTTTTATGCGATGGAACTGGGTTTAAATTGAAGTAAGCTAAATTCCTAGTAATAGCGTATATACAAAAGTAAAGAGAATAACTTTAAAATCAGGATCTAGCCAAATCGTACTTTTTGAAGTGTTGCTAACTGAAATAAAAATTTCGTTAAAATAGGATAATTCATACATAATATCACGGTAAATATTTTTCGTAACTTAAATGGCATAGAAACTAAAGATCAAATCCATTACCATAGCTGTCATATCTTAAACATCTTACTATAGGCTTATGACAAAGAACATCACTGCCCGCACAATATTTTTAATCTTACAAAGCCTCTTTTATCTTATGCCTACATGCTTTCACATACAACATTTGCTACATTCTGTTTCTGTAAGAAAATCCTCTTAGTATGTATGAGAACAATAATCAATCTCTTTCTCTATACATTCGATTAACTTTGACGTAATATTTCTTATAACGTATGTGCGTCATAGATCAAAACTTCTGATATAAAGCATCTCTCCTGTTCATCTCCGAATTTCTCCTAGATATTTGTACGTCATTCATTTTTGAAAATCCATCACTTAATGAAAATCTTCCAAGGAAAACAGCATCAGATAAAATATGACATTCAATTTTTTTTGTTTTGATGTTTTCTGTTTAAGATTAAATCCCAAAAGGGAGTTTGAAATAAGAAGACATGAAATGAAAAGAATTTTCTTACCCACGGATTTTTTTTCTGCTTCGATCGTGGGCATTTTAAAGATGTATGGTCAAGGACATTTTGAATAGAAGTTTTCTATAAATCGAATTTTTATTTAGGTTGTTAAAAAGTTTTGGAAGGTTCTTGTGTTGCAAAAAAAAAAATATGTAAATTATGGTAATGAATGTGTAGCATACAAATTGTGTGTGTGAAAATATTATTCTGGTTGCTAAGGCAAGAAATACTTAACCTGGATATACCCAAAGGATTATGTAATGTAAATTATAAAACCAAAAACTTTATCCAATTTTATCCTAAAGCATATTTCATATCATAATAAAAACACCTATGCTGTTATGTAGTCAGTCATCGACCTCTGGGATAATGCGATTATTATTATTATTATTTTCTGTAGTGCTTTAACCAAAATGTATTATCTAGATACTTTTAAAAGCCACAAGATAAACATAGAAGAAATTTGTTTGTGTTCTTTTTTTTTATTATTATTATTTTTCGGGTACATATTCTATTTTTCCCTCAAAGCTTTTTGTTGTCTAAAAATATTTTTCTTTTCGGACTGTTACTATGACTGAAAAACGATATATGAAAAACAAAATTATATAAAAGACACCTTGAATACAAGTTCTGTCATGGAATAGTGTTAAAGTGATAACGATAATCAGTTATGGGCTGGATAAAGTGTAAACATACTCAAAATTCCAGCCATCCATAACGAAAAGGCATATTGCAAAATTTTTTCCTATTTTTATTTATAAATAAATTTTTTTTATGCATTGTAACAATTTATACACACTTAAAGGATTGGAAATTAGGTAAAAGGTTTTTGGTGTTTATGTTTTTTTTATGGTTTATGGAATTTTTGTGGGTTTTAATGGTCGGTTTCATAATATGTATTTCTATTATGGGAAATAAAAACGTTTCGAAATTTGTATTGTGCTGAATTGTTGCTGAATTCAATTTATAGTCATATTAGATTATTTTAAAGGTAGTTGATTCATATGTAATGGCCGGTTTCATAGTTTAAGAGTTTTAAATGGCACTTGAACCTTCTCCTATGGTATAATCTAGCCCTGTGAACCAAGCATCAATTCTTTTAACATTAAACCATAAAAAACAAAATTATGCATTACAGCAGCAGTTACGTAATATCTAAATTTTATTACCATTCTCGTTAATTAAAAAATAAAAAAAATTGTCCCTGATTTAAGCTCTTCTTCCTTTTTACATTTTTCCTTTTATCATCGTTACGTACTAAATCTAAGGGATTTTCCCACCATTTTTTCCATTCTTGCTGTCTAGGAGAAATCCGTGATAAAATCCATGAAAAATTATGGGTTTTCTACAGAAGTATCCTGCGGCGTAGAATTTTCTTTCCCCTAATTACATATTTCTTTTTTATCTGAACTTTTTTTATTCTCTTATTTATCAACAATTTTTTTCTTCATTGTATTTAATTTTTTTATTTCTTGCTTAATCTCTTGTTTAGTAAACACAATTTCTAGGAAACAGATTTAATTAATAAAATGTAGCTTTAATACCTGAATTTGGCTTATACAGTTTTTTTTGTTGTCGTTATTATACTAGGATTAAATGGTGTATACCTTGTGGAATTCATGGAACTTGTTAGTGAAAGTTTAAATCCAGTTTAGTTTCTGGTAGGAATATTAATTATGTAAATTTATAACAAATATGAGAAGGTTTATTAAAGTTGAGATAATGGTAATAAAAAAAGATAGAAAATACGAATAATGGATGCTCTTATAAAATTTTAATAGACCCTTAGAAGTTATTGTTGATATTCTACAAAAGGGTTTTGTTTAGAGTATTATTATAAATAGTTTACATTTAGATTTTTCTTGGAAGATTGCTAGTCTAATGGTGAATATTCTTGTTAATGGTGAATATTCTTGTTAAATTGGTTTCTTTCTACTTCGTTATGTACTACTATAATAATTTAACCTTCCAAGAATTTCAGTCGACTTTAATAATAAAATTTTGCTATTATAATTTTGATCCAAAAAGGTCAGAAAACCTACTTAATAGCCTAAAGGGCGGAAGATACATTCATTCTTTCAAAAAGTAATTAATAATAACATACCTATTAAGCTGAATAACGAATTAATTTAATTTTATTTTGTCTTTAATTGACAAAAGTTTTTAATATGAGAAATAAAAAAATTTTGGCATGTGCTGAATTGTTGCTGAATTATATTTGCATGATCCTTTATTACTTTTACAGTTAGTTATTGGATGAAAGGACTATATTTGTTATATAATTTTAGCTATTCAGCCTTTATGATCGTCAGTAGCTACAGACAATCATGAATTTATTTCTATCTGTTAAGGCATTTGTAATTAATTTCAAATTAATAGCAAGAATTGTAGTGATGGGATATGTTGTTCTGCTGTGAATTCTTCCAAGATAAATGGCTCAACTTACTGAGCAAAACTTTAAAAAAAATTCTAAAAATGATGGTAAACTTTAGAGTGATAGGGCATTTTCATAAACGCAGAACTGCCGCAGCACTGCAGAATTCAGCAATTGGAAGTCTGTAGCTGAATATTGCAGAATGACCGCAGTTCTGCGTTTATGAAAATGCCCATATTCCTATCATTACTATTTGATAATTCAGAAATAATACTGTCATAATTATTTCTTGAGCTGAATAGCGTTTCCCTTTATTGTTTTTCATATTTTACTGAAATGCCGAAATAATTTCAATATGAAGAATCAAAAAAATTCAGATATGAATGTGCTGAATTGTTATAAATGGATTAAATTGAAGAAAACCAAAGCCTTTTTTGTTGACAAAAACTGTTACCTTTTCTAAAAATATAAAATGAAGACAGGTTTGCAAATTTCGAGTGTATTCCACATACGAATGCTATGTGTCAAGACCCCGATAAATCGATGTTTGTCACAAATAACACTGACTTTTTTTAACCTATAAATTATCTCTAAAAATCCCCACGTTTTACTGCGATGTAAAATTATTTGATGATGCATTAATAATACTTATGTTCTAGAATTAGCGAAACTAATGCATAAAAATGTATTAATAAAAAGTTTTTCATTATTTTTGTTATTGGGAATACAAAGTTTTAAAATTTGGAATGTGCTGAATTGTTGCTGAATACAATTTACATTACTATTTGATTCTTTTAAAGGTAGTTAATTGATATCTTATATTATTTTTGTGATCTGGTCTTTACAATCGTTGATGTTAAATTCGGAATGTGCTGAATTGCTGCTGAATTAATTTTATATTTCTATTTCATTATTTTAAAGGTAGTTGATTGATATCTGAGTTTAAATACCTTACATTATTTTTGTTATCTAGTTTGTATGATGGTTACTGTTAATAAATTTTGGGATTGTATTTTTTTGAGGTCTAAGATTGTTTTTTAAAATTCGTTTTTAATAGATAGTGAGGAATTATTTGATAAATAATATCGTTTTTCGTGCGAACTAAAATTTTCCTAAAGTATAAAATCATTTTCTACACGATAAATGATCCACAGCATTGACTTTTGCATATAAGGAATGTGTCCCTGTTACAAATTTTTGGCAAATGACTATGAGATTGGTCTACCAACGATGTTTTTACATCCAAAAATAAAACGAATTTGTTAAATTTATAAGTAGTTTGCTATTGCAATATTTTAGTAGTCTGCTTACATTTTATTTAAATCCAAAGAAATAAATCGTTTCTACAAAATTCCTTTCCACTTACAAAACTGAACTTTGGCCAGATACATTCAGACATAAAAACAAGCTCACAACTGAAGAGTCATTCAACCCATAACACGAAATTGCATTCTGGAGCCATTGGTGGTGGTTCCATGTCTGGTGCCTTGTAAAATCTCATCCGCGCCTCAAAAAAACAAAACAAAAATCCAAAAATTCCGAATTTCACTGAAATGCAAATCAAAATAATAAATGATCTACTAAATCGTTTCGGCCGAAACATGTACGCGGGACGAAAAAGTGAGCAATGTGTAATGTTTGGAATGTCCGTTTTGGTGATTTAATAGTCGATATGCCGACGCGAATTAACTAACTAAACCAACACAGGGTCACACCCGATGGTACATATTGGTGAATATATTCAAAATAATCTTAGTCACCTTAAAATACTGAAAAAGAAATTTTTTTTGTATGAGAAAATAAAAAAGAAAACATTTTTTGACAAATTTACAACAGCTTAAATCGGCGCCAGGCCTATATAAAATGCCGGCTAAATCCCGGGGTGAAGTGATCTTTTAGTGTGATTTCTTTTGGATTAAGAGGCAAAGTGTGTATCACGCGGGAGGAGCAAAATTATCACCCAGCTGTTTTCTTTCTTTCATACACACACACCAACTAAAGAAATATTTGTCACTAAAAGTGTAAATTCTTGTGATGAAAACAAACAAAACAAAAACATGGGGGATTTTACGATTTTTCACAATGACACCGTGTAACTCATTACAAATTACAAAGGAATTTCGTGGTGTATTGAAAAAAAATTTCGACTAGAGCCGGGCAATGAGTAAAAGACTTTTGTAAGAAAATCCCTCAAAAATCAACACACAAATATCTGTTTTTGAGCACAACGTGGAATTCATTGGCAAACCGCCATATAACTTTTAGGATTTTGAAACTTTCTTCTTTTTTTTTGAAATTTTATTTTGTGTGTTTTATTTTGTTTTTTTGATTTTCAAATACATACTTCAGAAGTGTGGCGTCAATGACGACTGCCGCCAGGAGACTCATATTATTTCACTACTGCAAGAGAAACTTTACCCAACAACGCTTTCACCTCGAATTAAGACGAGCAAAATTCCAAACTGATGAAAGAAATGCACTTTAAAAAAAATCTACGGGGAATTTGGAAATTTTTGAATAAAAAAAAACAGCATTTTGAAATATACCTTGATTTATTAATCTGTTTCGAATTAGAAAAAAAAACTGTTTTTAATTCATAACTACAACTAAATTTGATTCAAGCATCTCGAAAAAAAAATTTTTTCTGAATAAAATATTTTTCGGGGTCATTGGCGACGTTGAATTCAGAAAAAAAGTGAATATTTTTACACATTCATAAATTTTTCAAATTTTTGTTCTAATATCCAAAAAAAAATATTTTCAGACCAAGAAATTATTATTAGAATTTTTTATTTTATTTATATTTAAAAAATAAAAAATTTAAATTTAATTCACACTCAAGGTATACACCAAAAGGGCTCCTCCATGCACGATAATGAAATTTTTTTCTAACAGTATCAAGGACTTTATCAAAATTATTACATCCCTAAACTAAAAAACTACACGGAATTTTTTTTATGATGAATTTTAGTAATTTGATTTCCTAAGCGAATAAACCTTGATATAAATAAAGTAGGAACATGAATTTTTAAAATTTTATATACAAAACATTCATCAACATAAGAAAAAATTTACTTTAATAAAGAATGATTAAAAAATGTTGAATTTAAATAATCCTGTCAACGAATTAGAAATTTTATTGAATTATTTGGCAGGTTGTAGAAAATTAGAAGGTTAAGAAAAAAAAGGAGGAAATACACTTTTTTGTTAAAATAGATTTTTTTAAAACAGAAAAAAATTAATTGCACTTCCACGAGGAGATATTTTTATGTTTTTAGCCTTTGTTTTCTCAATTTTCTCAAAATAAAGAACGTGTGTTCTGATTTTGTTTTTAAAAACAAAGAAAATATAAATATTATTGGAAGTGTAATGCAGTGACGAAGCTGTTTATATGGTTATGTCGTATTGACTTTGATTTCTTTAAAATAGCAAAAAAAACCATACCATATCAAAAATGCTATGTCATAGTTGAACGACTAGTGTTACTCTGGGCATTCAGCAGAGCTGAATCCACAATTAATTCTCTATGGTGGAATTTCATCCTATACGACGAAATGAAGGCGCTATAGGATTTCAGGTGTAGGATACATATATCTGATTTCCTAACTATATTTTATACCATATGTTCATTCAGAAGCAATACTGTAAGACAATAGCAAAAACAACATATCTCAATGTAACTAAAATATTAACTAAGCTGTACTGCATTATGAACGAGCTGAATAAGTTAAAATCCGTTGAAACTATCTTTTAAAATTTATCAATCTTCCAAAATCGTTGGTACGTAGTTAATGATCTTGTGTTAAATAGCGCTGAATACCTATTTTATTCATCATAGCCAAATATAAAACTTGATACGAACTTAAGCAATATTTTTTAACTTAAATAGCCTAAGTGCTGACAAATTTCAAACTCTAGAAAAAAGGGATAGGGGCTCTTGATTATTGAATTATTAGAATATTAAATGGTAAAGAATTTAATTGTTTTTTCTTCTTCAAACTGCTGCTTGGTTGAGCTGAATAAGTGAACAGTTAATTAAATTTCATATTCGAGTCTGTCAAGTTTATTTATTTCCTAGATTTTATCGAATATAATTGTTGTAAGCAATGCTGAATACCAATTATAACCATGATAGCCAAAAGTGGTTTTTTGTAAAGCCTTTTGTAATAGTGCTAAATTCTATTGATTATAGTGCTGACAAATTTTAAATGTTAAATCTCGCAAAAATTTAAAAAAAACTTTTCTGCGAAACTTGAGACGACAACTTTAGCTTTAAAGCTGAACCGTTAAAGTTTTTAGATGCATATTTGTGCTGAATTGAATTTATACTATCTTCTGATTGTTTTCCTGCTGTTTCAATAGGTCGAAAGTAAAGAAAATCTACTATTAAAATGCTAAATTGTTGCTGAATTGCATTTCGACTACCTTCTGACTTTTTCCTGTTGTTTCAATATAAGGAAAGTAAAGACAATTGAGTATGAATGTGCTGAATTATTGCTGGATTGCATTTCGACTACCTTCTGACTGTTTTCCTATTTTTTCAATATAAGAAATGTGCTGAATTGCATTTCGACTACTTTCTGACTGTTTTCCTGTTGTTTCAATATAAGAAACGTAACGAAAATTGAGTATGAATGTGCTGAATTGTTGCTGAATTGTATTTCGACTGATCTTTTGATTGTTTTTCTGTTAGATTAATGTCCGTTAAAACCAAATTTATTATATTTACATGTTTCCTTTCGATTTAGTTCATTTTAGTTCATTATCATCAACTTATCTATTTCTTAATTAAATTTAATAATTTTTATATCGAAAACTGCAATCCTAGACTGATGATGTTTTTATTATTTTAAAAGTAAAGTAGAAATATAGGTTAAAATGAATAAAAATTAGGTGCTTATATACCACCACATCGATCAAACAGGAAATGTTTAGGAATAAATACAAACAAATTAAATTACTTATAAGTTTTCAAAAATCAAAATACCATTTGAATACCTTTAATCTTACATAAAACTATAAGCAAAACATGTTTGAAAGTAGATATATATATATATACAATTGTATCAACCTCGAAGTATCAACAATTTCAATTGTTTTTTTGAACAAATATTTCAAAGCTATAAACTTTATAGCAATTTCTTTTTATTCTTTTGTAAGCACCTTGGCTTATAGAAAAGAAAATATGTATGTACAATACTTTCACTATAATAAAATTCCTTGAAATTTTCTTTTAAATTTTATACCTCAAAAGAGGAGTTAAAACAAGATGAAAACAACACGTGGTCTCCTATACCTATACCTATACCATACTTCAGTAAAGTACTAAGAAATATCGATATGACTTAAAAGGACAAAACACACTCAACTACAAATATAGTCATCACAGTTCGTTGTTTAAATATTTTTTTTTTGCTTTTATTTTATTCTTATGAAATAGTGTAGGTGTAGTCTTTATGAAGTACTTAGTCTTTTGAAGTATAATATTGTTTTTTTTTTGTAAAGTACAAGGTATAAATTTTGTATAGACAGATTTATTTGTTCTTTGAGATATTGTTCATTTTAAAAAAGAAAAAAAAATTGATATTTTCTTGCACGTTCTATTTGCAGCAACATTGTCGCCTTTTATTTGACTTAAATTGTGAAAAATTCTACATCCGCTCCAGGCACAGCAATAATATATGTTTTTTTTTCTCAAGCTGTGCGTTACACATTCTCTATTTCTGTACGAATTAATTTGTTTAAAGTGTTGAAAAAATACAGAAGCTATCAGCAGTTTGTTGTAAACAACATTGAGAAAGAAATTGATATCTATTGCTGCATCATTGCTGGTTCGTAGCCTTGTTAAACATTCATAACGAATTTCTTGTGTTATTATTTATAATATGGTTTAATAATTTCCCCATACTGCAGTGAGAATTTTACATTTTTATTGTCAAACAACTTTGGGGCAAAAATGTTCAAAGGGAAGAAATTAAATTCAATATCATTTCCTAATGTGAAGTGTTCATGTGGTTAAACAATCGCTTCTGGCGATACTACATAGCATATGGGATTGAATGTATATAAGTTCTAGGAAAATGTTTACCTCTAAAAAAATTCCAAAAAAATGTTTACCTTTGAACTTGAATATTGAGCAAACGATTCTGTGAAGCTTTAGACAAAATTTTCAGGAGCCTCCGCCCTAAGACCTTACTTGTTCCTTTAAATTTTTTTGCATATTTTTTTGCCCTTTCAAAATACTAAAGAAATACCCTAATCCATTTTGTTATTGTTGATTCGGTTTCTTTTTTGCACAATTTTTGCCTGAAAGAAGAACAATCTCTTCATATACGAGAACCTCCTATATGTCCTACATGGCATGAATAAGGATGCGAAGACGAGTGAGTTATATCAAAAAAAAGAATGGGGCGAAGTTGGCTTGTTGCCATCTGATGCTTGCCCGAGATGGCAGACGTTTCGGATTCTTGATCCTTGTTGATGTATTTTGTGAAATATTCGCCAGCGGGGGGAAGTTCCTATTCTAAATGGGCCAAAAATTTTCCGGCCGTTGTACATCTTTATGGGGGCATGTTAAAATATTCAGCTTAGAAAATTGGGGCCCTGTGTGTGTACACTAGGAGTATATCTACGACAGGCATTCGTCCTTGGGAGTTGTGTTACTAAGAGCTTTTCGCGAACGAAATTTTGAAAACATCAGAGGCATCATTGAATTGGTATTAGAGCAAAAGTCCTCGGATTGTCTAGAAAGTCTTGTCTTTGAAAGTCAACAATTTTTCAACTTGACTGATTGTCGTGATGGGTTACACAACATCACGTCATGGTGTAATTGAGATATCGTAGTAATATTTGAATTGTAAATTTTTTTTTACGGAGGAGCTTTTTTTTATCCTTTCAACAAAACAAAATAAAGACAACAGAAAATCCAGGACATTATCCAACTACAAAAAAAAGGCCCAACAGATTTTTTTTGTTTTTTTTATTGGGATTTCTACTACTTGTACGATTTTAAAAAAAAAAGCATTCCTCGCCTCAACAACAACGTGTATAATGATCATGTCGAAGTGGATTTCGTGTGATGACAACTAAAAATAGGTGTGGTAAAAGTCATACATACACGGCATTTTTAGGTGGTAACACAAATTATGGAAGAAAGAAGTTTTTTCGTCTTCTATGGTTCTTGATCTAAATTTGGAAAATTCTTCTTATTTAGCACGACATTAAGTGGTCCAAAAAGTGCATTTAGAGAAACAAATTTATGTGACACAATATGGTGATGGTGGGATGACTAAGATTTTTCTTTAAGTGTGTGAGAAATAATAGAAATAGGATTTAATTAATTTAACAAAGAAGATAAAAGTTTTTTTCCTTTTTAGCTTAAAAATTATGAGTTTCCTGCTTAAATGGGAAAAATACATATATTTTTATCAGTTTTATAAAATTACCATTAATAGTAAGATTTTTTATTTATTTTAAACTCTTGTTCCCTTACATAAAAATTTAAAGAAGAAAACATTCCATTCTTAATGATTAATGATCCATGACTATTTTTCTTGGGGATTTTCTTTTATAAATCAAAACATTTTTTTTTAATTTTTCTAACAAAAATTTCTATTGATAAAGATATGCCACCTTAACACAAAAAAACAAACACACACAACTATACAAAAAAATGCAAATATACAATAAGCAAGAATGATTTGGTCTTAATTTTGTAAAACATTTTGGACCAGATTTTGAATATGCAAATAAAATTGAAACGATAGAATATTTGAGGGGATTCTTATTTTTATTTTTATTTCTATTTTTTTTTTGGGTCTGTGGATGTGTTTTATGGGCTATTGGCCTTTTATGTCAAGACTTAATTCAATTGAATGAATTTTTTTTTGCTTTATTTTTTTATACAATAAAGTATTGTGCCTGTTTCTATGGCGGAGATCATACACAATTGAATTGAGACATAATAAATTGAAGGGAAAATGTAAACTGTAATTGTAATGCATTTAAGGATTTTGTTCTTTTTTTTTATACATTTTATTGAAGTTGTAAAAATTTATGGATATAGACGATTTTTATTTTTAGATCAGCTTTAACTTTTTATGGTGGTATTTTTGTGAATTTGTATACTGGATTGAAGTGAAAAATTTATGATTCAACTTTGAAAGTAAAATTTGTTTCAAATTAAGTATAATTGATTTGGCGCTTTTGTAAGTAGCCAGTGGTAAGGGGATAGGTCTTAAATATCACTCAGAAATACGCTATTAATTATTGTATACTGTTTTACCATCAATACCTGAAGTTGAGCGCATTCAATTGAAAAATACTCTTTATAGTTTTGTTGAGCCCGCACCATAAAAGAAGGGAGTCTCAAAATCGCTGTTTTCATGGGCAGTGTGAGTCACTCGGTCAGCGAGCAAGGTCATTCTTAAACCGGCTCATTTATATTCTCAATCACAATTCCACACATGGGGGCTCTTTTCCCTTCTTTTATGGCGCGGGCTTTTATAGTTTTTCACTCAATAGTCTTCATTATAGTCTTATTGATAAAAAAAAACTTTCTAGTTTTGTTAATAATACTCAGAAAACATGAATAAAAAAATTTAATTGTTTAGAGGAAACGGAAAATAATAGAAAATGTTTTAGTATAAGTTTAAAGTATTATTGCACTGGATGGCAGGCAGGCCGGCGCTTGTTTTTTTGCGCCCGGTGCAGTATGCCATATTGCGCCCCCATCAGCTGTTCATTTTTTGATCGCAGAGATGGCAATTGAAAACGACATAAACACTCTGTGGAGTTTCTTTAATATATGAAAATAGAAACACGGGAACACGTTTGCATTTTTTTTTCAAATTGTAAATTTTTTTTTAAAAATCTTAATTTTTTGAAATTGCGCCCCGTTCAATTGCGCCCGACGCAAGTGCGCAATTTGCACCTATGAAATCCTGTTTCCAATAAGGATTTGCTTCGCGATCTTGCTTTTACGCTGGGTTTAATTGCGCTTTAACTTCGTAAAACTATCCCGCTAATGTTGTTTCTTTAAGCTTTGTACTGCTTAAGCTTCTGGTAGATGGTCCTCAGCGCCACTGCCACCATTCTCCACACATCTCCCAACCTCATCATCTGCACCAGGATATGTTTCGGTGTTTTCCCTAGCACAATCCTGGGCTCCGCAAATCTATAGACCTATACCATCGAATCTCCATAATAGAGGTCCCTATGTCGTTCTCTAAGCCTTCATATTTCAAGAGATAATCGGTGGTCACTGCTCTGCATGAATTAGTCTCCACTGTAGAATTCTGCATAGAATAAAAACCGTCCACCTTGGCAGCCTTCCTGAACATAGAAGGCGCTTTCAACAACTTCAGATTGCGCCCCGTCCAATTGCGCCCGGTGCAAGTGCACCATACATATATTAATCCAATGAAGCTTCTGTCTCATTATTTCGATTAAATAGAAGGAAAGCATTATTAGGTGCGATTAGCACTTAGAGAATTTCGTCATACTTTTACCTTTTACTTTTGTTTACTTTTCTACCAAAAATTATGAAATCTTTATAAGTCTCTTCATTTATCACAATAATTACTTTGATTTGTTTTCTTTCCTATTCGATTGTTCCAAGCTTACAACAAATTGCTTGCAACGATTTTGTCATTTTTAGTACTGCATGTTTTTTTCATTCTTTTTCTACTGTCAGATTCTACCAAGATATGATCAAATGTATAATCGACAGTATAAGGAATGCATCTCTTTCTAAACTATCATCCTCTAACTCGTGATCTTGATTTCAATTACCTTAATTCTTATTACTCCTTCGAACAAAGCTAACTTCTGGATATTGGACCATGGCAACCAATGACAAGATACGCTCAAGGCCGTATACATCAGTCATTTGAGTATTTTATAAGGATTCGTTAGTAGCTATGTTTAAAAAAAATCTTACATAGATAGAGAAAATATAAGAAAAAATGACTAGATTTAAGCCGTCACCCAACTTAGTATAAACAATACTTGAAGCTGCTTGACTTTGTTGATCGAATGCGAATTAGTTAATTTTTTTTTAAATTTTAATTTTATCAATGTAACTAAATGCTTAAACCTCTACTTATTCAAACCAGGTTTACTAGGATATTAGATATGTTGGCACAATTGGTTTTAGTAATAAATATAAAAAAAGCGAATTATATGAATGCGTATGAAATTTGGACAACATTTAGGATTTATCATTTTTGTACGTGAGCAGACGTTGTTGTATCATTCCTGTAGTACAAAAATTTAGTTAGACTCAAAATATATGTATGAGCTGTGAAAGTCCATCGTGAAAATATAGGTTAAATCCTGACCTTCTTAAATCATCTGGACCACAGCAACAATTCACTGAAAAATTCACTAAAAAAAATTATTCCACCTCCATTACATCGCTTTTATCCTGCTTCGCTTGTTGACATAAGCAAAACGGAATAATTAATCATAATGTTGTCCTTCAACCTAGATTAACATTCCATCCCAAAAATCTCATTTATTTCACTTCAATCATCGATAGATAAGCTAAGGATATCTCGAAAAGCATCCCCACCTCTCCTTGTGACCTTCATGAATCACACAATTGATTTGTAATTACAGTCTAATGGCCCTTCTAGTCCTTAGTGTAATACTAACCTACAAAAATCAACAATGAAAGCACACACTCCAGGACGCTATACTGGTTCTGGGTTTTCTTTCTCTCTTCGATTCAAGGACATGTATTGTAAAGAAAATAATAGCTGGATCGAAAAACAATGAAAAAAAAGAATGATTAATGTGTTATTGATTAATGGCTAACGCCCGCGTGTTTTTCGATATGGCTCTCTGTCTCTCGATATTGTCCCTTGGAATTCCTATGAAAATATAAACGCTTTTTCTACGAAGGGAATATACTCTTCGGAAAATATGTTTCTAAGAATTCTGTATATTAATAGTGATGTAATTTATTTTACTTAGAACTGAATTCGTGCAATGCATAGCTTCAGGGTATTCTATCAGTCTGCAACGTATCAAATTTAGTAGAAATTAGTTGAAGAAAATTTCAAGTATTCATAATATTGATTGCTACACTATAGTGGGATCATACTCCGAATTTGTTGCAGTATGTTGTTCTCTTATTCGTTCTTTATGATATGAGTGTAGGAGGTGGATTTTATTAAATTTATAAACAAAATAAAAAACACTATTTTTTAAATAAAATAAATTTCCAAAGAAATACAGTCACATTTTAAAGGACTACACGTATGTATGTATATTCGAAACAAAAACCAAATATAAAAAAAATTTAAAGCTAGAAATAAAAACATTTCAAATTTCGTTATTTATTTTTGTTAAGCTCCTACACGATTGCTCTACATATAGAATTGTGTTATAGTTAGCTAGATCCTTGTTACACAGGCACGTGCTAATTCCTTCTAACCATCTCTAACAAAAACTACAGTGTGCTAACATACTGCAGGCATTTATCACTTTGTATCATGTATCAAGCCACAAGCCCCGCATAGTTTGGAATGCGTATATACACATAAGAGAAATGCCCCGACATACTGTTTGTTGTTATGTATACATTGGAAAACCATTAAACACAATATATTTTTAAAAATATAAATAGCTCACGTGCTCCCAATTAGAAGATGGTATCTGTTATTTTTTTTTCGAACTTTTTGTGGTAACAAAAAAAAGAAAATTCGGAGAAAAATTCGGAAACAATTTTTTGGGGTTACATATTCAATATTTCATTATTTTTTTTTTAATTAGTTTTAAAAAAAAGAAGAATTTTTAAATAATTTCATATTTTCTATTTATATTTTCCAGTTGCGATGAAGACGGATGATAAAAACGCTGTGCCGCGGGTTCGGATCGCCGTTTTAGGAAACGTAAATGTTGGAAAATCTGGTAAGTCCAAAACATTTTTTTTAATGTAATAAAACATTATTTTTTATATGTATATTTTTTTTTCAAAAAAAGAAAACCTCATGTGATTAACGCACAGAACAAATATACTTGTTTCAAATCTACCCACGCACTCTTAACATTTACATATCACATTCCGAAATTTCGGTATATGTAAACAAAATTTTTGAAAAATAATCGCACTTTCAAATATACCCTGTTTTTTGAGATATATGCCAGGACGTAAAGAGTTGGATACATTTTGTCTGAGTCATATCTCTGGAAATTCAGTCTTACTGTGTATTTAACGAACACATTTTCGATGATTGAAAATTGCCCATAGATTTTCCTTTGCTCTGTATATGTTTGGCTTTTAGGTGGTTCTGTTTTTAGTGGAAAATTTCTCCAATTTCGGCAGATTGCATGCTTTTACGCATTTTCTACTCAGTTTCTTCGATACTGGTGGATTTCGGGGATATGGACGGATTTTTTACAAACGTATGGGTTTAATGGACTTAATGAGTAATAAGGAAGTTTTTAAATCGATTCGGAATTTAAGATAAATAATTAAATGCTTGTTTTGATCTTGAAATGAGTAATAATATTGTTTTGTAGTCTGGACTTTGAGTGGAATTAAGTTTTAGAAAAATTGCGACTTAAAGTCTGGGATTGCATTTTTGGAATTGTATGAGGACAGGATGGGAAGAGGAAGGAGTGTATGGGTCTGAAATTACGATCAAAAAATATTTCTGGCAACATTGAAAGTGAGAAAGCGATTATATTTCGAGAATTTATTGTACATTGGCCAACTAAATTTGGTTAACAGAATGGGTATACCTGATACAGTTTCAAAATCGATGCCGCGGATGCTATGGAGACAAAACATAGATTGTTTGATTGGGTAGTCCTAATTTCAATGTTAGATTAAGAAATATGTAACTCTATATGTTTTTGTAAGCGAAGAAATCTTGGAAAAAAATTAGCAGCCTAGACTTGAGACCATAAATGAGAGTTTTAATGGTGTGATAACAAAAATCATAACTTGATAATGCAAGTCGATACAAAATTTGGAAAGACCAAAAATTTTTGCTGCCGGTAGACTATGCATGGATTTCCTCTCAAAGCATTGCTCTTTGTTATCGCACATTTCCTTTCCAATAGACCTCTGCTTCAAGTAAATTCACTTGTTTCTTTCCTTCTTTCAACGCATATAATATCTTAAAAAAATCGGTTTTTCTCGATCTTCAAAGTCAAGCAGCATGCATCGTGGTAATATTTGGTGTGGGGCCCATTTAGAAAAATCGCATTTTAATCTTTCACTATTTTCTCTCTATTTTTGGTTTAGGTTTACTATGAAATAGTGTACTTCATGACATGATTCAAATAACCACGACAGTTTAAACTGATCTTCCCAAAAAATCGTTTTATCCGACGTTTTTATTTAACACATTCAACTCAGCTTGATTTCTCGGCGGGTTACATTTTTCGCTTCTGTTGGTTGACGTAATGCACAGGTGAGTCACATCACCTGCCTCTACGTGGCGGTCAATCACTGCTGGTCACACACTGTGCTCTTGTTTATCAGCGATACCCAGCAGTAGGTAACATTCTGTGTTTCTATCTTAAGGAGTGTGAATTATTTGTGTGAGTCACTCTCTTCTGGGGTCACACTCTTCTGTTTGAGCTGAGTCAGTTTCTGAGGATGTTATCCACACAGGGAGACCACACTTCTCTCAGCGATTTATGGCGTTTATTATGCCTGAAGCTATACAGTTCAGAACTGAGGATACTAAATGTTTTTGAAGTAAACAAATCGAGAATTATTAAATGAAAACTGAATCGAAGAAGGTGGTTACATCACAAGATCGTAGTGTGACGTTTGCGGATTGGTAAAATTGTAACTGTAAAATTAGAATACCAAATTGTCTCCAGTTGAGGCACACCACACCCTTGTCATTGCGTTGTCACTTGTGACTGTTTTTAGAATTCAGGTATAAGCCTCCTCAATTTTCGCTTTCCAATGAGTTAAGTTTTTAGATGCATATTTTTGCTGAATTGCATTTCGACTACCTTCTGATTGTTTTTCTGCTGTTCAATAGGTGAAAAGTAAAGAAAATCGAGTATGAATGTCCTGAATTGTAGCTGAATTGCATTTCGACTACCTTCTGACTGTTTCATTATAAGAAACTACAGAAAATTGAGTACGAATGTGCTGAATTGTTGCTGAATTGCATTTCGTCTACTTTCTGACTGTTTTCCTTTTGTTTTAATATAAGGAACCTAAAGAAGATCGACTATGAAGGTGCTGAATTGCATTTTGACTACCATCTGACTTTTCCTGTTGTTTCAATATAAGAAACGTAAAGAAAATCGAGTATGAATGTGCTGAATTGTTGCTGAATTGCATTTCGACTTCCTTCTGACTGTTTTCCTGCTGTTTCAATATAAGAAACTAAAGAAAATTGAGTATGAATGTGCTGAATTGTTGCTGAATTGCATTTCGTCTACTTTCGGACTGTTTCCTTTTTGTTTCAATATAAGGAACCTAAAGAAGATCGACTATGAAGTCGCTGAATTGCATTTTGACTACTTTCTGACTATTTTCCTGTTGTTTCAATATAAGAAACGTAGCGAAAATCAAGTATGAATGTGCTGAATTGTTGCTGAATTGTATTTCGACTGATCTTTTGACTGTTTTTCTATTAGATTATGACCCGTTAAAACCAAATTTATGATATTTACACGTTTATCTTTGGATTTAGTTCATTATTTTTATAGTAATAAAAAGAATAATTCAACGAATTACAATCGCACACTCAATAAACCTTGAAACAGGACTCCAGCACTACTTTATATTAAGTCATTTTTATACTATACCTTTCACCTTTTCAATGTAAACGAAATTTTTAATTTTCTTTCTCCTCCTTTGAAGAGATATTAAACAATTTACAATTTGCTCATCATTCATTTATAAACATATTAAACATGACCTTAAGAATGACTTCTCTTAATCATCATTACTTACTTACTTTAGTCCATACACAAATCTTTCACAAAAATTCCACCAACAACAATAAATCATTTCCAATGTTAACGAGTTCGACATTTCAAGAATGTTAAAAAATTGACACTTCATATATATTTTAGTCATTAACATTAAATATATCCACCAAAGCACTTAAAACCGTGTTTATTTACAATAAACAACCAATCATCTTGTGTGATTTTTACAACGTTGCAAAATTTATAATGACAAAATGTATGTGGTTTTTAGTAACACGCTGTTTTGAGTCCAAAAATTTTGTTCAAGAGTCCAAAAATACAAGGGCAACATCGCGGGATTGTAAGATGCAAATATAGTGCACGTGTTTTTAAACTTATATTTATATTTTTGACAATCTTCAATGTTATGTTGTTTATGACATTCACAGTCTATATAATTTTAAGATGCACTAGGATTAATGAAGTTATAATGGATTTTTTGGACGTTAAAAATTGGCATAAACCTTGGATTTGGCTTCCTTTATGATTAGTTGTTATAGATCGGCCATCGAGGTTGAGAGATTTCACAAGTTTTTTATAGAATAGTGCATTTTGTTTGTATGTTATGATATATTGTTTATTATGATAAAAATTTAATTTTTTTAATAAATTTATTTTAATTTTAAATCCAAATCACAAACTGCGCTTGAATATTATTTTTAGATCATCTTTGTTTATTCAATAATAAATGAACAAAGGAAAATCACTATCGGCAGTCCCTGAGGTGAAAATGCTCATAAAACAAAACTTTTACTGCATTCTTTGTCAATTGTAAATTGTCAATTGAAGATTATTTTAAGTCTCATTTTTCAAGCTTTGACTTTGAGTGATTCCTTTACACACTATGATCTGACATTTACAATCTTAAAGAATTTTCTGTTTGTGCAGATAAATAAATAAAAAAAATAAAATTTAAAAAACAAAAAATATCACAAAATACATAAAAACGTTGAGGCTAATTTTTTCTTGCTGGTTGAGAAAATTCTAAAAATATCCTTGTCAAATTGTCAGAATTTTTATCTCTACGGATATATAATGATTGCCCACAGAAAAATATGCCGGAGACCTCTCTATCAACAAAAACATGAAAAGGCCTTCTTCCACCAATTGAACGCAAAAACACACCCCATAGAGGAGGAAAATCATGTGCGAATCTGGCACAAATTCCTTTCGTCTAGTCATAAATTAATTTCTTGCCAATGAATTTTATGTTTTTTTTTTATTTTTTCGGTGGTATCAATTGACAAGAGAGGCCGCCACGCTAACATATATCCCATTTTGCAATGTGTAAAAACATTTCATATATGAAAATTTTTGCGCGCTATTCTTGAAATACCGAGAGAACAGAAAATCAGAGAGTCGCAAAAATACATACCTTTTAACATAGCCCGAATGTTGTTAACCTCGTAATAATTTCTTGAAACCTAAACATTTGCTGCATATTATAACCAATTAGCTAGCTAATTTGTAATCTAATAAAAACCACCGAACATTAAAAATGTATATATTTTGCACGCACACATACCAAAGAAAAAAATCCTCCATTTCAGAAGAATTCATTCAGGAATTGGGTCAAAGAAAATATTCTTCACCACTTTAAAATCGATGAATGGATGAATTTTCACGCTAACGAATATTCAAATTTTTTTTTGCTTCGCTTTAGAGAATCTTGAAAGAACTTCTTAATGCGGGTGGATAATGTCCCGACGATAGATAGATCAAGTATTTTTGTATGCTTCTTTAGAACAGATACATCTGGAGATTTGGGTTTTCAGAGTGGCGGTCGAGTTCGGGGAATAAAATTGAAATTCCTGGGACTATATTTGGAAATACATACTTTAATGACAGACAAACACTAGGACTAGAGACTATAGAGTCATAGACTAAGTGAATTTGTACCTTTATACAATTTTCCGAGTTCAGTTCTGGGCTATGACCTTTGGTAAAAATTCTAATTATAACTTTTAATTAAGCGGTCTTAGAACAGTATTTAGAAAGACCCACGAAAGTCTTAAGGGGGTGTGTTTTGAATCAATAGTAAAGTACTTGAAGAAATTGTCTCATTGGAATAATAAAATCGATAGTTTTGTGTTTTTTCAGCTGGAAAATGTTATTTTATTTTGGTATATTCTTGTAACGAATATACTAATTGCATTTGTTTAATCAGAAATAAAAAACTCAAGTATAAATACTGAGGGAAAAAATAGTTCTTTTTTTGTACCTAAATAGAAGGATATAAATAGAAAAATTTCATTTTGCGTTGGAAGTAAAATATACAATCGATAAAGGATTAATTATTATTTTTGCTTAGCACTTAACCAAGTAATATTTTTTTAGTCCTACGCATTGTCAAAGACTTATCGTCAAAAGTACTGCCCCCACACTTTAGAATGTCAACTGCCATATCGTTTTTTGTAATCTTATTGTAGATTGCACTGCGTAATAGTGTAAGCCTCGAAAGGAATTAAGCCGAAAGAAAAATATCAATATTGTTTCATAATTAACTTAAGTTTAGGCTTTGTAAATAATCTTTAATCTAAGAGCGTCTTCTTCTAGTTTTATGAATGAGACATCACGTTCAAAAGTATTATGGTCAGGAACTTGGGATGTTCTACTGTAAAATATATTCCTCCGATATATAGACTACACTGCTTGAACAAATTCAGCAGTTCGCCTAGTAATCAAGCTCTCTCAGAACATTAACAGAGAACATAAAAGCTAAACTCGTCCTTCTCGAGATAAATCTTGCAGAGGGGTCCTTTGCTCTTCCGATCGTCTATAGATGCTAATTTAGGCACAATCAATGGTAATAAAGTCAACCTAAAGCAAGTCCTTTCTACTGCACCCCAATAATTCTCTGTGTGCCGGAATCCAGATCGATCACCTATCAGTGAAGATGCGAATATTAACAGATTCGAATCTGAGCTAGAACTTTATGTGCATCAGGGTCTCAACAAAGTTATTCTCTTCAAGTTTTTACACAACGACTGTTACTATTTAATTCAGATGAATTCCTTGCTATTCAGCAGCGCTGAATTACTATTTGACCCGTCTATGGTTATCATTTGAAGCTGCCCGTTTCACATTTGCCATATAAAAGTTTCTTAACATATCGTAGTTACTATTCAGCTGCATTTTATTCAACTATACTCCATTCGTTATGGTAGGTTAATTTTTTAAAACTTTCCCGGTGAAAGTTTCGAAAATTTCTGTCTTCTCCTCAAGCTTCATGGATCTTCAGGTTGATAGTTGCTATTCTCATTTTTACTGTTAAAGAATTTCCTCAACCCGTTTCATTCAGCAGAATATTCCTTGTTATTCAGCGCCGCTGAATTAGTATTTGACACGTCTGTGTTATCATTTGATGCAGCCTAATTTTCATTTAACATAAAAAAGTTTCTTAACATATCGTGTTTGCTATTCAGCTCCATTCTTTGTAACAGACTATTTTTTTAACTTGCCTTGGTGAAAGGTTCTTCATTTTCTGTCTCTTCCCGAAGCTTTACGGTTCTTTAGCTTGCTAGTTTGTCCCATTATTTCTGCCTTAAAACGAGACCTACAGAGATTTCCATTTAGCTAAATTTCTTGCTATTCAGCCACGCTGAATTACTATTTGACACATCTATGTTATCATTTGACACAGCCTGATACTCATTTGACATAGAAGAGATTCCTAACTTATCTTGGTTACTATTCAGCTCCGCTGAATTCTCCAAAACTTGGTTCGTGGTGTGATCTTTGAAAAAAATCCAAACAAGTCAGGATTTTTCTTCTTTTGGTAATATTAAAGTTTGTTTTTTTTATCATGGATTAGTATCTTGGTGCGTAGTTATCGCGAGTTTCTTGCTACTTGATGGAACAATGTTCTCATCTCTCCCCTATCACTTACTTCTTTTAACTTCGTAAGCTGTAGTCTGATTATCTTTTACTAATTTGATCACGTTCAAAAAAGTAGCTACAGATAGTTTTTCTAGTATTTTTTTATTATCCATCGTCTCTACAACAAGTGTCTTGAAGCGAAACATAAATGTATCGAAAAGCACGTCGCATTTTCTATAAATAAAAAAAATAATTGCAATTATAAGCTACAATAAAAAAAACTTTTACTTATTGCTATATTGAAATTGTTACCTTTGTGTATATAAATTTGAAAAGTACAAAAAAACCCTCGTAAAACAGCTCAAATCTAAAATCGTCTTGACAACAGAAACCCGTAAATTAAAGTACCTGAAATTGAGCTGAACAAAAAAAAAACGAAGTGTTCAAAACTTTTTCGTGTGCGCGGAATGAGGAAATAATTCCTTCGTGAAAAAGTTTTCTGTTAAAATTAAAACGAAAAATAATAAACATAAATAAAATATAAATTCGCATGAATTATTTTTGTAACAAAAATTCCTGCATTTCGCGAGTCGTGACAAATTCTTCTTGTGGCTGATGGTTTTAATCATCATCAAGTAATTTTTCACTAGGAAAAATATTTTCTTTCTGGAAATTATTGACCGTTGTCTGTTTACAAGCTGTCAAGGCTTGGCCACATATATTAATTAGCTTCCAAAAACTCGAATCTTTTATACTTCTGGTAAAAGCGAACAGGAAGTAAACACACACACAAAAATTTCGCTTTTTCCTGCCCCATTCATTTATTTATCTCGGGAAAAAGAATGAGAATGTACAACTCAATTACGATGGAAATAAGTCGTAAAAAATATTTTCGTTTCGTTTTTCAAATTTTTTTTTTAAAATAAATTTGTCACATTTTTGGAATTTCACTCGTGGCGATGAACACTCATAGAAAATTTTATGTTTTACGGCTTACGACAGGGAAAAAAAATAAAAAGAAAGTCTTGTGCCTGCTCGTGTCGCCGAATTCTTAAGAAAAATCATTTTCTTCATTAGTAAAAATTTTTGAATTTTTTTTGTTTATGAAAAATCTGTTTTGAATGTGCTTTTTTCCTTGATCGTGAACTTATTTTTTTTTCTCTTTCTTTTTCATTATCTTTTCTCTTGAAATAAAATTAAAACAAAATTTTTGTTTTTCAACCCAAAATGCGTTGTGCAAAAACTCAATAACAAAAATTTTCTCCTCAGTAAATATAATTATTATTGACAATTATTGCTTTATTCAAAAAAAAAAACAAACATTTGGTATCAAAATGAAAAATTAATAAACTTTTAATAAAATAAGTAAGACCAAACAGCGAAGAGGTGTGTGGCGACTTGCTGAATATTTTAATCGTCAGCACACGATCAGCAAAAAAAAAATAATGATCTTTCCTTTTTTTTTAAATTTGGACCAGTTGCAGCCGGTTCTCTAATGAATTGTGGGCAGTGTGAATTTTTAAGTTCCACCTTTATGAAGATTTATTTTTAGATAATTTTGTGATAGCATGATTTATTCGAAGTTTATTGACAGGAGCGGGCGGTTGTTTTTTTTTCGGTGAATGAACATTTTGGCCTGCATTGAACTACTGTGCTGAGTAATCGGTTTTTTTTATGGAGGAATGTGTGTATGCGAGTGCAAATGTTGTTTGGGGTTTGTTATTTTTAGATTGTATGTAAACTAGAAGAAGGTCAGTGAAATGAAGGTTAGATAAGAGTGAGATTGGTAATGGTTGCCGTGGAAGTATATATAGGAAGATATATGTATTTTGAATGGACGAGTCAAATCAATAGAAACGCGATTAGTCTCTTTCATAGAAAATGTTAGGAAAAGAAACTACAGATGTCAAAGAATACAGAACAACTAACAACAATACAGTGCAAGTTTGGTAGATACCTTATGGCTCAACATTTGGTATGCTATGATAACAGCAATACTAAGGCACGTTGCTTCGGCGGAAGAACGACTCGTCTTTTGGGGATATCAAAGAATCGACTTTTGACATCTTGAAAAGAACTGAAAATCAAAACACGGCAGGTGAGATAGAACATCCTCACCGAGAAGTTAGGGGCATGTGGTCAAGTGTTATCATGCTGGCAGATCACTTTCTCGTATCTTTTGGCCTATTCAAATGTTCTTCGCTTATCCGGGAACATAGGTAATTTTTTATTTTTTTTAGTACGGAAAACGAAAGTTCTACACTGCGGTGACAAGAAATTTTCCCAGGCTCAAGTAACCCAATACCTACTGAGATACGTATATGGAAATGCTTCCATCAAATCCTTGTGTTCATATGAAGATTTGAGCCCTCAGAGCTCGTTCCACATCACCAGTCGGTGCATCTTCATGCCAAATTTCAAATTTCCAAAAATGCTGAGGTTGCATTTCCCATGCGAAGCGAATCAGACGCTTGGGTATTTATATACAGAGATTTTTTTTATCCTTTTTATCCGTTAAGGAAAAATATTAGAAATATTATAATAAAGAATTTTTTTTACAAGGGAGGGTACAAAAATAGGATTGAATTTAAAAAAAATGGTGCATCTTGCAAATACCATAAAAATCTCTAGGAACTAGTAAAGTTCGGCTTACATATTATCCAACAAAAATATAGTATATGTAATAATGTATAGTCTCCTCTATTTACACGGGCTTATTGAAATTTCGTCCCTTTATTTCAATTTCATAATTTTCCTAATTTATCCCAATTGACCAAGTTTTTGAATATCAAACAAGAATTTTAATATTGTATAATACCAAAGTGCAAAGTTTTAATTTATTTTGCACCTGCTGCTATGCTCCTTTATCTAAAAATCGATTTAGTTTTGTATGCAGTAAAAAAACGTCCCTATAGGACACCCAATTTACCAGAACACAGACTCATAATACTACCTACAGAATAAAGACGCCCAACACCTTCGTCTGGCCTATAACTTCCCACGCGCGCCGTAACAGAGGGTGGGTGTTTAATGATATCCTGGACACAAGATGGGTGGAATTTTTGTCCTATATATGCCATAGAAAAAGTGTATCGTGTACTTTGCAAACAAAGAGGGAGTTTAGCTTAGCGTTTTTTTTGTAGCCAGAGATAACATTTAGAGCCAGAGTCTCTGCAGAGCTTCCTTGTTTTTGTGACTGTTAGGATAACACTTTTTACTTCTTGCTAAGGTTGCTGGTGCAATTAGGCTATGGTAATCATATAAGGTGAGTTTTGCCCAACGGTATAATTATCAGGTAGCTTTAACTCGGCATTTAAGGTGTCCCAAAATTATGTCCCAAAGCTTTAAATTTCCTAATAATACTAACTAAAAAAGTTTGTTTTGCCTTAAAATTCCTAGTCCTTACTTGTAATCATTTTTTTACGTTATATTTAACTCGAAAAATGTGCCTGGATTTTTTTTGGGACACATATAGTTGTTTTGGGACACTCTTTATTCACATAACTTTGCATATTCTTTAATGATTCACAAACTTTAATCGAAAAGCATACTTTTTACTGAAATAAAGTTATTCATTTATATTTTAATATCCTTATAAAGGACTTCATATTATCCTCAAAAAGAAATCGCACACCTCACAATCTTTTTATAACCTCAATCATATAATACTCCTGTCACATTTTTAATATTAGTGATTCCAATCAATATTAAAAAAAAATCATAAATCCCTACCAAAGTAGATTTTCTTATTTATAGGACTATGAAGTGAATCACTACAGTTCAGTGTCCTCGGTAGTCAGTTTTCAATGAAAGAAAGAGGTTATGCAGTATGAAGTGTGCATAGACAGTCCCACGTACAAGAAATATATCCTAAGTGACAAGTGTCGCTTATTTTTATATATCACTTCAACAACTTTTGATGGGCCTTCAATCCACGAAAAAAGGGGGTCACTGCACCTTCTTCATGTATTTTTATGAAAAATGAATTTCATGAGAGGTATCCATTTCGCATTTCTCGCTTCTTTGTATCGGTGTATGCTTCATTTTTTCGTTGTAGGATATTTCAAAAAAAATGGGGATCACTTCTAACGTGTAATCCTCTGCATTCATTCAAACTTAATCCGAACCTCAACAGTAATAAAGCAGAAAAGGATCTTTTTTGTATATACATATACATATTTGAAGAGAGGTGGTTAGACGATGATTTTTTCGATGATAATGGAGATATCATGAAAAAGTTTTTAGATCAGGAAAAAATTCGTGCAGAAAAAAAAATTAAAAAAAAAGTTATCCTTGTACAAAAAATACGAAAAAGGTTTTTCTACTATAAAATATTGCGCTTGAGGTTTTTCTTCTGTTGTGTGTGCCAACATCACCAATCAAGCTGTCAACCAGTCAAGATGTCAATCTAAACATAAATTTTAAGGACATGAAAGAATTATTTCAGTCGGTGAAACTGTCAGTGTTATCAATTACGGGTTGTATAAAAAAACAGTTCAATGTCCTGGTCTTGAATTTTTTTTTAAAAGGAAAAGAAAAGGATACTCGTAGGAATAGGTGGTGGTGCTATTCATGAAATGCGTAATAATTGATAAGTATCGCATTTTCTTTATATTCTATGGTTTTTTTTCTTCATATACCGTTTCGACGTGAAGTATGCACTCTATCATGAAAAAGGGGGGGTCACTGCTCTCTGTCGCATCTTTTCATGATATAAATTTTTTTTCATTGGTTTCCTTTTTTTTCTCTTTCACCGATTTTGAAACAAGAGGTGTATTTGAAAAGGTGACACTTTTACCGTATTCCTGGTATTTATTTATTTACTCAGACTTTATTTGAGCTTTTTATATATGTATTAAAAGACTAGATAAAAGGACTTTGAAGTTTGTTAGCCCTCTATTGTTTGGTTTTTGTATTAAGAGATTCCACAGGATAACCTTAATCGATTTTTTTTGGATTGTGCTGTGAAATACAGAATAGAGACTTTCGTTATTGATTATTTATTAACTTGTTCAGGTAATGGAGACTAGACAAAACAATTAAGGGATTTATTATGGAATTATTTTTTTAATTTGAAGAGAGATTCTGCAAATTGCTTGTTGGCACTTGTTAAGCGGAATTTCTGGAATTGTCATAATATCCATCTTTGGGGACTTCTAGTGGCAAAAAACTTGACTTATAAAGTGTGGCCTCTTGCTTCAGTGATACAGCATATTTTCAGCTATGAATGTTATTTTGTGTCTGTTTCAATTATCTCTAAAGAATTTTCTGTGTAGGCTCAAGTTATTCATTCATCTATATTATGCCAGTTCAAGCTGTTTTTAGGGCATCTCGCCAGCTTAACCGGTTAATAATAGGATACCAAAGTGCTGTTTAGGTCAACTCTTCACCTAGTGGCTGGTACTCCTTGTTAATTTGCTAGTCTGGTACGTACGGCCTTTGTCGGTTATCGGATTTCACTTGTTTCAGGAGGCATAACACTACGATGAGGCTGTCTCTTGCTAACCCCAACAGTTGCATGTTAGCTGGATGCTATTGAAGATATGAACTTTGCGAAATCGAAACCCCGTTACAAAAATTTTTTGTTTTGATTTTTGTAAATGTGTTGTTTGTGCAAATTTCTTCTCTTTGGTATGAACTCCTACTAGTACAAAGGGTGTCTCCTAAGCTTGGACTTTCACATTAACAAAAAAGAGGCTTAGTTCTAATATTAGGCCGTTTTTAGATGATAACATGAAAATTGGAATGGAATAAACCATTGGTCTTCACTGCGAACAACCATGTTAGCAACACACGAATATCCACACTACTTTCGAAAACTTAAATCTAGCGACAGGAAGCTTGTAGTATGCCCCAATATTTGGAAGATCACTGATCTTTGTTGAAAAAATTTCCAGTCTAATGATTGTTCGGGTGATCTATTGTGGATTAGCTATTCTGAAAATATCACAAAAGCCTTATTTTTCATGGTCGACAGTGCAACAAACGTGCGATAGCGACAAGGAACTTATAGCCCCAATATTTGGAGGATCACTGATCTTTGATGATAATTTTTTTGGCATCTAAATTGATCTATGCTCGACAAGCTGAAGCACGATCATTACGTCAAAAATTTTTGGAAGAGATGTGACATAGGTACCTAAAGGACTAAACTAGGAAAGGATGCTCTTGTTTAAGATTCATTTGGTTTATGGTAGTGATGGTTAAAGAATTTTCATGAAAATTTATTGATAGTTTTTTTTTCTGGAACAAGGTTGTACCATCGGTGGACCTACCACCAATTATCTTCCGCTTTCCTTTTTTATGTGACAGAATAGCGCTAACAAGTAATGCCCCTTTGTATTGTCGATGCTTCTACCATTGAGTCTAATAGTGGATAGCACGCTATTTTCGAAAAGATAGTAGAGAGAAGAGTGAAAAAACACAGTGAATACCCACCGAATACTACGGTCTCATAGCCCTGACTTCGGTGATCGAACATCAAAAGACTTCCTCACTTATTATGCTTGCGACGGCAAGAGAAAGAGCAGGGATTATTTTTGTAAAGAGGGAAGACAAGAAAGAAGTTATCTAGGCTGGAAAAATGGAAAGGCGAAAAACCATTCCGCGAAGTGGATTCGAACCACGGACCTCTGGGATGGTAATCAGGCGCCTTAACACCTAGACTACCGAGACCGGCAACCTGGTAATTTTGGTAGATCTGTGAACGAATAAACAGTTGAGACACAAGGAAGAAGTTTTTCCTTAGTCCAAATAAAGATTTTTGCGAAACTGACATACATTAATTATATAGTCCCTGAGAGAGAAAATCGTATTTGAGGTCATATTCTGCTAAATAAATTCAGTTCCAAACAAAAACACAATTTTTTTTATTTTTCACGATTCTAGAACAAATTACTTTAAAAAAAACACAATAACTTCACCGCCAGACACCATCCGTCCGGTACATCCAGTTTCTGTGTCAGACACGAGAGAATGTTTCTTCAATTGATTTATATATTTCAAAATACGCATATTTAAAATACCTTAAATTCCTAGGGCGCAATCATGATTCATTTTCCATGTTTTTACCCCCTTGCCGCCGGCTCTTTTCCGTTTAACATATGTGAAATATTTTTTTTTACTCCACATTCAAAAAATATCAAAGACTTAAATAAATTAAAAATAGGATATTAATACTGAAGGAATCTTAAATGATTACCAAAATAAAATTCCTTTGAGAAAATGTATTTTTTTTTCTTTTTTTTTATAAATATTTTTGTGTTTTTATTTGGTACAATATAAATCCGGTGCCAAAATACTGACAAAATGAATTGACCTATGAGACGTGAAAGTCTTGCACACGCTCAACCCATTTCCAATTGAGTTTTTTTTAATAAAAGTATCCAAAAATTTAAATCTAAAATTTTTATTTTGATTATTATTTCCTGTTTATATCACATGAAATTGAAGAAAACTTACCTTTATATCCATTTTTTTTATTTCAGCACTAACAGTACGATACCTGACACGGCGGTTCATCGGCGAATATCGATCAAATACAGATCTTTTATATAGGCAAACAATTTCCCTAGAAAGCGGCTTATTAGAAGTTGAAATTGTTGATATATCAGCGGAAAATGAAAGTGATTTCCCAATGGAACAGGTAAATACTAAAAAAAAAAATTTATAATTTAAAAAAAAATTCTTCTCACCTTGTGATTTTTTCTCTCTCTCTACAGATTCAGTGGGCTGATGCTTGTATGATTGTTTATAGTATAACAGATCGTAGCAGCTTTGAATATGCTACAAGATCTCTAGCCGAGCTAAAATCCCTGCAAAATGCTCCATCTGCTTACTTAGTTGCAAATAAAGCTGACTTGGATCACTTAAGAGAGGTGAGTTCATTTTCTTAATTAACATTTATTGTTAACATTAACACATCCAAAGCAGAGTTCATTAATTCTTGACCATATTTTCATCGCATCATGGGGCGAAGTTTTCTTCTATTTAAATTTAATTTTTTTTTTATTTTTTTTATATCTTTTTTTGGTTTAGTATCCAAAATAAATCTTTAGTGTGATTTATATCCTTAACCATTTTGTGAATTTTAAAGGTGGTTTTTATGGCCAGTTTTAATTTGTTGATATAAAGTTAGTTTTACGACTTGAATGTTGTGTAAAAACCTCCCATTAAGTTGAATTCTTATTTGATGATTCATACTTTGGAGGAAAAATCATTTTGATGGAAATTTTCTATTAAATTCTTAAAAAAAATATCAAGTATTTTGGTTTGTTCTAGATTTTATAGGTTTCACAGACAACATTTTTCATTAAAAAGTAGTTTAAAAATTTTAATTGTTGCCCTAGATTAATAGTGAGGGATATTACGTAAATTAATAGGAAAAAGATTATAAGGCATAGTTTAGTGTTTTTTAGAAAATTTTCCAAAATATCTAATATACAGGAAAATTTTGCTCCTTCAATATTCCTTCTACCTTGTGAAAGAAACATTGTGGTCAAATGGTATAAATCAAAGCTTCATGGATTATTTATTACTGAATCGAATTTCGCTTGAGTCAAGTACCCAAGATATTATTCTTTGTTTAAAAGAATGAATGAAGTAATGTTTCCATAAAATGTTGACCACTGTCGATCACTTTGATATTTCATTTAAGTTTTAGAAAATTCCGATATTTTCTAGATGATTTTTGGTTCGATCTTTTAGTGACCCGATCATATTGTAAAATTTTGATCACACTCCGACATTTTTTTAAATATTAAAAAGTACCACGGATCGACGATAAATCGATCACAGATTTAGACTTTCTAAAAATGTTTTTACTAGTTAAAATAATTTTATTCTTCCAATCTTTGCTCAATGAAAATCGGATATCGTGCAAGTACAAAAATCACATAAGTGGTTTTAACAAAAAAAGCGGCTCGACCGAATTTTATGAAAATCTTTACCTGGCTTTCACACCTTTCCCTATGCCCGTACCTTAATAAAATATATATTCTGACCATCTATGAAAAAATACCTTTCGTTTGATATATGTTTCATTAAGATACGTGCACCGGAAATAGGCTAGAAAAGGATCACAATTTTTGGCTTTGCCTATTAATATATAGATTATTTAATGATTGTTACCTAATCAAAACTGCTGATGAAACAAAAATTATTTTTAGATCTTATTTTTTAAGCAAAAAACTGTTCCACTTTTAAAATTGTTATTTTGTAGCAAAATTATTCTCCCACAACATAATCAATTCACTAACTAAATTCCAAAAAAAAACACCACAACAGCTTTTACCTTGACAATGAACTAATTATTTAATTCTCTTCTAGTAAAGAGCACTACACAATCAAATAAACAAAATTCAATTCTATGTTTACATTTACTTCCGAAATCACTTAACAAAAAAAACAAATGAAGGATATTTTTTTCATCACAGTGTAAACAAAATCCGGTACAAAACATCAATCTGTATCCTGTAACCTCGATCCATTCACTCATTACTTAATATTAAAAAAAAATCGAGCCTCCCTTTGGCTTTACCACACAATTTCTCCATCGGTTGGTTTTTGCGGATTAAGATTTATTTTCTCAACTTTTTCAATTTAATTAAGAACAAAATAAAAAAGAAACTGTTTTTTTTTCAATGTAAACAATTCAGATGGATCGAAAAAAAATCGAAGAAAAAAACTACATCATAAATTCTTCAATTTTATGAAATTATTACTTTATTTTTTTCCTCTGCTCTTCAAAAATCGTTGTTGAATAATCAAATGATTAAAAAAAATTTGTTTACTTTTTCGGTCAATTTAAAAATAAATATAAAAAATTTTCCGTAATTTTTTTCTTGGTAATTTATTAGTATATTTTTTTTTGGCGAATATTAAAACAATTAATGCAAAATCGCAATGAAGTTAGCAACTGTTCGTTTTGAATGGAAATTTTTCTTCAAGTTTGTTTTAATAGAAATTTTTAACGTTTTTTAAAATAAAATTTAACAATTAAATCGATGATGTTAAAGAGTTAAATTGGAATTTTTTCTTCGAGATAAAAAAAATAAAAATTTTGTGGAAAATTTAGAAGATATTTTTTTTGGTACTGTATCCGCCTCGATGCAATTGTTGCTGGCATATTTTTCTCTAGGGATTAGCTGAGATATATGTTTTTTATATTATATTAAATTGGTGCATTATTAAATATGTCCAAAAAAAATTTCGGGAATTGTTTAATAAATCAAAAAATATTGTGTTTTAATGATCCAAATTTATTTTGTCGAAAGTAGGTCCAACTTGATGTGATTCACTTTCATGTCAACGAATAATCCATATTTTATGATATGTGGTGTTGAAGATCCCTTGCGAATTTTTTTATGGTTTTAATGAACTTGTGTCAAGACGAAATATTATTAATTTTAAATTGAGGAATAAAAAACAAATTCAAACAAGTGTCTTTTTGGTGAAATTTGGTACTTAGTCGATGGATATAAGTTTAATGATTTTGAACTAGTGTTGATGTGTCGGGCGCTATTGTTGTGGTGCAACAAGCAAGATTTGCGTATCGACGAATCTACAGGTTGTTTTCTCAGTTAAGGAATTGGTTTAAATGTATTTGAAACTGACAAAATTGGAGGCTGATTTTATTTAAATCGAAAAATTTGAAGCAGTAATGGAAAATGTCTAGAATTGGCAAAAATCGGGCTTTGGTTTTAAGACTTGCCAATTGGAATATTAATAGTAACGTTTTTATTTCTCAAAATTTGATGCCCCATGAATAGGACATCAATAGTTACTCTCTTTCCAAGCCAGATTTTACCCCGAATTAATCCAGAGCTAGTAGTGTTTCATTAAACCCTAGTAAATTTTACGAAAGCAACCTTTTCAACGTTTTTTATGATTTAGCCAAAGAAAATCTAAAGCTTCTATTTAAGTCTTCAGGGGTTCTGTGAGGTCAAAATCATCTGATCATCTGAACATCTGATTTAGTCGAAAACCCTTTTTATGACAGAGACTCGAGAAAAGACGAATAGAGAGACGATGCCCATGACCAAACCTTAACGAAAATTTTCATTCAGATATTGCTTGAGTGAAAATTGATACATATGCACAGCAGATTCATTTCTTGTTTATTTTCTTTCATGTATTAATTATAGCCTTGCTCTACAAAAGCGATCAAAGATCCATACACCTTAAGCAATTATTCCAAGGAGCTATTCTGCTCGTGTGGCATTCAATAACGAGACGAAACCGTAATTATGTCTTAAGTACACGAGAAGTATACTTCAAACTATGCTTGTTCTGCTACTTGTTTGCTGAAAGCACATACCCAGCAGGAAATGAAGCGCGTTAAAATTTCAATTAAAGAACGCTCCTTAAAAAGTTTATACCTCTCCGCTTCCGATACCAGTTCTATATTTTTTTAGCTTTGCATGTCCGCAGAGGGGAGGACTCCTTTTAGTGCTGCTTTAGAAGCGTTTTTTAAGCAGTCACAAAAGCTGAAAAAAACTTTCTAACTCTTCAATTTATAACGCCTGTGGAAATAGTAATAACCGCAGTTGAAATCGAAAGCATTTATATTTTTGTTCACCTTTTGCAATTTACCAAGCGGTCTCCCAACTAAGTACTAATCACGTCCAATGCTGCTTGACCGCCGTGATGGAATGAGAACCAGTCTACTCAATGCTAAAGAAGCATTCCAACGAAGCAGTTTTTATGTTACTATACATGTTTCTTATATCACGTTTGTGTTTGCTATGATTTTTGCAGATTTTCGCAAGTAAAGTTTTTCTTCATTTGATTTTGTTTTTGTGAGTCCTGTGGTCTCAGGTCAAAAAGAAAAGCATTAAAATCTTCACTGCAGTATGAAGTTCTCAACTTTTTATATACCTTCTCACGCTTCTTCGTTTAAAATAAGCTTTTCCTTCAGAAGCTTGCTTCCTGTGTACTTCAGGTTCATGATAAACTTCTAGAGGCTTCGTGTTGCCCGATAAAATGCTTTTCAAGAACGATTCGAGAAACTTTCGTTAAAAACGGACTCAAAAGCTTGCACGGTTTCTCCCTTCTTGAATTTGAGCTTTGAAGTTTTTTGTTTAAGGGAAGAAGCCTCGGATAATGCTCCTGGAGATTCCAGTGGCGGCAGAGGCGTTTTTTCAGTTCTGTAAAAAGATTGATAAAAAATATATTAAGTATGAAAATTATATTAAAATATAAAATTAAAATATATTGTTAATTATAAGATTCGATATCGATTAGAGAAAGTGATTCGTTATAGTGTTGCTTATCGTTTTCGGCACAGTTTTCGAATCGTTTTTGATTTCGATTTCGAAAAAAGTGTATAAATATATCTGGTTTCCATTAATTGATGTAAAATTGACGTCAATCCAAAACTGTTATGGAAACAGCATCGAATTACCTAAAATGAAAAACTTAATCACGATTCAATGGAAAAACAGTATTTATAATCAAAAACTATTACCTAATAAATACGTGAATGTTATCAATTAATAACATATAACATAATTTACTAATCAAAAATCATCTGATTACATCTACCATCTACAAGTGTGGAAGCAGTACAAAAATCAATGTTATACAAGATACAAAGAAATGATTAAAGGCAACAACTTATAACTTTCTCCTCATCTGTGGCAATCTTTTGTTTTTCCTCTCACACCTGCCATCAATTTATTAACCAACAGAGCTGAGCGTAATGAAGATTATGTAAGCTCTAACCATATATCCTGTTATGAATACAATTTTATACACACTTATTATATTTTTTTTTTGTTTCATCTCCTCCCAAAAAGCAAATATACATCACAAACGTGGTGTATATAACCATAAAGTAAGCCAATAAATTTCATACAAAACGTTTCAATCCTTCCGAGGTATGTATCCTTGCAGTTGCTAACGGAAGGAAAATTCTTTTTTTTTGCCACGTATGTGAATATTTAAAGGAGGATATACATATCTTCTCAATACAAATACAAACGAAAGAAAAAAAAACACACAAATGTGCAAAATCTTTTATGGTTGTGTATATTGAGAATTGATTTTCTGGAAATAATTACACAGGATGAACAGGAGCACCACACACTAGCGACACGCATACTTGTTCCTGTATATAAAAGATAGGATATGGTTTTTTTTGTTGTTGTTGTTACTTTTGTATGTTTCAATTAAGTGGTCTCAGTTTCCTATAAGAGCGTATACGTATCCTTCTCGTGGTCCATCCATATGAGGTTCATCAGGATAATGTCTCATGGCATGTTGCCATATCGATTTCGTATAATTCATTCCGCACCAGAATCGTTATGTGACTGAATTTCATTACGATAATGTTTGCCACGTGCTTATTAGCTTTAGCCCTTTTCAATCTGCCGCCGCCTTTGTAGGGATTACTCCATTTACGAAGATTGACTTTTATCGTTTTTTTATTTTTTTCATTTTCATAACAAATTAGAGGAGTTTTATTTTAAGCGCAAAATGTTAAGATGATAGCAATTTGTTTGTAAATTGACGTGATTTATTTTCAACGAGTTCTAAAGTTTCTTGCGAAAGAGTTTTTTGGTGGATCCTTGTTTTTTTTGTTGTTTTTGAAAGGAGTCGAGCGTACGAGAGGTCCTTGATTTTTTTTGTTAAGTAGGTAGTCGATTGGACTTTCTGCTATACCTACCATAGAAAAATAATGATGAAATCGTTAAGCATGACAGTCCTTTATTGCTGGCACGTGCCCATCAGGGATTCCAATCAGGCATTATTATGCATAGGTACATCTCTCTCGTTCAGGTCCTTGAATAAACCGGGGGAGCTTGGGGATAATGTATTTATTTAATTACATCCACCCTCATGATTATCATCATCATCTTTTCTTCACTCCCAGTCCCCCATCCACCCATCATCATCGTTCATGCTTGAATAAATAATATTTGTCTGCCACACGTTTTATAGCAATTCATTAATTTCTTATTTTCGAATCTCTTTTAATTCAAGGTGACAGAAAAGGATGGAGCATCATTAGCAGCTTCACATGGTATTGGATTCTGTGAGGTGTCTGTAGCTGAAAATACACCTGGATTATATAAGGCATTTGAGAGACTCCTAGTGGATTGCCGTGCAAGACCAGTTAAACAGCGGAAATTTTCTGTTAGTAAAATGATTGGAACATTAATTGGTAATAATGGTACTAAACAGGCGCCAATTAATCAAGGCACTGTTGTACCATGCCATAAAGGAGAACTACATAAATCACGTGTTTTAAAGAGACGCCAGGCATTTACGGCAACTGCTTCCCTGTGACCAATGGCAGCTGGAGCACAAACAGTGACTGAATATGAAAGTAACTAAACAAAAAATTTTTGTTGTTTTGTAAAAACTTATGTTTTTTTTTTGAAAAAAATTTTTTTTTTGATAAAAAAAAATAAAAAAGGAAGAAGAAGGATATACTCGATGTATATGCCGTATATATATATAGATTTTTGTTATCTATGTCATTTTTTGTTTGTTTGGCGGATATAATAGAAGGATTTTGTATATGGGATGAGGCGACTAGTCATCGTGTATTAAAAAAGAAAAATTTGTGTTAATAAAGGCTCAATTTTTTAGAGCTGAAGAAAATTTTTGTTTTATAAGTTGTCTTTGAATAAAAAAAATAAAGGATGATATCCTTTTTTTTAAATATATATTTATATAAATATATATAAACCTTTGTTTTTTTTGTACTAAGACATTCGATTAAAATGAATGTCGCGGATTTTGAAGAAAAAAAAAGAGATTTTGTATATTTTTTTTATATAATGAGAATAAAAAAAACAAAAACACCTTTTAGGAATCAAATTTAGAAAATAACTTTCCTAAATAAAAAACAGCCTTAATAATTAAAACTTAGAACGAAAATTTTGTAAAAAGGCTGTTATTAAGCTTAAACAACTTTCTTAAATATAAAAAAAAATTTAAAATGAAAGAAGTTTATTAATTTTTGTTTTAAAAAATTAATTCAACTTAATAATAATTGTAATTCTCAAACATTTTTAAATAACAAACACAGAAAAATAAAATGAAATAAAAATAAAAAAAAATAGTAAAAAAAAACATAAAAGATTTTCTAGAATTTTTTTTGTATCCTTTTAAGCTCAGTAAAAAAAATAGTTTTGGTTTTTTTAAATACTATTATAAAAGGACTTTCTACTACTATATATTATTTAAAACAAAAAAAATATATATAAAATATATTAATTACATAAAAACTTTCTTACTATCCAATTTAATACTTTTATAATAAAATATCCCAATAACGTTGTTATAGTAACAAATTGTAGGTACGGTAATGAATTGAATAAAAAATGAAATAAAAAAAATTAATTAATATAATAAAAAAAACATAGAAAATCACTACCATTTTGCAAAGGTTTGAAATATATACGACACAATAAAGAAAAACCAAAAAAAAAATGAATAAATTATTATTTATATATGATTAATTTGAATGACTGTGATATAATCATTAAGAAAAGCATTATTTAAAAAAATATATATAAAAATAATTATAAAAGAAAAATTATATCGAAATGAAAACAAAAAAAAATATAAAAGTTTTATTTTGGGCACTAAAATTCAAATAAAACAAAAAAGCTCGTTCGTTTTGATTTTTCCTTTGTAGTAAGTGTTAGTTAGTTCCTAAGAGAATTTATTATATTATTTTTATTTTTGAAAATAAAAAACAATTTCATATAAAATTGATTTCTTTTTATAAATATTGTATATAAAAATTAAATGAGAAAAAAATACAAATTGTGTGTGTATGTGTATGTTTATGCCTAGGTATCACAACAAATTTTTTGATAATAAAAAAAAATACAAATTTATATTAGATAAAATTTATTCAAATTATAGCAATTTCCAAATGTATAATGGTCAGTTGAGGAAAATAAAGAATTTGTTTCTTTTTCCCCCATTTAATTATTGTTGTGGGACCAGAAATCATGTTTTTATTTGAATATGTATATCTAAAAATGGATATAAAAAACTAATATTGGAATGGTCCACCGGCTGATCTCAGATCAATTAGAAATTTTTGATAAATACATATAATACAAATTTAGTAGTTGAAGTCGATAGGCCAATATTTTCTTAGTTATTAAAAAATAAAAACAACAAAAAAAAAACATGATTAAATCTTACAACAATCTATTAATCTGTTTCAACTGACTTTTTTTAAAAAAAAAATTTAAAAAAAATTGAAATTTAATTGAAAAACTTTTTTTCATTTATTTAAAACCTCAAAAAAAAAATTAATAAAAAAAAAATAATACAAATACAAAAAAAAATAAGCTATAAAATATCAAAATAGTAGGATACCAAAACATATAACTTTTTTGAAATATTGTCAACCAAAAAAAAAAATATACAAATAATTGCATGCATATTCCATTGTAACAAATGACATGTTGTTAGACTCACGCACAACAGTAAAAAAAAGAAATTTTCTTATTGCAGAATTAAATAAAATTAACATATTGTTAAAAATTATGAAAATATTTGGTTTTTTATTTCTTGAAATAATTCCCCTTTTTCACTTGAGAACTTGTTCAGAGAAACATCGTTGGTGGAAGTGTGTTTCGTGTAAATGGATGGAAGATGACTTATTCACTTGTAAGTATTTTGTTGGATCTATACGGTCTGTGTTTTCCACTTCACCAGGCTGTATGGGTTGCACTTTATCCTCCAAGGTTGAAATTTCTGAGTCTTAATCTTGAACCGAAAACTCAACTGGAAGTCGAGCAAAGGGTAAAGAAAGGGTTGGGAAGGGTACAGAGGACGGCAACAATGGGTGCAAAAGAGGCTATTATAAGAACATGCCTCACGATCGCGCTGAATGTTTTCTTTAACCTGTTCCCTCCCGACTTCCACATCGAACACCTAGCCTCGTGCACTGCCCTTAGACTGAGGGAATCGGGGCCAGAGCCTCAAAACCCTACGATCATAAGAACATTTTGAATTTGCTACCTGAGGGTATGGTCGCCACAACCACAGACTACGTTCTCTAGATTGACCACCAAGGAAGCACTTCTCAGTCAAGATATGGAGAAGCGGAGACGTCCTGAAGAAGTTTGATCTGCGGATATTCACCGACGATACCAAGACGTCAGAGGTCGTCGGGTAAAGGTCTATCTAGAGAGCACTAACAATTCACTGTCCTGGCAGCTTCAGGCGCACGTTAGTATATTTCAAGTTACGGTGCTGGCCGGTGATTTTAAAGGCCTGCCACACAATGAATGTCGAACATACACAACGATGAAGCATTGGAATTTTCATAGAGCCAGCTAGGAACGATGCACAGCTGAGTTAGATAGGCTTGGTAGAAAGCATAACGCAAAAAGCAAACTGACCATTTTGTAAAAAAAATCAAGATGGCGGTTCCAAGATGGCATTGGATGGATGTCATTCAAAATTCAAAATGGCGGCCAATACAAAATGGTGGATTACCTTTTCCTTACGACGCGCTCGGTATGGGTATCAAATAAAAGGATGTGAAAATTGAATACTATTAGCTGTGTGGCGTCATTCCAAATTCAAAATGACGACCAACACAATATGGCGGTTTACCTTTTTCTTTACAACCCACTCGTATGGGTATCAAATGAAAGTTTATGGCTAGTATAGTACAGTGACCTGTGTGACGTAATTTTAAATCTAATATGGCGGCCGCTACAAAATGGCGGAAGACATATAATAGACTAAAAAGTATAAAATAAAAAATATAGTTTAAAAACATTAAAAAATACGCTTTTATTTTAAAATGAACTAAAAAGTAAAAAATAATTTTGAATGTAAAGTTTTTATTGCTCCAGCCAGTATATGGAAACAACCTACCTGGCGCTAGCGAAAATTTCCGTTGTTAATAAAATAAGAGAGGTAAAGTTAAAGAGAGAGAGTTAACTACTCATATAATTTTTAAAAGCACTTAGAAGCAGATAATTTAAGTTAAGTTTCAAACCATTCTACTCATGAGTGCTTTACTCACGCCAATGGAACACAGCTATTGTGAACAAAAATCCGGACATCCATTCGGTGGAGAAGTGGAAGTTTCATTACTAATATTAGGATTGCCGTATAGAAAGCAGAAGAATATTACGTCTACGAAGAATGATTTTAACCAAAAGATGATTAAAATCGGAAGATATACTATTGTACAACTGCTGAAAGGCCACGTCATTCCTAATATACATACATGGCTTCTCCACTATGGTTAGAGATATCATGCACTGACTGAGGTTTACCTCACCTGATCGATCTAAATTAGGTGTGATTTGGGCTTCATTTTGTGCAAGAATAGCATAGAATAGAAATTCACAAGAAGCCCCCAGACTATTACAAAAATTAACACAAAATTTTTTGTATCGGGGCCTCTATTGTATAAAGCTCATGGCCTCATTTTCGGTCGACGGTGTCAGTGAAACAATCATCGGCGGTACTGGTACGGCCTTGTTGCAGTGTTATGCCTGCTTAAACAAACCCATGGAAGGAACATATGGTAATGATGCAGAAAGAAACATTTCTGCTAATTTTTTAGGGCAAGAAACTAAATCGTCCATGAAATCCTTTTGCGTCTAGTCTAATCAAAACTTTTGTGAGAACATCAACATATTCAAGCCTTACTTCGCCTAAAAAAATAAATAAATCATTCCATTTTAAGAAAAATCAGCAAAAAAATTTTCCCAAAAAATAATAATTTACACTATTCATGACGTACGTAGAAATCTTACTAAATTTCAACAAACCACGAGCAAAATCTCATTATGTTTTTAAATTAATATTTATCTTCAACAAATCCAATCAAAATACGCATATTACTATTTTTTTGGTGCCAAAAAGTTCATCGATTTTCCATTGACTGGTGAACGTTGATATAATAATAATCAAGATCCAAAGTCAAGGCACTAATCAACAGTTGAGAAAGCTAAGGAAATGTTTATTATTTTAATGGACATCAAAGCAATTCACCGGCAAGGACTTGAAGCTGCTATTTTCATTTTTATCGCAATCAATTTCAATTTTTAATCACATATGGCTAAGTTGATTGAAGACGGATGCCGGATTACATACATATATTTATATTGGTGAAGAAATGAGTTTTTATTATTGGTGACAAAAAATCATAAATATTTTGATGAAATATTAATTAGCGAATGATTTGCGTGTGATTTTTATTTATTTTGCGCAAAACGTTTTTAGATGACACCAAAAAAACAAACAAATTAAATAAAAGTAAACAATTTGAAAGCTCTCAATATGCATTTGTATCAATAATACAACAATCAAATAGGTGACTCCAACCTCTGAAAATATACAGGCGATGAAGCCCCATAATATGCTCAAGCGGAAAAGAAAGATTGGTTCTCAGACAAAATATGGAAAAACATCAAAATTTGATTGCGACGAGTTTTTCGTAATTTGGCAGCACGTTTGTTTCAATCGACTTGACATTTTTTTTTCAATTTTTTGGATTACATGTAAATTTCTATATCAAACTCGTTTCAATTTACATTTGAAACAAGTTTGAGTAAAGTCCAAACAAAAAGTTTGTGACGACTTACGTGCATCCATCCCTGGTTTTTATATTTCGGGACCGAACAATGCAGTTTCCAAGCCTTCACAACACAAGAATTCAGAGTGTGGCCAATACCATTCTCTATCATCGTGTTAAAATATTGTTTTTTGGAATAAACCGTGTTAAAATAATGCGCATAAAAAGACTTACGTGTAAAAATCACACACGTGCAGCGTATAATATTTTTTGCACGTTAAAGAAATTGTTACGTTTTATCGTTTTACGTCTTAAACGTGTGAAAATCAAATATTATGTAACATTTCACACACTTAACTAAATTAACACACATGAGAGGATAAGCTTAAGTGAAAGTTATGACAGGATTTAAATACTCAATACACTGCAAACCCAAGTGTGTGATTTTAAAACGCATTTCGCGTGTAAAATCATGTAGTCACTTTTTACGCGTTAAAAATGTGTTAATTTTTACACGCGAAAAGTGTGTAAATTTAACACACTTAATGCCACGAAATATGTATTGCTTGGAAGCTTTTGAGTGAAGCTTTTTTAGCTTCGTTTTGCGTTTATAAAAATCGTCACCGTAAGCTTAAAATTCTTGATGTAAACTGCAACGACTTGTGTCGATGCTCTTCTGTTACCGACTGACTGTAAAGAGAGGTCGTGAAGCTCTCTGGTCATTGAGCATATAAATAAAGAATTACAACTGTCTAACTTTCCTTTAGGTTATCCTCTCATGCGTGTTAATATGGTGAAGTGTGTGAAATGACATATAATGTGTGATTTTCACACGTTTAAGACGTAAAACGATAAAACGTTACAATTTCTTTAGCGTGTAAAAAATATTATACGTTGAACGTGTGTGATTTTTACACGTATGTCTTTTTATCCGCATTATTTTAACACGGTTTATTCCTAAAACGCTTTATTTTAACACGATTGGCCGAATTTACACGCCTATGAAGTGTGTAGTGTGTTAAATTCACACGGAAAAAATATTCTGGGGTTTGCAGTGTACCCAGCGGGAAAAGTGGAAACACCTTCCTCTGGAATCAAATTGGAAGTGCTTCCTGGTCGCGCTTCAGAAGCATTTTGGAAGATTTTCCTGTGCATATGGCTACAAATAAGTCATTCTCAACTTTGTTTGTAAATTTTCTGTTTTGAGAGATTTGCAAAACTTAAAACTTCAAAACAGCTTCCCACGAAGCTCATTAGAAGAAAATCGAATAAACTGCTTTACTAATGACATGCAATGGTAAAAAATATATGGAAAGGGATACGAAACGGAAGCACTTCTAAGACGCACAAGGATAGCTTCTTTATGCATCAGTGAATGCTTCTTTTTCCCGCTCCACCACATCTTTTTACAGTCAGTTGGTAACAGAAGGGCGTCGAGACAAGTCATTGCAGTTTCCATCAAAAATGTTAAGCTTACGGTGACGATATTTCTAGGTTTACTCCCCGAAAAACGACGCTAAAAATGGTTCACTCAAAAGCTCCAAAGTAAAACATATTTGGTGTGTTAAAAACACACGCATTAAGTGTTTTAAATTTACACACTTTTCGTGTGGTAAATATTAACACATTTTAAACGCGTAAAAATGACTACACGATTTTACACGCGAAATGCGTTTTAAAATCACACACTTGGGTTTGTAGTACAGAGCCGTCTAGCGGTCTAGCTACCTAGTTGGTATCTCTCCTTGCATTTCTTTGTCTCTCTCTGTTTCTTTGGGCTTCGCAATGCTTAAGCTTCTGCTGCATGGCTTTCAGCAACACTTCCACTTCTATGGTCCAGGATGTTCTCAGGTGTTAGCTCCACCTCAGCGACTGCTTCCAACACAGTCCTGTGCTCCACAAACCATGGAAATTTAAAGAAGACATGCTCCGCGTCTTATTTATCGTCTGGGGATGCTGGGAAGAACGGTGAATCGTCCAATCTGAAGCGGTGAAAGTATACCCTATAACCTTAATGTCCACTCAAGATCAGTTATATAATGCGTGATATGGAGACTCTTTCAGGATCGATCTTCCCCTTCTTAACAAACTCATGAAACTTTTATGGGCCGATTAAGGGAGCGCCAAGGCAAGATGGGCTGGAGTGGAATTGGCGAGCCTCACGGAGCCCCGCTTTCCCAAACTAACTGAAGGCAGGACGGCGGTTGAGAAGCCGGTACGCCCAGTTGGCCGGGATCAACATGGGAGTTGTACGTTGTTCAATGAGACCCTGCTCGAACAGTCAAGTCTAAAGCCTTGCGCCTGATGATACCGTCTACGGCTTCATCCAACGCCACCATCAGAAATGTACAAATTCATTCAATGTAATCTTGTGCGACTTCGCTCAATGAGAACGTCAACGTCGTCGTGAGATGAAAAATAGAATCTTTTCTAATTTTGAAGTTGCCGTAACTGGACTAGGTCCAATATTTCCCATGAGCTTTCCAATGAGAGAATTTGACAACTGGAAAACTTAAAATTTTCTCACTGAGTTTTTTGTCAACAGTGTCAAAATTACAAAAAGTAACAAGGGCGCGGATTTTTAAATATAATAAATATAATGGACGAGAAATTAATAGAATGCGTTCCAGAGTACACGTTTTTGTATATAGTCCGGGGAAATTAACAAAAAAACGCACGAAAGACAAAATTCCAAAATGGCTGACAATTGGTACACAGCTTCCTTGGGACTTTCTAAGAAAACAATTTCGGAATCACAAAAAAAACATGGCCGCCGGAGGTAACACTTTTGGCAAAAAAATCAGCGAAAAACTGCTTTTTTTCGAAATTTTTTTTGATGAATCACGTTATTGCCTACAAAAAAGCCCTTTTGTAATTTTTTCGAAAACCTTTACCTTTACGAATAATTCAAGGTATTTTTTGGCCGAAAAGTGATTTTTGGAAACTTTCACCATGAATAACTTTGAAAGGGTTACACTGTAAAAAAATATGTAAATTCACAGTCCAAATGTATAGTAAAATTACAAATCGCGGTATGAAATACACAATTATTGTAATTTTACTATAAATTTTGTAATTTCACATAAAGAAATTGAGAATCTCCAATAGTGCATGACGTAAATCTTGATTACATGAATGTGACCTATATTTTACACAATGTTGTGTATTTTTCTAAATCGTAGGAAAATTACAATATTTCTTAGTATTATTTATCAATGTTATGTACTGAACTTTTGTACTGTAATTTTACATTAAGAGGCGAAATTTTAGAACTTATATTTACAGTAAAATTACAAATTGTTCATTGGAATGTAGGTTTTAAATTTTCCCTCTCATAGATATAATTCACAGGTAACAATGGAATACTAAGCATATATATTCCCGATTCTTCTTAAGTTAAGGTCAGACCTTTGACTTTGGTCAGGGTCTGGGCAGTTCTTGTAACAGCCAAGAAATTTTTGATAATTTTTGATGCTTAGGGCCGATTCACAATTAAAGCTTCAGGCTGCAAGCTTCAAAAAGTAGGATAAAAGGGTTTGTACAATGATTCACATTCACAGCTTCAAGCTGCAGTGCTCAAATAAAGCAAAACTCAGCTGAAGCTTGCAGTTTGAATCTTGCAGCTTGAAGTTTGAAGCTTCATTGCGAATCGGTGCTTGCAGGGTGAGAAAAATGCTATTTTTATGTATAGGGAAAGGGCATACATAAAAGTTTTGGAAATTTACAAAACTATTAAGTGAAAGTTCCAATACTGATTGTATTTTTACATCCCACAAATAATGTATATTTACTACACAGTTGGTAAAAATACGTAAAGTAGAATCGGAATATTCCTAATAAAATATACTAGTATCGCCCATTGCTCGAAATTCGACCCTCTCTCCCTACGCTTCTCTCAATCCGTCCCGTTAAAGTTTGACGTCTACGCATTTCAGTAACTCAGTAATAATTTAATTGAACTATTACCACTTTTTAATTTCTCTATCAGTTCTAAAAAATAACAAAAAAATTGTGTAGTGTAATTAAAAACCACATCATCTAAAATCGCATCTTTGAACAAAACTTTCTTCATTTAAAAAACACCATCGCTTACCGTGATATATTTTGATAATAATTTACACTTGGTTTTATTATTTTTGTTTATTTTTTTTGATTAAAATTTTCCGGGGCGTTAAAAATCTTCCCAGAAAGAAAAACCTTTTCAACATAAGCATAATGACGCTGACATACATACATATATCGCACTACGTCAAGAAAAGTGGCACAAATCAAAAAATAGGCTATTTGAGTTATTACCGCGAGGTTACTGTTGGCATTAAATTTTGTTTTCAGCTCTGGCTCATGAAACTTAAGTCGATTCACAAACCTTAATAATAAATTTTTATATTCGCCTGTTTATATGCTACCCGTAATTTCTACTCATTTTATCATTTTATATGGGGAAATGCAATACTCATTTCTGAGTGACAGAAATGAGATAAATGAATAATTCTTGTTTTGTGCACACCTTTACGACTCCGACTTCCATATAAAACCAGTTTGAGCAAAATCGGTTTAGTAGAAGTCGTTTAAAGTGCTGTACAAAAAAAGTGCTTGCGTATTAATATATAGATTGCAAATTTACAAAACTGCTTGTGAATAAAACTTCCAGTATTTTTTTTGTAAAATTACCACAGAATTTTTTTACAGTGTAGGTTTTCGAAAAAATTACAAGAGGGCTTTTTTGTAGGCAATAACGTTTCGCATTGATTCATCAAAAATTTTTTTTTCGAAAAAACAGGTTTTGAGTGATTTTTTTGCCAAGAGTGATATCTCCGGCGGCCATGTTTTTTTTGTTATTCCGAAATAGTTTTCTTAAAAAGTGCCAAGGAAGCTGTGTACCAATTTTCAGCCATTTTGGAATTTTGTCTCCTTAAAATGCTAATTTCCCCGGACTAATAATAAAAAGTGAAAATTGTGCAAAATTTTATGAAATGTCAAATCCTGTTGTGATGATTTTATTGAGCGAGCAAATCGTCAGGACGTTATTGGAAAATTTTGATGGTGCCGTAGACGGTATCATTGGGCGCCAGGCTTAAGGGATAAATCAGCTGAACGTCTTCAAGCGGTCTGGCTTACAAATATGAGGTATAGAGGTGTACTACCAGGGCCTCTCAGAGGGGGGGGGGCACAAGGGGCAGTTGCCATGGGCTTCATAATTTTAGGGGCCTCACTTTCCAAAATTTCAAGGTAGCAAAATCAAATATAGCGCGTATATATTATATAGTGAAAGATCATTTAGTGTACTGAAAAGGATAAAAAATTTCCTACGATACACAAAGAGGCGAGATCGACTAAATAGATTGGCGACGCTAAACATAAAGCGCCTACTCTAGATTATTCTCAAATTATAACCGAATTTGCTGATGCTAAAGTTTTTACTTTTCAACGGATGTGGGAGGGGGCCTCCAAATATCGGTTGCCCCGGGCCTCGTATTTTCTCTGAGAGGCTCTGTGTACTACAATAGGCCAAGCGAGTGGTCGCGGTACTTTTCGACTCAATACCTCACAAAAGAAGTATGAGATCGAATATTTCATTGATATTAAGAACATTTTTCCCTCAATATAAGTTTAGCATCGCCTCACACAGACAGATTGCAATGCAATACACCTTTTCGCGCAGTACATTCTTGAAATTCGTTTTTAAATAGAACAACTTGACTGTGGAACGCTCTATCACAGTCAGTATTTCCGAACTCGTATAATATCTTTGAGCTCATCGACATCTACTCGAGCACCTTAAGACCCATAAACTCTCCCTATCCTTCAAATCAAGCTTACTACTAGACATTACACCATAACCTAAAAAACATGATGGACTGCTAGTAAAAAGGGTGATTCTTAAGCTTAGATTTTTAACATAAAAAAATATTCCATGTATCTTATATTAGTGACGCACAACTTGTAACTAAATCCTATTCCCGTAATCTTTTGCAATTAGTTTCCATGACGGCATTAAAGCAGATTGGAGGTAACTCTTTATGGTAACTCATATTATTTTCTCACTGTATTATCCTTTTACCTATAGGTCATTGCCCTGTAATCATCTAAAACAAGGAAACTGTTTGTTCCTTCAATAACTTATATGTTTATTACATAACTTTAGAATCTAATTTAATCCTCACCATAAGCCTGCAAATCCAGAATTCGAAAGGAGTGTAATACATGCGTAACATTCCACACATTTAAATTCAAATTGAGCACTTTACTTCTACCCGTTACATTCAGGTGGTACCCTTATGGAATAGTAATGAGGACGTGTATAACAGAAAAGTGTACGGCTTCTGGTACTCTATCTAATACTATGTGCAACAACTTAGGGGGCGTCCATAAATTACGTGAGGTGTTTATGGGGGGGGAGGGGTCGGGCCGAATCTCACCAAATCTCACTTGGGGGAGAGAGGGGGTCTCGGCAAATATCACGTAATTTGTTTCCGCAAGAAACAGTATAAAATCGCGAGAAAACTAGGTTTAATTAATAGTACAGGTAAATTAAGCCGAAAAAAGCGATATAGCGGAAATAATTACATAGGCACAGGCTGAAAATTGGCAGAGAGCTTCTTTTTAGGCTTCTTAATAAGGGATTATAAAGTCTACCGATTTTCTACCCCGAAAAGCCCACTTTTTAGCAGTGGCGGTTCCTCTTTGGAAGCAAAGGAAGCACTGCTTCCCTTGACCAAATAGACAACTTCATAAAAAATTAATTTAAATATATTAAGATTAATCAAAAACAAAATCTTAATATATTTCTTCATCTGGAAACACTAAGCAAGCAATGTACAGATTTTTTTATATAAAACTAGCAAAAACCCGCGTGCGTTGCAACGCCTTTTAATAGAAAAACTAATGTGTGCACAGTCCGGGATAGGAAATAGGTATAATGAAAAAAATAACAAATTTGCAAAACATAATTTAGGGCACACAACTCGACTATAGAATAATCTCTCACAGTCAGTATTTCCGACCTGCTACAATATCCAAGAGTTCAAACGCAGGGTTAATCCGCACCTTCTTCAACAACCCCCCCGAACCCCCATAACCCTTAACCTAGGGGGGATTACTAAGCTCCCTGCTAGACATTGCGCCATGACGTGCAAACGACATAACGGACTGGTAGTACAAAGGGTGATTCCTGAGCTTGGCACTGCCACATAAAACAAATAAAAAAATTTAAAGTTACTTATAAAAAATGTGTTAGAACTTTTTTAAAATGCGGTGTTGAGCGCCACCTATCGGAAAAATTGTGTGCTACATGCACAACAATCACATTCAGAACACGTGCCTCACCCTGTGCGGAACTTGCCCAATAGCGTCCTCAACATTTTGTTCCCATTTGTTTATTGAGTTCGATATATTCTCTGTTTTAATTTTCATCAGACCTATCGATCATTTGCGGAGATGGCAAACCATAATCTTCACAGTATTTCCGCAAATTGAAAGAACAATATCTCGCCGTGACAGCATTTCATTCGCGTTCCTTCGATTATCGAGTCATGTTTTCGGTCTAACCCGACAGTCGGATAATAGTGAAAAGTATGCTAAACGCCTAAGAAGATTCTGAATCATCCCGTTAAAGTCCTAAAATCGGATTAACCGTTCCGAGCTTTGAGGTTTACAATTGGAATGATAAAAAAAGTTTCCACTGGCTTTTCTGCGACTATCGCATCAAGTTTTCCGCCTGAATCAATAGTCGGAACCGATTGAAGCCTAGAACATGCCCAAGAAAATACTGAATCTTCCCGTGAAAATCCCATCGCAATCGGATTAGCCGTTGTTGGTACGTAGGTAGCTAGGTTGTTATTATATACTGGCTGAAGCAATAAAAACTTTACATTCAAAATTATTTTTTACTTTTTAGTTTATTTTAAAATAAAAGCGTATTTTTTAGTTTTTTTAGACTATATTTTTTATTTTCTACTTTTTAGTCTATTATATGTCTTCCACCACTTTGTAGTGACCGTCATATTATATTTAAAATGACGGCACACCGCTTACTGCACTATACTCGCTTTCATTTGATGCCCATACCGAAGAATAATCCGCCATTTTGTGCTGGCCACCATTTTGAATTTTGAATGACCCCACATAGCTTATTGTAATCTACTTGTCTTACCCTTTCATTTGATATCCATGTCGGGGGGTCCGGAACACAATTGCAAAATTCGGCCGCCATCTTGGAACCGCCATGTTGATTTTTTCCAAAAATGGTTAAATTGTCACGCGAACTATACATATGTGCAAAATTTGAAGTTGATCGGTTACATGGAAGTGGGTAATAATCAAGTTGCAAGGTTCAAGTTTTCGGTCTAATCTGGTAGTCGAACACGGTAATCGGGCCCGATAATCGGATCCGATAGTCGGATCCTAGTAAAAAAATAGCCTAAAACATGCCCAAGAAAATACTGAATCTTCCAGTGAAAGCCCCATCGCAATCGGATAAGCCGTTTCCGAGATTAGCCCGGACAAACAGACAGACAGACATACAGACATACAGACATACAGACATACAGACATACAGACATACAGACATACAGACAGACAAAAATTTTAAAAATACTTGATTTCGTGTTAATATCGTGTAAATAACCATATGAACTTAGAAAATGACAATTATTTTGAAATCACAGACAGACACTCCAATTATATTTATATAGATATTGCAAATAGAGAAGGAATAATGAATCCACTACATAAAAAGTATACGTGATACTATTACTATATTTCGAATCAATAGCAATTGGGTATAAAAATTTTGCACCGCCGTTTACACTGTATTTGTTCACTGTTTTGAATACCAAATGGAACATCCAAAAAAAGTAAAGAAAATAATTTAAATATATGGGAATGAAGAGTGTAAGACGTGATGAAAAATTCTTATCATTTTATAAAATGGTCTGGGAAAAACTGCGAAAGTAATGTATGCATTGACTTATACGACCATTTTTGGACAGATTGCGACCCTAAGATGAACTAGTGTGGGGTCTAAGCTTAAACAAAACTAAAAGGCCTAGAAGCCCAATTGAAAAACCTGGAACCTAATGCCCTCCTAAGTATTTCAAGTGCATAATGTACCCAATCCTACTGCAATCATAGAGATTATATTAAGAATCGGCTCTTTTCACATCAGTCAGAACACATGCTATCTGCGGTGCATTGTCACTACAAAAAGCAGACATTTGCACCAGGCGACATAATTAGTTATCTAAGCATCTTACAGGACTCGAATTTTGAATCGACGACCATCTGCTCTGACATACCTACTAGAGGCCAAGATAGATTTTGAAACCCTTTTGTTATCATTATCGAGAGTTGTGAAGAATGGAAGTCTAACAGATCCGCACTTCTTGAATCTGTATCCTGATGTACAGGCGGTTCAAACGTCAATTTGAGAAGCTGGCGGTGACTTCAGACTCCGCTTTTCTAAGTCGATACGAAAGTAGGAAGCAAACGGAAGCTAGTAGCGATGCCTGATAAATCTTCGAAAAGAAATTATTTTCAGCCAACCAACTTCATTTATTAACTTAATTTGACATTTTGATGCGAACAATAAATTGTTTCAAGAATATTTAAAGAGTTTTTAGAATATTTTAAAACAAACAAATAAATGCAGCGCATGCGGCAATGGCTTTATTCACGGACTGAAATCCGATAACAGGCGGACAAATTTATTTCGAATTCGCATTGGTGGAGGAAACCATTTTCTTATTTCCGAATTTCATGACTTTCGAATCGCATTCCAGGATAACCCCCCTGGGTCATTCAGTTACAGGTTTTTTACCCAAAGATGACATCTATAGAAGAATGCTCCGAAGTTTGTATATCTCCAGAGTCATAAATGGCTCTACCATTACTATTCAAACAGTCAAGTCGTTACTCTCTAAAAACGAATCAGTGGATGTCAAAGTCAACCTTCGTATGTCAATATATTGTAAAATTCTAAATTTTTTTTATTTTCCATATGCTTGCTCTACAAATACACGAGTTGAGCTCAAACTAGAATTGAAATTTTTCTGTTCTCTTGTTAAGAAATCATTATCCCTGTAAGGCACCATGAGGTTGGTTTCCAAAGGATAGGCAGAATCACCTGCTAATTGGTAATCCACAGGTACTGTAGTTTATATTGGGTGCATGCCGAGTTGGTGCTGTTATGATTTTGTGGTACTGTTCTTCAACACAAATTATGTTTTTTTAAATAAATCCAACGCAATCAAGCTAAAAATACGCATAATAGTGTAAATCCTACAATTTTTTTAAAATTTTAAAAAATTTAAAAATCTCACATGCGATTGAGGGGGTGGGGGAGGGGGTCGACCCAAATCTCACCACCAAGGGGAGGGGGGTCGAAAAATCGCTAAAATCACCTCACGTAATTTATGGATGCCCCCTTACGAAAATTGGATGTCGTAACACCCAATAAGATTACGTCAAACATAATCACAAGTAGTTGCAGCTTAAGCAATGTAGTGTAGAACTGCAACAGTGAGATAATAATTGTGTTGCATTGGTGTTGCAATTGGGCAGTCCTGGATCCTGTAGCTGAAGCTGAAGTGTTGATCTAAAAATAAAATTAATTCTCTTTGATTTTGAGCTGTTCAAAGTTTCCACACAATTTTCTTAATTAATTTGACTGATTTCAAACTTAAATTTATTTCATCCTTAATGTTACTGTCAAATCCTTAATTGCCATAAAAAACTTAAGTACATTATGTATGGGCATTTACACAATTGCCAAGTTACGTCAATGGGTGTCCATAACAAACAGAATTCCAGAAAATGCGTCGTTCTGCCAATTAAAAGGGTTACCTTAATCCGGAATACATCATTTCGGTCATAGCGAACTGCAGCAACTCGACTCACCCACATGACTGGTGCAAGTTGTGTCCATTCATCCCCTGTGGCAGGAGATGGGATTTTACCTGGAATTTCGATGTTGTTTGGTAAGCATCGAGAAACGTGGACTCGGAATGAAGCTTATACCACATGTTTTGCAGCTTTATGAATTACAAGAAAATCGGATAAGTATCAATGATTCAATTAAAGTCGTAGATAATTGCCACTGATACCACTCGTACTTGGAAGGAGGAGGCTGACTAGGCGAACGACGCCCAGGAGGAGGTGAAGGTACAGGCAAGTGCCTCTGCACGTACTCGGGTATCCTTGCTGGAATCCAAGGATTCAGGCGATTGTTGAGGAAGAAGTCGCCAAGTAAACAAATTATAAGTGTACATATTACTGGGAAACCATATGAGGGCTGACAACTGTCGCTGTTGGTTCTTGCGGCTACCCTCTAGGTTGAAATTTCGTTTTTTTTCTATCTCTATTTCTCAAGGCGCAGAGGGATTATGTGGAGTGCTCGTGTATAATACTAAATTACAGCAAACGGCACGTGGAAGAGATTCTTTTTAGTGAATTAGAAGCTATCAGATTATTTTTTTTTATAATATTAGTCGGTAGCTTTCGGTATTATTTTTAGATATTTTTTTTGTACATGTGGAGCTTTACGAATATGTTTCTAGGGCGACCGCAATTGAACTGTGACAAACACTTTTGGTCGATTTTAAGTCAATTTGTGTGTAAACACGGCTCCTTTTATAATAAAAAAAAGTGTGGAAATGCTGTTACACATGGCTATGATTTTAAACTTGTTATGAGAAGCTGCAAGTCTGCTGTTTCTAAAACATAAACAGAGTTAATGCTTTACCCCCTTCAGGGCGCTTTTATGGGGAGTGACAAGAAATTAATGGCAAAATTGACTTTGTATTCTCTGTCACAAAAGGCTTCGTGCCACTTGCTTGCATTGTTCTGTTGCATCGTAGACTATGCATCGTCATCATATTAAAGTACTTCCTGATGGTATGTGAACATATATCAAAGAAGTCATCAGACGTGTACCCCCACCAGGGAGGCGAATACTGAAGGACGAAGCTGTAATGATTTGTCCTTTGTAAGGATTTCTGACGTCTGAGTCAATCATTTGCAGGCTTGGTTGTAGAGGAGATTGTCAAATAACGATTTTAAAGAGCATTTCAAAGTGTTCTGTAAAGTTTCTCTTTGCCATCATTGTTTAAATTTTTAGTTTGATTGCGTTTTAGCTTTGCTGCAACCTTACAGCGATGGTTCCTCTAAGTAAATTATTGTACTATGTTATTTGAAAACACGTGCGGGGATTATTTTTAAATTTATTTTTATTTTTATTATCCTTCTAGGAAGCAAATGGCATCCACAAAGCCTCTCCATCGGATTCTGTTTTGAGCTTTTCTCTCGATTTCAATTCAGTTTTTGTCAATATTTTCGATTTCTTCAATTACTATTAAATATGCAATTTCGAAAAGGGCACATCTCCCATATTTTTATATGCGAGATGTGACCTTTTCGAAATTGCATATTCTATTCTTTTCCAGGTATTTTCGGTTTACCAACCTCTGTACTCTCTTGCAGATTCCATCTCAATGGGAGCTTTTTTAATCCTACTTAAGATACCCTTCTTATAAATATACTACCGAGGTAATTGAACTCCTGCACGTCTTATATCATGCTATCTTTTACAATTAACTCGTTTCCGACCGTCTAGCAAAAATTTTTGAATTTTTTTATACAAAGTATATTTATAGAAAAATTAGGGCGCTCTGATTCCAAATCCGTCATCAATTCTAGCCATGCCAAAAAAATCAAATCGAATTAATCCGGACGTTGGCACTTATCCCCAGCCATAATCTCCCATACAAATACGAAATGTCAAATTTTCCCACCATAACGACGCCCAACGGCGGTGATGTTTTCTTTTTTATAAATGTTTCAAAGGTTACAGTTACAACAGAAGGTGTACTTTTTTGGTATTATTGGTATCGTCTTCGAAATATCTTACTACGTTCGTCCAAAAGTCAAAACTTCATAATAAATTGGAATCGGAACACAATTGGCAAAATTCGTCCTCCTTAATGGCCCCGCCATATTGAATCTAAAAGCTTTGATCATAAATTCGTTATTTGCTACGATTTTCATTGGAAACAGAATACAATTGATAAATTTGCCGGCGGTATTGTTGCCGCCGATTTGAACTTATAAATTTAGACCGCAAATTCTTTATTTACCCCTAGATACCCACTTTCATTAAAATCGAAACACAATTGGCAAATTCAGTCATATTTGCGCGGACATTTTGAATATGGAAAATCGGGCTTCGAGCGGCATCATGGGAGACCTCCACGCACTTTTATTGGAACCGGAACACAATTGACAAGATTTGTCCGCCTTATTGGGGCGGCCATTTTGAATTTATAAGTTCTGATCATAAATTCGTTATTTGCTACTTTAAAAAACCCCGGCTTCCAATTTTCATTAAAATCGGAAAACAATTGGCAAATTCGTCGGCCATATTGGCGCGGCCATTTTGGATTTATAAGTTTTGACCAAAAATCGCAGCTCAAGGGGGCGAACAGTACACTGCTTTTTTAAAAAAATCAATATTGGGGGTGTAAGGGGTGAAAATAGTGGATTTTCACCCCTCCGCAGACCCCAAATATCTTTTTGAACATAAGATTCGGATTCAGCGACCCAAAAAACCTATTTGACCTCATAAAATTAAAAAATACGCTGTTTTTAAAAAAATGTTAATATTGGGGGTGCAAGGGGTAAAAATAGTAGATTTTCACCCCTTTGCGGACTTGAAATATAATTTTTAACATGAAATTCGGCTTCAGTGACCCAAAAAACCTACTTGGACTCATAAAATTAAGAAAAAAATTCATACAAAAAAAATGCAATTAGGGGGTGGATAACCACCACCACCGAGGTTTCCGAGATTCAATTGTTTGCAGAAAATGCTCCTGACACATTCCAAAATCGAATGCAGAAGGTTTCAAGTTTTTAAATTACGTCGAAATATTTTTTGGACCCAATCACTATATTCTTCGGACTATCATGGAGGCAAACTTACAGACGTATTCAGGTTAAAATAAATCGAGTATGACATAAATTGCATCTGATAGCCGCCATTTTGGACTCATCAAACGATTCCAAAGTTACCTCATCCATCTAAATGCGTTCAGGCGTTGGAACAAAGAAACATACAAACATATATGAACCTTAAAAACATTACACTCCTTTTTGGTGCAGTCGTGTAAAAACAAACGACGAACATGCCGCCTTTTCAAAATGGCGGCCAAAGCTGTCGCAAAATAGTTTTTTAAGTTTAAAAAAAACGTGTCGTTTTACAAAAAAAAGTTAAATGGCGAACTTGTGTAACTTTTTAATGCGGATCGGTCTCAGATAATTGTAAAATTATTAGTTATAGCAAAAAACCGCTAAAAATTGCAATTTTTTAAAATACCTGTATCTCCGTAAAAAAGATATTTTTTAACGAAACTCAGTGAAAGTGTAGTCCAAGATAACTCAAATAAGAGCGTTTTTACAGATTTGTAAAATATTGCATACTTTTTGAAAAAAAATAATCGATTTTTCGATGTCCAATAGCTCAGTTGCGCTCACATGTGTAATTATTGCGAGTATCACATTTTTTTTTGTAAATTTGTAGAATAATTGCCAAAAATCTTAAAGATATGTTTGGCACATGTTTTTCCTGCATTATTGAAGGCGAAACCGCGAAAGAGGAAGCTAATTTGTGAATTGGGTTCGAGTTACTGAGTAAAGCCCAAAACAGAATGAATGCAGAAACTTCGACTTCAACTTTGCATTTTGACAGTTTCATACATTTTCTATAGTACTCACCACGGTATACAGAAACAAGGTAACGTAAAAGAGAAATGTCATTTGAATGCTGACGTCACTCGGCAAGTCTTCCCCATACAAAATCGAAATTGTTGTTGTTGTTTTCTGTATTAACTTGCCGGGTGACGTCGGCTTTTTCTACGATATTCGTACGATATTCGAGCTGTCAGTCTCTTTTACACTACCTTGTTTCTGTATACCGTGAGTACTCACGTTCAGTTAACAAAATCAATGCAGTAACCGTTGCAGTAAACTTTGCGCCGACTTCGACTTTGAAAATTTTAAAAGTTGCTGCTAAAGTTGCAGAACTACCAACACAACATTTCAATTTTGCCACTATAGCCAAATTAGAAAATTTAAATTGATTGAGTTTATTGTATGCAAAATTTAATAATTGCAGGTAATATACGTAAAAGTCGCATACAATAAAAAAAAATTGGTAAATTTTTTAAAATTTATAATTTTTGTTATGTTATTAAATGATGATCGCAGTTGTAAATTCCACGGTATACAGAAACAAGGTAATGTAAAAGACAAAATATCGTATCGTAAGTGCGAATATCGTAGAAAAAGGCGACGTCAGCAAGGTTAATACAGAAAACAACAACAACAATTTCGATTTTGTATGGGGAAGACTTGCCAAGTGACGTCGCACTAATACGATATTCTACGATATTAAGTCTTTTACATTACCTTGTTTCTGTATACCGTGTGTAAATTCCACGGTATTCAGAAACAAGGTAATGTAAAAGACGAAATATCGTATCGTAAGTGCGAATATCGTAGAAAAAGGCGACGTCACCCGGCAAGTTTAATACAGAAAACAACAACAACAATTTCGATTTTGTATGGGGAAGACTTGCCGAGTGACGTCGCACTAATACGATATTCTACGATATTCAGTCTTTTACATTACCTTGTTTCTGTATACCGTGTGTAAATACAACAACAACAATTTCGATTTTGTATGGGGAAGACTTGCCGAGTGACGTCGCACTAATACGATATTCTACGATATTCAGTCTTTTACATTACCTTGTTTCTGTATACCGTGTGTAAATTCTATCTGTCAAATTACCGACTTTGAAGTTCTGAAATGAATGTGTTAGCGCTGGCAGCAAAGTCGACTTTAATGCAACGGTGAAGTCGAAGTCGAAGTTTCTGCATTCATTCTGTTTTGGGCTTAAGCCGTTTAAAAGCAAGTGAGCTATGGACGACGCATGCAGAAATGGTTCGGGTTTTATATTTGAGCCAATGAATATTACTTTAAGTGCGCCTTGTTTGGCGAATAAATAAATAAATTAACAATCAAATATTAATGTTGTAGAAGCATTATTTAAATTATAGGTTACATCTGCCTACATTCTTCACAATTTTAATCCAATAATTTATTTCTATTACTCAAAATTGCCACTTTAATCTAGTTTAATACTTAAAAATGCAAAACATTTCCACAAAAATGCAATATTACAAAGTTCAATGAATTTCAAATTCCACCCCGAAATTCCTTTAACATTGCCCGAACGACATTTACAAACACACACACAAACAAACCCAAGAAATATTGCGTAGGTTCGGGATAATCGAACCGAAAACACTTTAAAATTCCGGTATTCCTTTCCAGAATTCCTAATTGCAGTTCATTGTGACTATATTTCACCCCTCGTTTTATCATCCCTGTGATATATTTTAGCCTGGGTGTGACTGAACTTCATTTAAATGCCGCGGTTACAATTTTAACTTGTGGCCTCCGGTGTATATCCTTTTTACTTGTCAGGGAACCCGGTATCCTATCGGGTTTGCTATCGGAGTTCGTTAACCACAAGCCTTTGGTAATGACATAAATTCACTTTTCCAGAAGGAGCACCGAAGAAAAGAAATGGGTTCAGGAACCTCTTCTGCAAACTGTAATTAACTCCTGTCTAGTCATTTATTCTAATAAATAGGGGAAGACGAAAATTTGCCTGCATTAAAATTCCTTTGATGAGGTGGGAAAGTTTAATGATACGCAAGGATCCGTGGGTGTCCTTTCTTAATCGAGGCTTTTTTTCGGTGGTTTGATTTAATGAAGAGCGGCGAGTTTAATGGTTGTTTGTTATAGTTTTGGACGGCTTTATTTGGGCTTTAAATTTGGGTATTAATTTTGTAGATTGGTTCTACGTGGAAGGCTAGAGCTCAGAGCGATTCTATCATATAATTTTCAATGTTGAACATCAAGATCTAGTTAGGTGGAATGGAGGTAGAATGAAAGAATGCCAATGTCAACACACAGTAGCTGTGTTCCTTTTCTACTTTTTAGTACTTGCGAGCAGAGCAGAAAAGGAACGCAAAATTTGTTGATTTGAGTAAAACCTAACCTAACATTTTTGATGTTATTTCATTTGTGTACAAATAAAAGGTTAGAATAATAATTGACAACATAATTAAAATTAATGCGATTTTATTATTTATATTTTTATTTATTTTATTTATAAATTTATTATTTTTATTTTTATTTATAGACGTTTTTATATGAAAAAAGCTCAAAATAATCAAAAGCCATCTATGGGGTGATAGGATAATTAAAATAATTTAGAATAGACTCCAAATGGGAGCTTTCCTCTAGCGGGGTTTAATTGCGTAACTAAAATTTTTATCTACTCGTATGTTATAGCAAGTGTAGCTGCGAGTACTCACGAGTAAAAAATAGTAAAATTTAGCAGAAAAGGAACGCAGCTAATATTACTTCACTGGAACTTACGCATTATTATTGCTACAGAACGCTAATTTGGTCGCTAATTTGAACGCTAAGAGTGGTCTGAAAGTTTATAAAAGTGGTATTTAATACTAATGCCCCAGTTACACGAATGACATACTTGTCATTTTTTCCGTCATAATTTGTCATTATCATCATACACGGTCATAATTTGTGTCATTATTTCTGCCATAAAAAATAAACAACAACAATGCCATTAATTATGACCAGAGATTATGACAATTGTCATTTTTTGTCATTCTTGTAACTGGGGCATAAATCCTAACTATTTCTGACCTTGAAAATTTGTGTATCCGCCATCTTGGATTTTGAAAATTTCGAAATTTCGACATCAGATTTGGATTCAGCGGTGTGAAAACACCCTATATACAAATTTTCAAGGTCAGAAATAGGATTTAGTATTAAATACCACTTTTATAAACTGTCAGACCACTGTGCGATGGTGTCCTAGCTTATGCAAGTGGTTTCAGGTAATTGCTGTAAAGAGCAAAAATAAGTGGAAGAAGTGGAAAGACAGTCGTTCGTCCAGCTCTTCCAAATCAAGCCCATTTCTGCTACCTTGACTGCGTCTTCTGAGACTCGTAGATTTTGAAAATCCACCAAAAATTCGGTGTACCAATTACCATAAAGAATATAATTTTCTCTCAGTTTGTAGAAATTTATAAGAAACCTAAAACAAATTGTTAAAGTACAAAAACTTCCTTTGTATGTTAATGCCACTCACAACGATATATCACAATGAAAAATGAGTAATCCGATTTGCACGAAGATTACTGGAACTCAAATTTTACGATGACAATTATGATTGCTTCTAGCGAAAAATTATTGAATTATCGCAAATCCAGCAACTGATTCCCAATTATTTTGAGAACATTGTAAACATTTATCCAAGACTTGGCGTGAGTAATCATTTCCTAATGAATCGATACTTTGTCTTTTGAATTTCATTGTTTAGTTTTTAATTGTTTTGCAGAATTTTTTATGAGTAAACAAACATATTATATTACGGATTTTTTTTGGATCGATCAACTTGTACTTGTAGTGACTGTTGCATTTTAATAAAATTTAGCTTTAATTTAATTCGTTTATATTTAACATAGGGATTATTCTAGTACTTGGTGGTACGGATATATTAGGGAGTAATGAATGTTCATAGATGTATCTAAGATTTGAGAGTATCGTATAATATTATAATCAGGCCTATTCTGAACTCCGCTGAAATTTTCTTACAATCGTATGCTAGAAATGTAAGAAAATTCCAGCGGAATCAAATCCAGCTGAGTTCAGAATATGCCTGAAAATAAATAATGTACTTCCGTTTGAAAGTGAATAAACCTAAAAAAATGCATTGTTATTTTTTGTAAATATTTCCACTTTTGCACACTGATGACAGTAAGTAAACATCTGTAATATTCAATTCAGATTTTTTATGGCAGCCAATTCACAAATTTGCTAACTGAACTGCAACTGAGGACTACCGAATCGGACCACCTTTTGCTGTTCGTTTGTCGTCCCAGTGGACATGCCGCAATTATTGCCGAATGAATTCTACTGAAAAGTAGCACTCGGATATAAAAAAATGCCTCTTTAATGTATCGGCTATTGTTCCATTGTCCAAACTCCAAATTTCATAACATCGAGGGATTTTGGGGTATTGTCTTCAATAACGACAATTTTGAAGGGAGCGATTGTTAAACATACCAATTAAAAACATAATTGGAAGGTGCCGACTACCATCCCAGAGGTCCGTAGTGCGAATCAACTAAGTGGCATGGTCCTTTGCCTTTCCATTTTCCGAGATAGATAACTTTTACTTTTTTTCCCCTTCTCTACAAAAAAAAACTTCCTGCCCTTTTACCTAGGATCGCCTCTAAACGTAACAAGGGAGGAAGCCATCTCCTGTTTGATCACCGAAGTCAGCGTTCTGTTACGGTAGTATTGGACGGAGAGCTGATGGGATACCGTGTTGACGTTGGCATTAAAAAGGGTGCAAGTGACAAATCTTTAAGCAGACTTCTGAATCTATTTCAATGGTCTGGTTCACAAAACTGAGGTACGCGGCTGCTTACGTTACAATAGGCCCACATCGTAACCGCGTTACGATAGCTTGTTTCCAATACCTCAATTCAGTGGCGTAGCGTAGGAGGGGCGTCAGGGGCGGCACCTTTAGGGGGCGGCAAAATTTCACAATAAATAATAATAATATCTTGTAAATATTATTTTTGTCGCCCCGAGTAAAAATAAAAAAAGGCCTTATAAAGGGCGAACACCGGCCGCTTGGCTTTTTAAGGGGCATATGATGGCCGTAGAGTTTTTAACCATTTTTAATGGGAGCATATACGGCCTTACGACGGCCAAATTTGACCAAAAGATTTAAAAGGCCAAGTACTGAGCTGTAGAAACGGGCATTCGACGGGAAATTTGAGCCAAAAAAAGAATCTGCACCAAATGTATTGTTGAATGTGTTTTATGGGAACTTCATCATTTTCGTTATGTACAATGGTTCTTTCGATTTCAGTCGTCGGTTTGTTGTACGTGAAGTGTGTGGTGCGTGTTGATTTATATTTTAGTGGGAAATTTTTTATTTAACGGCTTGAAAAAAAAACACAACCGAAAAAAAATCAAACATTTAATTGCAGTGAAATATATTTTCTTATAGGAGGGCGAATATCCACGTTGCTGCGACTGTACCACCGTCGTATACCGCAATAGCAACCATACGGCCGCCGTACCACCGTCGTATGGCCGTTATTGGAACTGTAAGGCCGTTGTTTCACCGTCAATCGCCCCATGTACGGCGTACTGTCCTGCAACGAGCCTTCTGTTAACCGCTAGATGGCCGAGGACTATGTTTCAATCACAGTCGGCATTTGCCCGTTCTAAGGCCATCATTTATTTTTACTCGGGGCACCTCCGATTCGGACCAATCGAAATGAGCACGGAATTTTGACGAATTGTGACGAAATCGGGGAATCCCCTTTCTTTAATTGAATGTATAATAATGACATCTTGGACATTGTAGCGACTGGCAGCACCGTCTGTACTGACTTGCAGGGATTCCCCGTATTTTATTTTGTGCTTGGATGACTAATATTCAACGAGAATGACTTCTATTATATAAAGAATAGTGTTCAATATTGTATTGGTCGCCTCAAAATAAAGTTCCACTATTTTTTTAAATCCGTGTCGTTGTCGGCAAAAGTCTGAGTCTCAGGGAATTTGCGTCTGGGTGTAGTGGCAGCGCTGTAAAATTTCTATGCGCGTGCGTTGATCGATCCGACAGCCAGGCTTCAGCTACTATGGAGACTCCACTCGATCCTACCGCCAAAACACCAAATAAAGCGAAAGTTGTGGAATCCGGAATCCAGAAAATGGCACACGTTCTTTTGAGCTTCCAAAGGGGTGCTGTTGATCAATTACCTGCCACGTGGGACCGGATCACAACTGCACGCTTTTGTGGGGTGTTGCAACAACTCAGAAAGGCGATCCAAAACAGAAGGAGAGGAAATTGAAAAAAAACCGCCCTATCGCTCTGCTGAATCCAGGAAAAAAATTTCATAACAAAAAAGGGCTTGACCGAATGTTATGAAATTATTTTCAAAGCATGTTTTCGGTAATACGCGTCGATCGGCAGCTCAATGAAGTCAATTACATTTTTGGTTCGCGCGATATCGTGCAAGTACAAAAATCACTTACGTCGTCTAAACAAAGAAACCGCTCGACCGAATTTTATGAAAATCTTTTCAGATTGTAACTTCGGTAATACGCTACGACCGGCACCTCAACGAAGGCGGTATCATTGTTGGTTTGCGCGAAATCGTGCAGGTACAAAAATCACTTATACGTAGTTTAAACAAAAAAACGACTCGACCGAATTTTATGAAAATCTTTTCAGATCATATATATTTCAGTTAATACGCTTTGATTGCCAGCCCGACGAAGTTGATATCTTTTCGGTTCGCGCAAGATCAGGCAGGAAAAAATGACCACATACGTACGCACACACACGCACGCATACTTCTTCTCAAATTTTTGCTTAAAATGCTGTTGGGACCCTGAAAAATGAAAATAAGTTGAAAATTACGATTTCGAATTTCGGACCGATTACAATAACTTCCCTATATACTGGGAGGTTAGGGCGGCAAAATTTTCTTCCGCCCGGGCGGCTGGTACCCACGCTACACCACTGCCTCAATTTTTTTTATGTGAAAGACTAGAGAGATCAAGGAAAAGCCCTTTGTACTGTTGACAAAATATTTTTTTCGTAAAGAGTGCAATGTCGAGCAGCAAGCTCAAGTCGGAAGATAGTGAAGGGGAGAGAAAGAAATGAAGGAAGGAAGGATATAGGCAGTACCTTCATCGTTTCGGGCACGATGATTCACCGCTGTGCGTGGCATGTCCAAGTGCCCTATTTCGTTGTCCGCAATACGCCGAACATAAGGCGAGACATAAAACGATTGTGGAGGCTATAACCAGGGAACATGCTAGGCCACAAGAAGAGATCCTAGGATGTGTGGAAGAATATGGTATGGCAGCCGCATTTAACCTAATTTATAAGTTTACGCCGCAGTAACAAAACTCCTACGCTTCAAAAATGCCATCCACCGAAGAACTGTGAACTGCGCCTCACTTCCGGTATCTACCCTAACTCTGGCTAATCCATCGGTCGCGACAACTGCCAATTTTTATTCTAAGAAAACGTTCGATTAAAGTGAAAATTTATTATTAGTCGATCAATAACGTGTTAACATTAGGTCTGTATGTTTGAAAAAACTTTTTACGTTTAGTAAAAAGTTTTTACTTGACAGCTGTTTGTTTTAGATGTCGAGTAAAAACTTTACATTTCCCCTCTTACTCTTTTTTACACGAGCTCTTGAGCAGAAGTAAATTCTAGTAAACTCAGATGGCATTGCGTTTTGTTGTAAAATTGTGGAAAATACTACTGTAAACGTTTCGCCCGGAACATTTAGAAAGATACACTAAATTTTTACTTGAGTTTTACTCGAGAACTGTTTGTTTGAATTCCCCACTTCTTTACTATTTTTTACTTGACAGCAGTTAACGAATTTTTACTGGATTTTTACTTTACTTTCAAACATACAGACCTATTGATACAACTTTTTTCTTTTCTATTAAAACAATCTTCCAGAGTCAGTATTTCCGAACTGGTACAACATCCTCGAGTTCAAAAGTAAGGTTCATCGCCTTCAAGTGGACCCCTCCTAATCTATACTATCCTTCAAACTAAACGTACTACTATACATTGCACCATGACCTAAATGGCACGAGTAGTACGAGGTTACAAAGCGTAGTACAAAAACTGCGTCAATTTTGTCATCGAAAGTTCATGGAACCTGTTTCGATATCTGCCTTCCTGTCGTATTTCATATTGCTTAGGCCAGCTTTAAAAATCTCTTTTATGTATCATAAAATCTCCTTCCAGGAACAAGCGAAAGACAAACTTCGTGACTGGACAGGAAATCCTCCGCAATATTCGTCCTTGCAAAAAAGGGGCCCGCTATGAAATTCCGTCGTTAATGTTTACCTCATAACAATCATCTTAATCCCATTCGTAGAAAGGAGCCCGGCCTGATCCCCTGTTCTACCGCCGTGCTCCTCGAAAACATCCAATAAAAAAACAGCCCTACATAACAGAAATGTGTATTTTCCTTAAACGAATTTTTCCGCGTGTATTTAAAAAGGAAACTTTTTGCGCAGAAAACAAAAACAAGAAAAAACACGCGGAGTGGAATGGAAGGAAGAAATAAATCCTGTTCAGGACGTTGCAGACAGGAATTGAGCAGTAAGTACAATAAACCACCTCATCATCAAGGGGCTCTACATGAGATGTTTCCCAATAAATAAGGATCACAAGGAAGTATCCAAAGGTTATGACCCCCGCGAGAGGACATGGAAGGAGAGTCGCACACTTACCGAGGGGATGACGAACTCATTTTTCAGTTAGTGTTGATTGTTAAGGATTTACTTTACAGGCATACAATGCAGGTCTCCGGATATCGACTGGGAGCAGGGGCTTTGGGGGATTTTGCGATACACTCCTGTTCAGTGTCTCAGTGTCAATGCTCCCCACTTGAAAGTATGGCATTTTTCATCTTTCCAAGGGTGAATGAACGCACAAAGCACAACTACCGGGGAAAACACGCGTCCTACCCAAGCCCGACCAATTTTTAATAATGGAATTCGGGATTCGAGAGGACTCATCTCACTTTGTAGGGATTTTGCCGTTTGTCCAGATTTTTTACTTTTTATCAGTTTTTTTTTATTTATTTGAAAGGAGAATATTTGTCAAAAATGTTGGATTAATGAACTGAAATTCCAGCCGTTGACCTTTGTTCATTTATCACTCCCTTGAGAGGGATTTTGAAAGGGAATCCCGAAATCCGAGCCTTGATATCATCCTTGAAATTGAAGTGCGTTGGTAGTGAGAATACCAATAGTTTCCGACAAGTGACTGCCACTTGAATTTGGTGAACCCGGAGGCCCTTGATTAATGTGGTGTTGATATGTTACAAATGTATTAGACAGGACGTGCACATCGGAATAGTGTGGTTCATTGTGGCTGAGCTGCAGCCTTGTAGAAGGTAATATGGGATGTAGTAGGTGGCGTTAATTTTATAGGTTGATGGACTCGTACGGGAATCGCATAAATTACTGGAAACGAAATACTCACCATTAATGGATGTGTCATTGGTGTGATTTGTTTCAATTAAATGAACTAATGGTTTGTTAGTTAAACAGGAAATGGAATTCAAATTTTGTTTGAGATCAAATATAGCAAAACCGATATTTTTTGTATATTGAAACGGTTTGCGGCATTTTTTTGTTCTTCGATGCAGTGGCGTAGGTAGCTTTTTGCGATGGGAGGGGATATGACAGTATATTTTGATTGATCGGATTTTCACAACTTAATGCATCGGAACGGGGTCTTTTCGCGGTTGTTTCTGACGATAATTCTGCATTTCTATGGTTTTCACCGTCTCAAGACTTGCCGAATGGTTTTATTGGCAGTAAAAATTTCTTCATTCCGAGATAATAAACAAAACAATTTTAATACACTTTTGCAATTATAAACTAGAATAAATTTGACAATTGAGGAGTGTCTGTTCAAAAGGGCGTATTTCCATCATAAACAAACTTTACAGAAATCGAAAAAACTGCCTATTCCTATAAATAAAATGCTAAAATATATTTAAATGCACATTCATGCACTATATTTTTTGTAATTATTTGTTTAGAAATATTATGCCCTTTTGATCGGGATTTTGAGACATACGACCTTCTGATTAGTCACTTCAAGAAATAAGCCTTTTTGAATAGAATTTTTGGAAATACTCGCAGTGAAGTTTTTTGGGGCTCTGTCAAAAACAAAAATCCTTTTAGCAAGATTTTTATGTCCACCTATCCACTCCTAGTATAACTTTGAGCTAAAATTAAATTTTCTATTCTGTTAGGGCTCTAATACCAAAACGCCAAAGTTCCAAACAACAAGATAAAGCCAACTTTAACATCAAAATTTGCTAATATATTCAAAAATAAAGGCCGTAACACAAAAATTGTTGGACATTATTTATAGGAAATTGTCTGTGCTTTCCAATTTTAAAAAAAAAATATTGACTAACTACGTATTTTTGGGGGAAAAGGTAGTTAAAGTTGATAGTTTTGCTAAAAAAAAGAAAATTTTGACTTTGATGACTCATTACTCTGGAAGGTGGTAGGGTAGAACCTTCACTTTTACATTTTTAGATATGTAGGAGTATTCTGCGTGCAGTGCAGTTTGTAGTTTTTTTAAATAAAATATTTTAGTACGGTGAGAGTATTTTTCTAAAAAAACACACTTCATATTAATAAATTGTTATTATTTGTCTATAAAATTTTATTAGCATTTTTCATCACCAACTTAAAGTTTTGGAAAAAATATCATCGTGTTCCTACTTCAATTCTAAAGAAACAGTGAAAAATTGAAAATGGAACTCAAACGGGCTCATCTTTAAAAAGTTCTCTGTCTATCAAAGTGTTACATTTTTCTCACTGTTGACCTAATTTTCTGGAGCCTTTCACACATAATAAAGAATCCGCCAACTGTGGATTGTTTTCTTCAGCAATGCAATGGGTGTCCTGGTTGTGATAATCTCATACAAAAATTTTAAAGAAAATGTGGTGATTATTAAGAAAAGTTTAACTATCTCATTTATTGACTCATTCTTATGTTGCAATTTTTTGAATCAGAAAAAAAATGAATTGCGACCTGAAGAATGTTTAGTCATTTGCGATTTTTCCGAAAATTACGCGTTTGTTCCACAGGATGCGTGCACGGGAATAATAACCAAGTAACGATCCACCCTTTCTCAATTATAAAGATAACGGGAAAACATAATTTCTTAATTTCTTCGAAATCTCAGACTGTTTGAAACACGCCGTCCACTTATTTCAGCGTGGTTTAATTACTTTTTAAAAAAAAGATTGGGTTCTTTGAGAAAAATATTTTACTTTTCCCACGAGAGCTCAATAAAAAATCAAAAAAAAAATCCATAAATCTGTTATCACAAAGACGATTTTGATGTAAGTGCAGAATGCACCTTTTCGCCACGGCCTCGTCGCATGGAAAAGGACCATGTGTTATTCATTTTCCGTTGTACCCACCGTCCCTGTTAACCTATTCTACGTGTTCGCGACATGATAAGCCGTCGTGCCGCGCGGTCACACTCTTTTAAAGAATTTTTTAAATATGAGCCCGTTTGAGTTCCATTTTCAAATGTTCACTGTTTTTTTAGAATTGATTTAGAAACACGATGATAGTTTTTCCAAAACTTTAAGTTGGTGAGTTGATGATGAAAAATGCTAATGAAATTTTATAGACAAATAATAACAATTTAATAATATCAAACGCAAATTTTAAATATGCCACTACATAGAGTGACTCAAGATCTTCAAAATCGATCTACATAATTTTTTTGTACGACTAATGGTTTCGAAGATACAGTAATTTGAATGGTCGGCCGCGCGACGTTTTTTGAAATTTCTTGTAATTTACAACTATGCATTTCTTCTGAAAAAAAAATCGCAATTTTTTTTACCCGAAATATGGGTTCCATTATTTCATGCGTAGAATGCGTCTGCAAAATTTAAAAAAAATCGGAATCATTAATTATAATTTTTACCGAAAAACGTTCGGTTTGACATGGAATAACTGAATTATCTATGAAACGAAAATTCAGATCGTATTTTGAAGTAAACCTTCTTTTGCTGAGGGGTTTCCGGTTATTCGATCATACTGAAATTTTGCACACAGCTTCAGTTTCGATGACAATATAATATAGTATACTCAATAGATCCAATATGGCCACCAAAAAAATGGCGGATTATCGTTTCCTTCACAAGATGCAGAAATACGCCCTTTTGATTGGAATCCTAATTTTTTGGAATTTTTTATATGGAAAGTACGCTCCATTTGAATAAGTTTTTAGGCTCATTCGATGGACTGTTATGCAAAATAATTTTAAAATAAAAAAAAGTTGAAAACGGAAATACGCCCTTTTGAACAGATACTCCTCAATTATAAACTAGAGTAAATTAATGTTAACGCTCCAAGGAACGCCTTCGAATTGTTGATTCGCCAGAGACAATGAGTGTACTGTTTGTTGTGCTCGATAAAATTGTATCGAGTTAGAACAATCTATGAAGTGCAAAGCTTCCCTGAACTTATAACTCAAAGTTTATCATAATTTTGGCCGTAGAATCTTTTCTTGAACTTTAATATTTTTACTGACTCGGCAATTTTTATAAACTTCAAAATATTAAGGAGGAATTAAATTGACAATCAAAGCCAAAAGTTAGTCCTATTTTTTAGGAAGCTTATATTCTGATACTCTACTATATTAAAAAATATTCGAAATATTAAATATTGAATAAAATATGCTCACATATGCTCACCCAAAATTGGAAAAACGATTAAACTTGATTTATTATAACGTTAAAATTTTGCGCATTTAGGAACCGAGGTGCCATTATTGGCTCATTGTATTTACTTTACATGTGCTCGATGTGTCTACAATATAGTGAGCGTCCTTTTCGTGGCTCTTGATTGGTCGGCCTGCTCGAAACGCGGAAATTAGACAATACTTAAATGCACAGCCGTCACAAAAACATATCTAGATGATTTTTATATAATTGCGCAAAAACAAAATTGCACATTACATAATGCCAAAAGAGGTGCTGGTGCTTAAGAAATTTCATGTATACTTAAATACGTAGATACGAAGACTTTTATTCAATTCTATTATAATTTTCGTTGGCTCATGGGGGGGGGGGATTGATCCCCTTGATCCCCCCCCCCTATCTACGCCACTGCTTCGATGACACAACAAAAATATATATTTTTAGGGTCTGTGCCAAGTTACAATTCAAATGTCAATTTGTATGGAAAACGCATTTCGATTTTTCAATTCAATTTTCGGAGGTTTGTGTCTTTGGAATTGTAGGCAAATTTTTGAATTGTAGGGAAATATTAGCCAAACATTCATTTGACAGTTTGTTGGATTTGCTTTTTGGTGGTTGAATCTACATATTTTCAATTATTGGAGAGCAATATCGCGAATTCTTTCCATTTTCAGTGCATGATTGTCTTCACAATATAATATGGCACATTTAAGGCTGATCATGCTTACACGATGCAGACGTAAACCAAAGTAAAAACATGAACATAATAAATTCCGCATAAAATTTGAGCCATTTTTTAAAAGTCTTTCAAATATGTACAATCACAGACTTAACTATCTGTAATACAGATGTTCCGCTTCATACAAAATTTTGGCACCAGGAAATTGCTGGGTAGGATTTGTTTCGTATCCTAAGGCGAAGCTTTAGAATACACATTCCACAAAGCTCTCCACGCATTTCCCCAAGTTCTCTGTTGATAGTCAAAGGAAGAGAGGAAGGGCAGGGTGGCTACGGAGCTTCATTCCACACGGACGAAATGTATTTTTTCGCCTGCTCCACCCCTCACTCACTTTGCCTTACCAGCCAGGCAGCAGACGAAACAATTTTTTTTGAATAGCCAAGTGCTCACGCGCAGGATGGATTTTTTTGTTAATTGCCATTGTGGCAGGTCATGATTTTGTTTTTTTGTTGTTTTCAGGCATTCAATGATATTTCTCGGATGAAATGGAATATTCTATTTCGCTACATTTCGGATTTCCCGGCCTAAGATTTCAGGTGCGTGGGACATAATCTATTTGAATTGTATTTGATTAGCCAAGGGCTCAGGCGCAGGGCACCGCCGGATGGATTTTTTAATTTCCAATTTTTATATGGTTATTTGAAATGGTGAATTGTCGCAGGTCATGATTTTGCTGTTTTGTTGCATGCAGGCATATTATTTTTCCGATGAAATGGAACATTCTTTTTAGATTTCTTTTCGTATTTAAAGCATTATGCTACATTTTGTTTCCGGCCGTAGATTTCAAGTGCGCGAAATATAATTTATACTTCGGAATCGAATAAAAAAAATGTTTTACAAATTGAATTTATGTCTTTATTACTTGAGTTTATAAAATTGACCAACTCTAACTTAATTCTATATTAATTATGCACCTAACAGGTGAAGACTAATTATGCTGATTTCTAGATTCCTATAGATTGTGAAAATTTTCATGGCTCAACGTCTAGACCAACGGTAGGCAACCTCCGCCCCGCGAGATGTTTAGAAGAAGTTATAAAAAGTATTTTTCGATGTTTGTCGTCTAGTTTAAATTGAATATTACATCCATTACATCTATTAGACTATGCATCATTTCTTTTATCACCCCCATACACAAACCGGTTTTATAGACAAGAGGTCGCAGGGAAGTTTATTTTATCCTAATTTTGCCTCAGAAAATTTGTCAGACTCACCCATCCATCACCGTAACACAATTATAACATCATTCTCGGGGGTATGAGGAGACTATGAGTAACTCCCCATCTCATTCGCGTTTCGTTGCAAGAAAAAGAGACAGAAAAATGAGTATTTTGAGGGTTATACCTACATTATACACAAACCTGTTTGAGTTGAGGACCGAGTGTTGGATAGTGTGATTTACCCCATTAAAGGGGTCACTTCAAATGCAGACAAAAAATATAGTGTTGGTTACGACACGATTATAAAATGAATTGGTAAGAGGTGGCTTCAAATTAGGCGAGGGGCGATTGTAATGCCAAAAACCAGCAAATTAAAGAAAGAAGCTTATATGCATTAAACTGCCTCAGAGTAAGTAAGAAATCTATGCCTCCACGATGTATATTTATATTTTACAATCTCACTTCACCTAATTTCAATTTGGAACCTTTGCTGCCTCAACAAAAGTAAGAAATGCCTCTCCAGTTCGTATTTAAAATCTCACCTCGTCTCAGCTCAGATATTTTACTGCAGCAAAAAAAATAACAAATGTCTCTCGTATTTACAACCTCACCTCACCTCGCCTCATTTTAAGTGGAATTTTACTGCCCCTAAAGAAGTAAGAAAGAAGAAACTCTTGTCTCTCCACTACGTAACTAAAATCACATCTCAAAAAAAACTGATATGTGATCTTTTGAATTATTTTTTTGCTCCCCACCGAAATTCAACGCTGTTTCCATTTTCAGCTATTCTTGATTTATCCCGAGTTTGAATGTCTATTTTGACGGGGTATAAAAAAAACTGTGTACACCCATGTTTTAGGCCTGACTCTGACTCGATGTGATCTATTTATCCCTAACGGTATAGGAAAATTGTTGCATCAATGCAACAAATGGATTGAAAGGGTTGAAATGAATGTGTTCCTGTATCCCTTGGGTTTACACGCTCATATCAAGAGTACTAGGACATTATATTTGAAGCCTCAGTGCAATTTACCGTCGTGTAAGGAACAAAAGTACTGCCTCACGTGTGTTAATCAAATACCTCACAAAGCTATTGTAGCTAGAGGTTTCTAAAATTAGTGCTCTATTAAGCCACATTTTTAAAACTTCAACAATTCAGATACAGCACAGATAACATTTCAAACTAAGCGCACAGCTACAATTGCAAAATTTTCAAGATTTTTTTTTCATCAAAACTACAGATAGTAATTTTTATGATTATAGTATATTTCGAGGTGAATTTCCTATTTCAATTGCTTTCACTCGACATTTTTTTTGAAAACTAAAGTAATCCATATATCATAGAGCTCTTGGGGGGGGGGGGTGCCCTCATTTATCCCCCCCCCCCGCCCACTGTATCCCCCACCGTGCATATTTTATTCATTTACCCTGTGGCCTCGCGCAGGGTAGCAAATATGCCTTCATTATTCCCTGGTTGTTGATTTTTGAATGTGCTCCACCTACTGAGCCTTAATTTAGAAATTAGCCTTGAAAATATCAGTTGTTTTCCTTATTAAATTTTTTTTTCTTAAAAATTTTTAAGTCTGGAGCACCACTTATAGATATATACCAAAATTTGTATTGAAACTTATTAATAAGAATTAGTGAATGCTTTTTACCTATGTGTTTAATTATGAAAAAAAAAGTTGTAGACTTTGTCACATCGAAATAATATATTGAACTTGAATCCTTATCCTTGTTTTCAGAAGAAAATCCGAATATGTATGATCTGAAAACCCAGCGATCAACTTCCACCGATCGCAACTCAAATTAACTTCAACCAATAAAATCGACTATGTCGCGTGAATTACCGATACCGCCTCTAAGCCCCACGTGCATTAGTATAACGTGTTACGATAACACGATAACCCCATGTCCTACGCCCGACCAAATTAGGAAGCTCATATTGCATGTAGATCCAGATCCGGTGGTCTAGACCAAGGGTGGGCAACCTTTTTATAACATGGGTCAGCATAAATATTACCTTTTTCCGCGGGCCGTAATATGGCACGTTCTTGTGACCTATAATTTTTATAAAATTGAGCCGGACTTGCACTAGGCAGTACATTTGTCCCTTACACGATGGTAAATTTTACTGAGGCCTCAATTTTTTGTCCTACTGCTGGTATATGAGTGCGTGTACCGAGATGTGATTGTAATTACGTAGTGAAGAGACAAGATTTTCTTCTTTCTTACTTCTTTAGGGGCAGTAAAATTCCACTTAAAATGAGGCGAGGTGAGGTGAGGTTGTAAATACGAGAGACATTTGTTATTTTTTTTGCTGCAGTAAAATATCTGAGCTGAGACGAGGTGAGATTTTAAATACGAACTGGAGAGGCATTTCTTACTTTTGTTGAGGCAGCAAAGGTTCCAAATTGAAATTAGGTGAAGTGAGATTGTAAAATATAAATATACATCGTGGAGGCATAGATTTCTTACTTACTCTGAGGCAGTTTAATGCATATAAGCTTCTTTCTTTAATTTGCTGGTTTTTGGCATTACAATCGCCCCTCGCCTAATTTGAAGCCACCTCTTACCAATTCATTTTATAATCGTGTCGTAACCAACACTATATTTTTTGTCTGCATTTGAAGTGACCCCTTTAATGGGGTAAATCACACTATCCAACACTCGGTCCTCAACTCAAACAGGTTTGTGTATAATGTAGGTATAACCCTCAAAATACTCATTTTTCTGTCTCTTTTTCTTGCAACGAAACGCGAATGAGATGGGGAGTTACTCATAGTCTCCTCATACCCCCGAGAATGATGTTATAATTGTGTTACGGTGATGGATGGGTGAGTCTGACAAATTTTCTGAGGCAAAATTAGGATAAAATAAACTTCCCTGCGACCTCTTGTCTATAAAACCGGTTTGTGTATGGGGGTGATAAAAGAAATGATGCATAGTCTAATAGATGTAATGGATGTAATATTCAATTTAAACTAGACGACAAACATCGAAAAATACTTTTTATAACTTCTTCTAAACATCTCGCGGGGCGGAGGTTGCCTACCGTTGGTCTAGACGTTGAGCCATGAAAATTTTCACAATCTATAGGAATCTAGAAATCAGCATAATTAGTCTTCACCTGTTAGGTGCATAATTAATATAGAATTAAGTTAGAGTTGGTCAATTTTATAAACTCAAGTAATAAAGACATAAATTCAATTTGTAAAACATTTTTTTTATTCGATTCCGAAGTATAAATTATATTTCGCGCACTTGAAATCTACGGCCGGAAACAAAATGTAGCATAATGCTTTAAATACGAAAAGAAATCTAAAAAGAATGTTCCATTTCATCGGAAAAATAATATGCCTGCATGCAACAAAACAGCAAAATCATGACCTGCGACAATTCACCATTTCAAATAACCATATAAAAATTGGAAATTAAAAAATCCATCCGGCGGTGCCCTGCGCCTGAGCCCTTGGCTAATCAAATACAATTCAAATAGATTATGTCCCACGCACCTGAAATCTTAGGCCGGGAAATCCGAAATGTAGCGAAATAGAATATTCCATTTCATCCGAGAAATATCATTGAATGCCTGAAAACAACAAAAAAACAAAATCATGACCTGCCACAATGGCAATTAACAAAAAAATCCATCCTGCGCGTGAGCACTTGGCTATTCAAAAAAAATTGTTTCGTCTGCTGCCTGGCTGGTAAGGCAAAGTGAGTGAGGGGTGGAGCAGGCGAAAAAATACATTTCGTCCGTGTGGAATGAAGCTCCGTAGCCACCCTGCCCTTCCTCTCTTCCTTTGACTATCAACAGAGAACTTGGGGAAATGCGTGGAGAGCTTTGTGGAATGTGTATTCTAAAGCTTCGCCTTAGGATACGAAACAAATCCTACCCAGCAATTTCCTGGTGCCAAAATTTTGTATGAAGCGGAACATCTGTATTACAGTTAGTTAAGTCTGTGGTACAATGCTTCTTGCAATCCACCCCCACTAGATAATATTCGTGAAGCAATTCCATTTCCATTATTTGAAAGACAAGAATAGCCCTGGGCTTCTTTAAAAAAAATAATTAAAAATTTTATAGATTACAAAATTTTGTTGTCATCCATGTTGTCAAATGAAATGCGTGAATTGTATTTTGGCACACTTTGCAATTTCGAGGTGTCCGTGGTGAAAGTAGCAAATTCGGAATTGTAACTTGGCACGCACCCTTAATGATTCTTTAAAATGCCAATGTTAAGATAAGTGTTAACTCTAATAATAACTCTTGTTCAAATGTTTAAATTCTTATTAAAAAAAATCTTTAAAACATAAATTTAATAAATCCAAAATATCTGAGTTCTGGCTGGAGCTTCCTAGGAGTCAGCCTTTGACAGTGATATTGTAAGGTAAGTTCAAAGGGAAGAATAGACGTAGGAGTCTGGAAGATGCTGAAGGAGCAGGCTTGCGTTTAAAGGCTTGGACACGTAGGAGCTCAGTTCAGAAATACTTATTGCGGAAGATTGTTCTACAATTGCGTACGAATGAATTCCTAAACTGTAGTGTAGTCGAAAAGGGATACTGCAGGGGAGCGAGTTAGTCTAGTGGACTTGTGAGATCGAGGCGTGGTCCTATAAATGTAACTTTGGTAGATTGTATCCCAGACCACTGGTTGCTGGCTAAACATGGAACTTACATCGTTTTTTATGTCAAAGACTAGCGCTCAGAGGAAAAGCCCTTTTGTACTGTCGACGCACTGCAAATCCAGCCATTTTATAGGTGTTTAGAAATACTACTCTAGTGTTTTTACGGTAAAGTGTTTAATGGTAGCAAGTGTTTTTTAGAAACATAAGAAGTGATTAAAGCAGAAAATCTTATCACTAAAATATTTTATTGTTCAACACTAGTGTTTAGCAGAAATTGAACACAGTGTTTATTAAATAATTTTAACATAGATAGTAAACACTTAGTTATGATAAACACTAATGGAGAAGTAAACACTTCAAACATTTTATGATATTAAATCATCCCTTTACCAAAATAAGCTACATAAAATAAGTGACTCATATTTCAGGCAATTATGGCAGCAAATAGTGACATTTGGCATGCCCAATGTGGCGGTTGTCATTCGATCACGGAGGTGAAGCAGCATTGGACGTCGTTAGTACTTAGTAAGGGGACCTCTTGAACACTCGCACTTGGAAGGTCAAAAAGGCAATTGCAAAAGGTGAAAAAAAATTAAAAAGCTTTTCCACACAGCAGCTTTTCGTATCTCAACAGGCGCTATGAATTGGAGGGTTTAGAAAGCTTTTTTATATCTAAACCAAGCTACAAACGTTTCTATTGCCCCCCTAACATTTACATCTTGCTCTTGTAGGCTTTAAACGATGTGCTCGCTCTCACCTACTGCATTCGTTCTTCTTCTTTTCGCTTGGGGTTGCCCAGCTTCCATTCGGAGTTAACAGTGTCACAACTTGATAGTATGAAATTGGAACGCTTGGGCGTCATATCCGAGAAACCGTCATCAGGTTGCACATGACTCCCTCTTATGACACCAAATATAACCTTAATTGAACATCCAGAACAAAAACTTACAATCCAGTTCCCTAGAGCTAAGTTGATACTAAAAGCCTGCAATTTAGTCAACAGATGAGGATTTGATTGAAGTGCATTGTCAGCCACACAAGAAGGTCGCCAGCGGGAATAGCATTGCAGTATCGGTTAAGAGGTGATAGTAAATAAATTTGTTATCTGCTATATCCTTCTTTAAATACCTGAAAGAGTTTGTGGATGAAGTAAAATTGCAAATAATCAGCCATTAACCAATTTATTTGGACTATGCTTTATAGGCTTCTTATACTGAGGAATTCACTTACGCATGCCCACTTTGGTGACACAGAGTTGGCGTTCTTACTATGAAAACACAAATCCCACTCTATTTTTTGTAGGAAACGAATAAACCCAGGCAGTTGACTTTCACATAATGCCAGACAGTTTGTTTTAAAAAATAGTGTTGGTTGGAGCAGAAGAACCATATTGGATATTAGTACTGACTTAGAGAGAAGCCCGAATGAGAGTTTTCGAATGATAATTCAACTACGAAGGAGTACCGTGTTCGATTGGAAGTAAGAAACTAGTTGAGATGTGGTTTTGACCCTTTCGGTCCACAAGATCAACTTCCCAGTATTATGAATGTGGAAAATTATCAATGGATATTTTAATAATAAATAAACAATAATCAATATATAATACCTAACATTTGACACATTTGTTTATCAATACTTTCGCTAGGTTGAAAAATGAAGAATATGTTGTTATTGCAAAACTTATTTAACAAGTATATTGTTAAATTTAAGGGGCCTGAAGTTGCAGCTATTGGAGTTACGATCTACCAAAATAATGACCACTCTGCTAATTCTTGAACAACTCATGCGGACGTTACGTTACAAAATACTTAGTCACGATAAATCACCTATTCGTGAAGTGTGTGTAGGCAGATGTATGGCAGAAAATAGACAAATGATAGAAAATTTCGTGGGAAGCTTTTGCTCGGCTGAATCCATAAAAATTAACCTCATTTGGAACGGGTTTCATTCCAACGAGAATATTAGACAGTAGCAAAACTAATTAATTTAAGTTACTTGGCACACTTGCCGAAGTCTATTCATTTAAACCCAAAAAACGCCTTGACCGAATGTTATGATAATTTTTCAGATCATATCTTCGTAAATATACTTCGATCGGCACCTCAACGAAGTCGGTATCAGATTTGGTTCGCGCGATATTGGGCAGGTACAAAAATCACGAACTTCGTACAAACAAAAAAACGACTCGACCGATTTTTATGAAAATCTTTTCAGATCATATTTCCTTTAACACGCTTTGAACGGCACCTCAACGAAGTCGGTATCTTTTTTGGTTCTCGCCAAATCGTGCTGGTACAAAAAACACTTAAGTCGTTCAAATAAAAAAACGGCTCGGCCGATTTTTATGAATATCTTTTCAATTCATATGTCCTTTAATACGCTTCGAACGCCACCCTAACGAAGTCGATATCTTTTGTTGTTCGCGCGAAATCGTACTGGTACAAAAATCACTTAAGTCGTTCAAACAAAAAAACGGCTCGACCGATTTTTATGAAAATCTTTTCAGATCATACTTCCTTGAACACGCTTCGAACGGCACCTCAATGAAGTCAATACCCTTTTTGGTTCGCGCGAAATCGTGCAGGAAAAAATGAGCACATACGTACGCACACACACACATATTTCTTCTCAAATTTTTGCTTAAAATGCTATTGGGACCTTGAAACGTGTAAATACATTGAAAATTTCGAATCCGATTTTCGGACCGATTACAATAACTTCCTACTGGGAAGTTAATAAGTCAAGGAATTCTGTTCCTTGGCCTGTGATGTTAAAATTTAGCGTGTGTTACCAAAAAGTAATGAAAGCCAGAATAGATTTTTCCACTAAGCATTTTCCATAAATTTTTAATATTTATTTGTCTTTCCTGACATTAAAATAGTCACTTTTAAACACCACTAAACGTCCAAGTCTTCTAACAACTCAATCAAGTGCCTCCTATATTTGATATTACCCACGCCTTCTTAATATATCTTCTTTAATGTTTTGTGAACTGTAAATGAAATCAACCTGATTAATCTTAACAACCCACAATTCCTGATGTCACATTGTGTTTATGGTTATTTAATGACCACAAATCTTTTTCCATAAATAAATCAACAGTTTCTGGCCAGAAAATTTCGCTTTAATTCGATCAAACTAATTATTTATAATTCTAATCATTCGTTATTCTTGCACAAATAGACATCTTCTATTGGACCTTTTTCGACAGACTTTACTGGTAATGTCTTAATTTTCCAAAGATTTCTTTTTGTGCAGAGTTTCGTATGATGGTCCCAAAAAAATCAAAATTGAGTGTTATTCAAGTAGCACAGCTCTCACGGCCTCGGTAGCTTAAATGGTGAGGCGCCCTACTACCATCCCAGAGGTTCGTAGTTCGATTCCACGCAGCGACATATCTCTTAATTTTTCCACTTATCCCAGCGAGATAACATGCCTTCTTTCTTATTTTACATTTTTGCAGCAATATCCTGACCTCTCCTGCCGTAGCCTATTACTTACTTACTCCCCTTTAATCCCTCATGGGACATGGGGCGGAAACAGTTGCCCTCCAGCGGACTCTGTTTTGTGCGACAGCTCTCAGCTCCGTCTAGGCTCTCTCAGTTGTTGCGGCCTCTGCTAACAGAGTTCTCCTCCTCCACGTTATTCTAGGTAAGTATAATATGTTAGGAAGCCATCGTAAGCTTCGAAGTCCTAGTTTTGTCGCGGTAGTATCAGACAGGAGCTACTGGAATTAATCCCTTTGTTGGCGTTGGTCGTTCTTTGACTCTTCTCTGAACTATTAGAGCTTGCTGTTCGAAATTGCACTCAATGACAATACGTCGACAGTACAAAGAAGCTTACATGTGAACTCTAGTCTTCCACATAACAAAGGCAACTTTCAGTATTCAATAGTTTTCTGTTCTTCTATATTAACAAAATTTCCCCAGACTACTCCTCTATTGTTCAAGAAATTTGAAAGCAATTGAAAGGTCTGGTCCAAGTTTAAACCTTCGACTTTATCAAGGTAAATCATACACACATGAGAACCATACACACAACCAAACATTCAATCCGACAGACCCTTCAGAAAAAAAACCTCTTATACTACTTCCACAGATGTTATTTTAGAAACACAAGTTTTTTTACATCGAAATCCTTAAAAATCACCTTGAACGTGTGTTACAATACAACATGTCCTCTGTCCGCTATATTTGGTTCAATAAGGGAAACCAAAACAAAGATTAAAAGATAAAATCCTTAACAAAATCCCTTTTCCCTTTAAACCAAAAAAAACGATAGGAAATTGGGTGGTCAAGGCTCAAGTGGATTTCATGCCGAACAGACTATGGAAGTATGTAACCCTAAAGAGTTAAGACGTTTCAACACTCCACATATTTTAAGGTAAGTCTATACGTGACATGTTTTAATGAGAATTTCGTCCTTTTCCACTCATTCCTTGCTTCCGTACACCCAAAAGTTTCTGTTTTCGGATATACCTCACCCCAGTGCCGAAGAACCTTAACAACGTGCCTTTCTTCAAGCATATCCTTGTTTGGTGGGGATGGATGCTTTAAGAGGACATTAAAATATTCAAGGATGAAGAAATTTGTGATTTTGATGGGAGAGGCATCTGGGAGGGCTTAATGCAAACTTTGCATGAATGAGCAAATGCTAGAACCTTTTTAAGCTTTAGAATAATTTTCGTCCTGAACAAAATCTAGGGCGTTTTTGCATTATTTTTAGGTTTAACTACAAGATTAAGATAAAAAGTGTTTGTATCAACTTAAAGCTTTCACGGATTGTTACGTTTTCTTACTTTTTATAAGATGGCGCGACTGAGAATAATTTACATTTTATACCGGCAGGAGTTCTTTTCGATAATAAAAAAAAGTATTTTTCTTGTTTTTGCAGCAATAATTATTATTACGTGTTTAACTGTTTTATCAAAATCAAATGTGTAAGACAAGACATCTGTGTTCGGGATTATGAGGTTTATCTTAAAATATGTAATAGCTTGCTTTCTGTACAGAAGTCCTAATATAGGTGACGAAGCCTCAATATCAGCATTTGAGTTATACCTGTGACACATATACCATCTTAATGAAAGTAACCTTCATTATCAAAAACCCACGATAATGAAAGTCCAAAATGAAAGTATTTTACTTTCATTTGGACTGTAATTTCGGTTAAGTGACATCTGTTGGAAAATTGGAAACTACATTTTAAAACAAAATAATTTGATTTGACTTTAGTTAAGCAACAATTTGCAAGGATGTTTTCTTTACTACTTTAAAAAATATTTGTTTTAAATATTCCAAATTAAAACAGCTTAAAATTAAAGCAAAAAATACGCAGGTTTATATCCTCACTTGATATGCCAGATGCAAATGAAAGTAAAGTGTAATGTGTCACCCCATCATTTCCTTGACCATCATAATGAAAGTTACCATCATAATGAAAGTATAGTGTGTCACAGGTATTAATTTGTTTTTCTGTTTGTTTTATATCACTGGTTTTTTTCAACAAAATTTAGCGTGAAATAAGGTGCCTGCACGATAAAAATGCAGCTAAAAATGTGGAGACTAACATTGCTGCCATCTGTTTTAAAGAAATAGAAACGTGGATTTATCGAGCATTTTAGCGGCGAACTTGTACTGCATGAGCTAAAGATGTTGCTAAGATTTAGCTTGATAAATTTTCGCGCTAAATTTTGTATGGAAATTTCATTTAGCGGCGAACTTAGTACTAGGCTTAACAAATGAGTGGATACAACTTCTGTAATCCCACCCCAGAAGTTCTAATATAGGTAACGAAGCCTCAATATCAGCGTTTGAGTTATTTCCGAACAGATCTCCGGATTTTTTACCCTCAAATCATTGTTGCGAGAGATTTCAATGCTTACAATGTAAATTGGCTGAATTAATCAAATGCCATTAGTGTTTCTGGCAAAGACGTCAAGCTCTTTGTGGACACGAATAATCTAAATCAAATTGTGCATCATCCCACGACAGTCCCTGATGTTGCTGGGCAAGGAACCGATCTCCTGCTTACTTTTCATCCAACGCGATACTCGGTCAAAGTACGGTAATAGCTGGCATTATGGGAAGGCCAATTGGAAAGTCAAATCAATATGACAAAAAGTTGAGAAGTAAACTTCCTAATGCAACCGCTGACAGCAAAAACTTCTGGTCCTTGGGAAGTTCTATCACGAAAAAATTTAGTCACTCAATGGATAAGATTTTCTTCGGGACTCGCGAAGTATAGAGAACTCAAAGAGTTCGATGCCAACAAATCCACTGGGGCAGACAAAATACCACTTATCGCCTTGTGATGGCGCCATCTATTGGAAGGTTGAAAGAACTGTTATTTATAACGATTTAGTTAGAATTTGAATTAACGATTTGTAACGATTTCGAAGTTTCTATGAAAACAATGTTCCAGTAATAGAGGGCCTCCAGACCAGGGGCGGTTTCAGAGAGGGGTAATTGGGTAATTACCCCCTAAGAATTTTCCTTCGTTATTTATGTTTATTCTTGAAAATTACCAATATTTCAAACAAACAAGAAAAGTTATGGCGAATCTAGTCGGCGATCTATGACGGTGAATTTTTCCAAGACTGTTGGAGAGTCGTGGAAGGGACCGATACATGAGACTACTGCTAATATGGCACTCCTATGACTGATTCCACACGAGCGTACACACGACATGACAAGAGTGGGCTGCAAAGTGGTTTATGAAGAAGAGGGTGAGAGAGGACGATGGGGAGGGCACACAAATTTGAGTGATATTTTCAGCCGATTTTTGATCAAACACTTGGACAGCTTTTGCATTGTTGTTCTTTTTTTCTGAAATTCCCTTTTGCTCGCAAAGAGAATATCTCAAACAACAGCAGAGCCAGTATGATTTGTTGCCTGCAAGTTGTCCCCTCGTGTAGAAGCTCATACGATTTTTCACCGAACACCTAAAGGGAATTGACGATTGCAGACGACTTCTCTCTGTCGTGTGTACACTCGTGTGGAAACAGCCTATGTAAACAAAATGAAGTTAACTGCTCAAGCGCCGTAATAGAAGTGATGTTCTTCCTTCCTGGCACTTGAAAATATCGTTTTGTCCCAACCTTCAGTCGTTTGGTAACCTCGAGTTAGGGCGTTGGTGAGGTGAAAAAGGGGCTAAAATTAAAAAAAAATTCTACCGCTGCGTGGGTAGGTTCTATTAGGGCTGAATAACCGTTAAATACTAGTGGCTGACATTTTTGACCATTTGCTAAGGGGGGGGGGGTGAAATGGCAACTTCAGCAAGGGGTGGCTTGGGGAGGGTGCAACTGGTATTTATGGAATAAAAACAATATCCAAGTTTTTCCTTTTTTAAAATTACGCGGAAATACCCAGAATAAACCGCTCAACTCACCTAGCCCTACTTTTCGGGTACGGTGTAGTCTACGCATTCGTTCATAAATAGAATCTTCCTTTTTTTCAGGTGGTGAGTCCACAAGAACCGGTCATTCTCCTCGAAGCAAAATCTAGAGATTTTAGATAGACTTCCGCACCTCTCATTATTCATAAATGGCAATTTAAGGCGCAAAGTATGGTAATAAAGCCAGCCATTGTCCTGACATCCTTAATATTGCCCGCGTTAGTAGACGGCACAGAAAAAATCGTTTAGAATGAACCATACCAGTTGTATACCTCCAGCATTCTTTATATCAGACTCCGATCGGGATTGGGTACTCCAATAGTCGATTTGGGACCTATAACTTCAGTGCCAGAGTCCAACCCGACATGAGCGGACGTCCGCTTTTGCATTACCTTCGACGCCTTAATGGACCGGGACTAGTAAAAGAGTGACCCGATTGAGAGTACCCAGTTCAACAAGGGCTCATTAGCAGTCCCAAACCAAATTGGAATTGGTTCTACGGGACTTTATTGCCCTGTTTGCCGCTTAGCTGTTGGAAGGGATAAAATCCGCGCTCAAAGGGTCCAAACTGAAGAACGAACCAACTATATATAATTTTTTCACCGCCGCGCGCCTCATTATAGACGATGACATATAACAGGCCCATAAGAGTTTTTGGAAGCTTACATGTCAGGTAAGCTTTGCAATCTGCTTTGCTATTTTGTGTGGTTAAACGATACCATTAATTTCTTACTCCTGTGAGTTAAAGTTAATGCTAGCTGTCGTTCACACAGTTTGAAAGTGGACTTACATACTTTTCCACTGATGGACGATACTAAATTTCGAGCTTGATTCTGCTCACGACATCTATGTCGCGATAAGGTTCGTAGATCTCGCCTTTGTAGAGTATCGGGAATCATACTCCAGTTTGGATTTCAAGGTTAGATGCCTGGGCTCCAAAATGTTCCTAGTTTCCTCAATAAAGAAAATACTGTGTTACATTGAATACAAAGATGATCCTTGAAATGCTCATTCCATTTACTTTGTTTTTACACTTCATCGTTCCCTACCAAATAAAACACACATAAACTGGTTTTTCAAATATTTTATTTCCTGTCTGCTAAAAATAACTTAAAAGCTAAACATAAAAGGGGCAGTTTAAGTCATTTTTTTAAGTAAATGTTTTTTTTTTGGTTTTTCTTTAACTAATGAACGATCCCACTGTTAAAATATAAACAGTATTCCTTGGAATTTGTCTTGTATTGAAGTCATTTTTATTAAATTTAAATTATTTATTCAGTTTTAATTGTTTTCCTCTTTTTTTTTGTTCACTTAATTTCATTATATAATATTTCACTAGAAAATTTACAAAATTTTGTTTTTTTTTATTTAATTTTCTTATCTCTTATTTAGTTTTACAATAAACTTTAGCAAATTAACATTTTTCTTCTCTCAGTTTTTTTTTATTTTTAAAAATTTTTTTTATTAATTTTTTTTTTGTTTTTTTTTATTATTATTATAATAATTTTTCCTATACAATTGGATCTTCGCCATGTAGGTCGCATGATCCTATATTTTCACCCTGGTAGGGTGAGAAGTCTGTTATGACTGCGTTGGGCTCATTACCAAATCTGATGTCCTGTAGGCAGCCTTTAAATGGTTGATAGAAACGACTTGATGTCCGTACAGCCACTAATTCTCCGTTTGGAAAACCACCTGGAAAGTAGTTTAATAGCAGTAAGTAATTTTTAGTTTTATAATAAAGATATAGTAAATTAATTATTGCTAGATTTTTCAATAGCTAGAGTGGTTTTGAATAGTTTTGTGCCTCAACGTTAAGATGGAGTTGCTATGGCACATTCAATCCAAACACATACGGCTGCTGGTGTGGTGGCCAGCATTGACCAGCATCTGTAATGTCATAAAGTTAGGAGAGCTCCAGAGGACGGCAACAATAGGGGCAACTACTCTCTCACCGTCACCACGTTCATATCCAACACCTAGCCTCGTGCAATCCCCTTAGATTGAGGGAATGCGTGGTCTGGACCTCAAAACCCTGCGGTCACAGCATCATCTTGGATTTGACACCTGAGGGTATTGTCGCCACAACCACATACCACTTCGCCTAGATTCACTTTCTGAAAGGACTTCCCGTTGAAATAAGGAAGAGAGTGCAGAAACGGAGATGTTCTAAAGAAATTTGACCTACTCATATTCACTGACGACTCTTAGACGTAAAACAGCTTTTTTTTACTACTACCTGTTGCTAGATGGAGCGCACTGGAGACTTGTATTATCTCTAGGATAACTTGGTCCACTTACAACAAAGAAAGAAACAGACTTCGACAGATATTGCCAGAATTGCGGCAATCATCTTGGGACATTGGCTCGTAGGCGACGTAGGCTGTCAAGCTGAGCATTCCGCACAACGTCTGTTGTCGTAGCTGCGAGGAAACGAACGAGAGGGAAACATTCGTTTACTTCACGTGTACATGCTCGTCTCTAGCCAAAGCCAGACAGCGCACACTAGGCAGTTATTTTCTTGGAAACATAAAAGATATCTCCACACTAGAGGTCTGGGCACTAAGAAGCTTCCTAAAATCCACAGGATGGCTTGAAACATCCACAAAGCTCGTCAAACAATCACCAAACCTTAAGTATACGATCGGTATCATCAAAGCGGCATGCCGAAGCGAGAATTGGGTCTCCGGTCATACTGAAGGCAGCCCTACGAAAGCTACGTATAAATAACAAGAGAGGACTAGCAAAACGGCTATCCTCCTTTTTGAGAAAACGACAAGAGTGTCCTACAATGCACTGACGTTGTAAAATTCCTTAATTCCTTAATTAATAGCCCTGATGCATTTGATGGAGATGGAGATAAATCAGTAAAAACATATTTTTGAAGAAAAATATTTAAATTAATATTATTGCATTAAAATGAATATTTAAATACTATTAAAGTGCCCAACGACCAGACGGACCAGTACTTTTCTTTTAGCTGCCATTTGACTTTTCAACATTCCCTTAATTGTTTATTATATTTTTCTGTTAAATGTTACAATATATTTCACTATTTAGCTTGAACGTATTTAAAATTATTTAATAAAAAGAAACGCAAGATATTAATTCTTTTTTGATTTAAAAATTTTAGGTAAACTGTATTCTAGCCAATGTTTATACCATTTCTATTTCCGGCACAAACCTCAAGCTTCAAAGAACCCCAACCATCCACCCGCAAACACTTGGCAATTGGCACTACTGAAAACCTGTTGCATATACCACAGCTGTTTTGGCTTCCCGGAGTTGTCAATTGCCCGTGTCCAGTTATTGGTGGTCCGATGTTCTCATGTTCTCAATTTAGTGATATTTTTGTGTGAAATTTATGTTTATATTTATTAAATCAGATTGAAGGTAAGTACCTAAATAAATTAAATCCTCATACGTAACAGAAACTTCCTTCCCTCGTCGTAATATCGTTGGGTTAACATTTGCCTTCTCCGAGAATATCAGCAGGCCATCGACAGCAAGTTCTATTTTGCCCCGATCTGTGGTGATTTGAACATTATGCCATCCTCCGTCCGACACGAATCCTCCAGAAGGTACTTCAATTGTAGAATTAGAACTTCCCAGCAGATTGCTGGCTATCTTCATGTGGCCATTCTCGATGCCGAGTCCCAAAAATCTGGTTTTGTCGCGCTCGCTCCATAGAAGGAGGCCACTGGGCTCAATTGTTGAGAAATTCAACGAAACCTGAATGGCTTCCCGCGGTCGGATGTACATGGAAGGGCCTTTTCGTTTGTCTTTTACTGGTATTCGAGGCGGCGGTAGCACCAAGTAACTGTTGCCACGGAAACTTGGAGTTGTTGGCTTACTCATAGCTGGAATATTAAAAATTTTCATGATTATTTTTTAGGAGTTAAAATGCAGTGCTTCAGGTACCAATTTCACAGTAGAATCCACCCCAGCCGTTAGGGCAGCTACATCTTCCACTTCTTAAGCATCTACCATTATTCTTACATGGCACCAGCTTGCAGGTTTCAGAATATTCACAGCGATCTCCTTTGGCATATTCTGGGCAGATACAATGCGGCTGTAATTTTTCATCCAGCCAGCAGTGACCACCAGCTTCGCAGGAATCGCCTCCGCAAGCAGTTCCATCACAGTCTCTGATGTTTCGAGATTCTAAAAAAACAACAAAATCCATGTTAAATTTTCATAGTTTAATCATGTCTTGGGTATGTCTTACCTAACACATTGGTTTCATTAAGAACAATCCTAGTTCCACTTACAACTAATCCTCTCACACATCCTCTAAACGGAATCGGGAAGCCAGATATGGCATTGTGAGGAAGTTTTGATAAGTCTTTAAGGCCACCTATGTACAAAAGTGAATCAGGTTCAACCAGAACCTCTGCAGATGGTGCAAGAGCTGATGAAGCGCTGCCCTCCACCCACAGTGTCAACCAACGACCACGCTGAGCCATTTTTATCTTATGCCACTCACCAATGGCCAACATTCGGACGCTACGTACTACCGTAACGTGATTTGTTGGTCCAGAAATTCTAAACTCCACTACACCTCCCTGCAGTGATAAGCTAACAAATCCAACTTTTCTGTCTTGATTATTGTTGAGTGTTCCAAAGTACAAAAGCAGGCCACGTTCGGATAGTGGACGCACCTGGAACTCTATAAAGAAGAATTGGACTCGATGGTGGTCATCTAGACTCTTGGAAGACATTAGTGGAACAGCAGCGAAACTTCTTTGTTTCTCGACTTCATTCAGGAGCTTCATTACAAAGTGTTGTCCTGGTGCGGATGTGTATGCCACTGGTTTTGGCATTACTTTTTTGGTAAAGTTTCGATATTGGACAATTTGTGAACGTTTTGATCCCATCTTGTCCAAACGGTCTGAGTTTAAGTATGGCCAGCGCACAGCTAAGTAAGATCTTCGTCCTGTTAGGGAAACGTCGCTCAAGGATTTTATTTCTGAAAACAAAGAAAAAATTGGTTTTAGTTTTTAGGAGTTTACTTTTTAATTATTTAACTCAATTATTCTAATTAAAGTTCTAATTAAAACTACATTTTATATAATACATATTAAGCCTTATCCTTCTACAGACACCTATGGTTTTATTTAAAAATAAAATTGTAGTTTGTAAGGATTTCTTCAAGTGAAAAATATAGTCTTTGTCAGGCCCGCCACAATCTCTAAAACGTTTGCAAGCCAAAAACGTGATTAAAGTAGTCTTGTGCATTGCTTCCGTGGTGATGAGAGTATGGTGGTAAGTACATACTAAATCCACCTCGGAAAAAATGGTCCTTTCAAATGTCAGCAATGATGAAGTTTGTGAATGTAAAGGCGGACAAGACCGTGATCCAGTTTAAGCAACTTTGTGCTGAAAGTGTGGCCACTGATCTGTTGGCTGCTCGCAGAAGTAGGTTCGGACGTACTGAGCTTCAGAAAACCCGAAACAGGAATAAGATACGTCTGCGTCGATTACTAATTTTCGAAATGATTCCCCGATCGCTGGGTTTTTAAGCGGTTAACCCGCTTTTGTTGGTCTCTTTCGTCGGTGTTGGGATCCCTATCGCAGCGGTCCTATAGCGAGATCAGCTGCTCCATTCCTCTGGACTCAGATAGTTTATATTTTCGGGTAACTGTCGCTTGTCGTTATTATATCTTGCAGAAGTAATGTTACGGCCTCTTCCGGCAGCTTGCGATGATGTGAAGGAGCCGGCTTCGATCACCTGTTATCTCGGCTAGGGCGAACTGCGCCTCTGCTTGGATTTTCCGACCAAAAAGGATTTTAATTTTCAAATTTAATTTTTCCCGGTCGGCGCTAACTTGGGTTTGGTTCGTCGCGATCGCGTCGGTTCCTCGGGGTGACCGCGTCGGTGTCCGTTCGGCGTTCGATTATTTCGTTTGTCCGCATGTATATTCTTAAGCTGCTTAATATCTTTTTAAAAAGCATTATATACTCGGTGATTTAAGCAGTAGTGTGTCGCCATCTATTCGCGATAGCTTGAGCATTAGACGAACTGTGATTCAAGACTTAGAAAAGCTTTCGAAAACAGTGCGCCATCTATTAGACATAATTTAAACGAACTGTAAGTGAAGACTTCGAAAAACTTCGAAGTTTCCAGATAGTGTTTAAACGAATGTTCGGGAAAAATATTAGTCTAGTATAGGAAGAAAGTTCTTGAAATTGGGGATGAAAGGAACTTTGAGATATAAATACAGGCGCAGCGATAGTTAGTAAGTCAGGCAGTTTTGATTAGAAAAACGATAACAGTGTTCTAGACGAGAAAAGTGTTCCCAGCGGTAAAAGTGTAATTAAGTAGGGAACTAAAAGGCGATAACTGCGAGTGAGTGATATTAAATTTCAAGTGATCTCTAGTGAATTTTAAGAAATGTGTTTGTAGTCATTGAATTATTAATAAAGAAGTTTTTGGTGAACATTTAAAAAGTGTATTCCTTAATCAATACTTCGACACCTTTAAGCCGAGTACCGTCATCGCAAAGTACGCAGAGTACCGTCATCAGCGAAGGCGTGAAATGGTTTAGAGAGAATTAAAAGAAGTTCGTTTATAAAGATTAGGAAAAGGGTGGGTTTGGTTCATTTCTACAAATCCATGCTGACGTTAAGCATTATTGAAAATGGTGCAACTTTCATCTTTAGCCACTATCCTATAAAACTATTTCATTTTTTTTAAGCAGTATTACACAATTAGTTTTTGGACCATCAGCGATTAAACGGTTTTAAAGGCTTTTTATGTAGGGTCAATTCAAAAAGTCAACACAAATTTAAGTGTTGCAGCAGTGTTTCTGTCATGTTACCACAACATTATCGTAATACTGTTTAGGCAGTGTTGCACGCGTGATTACTTTTACGAAATTTTTAACGACATTTCGGTTTATTTTATTTAAAAGTGGAGAAACTTGTTTTACATGGATGATTTTTTTATTGAAATTAATATTTTTGAAGGATACAGCAATTTAAAATCTTCTTTAAGTTTGTTCCACAAAGCACTTTTCTTCTGACGGCCGTTTTGAAATGTCTCTTCGTACTTTACGCGAATATTTATCACAGATTTGCACTCGGCATGGCTCCAAATAATTTCACTACAATAATAATATAAAAAAATGTATAAAATAATACAAAACACTGTTCTCCATTCTGATTATAGGGGTTATGTTCTGCAGTATAAACAAATATGTTGCGACATTACACGAATGTTACGACATCACTGCCTACCTTGTTGACTAAATGAATATCATACTTTTTCGTGTTGACTTTTTGAACATATGACAAGTTTTTATGTTGCAACGTTACTGCAGTGTTGACTTTTTGAATTGACCCGTACTTTTGAAAAGATATTTTGTCCGCTTAAGGTAAGAATATTACCAGCACTTTTTGTTACAAAAGGGTGGAGTCGTATACGATCTCATAATATTATAAATGTTGCTTAAAGTATAGCAGTTTTGTCGGTTTTCTTCTCTTTCAGTAAAGAAAAAATTTAATCCTCTAAGAATGGTATCGTTACATATTGGTGATTGTTACCCCAACAATTCAATTCTTATTGAGAATAAATTGTTATTTCTTGAATGAGATACATATGTCTTGAATGTGGTTTTCATTTTAATCACGCAAATTTGTTTGTTTCATATTTGTTACATTTCATTTAAAATTGATTTGCCTGTAATTAGTTCCAGTCTATAAAATTGTATCCTTTTCATTTAAAAGAGGTGAACAAGTTTTTAAAACACTCCACTTCCGTTCGGTATTTTAAAACACAATCAAAAAGAAACATTTCAAACATTTATAAATTTCATTTAATATTTACCTTCATCACAGTTCTTTCCGGTCTTCCCAACAGGACAATCACATTCATAACCATTGACTAAAGGCACACATGTTGAGCCTTCAGCGCATTTATTATTGAAAGAATCACATGGATTTGATGATTGAGCACACAATGGCCCATACCATCCTTCCTGGCATATGCATCTACACAATAATTTATAGAATAAAAGAAATAGTAATATAATCAAACAAAATTATTTCGAATTGTATTTTGATAGTGCTTACGTAAATGTTGCTCCATGTTGTAGGCACGCTCCATCATGCTGACATGCATGTCTATGGCATTCTCTGGTACCGCATTGTCCCACACCACGTCCTCTAACGCCACGAGTTTCTTGCAGTGGCACAGAAACCTGGCCAGCCTTCAAATGTACATCATAAATACATCCTTGGAATCCTGAATGCAGCGGCAAATCATGTGGTAATGTATTGAAATTAGCAATCTCATGTCCACCAAGATAAAGAATCGGCATAACGTCCATTCTAGTAACAGTTCCAGGTGAACGTCCTGTTATATTGAATTTTCCATCAACTGATAGCCATGCCTGACGGCCAATCCGTCCAACTTTTATTTCATATGGTACACGTGGTGCATCTAGTCTAAAATCGATTGGTTTTTGGGTAAAAATTCTTCTGGGTCCACCACCTAAATTCCACGTTAGCATTATGTAGCCTTGTATGAAACTTATAGCTAAATGATCGCTCTTTTCATCATGGTATCCAGATTGTCCAATGAATGCCAATAGAGAGATTTGTGACATAGTCTGTGGCAGAATTTTAAAGCTAAGCTCTATTGAATATTCTAATGGTATTGGAACTGTGTACGCCACAAATGATGAAAGTCCATTAACGCTGCCCGAAAATGATGGTAGAGCAACTTCAAGATCTGTAAAGGCTGCAGGTGTAGTAAAAATTTAAATAATTAAAATTCCCTTTCATTCTTCGACACTTTTGTTTTTGGCGACTTTATTTGTGGTTTTGTTTGAATTTTATATGAACAGGCTCTTCAATGTTTTTAGGTGGTTATCGATTTTATTGATTTTGCTTGTTAGGATTTTTGCGGTTTTAGGTGAGAGTGATTATACTGGCATATTCTACTTGATTTGAATGTTGAAAATTTTTGCAACAAAATGGGGTTTGTTTGTAGTTCAATTTCAATAGGTTTATGTTTGGATCGAGGGGTTTTAGTTGGTGGGAATATTCAAATATAGATAGTCAGGAAACTCAGCGTTTCTTTATGGATTTGAAAATGGTTCAAGATTTGTTACTCTTTAATTGTGACTACGTAAATCAAAATTTTCATTATCATTGTGGGATTGTCTATCCATATATAGTGAATTCATGTGTGGAAGTCTCGCCGTTTTCCATGCAGAGTCGGCATTCTGTCTCTTGAGATAGTCCCAGGTTGTGGAGATGATACCACAGCCCTAAATGGCCTGTCAGATATCCCACCAACAGCCTAAGATCCGCCCTGTTTAAAGTGATAATGCCCTTTAAGGCGAAGGGTCTTATTAGATCTTTAGCCTATCTAAGACCTGGGAGTGATTCCATCCACCTATGAGCCATCCTCCTTTTTGAGAAATCCTTTGCAGAGGAGCTTTAGACTCTTTCAATCATTCCTCAAGGCAATCCTTTTGGAGCGTCTCAACTCCTTGTTGTAGGCTGTTAGGGTGAACCTGTATTCTTCCCAGTGCCCAGCATATTTTGCACTATTGAACAATTTCCTAACCTTCCTAGCAGTGACATAGGTGGATTCACATCCCCTATTACCAAGATTTATATAAAACAAACAGAATATCAGCTCAAAATCTTCGAAAGAAAAATTTTCAGAAAAATATTTGCTCCTGTTAAAGATAACCAGAAAGAATGGTGCATTAGGGAAGAAAGAATGCTGGCCAGGATTTTCAGTGGTAGATCATTACGAAAAAGAAGCGAGGGCGACCAAGAAATAAGTGGATGGATGACGTGTTAGAAGATATACAAAAACTTCGTATAATAAACTGGAGAGAAGTAGCAAGAAGTAGAGACGACTGGAAGAAGAGACTTCAAGGGGTCCCAGTCCTACAAGAACTTAGCACCATTTAAGAAGAAGAACTCTTTTAAACTTACTGAAACTTCATCGTGTTTGTAAGATCCGTTCAGGTAAACCTTTTTATTGTCAAATTTTGCACAATTTCCAATAATGTAGAAATGCGGCAGAAATTTTAGATCACATTTATTTTAGATCAAATATTTTTGGTGAACCAAGAGTTCAAAAAATCGGAGGTCCGAACAGGCTATTTCCACCTCAATGAAAGTCACACACTGAGAAATTATGTGTTATCGGTAGAACCATATTTTTGGACAAAATTTGAGGAATTCAATTCAACAAAGTAAGCTCCTTCTCTACCATATCTAAAAGCTTGGATTAATATTCTAGATCTGTGTTAAGCAAGTCTGTACATCTATGTTTGCTCAGAGCAGTGAAAAACATAAATTGCTTACTTCAGAAACTTTGTCGATGTTAATTAGTTGAAATCAGTTTGTGCAAAGTATTAGCAAAAGTATTAGTATTACGAAATGCACCACAAACATTACATTGGCCTTATTAGAGAGGATATTACAATAATAGAACCAATTTGTTGTTGATTTTCAACATACAATCTGTATTAAAGTAAACGATCATATCTCACCGAACGTATTTGTTAATTTTGTAATAAATCCACAACCCCAATTTATTTACATTGAAGAGCCCGCAATGTTGACTTGAAGTACCTACGAAAATGTATCTGAAATGCAAAGTTCCATTACTATTTTAAAATGTTCTCTTTATGATAATTGACATAAACCCACTAAGCAGACACGGTGGCATGTCGTGACACTGATTCTTACAAATATTAGTCGATCAAGATGCTCAATGTCCAATCGAAGTATGAAAGTGAATGATTTATTTAAAAAAAACAACAAAACAATGAGCAATGAGCTCGGATATATAATATTAAATGAAAAAAAACTGTTTACTTACTGTGCTCACAATAGTGTCCATGTTTTCCTAATGGGCACAAGCATAGATATCCACTTCCTGGAAATTGTACACAAGTTCCACCATATTGGCATGGATTATCCTCACAAACTGATATTTCACATGTCGGTCCCATATACCCAGTTGGACATTTACATTTCCATTTTTCTTGCTTTTGACCATTTTCTCCAATCTCATCGGTATCAATTTTTATACAAGCTGCACCATTCCTACAAGGACTCGATAAGCAAGCCAATGATCCACATTCAGTGATACCGAATCCGTCCAAGGCATCTCTGAAAGTATATTACGATAAATAACATTAAAGTAATTCCCTTTAGTATTATAATGCTGTGAATGATTCTGTGAAAGTCATCTCGTAACAAAACAATAAAGAAATGACCAAAAACCCCTTAAAGGGACTTCATTAAATTTTCCAATTTTCTTCACTTAAGCTGGCATAAGCTTCAGCCAAAAGATGAAAAGTCAACAATAGCAGGAGAGTAGCTGGGAAAAATCCAACTCCCAAGGCAAATACTACCGAACCAGAGCAGTCCAGACTTCTGAATTTCTAAAAGTTTTTTTTTTGTTTAAAGGAAGAAGGAAGTCATTCCTTTATATCCTTTCTGTATATATATAAAAAAGGGGTAAAAACGGACCCAGAGAGTGTTTTCGCCCTTTGTTAATTCTTTAGGAGTTTGTTGTCGTCGTCGAAGGGCTTGAAAAAGGTGCGACAAAATCCCAAAAAAAAAATATTTTTTTACTAACACACAACCTTCAGGGAGGAGGCTCTAGCAAGGAAAGGGTTTGTTTTTAGATTTGTTTTAGGGATTTTGAAGTGTGCCTTTTGTGGAAAAGTGAAAGGCTTAAAAGTAATCTTTACAAGGTAACAAAAAATATGTTTTCTCTTTTTTTTAGTTTAGTGTTTTTTGTTGAAAGTAATGAAATAAATCTAAGTAAAGGTATAAAGGTATTGTACAATCGGTTGTTCTGTTTTAGATCAATAAATAATTGATTTGTAGTGATTGTTACTTTTATAGTTCTTATGTTATTGGGTAGCTTTTTTGGGGTAGTTTTTATTGTTGTTATTACTTTTGGGTAGGACTGGTTTATTTTGCTTTTGTTGTTAGAAACAAGTTGTTCTCTCTAATATTATTTTTAATGTATTTCAAATAGGATGGAAAGGTCACTTGGTCCGATAGGTTGTAGTTGATTGGAATGTTCTATTAGCTGTGTTTGTGTTTTAATAAGACAACACTCGAAGAGGAAGGAAATTCAGGAAATGACATTACAAAATCTAGATTGATTCCAAGGAAAGAGTTTGGTGAAAATTTAGTGGAATCGTCTAACATAGGTGCTGTAGCATTCTAAATAGAATCGAATGTTTTTCTCTCAAAATATACATTATTAAATTTTTGTTTACTATATTTGCATCATTCTTGAATAAATGAAAGTAAATCAGCTGCAACAGGATTTACGGCCAGGTTCCGGCCCAGTAGTTTAGAGGTTGAGCCGCCCTACTACCATCCCTGAGGTCCGTGTTTCGAATTCATTCCGCGGCATGGTCGTTCGCCTTTACATTTGCCGACGTATGTATGTAGTAGGGTCGCCCATATTTTCAAATTTTTCGATTTTTTTGCAAGTCGCCCCCTCAAAATATTCGAATGGATGAAAAACGGGGAAATGTGAAGTTTGAGGAAAAACCGAAGATATTTAGAGGACGCTCACGGCGGTCAAAGTTTCGAAAAATGTGATTTTTTTGCATGTTTTCCTTTTACCCACCCCTGAAATATATTTTAAAAACCTTTCAACAAGCCAAATTTCAAATAAAACGGTTGACAAATAAGGAAGTTTACTTTTTGCTAGTGCACGATCGTATAGCCATGATTTATCGTTTATGAGGTTCCATTACATTATTGTGAAATTTTTTCCCTCAAAAATGATCAGATTTCGTACAATGTTAGCAGAAACTTCTCATTTCCAAGTTACCGGTTTAAATTTTGACGATTTCGACCGCATGATTTTGTCATATGAAATTGGTCCGCTATCATTCTGATGATAATTCGGCATTCGTTAAGAACGTTTCATGCTTTCGTCACTTCGTTATAGTGAAAGCGCATCATTCTTCGGCTTTAATAGCGGCTGTTAAACCTAGCGGAAGCTAGTTAAACCTATCATTTTCTTTAGTGCATTTTCTCTTTCACAGAACATCAATGAATTTTCAAAATGCTTCTACCTAGCTAGTTTCACAAAGAATTTCATGTTGATTCGTTTTTCCAAAAATTTAAGCAATCTACAACTTTAGAAACGCGTTGAATATAAACAGACATGTACACGATTACTTCCACCTATACAATGGTCGGACTTCTACTAAATGTTGATGAAGCTCTAAAGTATGGAAGGAGCTTATGGAATTGCTTTTCCACGAAAAGACTATGCAACAACTTTGGAGAAATCTCTTTTATACAAAGCTGCACATTAAGAGCTCTGCAATGATCATTTGCCCCGCCAAGTTAACCTTCTATACGAAAAGAACTAGGTAAAATAGCAATTTCAAAATTAAAAGTATTAAGCTTAAAGTTTTATTTAATCCCACATCTTTTTCAGCACCAACCCATGGACATATTTTTCGGATTTTATTTGGAGAGTTAAAACCAAGTAAAATACTGGTTCTTGAATTGTCAAGCATTTGAAAATGGTTTCTAAAATTCAGCATTTTTCAAAGGTGATTATAAACGTCTCCAGCTGAAAACAGTACATTGATTGTATATGAAGTAATGAAGCTATGAAAACAAATTTAGAAATATTACAGTATCTATAAAAAATGCAAAATACTTTTGTTAAAGATCTCCATGCTTGAATATGTTAAAGCATTACATTAGGCTCTATACAGAATTACCATTTGGGTCCTATAATACTTAAAACTAGGCAATTTTTATAAATTTCACAAACAAAAAAAAATTATCTTCCTAAAAACGAGTTTTCTTAACACATTTCCATTACGGCAGCCATAATCCATTTTAGAGTGTTTTAAATCCCCTGATACTAATAAGCTTTGTAAGCACTTAAGCAATTTAAACTCCAGAATTACACCCAATGTTACTGTTATCTTTATTTTAAAGTCAATTTGCATTCTTGTCTACAATTTAAAATCAAATACCAAAACTCTAGACAGTAAAAAGTATGTCCATTTCAAAACACTTAAAACACATACGAAGTAGAAAATTAACTTTTGTGAAACTCGATGGATTTTAAGATTCCAAGATAAAATTGTAGAAAGAGTCCATTCACTTTTAGCTACTTAAGAATGGTTTCTATTGTTATTTTCTATTTCTTCTTAATGTTTTTCTCTCTTTCTCTTTTATAAAGTTTTTTGGCCAGTCCTTTTTGGTTGTATAGCATCAATATTTTCATCAAATATCTGTGTATACTTATATAGATCACATTTTGCGGTCCGCTTGAGTGAATCTCTGTTTCTGCTGAAATTTCTGCTTAATTAGTCCAAAGTCATTTTCACTCAAGAGGGCAATTAAGACACAAGACTGGATCCAGTTTCAATTTTAAACCAATTAACTCCATAAGCTCCCGCGCTAAAGTTAATCTTCTCTTCAACTGAGCTGGGGATATATCCTGGTTAAATCCTCTTTCACACGACAGTGATTCGTACAATAGAGCGTATTCTAGATTTCAGAGAAATTTTTCCCCGTATTTTTTTTGTTCTTCTCGAAGTTTTGTCAATTCTAGGCGAAAAAAAATTCTGTGGAATGAGACACCAAGGGATGGTGTCCTTAAATCTATTGTGTTACCGAGGATTTCTATTTCCACTTTCTGGATTCAAGGATATTTTACGTTTTCTCTACTGGTTTTATACTTACCCAAATATTTCTCTATCCTCGCCATTGATTCGCAGTGAATGTAGGCATCCGGTAAATCCGGTTCCACTTTGTGCTGGAGGCAGTTCTATGATAAGGCCGATTGGAGCCTGTGGAGCTCCACCTAAGTGAAGCCAAGTGTTTTGTATAACATCTGGAGTGTGCAATCGCGGTGGTAGCAGCTTCAGCCATGTAGGTTGATCCCCGGACATGGCAAGCGTGTCGTTGACCAAAAGGGAAGCATTGCAGTGTGTGAAGTTTCGACTGAAGTCCAATCTGCGGAAATGAAAATAAAATAAATATTTAAGATAGTATGAGAAAATCCAAAAAAATTTTTTTTTCTTATTGATTTTTTTCATCCAAGATTTTAGCTATAAAAATCCCGAAAGAATACTGTACAAAATTTCCGTTTTCAATGCGGAAATATCCGAGTTTGCTTCCGAGGACAAGGGCCTCAAAGTTTACGAGAGGAATCTCATCCACCATATAGCATATACCCCACTCTTTTATTTTATTCATGGATCTTGTACTGGAGGAATGATGAACTGTGAGAAAATAAAAGTGGGCAAGTCGAGCAAAATATAGCAGCGGAAGCTCCTTAATAGCTCTAATAAGCCTCCGCTAGAATATTGGGATCATGAATAGACGAAAGGCGGGTGGAGAGAATGGTGCCTGCCTTTATGGCCAATGAATGTGATGGAAATTTGCTGTTTAAGTGTGTTTTGTAGTGTTCTTCATGCCAACCCCTCATTATTTTTATTGCTTCGTTGTAATTAAATGTACTACTCCCATCTTAAGTGCTAAATACGACCAAGCTTCCATTCTTAAAGCACTAACCCACAAGGATGTGTTATCCTCTATGGTGAATACTTTAAGAGAACAAAACCACTAGAATCCCCACAGGATAACAACTTACTCTGCTCTAATGACGATTTCGTTTCCGGTGTTGACTGGGGTCTCAAGTTCACTAAGAAGCATCGTTTGTAATCCACAAGAAAATTGGAACTGAAGAAGTCCCTTTTGTAGGAATAGTGCCATATAGTGGCCACCCTTTGTTCCCTGTGCTGCTGCTAACATTATAAGACCGTTGGTTGCTCTCGTTCGTACTTTAAGTTGAACATGCATTGGTAATACAGATTCAAGACTTTCATGATATGGAATATCCTTATGGATTCGATGGCTTACATATGAATCTCCAGAGAATGCTGCATTTTTGATTATAATTGGTAGTTCACATAAGGCTCCTTGACGATCAAACCGACAGACACACTAGAAATAAAATGTAAGAAAATTTTTATTTTTGTTGAATGTAGTTTGATTATATGGAAGAGGATACGAATGATTTTAAGAGGACAGTAACTTTTTATGACTGTATTCAAAATTTATCCTACTTTATTACGTATAGATTTCTCTTTATTGGCTACTTACTGCTGAGATGCTCTTGTGGAAATTACATTACTGCTGCAGATTCTGAATTGGATTTTGTTTAATGATGGAATTAAGCCAAATCGTCTAATAGAATTAGTTTATATTCTTCTTAAAATTAACCAGATTCTCTACTGTCGATGGTGAATTACTGTTTTATTGTTTAATTTAAACGATTAAAGAAGTAAGTTGTGTGTTATTAAATCTATTATTGTTTATATGTTAATAGAGACATGGAAACAGATCAAAGAAAGAAACGTACCAACAAGGGAAACCTTATGAAAAGAGAGAAGCGCAAAACCAGGAAACAACAACATAGTTTGCATCAGTTGCACGAATTATAACAATGGGACAGGAAATCATTAAAGAAGTAAATTAGTAAAAATGTAAAATAAGGAAAACGAAAACCTTGATGGAGTTCCAGAAGCAAGAATTGGCAGTAATATCATAGATGTTACATCATGTATCAGAGCAGACATGGAGAAAAATTGATGAGTGTATGGAAGGACGCAATAATTCTACATTTACCTAAAAAGAAGGACTAAAAAATGCGTAAATTGGAGACATATGACCAAAGAACATGTCATAGCATAAACTCTACAGATTGCCAATTAAGAGTTTAAAAAAGTTCGCTCAGCATGAAAAGTGTTGTATAAAAATAAAAACCATTGATAGTCGGAAGTTGCAAGGTCAATATTGCGCTGCATGAGCTGTATGGCAAAGATCTCTTGAAAAATACTATACCGTATCTGTTTCATCAATTCAGCGATACTAGTTGCAAAACTTGAACATATTCGAATCACGAATTAATTTTTTCGTACTATTTCACACAAAAGATCTTTCATTGATGTATGTATAAAAAAGTTCGTATTTAGCTTGGAATTTTTGTATCTAGCTGAAAATAACAACGAAGAAATGAAGTTTGGCTTTGTTTAAATGCAATCCAAAGGGTGTAGGTTAACAACTTTTGATGAAACATGGTAATATTTGTACATGTTGAAGCACAGAAGTACAATAGACAGTGGTGTCGAGTAGATAAAACGGAATCAAAAGCCTCGTCATATTCTTGGAGTATTTTGCGAAACTAAGAGCCAACAGGAAAATATTTTTTACGCATACAAGAATAATTAAACATTTGAATTTCCGTCAAGAAAACAAGTTGGTTCACACATTCGTAAAAGAAAATGGAAAATTGAATGCATTACTTTATCAATTTAATTGTTTTTTAAAAAAAATATCTAAATTAAATCCAAACGAAAAAAAAATTTCAGCAAAATCGGGCCTGCGCTGCACGAGAAAATTGCATAAAAGTCCATTTTTGATGCACTTTGAGTGCATTGCTACACTATTGAATAAGTAGACTATTGAACTGATTCGGTAGAAATACTTTAAAAATGAATCATAACCTCAAAAAACCAAAATGTATGAAATTTTGTTTTTTTTTACTAAAAATGCAATAAATAACGGGCAAATAGTCGGATTTTCATAAAAATTGGAGAAATTGTGTATTTTGATGCTATAAATACGTGTTTGAAATTTCAAAAAAAGGTTAGATTTTTACGCTAAAAATTGGCACTTTTCGAAAAACTTTTTTAGGACTTTGAAAACCATAAATAATTTCAATTTTCAATTTTTTGACTTTTTTCATAGTTGGCAAAACGCAAAAAATTGAAAATTGAAAATTTTCCGCCTTATGTGCTGCATTTTTCCCTTCACGCTGACTTCTGGTTCTTCGGATGACAGAAGAGATTAGACATAAAGGAATGATAACTAGCAGTATAAAAGTGAAAAGGCGAAAGAACGTGTTATCGAAAGAAAATTCGAATCCAGGGTCTTTGAGGTGGCAGCAAGAAGTCCTTTCATCTATTTCGGCTACTGAAACCTACAAAATGTACACCTACAAATGCTTAGACGACCGCGTTTCATCGCTTTTTTTTTAAATGAAATTTTAAAATACACAGAATTTCTTCCCTCTGATTATTAGGATGGAATAACTTTGATGCACACCAGCAATTTTATTTTTTGTCTTAAATTTGCTGATGTCAATTCACAGGTCAACAAAAAACATTTTTTTGAGTCTTTATTTTAATAATTATATTTTAAGCCTTTATAGCGAAAAATATCTAAATCCATCCTTGACTCTTGAAAGACTTGGTTTTTGTAGCGTTAACAATCAATGAGCAAACATATTTAAGTTTTTGTATGAGCAGAGCATATAATAAGTGTTGTTGGCGTCTTATGTGAGCGAAGACGTTTTGAGACTCTGGAACGAAGAGATTTACGAATGCTAGAAACAACCTTGGCGGTGAGTTTTGGGTGGGCTTTAAAGCTTTCAGTGAGCTTTAATGATCTAGAGATGTCGCCGCTAGCATTGATATTCTGGGCTTAACCGATAATGTCCCTGCGCTAGAACCGACATTGCTATCCTACTTGAGGTAATTGATTAAAGCTCTTCGTCAAGATTATGAAGCTATTCAATATTTAAAGAGTTTCTTTCCTAATTTATCGGAAGCCAAAGTAAAAGCTGGTATTTTCGTCGGGCTACAAAAAAAATGGCTAGCAACGAATTTTTACAGCGACTCAACACCTACGAGTGCAGTGGTTTATGGTTTTTTCGAAAACAACAGAGCTGAAAATTACAAACAGGTTATTTGCTTTTTATGTTTCTGGATTCAAAATGTTTCCGCTATGATTGATGATTCCACTAAGTCTTAGAAAGTAAAAATTTGAAAAGCAATAATTTAAAAATTCGCACATCTAGTACATACAAAAGTAGCCTGTGATAACGTATAGTTGCTATTAAATTATTGAATATCTATAACAAACAATCCGTTTGGCAATGTTCATATTATTGATTAAGGATACATTGCTGTTTTCGCTCATGTCTTAAAATTTCTCAGAACTGGGCCATAATTAATTTGCTTGTAATATGCACGATCGATTCCAATCAACTGGCAGCAATTCCCCGAAATCGATTAAAACTCTCGATAACAAAATTTCACAAAGCCTTTTGCCATTAAATTGATTAAATTTAAACCAAACATACAAAACATCGATAATAGCCAATGTTATAAATTTTATGCTTCTATAGTATTTTCTCATTTGTCTTTTTTTTATATAGAATTAGCTTTCAATGAAATTATAATGAAATAAACGAAACATTTATAGCAAATATTAACAATACTAATCATATTTTTGTATAGCTTCTGTCAATATCAGTATTCCAAAAAGAAATCCTCCATAATCGGAAATTATTAGCCCTCAAAACAGTATTTCCCGTTAAATAAAACCCAGTTAACAATAAACTCTAAGCTAATTATCACACAATTAATTAACTTAAGTTACTAATCCCCTTAACATAAACATTTATATAACAGTCGCCCATCAGTCATACCATTACAGATGTTTTCAAAATTATTTAAAACTTCCCGTTCAATAAAACTCTGGGCCTACCTACTACTACTACCCTTAAAACGAAAATATTTCCCCATTCAGTTTTCATTCATTCTGTCTCTTGCAATTGATTTCCATGTCTTACAAATTATCTTCCTCCCTCATTCCATCCCACCAATTCCACGCCAATCGTCTGGCGCCTAAAACACCTGAATCCGGATGGAATAACAATTAATTCCTCCAGAATTTACATCCAATTAGGAGTTAATAGCTCCTGTAATCGATTCTCATCCTCTTATATCGCTACTTAAGCGTAAAATTTTTGGTGGGAAAGAACGTATACAACAGAAATCGAAGTAAAATAGAAAAGAGGGAGAAGTTTTTCTGTGTGTTTTTTTTGTATTATTTTGGCTAGGGACATGCTTGGTTTCGCCCCCCAGTCCTTGTTCCGGTGGTGGTGGCTCTCAAACCATCGTCTTGGCGTGTAGTGATTATCATGAGCTCGGTTATTAGCAACGACAAAATCGATTTTCAAGTGAGCCTTCTGCATTTCTCCACAATAAGGTTCCTTCCATCTCTTGGTAACCAGCAGCACACCCTTCCTCGCTTTTTTTGTTGTTTATCCACCCGCAGCTAAAACTTTTTTCCTTGTTTATTTTAACTCTTCTGAGGAAACTTCAATATTTTCCATTTTGCCAGCTTTCTAAGTTTGAAAAGCTCATTAACAACCGCTGCATTGAAAGTTGGTTGAAAGGCACAAATAAACAGGAGTAAAAAGGACTAAAAGCTAAATAAATTCAATAAAAAAACTTGAATAGTTACCTCCCACTTAAGTCAACTCCTCTAATTTCCATATGAATGGATTCCTTCCCATTTTATTGAAACGACAGCTTCACGAGCTAGAGGATGTACACCATCCAGGATCTTTTCGCATGATATAACCCAACAGACGATACGACGCCAGGAGCTCCCAACCAACATCATCCCCATCCAAAAAAAAACGAACACAAATCAGCTGATATGAATCTTACTTTAAGAAAAAAAAACATCCTTACTATACCCTTATGTCGTCTGAAGTAAGCAAACACTAAGGATAACAACATAGCAAGGATCGAAAGGAGAAAACTGACGACATTCCGCTGCAGTTCAATGTATAATAACTTCATTATATTGAACCTCATCGTCTTTGATGAATATCATTACATTCTTCGCTGATACTACTTCATTCTTGAAGGACAGTAAGCAGCAGCAGCAGCAGCAGCAGCAGCAGCATGAAACAACAACAACAACCTCTAAGGAAAAATTTTGTTGATTGGAAAATTTGTTGGAGGCGTCTGACTGATGAGGATACTTGTTGGGATGACGGTAGAAGATACATCAGGAAAGAAAATACCCGAACCAAAAGGGAACGGAAATTTTATCTGACCTATTTTACGTGGAAGATTTATTTCAAGCTTAATGTAGATTCAAAGGAAACTTTCTTTTCTGGACTTAACAATTCATGCAAATTGAATTGAGGTAAAAAATGATCCTTTTTTATTCTCTTTTGTTTTGCTTGAGAATATTTCAATGAATACTCGAAACCGTTCAAAGGAAATTTAGTACAAACACAAAAAATAAGTTTCTTGTGTGTATTGTTATGCAAACAAGCCGTAGTAGAAAAAATCATTTTTATATTACATTAAGTCAGTAGACAATTTGATAAATCAGTTTTGTTTTTAATTAATAGGTTGAAGTTAAAGGACAGAATATCTAATTAACCGTCTGCCATACCAAATGTATTGGATTTCTTGACTTTCTTATGCTATGTGCTGTCCTGGAAGTAATTGTCGTAATTATTAATGAACTAACCAACATGATGGGTCATCGATGTCAGTATTTATTGGATGTAAATATCTTTATATCTACAATGTAATTAATTTTCTATTCTCCTGCAGACATTTTCTAAGGAACATTTTTAAATAAAGTTTTTCAACAAATCACTACTATTCGTTATTGACGTTATTCTATATGGGCTCAATCAATCTACCCTTATGCATAAGCATGGGGGAATTAACATTTTTACCACTATCGTTTTTTTTCATCAGAATGTGATATCAACGTATGTCATTTTCATTTCTGAATCAAGGTACGAAGATACATCTAACGATATACACTTTTAAAAATAAATACATCACTGTCATTGGCTTAATAATGCCATTTAAATCGCTCCAGCAAAGTCGATTCATGAATTCTTTCACTTGAATTAATTTCATGCAAAAAGTAAAAAACATTTTAATAGACAATGTCCTTTTGCAGAAATAGACTTAAATGTTTTAAATATTTTTTCATTAAAAAATTTAAATTATTTGTTGCTATCTACAGAATTTGTTGCGGTGATAATAAAAAAATCAAGCAGCGAAGACGTAAAGGAAAGGTGGAAGGAATTTTTTACCGAGCTACTGAACGCAAATGAAAGTACCAGACCATTCTCAGAACTTCGTCTGCACCATAATGATGACACCAGAGAAACAAACGCACCAACCCTGTAAAAAGTAGAAATGCTTAAAAAACAACAAATCCTTAAGAATTGATAACATCTCAGCAGAGATGAACAGGTGTTGGCAGTTATACGCGAACTACTATGCTGCATATGGAGAAACGAAAAACTGACCAAAGATTGAGAGCAAAGCATGGCCCCTATTCCCATAGTCACGTCACCCATTGAAAAATATGACAAACCAATTTTCGTATTCTCGTAGTCACTTGCTGTAGAAAAAGTGACGATATTTCTATATTCTTATGATATATTTCCATTTAGATATCCTGTTCGTTATTTTAATTCTAGGATATAAGAATAATGATAAATCATCAAAAATATTAAAATAAAAAATATTTCTTACCCTCTGTTACTATTCATTTAAAAAAAAATTGTGGCGTCACCTACAAATTCCAAGTGATAAAAAATGGCAATTTTCAGTGACATTTGCTACAAAAAATGACTTCGAGAATACTACACCCAGTTTTGTGACATTTTCTCTCATTAACTTTTCCCTTGTCACTCGACTATGAGAATACCACTTTAAAAGTGACGTGACAAAAAATGTGAGGTGAGAAAAAAAGTGAGGTGACTATGGGAATGGCAAATGGGCATATTCACACGCTGCCATAATTGTGGTGAGTAAAACCGGTTTTATTCAACTCCTAGCAACTCAGACGGGGCGTAAATGAGTGTAGTAAATTTGAATCCTATACAGGAACCTTTAAATGTATTGCAGATGAAATTTACTTGTTAGAGAAAAACAGAGCTAAAGAATGCAAGAGATAGAAGTAACTTTTTATATGTGTGCCAGTTTTCACGCGTTTGCTTTTGCGTGAAAAATGTTTCGTTAAGTTCTTCCGCTCCCTTCCCTCTCTCATCTATAAAACCGGTTTTAGGCGCCATGAATGTGCACTGTGTGAATATGCCCAATGGGGGTGGCAAATTCAACTGGGCAAACTATAGAAGCATATCTCTTTTAATAACAGTATATAAACTAATTACAAACATAATTTAATCCAGACTAGAACCTTATACAGAAGCAGTAATTAGTGAATACCAAGCTATATAGTGTTTAGAAGAATTAGGTCAAAAATGGATTAACAATTTTCAGTAAGGGCTTATGATATCAGAAATTTCAGGAAATAGACCAGTAGGAAGACCCAGGAGGAGATGGATTGACTCTGTGACGGCTGACGCAGAGGCAATGCTCAACATCCGGAACTGGAGACATGCTGCAAAGGACCGTCAAACGTGGAGAAATGCCATAGAAAAGGCCAAGGCTCGATTTGGGCTGCAGGCAATACAACATCGACGTGTATCAACTTTTCGTCGATTTCAACCAAGCATACGACAGCATCAGCAGTAGGGCGATGGGTTGGCACGCATGCTGTTTAATTTCTGCCTAGAAGGAGCAATTCGCAAAGTAAATATTGACGTGAGCCCTTCTTAATAAATCAAAACATTTGGCAGGATATGCCTTGCCAGATCATTGTCATACTTTGAAGAAATATTCACGGAATTAGAAAATGGGCTTAACATATAGAACTAAAATAAATGCAAACAAGAGCAAAATTCTAATTCGGTCGAGGGTGGAAAACAGAAGGAGAGACCACAACCTCACCTGGAGGATAAACCAATTTAACTGCTTCGAGTCATTGAAGACAACGATGAAACCTACACGTGCAAAGAAGAGTAAACGCCTGCAAATAGAACACATTTCTCACTGCTGCCAGTAATGAAATCCAGGGCAACTAAACAAAAACCAAAATAAGAATCTACAAAACGATCAAAACCAAAAGCACATACACTTATAGATGTGAAGCATGGAGTATCTCCCAAAAATCTGCAGGTAAGATGGATATATTAGAAAGGAAAGTTATCCGAAGGATAAAGACACAGTCAATGCAGACAATGCATGCCAAGCTACTGCGTTTACGTTGGGCCGGTCATTTCAAAGAATGGATGACTTAAACGCCGAAAACGCCCTGAATTTACTACCAAATGGGAAAAGACCAGTTGGCTGGCAAACCACGGTCAAGGTGGGAAGATTGTGTTAAGGCTGATCCAGCGAAACTCCTCAACACAAGAAACTGGAGGCAAGCTGCGGAGCAGAGAAACATCTGAAGGAAAAAAGCGGAAGCCCCAGATGATTAAGACAAAGAGAATTTCTATAATTTATTAGATAGTACGCTAAGAGAACCCAAGAAAAATCACGCTGTTACATACATAAAGGCGATTTCAATGCCAAATAATGTGCAGATAATGATGGACTCTATGTAAATGGATAAACGCGATCTAGCCAACCGAATTAGAAAGAGGATTCATTAATCGAAGTAAGCGACACTCATGCATTGTAGATTGCTGGAATCCTATTTCCCCGAACCTGGTGACTCACAAAATAAAAAGATCACAAACTACGCTAGACATCTACTTAATGCAAGAGCAAAACTAATTCATATATCAGAAGGGGCCACAATCTACTTATAGGAAATCAAAGATTGAGCACCAATAGAAAAACAAAAAAAAACGAACGAAAAACTGAATAAAGGACTGTAGAGAAGAAAGTATGACTTTGTAGGTGTCCGGCAGTCTATAGAAGTTTATAGAGACTAATTAAACCACCTTGAGTTCTGAAGAACCGAATATGCACTACACAAGATATTCATTTCGACACTTTTGAGCGAACGCTATATGTTAATTGACACAGATATTACGAGACAGAATCTTCAAGCAGGAACAAACAACAACAGCGGCAGAAAGGGGTGATCTCGGAACTGTTTTACGAATTATCCCTATGCTGAAATTAACTACAACCATACTAACTCTGTTAATGGTTCGAGCATTGGAAGAGTATGCCCCTGAAGGAATATATGGAAGACCATCCTAATTCCATACAATTAATAATATGGACATTCCTAATATAATTTTTATTTCCTACAAAAGCAATAAGTTCATCTTAATTAAAATTCGCTAAAATCACGATTTTGTAATGATGTTAAAATCATAGCATTTAACACGTAAAGGTGAACTAGTTTTGTAGGAAATAGGAAGTTCTATTGGAGGTATCATGATTTTCTTATAGTAATAGTTCATATGACCAATATACATATTTACCAAATGTATTTACAAAAAATGTAAGTTCATAGTATCTTTTGCTACAACAATCTTAATATCATATTTATCAATATTGATATCAATTTTAGCATTTGACGTCAATTTAAAACTTCTACAAAATCCATGGCGAAAGCATCCGACGTTATATAAATAGAAGATGTTACCATCAATCTATCATCATTATTTTCTATTTTAAGTATTTCTAAAAATCGCTATATTTAGTAATGAGATTCTCATTGTCTGCAGCAATCTGGGAATGACTAGTAAATTGCATTGATGCATTTTTAAAAATCTGTCATAGCCAGTAATCAGTAATCAGCCCCGTCAATTAATTATTAAAGGAACTCAGTTTTGTTTCTTTAAAACTTGAAGAAGAAAGAGTTTTTTTTTCATTAAGCAAATGTCACAGTTTTCGGTAAGCTGCATTTGCATTTCTCGCTTAATAAGTTTGGAATTTTAGACGGAATTTTATTCTATCCAAAATGATCTTTAGCACAAATTGTTCAGAATAGAGAAGAATTTATAGGTAAAATTCGAATTCTGTTGCTGTGAGATGATTGACGCATTAAAGAAAATTTACCGGGATTAGTCACAAGCTCTAAACAAATTTTTGAATCGATAAAGCAGTTTAAGGAACACAGGGAGGGTCAGAAATTGATCAGCGCTCACCTAAAATAACCACCTTGGACAATAAGCACAAAACGCGCTCAAGGAATTCTAGATGCGGATCGACGATTTTCTTGGAGATAAGCAAAAATTTTGAACACTTTTTATAGATGAGTTCATGCGATTTTGAATTTCAAAGCGTTTATCCAGAATTATTGCCCCAAAAACACGTGATTCAAAGATTGATGCTTCTGATCCTCTTTGTTTTTGAAGGTGTACCAGGAGATCAGATTTGTTCGCATCTTAACTGGGCATGAGACATGATCTCCCTGGATTGAGAAAAATCAATTCGAATAGGGATGTTAATAAAAATTATTAAACTTGTCGTATATGTATAATCCTCGATCCAAAGCATGGAACCTTCCAAAATAAGGACTATAGAATTTATATACAATCATTCACAATGATGGCTACCGGTTGCTGGTTTCAATTAAAGCCGAAGCTCAAAAAAGCCACAGACCGAGTGGAATAGACTGCTCCGATTTTAGTTTGATTGTTATATTAAATAGTACCAATTGAACTGTCCAGTAAGAATTTCTTTTGAGTTTATCATTGATTAAGAAAGCATTGTATGTTATCATTTTATTGGACAACATAACGATTGATAGCGCTAAATCAACTATGGAATAAGTAGCCTCTTCTTACACATATGTATATAAATTGAGTGAAGATCACCATCACACAAAAAAAAATACAAGAAGGACCGACGGTCAATAAGTAAGCACTCCACTCCCGCCAGCACTCCCATCTTGATCATGCCTGTTCCGTAGCCTACATCAGTGGCTCATTTTTTTTTATGTGAAAGACTAGAGCTCAGGGAAAGAACCCTTTGTACTGTCCACAATCTATGTTTTTCGTATAGAGTGCAATGTGGAACAGCAAGCTCTAGTCGGTAGATAGGGGAGTGGGGAGAGAGAAGTGAAGGAACAACCAAGCCGCGATATTTTTTTTTATTCCACCTGCTCCCAATCATTACTATCGCGACTGTGGCATCGGGGCATCGAGAAACAAATCGCTGGAGTGTTATGCCTCCTGAAACGAATTGAATTCCATTAACCAACCGATGGCATGAGCTGGTAGAGCGGGAAGGGCTAGCGGAAGGCTATGACAGGACGAATAAGGAATGTAAAGAGGGACGGAAAAAGAAAGAAAGTTATGTAGGTCGGAAAGTGGGAAAGGCGAAGGACCGTGGTGCTGCCGAGATTCGAACCCGGGACCTCTGGGATGGTAGCCAGGCGCCTTACTCCCTAGACTACAGAGGCCCCATGGGAACTGTTTCGTTTAAGCAGGCATAACACTGCAACAAGACGGTTTCCCGTTAGCCCCGATGCTTGTGTCAACGGTACGGTCGATTCAACATCTACTCAAGCACCCCCTAGACCCCAACTTTATCTTACTCTATTCTATATTTCAAATCGGGCTTGCTAGTAGACATTGCACCATGACCTGAACAAAGAGTGATTCCTAAGCCAGATTTGATCACAAAAAAAAACACAATTTCTTAACATTTATTGTCTCTAATCGACGTAGACCAGTATTCACTCTAAAAATCCTTGAAAAAAGGAATTCAATTTAACTGGTATACGTTAAGAAATCAATGCAGATCTATTATAGTATTTGATTTAAAAAAAATGTATGTCTACCCTAGGATAGGCACAAACAAAATATTCTCTTTTTTTAAAGCGTTCTGCATATATCAAATTTTTCATTCAAGCATTCAAGTTGAGTGCTTTTAATTACAGCAATTGAAAGTGCTCTATTGTTTATTTTGGTAAAAACAGCACAGGCACATACTCGCTTTGATTTAGCAGTATGTAATATGAGAACAAATTTTCATTGTACAAAAACATTTTTTCTCTGTTCAATTGAATACTAAATGCCATGTAAATATCAATGAACTTTAAGTGACCTTTATTGATTTTTTAAAATGAAGCATTTGAACCTCTGTAATATTAGGCCTAATATGAAACTTTTGCGAGGCTATATGAATCAAGCCAATAGCAATTAACTGAGTCCATTTTGTTTAGTAATTTATAAGTACATTCTAGGAATAGTTTTGGGCAATACGATATCGAGTATGTTCATAAAGTTCATTCAAATATGATAAATAGTTCTGTTCTGTGCATTTGAATTAGTTAAGACATCAATGACAACATTATGTAGGCAGGAATATTCAATATGGCTTTATAAAATGTAGTTTTCATATGCCTGCCATTCAGAAAATAAAATAGAAAATATGTCCCCATAAAATTAAATGGGATCTGTTTTTATGCTAAATGTCCTGCTCTGCAATATATTTATCCGTTCACAAATAAATCACAAAAACTATCCTAAAATGATTAAATTTAAATTTTGATGTAATGCGCTTGCATTTGCACAGATTTCGCATAGATTTTTTGATTGATGAGTAAAATTCATCCCCAGCTGTGTTCTTCAATAATTCACAGTTGTAACGACCTCAATATTTTTTTTCATTTCTTTCATCCTGCAACGTAATTATCATTTTATGTAATACTACTATCCTTCGATATAATATTGTAAATGACTGAAAGTGCTCTCGAGAAAAGGAGGATGGCCCAGGAACATTAAAGGTTGCTAAAAAGTAGATATTACTTACCCTTGAGCCTTCTGAAGTGGTCACACAGGTTCCACCATTATAGCAGCCCAGTTTGTTGCAATCAGGAGTTCCTGTAAAGTTGTCAGCAGTGGGTGGCTGGGTAGCTATCTCAGTGGTAGTTGTTGTAGTGATTGGGGCGTACGTAACTAAATCATCCGTGAATAGGGGCTTCGTTGAATGTTCAGGTATAAATGGTGTTGGCCGGTACGAGGATGGTGAGGGCCAGTATGACGATAGTGGTGGTGCCATCGTTGGCTGCCGTGGGGACGTTTTGCTATCAGCATCGTAATCATCGTAGGGTGAAGTTGGTAATGGCCGATACGTAGTGAATCTACTACCCGAGGTTGAATAGTCTCGGGTATATTCTGTGAATTTTGTCGAGATATATATCTCTGGATATTCAGTAAAGAAGGGCGATAGTGTTGTTGTAATACCAATAACACTACGGAACGGAGTTGAAGTGGTTGTTTCACCATCATAATCCGGATATTCTCCAGATGCAGTGGTTACTGTGGGTCGTGGAGTATAAGTTGTCGGGTATCGGGGCCTGAAAGTTGTATAATCATAAGGATACGGCGGTACTATCGTTGTTTTGTGGTAAATTGTTGTCGGTCTACTTGTTATCGTTATGGGTATCCTACCCGATTCTGTCGTTGTTGTCTCAATTTCAAAACGTTGATCCGTTGTATATTCTTCGGATGATCCTTCTGAGCTGCTTCCATCAATTTCCTCAGTTTCCTCTGTGCTTTCCGTTGTTACATATTCATCTGGATGTAATGTTGTAGTATATGAAATTGAGCCAGCAGTCGTTGTTGGTGGCGGTGGTGGCATTGTATAGTTGCAGTCTAAGTTATCATCCCCAATCATTAGGCATTCGCAAAGCATTCCGGTTAGCATTGGCGGGCAAGAACATGAAAATGTGTCTACCCCATCAATACAGACACCACCGTTTGTACATTTGGGACCCAACTGGCATTCGTCATATTGAAATTCACACCTTTCGCCGTGATAATCCGGTACACAATAGCATGTTGGCACACCTTCTTCCATAAGGCATAAAGCATTGTTTTGGCATGGATTGTCAGAACATATTAGTATCTCTTCCTCGCAATTTGTACCAGTATATCCCATGGGACAGGCACAAACGTAGGCTGCCATCTTATCAACACAAACCCCACCATTCTGACATGGTGACGATTCACACTCATTAATTTCCTCCTGACAGATTCGTCCCCTCCATCCAGGGGCACATTCACAAGTGAATTCCAATCCTGGTCCTTCGATACATTCACCACCATTGTGACATCTAGCGCCTGTTCCTAGTGGAAATTGACAATTTTAATGTATAGACATTTCAAAACATCAGGATTAATAAAAGAAAGTTTTCATTCTCACCTGTTTCACAAACAGCAACATCAACTTCACAATGTGTACCCAAATATCCTGGATGGCAGGTGCAAATGTATCCGTTGTCCCGATCCTTGCAGATTCCACCATTCTGACATGGGTTCGACAGACATTCGTCGACATTCTCCTCACAGTTTGATCCTATATAGTGTAGACAAAATGACGAAATCAGGGTTAAATGTGTCAAACTTAGAAATTTCGGAAATTATCTATTAAATTAGAAAATGTTTTTTTTATTCGGTATATTCAGGGATTTCTTGGGTGATAGAGGATTGGGGAAAGTGCCATCTTTAAATGACAAGGGCTTGACATCAGACATAGGATTTCTTTTGTTTGCTTGATAAAAAAAAGAGGTTGAAGTCAGTTTATGAAATGGTGTTATTTTAAAAATTATGCTTGGTTTGTTCGATTCATGCCTTGTAAGGAAAAATGATTTCAAGTTAGAGTGTTTTTTTTAGTATAAAAAGAGGTTTTTATCGTTTTTTTGAGATACTATTTCGGTGACAGAGATATATTTTTGATTTGTGGTATTTTTTCGGGAGTATCGATTTTTGTCGCTGTTAAGTACCACCATATGCAAAGGTTTTTGTGGTTTATGAAAAAAAGGGTTGTCTCTTTGATTAGTTTGAGCGATATAACTCATTCATTGCCGTAGAACTAATAACTTTTTAAACTTATATTAATTAATTATTAAAGAAATTTGTAAAAACACATGCTTTATCGAATTGTTATAACGTTCTGAGGCTAAGAAAGTGCTAAGGACTGAAAAAAGGATACATTTAAAACTTTTTTTTATATCACAGGTTATCGAGTCAAATGTAACAAAATGAAATCAAAACTTTACCATTATAAGTCAATTTGAGTGTTGAAGATTGAATTACTAAGGAATAGCTTTAAGGGAAGTGATATAGTAATAAAAATAAAAACGTGTCGTTGCCATCGTAAATATTCATTTCCTAGACGCCATGTAAGTTCCACATTTATTTTAATATCTCTGATTTTAGAATTTTTTAATTGACAAGTACTATTTTTAGGTTATATTGGTACTTGGGGGTAGATTTCGGTGTGCTCAAGGGTCTAATCAAGAACGACATGGATTTCACCCCGATTAACGAACGGATAGCGATCTTAAGAATAAATCCAGATACATAATGTAACGTTCATCACGGTGCACACGCCTACAGAACAAGAAAAATATGACTTTTATGAAAATCTCAGAGTGACTTATGATAAGGAGACTTTACCGCAAAAGTGGGTAACGAGCCATATTATTATTCCTACGTTGGCAAGTTCTCGCTGCATGAAGAATCAAATGATAACGAGAACAGAATGGCTGAATTCGACATGGCAAGAGGTCTAACAATAGGTTGCAATCCGAAGGCATTGCAAAGAATGATAGCCAGGATTTTCAATGGTATATCGTCAGGAAAAAGAAGCGTAGGACGACAAAGAGATAGGTGGATGGATGAAGTGCTAGAAGATATAAGAAAACTTCGTAAAACAAACAATGGTGTTCGCTGAAGTCAGTCCTCTGGCGCGGTAGTATTGAATGGGGACTGGTCGAGGAAAAACGCATGTTGTCGGTCCTTTCATTCTTCCCTTTACTGCGTTTCTGATTAGAGCTTCGTATCCACTTTTCACTCTATAATATGATATAACCGTCCGCAATACGAAAGGACTCTCTCTTATCTAATATTTAATATAAAAAAGGCAGAGTAGATAATTCCGAGTGCGGACACCTTGTAGATTGGAAACAGTAAAAAGTTAGGAGTTCTCGAAAAATTGAATGTCTTATTAAAGACATGATTTCGATATGAAAGCGACTGAAGCTATTCATTTATTAGCCTTATACCTGTTATTTGTAAATTGTTCTTGCTATCCACATCGCTGTTGGATTTACCAAGTTCAAAATTCCCCTTATAGATTAAACCAAAAATAAACGGAACGAAATTTTATTTTAAATTTCTGTATACACTTGGATACCTATCCCACGGGAAATCTACAATTCTTTGTCTTTTTCTTCAAATTAATTGAAAATTTATATCATACAAAATAATTTGAAACCTTCCAAGAACAAACGATTTCGCTTTTTTCCTTCTTATACACCTTTTATTACAACAGTAAGAAGAAAGTTAACCACCGGTCACGTCATCAATTTTATTAATGTCCATTGGTTTTAATTTAATCTGACAAATAATGATAATCGATCATCGAACACGGCCATTATGGATCATTTTATGAATAATTCATAACATTTAATAGCGGAAAAGTGATAATTTCTAATTAAATTTTCTTCCCAAACATTTTGAATGTTTTTTTAAGCGTACATAATGGCACAATATTTGAACACCTTTCATGCTCATTAATTATGTTACCTCCCCTTCGTCTTATAATAAAAACGATGAAGAAGGAGTAGTAGCAAAAAAAAAATACGTTCAAGAATTTCCCTCAAGCGGCGCATTTCCCATTTTTGTAATATTATATGCAAATTTTACACAACATAAGCGAAACTTTGCCACCTGTGACTATGAGAGGAAAAACGTTGGAGGATTTTTTCATGAAATAAAAAAAAAATAAATTTTTGTTGAATTAAATTTGAATAAAACTAGAAATTCTCTCTCCTCGTTCTAATCTTGAAATTTTTTTTGAAAAGTCGCAATTTTTTTTGTTTAAATAAAATTATTTGAATTTACACACACACAAAAAATGTTCCTCGTTTTGAACAACTTACAAATCGCATGACACAGCTATGATGTAAGTTGTAATGCTTAACCAAATGGGAGAGTTCTCCGCATTTATGTTGAAAAGGAATCATATTTACCTCAATAGCTCACCTGTGCGCTGACTTCATGTCTTTTTCCGGGGAATTTTATGCTCTCAGGCGATTTTACATTCCGTGGCTCGTAAATTTCAAGTGACACTTAGAAAGGGGAGAAAAGGGAGTGGGTGTGCTCTGCTCACATAATATGTATACGTACCTCAAATGGTCAATGCCCCCCGAATGAACTCTAATAGAGCAGAAAATATTTCACAGGTGCTTCCAAAGGAGGTTTATTTGGAAGTGTTCTGTTGCGTCGAGTTTATCGATTTATAATTGGATTTTTTTTGTTTTGTTTTCCGGTTCAAGGAGTTATGCAGAAAGTTACTGGATAAATTAAGATGTTTTTTTGTTGAAAAATTATTTGTTTTTTGTTGCTTCATTGGGTAAAGTATAGTAGGAGTATTGTACGGAAGCAACAAGTATTTTACTAAAAGGAGCTTTTTTACTGTTTTTTCAATACAAAACACACAAGAGAGTTGGTTGATAATAATTAAATAAATGCTCTAAAAATATCTTTAGTATTTCAGCTCTTAAGAACTGGATCACGTGGCTGGATAAGGTGCAAAACCGCCCCTTAAATTTACAAGAGACCGTGCCATTTGGTGTACAAAAGACACATTGAGGCACCGTAGAAATGGAGCATCCTTGGAAAAAGCTTATCTATTTTACAAAGGAGATTGTTCCATCGAAATTAAGAAACTCTTATTTCCACTCTATTAGTTTTCCCCCTAGATAAGACTAGCCCACTCGGCTCATTCCCACAGCTTGCATTCCTTATTTTTGGCGCACATGTCAGTCAACAGGTGAATAGATCAATTCGACTGTGTAACAATCGTACGCAGTCTGTATTTACGAACTCCTACAGCAAGAGCTCAAACGCAGCTTTCAATACCCCCCGTCCTTTCGTAGCCTGAAACATCTTCTATCCTTGGAACTAAGTTTATGACGCGACGACGTGACCAATGACATGACGGACCGAACTCTTTTAAAAACAAGTTTGAATACACTTAGTATTATTATGAATTGCGAAATTGTTAAGTAAATTTTGGATTATAATAGAAACACTTATACAACATTAAATTTACAACAACTTCTTTCTCATTCCAGGTAAGGTAGAGGTGTTTCAAAGAAAACTTGGAGAGAAATAGCAAAGATTTTCGTCTCGGAAGATTTGGATTCTATTTGTGTGCATACATAAAGCCATGATAAACCAGCTTTCGTTCCTTGCTTTTTAATACATTCCAGTGAAACAAGATATAGAAGACGGTAAGATTTGAATTTTCACTCTATTTTCTAACATTCTAACAATAGATCTAACATCAGTGTATTTTAGGATCTTTTAATTTTTGACACAAGTAAAATTATTTTGCTTCTTTTCAACTGTTTCTAAATGTAACATTTCGTAATATTTTAGTTCTTCTTCCATAGAAATATTGATTCTATTGTGTTGTCTGGATGAAATTTTTTTTTTCTATCTTAAGTTACTTTATATGCTTAGTACTCGTATCAATCAATTGATCGTAAACGACAAGACAGTGCATTTGGATCATGGTTACCTGGCGTATATCCTTTGCTGTGTTATGCCAAAGTGAGTTGAATCCCAACTCATCAGTAATATGGGCCTCACAACAAAAGTGAAAACCTCGAATAGATACTTAAGTTTGACAATGGTACTTTGAGATCGTACCGAGATCGTGTCACCCTTTGCACTACCAGTTCACCATGTCGTACTCGTCAATGTACAATGTCTAATAGTAAGCTTGGGTCGAAGGAAGGAATAGAGGACAGGATAGCCTAATTAGATTTGGAGGGTGCTAAAGGAGGACGCCACTAACTTAACGTTTGAACTCCGGATGTTGTAGGAGTACATACCAGAGAAAAGAAATTTGCGCAAGTCCACTGTGACAAGATTCAAAAAAAAATTGTTGTAACGAAGCTTCGATTTCGCCTTGAGGTTCTTCATATACGAACGAAAACGATCAAGGAGTTCCAGGTGACCTATATGAGTAGCATTCGACGGGATGGAGGTCGATATGACCACTCTTTGCTTCCGAGCTTTGTTGTTGAGTATTATGTTCCCTAGTCCGCCCAAGCCTAGAATATGCTTGCCCAATCTGAGACCCCATATATCACGTTAATAGCGACAGGATTGAATCTGTTCAAAATAAATTTCTCGTTTTTACTCTAAGACATCTACACGATCCGCACGATTTTCGAAGCCTACCATCTTACAAGGCTCAAAGTTATGGATCTCGCGTGCCTTACCCTAGACATTCTAAATGATAACCGTAAAGTATAGTTTCTGTCGGATATGATCAAATTCAATGATGATGCTCGAAACCACTTAAGGTTTACCGGCATCTTACTGAATGTGCAAGAAACGAGCCTGTCAACAGATGCTATATGGTCTTCAATAGCCATGAATCATGTTTTCGCCCGCAATTAATACGATATTCTTTAAAAGAAAACTTAGTTCCTTACTAACAATATGAACCCTTCCCCACTCATAAATTTTTAAGTGTTCAGTGCCATTTAATTTATAAGATATAATATTTAACACATAAGACTCTTTAATAATGTAAGATGTAATTCAAGTTAGTCTTTTTTAGCTTGATAAAATATAAATTATTAGATGTGCGGAAGGACAATCTTTTTCCATGAAAATCATTGTCCGTTGAGCCGCCTGACTTTAAGTTCAGTAAAAAATTACAACTCGCTTAAGTTGATAAATCTGATGAGAAGCTGTTCAAACGAACTCAATTCATAATACTAAATTTTTGTAAATTTACCATATGCGGACAGCAAAGGGGTGGAAAGTAAAATGCGGTGTAGTTCTACTCCCCATTATTCATGTAAAATACGACTGCATTTTCAAAATTTTGACTTTTCAAACCATAATAACGTAGTGCATCTTCGCTATTATTTTCCATTATTCAAAATAATCCAAGTCTTCTCATTATCCTATATTACAGTAGATTAACTGTATTATTAAATAATCTTCGCTTTGTCTAAGATATTTTACTTTTGGCAGTAAATAATTTTGGTACGTCTTAATTTCAAAAGTAAAGTAATCTTTTTCAATTATGGCAAAATATGACTTAAATTGCGCCAATCAGGACCCTTTATATTTTGATTTTAAATGCGAATTGTGCCCGAAGTGAAAAGTGAAGCTATCAACGGGCACGTAACTCACCCATATATTTCTGTCAGTAATTGAATAAAGTGTACATCTCTCTAATCTTGATTCTAGTATTTTTGTAGAGAACTTTTTAAAATGTTATTAGTTATGGTTAAAGCAATTGGGAAATTGGGATGCTTATCATCAGACAAGCTAGAATCACCACGTTTGAATATTACGAGTATGTAGCTGTTCGACTTTTCACAATGACAAATAATGAGAAAGAGGGTATATAAACGAAATTCAAATTAATTAATTTTAATTAGCGACGACGTATTTCCAAATACAAAGAATGCATGCAGTGAACGTACGAATGATTATAGCATCAAAACGGTTTTAATTAAAAATGTCATATGTTGAATTTTTTTGTTTTTATGTTGAATTTCAAAACTTTTTCAGAGGATCCTAGTGTTTATTTAGTTCTTTTGTTTGTAAAATCACAAAAAAAAATGTTAATCTATGAAACATAACTGACGTTGTTCCATTTTTCTAGTGACTAAAATATTTTAGAACTCTGAAAATTTTCCAGCAAGCAACTAACGAACTATTTTTGTTAGGAACTCAAACCTAGAACATTAAACTCATTAAGCGAACTAAATAAATTATTGTACTCTAGATTTTAATGAGTACGTAGAACTTCTCAGTGAAGTGATAAAACTGTTTTCTATTGTGATTCGACACTGTTGACCGTGTGTATGATGATGCTGTTTTTGAAATTTTTCTGTTGTCCACCCTATATTTGTTCATATGAATTTCTTGAAACACACATTACAGAAAGCAGTAATTTGTGTTGAGGGATAAAATTCTTAGTTTGAAACATTCAATCAACCCCATTGGTATATGTATGTATTTCGTCCGTTGGAGAATTGATCTTAGACTCCGCCTTAGTAATAAATTGGTTTATTATGTTTATTACATTTATGTGAAAAGTGGTGAGCTGAAATTTATGGTGCACTAATATTTTATGGGTTCCTCGTCTTCAAATAAAAAATTTCTTAATCAGCCTAAGAATTTTCTTAGTCGCAAATTTGTCACGTTGGAGTTTTTTCCATTATGTTGACTGCTATTAATCAAAGCTTTCATATTGCACACAGTGATTAAAAGATTGTATTAGATTCTTCTTTAACGTCTAAACTGTTTTAAATTCGTTTCTGCTACATAAACACCATACATTTTTTTATAAATTTTGGGTGTGTGCTTTCTTCCACATGGTATGAAAGCGGAACATGACAGACATAGTCTGACGTGAATAAAATTTAGGGGAAACACCATAGTTCAGTTCACTGATAATAAACTGAAACTGATGTTTTAAAATTGAAGATTTTATCTGTTTGTGATTAAAAAAGGCATTTTCGATTTTCAACCTGAAAATAGGATGAGAGATTGTGTTGGGTTGGAAGACGTTGAAATATACAGAGTAAGTGCAGTTTTGAAGCTTCATCATGACTGATAGGCCAATTACTATGTATAAGAAAAAAATAAAATCAACCAAACAGAATTTGATTAAGTAAATCTTTTCGATTGTATTCCCCAAAAAAAGAAGAAATTTATTTAAGAAATTTACAAGTCTCTATTCTTAGGCTTTTACTACTAACATTGCTTTATTTAAATAGAAATTTGATCGTCTTATTGAAGTCGAATCCATCGACTTTTATTCAAAGTTTATGCTATCAATCAGCTTCAATCTTCCCTAAAATGCTTCAACAAAATCCTAGGCTGATTATTTTTCAAGTCTTATCTGTCTTATCTGTCATATCTAAAAAACAGATGCTCCTATCAATATAAAAATATAAATAATTCATCTATAAACAATTTCACCATTGACCAATAAATAAAATCATCAAAAAAAATATATTTTCGCTATCTCTGTGTTGATGAATTAATTTAAAATTTATGAATAATTCCGTAAAATTTTCGAGGTTTTATGTGAAATTTTTCCAAAAAAAAGGAAGAATTAAAAAATAACACCGGAAAAAAAATATATATCTCGACATATTTCGGTCGGCTAAAAATATCTCCGATAATCGACAATCAGAAATCAGAAATGAGCAAGGCAAAAAAAAATGTTTGTTTGTCAACAATTACACAAGTGAGTGGTCTCGTTTTCAATCTCCCTTTGGCATAAAATAATGTTTTTTAAGGGAAGAAATTGGAAAAACATTGGAGCGGACATTCGAGCAACGAGAATGAGGACGAATTCCAACATGAATGCAAAAAAACGTACACCAAATCTCTACTCTTCGAAAAAAAAAACAAAAATTCAGAAATCGTTTAATTTAGTGTATTGAAAATTGAATTATTCAAAAATTGGATTACGGGGGAATACGACATGTTTTTGTGCGTAGGAAGCCAGAGGAGACCCCCAAAATGACTGACGGCGTTGCCGTTGGAGCCCTAGAGGGAAATAACTGACGAAATCGATTTTCCATTTTTAACTCGCCACTCGCAGCATAGAGCCGAGCCCTTGGTTTGCGACAGGAATAGAAGAAGAAGAAGAAGAAGGGTGGAAGGACTGCTTTCGTATACAGTGTGTCTGCCTATTGCCCTCTGAAGGTTTCATGTTCATAAATTTTAATAGCAGCCTTACCTTACTTACCTGAGAACCACTACAAAAGTTACCTTTTTTTTGTAGCTCGGTAGTCAGTAGTCACCAGTCTAAAGGTAGGAAGGCGCGCTCCACGGATCAATATCGAACGGACAGAATGTTTTCGGTAGTTACAGCACGAACACCTCCTTATCCTTTTGCTGGGGTTTTGGTTTGTTTCTTACGATTTTTTTTATAAGTAAAAGAGTAAAAAGCATACGCACTTTGCATGAAGTTTGTTACTGAAGAACTTCTTGTCGAGAAAGAGACCATGAGATGTTGACGTAAGGGGCTTGAAGTTTAATGAGGGCCTTTCTAACTTTATAAATCGGGTGCTATATTCTTCCCCACCGGGTTCAATATACCCGATTACTTCCATGTTTTATTCAAGTACTTCCACACATTAGGAAATGAATTTTTTCCTCAACTTAAGCAGGAGCTGACACAATTTTTATCTGTTATGCGAGGAAGTACCAAAGGTCGTATACTTTTAGAGCTTAAGTGTTGAAACTTTGTGTTCAATTCATCAATTGAATCATGTTGGGTTTGGTTTTTTTTTGCGGGCAGTCAAAGAAACGCCTTCACTTGTCTGTCAATGATTGGACATTTCCTCTATTATTCACGGGCTTTAATTAAGGAAAAACCTTAGGAAAAATTTCAAGCTTTTTATCCTTTGATTGATTGAACATAAATTCGAAATGGTTTGATTGCAGGAATGTAAAAGGCTTGCTGGTAAAGTTGTATACGTGCATTCAAGACGTCTTCTAATTATAATCAATCTGAAATTCATTGTGATTGAGCGAATATGTCAACCAAGTGACTTTTTGGGATGGTTTCTGAAAGAATTTGATTTTTCCTCTTTTTTTAGGTTTATACTAAAAAGAATTTTGGATGGGCATTTTTTTGTACATTTTTTTTATTGTATTTTTTTTTAGATTCACGCTTGCAAAACATTGAAAGATCTTAAAGGAATCAAACAAGATCTGCAAGGATATAAACAAATATTCTTAAAGAGGGCGATTATTGCGGCTTATCAATAGTAATTCAATATACTCATCGAAAGGTTTGTGAGTAGGCAAACGACTGGTGCGATTCTCAGCTCTTCTTCACAAATCAGCCTTGGTAATTTACTTTAAATTCATATTCCATTTCCCTATTTTTCACTGTTTATAAACAGAAGTGTTCAAAATTTCCACGTATTTTATGTACCCAAAAAAAGGGAAAGTTGCTTTTTCTAATTGGAGACACAGCTACCTTACTTCTTAGAACCCCGCAATTAAGCAACTCCAAGAAAAAAATTGCCTAATAACATTTGACGCTAAAAAAACGTTCATTTACCTTCAATAAATCAATGTAGGTGTAGAAAGGGAGGATTGGTCAAGCATGCTAACTTCCAAAATGCTAAAAACAGATCAATGTGTGTTTCCTATTTGGAAAGGTAAATAGGAAAAAAACGAAGACAGTTAGAAACTTGAAGTGTTCTAGGTATTTTGTAAGTACCTTATTGGTATACTTCCTGAATAACATTCCAATATGAGAAAAAATATTTTTTTAGATTTTTTTTTAATAAGGACATTTTTTCTGTTATTTTCAATTATTAACCATTGCAGCATCTCTATTATAAAAGAATATGCGCATTCATGAGGTAATTTTTTGTGTAGTTGGTTTGAAATGAAATTTTTTTAAAATACTCCCATTCACACGAAACTACATTATTTAATTTTTTTAGTTGAGAGCTTAGAGGTAAAGGCACTTTGTACTGTTCACGGTTCTATAGTAGTGTGTAGATAGAAGCGTGAAATAACCGTCTCCCATCTGATACTATCGCGACAGAACGCTGACTTCGCTGAACGGAGATGACTTCCACGTTTTTTATCCTTACAGGCGATTGCAGGAGAAAGGGCAAGCAATTGCTGTAAAGAGGGAAGATAAGAAAGAAGAAATGTTACCTACATGGAACAAGTGGAAAGACGAACCACGGACCCCTAGAATGGTGGTCAGATTAGGCCTCCATATTGCGGTAGAATTTTTGTTTTTCCACCTACGCTGGAAGGATGACATAGATAAGAACGCCCAGAGATTAGGGATGCTAAACTGAATGACCTAGAGGCCCAGATGGACGGATCCATTTGCAGAGGCCATGCCCGGAATGTTTTGAAACGAGGGCCTACGTCAGTTTAATCATTCAAGATCGTTCTATAGATTGTTCGACTGTTAATATTAGTGTGTTTAAGTTGTCTATACATCCGCGATCTTTCCTAAATCCTACTTGTTGCTCTTATTCGGTACGTATTTTGTATTTGTATTTTATCTTCAATTCTACAAAGAATTAGATCGTAGTAACCGCAACCAATTCTGCTTAACTTCGGTTTTTAATTGAAGTCAAGTTTTTCTGGTAAAACAAAACCATTGGCAACTCAGTCACGAACGTTTTAGCACTTATTCTTTATATTATGGGTGGAGTCTAAAGGCCTAATAAATCAACCCTATTAAAGTCATCAATTTTAATAAATTCATATCTGTATGAACAGCTAAACGTAAGGTAAAATAGTTGGTCGATAAGGATTAGTATGCGTCAGGGGCAGTCATAGAACGATTTTTATCGATTTGAAAAAATCTCGTTTTTTTGAACAAAAATTGTTTTAATTCTGTAAAAATGATTCAATTATTAAAAATGGCATAAAATTTGAATGGGAATTTAATCTATAAAATTTGCAACTCTTTGATAAATAAATTATATTATCGCTATTTTTTAAAAGCCATTTAATATTCTTCGTAATAAAATTTTACTGCACAGTTTGGACACCCAATGGTTAAATGGCAATTTTTTCCTTATAAAATCTGTGGTAATTTATTATAATCTCAAAATTATATCACCCAGCGTAAAATGTACATTAAAAAGGGGTTTTTTGTTGATTTAATCCGTTTTTCATTAATCACATTTTTAATAAGGAATAAATGATTCTATTTATAAATAACCAGTTGACTTCAAGCGTATAATTTTTTACCCAATTACCACGGAATAAAATTATTCAACACTTAAAAGGTTTATCTAATTAACAGAAAAGTATTTCAAAATCTTCTTACAATTCTCAACCGAGATTAAATCTTTTTTCTTGAAGATTTTCTAGATTCTTTTTGTATGGTTTCCACACCAAGACCGGCAATCCTCAAGACGTTTCGACATTTTTTTTTTAAAATAGAAAATGCAAAAGAAAAACCACTTTAAAAGTAGTTTTACCTCAATTTTTTTCGTAACTCGATGAAAATGGTGACGGTGTAGCCCTTTAACGGGCGATAATATCGCGTAATATCGTCAACGACATAATAAATCACTTCGAAGCCACACAAGTGTTGCGCTCAGTGAAAGGGAAAAACTCACTAAGGGCTGTGTGCTATTACCTCGTAACCTACTTATAGGGAAAATATAGACGTGTTTTTTTTATCGTATTGTATCGATTCACTCTTGAAGTCTTCACTTTTCTGAGAGCTATCAATTCGTGTCATAGAAATTGACTGAATTCCTCTGTTCTCTGTCGTCATACTTGATAGTATAGTTGTTAGAATTGCGAATTGTTGTGCTATAATCATATTTAGTGCACACACTCATACTACACAGGAAAAGCAAATAAAAACTTATAGAGGCAGCAAAGTAGGGGAAAATAGAAATAAAGTAGGTTCTCAAAAGGAATTCAAAGCGCTATTCAAGGACTATAACAAGACTGGAAATTCCCAGACGTGAAACCATTTTTATTTGCAATATGCCAGAGAATAGAAGAAATTTTAGCTTGGGGACTTACAAACACTTTGGTTATGAGTATTTGTTATTCTCCTAGAGGAAATTTCAAATACTTTTCGTTAATATCGTTGATAAGGTCCATAAAAGTAATTTTAAATGAAAAGGTAGAAACAAGGGTGAATAATAACACAAACGAATCGGGCACAGACTAGAAGAAATGTAAATAGTAATTTTGCAATATTATTTTTAGTAAACAAAGACTTTATATCTGCAAAACCGATTATTCAGGTCGGCAAGAAGTTCGTCGAAGGGCTGGAAAGTGCCAATGTCCCATTCAATCTTACCCGCAGTGAAAATCCTGTTTGACAGGCTTTTGTTCCAATTATAGGGCCGGTGGGTAGAAACTACTACCAATTCAGTGTTAGGTTCTTTGGTCATTCCAGTCAGTTACTGAAGAGTCCAGGAAGTTAATGCTCACTTATAGCTCCATGAGTACTCAATTCTCAATAACAGCTTTATAAGAATTACTAGCGTATCTTTAAAAAATAAATACTTTACGTCTACAGCGACTGCGCTGCGCTAGGCACCAAAGAGTTCCTAAAGGAAAAACAAACGCAGAACAACCGAGTCTTGGCTTAAGCAGAACAACCGAATAATAATCGTAAGAAGCGCACGAATCGACCTACGATCTGATACTTAAATAATGTCAAATTTTGATAAAAAGTTAAATAAAAACTCGAAGAAATAGGATGGAATATCCTCTACGTACCAAGTGAAAGACTCATTACTTTAAAGCCGATTCTGAGAGGTTCAAGATTGAAATGTTCTGCTACCTTTTGCTTTTAGTATTCTCGATGTTGGAAAATTAATCTAGAGGAAAACATGTATCTGATGCAACTAATTATTTAAGTAAAAACACAAAATGGCCTCTGTGGGGTAGCCTGAAGATACATAGTGGGTCTAGGTAACAGTGGCTCCACTTTTCATTATTTCTAGTTCAGGGATTTCTTAGGAAAACTAATTGACTATGTAGGCGTTTCTCATTCTAAAGCCTGACGACCAATAATATTGTTAACATCATCATCAAAATTGTCAAATTTCATCGTTGAAAACGTTCAGGGAAAAATTGTAAACTCGATTTGTCAGATTCCAATCCATTGAAAGTTCAGGGAAAAATTGGACGTATCTATTCTTACTTCGGTACCATCAGAATTAGAATAGATTATAATTTTCATCACGAAGATGGTGTGCCGTTCTCATTGAGCGAAGATTGAATTTATTTTCCCATTTTTAATGTTGGCGCGTGTCGTTGATGTTGACGATATCTTTGGCCACCAAGATTTATCTACTTCTCTCGTTGCCAATATAAAATGATTTACGCCTAAGCTTTAATCTTCTCCATACTAAATGTTTTATATTTCGCAGATGCACTTTAGCTAATTAATGTTTCGCACATTTTCTTATTTGCGGAATTAGCAAACGAGCTATCAGATGGTTCTCAGAATATATTGCTAGTTTATAGAAGCCTGATTAAGTGATTTTTATAATAAAGACGAAGGGTTTCAAGACATTCAGAATGATCATTTGTATATTTTATCGTATTGCACCCATGAGGACTATAATTCCAAATTGATTAGAGCGTAGCAACTTTTTAACTATGAAAGGGATCCTGCAAAGAAGTTGACATCCGCGGAATACTGGTTCATCAACATGGCTATTCTGTTGTTCAGTAAACGGAGACCAGACCACAGATTCATATTCCAATATGAACGATCAGAAAATAAATATCAGTGCTTTGACATTTTTCTAAACTCTGCTTGCTCTTAATAAACCTAGGTTTCTATAAGCACAAAGTGTAATGCTGTTGATATGCTCAGAAGAAGGTTAATTTGTCATCAAATATCATTCCTAGGTTTTTTACCATTCTAGCCGTTTGGACAATTTGACCATAAAGTACTGGCCGTTGCTTGTGGAATTACGAGAAAGACACCACTGCACACATTTTTATGTTAAAAGCCAACTTATCCTTCACACAGCAATTCCCAATTTCACAGATGTCGTACTAGAGGATATGTGGATATATGTAGTTCATTACTAATTTCTCTTTATATCTTCATATCATTTGTGTATATTTTGATATTGTTATTTTGACCTGATGTTAACACCAATGTCATTTATAAAGATGCTGAAAAGGGTTGGACCCAAATGTGAATCCTGAGGAACACCGGATGTAACATCAAATTCATTTGATAGGTGAAACAGCTGCTACAAAGGTACGAGCGCAACCATTCCAGAATTTTTAGAACTTACATCATGGTCCACAATGTCGGAGGACCTGCTGAAGTCTTTGAATAGCGCCTAGTGAGTTTACTACGTAATTAACATACTCAAACAGATTGGTGGTCGTGGATCTACCACCTTAAAACTATGCTGTCTAGCACCTATAATATTTTTGAGGGTAAAGGTTGGCTGAGTTAAAACTATTATATCTAGAAGTTTAATTAACGATGACTGGTTGCAAATAGGCCTACAGTTAATCACGTTGGATTTATCATCTGATTTATGGTTTGGGACAATAGAAGATACTGTAGGAAAATTACCAGACTCCAATGATTTGTGGAAAATATGATAGGTGATAGGTTCACACAGGTCAACAGAGCAGTTTTGTTTTAGAAAATATTTGATATTCTGTCAGATCTAGCACCTTTATTAACATTAAGCAAAGTCAATTGACGATAAACATCATCAAGGCAAATTTAAAATTCAAAGATGAGCCTCTTCAGAACCTCGTCACATTTTCTAATACCGTCAGAGGCAGGAACAGATTCAAATGATGAATCAGAATGTATTTCGTAAATACTTTTGAAAAATGAAACAACTTCGACTTCATTGCCATTGCTAAATTTGTAATTTAAATTAAATATTTTAAGTTCTTTTGAAAAATAGATTTTAGGGGCGTAGACCGTTAACAGAAACATTGGACCAACTCGTCAAAATTATTACAATGGAGGAATTGGTTTGGAGGATTGTGTTAACAATTAATAATTTTTTCTGTGGAAATGAATAGGAAACGATCTATGTATATTCATATATAATAAACTAAAATATTAACATTCTCGTTCGATAGGTAGCCATATAAATAAATTTATGCTTTCACCTTGGGAATATTCACAACTTTCCATAGTGTAATGCAATGCATAGGAAATGGGTCGTTCGATAAGCCAAGCAATATTGAAATTTTACTTTAATGAATGTAGTAAAAATTTAAATAACACAATTTTATATTGTTATACCCCTCCATAAATACGGCGCCGTGATTTCAATTTTATAAACAATTATCGTAAATTATATTAGTTATATCGTAAAAATTTACAGAAAAAATTGCATATCGCATATCTCACTGTTATTGGAATCTTTTAAGAATATTCGAGTAATTACTGTTTGATTGCTGCAAGTTTTTACTCACTGAATATTAAAATCGGGAATTTTTATGAATTTTTTTTTTCAGGATTAAACATAAAATTGCAACACATAAAAAAAAGAATAAATTTCTGTATCATAATTACCCGCAAATCCATCCGGACACGTACAGTTGTAGTAGGCGACACCGTCCACACATGTTCCTCCATTTTGACAAGGCGCCGACCAGCATTCGTCCCAATTTGTTTGGCACTGAACTCCTGTATATCCATCTATGCAGTAGCATGAGTATGAGCTAAATTTTCCCCCATATAAAAGAGAAGGAAAAATAAAAGAAAAAAAATTACACCATTAGCAAAACGTAATTAGTAGAATACTAGCAATTGCCCTGCAGATGTATTAGATTGTAACAATGCTACCTAACAGCAAAATACTTATTCACTCCCTCATTTTGGTTTCTAGCACCATCTATATACTCTCACCTATTTAATCCATCGATGCAAACGCCAAAAACGCAAGGATTGCTGAGGCAGGCAAATCCAGCCTCACCGCCTCTTACGAGTACGATGGTCAATATCCACAGGATACCCCACAATTGTGTTAGGTCTCCCCCACCTCTGGATCTGCTTGAACTCCATCTTCTAGTCCTTTTCGGGTGATATGGGTGGCTGGCCAAAATACCACCACCCCCTTTGGCAGTCATCTTGATTGTAGTTTTTCTGGTTGTATCAGCAAATAAATGGATTTCGCTTAAATGCAATGTTGCAACTATTTGTATTCGGTGGCATTGATTGATGTTATTGTGACGCTTTGTCAGATCTGTTGCACAATTTCACTACTGCTCCTGAGACCTGATTCCTGATTCCCGGGTCCACACTGTTACGGTCCTGATTTTCTATTTCGATTTCTAAAAAAAAAATAAAATAAACCAAGAAAAAATCTCGTTAGTCGTTAGTAGCCATTTAAACGAAATAGCAGGAGGTGTAGAGCGACAATCTGACTCTTTCTTGATATCTCTATCTCATTCCGTTTGCAGATATATGTACTACTAGAGTGGGGATGGGATATGTGAGCTGCCTTTGACTTGTGGTGATATCGATTCATAGAAAAACGTTTTCTAAGGCCTCCTATAAGTATAAGAAATGCGATTTTGGCTCTTTGGTCTAGAGGTTCCATCATAAAAGACCAAAAATGGGTACTCAGCATTCATAGATGGTATATATATATATCAAAGAGGTGGAGATGGGTGGAGGAGCAGTCAGCTATCGGTTTAGGTTCACCCTCAACAGTAAACATTCCTAGGGGTATTTATCAGAGGCAGTCATCTGAGTAATTTTTTTTTCGTTTCCTATAATCTACAAACAGTGAGTAGTACTACTACAACGACCTCTTGAGGGCCCTGCCTCCCCTATTTTCTTCTCTTCGCTTTGTTATGCCGAAGCGTACAGACGTAAAAATGCATCGTCATCCTGAAAGGATATCAACTATTAAACGAGTACTTAAGAACGAAACCAATAAATTGTATACCCAATTGGTTTTCAAGAGGCATGTTTTCACGATGATGGGGGGAAAAATGTTTGACTTAATTATGTTTATCTCAAAATTAAGTCAAGAGTTATTCGCAAGAAGTCCTATTAGAAGAAGACTCTACATCATTTTGAAAGTCCTTTTTTCCTACCTACCATCATCTCCCTTCCCCTTTCACTATCCTGATGATATCTATCTATTAATTCATATATACGAAACGGAAAATCCTTACAGAATGATGAGTTCATGATCCTGAAAGAAATCTTTAGTAGATGGAGAGAAGAAGAAAAATGTGCAAATAAGGAAACCAGGTCATATTCGAGGGCATATATAAATGTGCTAAGGAGTACGACTCATATTAATAATTAAATCCTGTGTACGTGTGCGTGTGCCTTTTATGTCGTTTATCGTGAAGTGATTACTTGAAGGATAAAACGATTGCCTGAATATGAAATGACATACATGGTGATGGTGAAGATGAAACGAAATACAAAAAAAGGCCAAGTCATTTTGTTAAGATTCCATTGGAATCTGTAAATTAGGGCAAGAGAACATTCATGGTACAAAGGATAATATGTCTCTTAGGATGACGGATTTTAATCATTAATTAGATCGGGGATTCTTGTTCAATGTTTTTTAATAATACAGGTGAAATATTGATTGGGGAATGATACTGAAATTGTAATGTGATTGTTTAAGATGATTTATAATGATTTTTTTTTAAATTTTAATTTTTGGGCAAGATTTTGAGATTTCAATTCGAAATGTTTATGATTTATTTATGAGAAGAAAAATCCTAGCAATAGATTTGAGATTGAAGTTACATATATGTATGTAAGTTCCATTTAATGGTTCCATTTAATGGTTCCAATTAATAAAATATTAATACAAATTAGTTGGCTTGCCAAGTGTTCTATAAGTGCCTTCAGCTTCAGTACATTCTCTTGGTTTATAAAAAAACTTTGTATCAGATGCACTTATGACCCTTTTGCTCATGAGCTTCTTATTATTTAATGGTTGAGGGTTAGTTCTTCATATTAAATTCTCTACAAAAGATCAAAGTGCAAAGATTCCATTTTCATTGTTTAGAATTCCGTTGATTTGTAGAACAGTTCAGTGGAGGTTTAGAAGGTGAAAATATGAGAACATGGAGAATGGATATATTTACCTCCATAATATTCTCCGGGAGTTGTAAAATATAAGGTTACCATTTAGATTTCGTTCCTTTTTTATTAACCTCGGTGTTCTATGTTTTAATATATCTTTTTTGGGAAATATATTGTATGAACCTCGCCTGGAACTTATGACGCCGTGGTAATGTAAATATTTAATTGCTTCTCAGAGGATTTCCTTATAAACAATATTTTTTTTGGTTCGTTATTAGGTGGAACTTATATTACCAGAGGCTCATGGGCAAAGTTACGCTGGTTTAAGGGAATTTAAAGACTCTACCTTCAGGGCTTCATCTAAATTACAGACAGTGTCTTTCGTCATCTAGACTATTTCTTCCCCGTTAAAGGACTTTAGCAACATGGCATTAATGAGCGCAGCTTGATCGTTTTTTGGAGACAAAATGGCCGGTATACAAAACCATTCTATAGGCTTATTCTGTATTTGAGCAATGCTTGGGTAAATGTGATCTATGATGACTTCCGAGACGGTAGCCACTAATATAAGTTTGATGATTTATACAAAAGAGATCATTTCAGATAGGCTATAATTTCATCAGCTTGCGTTATACAAATTATTGCGAAAATCGCTTGACAACAGCACGGTCACACCACCCATCACGTTTTTTTTTACCGTGGACAGTAGAACCATATTTATAGCCTCAACACCCACGTAATGCCATGACAGCTTCCTCAATAACATATAAGCATTTATTGAAAACTATCTCTGTTTGTGAGTTGGTAAATCCTGGCTAAAGGCTTAGTTTGGCGTAGATGGAGATGGACATAGTTTATTTTCCTGATAATAATAATCTCTGGCATATTTGAAGCCGAAGCTTTCAGAAAACAATACTTTTCTTGTAAAACATAATCATCAAAATGACCACCCTGTGAGCCTAAGTTGCTTTACAGGTCTATCCTTAGTTCCCGCTTTTACATAAAGCGTACCATTCGAAAACAAACTACCCAGCAGCTTCTAACTCACACAAACTTCCAAATGTTAAGGTTTTTATCATAGCGTTATAATAATCATTTATGGAATAGTTATCCTTTCATCACACGACATGATAGAAAATTCTAGGCTAGCAATCTGCGCTCGTCATCAGCCATTTTATGGTTTCGTACATCAAAAAAATTAAGGGTCTATCTCCCACAATAGGAAAACAGTCCAACAAGCTATATTTGTAAAAAAAAATCGTAACGGATATTTTCATAAGACAAAACAATGTAGAAAAAAATATTCAAAATTATATAAATCTAATAGAACACACTTCTGGCTGGTCCTCACTTTACCATCAGCCAGAAACATAAACATCCACCTTTCAGTGCCAAGAGAAAGGATATTGTTGTCGCCATCGTTCTTGCACACGGATATTCGCATAAGAAGAGACGCCGAGAATAGTCGCAAAAAACTTTGTCTTCCAAATTGAAATTACCCTCTTCGAATTACCCTCTTCGATGAGTGCTTATAGCAACATTAAAAATTTGTTTCGCTTAATGCCGTGTCCTTATTTCCATTATTGTTTTGATTTTCTCTATCACTAAGTTCTCCTTAAAAACAATCGTTTCCTTTTTATAACGGAGTAAAATGAAATCAAAAAGGCAACATGGTGTGAACTTCCTGGAAAGACGACAATTGAAAATTGCTGAAATTCTTCCTGCATTTTTCAATCTCTAAATTTTATCACAGAAAAAAATTTAGTTTGCGAGACATGCCAAATTCACAAAGTGTTCAAAAAACCCGTTAATATTTGAACCGTTCTTGGAAACATGAGTTCGGAGAATTTTGAGGGAATCATATTATTTTCATTTTAAAATTTATTATTTAATACTTCATTTTTAACACAGGGATTATAAGATCGATATTTAAAGGGCAGCCCAGTAATGCCTTTCCATGTCCCCAATAATCTTCTCTTGCAATCGAGATGACGATTTACTTCATGCGAATATACTTGACTTTAGAGGTACATACTTATTGCACGTAAAACGTTAGATTTAGATAAAAAGACATGTATAATGAAAATATGCACTACTAAAATGTTGTAGGGACATTTTTCTAATTCCTACAGTTTATTCCTTGATTTTCAATGTTGAGATGGTGTAATACCAAGGGCTATTGAATTGAGACATCAGCTGTGTAGAGACAAAAGCGAAGTAGACAATCTTTGAGAAAAATTGAGTCTTTAACTTAGATGAGCCGGTTAACAACTACAAATTCTGGTAGAAGTGGAACTACTTGGCCACAAAGTAGTGAAGTAGAGCAGCGATTAGATAAGACCTCTCTAATAGGAATATCAATAAGCTTGTGTGCAATTCTGGCAGATAAAAAGAAACCATGTATGTACTTTTGTGATACTCCTAAAATAAGGTTTTGACTTTTTCTGGGTGTTTGTTTCAAAGGTAAATATAAATTTAGAAATATAATAAAGCCTAAATAAAAGGTCTTTTTTTAGTTTTTCACATCTACAAATTACCAGCATTACCACCTACAAGAACACGAACGATATATAGCTTTCTAATTGTTTGGTTTTACGTACAATTTTATAGTAACCAATATGGCCGGCGGGTGCATCCTTGAATTAGACTTCATGAAGATTGACAGGACACGGAACAACATCGACAAAGATGAATACTCAAGTTTCCTCCTAACGCCGTAAAAGCGAACGTAATATAATGTTAAATCCTGAATGAATGCAATTATGCTTGAACTTGCTGAAGATGTTCAATGATAGTTTTTATAAGTTTGATCTTCACACCTTTCTCTCGGCTCTTTGTAAATGCCGGTAAATTGGCCTTAACTAGCTTTGGGTTCGTAGTCGACTGTGGAACACATAAGCCTTTCACATAATGAAATAGTTAAGGCCTTCTCTCAAACGCTGTTGCAGTTATCACATAAAACAACCTGTAGACTGAGTTTCGTCTCAGTAGTGATGTATTTTAACATATTTAGTGTCATCTGTCAATCATAAAAAAGAGTGATATATTAGGTGAGCAAGGTAGCTCTTTATGAGTTGGTAATGGTCGGATAACATATTGTACTAAGTTTGAAAAAGAGTCATCCGGCCATACACTGTCAAAAGGTTTTGCAACATCAAGGTAAACTGCGACACAATGTTTTTGGACGTTCAAATCATTTAGAATCTTATTTGTTACTCGATGTTCTAGTAGAATGATCTTGCCGGAAACGAAATTGGTGCTTTGGGATCAGGTTGTTTAGTTTCAATATCGCGTCAATGCGGTCAAGAAGAAATTTCTCGAATAATCGGAGAAGACTTATTGGCCTATATGATGATGGTTTCGATGCACCATTGTCTGGTTTTGGGACAGCGATAACCTGAGAAACCTACCAAATTTTTGAGTAAAAATGATATTTCTTGGATAAGCTATGGCTTTGTCTGGTTAATACTTTAATATTTGTCCTGTTATCAGATCATATCCAGGAGAGCTTATAGATTTTATTCCGCTGCATTTCAGTGCGTTTGTTCCAATTTTCTTTATTATTCTATTCGAAAACGTATTAATATTTAGGAATAAGTTGTTTCGGTAGTAAAAGTAAAAGTTGTTCCGAAGAAGTGTGCTAGTCGAGTCCTTTTAACGTTGTTAACACGTAAACTTAAGCAACAACACAATATTGTCACGCAATTTTTCGTGTGTGACATTTCTTTACTCGCAATTTCGCCATAAACAATTAAAAAATACCTTTTTCTTACGGCACTATTCAACGAATTCATTGTGTTCTGTCGTCTTAATCTAATTCCCAAATAAAAATTAGAAACTATATCCAAGAACCTTTCGATTGTTTGTTGTCGTTTCTGTATACATAAATCGATAAAATCGTCTTTGAAAAACTTTCATTCATTTCAAGTATGTAGTATTAATTTACTGAAACTACTTAAACTTTTATATTTATACCAGGTATAACGGTAAAAACTTTAATTTCTTAAAAATCTCTAAGATTATGATTTTGATCTTCCAGTTTTAATATCCAGAGATTAAAGTTTGAATTTTGTTTTTGCAGGCTTATATATAACGGATGCAAAATAGATGAGGGTTGGTAGTCCCAAAAGGCTAAGATATCTGCCTTAGACTTTGATTAAGGGATAGGATTTCCTTTCAATATTAAGGATAACCAACATCCAAGGTAAGAATCTTTAGAACTTTTTAGATGTTTCAAAAATGTTTTTCTGGAAAATAATATACTTTAGCGACAACAACAACAAAAAAAGAAGAATTCTACTTTAATTTGTTATATATGTAGCGTGAAGCATGTTGAGTTTATTTAATTTAAACATGTTAAAAAATTAATTTTAATAGAAATTTCATAGGCAACATGTCAGGGCAAATGCTCCAGTTTTGAAAATGTTTAAGTATAAAGTCAATACAAACAGCAACAGTAGGCAAAAGTGTCAAAAAAGTCGACATTTGTGAGACCTACTTTTAGGGAAAACAAGGCACGCACCATAACATGTCAGGAAACCTCTTAGAAATAGGATTTTTAGTAAAATATATTCCTTTTCTCATTACAACAGTATTACACCTCCTTGTTGTGTGTTATATCCTGGTTTATACCGGAATGGGAAGTTTGATCAATGTTATATTCCCACACACCCCCTCTCAGACTAGCTGTAATCACTGGGTAAGGAATTCCTGTACACACACATCTCGCATAAGGTTTCCATATATAGGTCTCACAGGATTCCCCATTAACAAAAGAGGGAACGTAAAAGTTGTGTGAGAAAAGGGAATTGTTTTCTCGGTGAATAATTTCCTAGATTTTCATGGTGTTTGGGTTTTTAGCCTGGGCTGCTATATAGTATGTGAACAACATGTACAAACGGAAAAAAGGAAACGAAGAGAATATCCTGAAAAGGAAAAAAAACCTGGGTTTTCTCTGCTGAAAATCTCTATCGAGTTATTTACATGCTGGTATCTAAAGAGGCCTACGGGGAATATATGGAAAGAGATAGTGCAGGGGTGGAGGGAAAAACGCGCTTTAGATTTTAGGCAACGATATTAATTTAATGGGGTTGAACCTATTTTAAAGCCTTTATACGTTTTGCCATTCTAAATTATATAAACTTGTTCTGTTCTGTGTATTTTATATATTTATATATAAATATAAGGAAATTTAAGATTTTCAAATGTTTGCCACGAACAAGCTAAGGACGAATGTGAGGTATTTTTGCGTGAGCGTAATTGCCAACAAAAATAACAAAGTCTATATGAATTTTTCTGACGTTTTGAAAGAAACACTTTCCTTGAATAATTTATTTTTTGAGATTACGAGAGAAGCCTTTAACATACTATATTTAAAATGTGGAAGGGTAACCGCACACTTTCATGTTCTGACGTGGAAGTATCACTACAGAAATAACCCTTTGCATTCTTTGACATTTGTTTTCTGTAAAAAAATTACGCTTTGTAATCTTGCAAAATTAAAAGAAAAAACTTATTCTTTTTTGTAGGAACTCATTTGCATATTTTTCTTTTGTAGAATATTTTTCGGTCTCATCATGTTTGCTGCAAGATTTTCTCAACTATACTAAGTGCGGTATTTTAATATGTGACCTGACTTTCTGACTAATTGTCCTAATTCTTACTGACAACAACAGCAAAATGTCTCTAATGGTATTACAAATGTCAAACAATGAGAAAATGTATTAGTCATGTAATTCAGGGCTGAAAACATCAACGGAGATTTTCAATATCAAGGATTATCTTTAGCCGCAATTCATAACATTTTTAAAATACTTCAACAAGAAACAGTGTAAAATATGAGAATTTTGCGACTTTCCTCATGTTTTCGAAAACACTGGAGTTTCGCCTTCTTTTTCACAAATGAAATCTCTGGGTTATACGTCTACATCCTTACATTGATGCTCAATCTCAGAAGAAAGCTTAGTAGACAAGTGAGATCGCTTGCATGTATGTAACGTGTCAGAATTTCTAAAGTCACATGGCGAATGTGGTGTTGAGTCAACAAATTACCTCTAATCTTGTTTTTTATGCGGGATAAAGTAGGTTCATGATAAAATTATGACTAAAGATTATCTTCGTTGATGTATACGGCCCATAATCTCGATTTCAATTTGCATTATCCTTGTACAAAAATATAGCAAAACGTGGAAATATTTTTACCAGGTCCGGCAAAATTTTCTCTTATTCAGATGGTTTAGCGACCATGCACAGACATCAATTGTACCAGATGAGCTATTCGTAAATATAGAGGGAACTGCGTTTGCGTTACTTTTTTCTTTCGATATTATCAAAGTTCAAGTCTCAGCAGCCTCAACTTGATCGCAGGAAAAAAACGACGATTTGGCCTTAGGCTCAATCGTCGCTGTCTTGGCGTATTTCCCAGGCCCAAGTGTCCCAATACCTACTTACATAAAGCTATTAGTAAAGAAAACAAATATAGACCTCAAAAGCATCTCAATTGGTTCAAATACATTTTACTAAGTCATGAAATTTAAAGTTCTATTGAAAAACGAAAAAACATACATGATAGAGTTCAGCAGCATATGGTAGAGGTGCGCACACTTAATTATGTCTATCTTAAACTTTTTGATTTGAATGCGTCTAGAAGTTCACGCTAGATACTGGGTGACACTTTTAAAATGTTCATGTAACGATTTCATGATAATACAAAACCTTGACTCTCGGAGCTTTTGGCACTACTGACTGTTTTACCCCTGCCAAATACATGTTAGACAGGATAGTAGGAGAATATAAATTAACAGAGTCTAGTACATCGCCAATGGAATTTCAATGAAATATACTCAAGATATCAGTCTACAGAGGTACTGGCACGCTGCTCCCGAGCTATTTAAGATCAAGCTTGAAAAAAAGAATATCGAAATGAATGCTCTAGTGATCAATTTTGGCTTGTGCGTGATTTGCAATCTGCTAAATCAAACATTTGAAATTATTATATTCTGCCTTTCCGGGTAAGAACATTATAGACTTTAATTTGTGCTTCATGTAACCTTGTACAAGATACCAATTTCGTCACTTCAAATCAATTTCGATATCCTCCGAAAACAAACTTAATGCTAGACTAACATAGACAAGACTACCATTCATGCAAAACCGTTGTTTCCGTCGCGAGAGACAGTTTAGCATGCTAGGTTAATACAGACATTACCACATAAAAATGGACTAACTTTTTCGAGGTCTTGGATGCGCAACCTTTCTAAATGGAGAGCTTTATATGAAGATTTCTTTTCTTTTATTATGTGGCAGATATAAGCTCAGCAATCACCCTTTGGACTACCAGTTCATCATGTCTTTGGTCGCGTCATGTTGCAGGATTTATTAGTAAACTTAGTACGGAGGACTGAATAGATTTTTGGGGATTAGGAGGAGCCAGGAGAGTGTTGAAGGACTCTACGTTTGAACTTTTAGATGCCGTAGCAGTACGGAAATACTGATTGAGAAAGATTCCACACTCAAGTTTTTGGGTGTTCCCCGAATAAAATCGCGACTTATACAAAAATAATAAATCGTGTTAGTTCGATAACGGTTTTTATTGTCTAGTAATAATGTGTTATTACAATTTACTTTGAATTCTGTAATAAATTGAATTTTGTAATAATTTAGGACCAGAGTTTGTAATAACGGAGAACGTGTCTGTAACGATCGAAAGCGACAATGGTAACTAAAGAAGTCGATAACGGTTTTACCAAGCAGTCCCCAACTAAGTACTAACCACGTCCAATGCTGCTTGACCTCATTTTTATAGAGTAGATCATCGATCGGTTTTGATCGGTAGCGTTTGGCTGCAGTGGCTTGCGTGAATTTAGCGATAAAGTTATCGCGGCCATTACCAGCTTTCCTATTTAGGGAAAAATTCCTAGTCTGTAGAGTGCGCGAAAAGGGGAGTTGTAAGCAGAGAGTATGAGCTAAGCAGGCTATTTTCGTATTGCCGGTATAGGATTGCAGAGGAGATAGCGGAGGGCTTTTTCGGTGGTACGATCGCTATGATAATAGCGATAAAGTTTTGTGTGAACTACCAGGGGCCGATGGTGGATGGAACAAATGGAGTCCTCGCCGATAGTTGTTTTTTGCACTTTACCTAACCACGCCAAGACGATGTGCGAGGCCTCGCCATAAATAATGAAATTGTATTGGATTAAAGCTGCCTAGATGGATTTCGACGTTTCTTTACGCTTTTACCCTACTATGCAATTAACCAATATTTTTTAATCCTACTGGACATATCCTTATTCATATTGTCTTGTTATATTATTTATTTATTTATTTTTATTTTATTTTGTAGAAAGTACGGAAATACACAAGACACGTCTTTTAGAGTACAATTAATTGTTCTTAATAGATAAACTAATTTCTTTATAGATAAACTATCTAATCTTAATAGCCTATATGTAGGACAGAGTGAAGAAGAAAAAGAGAAGAAAAAAGAAAGGCGTTGGAGTAAGGACTATGTTAAGAGAAGAAGCAGTAGATCGAGGACGAAGATAAGACTACAAAGAAAATTAAATTACTTAAGAAAAGAAGAAGAAGATAGAAATAAATATATACTTGGCTTCTAAAAGCCTTGACTGTGCTGATTCTTTGAATATAACTAGGGAGATTATTCCAAAGCCTAAAAGAATGCACAAAAAGGGAACGACTACCCATTAGGGAACAGTGAGCGGGAATGAGAAATGTAATCGATCGCAAGGACTGCAAAGGACCAAGTTAAACCAAGAAAGAAGTTAGAAAGGTAAGAAAGACTTTTGGTGTAGAGAACTTTATTCAAGATCGCCAATGCCATGACATCAATAAAACGAAAAAGGCCACAACCTAGCAAGGAATTTTTCACAGCCAACACATATTGTGATCTACGTAAGTGAAAAATGAACTTTAAACAATCATCAAATGCATCTTTGAGACGCTGACGGCAAGACGCATCGAAGGATATGTATATACAAGAGAGCCATAGAGGAAGTGTGGTAGAATAAGAAATTTAACAAGCTTTAGCCGAATAGACGACGATAAAAGATTACCATAGAGCTAAAGTTTACGTTGCGTGCCATAGATCTTGGAGAGCATAAGTGAGACATGTTTGCAGTAAGATAGTTTGCAAATCATGGAAAACCCAAGATTATTGACAATCAACAACACGAAGGGGAAGAAGGAGAACTTGGGATTTATTGGGATTTAGTTTTAGGAAATTTGAAGAACTCGATTCATTTATTTGGTATATGACATTGAGTTCCGCAATACAGGATTCAATCCGATTAGGAGGGGATGAAGTATACAGCTGGGGATCATCAGCATACAGATGAAAGGAACAGCGAAGGATTGAACCTTGTGGAACTCGCAAAGGCACACAGATAGGAAGGATCAATGAAAAGAGATGAGTTAGGGTAATACGAGGTTCGAATCAATTGATAATTTGCAGTGGCGTGCACAGGGGCTCCTCTTTGGTATGGCAGAATTTTTTGGGGCGCCACATTATTAATAATAATAACGATAACAATAATAATAACAATTAAAACATTAAAAATATATGTGATAATAATAATTATTATACAACAATTAAAAAAATATACATATATATAAAAACAACAAAAATTCAACACTGTAAAAAAAATATGTAAATTCGCAGTCGAAATGTATAGTAAAATTACAAATCGCGGTATGAAATACTAATTTACTACACAATTATTGTAATTTTACTATAAATTTTGTAATTTCACATAAATAAATTGAGAATCTCCAATACTGCATGACGTAAATGTTGATTACATGAATGTGACCTATATTTTACACAATGTTGTGTATTTTTCTAAATCGTTTATGTAGGAAAATTACAATAATTCTTAGTATTATTTATCAATGTTATGTACTGAACTTTGTACTGTAATTTTACAGTAAGAGGCGTAATCTTAGAACTTATATTTTCAGTAAAATTACAAATTGTTCATTGGAATATAAGGTTTAAATGTTCCCTCTCATAGATATAATTCACAGGTAACAATGGAATACTAAGCATATATACCCGATTGTTCTTAAGTTAAGGTCAGACCTTTGACTTTGGTCAGGGTCTGGGCAGTTCTTGTAACAGCCAAGAAATTTTTGATAATTTTTTATGCTTAGGGCCGATTCAAAATTAAAGCTTCGAGCTTCAAAAATTAGGATAAAAGGGTTTGTACAATGATTCACATTCACAGCTTCAAGCAGCAGTGCTCAAATAAAGCAAAACTCAACTGAAGCTTGTAGTTTGAAGCTTGCAGCTTGAAGCTTGAATCTTTCATTGCGAATAGGTCCTTGCATGGTGAGCAAAATGCTATTTTTATGTATAGGGAGAGGGCATACACAAAAGTTTTGGAAATTTACAAAACTATGAAGTGAAAGCTACAATACTGATTGTATTTTTACATCCCACAAATAATGTATATTTACTACACAGTTGGTAAAAATACGTAATCTAGAATTGGAATATTCCTAATAATATATATTGCAAATTTACAAAACTGCTTGTGAATAAAACTTCCAGTATTTTTTTTGTAAAATTACCACAGAAATTTTTTACAGTGAATATATTAAATATTTATTGCAGACATATTACATATACATATTTTTGAATATATTAAAATTTGTATAAATTGTATAACATTTTTGTAATTGGTTAATGATTTATAATTTAAGTCGTAATTTCCTTTCTGGACCAATTTCTGCAAATTTGTCTATAACATCTCTCGCATCAAGTGAAACCAAAATATCGTGTTCCACGAAACCCACAAGAAGAGGCTCTAAGCGTTCTTGAGTAGATCTTAGGTTATTTTTTATGAACCTTAATTTAGAAAAACCTCTCTCACATTTGCAACTAAGGACCGGAATAGACAAAAAATCGGAAACTACTTTATAAAAATTGGGATACGTGGTTTTTCTATCTACATTATTTAACCATTTTCGCCATTTGTGAATAGTTTTTTTCGTTGCGGTACTGAAGAAGATTAATCTCCGCCTTTAGCTCTGAAAAGTCGATCCTGAATTGTTTTGAAAAAATTCTAAGGTGATCATCACTAGCTTTGAATTGAATTAATTGTCCTACTCCACAAATAACGTCGGTCGTATACTGAGAATAACGTTCAATCAAACCGGTAATACATGCATCAAGCACAGGTACAAAAGTATCTTTCCAAACTTCATGTTCTTTGGAAATCTCTACGAATGCAGATTCAGGATGATCCTCTATTCGGCGAGAAACTCTTCTGTTGTTTGCTGCAGGGAAAGATATTTCAATTTTGCTGCATTTCTCAACAGCCGATGTAAATATACGTTTGAATTTCTCCTAATCTTGTCGCAAACTCTTCAGAGCATTTTTGAGATGGTTGACGGAATTCATTACTTCGGTGAGATCCATGTTTGTGGACTGCAACTTCTTACTCACAATTACAATTGACTGCAAAAGTGGCTCCATAATTTCCAAAGAAATGATGAAATCAAACGATTTGAGTTGGGACAAAATGCCCTTCCCCGTTGCTTTTACTGAAGAGATTGTTGTTGTGTCAATTATTTCCTATATAGCTTCTACTATTAATAAAAATTGTGCCTGAATTGCGGAAACAGCTTCAGCTCGACAAGATATTTGTTAAATAAAGACATAATCTAATATTTGGCCCTAATTTACGATGTCTTTCTTAGTAAGCTAGAGTTTCATATAAACATTTTCCTCGCTTTTTATCGCAGGCACGCAGGCGCGGATCTAGAATTTTGTTTTGGGGGGGTCACGGAATTAAAAGTGGCGAAAAAAAAAATTTCACTCCTAAAAAACAAAAACAAAATTAACAAAACGAACAAAACTAACCGAATTTTCTGGTGGATTAAAAACAAACGTGCCCTACGAAAACGTACCCTAATGTGTTTTTGAGGAAGACGCGCCCTTTCTTGTGAGTGCAGCTAACTTCAGAGTTTGCAAATCAAAACATATAGAAAGAGTATAGATCAATTAGTCGAGGAGAGATAGCGGAAAAGTATTCAAAGTTGAAATAAATCTACTCTGCGATTTTTCGACTCTATAATTAAGATAAAAATCGTAGGAATTCAATGAATGTGTTTTGGAAAAAATCGGTCCAGGAGAACAGGTGGAAAAAAGCTAATAATGGTAGCGAAAACAGGTTTTTCAACGTTTTAGGTGCGAAAAAATTTTGTTTTTGGAAAACAAAAAATAGTACGTAATAGCGCTTAAAAAGACGAAAATTGTGAGTTTTGGACAATTGAAATCGGTCAACAGGTTATTACAAAAAAAACAAAAACCACGAAATATGGCCATTTTTTGAGATTTAATTACAGGGACTATAATTATCGTAGAGCCTTGTTTCAGGGCTGAAATTGTGGCTTCTGTTAGTGCCTACCTAAAATAAAAATTTCATGCAAAAATAATTATAACTTTTCGCGTAAATCTCAAAAATGTAAAAACAGGCGTTTCAGGAAAAAAGTTTGAACAAGGCCCACGGTGGTGCTAGAGTTATTTTGAAAAGCCCTATTTATTCTCGAAGAGTTACTCTACCAACCCATTTTCATGAAAAGTTGGTGAGGTTCGATTTAATACCTCATAAACGCGTTTGAAAACAGGCACTTTTCTTGATTTTCAGAAAAAACACCTTTAAGCGAAGGGGAAGTGAAATATGGTGTGGATTTCTATTCAGTAGATTTCGAGAAATCAAAATTTTTTCCTGTCAGGCATATGTGGAAACGCTCGAAATTCCTACGATTTTTCTCTTAATCATAGCGTCCAAAAATCGCAGGGTAAATTTATTTCAACTTTTTTTCATCCCTCCTGGACTAAATCTGCTGTTCACCTTGAAGGTCATTTTTTAAGGTTGTTTTTTTAATTTGCAAAAAAGTTGGGTCGGTTTTGTGTGTTTGGTTATTTTTTGTTTTTGTTTTTTTAGTTGGGTCAATTTTGTTTTTTAAACAGCGAGCGGTCTTGTGCAGTGCCGCTGCTGGCATGTGTGCAACTGCACAGGGCCCCGTGTGTTGGGGCCTCACGAGCGAAAAATTGTTTTGGCAATAAAAATCATTTGAATTCATTATTTGCATATTTACTTCATCGAATGGACCACACAAATGAGTACGAGCCACAGAAATCAGCATATGGGCCATAGTTCTGTCACGGGTACGGACAATCTGCGAGCGAAGCGAGCGAAAAAAATTTTTGGACTCTCTGGGGCCTCTTGCTGAATTTTTGCACAGGGCCTCTCAATTGTCTGGCCGCGGCACTGCTTTTGGGGGGGGGGGTCATGACCCCCGTGAACCCCCCTTGAATCCGCGCCTGCAGGCACGCAATATGAGTAACTCGATCCTCAATTCATGAACTCAATTTTAAACAGCGGGATACATATTGCGTAAACTTGAAAATACAGAGATGAGCATAAGATTTTTAATTTTCAGAAACAAATCAAATAATGACAGTGCCATCAAGTTAAAATAAATATATGAAATTAATTCAATGTAGTTTTTAAAGTAATACTAACAAATTAAAAAAAAAATTGTTGAAAAAATTAAAATAAGGAAAAAAAATTTTTTTTTGAGTATTTTTTTTTTTTTTTGGAGGGAGTTGTGGGGGCGCCGATGATTTGTTTGGTATGGCAGCTGCCATACCTGCCATACCCGTGTGCACGCCAGTGATAATTTGCACAAGGGCGTTTATGATCCAATACTTGTTGGCAAGAAGGTCCCCGGCTTTGCGCCTCCATACTTCGTTAGATTGTTACTTATTACTTGTTATTACTTATATCTCCAAAATCATAGAGACAGTAATAGAATAGAAAGCTTACGGTATACCAAGAACCACATGTTGAAATGTACTCATGGTGAACCTGATTTGAATGAAAAAGGTTAACTAGCAATTTCCTGAATTTTTTGGCAAAACGCCTCTAGCAGTCTGAAAAATTTTCCTTTAATAATTTACAGACGGCAAAGTTTAAAATCCGCTAAATATACTCACGTAAGCCCATATGGTGTTTGTTCGAATGATAGGGCAAATATCGATTAAACAAGTTTGTAGAAGTAATTTAATATAGGATAGTGTGAAACCTATCACTCAAAACAATTAGTATCTTAAGCATAAGCATTTAAAAAATGCTTGCAGATTCACAATTTACGGGGTTATCCGAATTTAGGTGACGGAACAGTCTACATATTAAAGTTTTTTAGTATCTAAAGGCACACCCGGTCTATTTCTTTATCATAGGCCCCTGTGCTGAAAGTCGAGTTGTATGGCGTGACAAGCCGTTTGAGTTGATGGAAGTTACGTTTCAGTCTTGATGGAAGTTACGTTTCAGTTACGACTTTCAGCACAGGGACCAGAGAGTGGAAGTGCTAAGTAGAGTAACTTGCAGCACAGGGGCCATAGACTACCTATAAATGTTTCGTATTCGTTATATTAATTTTGTTTCCAGTACTAAATTTTTTGGCATGTTAATAAACGTAGCGTAGCATGATCGATTTCAAGGAAGAACTTTAAAATACCATGTTCATGCAATCTTGCTTAAAATTATCCATGCTGCAATCTCTAGAATAAACATAACGAATTCGTGTATATCAACCAAAAAACAGACAAGTATACTTTTAAAATACTTGCCTTAAAGCATAGTCCCCATTTTCATATATATCTAACAAGTTGCCCTGACTTTGTAACCTCTAAAGGATGCTTGAACTAAACTTCCTGCTGAAGCTTCCTGTATACGAAGAATAGCACGGTTGCCATAGAGAATAGTGAACATAACTTAAAAACGCGACCCACAAAATTTCTCTAGTAAATAAAAATCACCGACTGAAATTGTAACAAACAAAAGTATCTCTATTAAAAACAGATCTCTAAAATCTCGTCTTAAATATTCCTTTAAAGCTTGCTTACCTTAATCTTACACGAATTTACTCTTGGAAGAAGAAAAAAAAATACAAGCTGAACCGTGTGAAAAATATACAAGAGCGAACATTGTACACCCGATAAGCTGAAAAATGTTGTGGAAAAGTCACGTTATCTGCGATTCAGAACCGTCAGAAACGTGTTAAAAACGGAAATTCCATTTCCCATCTTCTTTAGCACTGGCTTCCCAGACCCTCTTCTTTCTTCTTCAGTAGCAATGCTTCAGGAAATTCGCAACACCAGTGCATAATCCCGTCAATTTCCACTTTGACGTTGCCTCTTTTATTTTTTTTTATTTTTATATTTTTTTTTGTTGTGTGTTGTGTTGTAAGAGGGTCTGGCAACAGCGCGCAAACAGCACTGCCAACGTTTTACTTTGTGGTTTCCTATTTTTTTTCGGTTAAGAGCAAACTCAACACACAAAGCTCCAAAAGGGTCGTTTTAACCATAAAAGGTGACACCGCTCTACCAACAAGAATAACAACAACAACAACAACAATAGCAACAAAGGATCAACGACAGCCCAGGTATTGTTCTTTACCTGTAAACATGCGAAGCTCTGTTATTTCATGTGGTTGCATGTCGGAGGATTATTTTTAGTAAACTTTTTGGATAGGGGTTGAGTTTTTTGGGGACTCCCCGTGAATGAAGGGAAAATGATTCATGGGATGAGTCAAGAAGGCACACACAAATGGGGACCTCTCCACGGTTAAATGGTATACGGGTTATTGAGGTGAACCCCATGTCTCTTCAATATAGTAGCGCGGCGTCCTGGTATAGTATAGAGTAGTAGATTCACGTGATAAGAACCCAAGTTATTTACGCTATGGCCGAATCTATTTTTAGAAACTGGGGGACCGAAAGGGAGGATTTTTGTATGTAATACATTGACTTACTTGCCAGACTATGTGGCCCTTTAACAAAATCCCACCACCCACCCCAAAACGGTTACTGGAGGAACTGACTGACTGAATGTCAATAAATGTGCGTCCCACCACAAAACTCTTATTGTTTACTTCCTTAATCCGAGTGGCAACCACCTACTTCGAATGAGCCTTGTTCTCCCCCCGGAAATGTGCGCAATTCATGGGATGTAAATGAGAACAGCATGAATGGCGGTAGTTACACGTCCCAAAAACTCATTATGAACAGAAGTCGTAGACGAGAAACACTAGGCAAAAGATAAAGTTTATCCACACAGCGTATCCAAGGCATAGTGTAGAAACTTTGTTCCTTAACACCACCCAGCTCCTATCCGCACTCGCATTTATAGTTATCACTAGAGTCGTCGTGTTTCTCCAGCTCTTTTGCGCTATCTACAATCCGCTATGCTAAGATATATATACTTTTACCTTTTCTTGTAAAGTACCGCTTCGCTCCAGATGTAGATTCCTAGAATCCAATTTCAACTCCTGTCTAAGGGGGGATCTTAGAAATAGACAACTTCAATTTCTATAAGAGAGAGAGACACTCTTAACGATGCCGTGTGCCTTTGCTATTGATCTACGATGAATGCTACTTCATAAGAAGGATGCACAAGAATACTATATATAATTTTGTTTTTGTTTTGTCGTTAGTTAAAAGTTTACAAAAATTTATGCCATTCAGTATTCAAAATGTTTTTTCCATGCGATGTTGAAGATGTCCTAGTAAACATGACCAACAATCCGTACTATTCGTACTATGGTTATACTAAAGAATATAAAAAGAAACTTTTTTGCATCTGATTCTTTTTACTTATTTACTTTATTTTTTTTTTAAATTAAAAGCCGCCCTTTAAGGAGCTTCACACTTGGCACCAAGAAAAGAAAAGAACACTGCACTGCACGTCCTTATATCCTTTTGTAAAAAAAAACAACGATGAAGAGTGTATGCAAGAGCGCGGAGTTTTTCTTATATGTGAATTTCAGGGACAGGTTTTCCCACAATTCACTTCGACCACTCAAAAAAAAAATCTCGATGTTTGCTTCCTTGCAAAAAAAACAACAATTCACTTTTTAAAATAAAACAAACTCTTGTTAATCCTTAAAAGCACTTCAGCACCTTTATTGGGTGATATCGCAAACACAAGAAATAAATTTTTTAAGTGTCGTGTCGTCGGTAGGTTTCAAGATGAATTTTGAGCTTTTAATATCGGCAGTTACCTTTACTGTTTTTATTTAAATTTTTAAACAAGTTCGTTACATCGGTTACATTGTCCCAAAATTATATTTTTTTTTACTATCAATTCAAAACAATTTATCGATTCTATTTTTTTATATATCCTTTAAACTTATTCCTTTTTTCCTATTGTAGGGCATTTATAGAAATATCCTGACTGTGAGAGAGTAGTATTTGCGCCCGGATATTATCCAACGTACGACCGTAATCTTCCGCGGCTCGTGCTCTACTAGAGAAATGAAGATTGCTTGCCAAACAAAATAACCACTTGCTTGACGGCATGGAAATTAAGGGGTAACAATGCCGGGGTTTTGCGCATAGGGGTTGAATTCTACACAGTAAGAATCAAAACTGGTGGTGAGTCTGCGGATTAATCATTTGTGGAATGTAATTTTTATTTTTGTGTACAGTGTAGATTTGAGGGAAATTTTTGCGGTTTTTTCCTTATGCAATAACCGACCCTACTTTGGCTATAATTAGAATTGCTATAGTAATTTTCATACAAGGAAAATTGTTGGGTTTATATTTAATAGTTGGGTAAAGATAATTAGGGGTAGAACTAAAATGTGGATGTCAGCAATTGTATGTTCTTAGAAGTGGGATTTCTTGTAAAGAAAACTTGATTTTTTTTCATAGAAATATGTTTATAAGTTTTTAAGTAGGAGGGGGACTTATGGCTGATTTTGAATATATATAGGAAGTAAGTTCAGACCCTAATATGATATCTTTAAATCTGTTAAAGAAGATAAACGGTATCAACACACTTAAAAATAACTTGTATTATTATTTACGCTCCTAATCTACCAGAGTATGTGTGAGTGTAGGATTATGAAGACCTTTTATGAAGACTAATCTCATCGAGTTTATAATCTGACTGAAAATTCAGGATAATTGTAAAGCAAGTGAAACAAAGATAAATTTTTCAATTTAACGAGCATTTTAACATCTAAATGTGCTCATCAGGAGACCTACTTAAATCATCAATTGATGTTATGTTATTTAATGCTACCTCTGGCTGCAAAATTCTTGTCTTTGCTGACTTCCATCAAGAAGAATTTTACCTCTTCAATAACATCATCTTTGGTGAGTGTGGTCTGGTTGCTCTAGATCATAGGTTCTCAACCTTATTTTGCCCACCGCCCACTTTGAGAATATTTTTTTTCTAGAGCCCCCATTTTTTACTTTCGATCTGTCGCGAATCTGCAACAGCTATTGCCTGTATTACCTACTGTAAAGCCGGCTCTACACGATGCTATGAACAAGCCGTTTTACACGACCGGACACCGAACAGACAAAACGAACGAACCAACTGGGGTTTATGGAAAAGAGGCCGTTCGTGTAAAACCGGCCAATCGTTAATTCTCTTTTAAAGTCCGATGGGATGTCGCATGGGGTTTCACAAGGGCGAACACCAACGAACGAACGATTTATTATTATTAGCTTTTTGAAATTCTCTTTTGCATTCTTGTCTTAGCAACAACAACAATGCAGGAACTGTCAAAATGTGCGTTGAAAAGTCTGTCCTCTCGCAACCTCTTCCCAATAAAACCCAGTTCGTTCGTTTTTTCTGAGAACCTTTACTTTATTAGTACGTGATTAGTGTGTTTTTTTTGTCTTTTTTATACTATATTTTTTTAACCTGCCTACGCCCTCACTGTGCCATCTCAGCGCCCCCTAATTTTCTCTGGGTCTTCTAACTGCACCCCCTGAAAGTCTCAAACGCCCACAAGGCGGCGTTATCACCCACGTTGAAAACCTATGCTCTAGATATCTCCAAATCTATTCACCGAGTACGCCACCCAACTCTGTTGACCAAACTCTAAGTTGTTGGTATCGACTATGTTCTTAAGAACTTGATTGAGAGTTTTATTTCTGGCTAATCAAGCTAGTATTGAATGGCGTAGAATCTAAACCGCACACAATCTCGGGCAGCGTTCCCCAGAGGTCAAATCTATCAGCCTCTCTTTTCCCAATCTTCATACATGATCTGCTCTCGATCTCCACCAACCCACTTCACAGCTTCGATGAAGATGATAGTTTGCATTGCTCTTACGCCTTCGACAAAATAAAGCAAGCATGTGCCAGACCTTGTCTGTTTGATCATGAACTCATGTCCACCTCTATCAACAGGCAAATTGAACTGGGCCACAAGAATCTTGTCGCATTCAGCGCCTCCAAAACATAATACTGTCTCAGCATTAATAAAACCTGCACCGATATCCCTTCACCTAATGATCACCTATTCCAAATTTGCAAACAACAATCTCAATAACTAGGATTTCTTAAGACATGCGGTCCAAAACTAGCGCGGCCACTCCCTTGGCCTATTACCACTATACCTGTATACCTCATATTTGTAGGCCAGGCCACTTGAAGATGTTCATCAATTTGCCTAATGGCTGGTTACTTATACTTGACTGTTCAAGGCTAGAGTCATGCTCCTCAAGGCAAAGCCTGCAGGTGGGGTCCATGGCCTGCAGGTTCCTACCTCCATAAGTGGTAAGTCAGCGCGGAATTTCCGGTAATCAATCCAACAAGTGTCCTAATATCAAGCCAGCAAGTGTCCTGACATCAAGCCAACAAGTGTCCTGACAATCTTTCTACCACAGGAAGGAACCACTTAGAGTTGACCAATCCAGGCACGGACTTCCAGCGTTCGGTATGTTTCATCCACGTCCGATCAGAAAGGGGTTCCTTCACCAAACTGGTGGGTGTCCTAATAACCGATTCCGAACCGATGAATGCAATATAATTGGTCCACAGAAGGCCCATGAGTATGGTAGGAAAGGGTAGGCTCATCCTGAAAGAGCCTCCATATCAGGATAAGGCATTATACATTATACAACTGGGTGTGCTTGACGTCCAGAGGAGATTGTTAAACGAGGTTTCCTGCAAAAACTACCCATTGCCCTGTAGCCCCCGACGCGATAATTTTACATCTTGGGTTGGTAGGCAGGCTTTGAAGGTTATGCTCCCTACTACCGTGGTTAGGTGACGGTTCGATTTTTTCTCGGCCCCTCCTGCGTGCACGGCAATATTTTTCCCACAACACAAGACTAGCCCGTTCGGCAGTCGCCCTTTTTGCACACATTACAGTGTAGTAGTTCGTTTGTAAATAGAACAATTCGCCTGTCGAGCAATCTTCCACAGTCAGTACTATCGAAGTCGTACAATATCCAAGAGTTCAAACGTTATGCTCATCGAAACCCAAACCCCCCGCCCCGACCTATATTATTCTCTTCTATCCTTCAAACTAAACATTACACCATAACCTGAACGACATGACAGGTTGGGTAGTACAAAGGATAATCTATAAGTTTGCTTTTCCACATAAAAATCTTTGTATATTCCAAAAAAAAAAATACCACCTAAATCCGTTCAGGCGTTTAGAAGTTATGGTGGGACAAAGAAACGTACATACACATATGAACCCTGAACACATTACATTCCTTTTTTTGACATGAGTCTATAAAATTTTTATATTTTGCATATTTTCCTAGCCAATTCTACTCGTACTTAGTTATTAATGAGAAGTACCTTCATATAAGTGTAAACCAATCTGAAATAGGCAGAAACGGAAACATCACATATTATTGCATTCTCACTTTTGCAGAGACAAATTGGTTTAAGATTCTTGAGTGCTGAGTGATGTGTCTTGAGGGATGTGTCTGTGGGATGTCTTGAGAAAAATAATACATTCGTCAATTTTCTCCTTCAAATTATGCATCATCCACTTTTGTTGAGATTGGTCACGCTTCACTTCAAGTTTTTTCGCGTTTTAGGGCCCTGTTCTAACTTTCGTACCAAACTGAATTCTGAGGAAAATGTAGAATTTCGAGTTCTTATTTTCGTTCCGAAATGATTTCGAAACGAATTTGAGCAAATTTCATGTGTTCTCATTTTCGTATGAAACCGAAATTTTTCGTAGTTTGACAGTTTTATTTTCGGTCTTTGGTGTTCGGCCGAAAAAAATTTTCGTATTCGTTTTCGTTTGAAAGTTAGAACAGGGCCCTTATATTTGAAATCATTTTTTTGTAGTCAATTGGTACAGCTCAATATATAGTTTAAATGGAACGATTTTTCATTTCAGTACTAGCCTGCTAAATACTGCGACTAAATTGGAACCACACAGAATAGTATAGAAGTTAGCCCACTCATTGAAAAAAATTGGAAATAACTTACTTCAGCCAACTTTGGCTAAATTAATATTTGCATTGTAACAAAAATTTTAATTGCTTACATTTTTTAAGTCAAAAATCGTCTGTAACATAATAAAACACCCTTTCATCTACAATAAAAAAACGTGAATCCATGGGCAAACGAAATCTTGTGAAAAGCTATACTCACAAGTCATAATTTGATCTTATAATTACTTCACACTATTTCACAAATTCATCTAAAATACTCTTTTTACACGGGTGTTTTAATTCCGCATCATAACGCTTGTGACCGGGGGGTTGGAATTTGCCGGCCTTAGTAGCCTAGAGGTAAGGCATCTGATTACTATCGCAGAGGTTGTGGTTAGATTCCCTCGTAGGGCATGACCCGTCTTTCCATTTATCCTAGCTACATAACATCTCGTCTTCATAGCAATATTCCCTGCCCACTTTTCTGCCATCACTAGTAGCTACAATGAGCCTCAAAAGTGAGTCAACACCTAAAAATTTTATATTTCAACACCTAACGCTGCCATGCACCCCCAAACCATGACAGAACCATGACCGATGGTAGAGTTCCTCGAAAGAAACCTTTTATTTCAAAAGTAAATAAAACAAAAAGTTTGCAATTCGCCAAAAAATACAAAAATGTTGGTGTTATTTTGGAAATTTTTATAGTTACCGTTCTGTCACGGTAGTATAGGATGGGAACCGGTGTAGTAAAATCGCGTGGTGGCACTGGCTTTCTTTCATTCGTTTCCAATTAGAGTTTCAACGATTCTATGATTAATTCTATCATTCTGTTGTTCGATATTGTATTCTATGAATTGTCGGAGGGAAAAGGGATAGAATAGGTAAAAATGTGTCTGAAAGAGTGCTAAAGGAGGAGGACTCTTCGATCTTCTCAAAAATACTGACTGCGAAAGATTGTTCCAAAATCAAGTAGTTTTATTATGCATGAATTCCTGGACTGTGATGTGCAAGCTGTTATAGTGTGCCGAGCGGTCTATATTTCTATTGTGGAAAAAACATTGCCATGAAGGCAGAAGAGCGTGAATTTTGTTGGAACACCTATAGTATTGCCGGTAAAACCAGGACTGCAAAATTCCCCTGAAAATGATCTGAATTGGAGAGTGTAGCTGTGCAAAGGGTACGTGCATCAAAATGTTCAAAATTTTTTGAGAAAAGCAGTTTTGTTACTAAACTTCTTTAAATAAGCTGTTGAATGTCTTTACATAAAATAGTTTATTGCATGCTCCTTTGAGTTCTATAAATGTTTGGTTATGTTATTTTCGCAGTTTTCTGTTGCGCCCTTCCCTTATTAATTTAATTAAGTGATTTCAAATAACAAGTACTGATCGATGTTACTACCTTAAAGTCGCTTCTTATTCAATTTCTTACAATCCATAGAAACCCGTACTATAAGATGTTCTAAGGAAGGTATTTTGAGATTTTATTATCTCCAGCCTAGCATTATATTGCCTAAAGTTTGAAGGTTAAAGCTTATTCCCCCACCTTTGATTGTAGTCGAGTGGATTACAAACCACAATGAACAATCAAAGGAATTCGTAGTAAAAAAGTTTTTATCTTAAAAATTTACCTAGACAGATAAAATTTATATTCATCGAATTCTACGAAGACAACACAACTTAAATGACTCTAATCTAAATCCAAGGATCTACCCTTATATAATTTAATGGAAAAGAAACAAACAGGATATTCTGTTCTACCTTTAATATTATCCCTTTAAATTTAAATATACATAAATTTTTTTCTCTCTCTTAAATCAGGTCATGTTATCGTCTGGAGTTGGTGACCCTGGCATAATTTGCTTTCAGCATTGCACATCAAAAGTCTTTTGCTATGCCTTTCCGGACGTATGCCCCACCTGTCGCTTACAGCTTAATGAAAAAGATCTCAGACTGATGCCTTTTAGACTGCCGTATCCATTTGTGAGGGCTTCACAGTGTCCTTGCTCGATAGTGCTACGTCCGACAACAGGTGACTTTTTAAAGTGAGATTGCACTATTTTAAAACTACTTTATGTTTTGTAATTTTAATTGTTCTTGTTTATTTATTTTTTTTTGTTGCCCCAGTGATTACAGCAACTCAACAGATCTCCACATTGCTGTAACAACGTCGAGTGGCGTAATAGTTGAATTCGACAAGAATGGACTACAGAGACATAATGGTAAAGATGTTACGACTGGTACGAGCAGCTCATGGAATCAGTCCTTGCTGGTAGAGACGATACCAGAGCCCTGGTACGACCTATGGGATAGCGTTTTGATGCAGGTAATTGTAGATTTAATTTAACAATCCTTTTATGGGATTAACAGGAATTTCCTTTTTAGATTTGTAAACAGCCTCATTGGACGGTTGAACACTACGATGAAGAGACATACAACTGTTATACGTTTGTCCTTACATTCCTGCAGGCTCTATGTTACGATACATTGAGTAGAGCCGCACAGAGCAAGACATCCTTTTGTGAACGATACATAGTTTCAAGAACTACAACGGCCGGGAAGTATATTTCCTTGTACAGGAAAATACGTGACCACGGCATCTATACTCATTCCGTCAAGGACAACACAAACAGTATTAGAAGCAATCCAATTAGTAAACTTTGCACAATCGAGGAATGACATTTCTTCTGGTTGCTTGGAGTGTTGTTTCTCTCCTCGCATTTTATGGCTGTTTTAATGGATTAGACATTTTTTAAATGAATTTTTTGTTGTTGTTTACTTAATAATCTTAAGATTTTTTTCTACTAATAATATGGGAACATCGTTACCAAATCACAAACAATGCTAGAAAGTAGGTAAATATTCTGCACTTCCTAATTGGATAATTTTTTTTCTTAGGATTCGCTCTTTTCTTTGATTTATTTCTTTTTAAAAGGCGCCATTTCACTTATGCACAACATATTAATGTGCATCGAAACTATATATATGTATATGGCAAGCAACCCACTTTGCCCTATTGTTTATGCTTGGTTGGGTTAATCCTTATGGAAAAGGAGGACTGTTGTATATTATAGTTGGAGCTTACGCTTGTCATTCAAAAAGGGGACATGCAATTTTTTGGTCTTAAGGCTTTCTTTTTTCAAAGACACAGAAAATTCTTTTGACATAAATATGCATAAATCGATGAATGGAACTATGTATATTCAAGCTGATGGAGTTTTTGTTGTCTCGTTGCTGTGCATTTTCATTTGTCTCTTCTTTCGTTTTCGACGAATGCAAAAAAAAAAGAAACAAAGAAGAAAGTTATAAGATTGGATTCTAAGTAGGTTGAATTTCTTTTGTTTATAGCGCAGTTGAATAATTTTTATGTCAGAAAAAAACTGAAGAAAGAATGTCTTGATGTGCATAAGAAAACCTAGAAAGACTGGAATTTTTCATATTATAGATTACGAAACAATTTATATGGAATACCTTTGTGTGTCAAGTGTTTCTAATTTGATAAATTTACGTAATTTATTCTTATTTCAAAGGCGGATTATAGTAATTTTAAAGCCTGAGAATAGTTTAAATTGAATAGCTGAAGAGTTATAGTATACATCACTGAAAACTTGGGCTGACTAGTTGTCACGACGAGTACTTCTTTTTTTTCAAACCCACGAAATTTGGTCACAACAGATACGACGACGACAAACAAAATGGGTACAGACAGCATGCATAAAGAATGTTTTGATTTTAATTTGGTTCTCGTTTGTAGGAATTGTTTGCTGTCGTGTAAAAGGACGTTTTTGTATTGTAGTTAAAAGTCCTTTAAACCGTATGCAAAAACGAGATCTTTGTTTTTACAAACATGAAAGCAATTCTGTTATGGCCCAGAGATTGCTTTTTTTTGAAAATAGATAACCCGACATCCACACAAAATGAAAAATTTTGGTTCTTTGAAAGACGAATAAATATAGAAATTGATATTGGTTCTCGCTGTTGATATAGGGGATGGCGAACTGAATACGATTTTCAAGTGGAAAAGGGATTTTTGTAGTTACATTGCGAAAAAACGAAGTTTTTGAGTGATGGTGTATGGATTGTTTAGTTTAGTTTATTTTATTAACTGATTTCTCATAACACAGTTTTTGGCTTTAATTTGCATTTGCATTTGTTACAATGCAAGCATTTACATATTTGAAAAAATGCTCATCAAACATAATTGGAACGCATTGATTACTCTTTATTGGGCTATGAAGAGCACAATTATGACTTACGTCAATGACAAATAACTAACTGCCGGGGCACCTTAGCACCTTAAGTTTCGAATAATTAATGCGTTTCCATGAGAGCTTGAAGCTTACTTGAGCGTACTTCAAGTACAAATGTAAAAGCAAGCAGCTCGACTGGAGTCGATCAAAAAGATTTTTCTGATCGGCTCGTGCGCTTATCATGACAACATCCTTGAAATCTTGTTCTCGAAATTGATCATTCGTAGTCTATCAGTTGCTCAAGAACACAAGCTCATTTCAAGCTAATATGCCGCTTCGAGTAGGTACAGCATATACGCGCTCAAATTCTTGAGATCTTCAAGCTTTCGAGCACTCAAGCTGTCATGGAAACGCACTAATTGTCTTGTAGTTGCAAAAATTCAGAATCATCTTGTATTTTATTGTGTTATTATAAAAATATCGATTGTCTCAATAAAAATCACTAATCATTTGCTTTTGCTGGAGCTGGTTAAATATGGAGGGCCTACTCTACACCAAGCGGTTCATAGATTAATTGTTGCGATGATTATTGAAATGCCTCCATCGATTTTCTTTATAGATAACAGGATGGGGATTGGTAAGATCCGGATTATTAATCGTTGACCTATTCTCAACTTAAATCCTTTTATAAAATGCAGTCCTCACGTTTTGCATATTAACTTCCTTCTAGCTAAGGAGCATTATAGTCATACTCGAATTTTCGAACTTCTAGATTTTGCTTGTGAATGACAGGAATTTATGTCTTCAATCAAAATACCTCAAAAGTAGATAAGATAGCTGGAGAGAAGATCCATCGACTATTGTTCTCGCACAAATATGGAACTTTAACTTGCCTTCCAGCACTGCCACTGATGTTAATCAATAACCCAATTGCTTTTATAGCTAATGGAAATGTGACACTTTACGAAATAATCCCACCAACCTTAATTACGGCATTCACCTAGTAACAAAGAAAATTAAAGGTAACTGTTTCGCCTGCCTTAAAAATATAAGTGAAAACATAACCTGAAAAATACGTAAAAAGCGAAAACATGTGCCGAAGGGAAAATCTACCGAAAAGACCACCAATACTAATTCGTGTGTACAAAAAAGATATAGTTCTGTCATCTAGCCACTCAGAGCAAAGTGTTAACTTGAAATTATACCTATAGAGGATTTGCAATTAATGCTGAAACAAGTGTGCATGTTTATTTGGACAAAAAAATTTATTTCAAACAAGAAAATTATATTTTTATGCAAATATTGCTTATAACAAACACCTATGCTATATTGGTTTTTTAATATCTAAGTATGAGCCTAAAATGGATTTACTTAAGGAAATATTTAAAAAAAGGACAACCGCTATTAGTTTATGCTCGATTAGGTAATAATGTACCTGCGGAATTTCGTATTTGAATATGCTTCCCATCTATGGAACACAAAGAAAGAGGAATGTCCCGCAGTTATTGACGTAGATGAACTAAATTTGTTATACGATCTTTTTATCCCAATTTAAAGAAAAATGTCTTCCATTTAGTTTTAAATTTTAGTGAATACTTCCGAGCGAAATACAAGAATATTGTGACAAATTTTCTGATTAATTGGACTGGATTCGTATTACCAAAATACCTAAAGAGCTTTACTTCAATTTCTACTTGCGGTCATAGCAACTAATTTAGTTATGTTCTTATCCAAGCAACTTGGTAATTGCATACCATTATAAATTATTCTAATCTTTAATTAATGCAGGAGAATTTCGTATGAAATCTACAGAGACTGAAATGGATGGAGGGCACAGACCCAGGTTCAAATAAAATATATACAAGAAGGCCCACGAAGTCACGAAGGGGTCGGAATTATTGATCCTTGGTGCTGATAATAAATAAAATTTCATAATTTGCTTTTTGCTGTGTTCGGTCAATTATTTTGTTAAAAGATTTATGTCTCTAAGGCCTCAAGTAAGGTATTATTGGAATTTAGATTTATTTGTGGCTTTTGCTATATTTTGCATTCAAACTATATTTATTAACTCGAAGAAGACAATTAAGAAATGCTCTTTTTATTTTTGATGATTTGGTGTTTTGATTAAAAGATTTGTTTGTAGATATATACATTTATAAAAACTAGTATCGCCCATTGGTCGAAATTCGACCCTCTCTCCCTACTCTTCTCTCAATCCGTTCCGTTAAAGTTTGACGTCTACGCATTTCAAATAACTCAGTAATAATTTAATTGAACTATTACCACTTTTTAATTTCTCTATCAGTTTTAAACAAAAACAAAAAAAATTGTTTTAAAAAAGGGTAATTAAAAACTACATTATCATTAAAAATCGCATCTTTGAACAAAACTTTCTTCATTTAAAAAACACCATCGCTTACCGTGATATTTTGATAATAATTTCCACTTTGTTTTATTATTTATTTTTTTATTTTTTTTAATTAAAATTTACCGGGACGGTTAAAATCTCCACAGAAAGAAAAACCTTTTCAACATAAGCGGAATGACGCTGACATGCAATCGCACTCCGGCAAGAAAAATGGCACAACTCAAAAATTTGCTGTTTTGAGTTATTGCCGCCAGGTGACTGTTGGCACTTTTCTTGCCGTACTGCGATAGTATATGCATTTATTTCTAATCTAATTTGTTGAAACAAGAACAAACAAAATTTTGAAATGCCAATTTGATTTGTTTAAAGCGTAGTGAAAAGGAAGTACGGCAAATTTTCGCTAAGCAATCTAGGCAAATGAAATTTAGTCGATTCAGAAACCTTAATAATAAATTTTTATATTCGCCTGTTTATATGCTAACCGTAATTTCTACCTTATATTGTTGTTGTCCTTTTATCATTTTATATTGGGAAATGCAATTCATTTCTGAGTGACACAATTGAGATAAATGAATAATTCTTGTTTTGTGCACACCTTTACGACTCCGACTTCCATATAAAACCAGTTTGAGGAAAATCGGTTTAGTGGAAGTCGGATAAAGTGCTGTACAAAAAAAATGCTTGCGTATTAATATATAGATACTACTTTAAACTAATATCTGTCAACTCCTGCGTGAAGTCTACATTAGTCTATTGCAATGAATTCTGGCTCTTAAATTAAGCGTATATAAACACACACAAATTTTCGTCAATAAATCTTTACTATTGTATGTCAAATTTGCTGGCCTAGAAAAATAATAAAGATAGAATTTGACAAAACAAGAATTAATTATCAAACAGATAAAGAAAAGGAAATGGACGTGGATATGGCACGTCCTACGAAAAGAAAATGTTACGTTAACCAAAAGAGCCTGTAGCAGCATTATTTATTTCACATTTATAATTCACAGTCAACATTTGTTGACCCACTTACATTAGCATAAGAGTTTTGCATTTTCATTTCACATTTTATAATTCACAGTCAACATCTGTTTGACCCACTTATATTAGCATAAGAATTTTGAATAAATATCTTCTTCCGAATCAAGTAATAGTTTTATTAAGTATATAATACTAAATATTACAGTGGTGACCCCGAGCAGAACAAACCAACACAACATGGCTAATAATCAGGAGGAGGAACAAGAAACCTTGGCACAGGGACCAAATAGCAAAATCACGGGAGTAGCAGTGCGAATACCACCTTTTTGGAAACAGAACCCGGACTTATGGTTCCATCAACTGGAGGCCCAATTCATAATAAGCGGCATCACAGCAGACAGCACCAAGTATTACACCCTAGTGGCAAACTTAGATCCTGACATCCTCACAGAAGTACGAGACATCATCAGCAATCCGCCATCACTGGACAGGTACGCAACACTAAAACAACGTCTGTTGTCATCCTTTCGGGAATCCGAACAAAGAAGACTCCAAAGGCTTTTAGGTGACATCTCTATGGATGGAAGAAGACCAACACAACTACTCAACCAAATGAGGGAACTGGCAGAAAGCAGCATATCTGATGACATCCTCCGAACTCTTTGGATGCAGCGATTACCTTCGCAAGTCCAAGCCATTTTAGCCAGCAGTTCCAACCAAGATGTCAAAGCACTAGCACAGATGGCTGACAAAATCGCAGAGGTTTTGAACAGCCCCGAAATATCATCAGCTTCAGCATCGCCACCAATATCCACAGTTGCAGAACTAAGGCAACAGATGTCTGCCCTGGAGAAACAAATGAACCAGCTAAAACTTCACAAAGGACGCAGCCCCTCCAGACGACGCAGCCCTGGTCAGCTTAGAAGTAAAAGCAGGCCATCCCGGAACACAATGTGCTGGTATCATAGGAAGTTTGGCAAATCAGCCAAACGTTGCCAGCAGCCATGCAGTTACCAGGAAAACTAAGCGGTGGACAACAAGCGGCGACTAACCAGTCCACAGCTCGTATAAGTCGCCTACATCTTACGGAGAAATCAACAAAAAAGAGATTTCTCATCGATACCGGAGCAGAAGTTTCAGTAATTCCCCCAACCATAACAGAAAGACGAAAACAACCAGCAACACGCCTTCTCTACGCAGCCAATGGGACATCAATTCTAACATATGGAGAGAAGCTTTTACATCTCAACTTGGGCCTACGCAGAACATATACTTGGCCATTTATCATCGCCCAGGTCAACGAACCTATAATTGGTTCAGATTTCCTGAAGCACTACGATCTGTTAGTCGATGTCAAACGCAAACGATTAATCGACAATACAACTAAATTGCATATAAATGGAGCAACTATAAAAGGTTCCAGTAATAAAGGAAGCATAAGCACTATCAATCCCACGTCATCTCAGTACAGCTTACTAAAGGAGTTTATAGACATAACAAGACCCGGTATGACCACAGTCGTCAAGCACAAAGTAACGCATCATATTCAAACGAAAGGACCTCCTTTGTTCGCTAAGCCGAGGCGACTATCACCAGAGCAATTAAAAATTGCTAGGCAAGAATTCCAGTATATGCTCAACCAAGGCATCTGCAGACCATCAAGTAGCAGTTGGTCGAGTCCCCTCCACATGGTCAAGAAAAAAAACGGGGACTGGAGACCATGTGGAGACTACAGAAGGTTAAACGCAGTCACGGTTCCGGACCGCTACCCGATTCCACACATACAGGATTTCGCCCAGCAGCTAGAAGGAAAGAACATTTTTAGCACCATAGATCTGACTCGCGCTTATCATCAGATCCCAGTGGAACCAAGCGACATTCCTAAAACAGCCATTACCACACCATTTGGACTCTTTGAATTCCCAAAGATGACTTTTGGTTTGTGCAACGCCGCGCAAACATTTCAAAGATTTGTCCACGAAGTCACAAGAGGTCTGGATTTCTGTTTTCCGTACATAGATGACTTCCTCATCGCATCCAAATCTGTTGCGGAACACCGGGAGCATTTAAAAAAACTGTTTCAACGCTTCAGAGAGTATGGTATCACCATTAATCCTAGTAAGAGCAACTTTGAGTCTTCATCAGTGAGTTTTCTGGGTTACCTTATATCAAAAGAGGGAACCAGACCACTCCCTTCTAAAGTGGAAGCCATCAACGCATTCAAGAAACCAGCTACCATATGTGAGCTCCGCAGATTTCTGGGTATGGTAAACTTTTACAGACGATTTATACCCAAAGCAGCAGAAATCCAAACACCGCTGCACGCTTGTTGTACTAGCAACAAAAAGAACGATAAAACACCAATACAATGGACAACGGATCTCATTGCCGCTTTCGAACAGTGCAAACAAGCACTAGCAAAGTCAACACTACTTGCACATCCAGCAGAACAAGCACAATTGGCACTGATGGTAGATGCATCAGATAAGGCGGTAGGTGCAGTTATCCAACAACAGACTTCAGAAGGATTACAGCCGCTGGGATTCTTCTCTCAGAAACTATCACCAGCTCAAACCAAATACAGTGCCTACGATAGAGAGCTCCTTAGTGCTTACGCAGCAGTTAAATACTTTCAACATCTCCTCGAAGGACGGCAGTTCGTATTGTACACGGACCATAAACCGCTAATATTTGCCTTTCAGCAAAAACCCGAGAAGTCTTCACCACGGCAACTCAGGCACCTGAACTTCATAGGACAGTTTACAACTGATATTCGTCACATTTCTGGGAAAAGTAATCTGGTAGCAGATGCTCTCTCAAGAGTTAACAACATATCTCTACCATCACCCATAGATTATGATGACTTGGCAAAGGAGCAACAAAATGATAAGGAACTACAAGATCTTCTCAACTCTACAACATCGCTACAGTTGAAGCAGTTAACACTACCGAAACACACCCAGCGACTATTTTGTGACGTCTCTACAGGAAAGGTTCGTCCATATATACCAGCATCACAACGCCAACATGTTTTCAATACAATACACAACTTGTCACATCCTGGCGCGAAAAGGACAACAAAGTTATTAACAGAAAGGTTCATCTGGCCCAATATCAGGAAAGACAGTCGCAATTGGTCAAGAGCTTGTATCAATTGCCAAAAAAGCAAGATATATCGGCACACGAGAACCCCAATTGCTGATTTTCCAGTTGCAGAAGGACGTTTTCAGCACGTGCATATGGACATCGTAGGACCCCTAAATTATTCCAATGGTTTCACCTATGTACTAACATGCATAGACCGATTCACACGATGGCCGGAAGCAATCCCGATAAGTGACATTACTGCTGAAACAGTAGCGCAAGCCTTCTTATCCGGCTGGATTTCCAGATTCGGTGTACCTAAGGAAATCATTACCGATCAAGGACGTCAATTCGAATCAAACTTATTCAACGAATTGGCAAAACTTCTTGGCATTAAAAGGAATCGGACAACGCCCTATCACCCTCAAGCTAATGGCATGATAGAACGTTTTCATAAAACGCTGAAAGCAGCCCTAAAGTGTCACAGCTATCAACAGTGGACTGAGAAGCTCCCAATTGTTCTACTTGGACTACGATCCTGTATACATGAAGACATCAAAACAACCCCAGCAGAATTAGTTTATGGTACAACGCTCAAGCTGCCGGGAGATCTTATAGCAACTACGAATGACGTCGATAACCCAGAGAGGTTTGCACAAACTCTCCGCAACTTCATGCAGGAATTACAACCAGTTCATCCACCAAGACATGGTACACGTAAAGTTTTTATTCATAAAAGCTTAGCAGACTGTACACACGTTTTCGTCCGCAACGATGCAGTGAAACGACCGTTACAGCAACCTTTCAACGGCCCTTTCGCAGTCATATCAAGGACACCCAAACATTTTACAATGTTAATCAACGGACACAACAAAACTATATCAATAGACAGACTAAAACCAGCAATCTTAATAAATCAGGAACAACCAACTTTACCGCCATCAAAACCTTACGAACCCACAACAACTTCAGAGGAACCAAAAACCAAGTCTGGAAGACGAGTCAAAATCCCAAGAAGGTATCGCTGACACTAGAGGGGGAGTAATGTAGCAGCATTATTTATTTCACATTTATAATTCACAGTCAACATTTGTTGACCCACTTACATTAGCATAAGAGTTTTGCATTTTCATTTCACATTTTATAATTCACAGTCAACATCTGTTTGACCCACTTATATTAGCATAAGAATTTTGAATAAATATCTTCTTCCGAATCAAGTAATAGTTTTATTAAGTATATAATACTAAATATTACAAGCCCTTGAATGGAATCCGCAAGGGAGTAAAGGTTGGTAGATCGAAAAACACCTAGAGAAGAACAGTAATGAAAGAAATCGAAAATTTTGACAAAATCTGGGGTCGGATTCCGCAAGCAATGATTGAAACTAAGAGAATAGATCCAAACAGAGTCCAATGAAAAAGCTTAGTGGAAGCTCTATGCTTCCAAGAGGGGTAAAGCGATAGAGGACTGCAAAAAAGGATAAATCGCGTATAAAATATTGTTTGCTATCTTACAAAATAGTACATTCCTACGGTGGCTCCAAGAGTCGATGGTGAAATAAATGGCGTCCACGCAGACACCGGCATTGTACTTTTTCTAACGATAAGGTGGGTTTCCAAGCTAGGCCTTAAATAAACGAGTTGTATTCGAGCAGCGGTCAAATGGAGGGTGTCCATATTACAACTTGAGTTTAGGTCTGGCTTGGTGCGCATGTTCGTTGTACTGGGGTCAGTTCCCGCAATTCGACGTTGACTGAAAACGACACGGAGCTCGTGCAATAAACTTACTATGATTAACCACGGGAGTTTTTGAACGTCAAAAAATTATGCTAGTGGTGATGTTGTAGTGAAGCACGGAGTTTTTGAATGACAAAAGTTTACCATGGTTAACCATAGGAAAGTTTTTGAACGCGCTCAGTGCCGATTTCAGTCGACGCCGAATTGCGTGAACTGGCCCCTGGTTGTTTAGCGATTTCGAATATGTGGTAATTTCATCACATCACGGACAGTGCAATATTTTTGTTGTTGGACAAAAAACGTGATCATGAAAGCAAGATCTGGCACGTACTTTTCTTGTATTATCGAAGACTTAAGAATAATACGGAGTATATTGTCCTTATCGAAGCTGTGAGGTCAGTTAAAGAGGACTGAGAGTGGGTCTAGGAGTAGGTTTGACCTAAGCAATATGGCCAGCCAAGTTACCATATCTGCAACACTATCCAGAGCAATCAACATCTATAGTGCCTTTTGACAAGGCGATGATCTGGCTTGGCTCTTCTTGAGTCTGGTATTATAGAAAGGTTCTCGGGATTTGGCTGTGACATCAAGAGGCACAACCAATGCGCCCAAATACCATCTTAAGCAGACCGGCTGAGTAAGCAAGCAATAGTTACTCAGGAAGTTTGTCAATATTGTAAAATACAAGTTTGAATAGAAGATTAGTGCAACCAAAAATATGGTTCGATGAGTTATAGGACAAGCCGACGCAATGACAAGAAGCAGTAACATTTACTACGTATACATGACCGAATCGAACGATCCAGAGATTGAAGGATTGAAAGTGAATCTGTGTATTCGACATCGTCGGATCGAATAATTAAAGTTTAAATGGATTCAAACGTAATCGAAAAGCTATTAACATAACCTACAATTTATAGTTTTCATTTCGTTTTACTGTTGTTTCGCTTTGTCATTATGAAAATCTTTATACTCAATACTAATATTTTAATTTCATTTTCTACCCACAACGCGACGAAGGCACAAGAATAAAAATAACATAACCTAAAAAAACTTATGCTGTCATGTCAATCTCTCAATCTTTCAATTCGCGTCTTTACGATGAAATTTCGATTCGATCCAGCCCCGAATGTTGGATCGAATCGGCTCGAACCTGTTTGAATTCGATCTATATACATGGATTTATCTAAGATCCAAGCTGACTTAAAGCCAGCTTCAACTTCTCCTGTATACGTACTAATTATTGTTTAACTAGATTCGACTTATACCTTGGCTTCACCGGCCGAGCGGCTCAAATTCGAGTAAATAGGCGAACTTAACTTTAAAATAACCTTAGTTCGCATACAATTTCCATATTCAACTGAGGATAAAACAAACCTCAGTTCGCCCAACTGGACTCGAACTGAAGTTGAACGTAAAAGCTCGCTCAAAAGAGAGTAATAAACTGGAATAGTGGAATGCTATTCCAGTGGGCTTTTGTGTTTCTGACTTCTGGCGAAAAAGCAACAACAATTTCAAGCATGAACTAAACATGAACTGGACTTAACCTGGTGAAGCCACTTCCGTGGATTGAACTGAACATTATTGAACTGAGGTCGGTGAAGTCGGGGCATTACATGAATTATTTGTATCTGAAAACTGCCAACATTAGTTAAATAGTGGTTGTCGAGTGGTTTTGCTGAAAAAAGTTTCCTAGTATTTTCAAAAATTAGACTGATTTTGGTTTTAGGACATAGGGTTTTAATTTAAAACAATTATCAGTTTCAAGATATCAATTAACAGTTTCAAGATATCAACGGTGAAAAGCTGAAAGGTTAAATTCATTTTGTACACTCACTTGTTTTTATAGTTGGTTTCGATTTTTTGGTTTGTATTTTTACATGCAAAAAATAAATTTTTAAAAACCGACTTCAGAAAAACCAAAAATAATGCACAAAAAACCAAAAATAATGCACAAAAAAGGATAAAATAATTGTTTGAAATTCTTTACAACATTAATCCAATCAGAATGGATTTAATAAGAAGAATCACTTTTGAAGACGGTGCCAGGTAGTAGTTGACTTTCATTGCATTAACTATTGCTGCGAAAATTGCATTCATTTCTTTGTTAGCCTTATGCCCTTAATACATCACCCCGAAAACAGGTGTTGGCACCGTCTTCAAAAGTGATTCTTCTTATTAAATCCATTCTGATTGGATTAATGTTGTAAAGAATTTCAAACAATTATTTTATCCTTTTTTGTGCATTATTTTTGGTTTTTTGTGCATTATTTTTGGTTTTTCTGAAGTCGGTTTTTAAAAATTTATTTTATTTCGTACTTTTTAGTCCGTTAATTTTTTTTCGGGGGTAATATAAAAAAAAATTATTTATTACGAGAAGTATGACACTCAGCCGCGCGCCGTCGAAAAGAATTGAGGCAGTAGCTAAAAAGTTTTTGCAGTAATGAATTTGCGTATTTTCGGAGCAATTTAAAAAAAAACTTATTTAATATGAAACAAAATTCCCCAAAGGAAATTAAAAAGAAATATTTATTGTGTCGATTGAAAAAAAAATTGCTCCAGGTCAAAGAATCGAACTCGCAACCTCCAGGACGAGAGGCAAGCCTCTCAGTCGTTGTGCTACGGGAGATTGTTACAACAAGATGGCTAAATACGTAAATAAAGCTTTTCAGAAACTGCTTTAAATAGAATTTCATTCCAAAGGAATACTCTCTTCAGTCTGTATGAGTAGAGTATGCATGAAATTTCTCAGCGAAGAGTTTGTAATTCTTTACAACATTAATCCAATCAGAATGGATTTTAGAAAGAGAAAAAAAGAAAGAAAGTCGAACTACCCTCCGGGGTTTGAACCCGCAACTTTTATTCGCAGGTCAACGCCTTTGCCGCTTCATCCACCGGCCTCTTCTCGAGCACGCGACAATAAAGTAATTTGTTCGCTGCCTTTGAAAATACTTCTATCCGTTCAAGGTGTACTAATTTTACCAGTTTTTTACGCCTACCTTCGAACTCCTTTATCAGAATTTAAAAAAAATTGTACGGGACCACCGTGGGAAACTACCCTTTCAAACAAAAAAGAAAAAAAGCAAAAAAGTCATTGCGTCACAAAGTTATGCGTGAACAGGACCAAAAAATACTTACGCGTCGAATTGATAACCTCCTCCTTTTTTGAAGTCGGTTAAAAAATTTAGTAAAATAAAGGTTGACGCGTCATGTTCCTTGTGCGATTATTGAATCAATAAGGATATACCATTAGTTCCTTTTTCTTATTTTTTGTTCTACATTACTGGGTTCCACAGTCCCTGTTTATATTAAAGAAAGAAGAAAATTCCCAGGTCTCTTATTTATAAGAAAATTCCACAGTTCACTTCCTTTCCAATAAAAATTTCGGATTAACAATAAAAAAAAAATTTCCTCTGACCAAAAAAATTTTATCTCCGGGATCAATATTGAAAGTCGACCTAGGTAAGGATATTTGCTTTTTACATAATTCTGTTTTTTTTTATTGTTGAATATAGAATTCAGGTTCTTTCCTTAATACTGGTGGTGTCAATTGTTGATCAAATATTTAAGGAATTTTTTAATAAAATATTTTTGGAAGTAAAATAATAAAGGAGAAAATAATATTCTGAAGAGAGTTTCTTCATTTTATGTAATTTTAATGAAGGAGAATTTCTTCTCACTAAACAAAATCTTTAACGGTTAAAGCTTCTTTACACAAGAAATTACAGGAGGAAGGAACAGAACAATAAAGGATGTTTGTCTTTAGCTGTTTGTAATTTAAGACCTTGTTCCTGATACTTGCAGTAACGAGGAAACTTTGTATTTGTATACATGAGCATAACTTAAAACTGAAGAGGAAAGTTCTAACTTGTTATGTCAACTGACAAAGTGAAATTGATGCAATTAATGCAAACGGATCATAAATGGGCAAAATTTTAGTTTGTTTTGTGTTTGTAATTGGTGCAATTTTTTGAAGTAAATTGTAATGCTTGAAGAGTCCTTAGTTAGTAGAGCTAATTTTTGAGTTGTATAATTAGGTTTCTTGCAGATGCTTTACAGTAGATTGAGTGGTAATTGTTGACTCTCCGAAGTGACCAGGCTTATTTACAACGCACTATAATATTCAAACGATATTTTTATGTAAGCTGTTGTGCTCTTTGAAATGCCATCTATTTTCTTTCAATTTCGAGGCTATTCATATTCTTTTCTGTTTTAAGGATGTTTATATAATACTATGCTTTAATGTATACAAATGAATCGTAATAAATGGATTTTTTTTAAAAAGAATTCCAAGAACCTTGCTTACTTAATACTAGAAAAACATAGCGAACTTAATTAAATAAAAATTAGCCTCTCATTTAAAGAAAGCCCATTAAATAAGCGTCACAATGGCGCCAATATATTACGGTTAAATAAGCACCTTTATCTAATAACGTTCAAGGCATTTTGCATAATTAAATATACCATAATTAACCTAAAGAATCCAGAAGCAAAAAATAAGCTAAACAACCGAAGCCTTGAATTGGGATTTTTTACTTTGCATAAATATTATTGTATGCGCTTAGGGAAATACTTATGTAATTTTCTGGAAAGATTAAAACTGATTGACGCCAACCCTAACCAAAAACCACATTTTCTGTTTGGTAAGATGATTTCCCAAAATATGCACATATAATAAAAAGCCCACAAAAGCGTCACCCTTTTTAAAGCTGAATGGAAAATCCTCTTAAACACTTTGCACCGAGGGAAAAATCCAATAACACCTTGGAATTTAGAGGTGGTAAATCCGATTTAAAATTCCATGGAAATAAGGAGGCAAAAGGGCAAAAGATTGAGATTTTTCGGAAGGTAAGACACGTCTGTAGCGGTGGGAGCGTAACCAAACAGCAAATAATAGAACCCAGCCAGATCTAATTAAGTGCAAAAGGGGGCGCTAAATGTTGGCATTATTTATCACTACCCCCACTCCAATTTTAACCATAGCACGGCCAGATTTTGTAAAATGGATAAAGAGATAAAAGCGCTAAGTATCGTGTGGTTTATTTGCCGCCAAGTTGGAAAGTTAAATCAACGACAAATTTCCCAAATATCCGGGGTGAATTCCGGTGATTCTAGTTAACCGCATTTTAGATGAGAAGGTGCGCGTACACATATATATATAGATACCTGGCAGGTATTTTATTATTGTAGCAAAATGCAGCATTAATTAGGCATACAGTTGTGGAGGTAATTGAGTTTTCAGTAAAATACATTTTATTTAAATTGTTCTGAGGTTGGAAAACAATATTTTTGAAAGTGTTTGTCTAATGAAGTTAGTGGTAAAGTTCATGAGTAGGTAATGCGGCACTTGAGCCTGAAAACTATGTCAGGTTCGGGGCGGTTGACACCAAAGTTAAGTCGTTGGTTTTTTTGTTGCGATCTTTGAAGACGAGGTAGAAACAGATTCAGAAAATGCTGCGGTGATTATGGCAGAACTTTTGAAGGCATTGATGGAGATGAAGGAAGCCCAAGAATGGTCATCAGTGGAGATGAAGGACCTGAATGCGGTAGTTCAAGGGCGAGCTTAAAAAGTCTATGGAAGAACAGAGAAACCAATTGGAGCACAAAAAACCTACTTCAAAAAAAAAACCAATTCCGTGATGCACAAAAAAGGATGAAATAATAATCAGAATGGATCTAGAAAGAAGAATCACTTTTGAAGACGGTGTTAACACCTGTTTTCGGGGCGATGTATTAAGTGCATAACGTTAACACAATTTGCAATTTCTTTTAAATTCCACCGTGCTAAACTACCCTATCAAGCAAAAAAAGAAAAAAGCAAAATGTTACTGCATTAAAAAGTTATGCTTCAACAGGACCAAAAAAAAATACCTACGCGTCGAATTGATAACCTCTTCTTTTTTGAAGTCGGTTAAAAATGAATTAATTTCACTTTCTGCCGACAAAAAGCCGAGTAACAAAATATAGACTTTAAGGCCAGGAGAAACGTTGTTGCAATTGTGAGCCTATATTGAGAGGCTAGTGTATTTGGCATATCCTAGTTTCGGTGAAGACTACATCAACGAGGTAGCAAGTCAGGCTTTTCTTAATTCATTTACCGACAAGGATTTTCAGTAGGCAGCCAGATTGGTCTACCGAGGAAATTTAGGCATATGCTCTGGCTTACGAGGTAGTGAAGCAAGCAACAAAGAGTGCAGTCCGGTTTAGGAAAATCAATATGTTAAAAGAATTTAAAATAAAGAGAACATTTATTCAGAGTTTAATTAACAATAATCATTCAACGACTAGATTCATAAAAAAAAAACGCAATCAACGAAACAATACAGTTCAATGCCAAATCAGCATTCATCCTAGAAGGCATTTAAACCGTAAATACTAAGTGTTATTACATACAGTGCATTGCATTGGTATAAATACTAACACACTTCCCCTCAATGCAATGGACATTTAACAATATATGCAAAAAAATTTTTTTTTCATTTTATATTAAATTTCAAATAATTTTTTAGTGTAAACTTCATGTTTAACTTTCATCAAGTTCTTAGTTAATATGTCTGCTATCATCTGATTAGTCGGTACATATTTGACGGTAATCGAACCGTTTTCAATTAACTCCTTTACGTGATGATATTTTATGTCGATGTGTTTAGTACGACCACTTCGAGCTTCATTCCTGGCAATGTATTGAGCTCCTATGTTATCGTTGTAGATGACGATTGGTACCAGCGTCTGGTCACATATACCCACTTCTTTCAACAAATTTCGCAAGTAGACTGCTTCAGCGGATGCCTGCGACAATGCAATATACTCCGCCTCTGTGCTACTAAGTGCAGTTGAAGTTTGTTTTCTACACATCCAGCTGATTGGGTTTCCACCTATAAAGAAGATATATCCACTATATGATTTGCGATCAGTTGTATCGCTGCCCCAATCTGCGTCAACATAGCCTGTCAGCGTGCTTCCTCCCCTTTTGAGTGGTAACATATAGTCGGCAGTCTTCTTTAGATACCTCAGTATTTGCTTTGCATACGCAAAATGCTCCTTATGTGGGTGATTACTCATTTGAGATAATTTGTTAACTGAAAAAGAAATGTCCGGTCTGGTCAAAACCGTTAAATACATTAATGACCCTATCAATGATTGGTAAGTTTTAGCATCCATCTGGTTTTCACACTTAGTATCTTGGCATTTTTCCAATTTTATACCTGGATCCAAAGGTACGCTACTTGGACGGCAATCCTCCATTTTGTATTCGTGCAATAATTCCTTTATATATCCCGTTTGATGTATTTTAATAGGTCCTCTGGTCCCCTGTCTGTCTATATGTATTCCCAAAAAATATTTGATTTCTCCTTTGTCGACCATTTTTAGATATTTTGCCATTTCCATTTTTATTTTTTCCATAGTTTCTTCATTTGAACACATCAGAATTAGGTCATCCACATAAACGGCTAAAAAATTCATTTCCGATCCATTGTTTGTTGTATATATGCAATTATCGTTCACACATTTCTTGAATCCTATTTTTAACAAAACTTCATTTAATTTTTTGTTCCATGCCCGTCCTGCTTGCTTAAGTCCATATATCGCCCTATTTAATTTACATACTTTATCGGGGTATGATAAATCTTCAAAACCTTTTGGCTGTCTCATGTAGACTTCATCATCTAAATCACTGTGGAGATACGCAGTAGTAATGTCTAAGTGATGAGCCAAGAGCTTGTATTCAACGGCGATAGATAGGATTAATCTTAATGATGAATGTCTTATGACTGGTGCATATGTCGAAAAATAGTCTACATTATACCTTTGGTAACATCCCTGTGCCACCAATCTGGCCTTATATCGTTCAGTCGATCCATCACCTTTTCTTTTAATGGTAAATACCCATCTACAACCAATGATTGGTTTGTCTAAAGGTTTTTCAACTAACATCCATGTCTTATTTGCAATCAAAGATTTATATTCATTTTCCATGGCCAGCTTCCAGTCATTAGCATTTTTACTTGACAGCGCTTCCTTTTCGGTTCTAGGAGTAACAATTTCATCTTTAACAATATTTATGGTATTGCGAACCCTATATACTTTCTTTGGTCTCCCTCGTGCACCGGTTCTCAATATTCGTGGTCGTCCAGGTAGTCTTACAACTGTTGGTGAAGGCGAAGATTCCACTGACTGACAATCGCCTTCATTTTCGCCTTCGCTCCTGATTTCTACATCAGTATCGGTAACAATATTTTCTGGTTGATTATTTTCGTGCATTCTTGATGTATCCGAAATATCTTCATTTTGAATGATGTCGTAGGAAACCGTTTTTTCTCCTTCGTTTTCCATTGGATTTTCAAAAAATTTTACATCTCGCCCAACAATCACGGTTTTTGTTTCCGGGTTATAAAACCTGTACGCTTTCGAACTCTGGGAGTATCCTACAAAAATTACTTCCCTTCCTTTAGGTCCAAATTTCGATCGCTTGATTGACTTATCCAAAACGATAGCTTTGCATCCAAAAGTCCGTAGGTAGCTGACTGTTGGTTTTCTCCCACACCATACTTCATATGGGGTCATTTGGTAAATTAACTTCGTAGGTGCTCTATTTCTTATATACACCGCTGTCATTAAGGCCTCGCCCCACATATTCTCAGGTAATTTTGAGTCAATTAACATGCATCGGGCCATCTCAACAAGAGTTCTATTTGCTCGCTCAGCCACACCATTTTGCTGTGGTGTGTATGGTACCGTAAGCTGTCTCTTGATGCCATTTTCATTCAAATAATCCGTGAACCTTTCGCTCGTATATTCTTTTCCATTGTCGCTGCGCAATGCCTTTATCTTTTTTCCTGTGAAATTCTCAACATAACTCTTAAAAACCTTAAATGCATCGAAGACTTGGTCTCTTCGACTAAGCAAATAGACAAATATAAATCTTGACTTATCATCGATAAATGATACGAAGTATTTCTTCCCGCCTTGTGACATTGTCTTCATTGGACCGCAAATGTCCGTGTGAACCAGATCCAGTACATCTTTACTAAAAATAGAGTTTTTGTTAGTAAATGACTTTACTTTAATTTTACCCAGTGCACATGTTTTGCAGTGCACATCCTTAATTTGGTTTCCAGTTGGATACTTCAAATCGTCTAATCCTTTTACCATATTTTGGTCACTCAATAACCTCAGACTGGTAAAATTCAAATGGCCGAATCGCTGATGCCATCTCAGGATTTTGTTATTGTCCATTATGTTATGTTTAGTCATTAACACCGTCTCCGGATTTAAGCTATAAATATACAAATTTCCTCGTCTTGGGATTTGTATAACTTCCTTCCCATGTTGATCTCTCACTGAGGCTATTTTACGGTGAAATTGTACTCTATACCCGTGATTAACAATTTTATTTACGGATAAGAAATTTCCTCTTAACTGTGGCACGTACAAAACGTTTTTAAGCAAAACATTTCCCATACATGTTTTTAGGTTAACTACACCAATTCCTTCAACGTAAGAAAAATCACCTGTAGCGAGTAGCACCCTTTGTTTTTTCACATTCTGTAATTCTGCGAATGAATCACGATCATTACAAATATGACTTGTTGCTCCGCTGTCTAGGCACCAATCGCCTGGATTGAACAAATCTTCATGTTTGGATAGGCAAAACGTAGCGGTGGATGCCATATACTTATTCCGCTTCCCCTTTTTCTTACAATCAGCCGCATAGTGGCCTTTTATCCCACAATTGTAGCATTTCCAACTAGCTTTATTTTCGTGTGTTTTAACAGCAACTTTAGATTTTCTGGGCTGCTTTTCCACAACGAATGCGCGTTCCCTATTTTCACTATCAAAATCGTCTTTGTTACAGCGTCTTTGCTCTTCTTCGAATAATTTCGATTTAAGTTCATCTATTGATGGTAAGGCATCTCTAGACTCTAATGCCACAATGAAGTTTTCGAATTCTTCCGGGAGACTGCTTAATAACGTTATAGTTAAGAGCTCGTCTGGCATTTGAATTTGAATTTCCCTTTGTTGCTCTACAATTTCGAAAAACTGTCTCATGTGATCAGATAGCCTCTGCCCCGTTTTCATTTTTAGGCTCAATAACTGTTTGTACAGCATAACCTTTCTGGCTGGACCGCGTGGTTTGTATAATGCACATAATTTGTCCCATGCGTCTTTTGATGTCGCACAATTTTTGACGTGGATTAATTCAGATGATTGCAGGCTCAGTATTATCGTGGCTAGCGCCTTTTGGTCTCTTTCTATCCACTTGGATTTCAATTCCGGATCCGCACCGTCTTCCAATAAAATCGTTCCATTGACATAACCCCAATACTCATTGAAGATTAAAATACTTTTCATCTGAATAGACCACGTGGGATAATTATCTCCAAACAATTTATCAATTTGAAGCATGGAATTCATTTTGCTACTCATATCTGCATAACCTTCTTGCACCAAAATGTGTTTTCTGCGACTAACGCGTGCCTTCAATGCAGTGTTCTATTATTCTCGAATAAATGTACCGTGTCTGGGCCCATAACCCATGTTAAAAGAATTTAAAATAAAGAGAACATTTATTCAGAGTTTAATTAACAATAATCATTCAACGACTAGATTCATAAAAAAAAAAACGCAATCAACGAAACAATACAGTTCAATGCCAAATCAGCATTCATCCTAGAAGGCATTTAAACCGTAAATACTAAGTGTTATTACATACAGTGCATTGCATTGGTATAAATACTAACACAATACAACTGAGAATAGTTGGAACTGAATCAACACCTCGGAGCCGGTCACGTATTTACTCCAATGCTGATGCTGTGGCCGGGACATCTACAAAGGAATTGTCGAAAGCGCAGAAAAGCGTAATCTTCAGGGAGTAGCACTGGCACAACTTGCTGTGAAAAAAGCGGGAAGCGGCAGAAAAGTGAAGCGCCACTTATCGAGCCTAAATTTATCCTATCATTCAAACTGGAATTAACCATACACATTCACAAAATTTCATTGAAATCGGTTGGGCACGTGATTTAAGAAGAAGATTAAAAATAACAAAAATGTTTTATGTAGCAAATCTGAAATGTAAATGCTTCCATCCGTCATTATATTCAGCAACGTATTTTCACCAAAACAATGGTAGGCCACCTTCAATCTCCAAAGAAGAATTTACTTTAAATCCTTCAAACTCCAAAAGGGGGGCCACAAATACAATAAAAACTTTTATATTATTTCCCCCCACAAAACATTATTTTTGGAGGGAAAATTACACTCCACAAAAATTCAGCACCCCAAATCAACCCTGTACCCCACCCACCTTCATTATAAATATTGAGGTACACACGTATACATATATTTGTGCAGATTACTCGCACAATATCTGCGAGAGCACCCTCATCCCTTATTCCTGGCAACGTATGAATGCAAATCAGACGAAAATTATAAAATTTATCAATTTATTGAGAAGTTTTAATTAAATATAAATTTTTGCCAAAGGGCGGTAATTGAAAAGTCGGATTTTCGCATTAATTTGAATGAAAGGTTGAATTTAATAAATTGTAAAATTCATGGCTGAGGAGTTTTATTAAAAAAATATAAATGTTCCAATAAAATAATATATTTATTTATGGAAAAGTGTTGATTTTGTTGGTTCTACTGTTTTATTCCAGAAGATGTAGTTGCAATTTTGTGTCTATTTTAAAACGTTTTTATTAGCTCGCTTTCCTGTCTATCTGTTTGTACGGTACAAATTTTGCAATCGATTTTTTGAACACTTATACGATCATGCTGAAATTTTGGGCACAGCTTTATCTCCGATGACAATGCAATATAGGGTACTCAATATACCATTAGTATGTTCATGGCGGCCGTCTCAAAAGTGGGGATTACCACTGTATCTAACGACGCTGAAGCCAAAACGTAATATGACGTACCATAACGTAATTGTACGTAACCTAAAGCACGAACCTTAATTGACATAATAAACTTGACGAGTTTTCGTTAAATTCTCGCATGTTACGTACGATGCCGTAGGAAGGCCACAAGACGCAGGCATCCGTAATCGACATAAGTCCCAAGCAATTTTTCGGTTAAATTTGTTCCCTCTATTTTGCTGAGCACTTCTAAGCGGTTTATATTTCTTCCACAACTTAAATAAATCAAATAAATCGCTTAACCCTGCATTAACGGAATCCATTTTTACACCTGTCACTTGTCACTTTACGTTTTCATTTAGGGCCATGTGTCAAAATGATGTAAGTAAGCTCAAATTCGTTCAGTTTTCTTAGGGTACGGTACGTCATATTAGGTTCAGGCTTAAGGTGGTTTTCGAAGCGCTTTGTGGAAAGAAAGCACATGTAACTCAACTATAATCGACAACTAGGTGGCAGGTATGTAGAAAATTGATCGAAAAGATGAGAGAGCTTAGAATTAAAATTAAATTTAATCCACCGCCAACGACAGAACAACAATAATTTGTATGGAAACTATCGGTGACGGGCTCATTGGGAAGAGGCAGTTACGCTGGACACAGTTCTAGTCTGATAGGGTCTTGTAAGGGAAAGAACTGCTCATTAAGCTTAAATTTGTATATTTGTGTGCATGGCAACCAAGGCTGTCCACCTACAAGATGTGTTTGTATTAGCCACCAATGTCTTCAGCACTGCATTGTCAACTTCATGACGAGGTTCTTGAAGATGAATCTTCAGCAAGAACGCCACCACGTTCATTTTAGCTGCAAAGGAAACAAAAGATATATAAAACGAATTCATCCTGCCCAGTAACTCTCTATTAACCACTCTTGGTACTGAGTAGCATCTAATACGTTCATTTATACTGCCGTTCTGCAAGTCATATGAACAAGCGTATACGATACCAAAGTTTCCCCTCCTTAAAATTTCCCCAACAAAAAGATTTCATATTAGCGAAGACATGAACCTCATTCCTAATTATGTTGCGAAAATACAAAAGTGAGGCTATCTGATCGTGGAACGTGGGGGAACAGAATCCCCTTGCTTATCTAGTAGTCTGTATTCTTCTTAAAATTTTAGAGCCTATTGAACTATGCAATCAAAAGAATCAGGATATCATCTGTAAATGTTGCGTCGCAAGGACGAGGTAAGCGGCTTTTTCTCTGCCATTACAGCATGCATATTCTACTGTTCTTTCTGTTAATTTAAAATCAATCAATTAGTCACTCATAGTCCGGGGAAATTAGCAAAAAAAAGGAGACCAAATTCCAAAATGGCTGAAAATTGGACCACAGCTTCCTTGGGACTTTTTAAGAAAACAATTTCGAAATCATAAAAAAAACAACATGTCCACTTTTTGGGAAAAAAATCACTCGAAAGCTGATTTTTTCGAAAAAAATTTTTTTTATCAGTTAATACAAAACATTATTTCTTACAAAATACCCCTCTTGAATTTTTTTTCGAAAAGCTTGACCTTTCCGAATTATTCAAAGTATTTTTAGGCCGAAATGTGATTATAGGAAACTTTGACCTTGAATAACTTCGAAAGGGTTAGGTTTTCGCAAAAATGACAAAAGGGCTTTTTTGTAGGCAATAACGTTTCGTATTGATGATCAAAAAAAAAATTCTAAAAACCAGTTTTTGAGTGATTTTTTTGCTAAAAAGTGATATCTCCGGCGGCCATGTTGTTTTTTTTGTGATTCCAAAATTATTTTCTTAAAAAGTCCAAAGGAAGCTGTGGTCCAATTTTCCGACATTTTGGAATTTTGTCTCCTTAAAATGCTGATTTCCCCGGACTATCATACAAAAACAGGATAATGTAGATATTCAATGTAATAAATCGTATTGTAGAACCAAAACTGTTGGTATATTTCGTACAGTCTGTGTTAGTATTCGTTTATTTTAATATCTAAATAACTGCAGTGCCTCTAAAACTCGAATACGTTTTTATTATCGTTGAGTAATTCCGGAAAAAATCTAAGAGTCGAAATGAAATATTAATCTAATAATTCCTCGTGTCTCTAGCTCTAGTAATTGATACATTTAAAAAATAGACTGGGTTGTTATATGTTATGTTGTAGGGGATCACCTACCAGAATCAATAAAGAAACTTTGGGAACAGATTAAGTGTTTTTTATACCAAATGTCGTTGACGCTGAATCAGTTCAAGGTATGGAAAGAAATAGTTCAAACATTCATAAATAGTTGCATGATAAAAATAGTATGAGGACGGGTGGCAATAGTTCAGGCGCCATTTGCTTCCATATCACTTCCTGTGAAGCTTTTTGGAAGATCTATATAATGTTTCGTTGTCCAAACTAATTTTTTTATTACATCTACTATGCCAGGTTATGGTATGTGAAATTATTTATAGAGTTATTAAACTGATGTTGACTTATGACAAAATATTAAAATTAAAATTATTACTATGGAAATGAACAGAGAATTGATTCAATGAATACTATTAGTCGAACATTCCTTGTTAATTCAAAACAATCTGAACTTATTCATAAAATTTCTCAATGAAAACATTTTATTTCATAATATAAAAAAAAAGAAATTTATTCATGAATCCAACATGAGCTCGTAAACACGATTCCAGTAGCAACTGAAAAAAAATAAGAATAAAGCTGAGGGAGAAACATATGATTTTCATGATTCCATAAATAACAACAGACAAACAAGTTTACCTCCTACCAAAATACACCCCCTTCATCCCCCGCCCCCATCAAAAGAAGAACTTCTAAACAACATTGGCCAACAACTCTAATGCATATACACGCGAGCTTCCTTCCGAGACGCATCCTTCCTGAATTGATTAAATTACCTGCGGGAATAAATCGCATTATCATATCGATTATCTGTGACATGAGTTAGATTGTCTTCCTTATTGCGATATCGCACGCAATATCATCTGTCGGTAAGTTTTATCGATACCATTAAAATCGTAGGTGCCACTTGACATGTGCTACATTGAGCAGAGAGAAAGAATACGAACCCAGCAACAACAAAAAAAACGAGGAAAAAAGAATTAAAGCAACACAAAAAAAAGGAAATACAGAAAATAACAAAATAAAATCCCTTTTCGCCAGGAAAAATAGGGAAAATCCTCGAATTCGCCAAATAATTCCGATGTGGGGCGAATTTTTCCTCCGATTAGGAGCACTTGCTCGACTTTTTCTGGGTTAAGTCACAGCCGTGTGCGAACTGATGGAAAATGGTGTCAATGTTTTTTTTTTTAGATTTTATTTCCATCACTTTTCATATATGTGCCTCAGGTAGAGTGTGGCAGCATAAGCGTATAGTATATATATGGCATAGCATTCAAATGTGATTTATGCGCTCGACAGCCGGTTGGGGCTTTAAAATTCCGTTGTTGAACAACATTAACCTAAATACCGCAAAAATGTCATTTAAAAACACTTTTTTAATTAATGGAGCAATGCAATAATATACACCAACACACACACTCAGTTAATTATGAGTGGGGCCTAGCATTCGTTCTAGGTGAAATGAATTTAATTGAAGCAGATACTGGAAAAGAATTATTTTAACACTTTATGGCTTTCCTAAGTAGCACTACAGCAACAAAATAATGTTTTGGATGACATTCTAAAGAGATTTCAATGAGTTGAATTAATTAGACGCACCTTGTTACTGCATATTTTTCATTTTTCCTTGAATTCAGCAAAATAACTTTAAAGAACTTGACTAACGTTTTTGGTTTAATATAGTGAAAAAAACCAATCACAACAAAGTTATGGAGGGGCTAATAGCTGTGTTCCTTTTCTACTTTTAAGTACTCCGGAGTAAAAAATTAAAGGAACGCAAAATTTTTCGATGTGAGTAAAACCTATATAAACCTCTGTGAGAGCAGGAGTAGTTCCAAGTAAAAACGAGTAAAAAAAAACAGAAAAGGAACACGGCTAATATTGAGTTGGACCACTACCTAGGAGCTACCAAGATTCGATTTAGAATAAACGATGCAAAGGGACGAAAGAACTCCAAGGACAAGGAAATTTAATATAGAAGCCTTACAATATGCTGCAAGCATTTAATATTTATTTGGGCCTTGGGCCACCGCCAGTGGCGTGCACAGCGGCTCGTAATTGGTATGGCAGAATTTTTTGGGGCACCACATTATTAATAATAATAACGATAACAATAATAATAATAATTAAAACATTAAAAATATATGATGATAGACATAATCTAATATTTGGCCCTAATTTACGATGTCTTTCTTAGTAGGTAAGCTAGAGTTTCATATAAACATTTTCCTCGCTTTTTATCGCAGGCACGCAATATGAGTAACTCGATCCTCAATTCATGAACTTAATTTTAAACAGCGGGATACATATTGCGTAAGCTTGAAAATACAGAGATAAGCATAAGATTTTTCATTTTTAGAAACAAATCAAATAATGACAGTGTCATCAAGTTAAAATAAATATATGAAATTAATTCAATGTAGTTTTTAAAGTAATACTAACAAATTAAAAAAAAATTGTTGAAAAAATTAAAATAAGGAAAAAAATTTTTGTTTTGAATAATTTTTATTTTTTTGGAGGGAGTTGTTGGAGCGCCGATGATTTGTTTGGTATGGCAGCTGCTATACCTGCCATACCCGTGTGCACGCCAGTGGCCAGCGCAGCAATGTAGCAAGTCTGGCAAAACTTTACCGCTTTTATAACAATTACTACTCCACTGAAATAAGTAACCTTATGTCTCCTAGGCAACGTTTTCTCGCAACACAAGAGTAGCCCGCTCGGCTCACTCGCGCAGTCTACAGCCCTTACTTTCGTTTATAAAAAGAACTACTACTGGAAGGTTGTTCCACAGTCAGATTTTCCACATCTAAGAGTTCAAACGCAGGGTTCCTCGCCTCCTCCTCAGACTCCCCTTAACCTCCTCTCTTTTTATTTTTCGAGCTAAGCTTACTAGACTTAAAAAAACCATAAAAGAAGACAATGAGTTGTCCCATTCGCTCTGGTTGTTTGAAAGCTCTATTCTGCTCTGGTTTTCTGTTTAACTATCGGTCGACGTAATTTCTTCTCCTCCTTTTTTTGTTTTTACTTGTGTAAAAAATTTTTTTTAAAAATATGTAATTTTTTTAATATGAAAATTTTTAATTTGTAAATTTTTTTTTTTTAAAATGTGATTTTAATTAGTTTGTTATCCTGTTAGACGTCTTAATAGTCATTTTTGTTCGTTTGCTCATAATGGTAATTACTAGTGGTTTAATTTTTAATTTATATTGTTAAATTTACTTTAAATCCTTTTTAGTTTACACCTTGATGATGGCGGTTATTGCCGCCGAAACGTTGTGCTTATAAAAATAAGAAACAATAAACGATTATGGATTGGGTAAAGGCCCCAAAAAATAAAAAAAATTTATTTATTCTATGAATACCAATCCAAAAAAAACCATACATTAAATATAAAGTTTCTTCTGACGTCCAAGTGAGGCGCGACATTTTCACTTTTTGTACCTTTGTCAGTGTTAAGTTTTTAGTTGTGTGCGCGAACTCAGTTCAACCTACCTATTTTCGTTGAGTTGAGCAGAGTTGAACATTTTTAACGAAAACTCTTAACTGTGTCTGTTTCCATAACTCTTAACTCGGGTTCAACTCTCAAGGAAACTCAGTAATGGAGTACGTGATAGCCCCGTCCGATAAATGGTCTAGCATTGGATGACAATCACGGTATAAGGTTATGAATTTAAAGTAATGGTCTCCAGCAAATAAAAGATGAGAAGAAAGTCGAGAGAAAAGTTCTTCAAAAAATGTTTGGCACCTTATGTGAGGAAAACTACAATGGGGAGAAGCACTTAACTAATCCAGCAATAGAAAAGTAAGAGGAAGCACGTGTGGGAACAGTGTATTAGGCACACAAAACCAAGAGAGAATGAGGCACTGGTTTGATGATCAATGCAAGAGAAGCATTGAAATAAAAAACCAAGCAAGACAGGTGTACCTAGAAAGAATGACCAGAGGAAACCACGAGAAATATGGAGCAGCACGAAGAGACACGAAAAAGTTATTAAGGAAGAAAAAACGTGACTACTTTAGAAATACAATAAGTGCGATTAAGCCAAGCTACACTAATAAAGACGTTAGGAGTTTCTACAAAGAAGTCAACATGATTAAGAAAGGTTATAAACCCACCTGCACCATGGTAAGAAGAGAAGATGGTACTATAGCTAGTAGTATCGAAGACATACTCGAGGTGTGGGAGAAATACTTTAGAGACTTCTTCAAAGAGAACATAAACCTAACTCAGGGAGAAGCAGACAACCGTAGTACAGATGACCCAGAAAACGATACGCCAGATCCTACAATAGAAGAAGTTACAAATGCTAGAGCGAAACTGAAAAATCATAAGGCTCCAGGTCCAGATGGAATACCCCCAGAAATCTTAAAAAATCGCGCGGAGAAGTTATGCCAAGTCTTACATAGCCTCATCGTAAAACTATGGAGAAGCAGCAAGATGCCAGAAGAATGGCTTTTAGGCACAATAGTCCCAGTCCTTAAAAAAGGTGAATTGATGAGCTGCAAAAACTACAGACCAATATCTTTGTTGAACACAGCCTACAAAGTGCTTTCACATATTTTATTTAATTTGGAAGATAGAGTAGGTGATTACCAAGCAGGATTTAGAACGAATAGATCGACAACAGACCAGATTTTCATAATGAGACAAATACTTGAAAAATGCTGGGAAGAAAGCATTGATATTCATCTTCTTTTTGTAGACTATAGAAATGCTTACGACCTGCTGAATAAAAGAGAGTTGTGGAAGAAGATGAGTGAAATGGGTTTCCCGAAAAAATTAATAGACCTATGCAGAATGACGACCAAAGATTGTAAAACACAAGTGAGAATACGAGGATGCAACTCGACCAATTTCCCTCAAGAATCGGGTCTGCGACAAGGAGATGCGATCTCACTAATACTTTTTAACATTGCTCTGGAAGCAATAATGAGGGAAACACAGCTTAATGGAGCAAATAGCATCTTCACAAGGAACATTCAGATACTAGCCTTCGCAGATGACATAGTCATAATTGGACGCAAAGCGGAAGATGTAAAGGAAACCTTTTCCAAAATTGTAGAAAGTTCAGCAAAGTTTAATCTACGAGTAAATGACACAAAAACAAAGTATATGATCGTATCAAAACGAGGACAACGAGTAGGGCAAAGTATCAGCCTTGACGATCATAGTGTGGAAATTGTAGAAAATTTTATCTATTTAGGGACAATGCTTACTGCAGAAAATAAGATAAAGGACGACATCCATAGACGCATCGTGGCCGCAAATAAAACCTATTTTGCACTAGTCCCGGTCCTAAAAAACAAAGAAATTTCAAGACAGTGCAAGGTCAGACTATATAAAACATTAATCCGCCCAGTCCTATGCTACGGGTCTGAGGCTTGGACATTGACCCAACAAACAGAAAATCAGCTTAAAATCTTCGAAAGGAAGATCTTAAGAAGAATATTTGGTCCTATAAGGGTTAACCAAAACGAATGGCTCATTAGGACAAACGAAGAACTTCAAGAAATGTATGACGAAATAAATATAGCTACATACATAAGACTGAATAGACTGCGATGGCTCGGACACGTTGTACGAGCTTCAGAAGATAGAATGCTAGCCAGGATGAAGAAGAGTAGGGCGACCAAGAAATAGGTGGATGGATGACGTGCTAGCAGATATACGGAAATTTCGTATAACAAATTGGAGAGAGCTAGCAAGACGTAGAGACGACTGGAAGAGGAGACTTCGAGAAGCCTGAGTCCTGCAAGGACTGTAGCGCCATTCAAGAAGAAGGTGTGGGAAAAGATTATCCAAATGCATAAAATAGTTTAGTCTCAATTCTATACTAAAGGGCTGAAACAAGTAAAGGCAGAAGTAGTATAGTAAGAGTGGTTTTTGGCGCATTTTCTATGTATGTATCAATATGTATGTATGTGTGAATATGCATATAAAATATGTATGTAGATGATGTGCTTGTGTCATTCCACCGCCCAACTTTAGGAATTTCGTAACATCAGCTTTTAAGAATAAGGTTTGTGTCTTCGCTAAGATGAAAGCTTTTTGTGGGAGAAAATTTGATTGGGGAAACTTTGGTATCACTCGTGTGATTTACTTTTGGAGCTTTTTTTTAGTCGGCTTAATATGTTTATATAAGCAAACAGACGTGATTAAAAAATCTGACTCTCTGTCGAAGCTCCTTTAGGGGTCCCCTCGCCCTCGCCTTTTAGGTTATTGTTTTTGTTAAGCCTTTTCACACATTTTGCTACCGAAACACGTTTAGGCATGTCATTGGGCGCGATTAGACCCAAGTTAATTTAACTGAGCTAGGCAAGTTAACAACGGCATAAACAGCAATTTTTTTAGCGCTGTTAGCTAACTTATTTCTTCTTTTTGGCTTAGCTAAAATATAGCACAGCCAACATGAATTGACGTTTGCTTGTAATTTTTTGTTGTAAGCAAATAATTTAGAAATATTTCAATACAGAATGAAGATTTTATTATTATTATTCATTTTTTAGCTTTATATTATTTGTAAAATGAGAAATGTTATTATTTTTGCTTGTTATTAGCTGTAAAATGGCAGATGGCAAATGGCATGCTAGAAACGGTGCTAAGTTAACAGCGCTAATTTAACAGAGTTAAAATAACTCGGGCCTAAACGCGCCCATTGTTGAGTCAGCTAAAACCCCCTCCTAATGTTTAGGTCTTCATGAGTCTCCTTCACTTTTGGTATTTCGTAACATGAGCTTTTAAGAATAAGGTTCATGTCTTCGCTAAGATGAAAGATAAATCGTTTATATAAACAAATACGCTGGTCATTTGATGATGACTAATGAATACCTGCCCGCTGGTCTATCTGGTCTGTCTGGTTTACACACATACCTACACTACGACTAACGACAATGTCCTAATATAATACATAATATGAATTCTGAGGTGGCTTGAAGTTGAAAAATTAAAAAGTTATCAAAAGATTTCGCATCTGTCTGTGGTATTGTCTAAATTTTTAATAGGCTTGGAGGTACGTTCATATACAGCCAAGGGTGGTGTCATATTTTCTATCATTTAAACTAATGCTTATTATCAAAACTTTTAGTGTAGGTCGTTGTGATTAAAGTAATCTTCTCTTATCTCTATTAAAATCAATATCAGAACAAGATAAACAGTTCAAATGTAACTCTTGTAAACACACACACAGTGATATTTACTTATCCAGAAATCCCAGACGCCCTTGTCAACATAATTCATAGAACAAGCTCTGACTACCTCTTAACTTTTACAACAAAGTTGACCATGACTCTGTCTCGAATAGGTCTGTCTGCTCATTATTTTGTTGGTTGGGTTGTTTATAAATAACCTTAAGGCAAAACAAGTTGATAGTGCACTGATATAGAAGCAGCTGTGTAACTCAACCCTTCTCCATCTTCCAGCTGTAAAGTTTCTACGCAAATTGTAGTTGAACATGATATTATCCAAAATAGTAACTCACCATAAAAAGCGTAAAATTATATTAAGCATAATATTTTAAAACAAACATTGAAATAAACTTTATAACCTTCATAACCTCACATCTTAAGATTGAGAACTTTTTGACAACACGCTCAGGTTGGTAAGAAAATCTTCAAAGGTTAACAGGACTACTTAAACTTTGTATCAAATTTTGAGAAACTTTACCTTCGCCAAAACTTTTTGCGAGCAGTAAAACGAATTCGGTGCCTTAAGTGCCTCAACATGAAGGGAACTTCAGATTTTACTTGAGGCAAAACTATGTAAATATTTCGATACATTACAAGCGCACAACTCGTGCTCTGTTGTGTCCTTAAGGATACAATTTAACATGTATGAGCAGTAAAAGCTACCTTCTATACATCCTGCCCTCATCCCGCCGTCAAATATATGTGGAAATATAGTATAAAAAAAAGTTGTAAAATTTAAGACATACAAAATAAGAAGACTTACCACCAGAAACTGTCATCTAAAACTTGAAATATACCCCGGGGGGGATGCAAATACACATGTTTTGTGCGAATGTTATACCAAACCAGGACCATTTGCATCCCTTGAATATCCTTTTGAATAATTCAGAACATTCATATCTACTGGCATCATCTCGCCAGTTAGCCAACAGCCAAGGATTCCCGCTCTCCTGTCTCTCCCTTTCTCTCAAAGCAAAGCGCTGCTTGTTTGTCTTTTTGGTTCTGCAAGGCAACTATAATGCCACTATGCGCCTAGTCTAGCAGCTCTAGGCTGGAGCTGAGTTTTTACGAGAAAATGCCACAAATGAAATGTAAATTGTTCTTCCTTGCGGCCCCGTAAACCTGAAAAGTAGTAGTCCTTCCCGGGGTTTCATTCAATTCAATGCCCATAAGCCGGCTGGGCTACACTGGAATCTGGCAAACGAAGAATCCCTCCCCGAAAAGGATCCTAAAGCACCATAGACGGAAAAAAATTAGAATGAATTTTCATTCCTGGCGGGGAAAATTTTGCAGCTTTTCGGAACAGGAACACGGACATGTGATGTTTCTGATTGTTCTTCTGTTTGTTCTTCTATGTGTGTGTGTGTGGATGTAAGGATATTTGAATAATTCATTTCAAAATATAAAAGGAAGACGCTGCTGAAAAACACGCTTTAAAGACAGTTTCACAGAGGTCTGCTTTTTCACAGTTCGGCGGTAATTAATTTATTCGTTAATGACATTTTGGCTTTTCATGACGCTAGAAGAAAGAGGCAGATTTTTTCTGGAGTTTGTGTTTGTAAAAAAAATGCTAATTCATCTCTCTTTCCAGAGTTATCCAGCAGAAGAAGCTCACACCAATTACGTTTTGAAGTTGCTTCTTCTTTACCATCATATTTTAATCCGAAATTAAATTTTTTATAAGCTTTTTGACCAATTACAAAAGAACATACTATAATGGAAGGGAACGAGCACACAGACACAAAATATTATATGCCTCATGCCTTGAATTTTATACCGCCCATTTTCGCACTAAGTGAAGCCCAAATATCACCTGATGCTACTTTAGGTCACTATCAGCACTAAGCATATAACACATACAGAGGTCACCTAAAACAAAAATTTGTGTACCGTTTTTATCTTATTCTTCTCATAGTACTAAAATCTACCTCAGAATGCTAAATTGGTAGCAGATTATTGTGCATGACGATAATGGGTGTAATGCGCTTAGGTGTTGCAATTCGGTGGAAGGAACATTTTAGGTCCCATTCATCTGCTAAGCGTGAATTCACTGCAATGAGTTGATTGAAAACAATAAATAAACGTTTTATGGATATTCACACTCAACTAGATCTACTATTCATGAATAAGATGCATTTGGAAAATTAGTTTGATGAATTGAGCGACAAGCATTTACGTGCACTACAAGTGAATATAAATGTCAGAAAAACGCAACTACAAAAGTTAGTCCAAATGAAATCATTTTTAACATAGCATGACGTTCATGACAGAATGGTTGCGTCAATAGAGAATGACAATGTACCTGACAATAATGCAATGACAATCGAAGAAAAGCAAAGTCTTGCTTTAAACATATTATAAAAATGGGTGAAAACTTAAAACCGTATTCAGTTAACGACTTCGTGTTAACCACATATGAACCACCATCTACCGGAGCAAGTCGTAAGCTTTAAACAAAGTTTATAGAACCATATCAAATTAAAAAATGCCTTGGTAACGACCGTTATAATGCTGGAGGACCTCGAAGCATTGCAAATTAAAAAAAAAAGCAGCTTCATTTATATTTGCAGCAGAGAACCTGAAACCGTGGTGCTCGGCATCACCTAAATTGGATGAAAGAGAGGAGGATCAATCGCCTTTTGTCCGGCTCAGCCAGGATGGTCACAAATTAAGAAGGATTGCTTGGCTGGTGAATTTATAAGCGCAGGTGTGCTGTACGCTCTTCTTCTTTTACTAACGAAAATTGAGGTGCGTGGGCGTGATTTATCAATCTATCAATATTTTTGATCCTTTCATTTTTTCAAGTATGTTTTGTGCGGTTTGGCTTTTTAAAACTTCATCCAGATGTTGTCTGTGTCACTTGATTCGCTTAGATTCAGAGAATCTTTCCTCAAACTCCGAAACTCACGGTGAATTGCCCAGGTGTGTCGTTTTGTTCTCAATACATGTATTATTAGTAAAAATGTTTGTATAATGATAGTTTAAGTTGGAAAAAGCCATTGTGTTACTTCATGTAACATATCTAAATTGGATTAGGCTTACTGGGCAACACCACATAAAAAACGCACATAATAATCTACCCGCGCGGTGATTTGGACAGGAGTATTTATTTTTTAAAAAATCTAATATTCAATAGGAAGACAAAACTGGCACTTTACACGACACTAATAAGGCCTGTCCTACTATATGGTTCGGAAGTGTGGACATTGAAAAACGCAGACGAAGCATTGGTAGGAAGATTTGAAAGGAGAATTCTTCGTTCGATCTACAAAGGAATACAGGTTGATGGCATTTGGAGAAGAAGATACAACTCAGAGTTGTATGAAATCAGCAAGATTCCAAACATTGTCAAAGTGATCAAAATAAACAGACTGCGATGGATTGGTCACGTCCAACGAGGTGCGGAACGGAACCCGACAAAGATAGTGCTGGGGAAAGTACCGTCAGGAAAACGCAGACCCGGCCGGCCTAAGAAAAGATATATAGATGACGTCGAAGAAGACTTGAGGCAGCTGGGAATAAGAAACTGGAAAAGTCGGGCCAGAGATCGAGAATCATGGAGGCGAACGCTGGAGGAAGCCAAGGCCAACAATAGGCTGTGGAGCTCCTGATGATGATGAATATTCAATAGATATTGAAACTTGATCGCACGATTTACTAAAAGCTACTAATAATACGAGAAAAAATTGTTTGTAAAACATTTTATGAACTTCAGTTTTACAATTAGATCAGTGCAAATAATTTTTGGAAAATAAATTAATAACAGCATGAAAAATGTTGGAAAGGGAAAGAAATACATATAGCGCAACCAACGGGAAAAATAAATTAAAGTCGATCCAAGTTACGAGGGTGAAATAGGGGGAACTTTAAGGGGTGGAAAATGGTTTTTCACGATTTTCATTTCGATCTTACATTTTTCAAGGATTTCAATAGCAAATATTAATAAATAATGAAAAATTTTAAACAATGATTGAAAAATAACTTTTTGAAATTAAGATTTTTCAGTTTTCCGCATTTTCTGGCAAATTTTTCCATAGAAATGTTAATTTTTTTTACACCATCTGAAAGTAGACGTTTCAACGAAATAAAAGACCACCGGGTTTTTTGAAAAAAACTGTTTTCAGCACATGGGTATTTTCGGCTGAAAATGAGGTCTCTTTTTAGGTTTAAATTCAAAATAAAACGTAAAAATAAATATTTTGTTTCAAACAATTACAGCGTGTTTGGGACATAAAAAGGTAAGTTTCCATCAAATTTCATGAAAAAAATTTATTTTTAAGGGATATAAAAATCAAAAACGAAAAATCCAGTTTTTTCGGTTTTTATCGAAAAATTTTAGGTTATGTGAAAAAATGGTTTATACAACAGTTGAAAATATTTTATTACCTACAACGTTTACAAACTTTTTTCGATTGGGGGTCTAGTTTCGCTGAAAATAGCGAAAAACATTTTCCGCCCCTATTTCACCCTCGTGGGACCTGAAATGTTCCTACCCTCAAAATGCATCATGCATAGGTTTCTTAATTACTCTGAGGCAGCCTTATGCATATTAGAATGAAACTCGTAAAAAAGCTCTTCATTGATGTTTATTTTCTTTCTTTCTTTAATTTGGATGTTTTTGTCATTTTGGCACTACAATGGAACCTCGCCTCATTTGATATTGTACTGGCTCAAAAGAAAGCAGAGGCACCTCTTACAAACTCATTTTATAATCGTGTCCTACCCAACACTAGAGCCATCACTGAAGAAAGAAGAAGATAAAAACTGGGTACAAATTTTTGTTCTCGGTGACTTCTCCCCAATAAATAGGTACAGTAATACCTCGACTTACGCTACTCCGACTTACGCGAATTCGGAGTAACGGGATTTTCAAATCTCGTCGTCGTCTTTTTTTTGAGCGCCACACAACTCTCAATTACTCACTCAATGTTCGCTAATGTACATGTTTGGACGTGTCTCGCAAAATCGACGCATAGCTACAATTTATTTTGTTTTATTTATATTTTATCAACGGAGTGTGTGTTTGTTATATATCTACTGAGACTTGAGAGACTCTACTTTCTAATGCTACTACCTTTCCATGACAGCTTGAAAATCTGAAGAACTCGAGCGCGTATATGCTCTGTCTACTTGAAGCGGCATGTTAGCTTGAAATGAGCTTGAGCTCTTGAGCTCACATTTGAAGTCATTATTAGTTGTGTTCAACGAGCTGCTCTAGGTTAAGCTATCTCAGCAAAATGTGTTTCATGAGCTTGCTCTAAGTTGAACCGGAGACATATACAGCACGGTTTTCTGCTCTACCGGTTTTGGTAGAGCAACTTCTGTGAAGATTTTTTGCTGTCCTTTTCTGAGCTGCCTTGATCTGCTCTGGTTTTTTTCGGTTTCATTAAACACGGCTATCATATTTCTTCCTTTTATCTCGCTTTTATTTTTTTATTAATAATTTAGTCACATGTTTCCACAAATTGCTTTTAGAATATTTACAAGCCTAACTTTCACAATTTCAAGCCCTCAAGCTTTCAAGCCCGTTTTACATGACAAGCACTCGAGCCGATTAGAAAAATCTTTTTGATCGACTCCAGTCGAGCTGCTCGCGTTTACATTTGTACTTGAAGTACGCTTCAAGTAAGCTTCAAGCTGTCATGGAAACGCAGTATATGTCATCGAAACAAGGAAGAACTGATTCTACTGCACCAAACAAGAAAAGAAAAACTTTATCTTTGGAATGTAAACTAAACATTATTAAAGACAAAACATTTTTTTTCTAAATTATTATTTTCTTTAGTCTCCGGCCCCAATTAAAAATAATTTTTATGTATTTAGTATATGCGAAATTTTACCCCGACTTGCGCGAATTCGACTTACGCGGCGCGGTTATCGCTCAGTCCCACCTATCGCGTAAGTTCTTATTATCTTTTTCTTTGCGAAAAACACCGTACCCGATTTTTTTTACCAAATGATTTTATATATTTTTATGAGCTTAAATCCAAAATGGCGTCATCCCCACCCTTTTGCTAAACTTACAGTGAAGGGAACCACGTTTAATTCTATATCTCAGAAACTATGCATTTATATAAAATATTTTTTGTAGATAAATAAGTGATTTAACTTTTTTGTTCAGAATTTTTTTTTGTAAAGCCTATACGTACGGAGATATAGTGCTTCAAACTACATATATAACTTTCTTTGCACTATATTTCGTTAATAGTTAATTCTTCATGAAAAAATCCTGCGTAAGACTTATAGAACACACGATTATCTATAATTTTTGTTATTACCATTTTTTACGTAGGGCTAATATTTCACGAGTTATATCGCTTTAAGGGTCAAAAAACGTAAATTCAAAAGTAGTCTTTTTAATTACACGTTTTATTTCAAAACTGATTATAACTCCGCCCATAGGGGACTGTCATCTATGTTAAGAATAATATGGCTTACCACAAAATATATAAAAATAAATAATAAATAAATTATCATGCGAAACCACGTCATATTCATCTGTATCCTCACAGAAGTCCTAATATAAGTAACGAAGTCTCTAATCCAGCAGAAAAGGTATCCGGATTTTTATACATTCCGGAATGTGAAATCATTGTTTCACAATGCAAACTGAATTACTAAAATGGCAACAATATTTCTAAAGATGAGCCTGAGCACTAATTATTATATCTATATAAAATGATGGATCACCCCACGAGAGCCTGTAGTGACCCGACACGACCACTAACGGAAAATTAAAGACAATAATTATATTTTATTTATATTTTACTTTTTTTATGTGAAAGAGTCTAAGCTTAGGTGTCAGCCTTTATACTATACGTTCTAGATGACAACTAAAATTTACGATTATGTTTCGCCTTATATAGGTTGGAGATATTCCGTTGCCTACTTCAAGTACCAGCCTGGTAAAACTAATTACTTACTATGGCACACCAAGTAGCTGCTATCATATCCTATCTTATTCTCATAAGTCCTTCGTTAAAATAAAAATGCCAAATCATGACTTGTAAATTTAATATTCACTATTTACCGAAATTGCTCAAGACTTTATCCCATTCGATTTGTGGTTATGGTAGATAACACTGCACACACGACATTACATTTTGATTGGTCATTAACAACCTTTCCAATTAGCTGTCCTCGGCCAACAAACATCCCATTAAGGTTTTTACAACAATTTTATGTAAGGGTTAATGATATTGTTGCTTAAACTGGAAGCAGACCACTTGAATGCCACCATTATAAAATTGATGGCCCCAAACAATGTTATTCGAAGGATGAAATTAATTGATTTTTCTCATAACACAAAAATATAGTTTACGGCAGAAATTTTCTTATACGTTTCCTCCCTTAAATCATCACATGCATACCCTCGAAAACAGGACCTCCTAATGACTTTTTGATGGCAGCGATAAATCTGTTTTATGTGGCACATTAACAACCCCCAGTATCCACACAGGACCACAGAAGATCAAACTTTCCCACCGAGGACACAATAATCTAATAAGGGAATTTTTATTTGTATAAAGAGAAAGAAGTTTTACAAAACGCTCTGACACATCTATACACACACATCGCCCCGGAGACACCCCTAAAAGTAAGCAAACCTTTGTCCAGACACTTCTACCCCGAAGCCATCGTCAGTGGGGGTAGCAAGCTCGGCAAGCTGTGTTTATACGGAGCCACCGTCAATAAATTTTTGCACACCCCTATGTTAAATATTGAAGCACTGACCAGCATTAAATTTTAGCCCCAAGATCACACTTGCTAGGGTGTGTGCGGGGCTGAATGACAATCGATATCCAAATGTCTACACTCGCATCAGCGTGTAAACAAGGGGTTTACTACAGGCCCCCGTATTCCGACCACCATCATCGGCACCCCATCTGGCACATCCGCCTCAGAAAATCCGCTAAACGGTTGCGTTATGGAAGAAGAAGAAGCCTTATGTGTGTATGGGGAGGTGAGGTGTTTGTGGCAATTATTCTCTGGCTTATGAAGGACTCCTCCGGATCCTGACAGCAAATCAACCACGAGGATGTGGATCTTGTTGACTTTGCGGCTTTAACGAAAAACGTTCGGATAAACTTTACGAGACAAGGTCAATATTTGATGATGGAATTTCGTGCGTCGTGTTTACCAGATTGCAAAAATACAAACCCCTTAACTTCCTTAAGAACGGCGGGAAAAGGATCTCGGGATAAATCTACATCTTTATCCTCAGTCGTTTGTTTGCATAAATAGTAGGCTCCATCCTAAACGGATACCGAGAACCGAGGAGGCGGAGGCTTTTAGTGTAGACTGATTCCAGAGGCCTTTGAAGTAGCAGCACAGCGCTCCCATGGGAATACAGGATTCTAGGAAAGGATGTAATAAAATGGCGGAAGATACTATCATTTGCTTTCTATATTACTATTTTGTACCGTTATTAGCAAAACTCTTGAGATTAAGATCAATGCTGAGTTGGATTTAATGTTTTTGATTATTTTGGTCGTGATTGTAAATGTTGGAAATTTATTTTTTATTTGAAGAGGATGGAGGAGGGTGGGGGGTTTGTTGTTTGTGTATCGCAAGAATTATGAGTTGAAATAAATTGAATTGGATAATAGGAAAATTTTGTAGGGGATTGAATGGTAATATTAGACTTTATTCTTCAAGGACTTCCGGGGCCTGGGGATTGGGAAAAATACACCATGACCAAATCGTAACCCGCGGGAAAACCAATCTAATTGTAGCAAATGTGATAGGGAAAACACGAGTGTCCCTCACGTCCGTTCATTGTTTGGTTTACCTCTTCAGCCCGAACTTCCGTTCGCAGACGTTAAAGATGGACCAGGCCAAGCAAATTCAACTACCATTTCTCTGCCTGTAATGAAACAGTTGTAATCAGACAGTGGAAGAATTGATTCCTCTGGCTGATGACTGGACAGAACCATAGAAGAGTTCATCCAATGTTATACAGACGAACCAATACAAAACCATGGAGAGTTGATCCCGTGTTACCAACCGAGCGATAAACTGACAAGCTACGGAGAATTGATCCAGTGGTGCACCGAAAGCTAACAGAACCCCGGAAAGTTGCTCCAGTGGTAAACCGGCAGAGAAAGACACAGACTACCACTAACCAAATGGGTTACCACGGGAGCGTTGATCCAGGGGTAACCCACAAAAAACCCGATTTAATGGGCAAGACTTGCGCGACTTGTTAGCCTGACAAGCCAAGCCCGACAGCTAGGCTTCCACGGGCAAGGTCTGACAGCCACGACCGAGGGCCAAGTCCATCCAACTGATCAGTCTAACTTGCTAGTCCGTATTGACCATCCGACTTGTCAATTCGACTATAAAATAATCCGTCTGGCTTCCGATCAGTGCTGCCGTTTTGTCATTTCTGAGGGGAGTAAAATTTGTTTTTTCGCGGGAGTATTTAAATCTTCAAGGGAGTACTAAAAACATTTTTCATTGAAGCCTCTGTTTATAAAATTCTCAAGAATCTCAACTCAATTAGAAACACTACATTAACTGTAGTTAACTAAAGCTTAGTTCGCGTCTTTCATTCTTTTGTTGTAACCCGATTACAACAATATAAAATAATTAATTGTGATCCGGTTGCAACTCCCAACATTGATAACGGAAAGTTGTCATTCTATTCCCCAGTATTTTAAAGTAACTGGACCCCAAAAATTCTTGACATTTGTCGTTTCCAAGAAGCCCATTGATGTGCAATATGCACCTACTATATGCAACGGAAATCGTCAGTTTATATTCCAAACATTTTCAATGTAATTAGAGCCTCAAAACATAGCCACAACAAAAGTCATTTCTAAGAAGCTGTGCAAAATGCACCCACTATAGTATGTAACGGAAATCGTCTTTATATTCCAAGCCTTTCAATGTTCAATGTAATTGGAACCCAAAGAAAATTGCGACAACAAAAGTCGTTTCTAAGAAATCCGTTGATGTGCGAGATGCACCTCTATCACAACGGCAATTGTTCCTTTATTTTTCAAACCTTCAAATGTAACAGAAACCGCGAAAACAGATAAGCGATTCTCACCAGAAATCCGTTGAAAAGTGCAGTCTTGCATTTTTCTCAAGTTTTCTTGTGAGAATCTAGGGAACGTACATCCGAAGGAAAATTAAGAACAGTAGTAGATTTTTACCTCCGAAGCGGTCGCGTCGCGAAACCTTTAGTGAAAGAATAAATAATTTAATAATACTTGATCGAAAAGAAGTGTCTTATATTCTTGTGTTTTTTTACAAACGTTAGTTTGATTTTAATTTACAAAATCCTTGAATGAAAGGATAATTAATTTAATAATACTTTATCGAAAAGAAGTGTCTTATATTCTTGTGTTTTTTTACAAACGTTAGTTTGATTTTAATTTACAAAATCCTTGAATGAAAGGATAATTAATTTAATAATACTTTATCGAAAAGAAGTGTCTTATATTCTTGTGTTTTTTTACAAACGTTAGTTTGATTTTAATTTACAAAATCCTTGAATGAAAGGATAAATATTTTAATTATACTGTATGGAAAAGTGACTTATATTCTTGTTTAATCAAACGTGTTAGCTTGATTTTAATAAATTTACAATTTAAATTCTTTAGAGAAATAATTATAATTGTTTTGTGTGAATAAATAGAATACATACGATTTTTTCTTTGAACTTTAATTCTATTCATGTCGAACGCTACTCTCGAAAGAGCACGGTAGTGTAACATAACAAAAGTGGTGGCAGCGGAAAACACTATCAAAAACAGTGCAAATTTAAAAAAAAAAATAAAAAAATAATAAAATAAAACAAGTGACATTTCAAAATCAGTGCGAATACTAAAACCAAAAGCCATTTTCCGAGTATAATTTAGAGGATAGTTAGCTAACTACTTCCATAAAAAGATTAGCGAATACCTTGAGCCAACGAAGTGGTAGTAATTAGTCCACTTCCATCAAATCTAATAATTGAAATATTGCGAAAAGCAGCTATTTACTACACGATAGTTTTGATAGAACTTCACCCGAAATTAAGAAGAAAATAAACAACAACGAGGGACTTCCAAATCCAGTTCAACAACAATTAATCAATCATCATCAACATTCATCATCCTTCAACTTCAGAGGACAACTCTAATTTCATCACCAAATTAATAGGTACTTCAACATTACATCATTGTACCCAAACGGAAAATAAGTAGGTTTAATACATTATATTTTTACTTTATTAGATATATTTTTTTTTGTTTTGAGAAAAATATTTAAATTTTTACATAAAGTTCTATATAAGATACCTTTATAATTAATCAAAAGTTCGTAAATAATATATTACATAAAAACTGCTTCTGAAATCAAATTAAAGTTTCCAAAACCAATATTTTATCAAAAGTGCAAGCTTCAAATTCGATTTTTTTTACAACTTCGTCCCATTTCTATTAAGCTTATCTTCAATTTCTTCGCCCCATTTTTAATTAAATACACCCTCAATTGAAATAATTAACTTTATTAAATAATTTTGAACCATCAAACCAATAATTACCCTAAATAGAGGAATATTCTCTTTCCCCTTTACTCAAAAGTGGTCTGTACATCAAAAGTAATATCAGAATGACGGATAATACTTCCAACCAAATTATTCCCTCCTTTGACGAACTCTGCGAATCACAAATAGCCATATGTAAAGAAATTAGGAAATTATTGAAGGAATTCCAAAAATCTGCTAAAAATAAAAGAACAACAGTAATGGTAACAAGCAAAATTCAAAAGTTAGATGAATTTTGGAAACAAGCCCAGGAAACAGAAAAAGCAATACAAAATCACAAAGATCGCGAAGAACAACATGATTATTTCAACGAAAAGTGCTTCGAAAAAATAGAGGATTGGTACAGGAGTGCGGCAGCGGCATTTTCAGACAGACTAAACTCCCTCACCCTACAGACAGATAACGCAAACAACCCCTATTACATTCCACTACCAAAAGGGGCCAGCAGATTCCCGAGCACTAGTAACGTAACTGAAATGACAGAAAATGAAAACATCAACGACACCAATGACTTACCCTTACCAACAAAATTCAAGATGCACGAGCGGGCATTATCATCATTAAGGCGCGCCATACACAAAATAAACGAGAATAACTTAACAACCGCTAGTCGAGCATGGCTAGAGCATAAAATACACACTCTCGAAAAATATTGGTCTGCTTTCGAGGATGCCCACAATAGCATTCTCTGGGATATAAAACCACAGGATACGGAAACCGAATACTACCAAGAAAGATACGAAATAGCAGAAGATGATTACACAGAACTAATCATCTTGCTAAAGGAGCAGCTCAACGAACGCTTAAACGCCACCTCCACTCAAGCTAATCGAGATTCAAACATTCATCAGAATACTTTCACTCGTCCGACGCAATATGTTACTACTCAATCTCCATCAACACTACCATACTTCTCTCTCTCGGAAGCAAAATCGGTAATCCCTATTTTTAGTGGTGATTCTAAAGATATTCACAAATTCCTTACCTGTTGTGATAATATGTACACAACAGCAACCACAGCGGAAAATAAAAAATCCTTCTTTATTTTCGTAATAAGCAGACTATCAAATGAAGCATATGAAGTTTACAAGTACAACAGAATAGAAAACTGGCCAGATCTGAGAGATCTTCTAATAAAAACATTTGAAAGCAAAGTAGAAAGATCTACCCTGCACGCAAAACTCGCAAGCACCCAGCAAAAGATAGGTGAAGACGAAAAAAGCTTCCTCCAACGGGTCAACGTGACGTTGTCACAACTAAATGACGCCACATACAAATACACTAGCGATCAAAGGCTCCTGCAATCCCTTCTACAGGACAACGACAAACAAGCGGTTAGAACGGTCGAAGACGGCCTGCTAAAAGAACGACTTCAAACAATGGCAGTCATCCACCCCGAAAAAACATTCACATCCATAAAGGACCACATTCTAGAACACGCAGAGCGAATAGAAAACAAAATTACAATTAGGCAAAACCAAACACCAAGTAAACCAAACTACTCTAACGCTCGTTGCTTCAAGTGTAACAGAACAGGGCATTTAGGTAACAATTGCTGGAGCTCAAACCCTTCTACCTCCACACAAAAATCAAATAGCTCAAACTTTCAAAAAATAGCTAAACCTAATAATAATAATTCCTCATCTACAGAAGTTCTAACGTGTAGATATTGTCATATAGCAGGACATTCTATCGAAGAGTGTAGGAAAAGAGCTAGAAACAACGCTCGGAACGGTAACGGTAATAATCCTCCAAAGGAATCAAACAAAACCCCATCTAACAACCCATTCCCACTTCGAAACCGAGAAAGGAATAATTTTCAATATTCTAGCAATATCAGGACAATAAAACACGCACGCGAACCCAGAGCCGCAAGTAACGAAATTCAATCATCAGACGGTTTGGGAAACGACAGCCAGCGAGGAGGAAGAAGGGCCATCTCCCCGCAATTCGAAACACAGGCCCAGGTACATGTCGACCCAACCCTCATATCAAAAACCGATCCTTAAACTACATTCTTCGTATTCCAGTAATTATAAACAAAAAGTCAGTCACTGCTTCTTTACCCGTCAATATTTGTACAAAAAGCTTCTCTACCCTTCTAATCGACTCAGGCGCAGAACTAAGTGTAATAAAAACCGGTCCTATCAAAACAGGTACTACGTACCACAAGAATATAATCTGCAGCCTGGACACAATTTATACAAAATCTACAAATACATTAGGGACAATATTCGCAAACATTTCTATAAAATCAGGTAATACTCCCTTCATAATAGAACAACCATTCCAAATTGTGGAGGACGACGCTTTCTTGAGTCAGGACGGTATACTAGGTCATGATTTCCTAACAAGACACAAGGCAAAAATAGACTATGAATACAACGTTCTCCGCCTCAAAGTTCATCAAGTACACACACCATTTCCAGTAGAGCAATTTCGCTCGATCTACCCTAAAGCATATCTAAGGAACGAAAATCAAGGCTGTAGGGAATCTGCTACATTTAATTCTTTCAAAATAACGGGAGAACGGCAATCATTAACAAATGTTGACAACATCTTCAACACTGGACTGTGACAGCACATCTTTCCAAATTCCGCAGAAAGCGGAATCTAATCACAATTCCCACATAAGGGATCCAAAACTCACGTACCCTCAAATTTCGAAAGAATCGGAATCACGAACTGCCACTAGTCCAAAACCACAAAATAAAACTATCTCCATCCCAATGCCGAAAGAATCGAAAACAGAAACGTACATAACTAACCCTCTGAATAATGATATTAACTACTTTCAACAATCCCTATCGTTAATAAGTGGTCCGTCAGCAACAAGAAATTCAAACCCATCAAACACAGTAAAAATCCCGGCTAGATCGGAGTCAACAATTGAAATTCCCATAAATTCCACTCAAGAATTCCTTTGTCTACAAACAGAAATCATTCCTGGCGTTAAGTTAGGTAACGCAATGATAAAACCAGTCAACGGTATGGCTCAAGTTCCCATACTCAACACATCCGAAGTAGATGTAATTATTAACCCATGGGAAATCAAAACTAAACTCGACCATTTAGACAACTACCTTATCGCCACGCTTGACAATGAGAAAGATCCAATCAAAGGAAGAATAAAAAAACTTCAAGATCTTATTTCTCTCGATCACTGCAACATAGAGGAAGCACAGAGTATTCGCGAAATCTGTAAGGAATTCAATGATCTCTTTCACCTAGAAGGAGATTTCCTAACATATACAGATGCAGCAGCTCATATGATTCCGACATTGCACGGCAAACCACCTGTGTACACGAGGCCATACAGGCTTCCAGAAGCTCACAGAGCCGAAATCAACCGGCAAATAGAGCAAATGCTAAATTCCGATATAATACGTCCTTCAAAAAGCCCGTGGAATTCGCCCTTACTTCTAGTTCCGAAGAAACCAGATGAACAAGGAAATAAAAAGTGGAGAGTTGTAGTGGACTTCCGCCGAATTAACGACATCACAATCGGCGATGCGTACCCACTGCCTAATATTACTGACATATTAGACCAGTTGGGGAAATCCAAATATTTTACAACTCTCGACTTGGCAAGCGGATTCCACCAAATACTCATGGACAGCAACGATAGGGAAAAAACTGCTTTTAGCACACCCTATGGCCACTACGAGTATAATCGTATGCCATTCGGCCTAAAAGGTGCTCCAGCAACGTTCCAGCGTGCCATGAATAATGTACTATCAGGCTTGCAAGGAATATATTGCTTTGTGTACATGGACGATATTGTCGTGCACGGATACAATCTTAAAGACCACAACAACCGTCTCATGGCACTTTTTGCTCGCCTCCGCTCACACAATTTAAAGTTGCAGCCTGAAAAATGTCACTTCCTGCGTAAGGAAATTTCTTATTTAGGCCATGTCATTACAGAAAAAGGTGTCAAACCAGACCCAAACAAAATCAAAGCTCTAAAATCTTATCCACGTCCTAAGAAACAAAAGGATGTTAAAGCATTCTTGGGACTCGTCGGATATTACAGAAGATTTATCCAAAATTTTTCAAAAATCGCAAAACCGTTAACAAATCTTTTGAAAAAAGATGTGCCGTACAATTTCGACGCAATATGCGATAATGCATTCTGCGAATTAAGAGACAAATTGACAGAATCGCCAATACTTGCCTATCCAGATTTCAATCAAGAATTCTGTGTCACATCAGATGCAAGCGACCTGGCAATCGGCGCTGTCTTATCGCAAAACGAACATCCTATCTGTTATGCCAGCCGTGTTTTAAACAACGCAGAAACTCGGTACTCAACTATTGAGAAAGAACTACTGGCGATAATATATGCGGTGGAACAATTCCGTCCTTACATCTATGGTCGGTCTTTCTCTATTGTAACAGACCATAAGCCATTAGTATGGCTCATGAACCTCAAAGACCATTCCTCCCGCCTAATGCGTTGGAGAATCCGCCTTGAAGAATACGACTATAAAATTATTCACAAGGCTGGAAAACTCAATACCAACGCCGATGCATTAAGTAGAGCCATAGAAGAAAGCGAAAATTGTACCAACAATAAAGAAGCACGCATAAACGTACTAACAAGAAATCAAGCAAAACATCTAGAAAACAAATCTCCACTTAATACCCAAACACATTCCCATCCTGCTACAGATAAGAATCAACCTTCAACTTTACCTACTAACACTCCCATTACAAATCTCATACACGAAAAACGATCTTCTCTCATGTTAACAAAAAACATAAATCATAAATTCTTTCTTCTGCCCATGACGAACACAGAAGTCGAAACAATCTTAAAATGCAGGCTGGACGTCAAAGACGATAAGGAATTTGTAAACAAAATAAAAGCCTTCCATCATAATACCACTACCTTTTATCTCTCTAAACTAAATCTACCGCTCCAGACGAGCAAAGATGATGCAAATTTAAGATCTGTCTTATCAGAAATTATCGCACAAGCAAAATCCAACTCTATAAACCATATCCACATCTCTATCCAAACTCCCGATGTAAAAACATTTTCAGTAATTAAAGAAATCCTTCAAAGCATGCTAGAAAATGAAAACCTAAAAATCACTCTATACAATGATCCAATATCATACATGTCATCACAAGACGATATAAAACAACTTCTTATAGATTTTCACATTTTGCCAACCGGAGGTCACCAAGGTACCTCACGTACAATAAAGAGAATAAAAAAACAGTACTACTGGCCAGGAATGTCGAGGGACATATCCAATTACATATCAAAATGTAAACAGTGCCAAATGAATAAAGCATGCAAAAATCCAAAAATACCAATGGCAATCTCAGCCATCAGCTCAAAACCATTTCAAAGAGTATTTTTAGATATAGTCGGACCCTTACCACTCTCCAACTTCAATAATAAATATATTCTCACTTTCCAAGATGACTTAACGAAATTCTCGGAAGCAATACCAATAGAAAACACAGAGTCAAAAACAATATCAAAAGCTTTCGTTACGAACATAATATGCAGGCACGGAATTCCTGAGAGTATATTAACAGACCAAGGGCAAAATCTCATAGCCGGCATGTTCGCTGAGGTATCAAAGCTGCTAAAGATAAAGAAATTAAAAACTACCGCTTATCACCCAGAAACAAACGGTGCACTTGAGAGAAGTCACCGCACTTTAACAGAGTACCTTCGATCTTATACTCTGAAAGATGCTCAAGACTGGGATACTTGGATTCCGTACGCAATGTTTGTGTACAATACGACACCTCACTCAAGTACCGGTTATTCCCCACATGAGCTCCTATACGGATTTCCTGCAGACATTCCCTCAAATTTAAAATCATCGCCTTCCGTCTGTTATAATTACGAAAATTATGCGAATGAGTTAAAAGCTCGTCTTCAACACAGTTTTCAAATAGCTAAGGAAACTGCAATGACCAACAAAGAGCAATCAAAAACTTATTATGATAAGACGGCCAAGGAGAAATCCTTCAGCCCGGGCGATAAGATCTTGTTAAAAAACAGAAATAAAGAAAATAAATTCGCACCATTATGGTTGGGCCCTTACGAAATCATCTCAATTAACTCTCCAGAAAATTCTACTATAAAAATCGGGAATAAAACTAAAAGAATTCATAACAACAATATAAAAATATTCAAAGACTAGTACATATAAGCATTTTACTCGCAAATTCCCGCAACCAATTCTAACTTTAATCTCCCTTTACAGATATGTATGCAATCAAATACTATACCATATTCTTTCTCGCCGTACACACAACAGTCTGTCAACAGCTGCATATCCGGCAATTAAATGAAACAGCAGGGATCTTCTTCGAGGAAATTGGTATAGCAAATTTATATAGCAAAGAGTGGAAAATAGTATCATATTATAATATGACAATATTCTTAAACGAATTCGATAATCTTAAACAGATCATAACAGATATAAATTCATTGTGTTCCAATCTTTATAACGAAAAAACAATAAAACACATTTGTGAAACCAATGTCCCTCAATTAAATATAATTCTGTCGGAAATAGCATCACGAAACGAAATACTATCACCTAAAAGGAGAAATAAAAGGGGTTTACTCAACATCGTCGGGGTAATATCGAAAACACTTTTTGGGACGTTGAACGAGAACGACGCGGAATTTTACGATTCGCAAATACAAAACTTAGCTGAAAACCAAAACAAGTTAATACATTTAATAAGAAACCAGACACTAATTATCGAATCAACCACAAACCTATTCAACAAAACGACAGCGATAATAGAAAACGAAATTAACGCACTTAACAACAAATTAATCCTATTCAAAAGTCATTTAAACAAAACTCTTGCCGAAATTGCGGCTAACTCACTAGCAATAGAGTTAGAGTCCTTAATATCCCTACTCACGCTTATGGTTATCCGCTACCAAAACATACAAATGACAACCATAAACTTCGTAACAGACAGTCAACATGGTAAGATTCACCCCGCAATAATATCACATTCGCAGGTAGAATCATTATTAGCAGAAATAGGAAAGGAAATACCGGATTCATTAAGGCTTCCAATAAATAAAGATGGAAATACCATCCGTCAAATTTATCAACTCAGCAAAATCTCAGCAGTTGTTATAAAAGATAAGATAGTCTTCGAACTAAGACTACCAATACCTCTTAGAAAACCATTCCAAATCTTCCGACTGTGCCCATTTCCTACACTGTACGAAGGAATGTTCATATTCATAAACCCGTCTTTCGATTATTTGATGGTTGATTACAACCGCGAACATTATTATGGATTATCAACAGCAGAACTCAAGAGTTGCACAAGAGTAAACGAAAACCAATATTATTGTATTTTAATGCATCCTATCTACAAATCAATGGAAAATAATCTGCAATGCGAAATTAGCTTATTAAAAAGAGAACCAATTACTTCACAGTGCCAAATACGAACTACAAACCAAACAACATTTTGGATACAGCTATCCAAACCAAACACTTGGCTGTATGCAGTAAAAAATCAATTAACGATAGACGAAGTTTGCAAAGGAAAAATAGCCACGCATACATTACAAGGGGCAGGAGTAGCAATAATGAGCCCAAACTGTTATATTAGATCCAACGAATTCACTCTACACAGCCATCAAGAACATACAACAGCAATAGAAAACTTCTATATTCCTCAGCTAAACTTCACCAACCTAATAGAATCAATCCAAAAACGAAACGATAGCTACGCTAAAGAAATCCCGACATTTATTAGGATATTAGATAATAGAGAATTAATTAAGATATCAAAAGAAATCTCGCAACAAAAGACACAAGAGGAAGACCCATTAAACAAAATAAATAGACACGACATCCACCACTACACCGTGGCATACGCAACGTTATCAATTATAACACTAATCATATTCATCATAGTCATAAAACGTTACAGGAAGAAATTTTCACCACAAATGCCCCAAAGAGTCATCGAACTAGAAGAAAACATTCCTCCGCAACCAAAACCAAGGAATACATTTATACTTACCCCGCCACCAAAAATTACTAGCAAACGGGTAAGATTCTTACAAGACGACACTGACTGTTAATAACAAAAATAAATCAAAAAAAAAATGCGAACAATACTCGCATCGTCTCATGCATCTTCACTTATTTTTTTTTAAAAAAAAGTTAAATAAACAAGGAAACAATTGAATGATAGTTTTTATATATATAGTATTTAACAAACAAATAAGCCAATACTTTTTGTCAAAATAAAAAGAACAAAAAAAAAAAACAAAATACACTATACTACTTTTTATTAAATTTAATTAGAAACAAAAACCATTGTAATTTTAATCAATAAAATACTTAAAAATCTCTGTGCACTCTGTGTATGAAATAGTAAAAAAAAAAAAACAACGCAATGAATAAAAGGAAAATTAATTAATTAATTATAAAATGTAATTTTTTTTTTAATTTTTTTTTATTTTTTTTTTGCTCTACCATATCAATTTACATTTATTTTTAATCTATTTGTTTTTTAATATTAAAAGGATTAGTTCGTAGAAATTATTTTTTTTCTATTATTTCAAGAAAAATTATTTAATGCCCTTATTAAGTTATTCACAAATCAGGGTAATGTTATAAAATTTCATACGAAAAAATAAAACAAAAAAAATCTAATAAAATTAGAAAACAAAACTTTGAAAAAAAAAAACAACATAGTTTTAATAAATGTTTTCTCTTTTACTATAATTATATTTTTTTTTAAATAATAAATACTTAAAAATCTCTGTGCACCCTATGCATGAAATAAAAAAAAAACCCAAAATGCAATATAGTCAATTCGACTGAAAAAAAAGGAAATTAGTTAACTAATTATAAAATTGAATGTTTTTATTTTATTGCCCTACCATATTATTTTACATTTACTTTGAATCAATCATAAGAACTAGTTGTAAAAATTATTTTTTCTATTATTTCAAAAATTATATTATATATAAAAAAAAAAATGTGAGATATAAATCCTCTTTTTCTTGAAGCTCGTAAGAAGCGAAAAGTATAGATTAATATAAAATAATAAAAAAAAAAAAAACAGACACAAAACAATGTAAAGATTAAAAAAAAATATTCATATGTGAGAAAGTAGATAAACACAAAAAGCCAGAATAAGTAAATCTAAAAATCATATTATACTACTGTGCCCACACGAATCCGCAAGAATCGCTTACTAGAGATACGAAAGTCTTACTCTTCTTTAAAGACTAAAACTTTCTTTTCCCATGGGGGGAGGGATGTTGTAACCCGATTACAACAATATAAAATAATTAATTGTGATCCGGTTGCAACTCCCAACATTGATAACGGAAAGTTGTCATTCTATTCCCCAGTATTTTAAAGTAACTGGACCCCAAAAATTCTTGACATTTGTCGTTTCCAAGAAGCCCATTGATGTGCAATATGCACCTACTATATGCAACGGAAATCGTCAGTTTATATTCCAAACATTTTCAATGTAATTAGAGCCTCAAAACATAGCCACAACAAAAGTCATTTCTAAGAAGCTGTGCAAAATGCACCCACTATAGTATGTAACGGAAATCGTCTTTATATTCCAAGCCTTTCAATGTTCAATGTAATTGGAACCCAAAGAAAATTGCGACAACAAAAGTCGTTTCTAAGAAATCCGTTGATGTGCGAGATGCACCTCTATCACAACGGCAATTGTTCCTTTATTTTTCAAACCTTCAAATGTAACAGAAACCGCGAAAACAGATAAGCGATTCTCACCAGAAATCCGTTGAAAAGTGCAGTCTTGCATTTTTCTCAAGTTTTCTTGTGAGAATCTAGGGAACGTACATCCGAAGGAAAATTAAGAACAGTAGTAGATTTTTACCTCCGAAGCGGTCGCGTCGCGAAACCTTTAGTGAAAGAATAAATAATTTAATAATACTTGATCGAAAAGAAGTGTCTTATATTCTTGTGTTTTTTTACAAACGTTAGTTTGATTTTAATTTACAAAATCCTTGAATGAAAGGATAATTAATTTAATAATACTTTATCGAAAAGAAGTGTCTTATATTCTTGTGTTTTTTTACAAACGTTAGTTTGATTTTAATTTACAAAATCCTTGAATGAAAGGATAATTAATTTAATAATACTTTATCGAAAAGAAGTGTCTTATATTCTTGTGTTTTTTTACAAACGTTAGTTTGATTTTAATTTACAAAATCCTTGAATGAAAGGATAAATATTTTAATTATACTGTATGGAAAAGTGACTTATATTCTTGTTTAATCAAACGTGTTAGCTTGATTTTAATAAATTTACAATTTAAATTCTTTAGAGAAATAATTATAATTGTTTTGTGTGAATAAATAGAATACATACGATTTTTTCTTTGAACTTTAATTCTATTCATGTCGAACGCTACTCTCGAAAGAGCACGGTAGTGTAACATAACACTTTTCCCGCTTAGATCAAACTAGTATTGGGTAGGACACGATTGTTTCTTTACGAATCCCGGGATCCCTGGGATGCCGAGATTTTTTTGAAAGGGGGCGGGGGCATAAAAATGTCAAATTAAAGAAAATCTTTCTGGGATAATCTGGGAAATCCAAGAAGAAGAACTATTTATTTATTTGCACTATTGTCTCGATAACAAAAAACTTCAATTTATTTATTATTTTCACTATTGATCATTATTATTTATTCAGATCAGATCAGATCAGATTTATTTATTGGTTTCACTATCAATTGATGTTAAAAATTGAGAACTGTCACCTTAGCTGAGAACTGTCACCTTTTGACATTTCTCATTTCATCCAAGCCGCCAGAAGTCCAGACCTCGGGATCTTTGGGCTGGAGGGGAAATGAGAACGAGAAAGTAAAAAAACGCGAATTGGGATCCCAGGGATCCCGGGATTACGTAAAGAAACACACTTAAAATGAGTTTCTAAGAGGTGCCTCTTTATTCTTTTGAGCCAGTCAGATGTCATATTTCAAATGAGGCGAGGTGCTATTGCCAAAATGACAAAAACAAGTAAATATAAAAAAAGACAGAAAATAAAATGAACATATGCATTAAACTGCTTCAAAGTAAGTAAGAAAGCTATGTCTTAACAATGTATATTTATATTTTCAATCTCGCCTCGCCTCATTTCACGTTGGAAATTTCATTGCAGCAAAAAAAGTAAGAAATCTCTCTGCATAACCTATTTACAATCACACCTCGCCTCATTTATTTCGATACACGCTCATATACCAGTAGGACATTATTTTTGAACCGGGACATTTAAAAAAATGAGGCCTCAGTACAATTTATCATCGTGTAAGTTTCGAACATACTGCCTCGTGTAAGTTCGGCTCAACTCTAGATCAAACCACACATGACATTAGCAATTGAATTGAAAGTGAACTTAAGCAGTGCTAGAACACACCACAAAACTCATCCACTAGTATGAAATAGTAATAGCAGTCCAAAAATCTACCTTTTTTGGCAAGTTTTGAAATATTGAAATAAAATTTACTAAAGGGAGTAAAATTTCGCTGTGAGGAGTATGGGAGTATGGACGGCTCGAGAGGAGCACAAATACTCCGATCGGAGTAATTTCGGCAGCCCTGCTTCCGATTGGTGAATCTAACTGGCATAGTGGCCTAAAAAACAATGCTGTATTTTTTATACGTTTACAATCTTTAGACGAATATAATATATCTTCTAACTTAGCTTCGTTTACCAGTAAACTACCAGCCTTATTGCGTCACCATATGATTTCTGTATTATAGCAAAACTTTATCGTTACTACTATAGCGATAGTTCCATAGTGTTCAAACACAAGCTTCAACGTTACATCCTTCAAAACCCTGTCATCTAACCTACCTTCAAGTTTGGCCTATTGCTAAACATTGCGCAATGACAAGACAAATGGCAATAAAGACTCGCAGTCGTCTATGCGAATGACATGGTAATCCTTGAATCCGAGAAGCTGGGATTATTGAGATGGCTTTTGGAAAGATTAGCGTTGCTCTTGAAAAAGATAAACAAATTCAGACTAGGACAATTCAAAAGAATTGTATTTGTATCACTTGGAGTACCAGGATTGTTGTGTACAACTATAACTGAAACACCAAACGCAATTTTCGCTCTGCTGCGCCCGATTTACACATTCGCCCTGCACAGGGGGTCCTGGACTGAGAACACGGATGGGCCTGGTTGGACCTAAAGTCTCTCCTATTATATTGCCCTATAATTAAAAATCGTTTTTCCTCACTTTTAACAATTGTGTCCCCGTTCTCAAACAGAGCTGCCGACTTTACCTACCTACCTACAAAGGTAGGCTCTTGAGCTTAGGCTTCTACATAAAAAAACACTTTGGTAAAAAAACAATTGGTTATTGAACTACAAATCTATTTTTAATTTATCACACTAAGTTACAATCGCCTACAAAATTTTTCTTTTAATGTAAAGATGTGGTCACCAAAAAAGTCCGACTTGGACATGCGGTATAAATTTAAACACAATCTTTTAAGCTTTTTGCAATGGCCTATAAATAATATTTAGACCTTCAAAAAGCATAATTGGAATGTCCATTGCCACAACTTCAAAGAACATACTTGAAATTCCATAAAACAAATATTCGAGCACTCAATAGTTAATTGCATTTAAGCATCGACTTGAACTAATTATTGAAATCGTGAAAACACAACAAGGGGTGCTCTTGGAAATTCCAGCAAACATGAATGAAACAAATCTAATGATTTCATGTAGTTCTGTAACGAAATCGATAACACTAATTGGGACACCATTAGGGGTTAATTAGTAAATATCACTGCACTTGTGAATAGCCCTTTTGCTCAAATATTTGACAGCACCTCTATTGTCAAGTCTTACAAAGATAATCTGCCACCAATTGATGATGAGTGAGTTATGTTTCTATAGCACAACAGGAAATCTTTATTTATTTGTAGCATAAATATTTTCATTCGAGTTATATTTCGAATTTGTAATGATGTTTTGTAAAAATCAGTCTTTTATTTCTTCTTCTTTTTTCAGTGAAGTCACAATGTGGAGCTATGAACTATTATATTTTCAGTACCCAGTATAACTTGGAATCCACCAGCACCTTCAATGTTTGGTTCATTTCATCAAAGTCCGTTCATCTAGGGCCCTTTTCATCAAAATGGTAGGTGCCCCAATAGCCAGTTCCGGACTGATCTAGAACCGTGTCAAAACCGTGTCAAAATCTTGTCTTGGCAAAGCGCCCACTAATTCCTTGTACGCGAAACCCGAGACTCATAATAGGGTGACTCGATTGAGATAACTTACCTCATAAAGGGCTCTTTGATTTAGTAACAAGGAAAACGTTCTTGAATTGGGCAGTATAATTCAGGAACTCCAGTTTTCCTCTTCTTCAAACGGCAAAATCCCAACTCGAACCTTCGACTTATCGATTCTTCTACTGCAGTTGTTTTGATTTCTATCCGAAGCTCTCAAGTTCGTATTAAGGAGAAGTATGTATTTCCGTTGCTGCTGGAGCGGCATCCGTCCACCTTTTTCCCGACTACACTGCAAATCTCAGTTTTTGAAAGTGTTTTATTTCAAAACGCTTAAAAGGTTTTATTTTGACGTCACCCATTTGATTAACATTGTCGACATTTTTTAAACACTTTGAAGTGTCGACAATGGTAATCAAATGGGTGACGTCAAAATAAAACGTTTTAAGCGTTTTGAAATAAAACACTTTTAAAAGCTCAGATTTGCAGTGTAGTCTACCGGCCTTTCTCCTTTTCTTCTTTGTGGTCTTTCTTCTGGTATGAGCCCAATCAAGCCCTCTCAACTGCAGGCCTTGCATAAAAGCCTCGCACTAACACAACTAAGCGCAAACTTAGTCTGAATTTTTGTTGAGCAAAGTAGGCAAGTGATAGGATTTTTGACATTATGAATGCAATTATTACCATGTCAAACATTTTATTTAAGTTTTTTTGCTTTTATATAAATAATCAATTAATTTCTTAAATAATTTAGAATGACATAATAACATGACATTAAAATTTTAGTAGTACGGAAGTGTAAAGGGTTTTACCAGCCAGCGGGGTTAGCCGCTTACTGCGTATCCAGCTCCCACGGCGAGGACGAGGGGTTGGATTTTAGGAGCCACATTATTGTTAGCATTTCTTTAACGAACTAGATTTATTTAAAAAATGTTTCAAATAAGTGAAATGCTAACAATAAAATATAACAAAAAAAATTGTTTTCAATTAAATAAAAATCAAAGTCTATGAAATTGGAAAAACTCGAACTACTTAAGATATATTTATTTATTTATTTATTTATTAACAAATTATGTACAAAGACTTAAAGTCTTAAATTCATGTACATTAATTATACAGAAGGAATATAATAATAAAAATAATAAAATTCAAATCCAAAAAAAAATTACATAAAAAAAGGAGACTAGATAAATTATTTAAATTAAAAGAACAAAACAAAAAAAAAATTAAAAAATTAATAAGAGAAAGACAGAAATAAAAAAAAAGAGAATACACAAGCTAAATTTTCTTTATTTTCCTGTATTCATGCTCTTGCAGCTCTGTTAACTAATAGTTCGAAAAGACGCTTCCTGAAAATGCCCGCTGAATCGATACGTTGCAGTTCAACCGGGAGAGAGTTCCATAGTAGAGCAACGAAGACGAAGAAAGAGCGCTGACCAATTAAAGTGCGAAAACGCGGAATAATCAAATTATTATTTCTAAGTGAATGTGAGAGCTGCACGCAAAAGCCTATACTCACGGTAAAGGCTCATGGAGCAACCTAAAACGGAATTCAGATAGGGTGAGACATGGTCAAAACGATAAACAAATAATTAAACAATAAATAAACAAAAATTATTTTAAAAACCATTTTTGTTAGGATTTAATAAATAAATAAAAATCACTTTGGTACAAAAACACGTCTTCTTTATTTAATAGCTCGCAATACAGTAAAATAATAAGTTCCAATGTAATCTCAAAGTATGCAGCAAAGTATGCGTCGCTGTGCGTTTTCTCCCGGTGTTACCATTGTGGATTCCTTTTTATTTCAACAATTTTCACTAAACTGCGCAAATATTTTATATTTCCACATAAAAACAGGAATTTCCCAACACTTTCACTATTCAACTTTATTATAAGAACTTGCCACTATTTATCTTTATTATTTCATCTTTACTTTACTTTATTAATTGCAAAATATCAATTAATTTATCTTTTCCGAAACATAAAAACTGCCCCGATTTGCGCACTTTTCATACAAATCTGACAGTTCTTCAGCCAACTTTCAGACTACGTCACACATATGCAAAAATTTACAGCACGGCCTGTAGTTGAGAGGGCCTTGGCCCAACTTATCCAACACAGCGAACTCTATTATGTTTTATGCGAGAGTAATGGAAAGACGAAGGACCATGACGCGAAGCGGATTCGAACCGCGGACCAGTGGGATAGTAATCGGGTGCTTTAATCCCATGCAGGCCGACCTTTCCTGTTCCCGAAGCTAAGAAAACATTTCTCGTCAAATGAGGCCATAAAAGAAAATTCGCTGAATAACTTGAGGTCTAGCTTCCATGTATCCATATAAAATTCCACAAAGTTTTAACAAGGATCAGACCAGTTCAAGGTCATCTAAAAAAATTGTAATAAGCGATTTTTGCCGAGTCCATGTTGTTAACCCAAAAAATTTAAATTCGGACGTGCATAACATTTTTACTGGTATTTTGGGACTAAAACCGAAAGAGTTAATTTTTTTAAAAAATAGGATCGAAAGCAAGTCGTTGTAGCTATGATTTCCTGAGCTTCTAAGGATCCCATCTTCATTAAATACATAATAACTGGCGACGAAACACGGCTGTGGGAGTACGACATGCAAGTAAGCTCTTTAGAATCGCACAGCGAATTTGAACCGAACCCAAAAAAGACACGTCGAATTTGCTTCAAATGCAAAATCGTGCTAACAGTTTTTTTTATTTTCGCAGTTTGGTGCACTCTCCGAATTGCTTTCAAAGGGAACAATGGTAAATAAGGAATACAATATTTGGTCGTCATGAAACGTTTGCCGGGAAAACGTTCAGATTTGTCCAAGACAATTGATCGATTTCGCACCACTTTAATGCACTGTTATGGCCGATGGCGGTCACTATAGTAAAATTCAAACGAGACGAGTAAAAATAATTTAGTTGGTTAATTTTCTTAAAAGCATGCACGCGCACGCACCTAGCATGCATAGCGAACAATCTAAGAATGCGTCCGCTAAAAGTGAAAATCTATAAATGCATCCGTATTGGCATAGACCATTCCAAACGCAAGTGTCGTTTTATCAAGAGGTTCCCCAACTAAGTACTAACCGCGCCCAATGCTGCTTGACCTACCCAATCGAAAGAGAATTCCTTTACTGAGTAAGCTAATGGCACTCTCTATGGTCACCAAGAAAATAGCCCGTTTTCTTCGTTCTATACAGTGTTTTAAAGCCCCAATTTTGCTCCCTTTAGTCTGTGCGTGCGTGCCTATTGCACAGTGCCGGCCCTAGCATTGTTCACGGTAGAGCGAGATTGTTTTTCGGCGCCCTTGGGTCGACGCTTTCACATCACATAAATTCTATTTTCGGTTGCCTAAGATAAACCTTTTTTTTCGAGCACTGCCGAGGCAGCCTTGCTGTGATGGAGGTTTATCTGGACTGGCTCCCCCTGCCACCAGCCCAAAAAATTCAGTGGTCACCATCCTGATATTCCAGCAATTTACCTCTTCCATTCCCGGAACAGACACCTGCGAGAGGCTTCACTTGGTAACCTCGGAGTTTTTGCTTCCTTGGTGATCGGAGGGTAAATGGGCGTAGTTGCTCAGTTTGCAAGTTTGGTTGGAGCAGCTTTTTTCGTGGGCCGTTTCTGCCGCCCTAATTCTAAGCTTTGCCCAACCAAACTTGTAGCCAATTTTTCAACTCGTCCGCCTCAGCTCTTCAATATAGTAGGGGAGCTGGCACTTGAAAAAATCGTGTCGTCCCAACCTTCTGTCGTTTGGTATATAAGCTTTTCAAGTAATTACAAGCATTTTTTATAAATATGACATTTTTGCGGGAAGTGGACCCATCTCGAGTTAGGGGGTTTTGGGGGTAAAAAAGGGGTTAGAATTGAAAAAAGTTTCTGCCGCTTAGTATGTAGGATCTTTTAGGGCTAAATAACCGTTAAATACTAGTAGCAGACATTTTAGACCATTTGCTTTGGGGGGGGGGGGGTGAAATGGCAACTTCAGCTAGGGGTGGCTTGGGGAGGGTTCAAATGGTTAAAAATTTACGGTCACAGGCTGACTGAATATCAAGTGTCAAGTGAGAATGCCGGTGATCGAATCTGATCATCCACCGATCGGTGATCTTGGGTAAATGACATTTTTTTATCATAAGAGTTTCTTAACAGTGCCATACGTACATGACCGTCAAACCAACCGATCAAACCAACCAGATGATGACTGTCATCTACCACAAACCATACCCACCTGATATGGTCCTGTGTCACTTTTCTCTATACCCAAAGCTATAAGAACACTTCGAGGACGGCGGGCGTTTCGAGTACACTGAAAACTCGCTGAAGGAGCTGACGGTCATACCTCAATCAGCTTGTGAAAAAATAATGGAGGATTAGGTTTCACTGCGTTTTATTTAACAATTCCGATAACTTTTTACATAGAAGATAGATAAAGCTAGATTTATTTCAGGTTAAGGTTAAGTAAGGTTTTCCCTACCTAGCGTATATGGAACTTCATCGCATGGACGGCGGTCATTTTGGGTGTTGCCACCTCGTTGTACTGCTTTCAGATAGTTGCTTAGTGTTACGGTAGCCTTCAAGGTATTTAAATTATAAGAAAATGATTTAAGCTTCCTCGAACTATTGATGATTTTCTTAACTCGCATCCATGGAAGTCTGTCGACGAGAAGTACCTATGTTCACGACGCAGCACCACCTCCAACATACGAGTCTTTATTATAGACCCGATGTCCTTGTAGCCTTCATTTGCCGCTGTTGTCAATTTCAATGTTCACTACCCAACTACGATTAAATTTCATACTGTATTGAATTACGCAATGTTACAGTAAAACCCAGGTAAAAATTATATTTATATCTAAAAAAAATATTGAACCGCGTACATTTGGGGGAAAATTTTTTTTATAAAAACAAACCTGAATGGGATTTCATATCTGCAATTACGCTCTTTGTTTTCTCAAATTGAGAGTCCTCGAATATGATAATAAATAATAACAAAAGAAAAACTCATATATATCATTCAATTTGAAGTCCAGTTGAAACAAAAATATCAAACAAAAAAATTGTAAACCGAAATTGAATTTTAATATAAATAAAAAAAAATCATTCAGAAAATTTCCCATGGTAGCAATTTAATAAAACCACACAATAAACTCGCGAAAGCTCCTGTGGTTACCTGTCTGAAGCACCTGTTTGCACATCAAATTGTCTTCATGGACAGGTAAACTGATACCAATTGTTTCCATTCACCCATCCGTTCATTTTGTAAAGTATAGAAAGAGATGAGATGGGGGGGTATGAGATGCGGTGCGGGGGCGGGGGACACGAAATGGAAGTAATGGTCTCCATTTTCCAATTTCCTTCGACGACTCTCACGTGTTCAATGTCTATCAGAGATTTCAGACATCAGGATATTCCATATAGATTCGTAGTATAGTAGTATTCGGGGAGATCCTTAGATATTCTCAAGTTGAGTTGTTTATTGAAAATTGAAATGGATCGATTGTAATAAAGGACACGAAGCTCCATCGGTCCACTTTCTTCAAGGATACGAATCGAAGAAGAAGGCCTCCAGGACAAATATGCTACAGAGATCACGTTTCATAGTAAATACACAGAGAGTGAGTGTGAGAGAAATCTAGGAAAGGAAACATTCTTAAGGATGGGAGAAAAAATCGAGTTTTTTACTTATTTTATTTTCATCCTTTCTGCTTTGATATAACCTACTCTTCCGGGACGATTTCGATGATGATGAAGAAGATGAAGAATAAGAAGAATAAGAGGAGAAAAAGAGGCCATATTGCGTTGATCCTTTTGAATTCGATACCTGTACAACAAGGGTCCTTTTAGCCATTTACTACTACCAATATTACTATATATAGGGTCCGACCCACGGCATGATTTATCGAATCCGGTTATTGCGGTCCGCATGATAAAGCCCGTTCAAATCCAACGAAAATGACATTCTAAGGGTCCCATTATCCTCTCGAGAGGGGTTTAAGGTAACAATGATAAATATGAACCGTCTGCTGCATGTGAGCCAGGATCCAGGATGGCATCAAACGAATGTGGGTTTTCTGAATATGACACTAAATAGCCGCAATGGGACGGGAGGTGGATCAGAGCTTGGTGTGTCGTCTATGTATTTTCATCAACAGTACCCCATCCGGACCCGAAAAATGCTCCTATTACCTTTCGTGATATAATAAAAAAAAAATAGCATATAAATAGTTTCCTTTTAATGCATTAAGTGGGAAACGACATCTGTTACCCGCCGAAAAGTGCGCTTCTGTGTGTGCTGCCATCTACTTTTCAATTTGAATAAGGCATGAAGTGAAAATCATTTACACGAAGCAGAAAATGCTCTCGTCGAATGAGAAAACTCATTTCCATTTTTATTGACACCAGGAGTCGCATGTGAGGCTCACACTACACAACGCGACGGCCTGTGTATATAGCGTGTTGTAGCGTGCATGCAGGATTCCAAGCTCTTACAAAAGGATATATCCCAAGGATTCCCGTGTGCCTTTACTAAAAAGGAAGAAGTGAACAACATCACAAAGTCACCAAAGACACCTTGGAATTCCGTTGTCATTCTGCCGCTGTATGGCTGTGGCTGCACGTAAAAAACGCTTTTCCTTGGCGAAACAGATAAACACGTGTTATGCCTTTGCAGATCCTTCCTTTTGCATATATCCTGTATTTTTTTCCGTATTATTTTTTTTTCTTGTTGTTGTGTATCCTTCATTGTTTTGTTGTTCTTGCTGCATTATGTGGGTGTGCGCGATGCCGCCTTTCATGTTTTCGATATGGAACGTGATGTAATTTTTCCTGTTATCTTGTATTCAGCTTTCAATTTTTTAGTGGTGGTGATGACGGTAGTATAATTGCGTTCATTGGCGTGTATAAAATGCTATGTGCCACAGAGGTACGAATGGCAATATATGGTTTAAAATTTTAGGAATCTATTTGAAGTTTTCGAGAGGCTTTGAAGGTATTTCCGTTTTTTTTTCTTGTATGCTATACTCAAGTACTCTATATGCGAGCAAAGTGTATTCCCATATGTATGAATATGATATGGTATACCTTTCATGTCGTTTATGTATATTATACAAAATTTCTCTATAAAGCATTTATGCCTAACATAAGATTCCGTTTTTTTTTCGGTGCTTTTCATATTCTAAATAAAAAAATCATACACAAAAGGTTGTATTGAAGCCTGAATATAACATGGAACAGCCGTTTTTAGCAAGAAAGAAAGATTTGTCTTTTCGTATATCTTAAATCGCTGCTTTTTATCCCGACACATAATCTCACTGTAAAATTCTAAAATGTTGTCTCCGTCAGGTAATTTAATAACATCCTTGGAATTTATGTGTAAGGTGAATTGCGTAGCTTTTTTCTCTTTTCAGGAAAATTCATGTTTTATTTTTGTTATGAAACGATGAATTTTTATAAAGGAAATTTCAGATTCATATAGAGTAAAATGGGAAATTGAGATTGATCCTTGGATATTATTATAAGCGTGAATGGAATCACGTACTTTTACAAATATAGGCTTATGGAGGTTTAAATGGTGATATGACGAATGCTAGTATCTAGAAGAGCAAACCATGCTGACCACATTATAATAATATACAAGAACTGATATCTGACAGTTTCCATAAAAATTAGTGCAAAGATCGTGCCTGGGAGGCTTTGAGAAGACTTTCACCACCCCACTGCATGGTAGACGGAATTAAAACCTACGCTAACTGAACAAAAGGGGACGAGTTAGATCTACACGATGTCGTGCGACCCGATTATAAGAAGACCGCACTAGGAGCAGAATGAAGGCGTTAAGGGCCCCGGCGCTGAAAGTCGTGTTGTGTTTCGTGACAAGTTGTTTGAGTTGAAGAAAGTGAATTACGAATAACGAATTACGACTTTCAGCACGGGGGCCTGGAGTGGAAGTGCTAAGTTGAGTTTAGGCCCATTTACTGAAAGTCGTAATTTGACTGAAAAGTCACTTTCTTCAACTCAAACGACTTGTCACGACAGACGACTTGACTTTCAGCACAGGGGCCAAGGCCTCATCATCAACGTAGATTACTGCAACAGTGAAGAACTTGAAAGCATAATCCAGATTTGCAGAGAGTTAAATGACCTGTTCCATTTAGTAGGTGATTACCTCACATGTACAGATGTCATACAACCTACTATATCTAAATTGGTTGACAAACCTCCCACGTATACCATATCGAAATCTCAAACATGCGAGATTAACTAACTTATAGAAAGAGTGCTAGTAGTATAGCAAGGATGGTTCAATCGCACTTTCTATGTATGCGTGTATCAGTGTGTATGTGCGTATATGTATGTATATGACGTGCATTTGCCATTCCGCCATCAACACTTTAGGAATTACGCAAAATAAGCTTTTAAGAATAAGTTTCGTGTCTTCGGTACGATGAAAGCTTTTTATATGGTAGGTAAATTTTGGTAAGGTTCGTGTTTTCACTAGGATGAAAACATGTTGGTAGGCGAAATTTTGGTTGGTGAATTCGGAACCATTCTTGATATAGTACTGTCACTTAAAAGAGGTTTAATAACAATAATACATTTATTCGTATGATACACTCCGAGTGTTGGTCTCGCGTTGTTCACGATCTCGGTGGAAATGCCTAGAAGCTTTTTATCTCTTTTTCTCTGATAGATGGGTCGGGTTGCCACCTCTGACACTACAAATACTAGAAGACGACCGAATCATAAGTCCAAGTAACAGCTCGTGGAACTCGCCATTGGTGCTAGTCCCTAAAAAATCGGTTGCAAATGTTGATAGATAGATTTGGAAATACTAAACGAAACCACCATAGGAGAATGCCACAGATTTATTAGATGAGTTGGGAAAATCTAATGATTTTACTACAACCGATGTTTCGTCTTCTTAGACTATATAGTTTTGTATGGGCAGGATTTGCGCGATGCCTAATTGGAGAAAGTATTCGATAGATTAAGAGGTAATACATAATCTGAAAGTGCAGTCCGAAAATTGACACTTCCTGGGGAAAGAGATTACTTAGGAATACGTAGTTAATGCTGAAGGTGTCCACCCCGATCCAATCAAAATTAATGTTCTCAAAACTTATCCACAACCAGTCAAACTCAAAGATATAAAATGTCTTCTGGGTTTTGTAGACGATTGTCGGCGATTCGCCAAAAGTTCCGTTTAAATAAGATGATTTTTGGGATGAACCAATTAAAAGTTTAAAGATACACTAACTATTGCATCTATCCTGCCTTAGCCTGCCTAAACATGGTCACACGATTTCATCGTGCCCGGCGTTCTTTGTTGACCTTTTTCTCGATGCGATTTCTAACCAACAGAACCTTTATCAATAGTGTTTTTTAGTGCTGCGACACCTTGCCAGCCTTCTCGTTCCCATCGATCCATGTGCGTACTCTAACACAAGCTTCCTACAAGTCGAAAGGTTTTCGGAAGTAATGCAATAACAAAAACTAAAGCTTTTTTATGGCGATTAGTCGAAACTAGTTCAAAAAGAATTTGGAAAACAATTTCGCAACAATGTCACAAAGAAGCCGGTAACAAATTTTCTTAAAGAAGTAGGAAAGAAATCGGAACATTCCTGTCAAACTTCATTGTGAAATCGTGAGCCTTTGAGTGAAGTGCGCGAGTGGTTTTTTTGTGAATCCCAGCAAACCAAATTTTAAGATATCTTACCGAACTCGTTATGGAAATTCGTATATTTCTCCCGAATTCGCAATCGATTTCTGAACAAATTCGGAACGAAAAATATATGAAGGGGTTGACACGACATCGTTACAAAAATTCTTTTCGAATTCGGGAGAAATATACTAGTTTCCGTAACGAGTTCGGTAAGATATCTTAAAATTTGGTTTGCTGGGATATGAGTTTGTTTCGAGTACCGAATACCGAATTCTCGAATTTTTGGACACACTCCAACAACAACTATGCATTAAGCTCTGTCTGGTTCATACGCCGTTGGCGGCCTGATTGTACGTACAGTGCTATGAGAATGTTGTCTCGATGTACCTGGTTTTTATTTAAGTGAACTCTAGCGCATGAAGTAGACCCACCATCTTTATTTGGAAAACTAAGATGCAATTCCCCAGACTCAGAGAGCAAGCTAGGTGTTAATCCTCTAAGAAAACTGTCGTGTCCATTCTGCTGCTAAAAATGTACCCCTCCATGATTTACAGGGTGTCCCGTCACAGCTTGTGAATCGATTAATGGTAGATAGTAGACAAAAAATGATCGACAAAAAACAAAAAAGGGGGTGGGGCGGCTAACTCGGCCCGTTTTCGAAATAGGGCATTTTGAATTTGGTTTTTGGGAGAAAAATGTAGTTTAATGATTTAGAATAAAAAGTTAATGAAATAACGGTCTATTTTCACGAATAGGGTTTCTTTGTTATCGTAAGGAATGTAGCTTTAATCTCATTAATAAAAACAAAAGTGTACGATGGGGAAGAATAAGGTGGTTTATTTGTAAATAAATATGGAAAAAAGCAAATTTTTCCCACATATTTCACTGTAACTCAGAAAGTAGATCGTTAAAGTCCTTTTTCCTGAGCTTTTCTAACATCCTCAAAAATTACCAAAAAGTTTTTTGGAACACTTCAAGACTGTAGCTGGCTTGGTTTTTTTGCTATTTGCCATACAGCAATAGGTATCACTTTGTAGTATTTCAACAATTTTTCCCACTTATTTCACTGTAATTCAAATAGTAGGTTGTTAAGGTCCTTTTTTCTGAAGCTTTTTAACATCTACTAAAGTTTTTTTAAAAAATTATTGGAACACTCCAAGATTCCAGCTGCCTTGGTTTTTTTGCTATTTACCATTCAAAAATTGACCACTCACTGACCTGTTTTCATTTGAAAAACCAGACGCGGAAAGTCAGTTTTTTTTAACCAAACCTTTATTTTTTCATTATAAATATATTTTTGAGGGCCTTTTGAGCAATTTTCAAATAGACTTTTTTTACTTGCACGTGGTAGTACAAGTTTTAAAGAAAATTTCAAGCTCCTGAACGTTGCTCTAAAAAAATCCACGGACCAATAGGAGCGTTTTTAGAAGACCGCCTTTTTTTTACAGAAAGTGAAATTTCCAGGAATGTGTTCAATATTTCGCAACAAAAACAAAAATGTTTTTTCAGCTAGCAAGAAGCAACATTTTTACCAAATATCTAAATTGCGTTAAACAAAAGTTATTAACAAATTAAAAAAAACGTGTTTTTTTAACGGTTTGTTCAATTTTTCTCTCGCCTTTCCAAATTCAAAAAATAGTACAGTACAGATGGACTGGAAAATCGGGGTATGCTCCTTTAATTCTTGGAAGGATGATTTTTCATAAATCGTTAATGGAGCATAAAAGAAGCTCAACTCTAAATTTGAGTAAAATTTCTAGTAGACGTTTTTTGGAAAACTCAAAAAGTTTTTGAAAAACGTTTTCCTCTGAATCTACGCATTTTGGAGAATAGTTTTTGAAACAAAAAATGTAGAGGACATTGTTACCTACAATTTGTGTTATAGAGGTCATGCTGTACAACTTGAAATACAGAAGCTAGGTGGCGCCAAAGTTTCCAAAAAAGGGTTTTTTCGTTTTTTGCCCCAGAAAAAATGTTTTTATTACAAAAGTGTAAATCAGTAAATTGTTCCTCTTAAAAATGTCTACAATATTTATTTAAACTTTTTTTCCCTCTGACTTACCTGACACAAATTGTAGGTAACAATGTCCTCTACATTTTTTGTTTAAAAAACTTTTCTCTAAAATGCGTAGATTCAGAGGAAAACGCTTTTCAAAAACTTTTTGAGTTTTCCAAAAAACGTCTACTAGAAATTTTACTCAAATTTAGAGTTGAGCTTCTTTTATGCTCCATTAACGATTTATGAAAAATCATCCTTCCAAGAATTAGTGGCGCATCAATATTACATCTGTGCTCTTCTAAAACAACAATCTTTTTTAGAATTTTTTTCCTATGTCACCATGTTTTTTGTTACCTGTTCGCAATTATTAGATATTGTGTAGATTGATTGGACTATGCGGGGTAATTCCTGAGCTTCCCAGCGGTAAAAGTATGAAGGCCTTACTCAAGAAGCTTTTAGGAAGGAGTTCGTATTCGTAGTTCCACAAAAGTAGAACAGAAGGGTGAAATGTGGATAAGTATGTTTTTTGCGTTTTAATAAAATTTTCATACTAATAGGGCAGTGTTTCTTACGTATGTGCTTCCGCAATTAAAGCAATATCTTCCAAGAATCTCAATATATTTAGAAGGTGTATGAAATTGTACTTCCTTGGAAGAAATAAAAGAGTACGTATCACAAACACCTTACCGGGAATGTGTGGGAAAGGTGAATGAGCTTTTAGAGCTTTTCGACTCATTCCTTGTAATGACATGGCTGCACAAAAAAGATATGGAGCGGAATGCGAAGAGGAAGGAGTTCTCGCCTTCCAAAAAAGGCTACCGTCATGCTTCTTGGTATGATTCCATTTCCCGTTGGGTTTGAATTGCAAAAAAGCACATAGCTTTTCGTTTTTTGATTGCTGCTTCACCGACTATGATTAAATAAAGGCAGTTTTGTCATCTTTTCCATTAATTGCCATAGCATACATAGAAAAAATCAAATTTTGCCAACAAACTTGGAAAATTTCTAATATAACAAACTAAAATTTACATTCAGGGATCGCTATTCCTAATTTTCGAAGCGCTGCCAATGCATAAAAATCGCTGTTGCTAAAACTTATATAGAACTATACTATAAACTTCGGTCTTATTAGATTGCGTGTTAAAAGAATTTTATTATAATCAAAGACTAAAACAATCTGCGGGCGTATTACCCCGTCTTAACCTGCATTATCCCTGCATTATTTTGCATTCAATGCACGCCATCCAATTATGGCTCGTATCTGGATTCAAGACGAACTTTTCATAAGTTTAAGTGCGGCGTACACGATTAAAGTGCAAAATAGCAAATCTCCCTGTCTGATCTGATCATCCTCGGGGGAAACAACATTGTGGATATACCATTCAGGATAATACTTCCACATATACATATACATGGATATGGCTGCTCAGACGTGGCAGGCACAAGCACAACATCAATTCCAGTTTGTGGGCTAATGACTGCAGCCAACGACGATATTTGTGCTACAGGAAGTTCGGCACATGAAATGTGACAAAGTAGCAGGATGCTCCTCCATTGTTGTACGATGACCAATTTCGCACATCAAAAATAATGATATCGGCTATTGCGTAAGGACAATGCCAGCCAGGATGAACTGACAGTCGGTGAAATGTGGAATATTGTTGTAATGAGAATTTACTTTTGTTTTATCTGACATATTACTATTGCCACCATCACATGACGTGTTATTAATTGCGGAATTAAGAGATTTTTAACCTTTAAGATTTTTTTTTTATTTATAGTTGGAAAACTCTTGCTTTCTACCAAATAAGATCATAGACGTGAGTGAGTAATGAACCAGAGAGAAATGAAGCGCCATAAAATAAAAATATGTTTTAGATTTACTCGAACATTTTCTGGGCTATGGTAACCATTTATACCCGAAGGACTCCTTACTAATATTATAAATGTGAAAGTAACTCTGTCAGTCTGTCTGTTACGCTTTCACGCCTAAACCGCTGAACCGATTTTGATGAAATTTGGTACAGAGATAGATTAGACCTTGGAGAAGGACATAGGCTACTTTTTGTCACGAAAAAAGGCTTGAGGGGGTTGAAATAGGGGATGGAAATTTGTATGGGAGTCCGTTATTATCTTATCCATATTAATAAAAGAAAGTGTCTGTCAGTCTGTGTGTCTGTGAATCTGTGTGTCTGCTTGTGGGTACCGTCGCGCGTTGGGGCCAAACTAGAAGAGATAGAAATCTGATTTTTTTTGTAGATGCATGGATACTCAAATAGGTTCCTAAAAGATTCCGTTTTTCGAAATTTTAATTAGTTTTTTTAATTAAATAATTAGTACGTCACCATTTTTTACGTTCTACGCCTCTTGAAAGTTGATTTTGACCCACTTTCATGTAGCCGATCAACCCGAAATTTTGCCAATGTTCATAGTTCGCGTAACGATGCAATATGACATTTTTGTAAAAAAATCAAGATGGCCGTTTCAAGATGGCGGTCGAATTTTGCAATTGTGTTTGCCGATCCGCGACATGGGTATCAAATGAAAGGGTACTACGAGTAGAATACAATTAGCTTGGCGTCGTTCCAAATTCAAAATGGCGGCCAACACAAAATGGCGGATTATTCTTCTCTTTGCAAGTCACTCGGTATGGGTATCAAATGAAAGGGTATGATAAGTTGAATACTATTAGCTGTGTGGCGTCATTCCAGATTCAAAATGGCGGCCACGACAAAACGGGGGATTCATTTTTTTACAACGCGCTCGGTATGGGTATCAAATGAAAGGGTGTGACAAGTAGAATACTATTATTTGTGTGGTATCTTTCCAAATTCAAAATGGCGGCCAACACAAAATGGCGGTTTACATTTTTCTTTACGACGCCTTCGGTATGGGTATCAAATGAAAGTGTTTGACAAGTATAATACAGTAAGCTGTGTGACGTAATTTTAATTCTAATATGGAATTCCCCACAAAATGGCGGAAACATAAAATAGACTATTGCAGTCACAAGGACAATCACTGAAAGTTGTTGGACTCGATCTGATAAAGCCATGCTTCCCCCACGGACAGCTGTATGTGCATCTTTGCATTTTTTTGCCCCTTATGATCGACGAAATGAAAAAAAGAGAGGAAATGTGTGTAATGTATTTATTCGATTGTTTTAGGGCAGCAAATTGTGCATTTTTGGGCTGCAAGGTGGGTTCCAAATTTGTAAAATTGATATAACTTTTTTTGCGCCTTTTTTGGGAAAAACAATATGGAGCGGAGGAGAGTGCCATGAGCGAAGTTCTGCAAGGGGCGTCTAATCCCATAGCATAGCAAAATCTATGCGGACGATTTTGAATATGTTTCGCTACGTGTCTGTTGTGCACGTAGTACACAATTTTCATCATCGAATCTTAAAAAAGTTGTAACCTATCTAAATTTTTAAAGTATCCAAAATCTATTTTTGCAAATTTGTTTTTTTTTCATTATACCTTTTTCCTACCGCGGACTGTGCACATGCACACATTTTTTTTATTGAGAGGCGTTGCAACGCACACGGGTCTTGCTAGTACATATATAAAACTGAATGTTTATCTGTCTGTACACAATAGGCTCCTACACCGTGAAACCGATCTTTTCGTAATTCAAAATGGCCGCCGAAATATGGTTGAATTCGCCAATTTTATTTCGATTCCAATGAAAGTGGGTATCTAGGGGTTTTTAAGATTGTGTTCCGATTCCAATGAAAATCGGTACCAGGGATTTGTTAAGGTAGCAAATAACGAATTTATGATCAGAACTTATAAATTCAAAATGGCCGCGCTAATAAGGCGGACGAATTTTGTTAATTTTGTTCCGATTCCAATGAAAGTGGGTATCTAGGGGTTTTTAAGGTCGCAAATAACGAATTTTTGGTCAATCAGTATATGGGAGTTTTTAAGGTAGCAAATGTCGAATTTATGATCAAAACTTATAAATTCAAAATTGTGGGGCTCAGTGTCATTTCCCGGTTAGCTGTATGTAGGTTTTTCAAGAGTTGGAAAATCCGAAAATCTTGACATTCTAGCTACAAACGGAAAAACATTGAACATAGTGAATCCTGAAGCTCTCTAAGCAATCGGTTGAGTATTGATCAACAAAGTTTTTTGGAAAGATGGTAAGGAGAAGCGGAAATGTGGGCTTTAGGTATATATAATAGAAAAGAGGGAAGCGAGGGAGACCCAACCTCCTCTGGAAGGATGGCGTAGACCAGGACGCTCAAAGCTTAGGGATGCCAAACTGGATGACATCGGCTCAGAATCGGGATCAGTGGAGAGAGCAGTTGCGAGAGACCAGGACCGAATCCCGGTTGTAAAGCTGAGATTTTGTATTTAGGGGTTGTGGGTACGAGGAAACGATTGGTGATGTCCCGTTCGCACCGTTAGCCGAAACAATACTATCTCATTTTCGCATAGTATTTTTAATGAAGCTTTGATCAAAATTAAAGGCAGCATTAGAGCAGCTGAGACAAATGAACAACATGACGCACGCTTACAAGACAAAAGAGCCAGAGCTTCTACTTTGAGAATGAGAAGATCACGATTACAGCATGCCCATGCACCCCAATACTATGATGGTCCAATGGATAAATTGTGGCAATAATGTTATGATTTAAAATTTCAAAAAGCACCTGGAATGTGCTGTTCCAATGGCAAAGCTGATTTGTGACAACTGAATATACCATCCGTGTCACTTGCGTTGCTTACGTGGATATAACTTTTTCGTTGTTCGAACATGTTTTACTACTTCCTTTATTTTGCTTCGTTGGGTGCAGCGAGGCGCAACGGGTTCGAATTATTACGTGTAAAATTATTAATGCCACCCACTATTTGAAACCGATCAACTTCAAATTTTGCACATATGCGTAGTTTTCTTGACAATGCAATGTGACCATTTTGTACAAAAATAAAGATGGAGGTTCCAAGATGGGGTCCGATTTTTGCATTTGTATTCCTCCATCCCGACATGGGTATCAAATGAAAGAGTATGACCGGTAGAATACAATTAGCGGTGTAGGGTGATTCAAAATGGCGGCTAACACAAAATTGCGGAAGACATATCTTTGACCAAAAAGTATAAAATATAACCGATCAACTTCAAATGCTTGACAATGCAAGGTGAACATTTTGTAAAAAACAAAGACGCGCGGTTCCAAGATCCAATTTTTGCATTTGTGTTTCCCGACCATATCAAATGAAAGGGTATGACAGGTAGAATACAATTATCGGTGTAACGTCATTCCAAATTCAAAATGGCGGCCAACACAAAATGGCGGAAGACATCTTAGACTAAAAAGGAGAAAATATACCGATCAACTTCAAATTTTGCACATACGCATAGTTGTCCGGACAATGCAATCCGACCATTTAGTAAAAAAAATCAAGATGGCGGTTCCAAAATGGAGGCCGATTTTGCAATTGTGTACCCCGACCAACCCACATGGTTAGCAAATGGAAGGGCATGACAGGTAGAATACAATTAGTTGTGTGGCGTCATTCCAAATTCAAAATGGCGGATTACCTTTTCTTCACAACGCTCTCAGTATGGGTATCAAATGAAAGGGTGTGACGATTATAATACAGTAATCTATATGACGTCATTACAAATCTAATATGGCGGCCACCACAAAATGGCGGAAGACATATAATAGAATAAAAAGAAGAAAACAAAATGTATGTGACATATTTTAATATATGGCTTTGCTTATTGTATATATTTGAAGACAATCGTTTTTCAGGAGTAAACTCCAGTTAAGAGTCGGAGTTGACACGCACTTTCTTTTTTTATAGGCAATTCTAAATTTTTTTAATATGTATCCAAAATCAATTTTTGCGGATTTGTTCTTTTTTTCATTACACATTTTTCTTACCGCGGACTGTGCACACATAATCTTTTATTATTTAAAGGCGTTACAACGCACGCGGGTTTTTTGCTAGTTAAATATATATCACTTATCAATGTGTAATTATAGTTGCTGTTAATGCATATAATTCAATTTCAACACGAGTTATAAACAAGAACCGCATTATATCCATGTGAAAAACTTTCACCCAATTCTGACCCAAACATTTTAAATTATAATAAAATTTAATACTCACAACAGCATCAGGACCGCACAGACTATTTTAATATTAAAATCAAATAATTAAGGCTAAGAAGGACTTAATGAAAGAAAAATCATAATTTCCTTCCAGCCGCTTTGACATCGAAAAGGACCATCTTATATATATTATAAACTTGTGATATTAATGCCGTAACTAAATTAATTTCATACCTGCTTAAAATTTCTAAAACCGAAAACTTGCCAACATGTCCTAATCTGTTTTGAAATTACCAACATAAACCCATAACACAGACCTAATAATCATTAAATCCCCCGGCCACCCACCTTGGCCCCATTCTACTGGCATTGCTAGAAAACTCTTTACCTTTCATCCTGCAGCATTTTCAGGCCTCATCAAGAGTTATAGTTTACATCCTGGTACAGCATCTACAACAATCATCATCAGATTTTACTAGCGTATAATAGCAGGCAATGTGTGTATATATATAGAGGAGTATACCCCTCCATCCATCGAGGCGCTCCTTCTACAGGCACTTATCCCTGATATTTCTCTAGTATACCGGGGGTAGTATATAGCACTATCCTTTTCTGGAACGATTAAATTTGTATAAGCAAAAGATCGAGTAGACCACTTTCTACGAGTCCCCATCGCTCCACCTCAGCCGGTCCGCGCGCTCCCTTCAGGGATATTAAGTTTATGAATCAGGACCACAGGACGATAATCGTTGATGTTTGCCTACCCATGCAGATACCGAACTTAGCCCCCATAGTCCCGCCAAAGTTTGTTCTTTGACCTAACTCCACTGTGTTGGTCCCTGGTCTAAGAGTTAACTAACTTTGAGCGATTGCCAGTTTGGACATAATTTGATGATGCCCAAGTGATTCTATACAGCAGGTGCCACGGTGATTACAGGGACACGCGGGCATGACCCTACTTTGTTTGAGATTATTTCCTTTAGTACTACGGTTCCAAGTTTTTTTTTTATTTCCGCATCAATCGATTTAATTTTGAACTTTTTGAAAAAATATGGCGCCCAAGGGAATTTAAATAATTTCGATTTTTTTTTTATTTTTTGATTTGTTTTTAATAAAGTTTTTTTTTTTCGTGTTAAATTTGTGTTTAACAACCATACAAAAACAACTCCCAATTCCCTGTGCTGTTAGAGAGACAACAAAAAAAATGGGCCTTCATTAATACTTAAGCGAGCGTATTTCTTGAACAATAGCTTTCTAATTATTATAAACAAGTCCCATTTGAACCTTTATGTCAGAACTAATACCCAAAATTAAGTACTGCCATCCATTAATAACCACACCTTAAATTTCCTTTCAGTTTCCGTCGACGAATTTCAGACATTTTTCGTAAAACCAGCAAAATCCCATTCATTTCGAGCGTGGGGCATAAACTTTCGGTAAAAGATACAACGAGCCGGGGACAGGATAACAGAGCCCCAGAGACGCCAAGGATAACAGAAGGAGCTTTCTCATGCAAATTCCGAGGTCCCGAAGGATTGCCTTTTTCTCATTCATTTACATAATTCATCGCGCTATCAGTCGGAAACCTTTTCAAGTTGTGCTTAACACTAAAGGGTGCAGGTCTTAAAGCTGTCCCCAGTGGCCCCACTCTGGATATGGGGCCGGGGCGGTGGTGGCCGCTGCCGCCGATGTGTGCGCGGCTATGCATATGGCTGAAGCTTTTTACCCTCTGACAAGTAACCTTGATTTAAAACACCCCCCCCCACTACTATAACTGGAGCATAAGTGATTGGCGGCATTTGTATGGATGCAGCCTGGCATTTAGCATTTTCTGTACAGTAGTAGTACTGAGGTTTGGAACAATCCTCTCTATGCATTTGCTAAAAAGGGGCCGGAATGGGGTGCTGCTGCTGGGGGATGTAATTATGAGAAATTGCCGGAGCATAAAATCCCCTTTTCCTAACTTTAACATGCTTTTGACAAATTTGGAACATGGGGGGCACATATATTTGCATATGAATCCCCCACCATTGGCATTCAGAATTCGCATTGTGCTATTGAGCGACATTCACTTCTGTCAGTGGAACAAAAACGACTGCACACCAAAAGAAGCAAAATTTAAAAACTTATTTTCGACATTTAATTATTTATGAAAGTAGACGAGATTCGGTGTATGATGTTTTCACAAACTTTTGTTAAATTTCATTCATTATGTTCTAGAAGGTCTCCTTTTGCAATTTGCAAAATGCAGCCATGTATGGAAATTATGTTATGTGCTGCTATGTTACTGGGTTGAAATCGTGACGTTAAAAATTAATGCACATTTACTTTAAGGTCTTTCCACTGTGGTAGAACAAAGAATTGTACGACCTTAGACAGTTAACAAGAGAGAGTTGTGTTATAAACCGAAATGTTGGAAACCCTACAACGACTGCTTAAGGTTATGCAAGAAATATATTACAGACAATCGTGGAGGGAACATTGTTAATATATGGACAAAAACGGTACGAAGACGAAAAAACGATACGAAAACAGAGACATCTGGTAGAGCACTGAAAACCCATATCTCAGACTGCAAAGTAGTAACCTACGACAGGCGCCTAAGGTTGTAGGTGAAGATAGGAGAAGAAACTTGGCAAACCAAGAATAATTTGTCATCGTATTAGTCACCAGGTACCGACAACATTGCCAGATTTTCTTCTTCTTCTTTAGTGAAGTATTGGATCCAAAATTACCGCGGCCACTTCACTTGGCCGATTGTACTACACCCCCTACCAAATATTAGTAGACCAGACCGCGTGCACAGCTTCAGCAGTCTGCATTATGGTTTAAACGTGACTGTTCGAACTATTGCGGGACACTCACGGAGAACATGAAGGGAAGACTCATCCTCCGCAAAGTAAAGTCTGCAGGTGGGTTGTCTGCTCTTTCTATCGCCTATGGTTGATAATTCAGGGCGCAGTGTTCGGTAATTAACCCAAGCCTGACATCAAGTTAAAAAGGGTTCTAACATCTTCTCTATAACTTCCGAACAATTCCTTAGCAGCGTTAAGAGACGGAATAGAAAGGAACCGTTTAGAGTTGGCGCATGATATTATTGACCCATGGGTGATCTCAATCTATAAAAACTGCCTACACTATAGCTAAATGTCTTAATCCTGGAATAAGTTCAAAGTTATCTTCATTCCGAAAGTGGGTAGACGGGCTTATCACCCTAGCCCATCGTTTCCCAACCTTTTTAGTATTGCGACCCCCTGAAAAGCCAAAAAATTAAGTAAAAATCTTGCGACCTCCTCACTATAATATTGGTTGAAAGATAAAAATCCAAGCATTTGGAGCGATTTTCTCGGTAAGAAATCAAAAATTGAGTCTGATGGAGACGACAGTAAAACAAACATGTTTTATCGGGTTCCATCTTCTTCCGTCAAATCTGTCGTAAAATTGAGTTATTATGGTCGATCCACACATATCCGTGACGGCACGGTACCGATGCTTTCCGTGTCAGAGGCTTCCGTGATGAATTTTTCACCGATATTCTTCACTTTTTAGTTTTAAAATTTGGACAGCGATCGTGGAATTTGGCGTGGAATATCTTGTTGCATTGCTCTTAGACGAGGGGGAATAAATTGAAAAGAGAGTGGATTCAGCCCATGTGGACTCTTCCGGAAGTGGAAGGAGAGTTCGTAACTTTATATAGTGGATTGGTGGGCCATGAAACTAACTTCTACGAGATGAGCCAAAACGCATTTAGTGAATTGCTAAAAAAAAGTCGAGGAGTTGATCCACACGAGTCTGTACATATGTAGTAGGAGGATGAAGTACATTTGGGCATTCAAGCAACCTAATATAAAACCAATCTTTATATTTATTACTTATACATACATATGTACTTTGTGGGGCCATATTGTTATATTCCCAATAAAAGAAATTTTACAAAAAAGTCGCACAAAAAGATTGCACAGAATATGTTTGAATGTATTTCTAATAAACTTGAACTAAATTTATGTTGAATTCTTATAAAATTTTCCATTGAATTTAAAAACATTTGTTTACGTCCGGGATAAATAAAATATCGGTAGCAACGTATTTTTTGCGGTTTTTCGGACGTCTGAAGGGTACTGAGAACGTCGGTGCGTCGGATGTGTGGGAACATGCCGCGCTTTTCCCAATTTGTTTCCATGGAATTACATCGTGTCGATATATTTTTTTCACTGATGCCCCGAGTACAGCACTGATTGAAAATCTGTGCTACAAAAAAAATCTTCCGAAGCTCGTAGCTCGCTTAGACACTTTAAGCCATTTTAGTCTGCCCAGTTTCATAAGTGTGTAACAATATTTATTTCGTCATACATTTCTTCAAAATTTTCGTTCGTTCTAATGAGCTATTGCTTTTGGTTAAATCGGACCGGAACGAATATTCCTCTTAAGTGGCTCTACACGATGCGGTGAACGTTTCATTCAAATGTTGGATTCCAACGTTGGAGTGATACCCATCACAGCCCGAACGTGTTGTAATGTGGTCCTTGGATTGGTTGCCCGAAGAAACCACCCTCAGATCCACATACCAAAATACAAAAATTTGAACGAAAATTCCAAGTAACCTAAACCTCGGTGGTACACCGGGTCTCAAGAGTAGGGCAGGCTCGCCGGGGGGGTCGTGGAGTGGAGAGACTCCAGGGGTACCACGTGAACTACCGCACCACCACTTACCTGCATATGAGCGCCCCCCTAATGAGCTGACGCGGGTTACTTAAGAGAACGTCGAAGGTACCTGGAAACGAAAGTTCTGCGGGCCTGAGACATCGTTCGCCGCTACGCCATCCTGTGTAGTCTTTAGCAAGACATCCTCCTACCTAAATCTAAATCGCAACAAAACCCCTATCCCTTACTCCCACCATAAACTCAGTTATTCTGTATACCACAATTCGTTTAATTCATTACACCGACAAAAACCATTTAATATTTAACATTTTCAAATAAAAGGTAATCAAATAACAACAAAATTCACAATAACCGTATTCCAAACTACCTGGTAGAAAAAAAATATGCTCTGAAATTTACCAAGTCAATTATTTAAGTGGTGTTAATGTACATTAGCCAGTAAAGTGTAAAATGAATGTAGATCAACAGGGTATTTGGGGAATAACCTTAAATAGAGGTCTGGAAAAAACCCGCCCTGGTACCACGACGTTTTCCTTCTTACATGCTAGACCTGTGTTATATAAACCAATAATACCTTAGTGCCACAAAAAAATTAAGTCCAGGTAATCAGTGTTGCCAAGAGAAACAAACCGCTAAATTAGCAAAACTGACCAACAAGAAAAATGATTCAAACCAAATCACAACACCTTATAGCTACAAAAAAACTTAATTTTATCTTTCCTTCATTATATAAGTTTTCATAGAAAAAAAAATCAAAAATCAAAATTCTATGGCTGTCAAATGGTTAATTTAAATATAACGCAACTGTGTGGTGTAAGCGTAATGAATTAATAGAATTTTTTTTTTTTACTATTTTTATTAGTAAATGGCCGTCTCCTCGACGTTACCAGAATCACTTCCTTCAGCGTAGCCGGAACACGTTAAGGGTAGCTAATGTACTATTTGAGCCCTTTCACGATTGCTAACTTCAGGCGTCTCTAGGCCACGGGCCGTGCTATGGGAACTAGCTGCCACTGATTTCGGTGGCGCCTTACTCTTCAGCTCCACAATTTTTTGGTATATCGCACTAATAAACTTATATAAAAGGGTACCTGGGCTCCTGTGGTGAAGGATCCTTACTGATGGATAAGATTCCCTATCCGGATTCTGTGTTCATTCAGCTGCAACTTTTTCCTAGATTCGAGGGTTGCTATTAGAGATGAATCTGTTCTTCGCGGGGAATTTACAGTCTGCCTGTATAGTTGAGAAGAGATTCACAGCGCTAACTTCACCATTCCAGGGGTCCCTTCTCACAAAAAAATATCCACACCAAAATAGGAGCTCGTTGTCTTGATTTCGGACACCTTCCGAAAATGGGATATGGTCCGACACTCAGAAATTCGTCTATGGAGATGGTAGGTTAACACTCAGTTCCGAACTGTCGAGACTCCGGGTTCCTTCTGCATCTATCCAAAACTATTCTTAAAAATTTCTTTTTTTTTCTCTCCTCGGATGCTTCCCCAGCAACAAATTTCAAAAAACTGCCTATTCTATTTTTTTCCAAAAACTTTTTTTTCCTGCCTATCTATCCATTTTTTCCAAATTTATATCAACATTTCTAATAAAAAAATTTTTTTTAAGTGCCTACGACAAGGTGGTTTTTTCGTAAGGGGATAGGCCCGCCGTTACAGTGTCCAAATTCGAACATTAAACGCTTGACATTGGATACTCGTAGTTCGAGCATCTGCCACACGATGCGTCCTAGGAGGGTGTTCATAGCATCATGTAGAGCCGGCTTTAGGAATTTCCTTTTCGATGATTTTGAACTGATATTATGTTTGTTTTGGCAATGCCTTAGCCTCAGACCCCTAGCTTAGAACTGGGCCGTGCAATGTTTCATAAATTCTCACTAATGCATTGTCTTGATTCTTTCGCATCGGGACTAGTGCGAAATACCATTTATTTGCGGCTATGATCCAATCCGTCACTGAATCACCTACTTTATTTTATTTTCTGCGGTAAGCATTGTCCCTAAATATTTTTATTTGTTCAAGTCCAAGCTTAGGAAGTCTCCTTTTGTACTACAAGTCCGTCATGCCATTCTCGTCATTGTGCAATGTCTAGTAGTAAGCTTGAAGGAAGGAATAGAAGACAGGATAGATTAATGAGTCTGGAGGATGCTAAAAAAGGAAACGATGGACCCTGCCTTTGAACTCCTAGATGCTGTAGCACGTAGCAGTTCACAGCAAAGAAAAATATTTGTACGAAGCCCACTGTAACAAAAATCAAAACAAATCATTTTTGTATTGGGGATTCGATTACGCAAAGTCGATATCCTCAAGTTCAGCCGGATGAGCCAGAGACGCTCCTGAAACACTTGCTACGCCGTCACTAGCAGATTACCTGGTAAGCAAGGAGATGTACTGTCCGCTAGATGAAGACCCGACTTAAGCGCAACTTTGGTATCCTATCGGTTAAGCCGATTTATTAGATTCAACACCACCCAATACTACGCTGGTTAAACGGCCAGAAACAAACTCTTTGTCCACTACTTTACAACTAAGTCGATACCAATAGCTTGGAGTTATATAATCAAAGCAAGGTGCCATATCTTCTAGTTGATAATGTAATAAAAGCAATTTTGAAATGATTAGGCCAAGCACACGGAGTTCCATTTCTTTTAAACTAAGAGATAACTCCGATTTTTCTTTCTTATAACCAGGGCCGGCGCTTGGGTTTCTTGCGCCCGGTGCAGGTGCACTATGCCATATTGCGCCCCATTAGGCTTAATTTTTTGATCGCAGCGAAGGCCAATGCAAAAATACACTCGTTGGATGGGAGAACTTTACGACGTCACTTTTAAATTTTTTTTCAAAGTGTTCAGTGTTCTTAAATCTTAATTTCTGAAATTGCGCCCTCGTCCAATTGCGCCCGGTGCAAGTGCACCATTTGCACCTATGAAAGCGCCGCCCCTGCTCATAACATATTGTCATATCGCGCTCAAATGTAGGTGGAGGAGCCTCGTAAAACTTAATGGCCAATCCAAACAAATAAAGGACATTCTTTGTAATAGATTTGCCCTATTCCGCGTGCTCGAAATTTAATTTGGCATGTGCCAAATTTCAATTTGTTTTGGTGTGACGTTTTTTCTAGTAATTTTGTTAAGGAAATATTATACGCACGTGTGCCTTGAATCTCTTTTTTTTGTACCAGATATAAAATCCCATTTTATCTCATAGATATCACAATCAAGTATATGCATAAAAAAATTCTCATTAAAGTTACAAGCATCAAGTTTTTAATTACGATACTTAATATAATTTTTAATTACAACCAACAAAAATACCATAAGGTTTCTCTGGCCTCTCAACCTTTAACCAATTAATTTTGCCCATCTGTAGCCTTGAGGGTGAAAGGAAAATAACCTCTTGTTACTTTTCGCATTTTTTTTTTATATTTTTTTGAAGGGAACTTTTCCTTAATTCAAAAGCTAAGTAAACAGAATTAACCCCTCCAAAGTCAAGACTCTCCTCTCCTTTTCTCATATTTATCCCGGCCATACCTGTCTGGTTATGTTTACCTTTTCCTAATTAAAAATACCCAAGAATATAATTTCCCCTGGCCACTATCAACTATCCTGTTAATTTCCTTCTTTTTTTTATAACATGATTGCAGGACGAAGGACGAGAAAACATAAGAAAAAATAATTCTGTTTTTTTCATTCATTCTATTCGTTTTTCTTTCACTTTGTAAACTCTGTTATCTCCGCAATTACAGGCGTGTTCTGAAAAAGTGTTTATCTAGAATAAACACAGAGCAAATGAATACAATTAGGTGAAGCTTCTCGTACAGAAGACAAGAGGGATAAAAAGGATATGGAAGCCGTCATAGAGGATACTTATCCCCAGAAAGAGAAAGATAAAAGTGCCGTTCGAGGAGCGCCTTTACTGCTCACACTTCCCGTGCGAGTGGAATTTTAGAGGCGAAATTACTTCGTGGTGGGGATTCTTATCAGATGATTATGCTAATGATGCGATTGATTTCACTCAAGAACTCTTCACTGTTATCCCTCAACGTTGATAACAAGCTCTGGGAGACCTGGAGGAGGGCTATACTATAGAGGAACGAAGTCAAGGATCAATTGAAATTTAATCAGTTCCTGTAAGGACACAGCGTGATGGAATGTATTAAGATTGGAAACTTTTAGTAAAATGCAAAAGGGCACTTCTTGGGTGACGCTTTTTTTTATCTATCTCGAGTGCTTTTAGGTGTAAGTTGGAAAGTGGATGGACTGTTTGATTTTCAATCTATAAAAAAAAGGAAAAGTGATCCTGGTTCGATTTTCACTTAAAGCAAAGAAAAACGACTGAAAATTATATACAAAAGTAGCAAAAATAAAACTTCCATTGGAATTTGAATGAACATCACAAAACACTTTTGATGAAAGAGTTAGTTTTGTAGTTTCGGAAGACATGCACTCTTCAGAATCTGTCGTTCCATTCAGAATTCAAGAATCTGTTTGCTCTCTCGGGGTTTTTGCAGTAGTTTACAAAAATGCTCACGAACTTACTCCTTTGGCTCTATAATCACCTTTCCGTATCGGTACAGGCCTCTCGCAACTGCTCTCTCTCTCTATGGCCATTCCTTCACGAGGAACCATGGTTCTGGGAGCATGAGCTTTTTTTGAGGTGTGCCCAAAAAAAGCTCTTGTTCCCAGAACCATGGTTCCTCGTGTAGGAATGGCCTATCGGTCTCTATACCGGTCTGATGGTATCAAATTTACTAATGCTAGCGTCCTAGTCTACGCAATTTTTTCAGAGAACACAAAAATATTTGCGAACTTACTCCTCTTCACTCATACGAGCTATATCCCAGCGGGAAAAGTTTGAAGTCCTTCCTCAAGAAGCTTTTAGGAAGGAGCTCGTATTCGTAGTTCCACAAAAGTAGGATGGAAGGGCGAAATATGGATAAGTATGTTTTTGGCGTTTTAATAAAATTTTCATGCTAATTGGGGAGGGAATGCATGGGAAAGGTTAATGAGCTTTTAGAGCTTTTCGACTCATTCCTTCTAATGACATGGCTGCACAAAAAAGATATGGAGCGAAATGTCAAAAGGAAGGAATTTTCGTCTTCCAAAAAAGGCTACTGTTGAGAATTTAATATTTACTGTGTTGTTGCATTTATTATTGTTGTTCTGTGTAGGCAATGATTTATGTTCATATTTTTGTTTTTTGAAAATCAATTTAATTCAAATAAATCTGTCACGTTGTGCATCGATATTTTAGTTTTTCCTCAAACTTTAGGAATTTCATATCATAACAGCTACCGTCATGCTTCTTGGTATGATTCCATTTCCCGCTGGGATGGAGCCTTTAGAGCTTATTCTCTTCACGACATTGTATACCTCGAAAGCACTTTAACATTTCTTCGTTCAAAAATCTCTGACACGATCCTCCCTCACATAAATACCAACCATACTTTGAAGAACTTTCATCTTGAATACGATAAAAATATCAGAGTGCTTTTGAGTTAGTAGCCAAGTGTCGGATCTATATTTGACTATTGGTAAGACCATCGTCACAGCAATAATTTGGATGGCTTGGTAAGGTTTTGGGAGAAGTATAGCTATGCCGGTTCTGGCTCAGTAAAGTCAACGATGGGTTCGGTGTGGCTTAGTTTTTTTGTGTGTATGTTTCGGGTGAGCTTTCGCCAGGTAGGGCGGTGCCCTTGGAATGTGGGTAAGCATGGGTCTAGCGATAAAGCTAGACTTTTTTTATAACTCTGTCAATGAACCTTAAAGAGCTGTCGATGAACTTGATCTACGTAAATATCCACAACTCATAGCACTAGCTTGGGATTATTTGGGGTTAGTTTGGTGAGATTTGGTGCTGGTGTGGTGGTATATGTTGTTAATTTGATGGTATGTGTATTGTCTACGTTAAGATCTCTATCTGTATAACTATATCTGTATAAATATATTAATACGCAAGCACTTTTTTTGTACAGCACTTTATCCGACTTCCACTAAACCGATTTTCCTCAAACTGGTTTTATATGGAAGTCGGAGTCGTAAAGGTGTGCACAAAACAAGAATTATTCATTTATCTCAATTCTGTCACTCAGAAATGAGTATTGCATTTCCCAATATGAAATGATAAAAGGACAACAACAATATAAGGTAGAAATTACGGTTAGCATATAAACAGGCGAATATAAAAATTTATTATTAAGGTTTGTGAATCGACTAAATTTCATGAGCCTAGATTGCTTACCGAAAGTTTGCCGTACTTCTTTTTCCCTACGCTTTAAACAAATCAAATTAGCATTTCAAAATTTTGTTTGTTTTTGTTTTTGTTTCAACAAATTAGATTAGAAATAAATGCATATACTGTCGCAGTACGACAAGAAAAGTACCAACAATCACCTGGCGGCAATAACTCAAAACAGCCAATTTTTGAGTTGTGCCACTTTTCTTGCCGTAGTGCGATTGCATGTCAGCGTCATTCCGCTTATGTTGAAAGGGTTTTTCTTTCTGTGGAGATTTTTACCGTCCCGGCAAATTTTAATTAAAAAAAATAAAAAAATAAATAATAAAACAAAGTGGAAATTATTATCAAAATATCACGGTAAGCGATGGTGTTTTTTAAATGAAGAAAGTTTTGTTCAAAGATGCGATTTTAGATGATAATGTAGTTTTTAATTACACTTTTTTAAAACAATTTTTTTTGTTTTTGTTTAGAACTGATAGAGATTTTAAAAAGTGGTAATAGTTCAATTAAATTATTACTGAATTATTTGAAATGCGTAGACGTCAAACTTTAACGGAACGGATTGAGAGAAGAGTAGGGAGAGAGGGTCGAATTTCGACCAATGGGCGATACTAGTCTGTATAGATGTACGAATACATTGCGCAATAATAACTCCTCTACTGACACTTTGACTCATATAAGCAACTCCCACCGTGCTGTATAGGTGCTTTGGTGCGGTGACGTTTTTGTTTGGTCTACACGACAATAAAATTAAGTGCTTATTGAACAGTTTAAAGAGAGTAACATTTTTCCCGTATGGGCTGATTTAGCTAATTTCCAAGACTCTAGACAAACTCCAGATAAGTAGTATGACCTGAAGAATAGGAACAGAAGTTTAGCCAAAAAAAGGTAAGGCACATTTTTTAATCACCACAGGCGGTATGTTATCAGGGCTAGTTGTGTGTTTTAAAAAAATACTCTCTTTGATACAACTATACACTTTACTAGTGATAAAAAAAATTCTGTCCACGGTTTACCTGGGACTGGGGTGGCATAGTCCTGTCGCGTAAAAATGGTTTTAAAGCCGACAACAGCCATAGGATTTGGGTATCTGGGTATGTAAAGTGAAAAGCCTATTCTGCCTATGCCTTATAGACTTGGTATAATGCGGAATGAACCAACACATTTCCGCCTGCATAATTCCTGTGACACAGAGGACAGTGGATTTGGTGTTCTTACTACGAAAACACAAATCCCAGTCTGCGGCTTGGAAGAAACGAATAAGCTCCAAGCCAGTTGGCTCTCCATTAATGTCAGACAGTTCTTTTAGGAGCAGACAGGGTTATGTTTGGAGAAGAAGATGGATGTTTTGTTTTTTATATGAAATAATGGAACCTAGAAATATGATCCGTTCTACTGTTGAAGATTATATCTAAAGTGCTATGTTGGCAGCTCTAGTCTTACTGAAAAGAGCACCGGCGTCAATACACGGTTTTACTCCATCGACTGCCTTCCGATAAACCAGGTACAAACCGCTGACATCGGCGATCCAATAGGAAATGGCTTTATTGCTTATTGTGATTACATACGATGCCAGAAGGTAGATAGGTAGACAGCCCTCAAGGACCGAGGAGGAGATCAAGTCGAGATCAAGGAGATCTCTTATCTTTAAAACCTTTCTCAAGCCCTGTAAGAAGACGTTACCAAATGTATTCCCTTGCCTCTGAGTTGTTTCTCCCTACAGTTTGTTATGGCAGCGTGTGTTGTTTGGGATTATCAATCTGTCCGCAGGTTTCTTAATTGGCCAGTGTCCTATTATTATCGTTTGGATTCTCTTCTTCGTCATCATCAGAAGGTCGCATTACCTTTGCTTATTATAGTGAGACCAAGTCTTTCTACTCTTGGCATATGATGTTAAACAACCCCACGTGGAGCTTGCAAGATAAAAGAAAAAAAGGTATGGAGTTTCTGTAAAGAGGAAAGACAAGAAGGAAAGTTATGTGTGTGGGAGATATAGAAAGACGAGGGACCATTGCAGGACGGACGAGCACCTTTATCCCTACGTTAAACACTGAGAGAAAAGAAATAGTAAATTATATTAAGCAGTCAGTACTTCCAACTGAACGTGATAGTAAATCCTCGTCGGACTAGTCGGATAGTAATATTAACTAAACGGCTGTTTAGTAAATCATACTGACCAGGAATAGTCAGAGATATGAAGGGGATAGTAAAAGCCACAAATCTGGATTTTCTAAAATTACTATTCGGTCAGTGAGAAGTACTGACGCATAGTTGTTAGAATTACTATTCGATCAGTGAGAAGTACTACGCTCAGTAATCAGAATTACTATTCGATTTTTGTGAATTTTTTTCATATCTAGGTACAAAAGCACTTCCTTATATACCTGAAGTATATAAGTAATGTAAATAGGGGTCGATAAAGCTAATTAGACACATAGATTTTACCTCGACTCTCGCTTATATATTTACAAATATGATAATTTCGAATTTCCATCGTATACCAAATGATTTCATCAGATTTTATTTTCTCAGTAATTTTCTCCGTCGCACTGATTGTTTGGCTCTGCTTTACTGACCGAATAGTAATTCTCACTGCTCTATCGGAGATACTTTAGTGGAGCGATAGAATTACTATTCCGGTCAGTTGAAAATACTGACTAAATTTAGGTATTTACTACTATTCCGTAAAGTATATTTTACTATACGAAAAGGAATAGTAATAGTAAATTATACTGCTCGTTTAGTATAATTTACTTTACGGATAGCAGAATTTTTGTACTATTCTGGTACAGTAAAATTTACTAAACCTTTTCTCTCAGTGAAGAGGCGGCAATTAATGTTCGAGTTGCCGAAATGGGAGTCTGACTCGACTGAGAATCTTATTGGATGGGAAGTACGAAAGAAGTGAAGATGGTGACTCGTGGACTCAATGGACTGGTTTTGCCTGTATAAGGGCTTCCAGTCCGTTTTGCTATTCAAATCCCCCAAGATGGTTTTTACATCATACCTGTATCAGCGATTAAATTCTAGTTCGACTACTTCGAAGAATTTTTGTTCATCTTCGGGGGATTCTTTATATAGTCTTCTGTTTATAGTCTTTCGATTATCGCATTAAAACCGATGACGGAAAGTTTCATCCTTTATTCCTTTTAAAAAGACAGTATTTTTGCCAATTCCAGTATAGAATGGGACAATTTAAATATCTGTAGGTTTAGCATTAAACTGTTTGCTGCTTCACACTCAATTGCAGTATACCATGTGTTGCTATGCACACATTTCACAATTCATCGCAGAATAATTGAAAATTCATTCACTATTGTTTGCCTTCATTTTACAAAAAAGAGACAACTTTGTAAAATTCTTAAACAATCTAAAAACACGTTTGACAATTTCTGTTCATTTTCTGCCAAAGTGTTTCCACAAATATTTAGACAGCAGCAAAGTAGTGCAAGCAAGGACTGGAATGCCCTTTTGTTGACATGCACTACGACAGGACGAAGGTGAGGAAAAATGCATGCATTTGCACCTTTTAAATAGGAAAATAAAATCGGAACGTTAAGCAGAAATTTTCCTTGTCAGCATTTTCTCGACGTGACTTGCCTTAATGCAGGCGCAGGATACCCGACTGATAGAGTGCAGCGGGGGCACCTTAAGGGAGGACGGTTCTGTAAAATGCTGTCGTTTATTCTCTGGCCAATTCTTATTGATAGAAGAGTTTTATGCTCGTTTTATGGTGAGTTTTTGTAAGACAGTCTTCGATGTTACACGTCGACTACATCCACCTTCGACACTGTCTGCTCCGAATTCCCCCCCCCTCCTTCAAGCCATTCTAAAGTGCAAATCTTTATTTTGCTGGTATTTCACTCCTCTTGTGCTCTATTAATTAAACTCGTAAATTTTCCGATGACACAGACACAAAATTCGGGGACCCTTAGAAAAAAGCTAGAACAAACAGTGTCGACCCACAGAAAGAGATGCTATTATCTGGGAGCTTCATTAACTAAGTAAATTGCAAGTTTTAATGGTCAAATTTCACTTTGCTATATTAAACGGAATCAAGGATAACTTTGCTGCAACTTTTACTATAGTTTGGGTGGCTTCAACGCAACCAGCGAAATTTGGTGGTTGCGGAGAGCAACGTGCAAGTGTACTCGTATTTCGGCAGCCAATCACTGAAAATAGGAAATTCGCTATTAATTAGGAAGAGAACTTTATTAACGTCGGTTTGAGGGCAACAACGAAGTTTCGAAGAGTTTTAAGGAAATTGAAAGGAAACTGGACTGAAATTAGTTTTCTTGAGAGTTGGTTTGAGATGGTCATATGTCTTGTGTCTTTTGGGACTGAGTAGTCGTCTTGAGAAAATCATTGGAAACTTTGTTCTTTGAGGTTTGTTAACTGCCGAAATTGATTCGATAATTATTTTAATACTGCATCTTTTACCTATTCTGGAACAGCTACATGTAACAGGGGCGTGCACACCTCTACACCGGCATATTTTTAGATTTTCATGACTGTAGCGGAAGCGTGCAGCGGTTTGGCAGCCGAATTTGTTCGCTATGCGTGCTAGTTGCGGGCTCGTATATGCTTTTAAAAAAATTAACTAACTAAATTATTTTTACTCAGGTATCTATGCTAATGGAAACATTTTGCATGATCAAACATTTATTCGCAGCAAGCTGTGGAGAATGTTAAAAATTGCAAAATCAACGTTCCGTTAAATGAATATGTGGAAAGGGAAAGCTATTGACCTTTTTGGCCTGTGTATCTCTGATATTGATTGGCCTGTGTAGCCCTGATGCAAAGAATACCTTCTTTTCGAAATCAGGACAAGGAAAGGTCAAACCCTCTACAATCCGTATCTTGCCGCTGATGAAACCCTATCAGACCATATATTGTTCCTGCGCGTGATGACTGGTGACACCACTTCTGCTTTGGTGAAATTTAAATTTCTCAAAGTCCTGCAGAAGAACAATGATTTGCAACCAGTCATTGATGATTTCAAAGACCTTGGCACAAACCAGGGTCCCGATTCCGCAACGGTGAGTTTTTCACCTGTGAACACTGAAGGAAAAATCCACTGACAACCTCGGTGTTCACTTTTCTTTAAAATGCGATTCCGTAAGTGCCCGTGAGTTTTACTGTGCTGAATGATTTTTAAAGTGGCTGAATGATGCGCTGAGTTGTCACTGTCTTGACCTTTCCATTTTAAAAATTCTAATTAAAAAAGATCTTTTAGAATAATAAACTAAAATAACATTTTATTTTTACATACCAAAAAATATCTCAAAAAAAAATAGTTTTTAAAAAAATTTAAAAAACTTATTCAAAAATAATCGCACGAAATTACAAAAACAACTTTACTCATCAAAATTCAAACTCACCGTAAATTCACAACCTTTTTCTCAGTGAGAAATTTTTCACGGCGGTGTTCACCGCAAATGTCAAAAAAACTCATTCTCACTCTTGCCGACGCGAAAATAAGCAGTGTACACTGAAATCGGTGAACACCGTAAAACTCACCGTTGTGGAATCGGGCCCCAGGACGAGATTGCCCAAGCGGGAAACGTGTTTCTCATGGCTCTGTATGCGAAATGACATGAAACTAATTTTAGTCCAGGGAAATTAGCATTTTAAGGGAACAAAATTCCAAAATGGCTGTAAATTGGACCACAGCTTCCTTGGGAGTTTTTAAGAAAACAATTTCGGAATCACAAAAAAAACAACAAGGCCGTCGGAGATATCACTTTTTGGTAAAAAAATCACACAAAAACTGGTTTTTTCGGAAAAATTTTTTGATCAGTCAATACGAAACGCTTTTGCTTACAAAAAAAGCCCTCTTGTCATTTTTGCGAAAAGGTAACCCTTTCGAAGTTATTCAAGGTCAAAGTTTCCAAAATTCACATTTCGGCCAAAAAATACTTTGAATAATTCGGAAAGGTCAAGGTTTTCGAAAAAAATTCAAGAGGGGTATTTTGTAGGCAATAATGTTTTGTATTGACTGATCAAAAAATTTTTTTCGAAAAAAACAGTTTTTGAGTGATTTTTTTGCCAAAAAGTGATATCTCCGGCGGCCATGTTTTTTTTTGTTATTTCGAAATTGTTTTCTTAAAAAGTCCCAAGGAAGCTGTGGTTCAATTTTCAGCCATTTTGGAATTTTGTCTCTTTTCGTGCGTTTTTTTTGCTAATTTCCCCGGACTATTTGAACTATTTGAGATATAGGAAAAACGTATCTTCTTCGTACGAAAATAAAACCAACATTGCATATCTATGCGGACCGAAGCTGCTGCACGACAACATTCACTGAGAGTTTACTTTCAGTTGCTGTACCTGAAACGAAGACCCAAACGAATGGTGGTGGAAAAAAACAAGAAGTGGTCCCGTACCAGTGCCAACCACATTGAACCTTGCACCGGACTTGATATTGCGGAGCTCGATACTCTTGAAATGTAAAGGTCCGGTTACACGCAACGATCTGCTTGTGCAAATTGACTGGCGCAAGTCAATTGGGGCAAATAAACTGAGTGAACATGAATCGGTTTACACGTAACGATTTATTTGTACAAATTGACTGACGCAAGGTCGGAGGAGCGTCATAAAATTTCACCATTCACCCAAGGGCATGCTGAGGGTTGTAGCTGAGGCTTGAACATCCTTTAAACGCTCATGCCAAAACACCAACCTCATGTCGATTTTCTAAGAACACATATTTTGCACAAGGCAAACTTGCGCAAGCCAATTGGCACAAGCAGATCGTTGCGTGTAACCGGACCTTAAAACAGGCTGCCAACGCAATTGTGGATGCAGGAAAACAGATTTTATTGCTCCCCGATTTGCACTTCGTGCGAAAGGCTGTGTAATAACGTCGATCCCCGGAAGGCAGCATTTGGAATAGACGAAGAAGAGGCCGAAGAAGGAAACCGGTTCTATATCCATCTCTCCATAGAATTTTATAAGCCACCCCAAACCAAACCAAATTTCTGATACTGATTTGATATTCTTGGTGGTGAACTTACAAGGAATTCTTTTCCTTGGATTCTATAATGTGTTAAGGGTGTCGCCGTTCAGTTGCGACAGTATTGGATGGAAGTGAATGGAGTAAAAGCGTTTGACGGCGTTGACCTGTTTTTATTTTTCTGCTGTTGTCTCTTTCGACATTATAGACAATGGTATAATCAATGACACTATAAACCAGGTTTACAACAGGTTTACAATGCTTGTTATCTACGCCCAACATTCACAAAACAAAACCATAAAGCGTAACTAACATGAGAACTTTGTGCGAAATATATGTCTTTAGTAATCCATTGAGCTATTAATTATTCAATGTGCAAAACTCCGAATTTCTAATGCTGCAATGCCCTTTGAATTCTCGAAAATGTATTCTGATGCTAAACTTCGCAGGAAATTCACAACTATGAAGCTCCCATTGACAGACTGACTATGTTATCAATCAGGTTGTATTTGGTATCTTTCATCACCATAACAATCTATCACTAGTCAAATTACTACCAATGAATGAAATTCCTAACAAATAAATTCAATTGGGGAATTTTTCAATTTATCTGCAAAGAAACTCGTAGGCAAATTCAATCCATAGCCTTTCTGTGCATTTCTGTAGACCAAACTAAAAAGGGGTTGACTGCCAGCCATAAATATACTCGAAAGGATCCCTTTAATCTGGACATTACCTCCAGGCAAATGGTCTTGGCTAACATAGATGGATGTATGTATACATTGAAAAATGACCATATGAGCCTAGGGTTTTCACCCAGGTCGTATATAGAATGCATCATGCTCCCTCTCTCTACGGTCTTTCCGCCATTGTCAAACACGTATGCAAATTTCTCACAAATTATAAATTTTCCAATTTGCTCCAAGTTGTCTACTGAAGGCGAGCATATTGAGGTCAGTTCAGCTTCTCAGAGTTCAATTCAATCCATGCTCCTTCGTACCTGAATAAGCAAATTAAAAATTAAAACGAAAATGCCCTATTAAAAAGTTGATACCACTCTTGATAAGGTTTACTGGACAAGACGGGGGACGGGGGCTCTAAGATAATGCCACGCTGCCTTCTCAGAATTCTGACAAGGACTTTAGATTATTTCGCAGAAGCCATTTAGGGGGGAATAAAGGCTCTTATCGAAACTTTCCCGGCATTCTCGATAGATATTAATGGCTTCTAATCGACTTCAATGCTTGGTTTCCGTCTTCAGTCGCCATGAACGTAGCTCGCCATGTACACCAAGAGGCAGCAGCCAGTCGCCATAGTTATAGATCCGTTTCCAACTAGCAAAAGATGGCGATACTTTATGCGACCACTGAATGGTGCCGATGCTGTAGGGATGCTGACGGATGAAAATGGAGGGCAGAAACACTTCGGAATATTTCCTACCTTACAAGTTCTTAAGTGGATTTGGTATTTGTTGGGGAACATTTCATTCGGAATGCAAATTGAAGTGCAATCAAATTACCCATAAACTACCCATCCCCGTTCGTTCGATGTAATGAATTGAAAGCTTCTGAGTTGATATGCCTGCTTCAAAGGGGGCTGCGATAGTGCATACACTTTGCCTTTGAGTGAGGGCCACAAGGATGTTGCTATAGTGTAGACTGACGTGGCATATTAGTAAACGGAAGGGTAATTTAGTTATGATTTTTTTGTAAGTGTTCCCGTCAATGGTTTTGCCACTAACACTTGTCAATATGCAAACCGAACATGTAAATTTTATAGAAAACAAAAATAGAATTTGTTGGCGAGGACGAATTAAAAATACATTACCTACATTATACTGCAACTGCCTGCAGGTATGCAATGGGGTTTGGGTCCGTGAGGTGGTGAGAGCCTTTGCTGGCTTGAGGTATGCAATGGGGTTTGTGTCCACGGTGTGGTGAGAGCTTTTGCTGCCTGAAGGTATGCAATGGGGTTTGTGTCCGTGGTGTGGTGAGAGCTTTTGCTGCCTAAAGGTATGCAATGGGCTTTAGGTGCGTTTGAATGTGCGATTCTAAGTATGCAATGGGTTTAAGTGTTTCCGGTGATTGTGAGGTTTTTGGCGCCGGGGCGGCGGTTTGCAATAGTGTTTAAAGAGCAATATCATGTTCGAACTTGTTCATCAGGATAAGTCATACCTACCGATTTACTTGAATGCGTGTAAATTTGTGTAATTGATAAGGGTTGGGTTGGGCAGAAGAAGAACAGCCTATCATCAACGACAAATGGGAGCACATTAAAAGCAGCATAAAAGGGGCAGTAGAAGAAGCACTATGCTGGGCTCCAGAAAGACTAGAATTGACTGGTTTGATCAGGACTGTAGAGCTGCAATTGAAGAAAGAAGCCAGAGCCACCGGGAGTATATCGCAAGGCTCACAAGAGCAAGGATGGAAGCCTTCAAGCTAAAAAGAAGAACCACAGACAAGCTTTGCAGAAAAATAAGAGAGAATATCTAAAGAGGAGGATCTGCAGATACAAGAAGACTTCAATGAAGGGAGAATTAAACAATTGTACAAAGGAACTCGCCAGATCAGCAATAAGTTTCTGGCAAGATAGATGGAAACCTATTAGCAGACCCTAATAGGATAAAAGAGAGTCAAAACTTATTGAATCCTACCCCCATAGTAAACGAGGATCCACAGGCGGAGGCATTGGTAATTCCTGAAAATAATATCTGAATAGAACCACCTACACTGGATGATGTAACCTAAAGCTGTAAGAAGGCAAAAAGCAACAAATCGCCAAGTATCGATGTAATAGCAGCTGAGCTGCTAAAGGAAGGAAGACCGTAACTCTTAGGAACCTTATACGAACTCATATGCAGCATCTGGGGAAAGTGATACCAAAATGACTGAAAGAATGCGATTGTATGTCCAATATACAAGAAAGGAGATAAATCTGTAAAAACTACAGCGGCACCTTACTCGTCAGAACCAGCTACAAAACCTTCACAATTCTTGTGAAACAAAAGCTAGACTAGAACCTATAGCGCAATATCTTATGGGAGAATGAGAATATCATGCTGGTTTTAGGACAAACAGGTCAATATCGGACCAGCAGCTGACCTTAAAGAAAATTCTGGAGAAAACCTGAGGAAAGAATACGGATACCAGATATTTGTCGACTTTCAACAGGCATATGACTCTTTAAACAGAGAGAGGCTGTACGTGATCTTATCGGAATTGGGAGTCCTCTCAAAGCTGGTACGACTGATCAAATGCGCAACGAATAGCTCACATTCTACGTTGGGTCCATGGTACAATAATACAAGGTAGGCTCATAAGGAAAAGTTCTGTTTCCATCATGAAAAGCTTTTACGCCTTTTACATTAGAAAAGATCTGAGTGACGTCACGGGAAAGCTTTTTTCCTTTGTGAGAAAAGATCTTAGTGACGTCACGGGAGCCTTATGAGCTTACCTTGTAATTATTGTACCATGCTTGGGTCTACAATTAAAAAAAGAAACGAGGAAAAGAAGAGATAACTAGACTGGCTAATAGAGCTTTTTATGCCCAAAAATAAATCTGCACTCAAGATTTGTGCACGATTTGTGAAAAGCGAAACTCTCACTCTATAAAACAGTAATACTGGGCTATGGTAGCGAGACCTGAACTACGACCCAGGACATAGAAGAACGAGTCAACAGGTTTGAGAGAAAAGTTCTCAGGTGCATAATAGGCCCAACTAGAGAGGATGGAATATGGCGAAGGAGGTTCAACAGCGAGTTGTATGAAATTTTTGACGACGCAGAACTCTCAACTTTAATAAAAAAAAGACTAAGATTTTCCTGCCACGTAATCAGGATGAACGACAATCGTTTCCCAAAACGTCTTATGGCATTAGGAATTTCGGGAAATAGAACAGTAGGCAGACTCAGGAGGAGATGGATAAACTCTGTGACGGCTGAAGCAGAGGCAATGCTTAACATCCGGAACTGGAGATATGCTGCAAGCGACCCTCAAACTTGGAGAAATGCCCTAGAGGATGCCAAGGCTCAATTTGGGCTGTAGCACTATTCGATGGATGGAAGTAAAAGTATCAATCACTCCGTTGAGGCTGAGTAGTGGCTGATCCTATCAATTTGCTTCTTTTCAAATCATTTTTCAACTCCTATTCACGTCCATTGCTGCCCTTGCTAGGCTAGTCACCTTATTGACAGCAACCGTTGTCGATCTAACCTTCCTGAAGCCATCTTCCCACTCCCGCCTTTGGGAGTAATCAGAGCCGCTCCTAGACAATTTGCCGCCCTGTGCAAATCCGCCGATGCCGCCAAAGGGCAACATTCGCGGGTTAAAGCCCGTCTCCCGGAAATATCAAAAAACGCGCACATTTCACAATAAAAAAACGACGAAATTCGACAATAGTCATTTAATTTTATTATTCTCTTATTTCATTCACCATTCTATTAATTTATTTAATTTCATTTCTTCGCTTTCGATGATAAGACCCGCCATGACAAGCTCAGAACGGATGGCGACTTCTCTTCGACTTCTGATTCGCAAACATTGAAAAGGCCCGATCCCTTGTCTCATTCCCCCTATATTATATAAAAGCCGCCCTTCCCAAGTGCCGCCCAGTGCAAATGCATAGTCTGCACATATGCGTCGCGCAGCACTGCGAGTAATCTGTTAATATCGTTCGAAAAGCTGGTCCATTGTGTTTAAGATACATATTGTCTACTCAGTGTTCTCCTGCAAGATTAAATCTTTAAACAGTTTTCTATCGAGCTTCTTCTGTTCCTGCCCCGTGCTTATGGCGTGGTTTTGCTGCCATGTTTCTGTTCTTCTGAGCCGGTCATTTGCGTTTTTAAACAAACTGAGTGACGTTGATTCTGCGGTAAGATCTATGGAGTGCAACAGGGAGGCAGACCAAACCTTCGCTGATGGAAGGATGGCGTCTACCAGGACGCCCAGAACTTAGGCTAATAGTCCGGGGAAATTAGCAAAAAACGCACGAAAGGAGACAAAAGTCCAAAATGGCTGAAAATTGGTCCACAGCTTCCTTGGGACTTTTTAAGAAAACAATTTCGGAATGATAAAAAAAACATGGCCGCCGGAGATATCACTTTTTGCAAAAAAATCACTCAAAAACTGGTTTTTCGGAAAAAAATTTTTTTGATCAGTCAATACGAGCCGTTAGTGCCTAAAAAACCCTGTTATCATTTTTTCGAAAACTTTTACCTTTCCGAATAATTCAAGGTATTTTTTGGCCCAAAAGTGATTTCTGGAAACTTTGACCTTGAATAACTTCGAAAGGGTTAGGTTTTCGAAAAAATTACAAGGGGGCTTTTTTGTAGACAATAACGTTTCGCATTGATTCATCAAAATTTTTTTCGAAAAAAACAGTTTTTGAGTGTTTTTTTTGCCAAAAAGGATATCTCCGGCGGCCATGTTTTTTTTATGATTCCGAAATTGTTTTCTTAAAAAGTCCCAAGGAAGCTGTGGACCAATTTTCAGCCATTTTGGAATTTTGTCTCCTTAAAATGCCAATTTCCCCGGACTATAAAGATGAAGAAAAGTGACGTTGAGGGAGTATACTTGGTTTATCGTGATTCGTGCCCATACTCTCTTTTGAAATAGGCTTGCATACAGATGGTCAGTAGAGGTACAACCTACACGAAAAGGAACCACCGGGATCCAATCCGAGGCCTTCACCTTGAGCTTTACTTGTAAAACAGTAAGACTCTTGCTTTAAGAAATCTGTAAGACCCTTCAGAGCCGTCGTATAAAAGTAGTAAAACGTGTTTCCTGTTTTTTATGCTATCTGGGATTTGTTCCTTTTTAGAAATTTAACCTCAAATAGAAAGATGTAAAAAAGAAAAATCGACAAAAGCATTATAAATTCATCCCCACCCATTCTTAACGATATACACATTGAAAGTTTCACAATTTAACGCTTCTTTATATGACAAATCTATAAGGTCTGTATTTGAGTCAATAAACAAGGGATGATAAACGGGTCAATAAACACTCGAAGAATATATCCTGAATGTACAAAACATGATAAGGATTTCAGACATATATAGGCTTAAAGTAACTGGACTTTGATAGACAACCACATTGAAATGCTTGTGCAGCATTCGATTCTCCATCACATAAATTGGTTCTGGATATCACACAATGAGTTTTCTGGTGACGATGGTATCCCTTCAATATGTGGGATGATATTGTTCAGTTCCGTGATGCTGTGGACTGATATCCCTAAAACAAGTAAGCAAGGAAATAGAAAACATCCTACCGACAATGCCCTGATGGTGTGCGGGCGGCTGGGCTGGCGGCGGCATGGGGGTAGGCCTATCTATAATGGAGACTTTGTTGTTTTATTATTTTTTTTTTTTTGCTTTTTTCGTCTTTCTTCTATTTCTGTTATTAGGTTTGGGATTTCGGTCATGAATGGTAGATATTATGTGGTTTGGAAATGTGATGCTATTTTATGGATGCTAAGTTCATTTCGGATTTATTATTTATGATAAACTTCGGCTATAGAAATATATAATATAGCAGAATACATTTTATTAGTCAGCAAATAACAAGATTTTAATTTCATTTAAATTCAACTTATGTAATCAGGAAACATAACACGCCCTAGACAACATGTTACCTTCAAGCTAAACATGATATCTATTTTATTACCGACCACTTGTTTCCTGCCTGTCGTACAAATTCACGTTAATTAGAAACATTTTCAAAAATTCATAACTCTCATACTGTTGGCTCACCTTGGGCCCTGCCATGAATGCAAATTATCATCTCAACGGATTCAAAACATTTCGTGTATTGTGGTTACGGGTCTTACCTGGGATGTAAGCAGCTCCACGTGGCTGGAATTGAAATTTATTCGTCCTTCGTGGAATGAAGAAGCGCACGAAACGTCGTTGGTGGAGAAGAGAGAGATTTGTATCAGAAACTCAAGTTATTCGTGATTCATCCTCTGTGGTAGCATTTATCCAGGAATTAAAAGCCAATTTTAAGGGATGTTTATGCTGATAAAATAACCTATCAACAGTTTGTATGTTATCTTTTAAAGGGGGTGGGATTTATATATATAAATATTTTTTTTAAAAATTTCTAAATTATTGCAAAACCGCTTTGGATGTTTGTACAACTTGTAAGGAGCATATTTTGCAATAATCATGTTTGTGCTCATGGTGATATTAAGATTAACTTCCGAGGAATGTTTGCTTAAGGCACTGACTTTAAGGGATGATCTGTGACCGGAATTTTAAGTGTTGGGTGAAATATTAAATCGATCTCGATTTGCCATGTTTTCTAGCAACTGTCGAATAGGGTTTGAAAGTTAGTAGTTCAGGTCAATCTTCTAACCCTTTGTGTAGATCCTTTGTGTTTAATGGTCACGCTGGAGTGATTTTCAAAATGAATAAAAAGGTATGGATAACGTTGCTTGTTTACACCGGAATTTCTTATACTCTTATCCTTGAAATTGCGCAAATGATTTTTGATCAATCGGTGTTCTGTGCCCACAAAGTTTTTAGTCACGAACATTTGGCAATATGTCAAGTAGTTCAGATGAAGTGCAACCACGCAACTAAAATCGCTTGCGACCGGCAGAAACAGTCGCTCGCGACCAGTTCCCAACTAGTTTCTAATCGGCCTCGTTTCTGTCGACCCGTATGTGGGTTCCCACTTGTATACACAGGCAAGTTCACTAAACAGTTGCGTATTCAACTGCGATTGCAAATCAGTTGCCTCGTGTGCGGAGGGCCTAACGCTTCTCTTTTTTAGAGTAAACGTCGTACATCAGGCGCACGTTGAGAATATAAGGGCCATTTTACATTCCAAACGCAAAATGGAGACGCAGTTCAGCTTATGGCACAGAAATTTGTATGCTTTTCTCTCTGTTGCACCAAAGCTTCCACTTTGCGTTTGGGATGTAAAAGGGCCTTAAATGAGCCTGTAATTTGCTTTTTTAAGCAAACTGAGTGACGTTGCTAGCTTGTAGAGACATGAGACTCTCACTGCGGTGTCTACTAAAATTCGACCCAAAAAAGGCGCAAGAGACTTTCTTTTGTTTTTTATGTGGCAGTGCTAAGCTCAGGAATCACCCTTTGTACTACCAGTCCGTCATGTCGTTTGTCACGTCCTGGTGCAATGTCCAACAGTAAGCTTAGTACGGGGGAATAGGTTAAGGGTTATGGGGGTTCAGGGGGGTGTTGAAGAAGGTGGTGATGAACCCTGCGTTTGAACTCTTGGATGTTGTAGGAGCTCGGAAACACCGACTGCGAAAGATCATTCCACAGTCGAGTTGCTCCATTTAGAAACGAATTGCTATCTATTTGAGTGCGCGAAAAGACGGGTTGCAGTTGGTGGGAGTGAGATGAGTCCTGTATTGGTCTTGCTAAATGTGCAAGACAAGGCAAGGCTTCAAGACCAAGTCTGCAAGACTTTCGGCTCATCATTGCAAGACTTTTTGCTTATCCCTACAAAATACCTTTTGATTACACCAACTGCAAGTAATAGAAAATCTGAGGTAACAAAACAATTTGAGATAACAAGGCAATTACATGTAACAACAATTAAAACAAAAATTGTTTGTAATACGGTTTCGAATTTGCAAAGTCGATATGCTCAATACCAGGAGGCTCAACCAACCGTTGGGTTTATTGGGAGACAGCCTCGCCGGATTGTTATGCCTCTTAAAACAAAAGAATCTCGCTAACAAAGGCTGTGAAGGCGGCGGAACTAGACTACTAGATGTGCATGAAGAAGTACCGTGTACAAGGTAATCTAAGCGGAACCTCACTACACTATTATTAACCAGGGCCCTGAAATCCTTTCTGCTGCGCCTCAGTATTTCCCTGGGGGAGTTGATTAAGAAGCATCTAGGGACCAGATCATAAAAAGCCGTCTTAATGGACCCATCCTGGAAGGGGTGTTGAGAAGAACTAAGCGATTGGTGCACATAAGTATCTCATAGGTTCTTGTGGCCATTTTTTTTTACTTTTCTTCAAGGTGAATGAAAAGAGGCTTATCGGCCTGAAAAACTTAGCTTGGGAGTAATCAAAATACTTTGGATTTGGTATGAATGCAATATTGACCTTCCTCCACACAGATGGAATAAAAACATGTGCGAAGGAAACTCTGAATATTTTGCAGACTAAGTTCCTACAGAAAAATGTAATAGATGCCGTCTACTCCAGCTGGTAGGTACGGGATTTACATCTCTGCAGGCAACTTTGGTGGTACCACAAATTGCTTCTAAAGGTGAAACCCCAATATACGCTGGGCTTGCTTTGGTGCTTTGCTTTGCTTTGACATATACAATATACAAATGCTATGTTATGAGGCAAAACCAAATGCCAAAGCGGCAAAGGCAAAGTAAAGCACATCAAAACTCGAAATGACCAATGTTCAATTTTATGATGCTTTGTACTACGTTTTGACGCTTATTGAATTTTTCTTTTGCTTAGAAAAATAAGTGTTTGAGAAAATTTATTTGATAAAGAAATTATTTTTTGCGAATTTTTTGCGGTTTAGTTGTTGTGCTTGGTTTGCTTTAACACATAGAGCTGGTTTACACGGTGGGCTTCCGCGCATGTGCCTCACGAACGTTTGGAGATGAAGGGAGAAGTGAGGATGATGAGAGATACCACCGCAGTTCTCCTTTTACCCACAAAGCTCGTGAGACACATGCGCTGGAGCGCAACGTCTAAGCCGGCGCATAGTACCTGAAAAGCTCATTAAGTTCAAGCAAGCCAAGCGTACATTCGGGTTTCACCTTAATCCCTGCCTGGCACTGACATATAGAAAGGACTGCTCATCAGAAAATTGTCATGGCACCAATTCGTTCCATAGGTGGCAAACCTTTTTTCACTGACATGTATACCCGTCAGTGACTTTTGTAAATTAAAATTCTTTATATTCGTACTTGGAAGATTGAAACAAAATAAATTTTTGTTAAAAAAAATAACAAATGCAATTTTGGTGATTTTTCCCTTTTAAAACGCTTTTTTTCATCAATATGTTAAAGAATGCAAAGTTCGCTACCCCTGTTTCAACAAATTCCGGGGCTTATGGGGGAAAGAGAAAGATATAAAAAGTCACTATACCCATCTAGTTTTTGTAAATATTCTGACATTAGTTCAAAGAAAAAAAAATTGAATCAGGTATGGCAACTTTAATACCGTTTTTTTAAATGTCGCTTAAAATTATTCCAGAATTTTATTTACCTTTCTTCTTTTACTGCAAAGATAAAAAATTTAACGTATTTTGTAGTTTATTGAAAGTGAAGAGTAAAAATATTTAAGAAAATGCAAATTTGTGCAGTTTTTGAATGTCAAATTTCATTTTTGCAAGTTCGGTACTCCCTGATTTTATTTCTGCCAGTGAATCCACTGAACTCATAGCACAAAATTTGAGTTCGGTGACAAAAGGGGCTTATGGCTGAGCGAGAGGACTATAATTTTTCGGTCCATAAATTTGTATGTAAATATTTTAGATGAGCAGTCCATTATTACATGTCATTGCTGCCTGGCAGAAAAAGTCTCCGATGTTCTGGCAGAAGAGCTTCCAACTAACTCTCTTTGTTCTTATAATGGCCTTATTATAAGCAGCGAGCAATAATAACAAGAGTGATTAGGCAGAGCTCAAGGACAAGTAAAAGAGTTAAAGATATGAAAGAAGAGATTAGCAATAACATTAAGCAAAAAGTCCAAAAAAATATAAACAAACGCGCGATGGATATACAATTTATGCAAAAAACACAAGAATATGAAAGAAACAGAAGATGTTCCTTGTTTCCCCTATTCGAATGTTTACATTCAAATGGAAGCAACAATGGAACAGAGCACGTGTAAATTGGGTTTGCACGGATTGTATGTATGCGTAAAATTTCGTGTTGGTACACAATATTAGGAATGGATTTCCACTTGTATTGTCCGTTAAAAAAGGCGGAAACCTTGCAAGGCGAGGAAGTCACTTCGCCTTCATTTTTTTATCTTTCTTTCACATACATTGCGTGTAGTGTGGAAGTAATTCTGCCTCCTTTTATCATAGATTTTTCTTCTTTGATATTTTAACTTTTTCACTCCCATTGAAATTTTTATCAGGTGATCTCAAGGGCATTGAAACATTTTTAAAAATTTGTTCTAGCTCATCACTCTTATTATTATTGCTCGCTGTTATAAGTGCTTTTAGGCAGCTTCTGTTACTTTCCCAGTTTCGCTCTTCTTGGTAGCGTCGAAGAGCTATTTTGAGCCGGATGGTGGAGAGTTTGTTATTCCAGCATGTAGTTTTCTTATTTTGCGTCCTCTCCAGTGCAGGTCAGATATTGTTGTAGGGAATGAAAATCGCTTCTGTAAGAAAGTATGGTTGTCACACGATTAAAAAATAATAAATTTGTTAACAGTGGCTTGGGTAAATTTTTAAATTAAGTTGTACACTGCCATCACAAAAGTTTGCAGATAGTTTTACATCCACTACTGATTGAATTGACTGCTTTAAGCCCTTCAATATACTAATTCGTTAGCCATCAAAGGTTGCCCAGTTCGTTTATTCAGAATTAAAATTAAAGATTTCGTGCAGGCGAAGTATATTTACAAAAACCTTTTTAGGTAAATAACATCAGCCAATTAATATCACTAATTAGTTGTTGTTACAACTCGTCAATCAAGAGCATCTAAAATTGGTGCCTTTTCAAGTTGTGTCCCAAATCACTGTCTTAAGAATCCTGTTTCCAGGAAATCAAAACAATTTTTTATAAGTGGATTGATACTGCCAAGTCTTTGCCCTCTTTAAAGGTAAAGGTAAACTCTATCAAAATTCTCTTGCAGGACACTGTAATTTAACGAGTTAATCCTATTTAAAAGGGTATAGTTCTTGAAAGGATATATTTTATACAGTTATTAAATTAAACTTATGTTACCTTTCCATTTCGCTCAGCTGCCCTTTGGCGGGGGGCAAACAGAAGCAATTACCCACTTTGGATTTAAACGTCGAATAATTATCCTTCCGTCTTCTTGAAATTCCTTTATTGCATATAACAAGGCACGCAACGAGCCTCTATACCTGTCAGTGAAAATCGGGGCTTGGGATTTGGTTAAAAGGAGGAGGATCATAATAATTTAATATAAATTGGATTACTTCCACGTTCTACACGTAATAAAGGGCTATTTTCCGGTCTGTACCTGAAGTATATAGAACCACCTACTGTCTACGATACGAAGGCATATATATGTATATATATAATAGTGAAAAGGGTTTTGTCCGAAAACCACTGCAATTCCAACCTAAAGCATAGAAACAAACTGCTCATGACTTATTTAGCTTTAATTAGCTTCGAAAAGGACCTGGTAGCTTCCGACCATGGCAGGATTGTTTGGTCAACGTTGGTTTTGTTGCAGTGGTTGTGTTTCATGTCCTGTTGCTCATCTCTGGCTATAGGTTTTAAGCACAAGAGAAACCGAAGCATGTCCGCAAATAATGTTCCTCGGCTTTTCCAACTTTACTGAATTATTCTGATGGCAGATGCTTCCGTTCCCTATTTGCTACTAAATTTCGAAAACCTTTTGTATACAGATATATACATGGAAGGGTGATTTGGGGGTGCTGTGGAATGTTATATACGTGTGCGAGAGGCATACTCGCAACGTTTTTGGGCTAAAAACAAAATTTCGATGCCCGAGGGTAGAATGTCAACTGGGTTCGTGCCAGGTTACCAGATTGCAAGGAGCACGTACACAAATTGCCACGGCAGGCAAGCATTGTTATTAAGTCATAACTCATCAATTACTGTCTTAACAGTGCAATAATACAGCGGACTTACGAGAATCGGAGGCACATACCATTTTGTATCGTAGTCGAATTAAAGAAGGATTCGCTGAACACTTCGTTTGTGCTCTCACATAAAATCCATTGGAAAAAAATATATATATATATCCTTAATAGGCACAAAATCACTCGGAAGGAAAAATTGTTACATTCTCATAAATCCTTTCATCCTCACACCCCTACAACGAAATCCCCATTTGAGTAACCACCCTTGAGTTTCTCTTTATTTTTTTTTGAAATATTCACAGCTAGATGCTTCTTATGGACGAATGCGTCGGATTGTAACACCCCGAAAAACATATACTCCCCCATACACAAAGTTGTTAGGGACTAACGAATTCTGGTGAATGATACTCAAGGTATCCACTAACAAGAAGGATACAGTCCCTAGAGTACATTCCGTTTGTTAACCTTAATTGAAAGGGTTTCCGCTCCCTTTCCCCCATTCCTGGGGGGGGACCCCGTTCCAGGAGCACTGAACTGGAGCAAAGTTATAGTGTCACAATTTAAATTGAATCTGCCTGCAGCTGCAGCGCCTTCTATATTCATTCTTTTCAAATAGAAACGATTCATCTTTTCGAAATCGCTTTCTCAACGTTACGAGATGGCAGAGAATCCTTTAGGCGATTTTTTTTGTTGCCATTTCAGGTTCGAAAATAGTTGAGACTCTCTGCTGTAAATTTCCAGTTTCAATTTTCTCTAGTGAGATTTATGGAATCTAGAGAAATTCCAAGCAACAAAACAGAAATTGAATAGAAAATATCGGGGTAGAGATGAAGAGGAATATCCTTTTGGGATAAAAGATTTATAATCATCCTGAAATACCGTTCTAGGGTTACACCTTAAAACCTCTGTCAGTTTAAATACTACTGTGTGCGCCTCCTTTTTTTTGTAATCAATTTTAATCGTGACTCTGCAGTTTTTATTCATACCTGGTGTAATGTTAAAAAAAAATGAAAAGTTGTACCCAAAAAGTAAAGCTGACATAAATCTCTTAAGCACCTGGATAGAGGTTGGCGGATTCTTGTCACCTGTTGGTTTAGATAGGTGGATCTCATTAATAAGGTTGAATGGATTTGGGTCAGACCAATGACTTTCCTAACCTCCCCCCACTCTTGTAATTCAATGAATTGTGTGTGTATGGTGAAATTCTCGAGAGCTCTGGGGATGCTTTATTCTGACTGATTGGTGATAAGAACATAAATCATGATGCTGTTGATATTAATCACCGGGATTCCTCTTAATTGGATGAGATTATGGCATAGAGATGAGAAGGAAATTGCTGGGGATATAATAGTTGACGGTTGATATGCGTGTAAATAGGGGATGTTAATTTCGGTTCTATTATTTGACTTCAATGAATTATTCGCCTTTTATTAAGTCAGATAAGCGAGAAGCTTGTAACAGGTTCTTCGCTAATCATCGGGTATACCAGCGTAATACCGAGAACAAGCGGCAAACACAAAAAAAAACGTAAATTTCCATGGTCATGATCACTAAAAGAACACAAGTAACCCGAGACTTGAATTATCAGGAAAGTTACCCAGCGGGAAAAATTGGGAGTGCTCCTCTGGGGAGCTAATTTTGAGCGCTTCCAAATATGATCCCGAGGGAGCATTACTGGAGTTTTCAGAAATTTTATAGAAAGAAGAAAACGGGCGATTATCTTGTTGACCATAAAATGTGACATTAGCATAGTCAATGGACCGACTCTCGTTTAATACGGAGGACAAGCAGCTTTGGACATGGTTAGTATACTTAGTTAGGGGACCGCTTTGGTAAAACCACACTCGCGCTTGGAAAGGAAAAGGCAATTGCAAAAAATGAGCAAAAATAAAACCTTTTCGGCACCGGAGCTTATTCATATATCCACAGGCCTCCATGAATAGCTCTACTGTAGATATTTAAAAAAGCTCTATAATGCTCCTTTCTGTCTCCAAACAAATCGGAGGAGTGCTCCTACGGAAGTTCAAAAGGAGTGCTAGCCTAGGCGGACATCTAATGTTAAAAAATATATGAAGAGGGAGCGGAAAGGGAGCACTCCATGCCTCCAAGGGAGTGCTCTTTTATTTTTTTTGGAGCACTCAATTTCCTTCTGGGTTGCTACAAAAGAAAAATATAAATCAATACTAAAGGGAGCTGAACAATGACTTAACATAAAAACTTGAAGTGGTGATCGACTAACGCCACAAGAGAACATGGAATGGTCGAGTCAGCACAGAGTTCTGCAATAATTTATGGGTTGACCAGAAATTGATCTTGGTATAGCAAGACCTGTGAAGTAACATGTGTATGAACAAATTGACGTAGAACTAGCTCAAAAAATTAGAATGCGTCTGATGTAAATTATGAAGCAAATAAGGTAGCTGAATTTTGCTGAGAAAAAGCAAAATCTTAAAAGAGAACAAATAGGGCAAAACAAGATTTGATTGGTCATGGTAGAATTTCCATGTAGTGATTGTGTTTTCCCGTACTTTTTGCATTTTCGGGATTTGGGAATTCCCGAATCTGAAAATAATTCATTTCTCGAGATTCAAGATTCTCTGTCGACAATTCTCGAGAAACTCGAGAATATCGAAATCCTAAAGAAAATTGTCTAGTTAAAAATACTTATTAATAAAAAAAAATTTAATGAGGCAGAAAAATTATGAAAAATGAAAACAGAAAAAATAGGTTTGTTTTATATTATTTAATCTGTTTTTCTTAAAATAGCTTTTTAAAACACACAAACAGTCTATTAGTTCGAGAGCCCAGGCCCCCCAGACCCACGTAATTTTCTTAGGGATTTCTTTTTCAGAAAAACTACAAAATAGCTCATGATTACAAAAAAGGGTGTTTATCATACATATCAGTGATTGTATACAAAAATTTAGTTCAAAATAGCGGCTGTGCGGTGTTTTTGCGTTGACGTCTCCGTTTTTCCGACTCCACGGCCGGACTCATACCTCAGGCAATTTTCAACCGATTCGCTTGAAATTTTGAATGTATCTTTAGAAATACATTGTCTATAGAAATACGTAAGATTTTTTCGATATATTGATTTTTGGCCAAATGGGCGAAAATTTGCCTTACAAATCGTCAGAAAATTGGTAATAACAAATGTAAAGGCCATGTATTTCTAAATATATATTAAAAATTTCAAGTGAATCGGTTGAAAATTGCCTGAGTTATGAGTCCGGCCAGCTTGAAAAATACAGTTTTGAGATAAACGCGTTAGAAGTTTTGGTAGTAGAAAATCGTGAATACTTGGCTGTGCCTAACTGACTGAAACAGACGTTCGACGACTATTTGTGAGACGAAACTAGAAAACAAATGATTTCAATAACATCTATCGTATACCTGCTCTAGTCGCCTAAAGTACCTTCCCCCTAGCTGCCGACCAGGTGGCCTTGTACTAAAATACGAAAACCCAATACTTAGAGATTTCTCCCGGCCATAATCTTTTGGGAGACCATTTTTGAGGTCCTAGGGACCATTAAAAAAAATATCGATTTTTCGAAATTTCTAGAGTGGCCTAACCCCTTAAGAACGTATGCGCATTCGCTAGCCCGGAAAATGGGCCCTTTTGTAGATATTAGGCCCTAAAGGTACAAAAAGACCTACCAACTTACGTTAAATTTTTATGGTTGATTTTTACATTTTGCATAGAATAATATTTGAAACGAATATACCCCAGTGGGAAAAATTGGGAGCGCTGTTCAGGGAGCTTACTTTGAGCGCTGTTAAATATGCTCCCAAGGAGGCATTACCGGAACTTTCATAAACTTTATAGAACGAAAAAAATGAGCAATTATCTTGATGACCATAAAGGGTGGCATTAGCATTCTCAATGGACTGGCTCTCGTTCGATACGAAGGAGAAGCAGCTTCAAAAGTGGTTAGAATTTAGTTGGGGGCCTGCTTTGATAAAACCACACTCGCGCTTGGAAAGGAAAAGGCAATTGCAAAAGATAAACAAAATAAAAACTTTTCGATACTCGGATCACATATACAGAGGCGTCCATGAAAATTCTTTATTAAAAAGCTTTTTTATAATGCTCCTAGAACGCTGTTGAAAGAGCATAGAAACGTATGCTCCCCTGCAATGACATGCAATCTTAAAAAGTATATAGAACTATAGCGTAACGGGTGCGCTGTAAGCTTTTTAAGGAGTGCTCAATCAGCGCTATTGGAGCCCTCAATTGGGACATTACTGCCAGATACCTCCGGTGGGCTCTAACTTCCGCCAGACGCTTTAAAGCTGGAGAAAAAGACAGATTTTAATGATTCGGATATTATACGTTGTATTCTGTTTTCTGCATATTTTCGTGTAAGGATTGTAATGCCTATGTAGTGGTGTACTACAAAGCAATCATTCGCGTGATTTGGTCGCGACTTTACTGCTTTTCTCGATAAAAAAAACTGAATCATCAAAAATTGGCTCACTTAGCGATTAAAGCAATAAAATCGAATTCAAATCGCGTCGACAACCGCAAGTGTGAGAAGGCCCTTAGTATTATGAACGGCAAGTGATGTACTAGTTTACGAAGGGCCTTAAAGAGCCAAGGAAGGGGAAATAAAAATATAATAGATTTGTGATTTTTTTTTAAATTTCAAATCTCGAGTTTCCTAATGATTTTCTTCGGGAAATGGGAATCCCGAAATATTAAGAATCGAAATTCTCGAGAATCGGGAATCCAATTTCCTTTGTAAATCTCGAGAAATCTCGAGAGCGGATTCTCGAGCACAATCACTATTTCCATGTATATAATGTTGCTTGGAGGCTCGTATCGTGCTAGAATTTAATGAATATTACAAATCCCTGTAATAATAAACGTTAAAAGCCACAAGATGCGAGAGTGTTTGAACGTAATAATTTAAAATCAGAAGTCTGAAAGAAAGAAGTCTTCCCTTACATGTAGCGTTGGACTTAGCTCCAGCAGGCCCACACACAGTATAAGAGAAGGACGATCAGCACTGGCAAGCAATTTGGAGAAAACAATACGTACTATATTAGTATGATTTGTCCTTTAAGTCTTTTTATAGCTTGAGACACAAATTTAAATATTAAATCTAAGACCTTTAGGTACAAGTAGGCAAGTTACCAGTAAAGTAATCGAGTCCAAGAAAGTCACCCCATTAATAATAATCCTTCATGGGATATAGGGCGGAAACAGTTGCCTTCCAGCGGACTCTATTTTGGGTAAGAGCTCTCAGATCTTACCAGGATCTCCCAGTTCTTGCGGCCTCTGCTAATAGGGTTCTCCTCCACGTTGTTCTAAGTGTTCCGACTAGATCCCTTGCCGTAAATTCATTAAGTTTACGACTCCTTCCTATTCAGGCAAAATGAATATCAACTTTAATGAAAGCACGATCACAGTTCAACAGGAGCATTTACTTGCTAATGAATGGAACAAAACAAGACCGATCCACGATCCACAACGAGAAAATGACAGCAGCAGGGATTGAAAGGACTTGCTGCAGGAAGAAGGTTGGGCTGCAGGGGGCGGGCGGAGGAAGAGCCGGGCTGTAATTTTTCGCTAAGATTTCTCCGTGGCCCGTCTAGCCCTGTGGCACTGTAACCCCGTATCCCGTGTAGCCTCTTGATACGGTTTCCATATCCATTACACGGTGTCCATTTCCCGGTGCACTCGTGTATGGTGCGTAAATTCGCATTACTTCTTTAATTACAAGCTTTAAGTGACATAATTTTAAATCCAATATGGCGGCCACAACTAAATGGCGGATTATCTTTTTCTTTTCAGCCCCCAAATGAAAGAGAATGAGGATCAATAATAAAAACGCAGTCTCGGTTGAAGAGAAAAATTTATAGTTTTATAAGACATATAGACTAAAAATTGGAAAATAAAAAAAAAATAAAAAAAATTTTTAAAAACTAAAAAAAGTTAAACAATAAAAAAGTTTTTAAATATGCCTAACTAAACTAATAGTACAGGATCCGTAGAAGAACGACCTTCACCGATCGAGTAATCGAATGAAATCTTTTTTATATGATATAAAATATATGCTAACAAACGTAACGATGATGGGTTGCCTAACGCAATATGTTCAAGGCTATATTTAATAGGCGATTTTTCTCCATTTTCCGTCCTTTTCTCTATTTTGAGAAGAAACTATGCATTTTGGCGAAAATATCAAAAGAGCAAAGTTGTAGAGCATAAAATTTCCTATAAATTTTGTCATCACTATTTTTTTCGAATTTCGCATAGTTTCGCCGCTAGCGGCCGTTTTGCGCCTTTCAGATATTATAACAAAAATGCAAGAAATATTATGATTTAACTAATAAATACCAAAATTAATTAGGATACAATTTGAGAAAGCGCGAAGCTTTCACTTGCAGTTACATAGGTACAGGTGGATTAAAAAAATTGATTTTTATTTTTTTTTAACAATACTCTTTTACTTACCATTTTTCCCCTTCCTTATCTCCTTAAGTATTGATCCTAGCGAAAAAGTTTTCCCTTTTTTGTAGGAAATTTTATGTATATTAATTAATTTAGTACATATCTCTTAATTTTTCACTAAAGGCAGTTAAGTAAAAAATTTCTGTGGTAATTTTACAAAAAAAATACTGGAAGTTTTATTCACAAGCAGTTTTGTAAATTTGCAATATATATTATTAGGATTATTCCAATTCTACTTAACGTATTTTTACCAACTGTGTAGTAAATACACATTACTTGTGGGATGTAAAAATACAATCAGTATTGGAGCTTTCACTTCATAGTTTTGTAAATTTCCAAAACTTTTGTGTATGCCCTCTCCCTATACATGAAAATAGCATAGCAAGGACCGATTCGCAATGAAAGCTTAAAGCTTCAAGCTGCAAGCTTCAAACTACAAGCTTCAGCTGAGTTTTGCTTTATTTGAGCACCGCAGCTTGAAGCTGTGAATGTGAATCATTGTACAAACCCTTTTAATCTAATTTTTGAAGCTTGAAGCTTGCAGCTTGAAGCTTTAATTGTGAATCGGCCCTAAGCATAAAAAATTATCAAAAATTTCTTAGCTGTTACAAGAACTGCCCGTGCCCAGACCCTGACCAAAGTCAAAGGTCTGACCTTAACTTAAGAACAATCGGGTATATATGCTTAGTATTCCACTGTTACCTGTGAATTATATCCATGAGAGGAAAAATTTAAACCTTACATTCCAATAACCAATTTGTAATTTTACTGAAAATTTGTGTTCTGAAATTACGCCTCTTACTGTAAAATTACAGTATAAAGTTTATAAAGTATAAAGATTTTTTTAGTACGTTACATTGATAAATATAATAAGAAATATTGTAATTTTCCTACATAAACGATTTAGAAAAATACACAACATTGTGTAAAATATAGGTCACATTCATGTAATCAACATTTACGTCATGCAGTATTGGAGATTCTCAATTTCTTTATGTGAAATTACAAAACTTATAGTAAAATTACAACAATTGTGTAGTAAATTAGTATTTCATATCGTGATTTGTAATTTTACTGTAGGTACATTTGCACTGTGAATTTACATATTTTTTTGCAGTGTAGTTTTCGAGACATTAACGAAAAACTGAAAAAAGGGACCTTTAGAGCCCCTCTGTTAGATCCACCCCACCACCCGATACATTTATTATGTTATGTAGGACACCTTCCTCTAAAACTGCGCCAAAATTTGGGTAGGTATGTATTTTTTCCACAAGTGAGAATACGAGGATGCAACTCGATCAACTTCCCTCAAGAATCAGGCCTGCGACAAGGAGATGCGATCTCACCAATACTTTTTAACATTGCTCTGGAAGCAATAATGAGGGAAACACAGCTTAATGGAGCAAATAGCATCTTCACAAGGAACATTCAGGTACTAGCCTTCGCAGATGACATAGTCATAATTGGACGCAAGGCGCAAGATGTAAAAGAAACCTTTTCCAAAATTGTCCAAAGTTCAGCAAAGTTCAATCTACGAGTAAATGACACAAAAACAAAGTATATGATCGTATCAAAACGAGGACAACGATTAGGGCGTAGTATCAGCCTTGATGATCATAGTGTGGAAATTGTAGAAAACTTTATCTATTTAGGGACAATGCTTACTGCAGAAAATAAGATAAAGGACGACATCCATAGACGCATCGTAACCGCAAATAAAACCTATTTCGCACTAGTCCCGGTCCTAAAAAACAAAGAAATTTCAAGACAGTGTAAGGTCAGACTATATAAAACATTAATCCGCCCAGTTCTATGCTACGGGTCTGAGGCTTGGATATTGACCCAACAAACAGAAAAAAAGCTTAAAATCTTCGAAAGGAAGATCTTAAGAAGAATATTTGGTCCTGTAAGGGCTAACCAGAACGAATGGCGCATTAGGACAAACGAAGAACTTCAAGAAATGTATGACGAAATTAATATAGCTACATACATAAGACTGAATAGACTGCGATGGCTCGGACACGTTGTACGAGCTTCAGAAGATAGAATGCTAGCCAGGATTTTTAATGGTAGACCATCAGGAAGAAGAAGAGTAGGACGACCAAGAAATAGGTGGATAGATGACGTGCTAGCAGATATACGGAAATTTCGTATAAAAAATTGGAGAGAGCTAGCAAGACGTAGAGATGACTGGAAGAGGAGACTTCGAGAGGCCCGAGTCCTGCAAGGACTGTAGCGCCATCCAAGAAGAAGATGTATTTTTTCCTCTATTTTTCCTTCTTTGCCTGGACTAGTAGCATTATTACAGAAAATGGCGGGGCAGGAGAATAAGTCAGTTCCAGAATAAATAAAGCAAGAAGCGCATATGCATACCTGTTCATCACAGGGCTCCTACAAGTTTTCATCAACAGATGCCTACGTCGTATCCTAAAAATCCGTTGGCAAGACAGAATTCCAAATGAAGAGCTATGGCGCCGTGCCGAACAAGAAAGGATAGACGACCAAATTGGGGAAGGAAATGGAATTGGATTGGCCACACCTTGCGACGCGATAACGAGAATGTACCCAAACAGGCCCTTGACTGGAATTCGCAAGGAACCCGTCGAGTTGAAAAACCCAGAACAACGTGAATGAGACTGGACTTTTGTGCCAAAAAGTGATATCTCCGGCGGCCATGTTGTTTTTTTTGTGATTCCGAAATTGTTTTCTTAAAAAGTACCAAGGAAGCTGTGGTCCAATTTTCAGCCATTTTGGAATTTTGTCTCCTTAAAATGCTAATTTCCCCGGACTATACGTAGATATCGAATATTTTTATCTAGCCATAGTTTACTTCTTTTTATAATTTTAGGAACATATTTGTCAACGGTGTTAAAATATTAGGGTAAAAACATGATACTATCTTTTCAAGGTCATTTTCCGATAGCCTTTTCTCCCAGTCAACTAGAGATAATTCGAAGCCAATAAACTCTAAGTTGAATATTATGCTTCCTTTAGGAGCCCCCCCCCCAAAATAACTAAAAATTTATGAAGGCAACGACACAAAAATAAAATATTTATAAATAAGTCTTCATTTCCTTTAACTAACACACTCGTTCGTCCTTGTCCAAAAAGTATATTTACTACTCACCTACCTCAACATCCTTAACTGATTCACACAGTCTCAAATCGTTACAAGTGTCACCGCACAAAAAAAAAGAGCCAAGTTAAAGGACATTTCCTTTGGTCAAATTTTGTTCAGTTTAGCAGGTACAGAGAATGACAGCACAGACCGTGTTATCTTGAAAGCCATACACATTTATCTAGATAAATGGTTGTGCAATGAATTTTTATGACTTTCCTGTCGGCAAATTGGAAAAATCTCCTGACATTGATCATAACATCACCGAGACTCGCACAATCACATACAGAAGAACACAGCATTACCTTTAGAAAGTGTGTTCTTTTCTGAGTGAGATGCTTTCCGCCAGGAGGTCACGGCCGGAAGCGATTTAATAAGGAGTTTCTACGCCATGATGTGAACGCCTCAAGTTGGAATTTTATGGCTTTATTAAAGGAATTTATCACCCCCACTAAACACTCATAAAAATGTACCAAGTCCATTTGGGAGAAGTAATGTTAGAGATGCCATAAAATGAAAAGAAAAGGAAGAGAGCCAAAAAAAAATACAGGGCCAGCAACTTTAAGTGTAATGGACTAAAAGGCAAATAGCATGGACGTTCCATGCTATATTGGAGGCCATCGTTGAGGATGTATTTGATACATAGCCTATTCCATCACTTTATAGTTGGGTCCGTCCTCCCTATTATGAATCAATTTGGCATACCTTAATGGCGGGAGTTCCTGGATGAATTTCAATTTGACGGCAATTTTCGAAAAGATTGTCGACATTCAATTGATGTTGATGACTACAAGATCCGAGGATTTAAGCGTTCCATCAAATCTTTATCGGAGGACCTGTTGAAAGAGAGAGAGGGGAGACGTCCCGACGAAATATTCTGATGTATACATCCTGGCTACAGTTCCTCTAAATCTTCAACTTAACATCGGTGTGTATAGTATGTTCTGATCTGATAAAGGCTTGATCTAACAATGTTTAACCTCGGGTAGTAGACTTGTCCTGCAGCTGAAGAGGTATGTACCAAAAACCGGGAAAGTTTCTCGTTCCAGCTACCCTCCATATAATAGGCAAACATTTATTGCTTCTTGACTTCCCGTTTTCCCACAGGAACCCTCGTCCTGAATCTGCCGCTACTGTACAAGTCTGTCTCTCTCGGCAGCATGCTCCCCTTTTTCTCAGATTAAAATTGGACGTGACTCGTGTGGTTGATCCTGTTTGATTAATCCCGTCGTGTCGGCAACTTGTTGAGCTTTAATTGGAAAAATTTATCACAACCTACAGGGGATAAAAATACTTGTACATAAATACGCACACATTGGACACAAGCACACGCCACGTACGTATATATATCACCGCATGTACGGTAACGAAAAAAAAAAAATAAATAAATAAAAACAAAAGTAACGAAAAATGTTCAGGAAACTTCGGATGAGGCTCAAGAGCTTATCGTATGAGGTTAAGTTCTATGTTGATTGAAAAACTTTTTTGCGCCTTCACCTACTACTGACGTTGACAAAGGGCAGACCAAATTGGTGGAACTGTCTTTTGAGAATTTAGAAAGACTATCAAGGGATTTCCGGTCTCATGTTCCATAGATAAGCTGGGGAAATTTTTTTTAGACAAATAACATGAAGGAAAAGTCGATATCATTCCAAATTGCATTAAAAATTTAAAAGTACGAAATGAAACAAGGTTTATGGGATGTGACGTTTTCTGTGGTTTAACACTGAAAAATTACAAGCATAAACTGGGAAAATTTACTTTTATTAAAGTTTCTTTTGAAAGAGTCACTTTAGTTATAATAAATTGTAGCTTATCATGAATTGCTAGATAAAGTTGGAAAGTAAATGATAAAGATCTGCCAAATAGAAGTTTGCCAGCAGATTAGAATTATAGTAGAGCGATATATATAACGATGACGCGAGATTGCGGGGTAAAATCGTACCGTCATCTCCACGCTGGTGCCTCCTGGATAACCAACCGACGACGGACGTACCCAGTGCCCGGGGGTATAGCTGGGCCACCCTGTCCGATGGGGTATAATTCACGGATCCGGTCCCCCAGGTTCGGGGGTTGGGCGAAAGGTTGACAACCTCTCCTCGGAAAACAATTCTTGTTATGGAATCGAGAAATCAGCCTCGGAACAGTCAGGATTTACGGCAAAGACCCCAGCAACGTCCCAGGACTAATGATTTAAGGACTAACGATATAAAATTTGCAACATGGAATGTGAGAACATTATATAGACCTGGAGCAATGGCAGAAATGATAGATGAGCTTAGACGATATAGAATACTCATTGCAGGATTACAGGAGCTAAGATGGACTGGTAAAGGAGTCCTAGAACGAAGAGACGCTACGATATTCTACAGTGGCAATAATGACTCCAGAAGAAACTTTGGGGTAGGTTTCTGTGTACTTAAACCTCTACTCAACAATGTAATAGACTTCACCCCGCTTAACGATCGGATCGCGACCCTAAGAATCAAATCCAGATTTCATAATATAACATTCATCACGGTGCACGCGCCTACAGAAGAAAAACCAGAACAAGAAAAGGATGACTTCTATGAAACTCTTAGAGTGACTTATGACCAAGTCCCTTCTTACGACATGAAAATCGTATTAGGCGACTTTAACGCTAAAGTGGGTAAGGAACCATATTATTACCCCTACGCTGGCAAATTCTCGTTGCACGAAGAATCAAACGATAACGGGAACAGAATGGCCGAATTCGCTATAGCAAGAAGTTTGACAATAGCTAGCACCTGGTTTAACCATAAAAATATACACAAAAGGACATGGACATCACCAGATGGCAGGCACCATAACCAAATCGACCATGTTCTAGTTAACACTAGGCATGGAAGTAGCATACTGGATGTAAGGAGTTTCCGAGGAGCGAATGTAGACACCGATCATTACCTAGTTGTTGGGAAAATGAGGGCGAAAAAACTAGCGACAAGACATAGAACAAACAATGATAGACAAACAAAGTGGAACATAGAAAAATTAAAAAATGAAGAAACAAAACAACAGTATGAAAGAATGTTAACAGGAAAGCTAGAGGAAATAGCAAGGAGTCTGGAAATGGAAAATGATCTGAACGTGATGTGGAACTCCATAAAAGAAAAAATCACAGAGACAAATAACAGTGTATTAGGCACACAAAACCAAGAGAGAAGGAGGCACTGGTTTGATGATCAATGCAAGAGAAGCATTGAAATAAAAAACCAAGCAAGACAGGTGTACCTAGAAAGAATGACCAGAGGAAACCACGAGAAATATGTAGCAGCACGAAGAGACACGAAAAAGTTATTAAGGAAGAAAAAACGTGACTACTTTAGAAATAGAATAAGTGCGATTAAGCAAAGCTACACTAATAAAGACGCTAGGAGTTTCTACAAAGAAGTCAACATGATTAAGAAAGGATACAAACCCACCTGCACCATGGTAAGAAGAGAAGATGGTACTATAGCTAGTAGTATCGAAGACATACTCGAGGTGTGGGAGAAATACTTTAGAGACTTCTTCAAAGAGAACATAAACCTAACACAGGGAGAAGCAGACAACCGGAGTACAGATGACCCAGAAAACGATACGCCAGATCCTACAATAGAAGAAGTTGCAAATGCCATAGCGAAACTAAAAAATCATAAGGCTCCAGGTCCAGATGGCATACCCCCGGAAATCTTAAAAAATGGTGGGGAGAAGTTATGCCATGTCTTACATAACCTCATCGTAAAACTATGGAGAAGTAGCAAGTTGCCAGAAGAATGGCTTTTAGGTACAATAGTCCCAGTCCATAAAAAAGGTGAATTGATGAACTGCAAAAACTACAGACCAATATCTTTGTTGAACACAGCTTACAAAGTGCTTTCACATATTTTATTTAATAGACTGAAACCACATTTGGAGGATAAAGTAGGCGATTACCAAGCAGGATTTAGAACAAATAGATCGACAACAGACCAGATTTTCATAATGAGACAAATACTTGAAAAATGCTGGGAAGAAAGCATTGATATTCATCTTCTTTTTGTTGACTATAGAAATGCTTACGACCTGCTTAATAAAATAGAGTTGTGGAAGAAGATGAGTGAAATGGGTTTCCCGAAGAAATTAATAGGCCTATGCAGAATGACGACCAAAAATTGTAAAACACAAGTGAGAATACGAGGATGCAACTCGATCAACTTCCCTCAAGAATCAGGCCTGCGACAAGGAGATGCGATCTCACCAATACTTTTTAACATTGCTCTGGAAGCAATAATGAGGGAAACACAGCTTAATGGAGCAAATAGCATCTTCACAAGGAACATTCAGGTACTAGCCTTCGCAGATGACATAGTCATAATTGGACGCAAGGCGCAAGATGTAAAAGAAACCTTTTCCAAAATTGTCCAAAGTTCAGCAAAGTTCAATCTACGAGTAAATGACACAAAAACAAAGTATATGATCGTATCAAAACGAGGACAACGATTAGGGCGTAGTATCAGCCTTGATGATCATAGTGTGGAAATTGTAGAAAACTTTATCTATTTAGGGACAATGCTTACTGCAGAAAATAAGATAAAGGACGACATCCATAGACGCATCGTAGCCGCAAATAAAACCTATTTCGCACTAGTCCCGGTCCTAAAAAACAAAGAAATTTCAAGACAGTGTAAGGTCAGACTATATAAAACATTAATCCGCCCAGTTCTATGCTATGGGTCTGAGGCTTGGACATTGACCCAACAAACAGAAAATCAACTTAAAATCTTCGAAAGGAAGATCTTAAGAAGAATATTTGGTCCTGTAAGGGTTAACCAGAACGAATGGCGCATTAGGACAAACGAAGAACTTCAAGAAATGTATGACGAAATTAATATAGCTACATACATAAGACTGAATAGACTGCGATGGCTCGGACACGTTGTACGAGCTTCAGAAGATAGAATGCTAGCCAGGATTTTTAATGGTAGACCATCAGGAAGAAGAAGAGTAGGACGACCAAGAAATAGGTGGATAGATGACGTGCTAGCAGATATACGGAAATTTCGTATAACAAATTGGAGAGAGCTAGCAAGACGTAGAGATGACTGGAAGAGGAGACTTCGAGAGGCCCGAGTCCTGCAAGGACTGTAGCGCCATCCAAGAAGAAGAAGACACGAGATTGCCGTTAAATGAAGCTGCATATCGCTATCATTCAAGGCCCAAGGATCTACATAGGTAAGATCAGTGCCTAATCTGAGAGCTTCAGTACGTTCCATATGTAAATGACAGAGTGATAAGCTGTATGTTGATAAAGCACGATCTTACTATGTACACCAAACAGCCGTACGGACAGGAACAATTGTAATAGCTTGAGACTACCTTTCGTATGATAAACTCGATCTTCATCCCTGGTTCGTTGAGTGTATTGTGCAACTGGAAGGTAATGGTGCAATGGTGTTTCGTTGGGTGGTTATTTAAACCACCTTTTTTAAGGGAGGGTTGCCGGGAGCTCTTGAGTTTTCTAGGGTTTCGTGAGAACAAACACCTTACAAAAATAATATCTCAAAATCCTTATTTACTAACAATTTTAATCTCTTAAATCAACAACAACAATTTTAACTGCTTATTATCTCTGGATAGATGTTTCTTTCGAGTATTGTACACCTCGACAAGGCCTGGGCAACATTCCACAGGTACTCGGTCTCTATGGGGTCTGTAGGTGGTCGGTATGTGGTCTGCATATGGTCGGACAGTGCCGGATCTTACACCTCGACACGGTAGAGGAAATCCTGCCAGGAACAGTGTCGGATCATACATGTCGACAAGGCCTAGTCAACAATCTAATGGCATTTCGTAGCGGTCGGAATGTGGTTTGTATGTGGCCGGACCGTGTCGGATAGTACACCTCGACAAGGCCTGGGCAACATTCCACAGGTATTCGGTAGTGGTCGGTAGGTGGTTTGCGTGTGGTCTGTATGTGTTCTGTGTGTGGTCTAACCGTGCTGGATCGTACACCTCGACACGGTATAGGACCGGAAAAGATGATCTCTCCGGAATGAGCCTGGTGAAAGACTGAATTTGGCCTGGTGAAGCGGTTTCTTTTATAGCTGGAAAGCTCTTCGGAGTAGGAAGCTTTAAAGCTTCGAAGAAGCTTTCAAAGAGAGAATCACCTCTCTTTAGTCTGGTGGTTCAATATTTATTTTTCTAAAGCTTTTTTGGGGAGATGGATTATTAGTAATGAATGGCGGTTCGTTACAATGGACTAGGCAAGCAATGTCAGATCATAGAGTCATTTTATTTAAGCTAGCCTATGGATCCCAAGGGCAACGCAGCGGAGTTGCTACCTATTTAGCAACAAGGCACATTTCAGCGAACAGGTGATATTCCTCCCCCAGAAATATCACTGAAGCAAAATGCTTCAGATTGGTCAGCCAAACCTCTTTCTGTTGAAAACAACGAAGATAGTGGTGCCAGAATATCTGAAGAGTGTTATGCTCAAGAGATATACCTTAATAATTAGAACCGAGCATCAGGGTTACCAATTCGTAAAATTGTTTACCCCTAAGCACACGTCGAAATACCCCTAAAATCCCCTAAAATCATTGTTAAATAAAAAAATGTATATGTTGTTGATTGAACTCATTACCTAGCCAACCAACCTTCTTTTGGGCAACCTTATCAACACCCAAAAAAAATTTCATGTACACGTAATAACCCAGAATATTGGAAGGCCGTCTTGGTCGCTGGCGGCGAAGGAACGTGGTCGAAGGGCCCTACACAAAGAAGCCTTTTCATACGAAAACTAAATATATTTTATTAGAGTTACCCGACTAGCATTTAAAAAGGGGATTGCCACATGCAGCATTTGGGCCCCATGTGGCAAATGAGGGGCATGCCGAAAAATGCCTTTCCCTTAGTTTCCTCATGAGCACCACACAAAAACAAATCAGCGGTACTGAAGTGAGGTATGCCTTATCAGTTTCTCATAAAATCTCTATGAGGCAACCTTAGTATTACAAATCAAATTGGGGCAATCCCAACATCTGCCTTACTTTTAAAAAAGCTTTAAAGTAATATCCTTAAGTTTTATTTTTACTCATAAAAAGCAATTATGTTGGTGATCGTAAAGGGTGTCATTTAACATTCTCAAGAGACCGGTTCTGGTTCAATTACAGAGGCCAAGCAGCATTGGAGGTAATTAGTACTCAGTTGGGAGACCGCATTGGTAAAACCTAAAACGACACTCGCGTTTAAAAATATAAAAAAAGCTTTCGACACCGGCGCAGTTGTTACTCAAATATCCACGCCGAAATTCTAAAATTTTTCCACTTAGGATCAGATAGCAATGATTTTTCCTCAAGGTGCCCAAATAGGTTATTCCGTATGACGATGCGCGAATGAGGCAAGGCGTTAGATGCCCTGTATGGGCCTTATAGGGGTTCCACATGATGTAGTGGGTCTAGCCACTTCTAAAGATCTCGTGGGCCGGATAGAAACTTTACGCTGGTTGTAATTGGCTCGCCGGCCGGGGTTGCTCACCGTAGACCTAGACAATCATTGCATTGGTAATATTGTAGGAGAATATTGCAGAAAAAGGTGCGGCATTATGTCTCTTTTTGGTTCAGGCTATTCAAATTACCGCCAACGAACTCAACAACCAAGAGAGCTAAGAGAAATGACGTATTTAAATTACCGTATAACTGTTTCAAATATTTCAGAGAATTGTTAAAATCCCCCTAAAATTACCCCTAAAAATCTTAAGCCCCTAAAAAATTCCCATTCAGCATCCCCCCTACAAATTTAGGGGAAAAACCCCAAGTTGGCATTCCTGCCGAGCATGTATATCAGACAGATCTACGAAGCAGCACTACACCAACTGGTTGGAATAGCCGAGAGCGACTGAATAGCGACTGTATAGCATGGAACAAGGTCTCACCATAAACATCAACAAGCAAGGCAGACACTATTGTCTTCACTAGGAAGATTAGATGTTTCAATTCCCTGATGTTCTGAGGGTCCGATATCAACTTGACTTCCAGGCGAGTGACCTGGAAGCATGGCTGAAAAAAAGTTCAGGAATGCGAAAGTACCTTTTTGCCAAACACAGCTAAGAAGCACTTGGGCAATGTGCAGAGAACGCATTGGCATTAACTATGCCTTTGAACTTCTGGGCTTGCCGCAGATGGGCCCTTTAATAGTGGAGACTGCAGCAACCTCGGCCCTAACCCAAGGTCTCCACGGGCAATTTTTTGGCATTGGCAATCGGAAATTATTGTCATTGCCGGAAAAAATTGACCGTGGAGACGCAGCAGCATGTTCGGCAATATTCCTCTAAAATATTACCAAAGCAATAATTGCCTATGTAATAAGTTGAGGAATTTCTGAAATCAAGATGGCGGAAAATGAAAATAAACAAAAAGAACTTTTGTTTTTCTGGGTTAAAGCCGATACATAAAATGGATAATATTTTTTATATATTCTTCCATTTTAAAAACAATTAAAATTAGTATTGGTTTTTTTACTTTTGGTACTTTTCTCGAGTAGACACATATTTTAAAAATAAAATTGGCGAGCAATGAAATTCCGGCTTAGATACGTTGACAAGCAATATTGTCAGTTACCATTGCTGGAAAAAATCCCCCTGGAGACCCGGGTTTAGGGCCCATTCAGATCCAGCAGCAGCGGCAGCAAACAGTTCATATTGGCTAATGGTGGTCACATGACAACAAAAGCAGCAGCAATTGTTAGTAAAACTAACCCCGAGAACACAATGAGGCCAACAACGTCAACTTCTACGGGAAAACAACAACAATTTATATGAGAATTGTCGTTATCGGCCTCATTGTGTCCTGGGGGTAAGCTTGCTGCCGCCGCTGCTGCTGGATCTGAATGGGCCTTTAGATGAAACATGATTTTGTGACGGGAACGTATCAGTATCAAAGACAGTAATTTCACAGAGACGCGGTTCATAAAAAAGGAGCGTTGTTTTTAAAAAGTCTTTTATTCATTGGTGGGGGAACTGTCTATTAACTTTTATTCATGGAAAGTTTAATTTATCAATTAAACTGTCATATGTCAAAGGATTTGTTTCCCTAGTCCAAAATGCCCATTATAACACTCTACGAGTGGACAATAATACAATTTCCTCTCTGGGTTGCCATACATACTACGATCAACTTCCAAGCACGACCTTAACTAATCCCATTTAAGTTCTCAAGGGACTTGGTCAACACAAACGGCGTGAATGCACAGTTTGAAAGGAACTCCCCCTCCACGATTGTCCAGCACTTTCCTTAATACATTTTATCAACAATATCTCATATTTTCTGAATAAAGTTGTTTCTATCCGCAGGTAAACTTGCGTGATAACAATTCTTCTAACAATTTGTTGCCATTAGACACGAATCTCTAACGTTTCACTCAAAGTTCCACAGCCTTAACGCATAAAAGCTTATGCTTCTATTCCCTTAGTAAAACTTATCGAGATCCAAAACCCAAAATCCAAAATCCTTTGGCAATTGTGTGACGGAATTTCCAAGCAGCAATTATACAACATTTCTCCGATATCCAAAACACGTTAAACTTGAGGTAATTGGAGTTGAATTATTGATGACTGAAGGAGGTTTATACAAGGCCCCCTCTGGCGACCTAATGCCTCCCAGGAGTACAAACAAGGTCCTTCCATGCGTATACAGTACAGTTATCATCGCCAGGACAGCTGTATACCCTGAATGTTGCATAACTCAGGTAGACAATAATTACGTAATTGATTGATTCCCTCCTCGGCAACTGTCTTTCGTTATCAAACCTACTCAAATATGCGTTTCTCAATTAAGGTCACAATTTATTGTCGGTGTATTTGGGGCAGCCTGCTTCTACCCCCCACAATGCAGGTATTAATTATTATCGACGGTGTTATATGAACTCGGGATATCAAATCCCCAACTTTTGTATTAATCGGATTTTAGTCGTCAACCCAGGATTTGTCTCAAGATCACATTTTCCGGCATCGCTAGCCATGCGAGTCTGGCCGAGGTAAATCTGGGTTAATTTCGTCTTGTCCCCAATCCTCTTTGGAGCTTCGGAATTCATGTGGGGCTTTGTGAGTCGTTTTAATTAAACTTTATGCCATATTTTAATTTTATACTAAACCGGGAAGGAGCCACCAGACTGGAAATTCATTTTGACACTCTTTAATTAAGCATGAAGTGGACGGAAAATGGCCAGTTTGAGGTAATATGCTGTGGTGATAGAGATCTGAATTGTGCTCCGAGTTTTAGTTTAGTCATGATTTTTTTATTTTCCATTTTCAAACAAGATTTTCAGATGTTAGATTGCTTCAGGCTCTATGAGGCTAAGTAATGCTAAAGTGCCGCTTGTATGCTTTCGGCAATTTGTTTTAAAGTGATGAGAGGCAAGGAATGGGCCTGGAAGTTGCTCGCTTCTTAGTCACCAGAAACTACTTGGATTAATGTATTCAGTGACATGTTCGGGATGTTACTCATGTCAGGGGTGCTGTTCGCTTTATCTTAATAGCAGCAAGTAAAATTCTATGCGTTGTTGCGTGCTGGAGATAGTAAAACTAATTGAAGCTTGTACCTACGTAAAAAGTTTTATTGGAACGCACGCGAAATGTTAGTAATTTAGTAATAGGAACTTTGTCTTCTTCTGTGTGAGATAATTGAGGGAATCAGTGAATTTGTGAACATTTAAAGGTTAAAGTAGAAAATGAGTACATAATTGACGATAAGGTCTATTATAAACATAAGTCACGGTGTGTATTACATCCAGGCGCGGGAATAGTTCTAATTTAAAAGACAATCAATACTCTTCTAGTGCCTGAGTACAAGGATCGTGGACGGAAACACAGTTGGCCAACTCATGAAAACTCTTAGGTAAGTTTTTGCGGCTTAATGTTCACACAAAACTTCTTCATTAGATATTCAATGACCACAAATGCAATTCTTAAAGTTCACTAATTATCATTTGCAATTTAATATCTCTCACTAATAACTCGTATTTATCGCCTTCTAATTCACTACTTATAGTCCAATCAATCTACAATAGCTCCTTGTAAATTTAGCGTTAATTGCCAACAGGAAACAAAAACTATGGTTATATAGGAAAAAAAATTCTAAAAAAGATAGCGTTTTCTTTTTTTGAATTTGGAATGGCGAACCTAACCTAAAAAATTCTGGAAAGTGAAAAAAACGCTTTTTTGCGAATAACAAAAAAACTAGAGCTCGGATCGAAAAAAATCAAATTATAAAGTTGTAGGTATTTAAATTATCTTTCGATTGATATATATAAAGTTATAGGTTAGAGCACAAACCATAGAGAAAAATGCAAAAAAATGTTACAAATCACGTTTTTTTAATTTGTTAATTACTTTTGTTTAACGCAACTTAGATATTTGTTATTTGGCAAAACCATTGCTTCTTGCTAGCTGAAAAAACAGCTTTATTTTTGTTGCAAAATATTGAACACTTTCCTTGAAATTTCAGTTTTTGTAAAAAAAGGCGTTCTTCTAAAAACGCTCCTCTTGGTCTACGTATTCTTCTAGAGTACCGTTCTATAGCTTAAAATTTTCTTCAAAACTTGTACTATCACGTACAAGTAACAAAAAGTCTGTTTAAAAGTTTTCCATTGCTTAAAATGACCCCCAAAAAATATTAATAATGAAAAAACAGACTCAAAAAGTTAGTTTTTACAATCGAACGTCTGTTTTTTCATTATTAATATTTTTTGGGGGTCATTTTAAGCAATGGAAAACTTTTAAACAGACTTTTTGTTACTTGTACGTGATAGTACAAGTTTTGAAGAAAATTTTAAGCTATAGAACGGTACTCTAGAAGAATACGTAGACCAAGAGGAGCGTTTTTAGAAGAACGCCTTTTTTTACAAAAACTGAAATTTCAAGGAAAGTGTTCAATATTTTGCAACAAAAATAAAACTGTTTTTTCAGCTAGCAAGAAGCAATGGTTTTGCCAAATAACAAATATCTAAGTTACGTTAAACAAAAGTAATTAACAAATTAAAAAAACGTGATTTGTAACATTTTTTTGCATTTTTCTCTATGGTTTGTGCTCTAACCTATAACTTTATATATATCAATCGAAAGATAATTTAAATACCTACAACTTTATAATTTGATTTTTTTCGATCCGAGCTCTAGTTTTTTTGTTATTCGCAAAAAAGCGTTTTTTTCACTTTCCAGAATTTTTTAGGTTAGGTTCGCCATTTCAAATTCAAAAAAAGAAAACGCTATCTTTTTTAGAATTTTTTTTCCTATATAACCATATTTTTTGTTTCCTGATGGCAATTATTAGATGGATTTGTGTAGATTGATTGGACTATTAATTACACTTTTTTCGCTAGAACACTGTTCTTCTTCTTCTTCCACGGCTCTACAACCGGTATCCGGTCTGGCCTCTCGCAAACTGCTCTTTCCATCGGCTCCGATCTTGAGCCGATGTCGTCCAATTTGGCATCCCTAAGCTCTTGGCGTCCTAGTCTACGCCATCCTTCCAGCGCACAGTGGGACAGAATCCCAAAAAGCTGGCCAAAACCTCAAAACGTGCGATAATCGCTTTGAAATTTCTTACTTGCATTTTTCAAAAAACAAGATGGCGGATCCAATATGGCGGACGACCACATGAAAAATACATATTCGCGGATGAAATTCTGTACCCGGGGGTTTTCGAGGTCGCTGATTATGAATTTGACATTATTTTTTTCAAAAAACAAGATGGCGGATCCAATATGGCGGACGACCACATGAAAAATACATATTCGCGGATGAAATTCTGTACCCGGGGGTTTTCGAGGTCGCTGATTATGAATTTGACATTATTTTTTTCAAAAAACAAGATGGCGGATCCAATATGGCGGACGACCACATGAAAAATACATATTCGCGGATGAAATTCTGTACCCGGGGGTTTTCGAGGTCGCTGATTACGAATTTGACATTATTTTTTAAAAAAAACAAGATGGCGGATCCAATATGGCGGACGACCACATGAAAAATACATATTCGCGGATGAAATTCTGTACCCGGGGTTTTCGAGGTCGCTGATTACGAATTTGACATTATTTTTTCAAAAAACAAGATGGCGGATCCAATATGGCGGACGACCACATGAAAAATACATATTCGCGGATGAAATTCTGTACCCGGGGGTTTTCGAGGTCGCTGATTATGAATTTGACATTATTTTTTCAAAAAACAAAATGGCGGATCCAATATGGCGGACAGTCATATAAAAAATTGATATTTTTAGTTTTAATACAATTTCATCGTATTAAAAAAAATTCAGAAGCATAAAAATAGTATCGTACACAAGGAATAGGTACAAATAAATACAAAATAATAATTCAGTTTATAATTTACATTTTTATTTTTAACACATAGGCTCTATCTATTCGCTATCGCTATCACATAAATCGATGTCGGAATCTAAAGTAGACACATCAGTTTCATCTTCAGTGTCACTGTCATCGGGTACAACTAAATCTTTAGGATCAGACGACATTTGTTTTCTTTTAGTTTTTGGAAGTTTTCTTGCGCTTGAAATGTAAGGATCAGAGTGGTTATTCTGTAACTATGAGAAAGTGAGAGCGTGAAAAGCCTTTTCATTCTCATTCTCATCGGCTCTTCTCATTTTGAATTCTCATTTTTGTCAGCAAAGCGATTCTATAACCTAAAGTGAGATATTCCAGTGAGAAATGAGCTGAATGTAGTTCACATTGGAAATTCTCACTTGTATAAACGTCAGTCGTGTTATATTTTGTACTTATTCGAGCGGCATACTTTGTTTTACATTTCAAATTCCCATTTTTTCAATAACCGTTGAACTTAAAAAGTTGCACATTAGAAAAGAAATGCAAGGGCTATTTTCCACTATCTTTAACGGCACCATCATTTAAATGAGTGGTGGGGGAGTGTGCCGGAGGCGGGAACAATATATAGATTCAAATCTGCAGCGATTAATAAATATAATATATTAAACTACAGGAAAAACTTGAAGATGTACTTATCATTTGCCAAGTCCACATGCAGCTTAAGGAAAATTACAAGAACTTTTTTTTCCTCCTCGCTCGCCCAACAACTCTTTTAAATCCCGACATAATCCCGATATATTATTAAATCTGCAAAACACTACTAAAAAATTTTATTTTCGAACTGTTATTTTTTGAAAATTAAAATTTTTCGCATTTCTCACTGAGAAAACGCAATACAATTTTTAAAAATTGTACAACCTGTTGATATTTGAAAATGACAAGTTCTCACATTTCTCACTAGAAAAATTTTGGTGAGAAGTCATTTTTCACCATGAAATAATTTTACACATAAACTCACGTTCTCAGCGTTCCAGAATCGCATTTATTGGAATTCTCACTGAAAAGACTTTTTACTAGACTTTTCACAGTTACAGAATAACCGCTCAGAACTAATTAAAAGGCGGAAAAATACATCTCTCATTGTCAAAGAACGGCTGCTTTTGCGCGAGAAGTCCTGACGAAATTTCGAGTACAGAGTTTCATTCGCAAATATGCATTTTATCATGTGGCCGTCCGCCATATTGGATCCGCCATTTTGTTTTTTGAAAAAATAATGTTAAATTCGTAATCAGCGACCTCGAAAACCCCCCGTTATATAGTTTTCAAGAGATTCCTTGCCTTTTCGGAACTTTTTGTCGGTTTCATTACCCCCTGCTGTACAACGATTTTTGCGCGATTTCAGAAAAAAAATTGTATCTCCAAATTCGCACAAATTCGCACTTTAATTTACTTCTTGTTTTTTTCTTTAGACTATGACAAGTGAAAAAAAAAAATTTTAGAAAACGAGCGAGGACGACTAATAAACTTTAAGTTATTTGAAAAATTAGTTTTTCTCTGCGTTTTGCAAAAAAGTTGATTTATTTAAATTCATATCAATAATTCTGCAATGAATATTTTACGATTATACATATTCGATTTAATTCCACTCACCTTCATTTTTAAACTTTTCAAAAGCACTAATTGGCACTATTTAACAAATAGTTATTTTCAATGCACAATATGTGTTAGAAACTTCGATAGCTGCGTCTCGTGTAACGGCTACTTTCGAACTGATCCTACCAAGGGAGAAAACGTACCTCCCGCTCCCGAGGACAGATGTTCTGTGACCCTCGGGGCCCCTACTTAAAATTCCGCAAAGAGAAAGTCCCGAAATAGAATCTTCATTTTAGGGGTTTTGGCCAGCTTTTTGGGATTCTGTCCCACTGTGCAGCGGAGGTTGGGTCTCCCTTGTCGCACCCCATAGATCTTACCATAGAGAACTTTGTTTGTTATATAGAACACTGTTACCTCTCTTTTAATCAAAAACTATTGTTGTACCTTTATTAGGGTTTCTCAAAACCCGGTCTTTTTTAGATTCGCCGAATCCGAATCCTTAAAACTGAGAACCGCCGATTCCGATTCCGATTCCAAGTAAAAACTCACAATTTTAATTTACAAAAAATATATATTGTATTAAGGCCTTAGGCCACCCTAGAGCGGCGAAAAAAGCTGTTTTTCAAGAATTTTTTTCTAGTGTACCTAAATAATATGCAATTTAAAAATCTTTTTTATATCTTTATTCAATAAGTCTTGAAGTACGTTTTCTAAACTTTTTAACGACTTCGAGCAGAAAATAAGGCCTGTATATAAATAATTCGTAGGGGTCTCCGGCGATGTAGCGTCTGTCGGGCGGACTCGGGGCACACCCAGGTAATGACGTAGAACAAAAACAAAAATATCCCTTTATTCTTGACTTATTAAACTGCAGAAGTACCAAGCCGATTAAAAAAATATGCAAATGTTAAGAAATAGGACATATTTGAAAAAAAAGTTCAATTTTCACTTAAAAAATTCATCATAAAATTGTTTATAAAAAAAAACTATGCATTTTAAAAATAAAATGTCAGGTACTTCTCTAGAAAAAAGTATTCTGCGTCAATGGCAAAAAAGTTCATGTGAATTCGTTGATTAGTTCAAAAGTTACGTGTCCGCCCAGTTTGAAAAACATGGTTTCGAGAAAAACGCGTTTAAAGTTTAAGTTATAGTTTTTGATCAAATTATTGCATTTACCTTTAGTCTGCGAAACCTGCGCCATAGAATCTTCCTTCTACATTTATCTCCGAGTCATCTTGCTTCGTCAGAAAATGATCGGTAAGTAACCCTAAGAATTATGATAATGAAACTCGAGCGACACAGAAAAGAAGGCAGGGCCCCCGAGCCGTCTCAGCGGGAGCTCTAAGCGCGCCAGCAGTCGGTAAGCGCTGACCCTGATTTGAGGCACAAAGAGTTCCGTACCGGCTATAATACTTATGGTCCTTTATTCTAGACATATTAAAATATCGTTTAAGCCAAACAAAGTCATTTTTTTCGTTCTAGAATGGCCTAAGGCCTTAATAGTCCCATAAATAGGTCGAAAAAAGGCCTTCGCGCAAAATACCGCACGCGATTTTTTTTACCAAATGATTTTATATATATGTATTTTTATGAGCTTAAATTCAAAATGCTAAACGTATAGTGAAGGGAAACATGTTTAATTCTATATCTCAGAAACTATGCATTTTACAACAAAAATTGATAGAATCTTTTTTGTAGATAAATAAATGATTTAACTTTCTTGTTTAGAATTTTTTTTGTAAAGTCTATATGTACGCAGAAATAGTGCTTCAACCTTCATATATCACGCTCTTTGCACTATATTTCGTTAATGGTTAATTCTACATGAAAAAATCCTGCGTAATACTTATAAAACACGCCATTATCTATAATTTTTGTTATAGAATTTTTTACATAGCGCTAATATTTCAAGAATTACAGCGCTTTAAGTGTCGAAAAACGTAAATTCAAAAGTAATATTTTTCCAATATCTTTTTAATTACACGATTTATTGCAAAACTGATTATAACGCTTTTCATGCGCAATTTCATTGCCCACATTTTTTGTTCCGGGAGGGCTGTGGAAAAGAGTTTGTGCTTATAACTTCAAAAGTAAAGGCCGTATCATAAAAATTGTCCAGATCTTATTCATAGGAAATTGTCCAAGCCAACACCCAGAACCTACCAAGATTTATTTTTTTTTCAAATTTTGAAATTTTGAGTAAAGTTGTTACTTTTAATTACCAAAGTTTCTAGCAGATGGAAAAACTAATTTTATTTTTTGTTATAATCAAGAATATTTATTTTAATAGTTAATTTCATATCAAGCGATCGGGGAATCGGAATTCGGCGAATTTCAGAAACGGATCCCGATTCCGAATCCCAGGGGAAAGATTCGCCGAATCCGATTCCGAGTTATTCGGTATGAGAAACCCTAACCTTTATTTATATACATATCTAAGCTCCTTCCTTATCCAATTTCTAGATCTTTCCACCTCAGCCCTCAGAGAGCCCTTTATTTCTCGCTTTCTTTCAATGCTGAACTATGCTATGCTATGTTAATACACAAAGTAGGATTGCAGTGGTATGATCAGGAGGAATCAGGAGCGAGAATCTTAAAAGATATGCATGCTTAAGGACCCGGACCCGGACCCAGTAATGGACATCTGTGAACGGGTTTATATAAAATGTACCCACCGATATTTTTTTGAGCCCCTGACGGAGTACAGACCGTTGCTAGAACGACGAAGATCCACAATCAATCCTCTTATTCAGGGAGCGTTCTACCTGAAATGTGGAACTACAATGTGGAGGCCTAGACGCTCTAGTGCGACGTAAAATAACGTAAAGAGAACAAATCTCGGTAAGCTTCAGTGGGTAGGACATCAATCTTTTATGAGGGACGATGATTGATTAAATTCGACAGCGATGTATACCTGACTTATTATGGATGCATAGCGTGGGTTGCCTACAGCTTTGGGATGCCAATTTGGAGGACATTGGGTTGGATTCAGGAAAGATGGAAAATATAGTAACCGAGTACATGTTCGTAGAATTCTTATTTATTCGTCACTACCCCTGCTGCGTACACCTGCCTATACGTTTGCAATTGCTTGCTTCGTGATAGAACATTTTCGCAGATAAGGTTATTACTTTCATATCAAACTTACTTGAAAAGCATCATATTACCCTATTTTTTATTACAGGTACCAGTGTCCAGGACTAAAGGTATGAGTAGGTATTGTGATATTTGGGCATGGGAAAATGTTCATAGTTATTGCGAATATCTAGGTGATAATTACATGCCACTATCACCTATTACTCCGCCCACAACTCATCCACCATCGATGTTTTCACTCCTCAAGGTCGTAGCATAGTTCCCACGGCTACTAAAATTTTCCCATGCACAAGTGTCACGATACCTACTTTTATGATTGCATTTCCATCAGACCGGAATTTTCATATACGCCATGTCACCTCCCTTTTTTCCGAATGACATACCACAATTTGGACGATATCCTAAATTAAGGAGGAATCAATGAGAAATTACAATTTGTTCGCGTTTTATTATAAAAAGTTCAAGGATTACTTTTGGGACACGTTATATAAAATTTTAAGTTTAAATAAAATTTACATTAATTTATATAGATAGAGAGATCCCAAACGAATTTTAAAATATCCTTCTAAATTCCGTCCGAGATCGTTCTTGCACTATATAAACCCACTACCGTATTTTCTGACTTAATTGGGAGATCTGGTAATAGTAGACTTTCTCTTGTATATCATGTTTTCAGTGGTATAAAACCATAGTCTGTTCAATCGTTAAAGCCATCAATGAACTGGTTCTGAAATCTCGTATCTTATAAAGGACTCCGAGGGTTGATATTTTACTACAAAATTTCCAGGGCAATTTATTTTGAAACTTTTGTTTACTGCTTTATTACTGTAATGTGATAATCTCGAAATTCGATTATAATTGATATACAGGTAACTTCATATTTTGGGTGAAACTGCAATCAACGAAATTTAAGCTTCGTCAAATATACATTTAAGTTCAATAAGAGATTTCTTGTTTACTATGAATTTATTATGTTATTAAAAACGAGTAATTGAAACAGGTTTGAGCCCAGTTATTGGTTCAACGAGTTTATTTAACCAAAAAAGAAATTATTTCAGGCTCTGACAGTCAAATCCTTTAAAATTGCATTTTAAATAAACATGTAATTAGCGTTCTGTTTACACGTAAAAGTATAGAGGAAATATTACATCATATTACATCAAAACTAATCATATAAAAATAAATCATTTAAAATTAATCCCAATTAAAAAAAACGCACAAACATAACTTAATTGAAATTTAGTAAAAGTAACCCTTTACGTCCAGCAGAATTCATGTTGACTTTTTTATAAACCAATTTTTTTTCAAAAAAAAATCTCAAACCACATTTAATTAATCAAAAGGTAAAAGCATCCTGCCTCGTCCTCAATTTTTAACCATAATCAAACCCTTTATACTCTTAATAGCGCAGGCAGATGTGAATTTGATAAATTAAAAGGGTTATAGCCATTAATCCCCCTCTTCTCCTCTCCAACACCACCCGCTTAGACTCCCTCCCCCAAGGGCTTACTGTGTAATTCAAGAAAATTTCTGTTGCGACATAAAAGGTCCCAGAAGAGATCTGGCAAAAAATTAAACAAAAAAAAATGCAGAAAAGTATAAAGTATATAATAAAAAATTGTAAAGACTTTGCTTAAATAAAAACCGATTTAGAACAACATATTTTGGCTCGAGCGGAAGCTCCTTTCCAGTGGAGCCAAAATCTCTCCTCGAAGAACATCCTCAAGGATGTTTTCCCTTCATTCATTTCATGGAGAATGGCTCTTTGTGAGAAAAATCCCTTTGAGACCGAACTCAGAGGAATTTCTGTTGCCTGTGTGTATATATTTTATACATAGAAAAAAAGGCTAACAGATAGGAGGTCCTTTTCCCTGGAGAGCTGTCAAAGAAAACATAAATAAAAGCATCTAACCTTTAAGTGTTTTGTATTTAAAGGAGCTCGGAGCTGGACGAACATCGCCTTTGGAAAATGATTTGTGGAAAAAGTTTAACTTTTGATTTTTTTATTTTCTTGCTTCTTTTATTTTTGGCTTGTATCCTTCAATTCTGCTTTTTTTTGTGTATTTACTTTCTAGTTATCTAAGAGTCATTAATGGAATACCTTTGCATGTGTCCTTGACCGTAAGAAGGTTATTGGAAATTGGAACCTTTTTAACCCTAAATGGGCTGAGTAAAGCTGTAGATTCAACAGATTTTGGGATGGGACTTTTCCAAATTTAAAATTAATTGCAAATATCGATAAGGTTCTTCTTCTTGTTTTTTTAGCTTTCCTAATTTCAAACAAAATATGTTTGTTTCACCGCAGAATGTACAAAAAAAATCTGAAACCTGGTGGCACCAGCTCTTAATATTTAAAAACGACCAACTCTCAGTACCTTCCGACCCACTTCGCAGCATCGCTGATTACGACTCTCAGCGTTACTCATACGCCTTCGATAATGTAATACAAGCACATATCAGATTCTGCTTTGCGCCATGACTTGTACCACTTTAGGTACTGGTAGTACAAAAGATGACTTCTAAGCTCAATTTTCGCATATAAATAGGTAACGCGGCACTTGGGCATGAGAACTATGTCATGACCGCGAAGTTTGAAATCAAGGTCAAATAGTCGTTTTTTCCTGCGATCAAGTTGAGGCTGCTGAGACCTGAACCATGTAAAAAGTACAGTAAAAATGACCCAAACCACTGAGCCGATAGTAGAATATTCTTTCCCAGACGGATTGTTGCTCACAATATAATCTTTATATATGTTTATTTTTTTTACTTATTTACTTTTACTTTCAATATTATCCAAATTCAGGTTTTAGCAGCCTTAACTTGATCGCAGCCGACTCAACTTTACGACATGCCCAAGTGCCACATTACCTACTCACATAAAAAATTAAGCAATACTTGTGTTTTACTTAGCGCAGGAATAGGTCTGGCATGAATGATGTTCGACTTGCTTGCGGCGAGATGGTCCTTCAATTTTTTAGTTTTTCCAATGAAATCACAATGAAATTCTCTTTACCTCCTTTTTTCTGTCTTCGCCTATAAAAACTCCTGTTTGATCATCGATATCAATCGGTGCAGCAAAAGCTCCTGACGGGATTCTTCCAGTATTCGCTCTACTAGTTATCTGCCTAGAGATTGCACTCCGACATTGTACTCAATTATAGAAATGCAGACAGTGCAAAAGTTGTATATTTCTATGAGACTGATTAAAACTAAACGATCTAAAATACGTTCCAATTGGTTCTAGCCACGCTCACAAAAAACCCAAACTTAATTTGATTTTTATCAACTTGGTGCACGTACACAAACGATGAAACTTAATGTCAATAGCGCACATGCTTCTATCACTATCAAGTTGCGTTGTGTATAGTCCCCTTACTCCAGTTGCTATTTGTATAGTAGTCCGAGGAAATTAGCAAAAAAAACGCACGAAAGGAGACAAAGTTCGGAAATGGCTGAAAATTGGTCCACAGCTTCCTTGGGACTTTTCAAGAAAACAATTTCGGAATCACAAAAAAAACATGGCCGCCGGAAATATAGCGGTTTTCCGGTGTTTTCCTTGTATCTCGGTTTCTATAGGTCGTACAATCCCGTACAAAGGCCCAAAAGTTGACAATGAAATTCTCTACAACTTTAGTTCTTACAAAGATGTTGACCCGATTAACCCTTTCAAAGTTATTCAAGGTCAAAGTTATTAAAAATCACTTTTTGGCCAAAAAATCACTCAAAAACTGTTTTTTTCGAAATTTTTTTTTGATCAAGCAATAGGAAACGTTATTGCCTACAAAAAGCCCTCTTGTCATTTTTGCGAAAATTTAACCCTTTCGAAGTTATTCAAGGTGAAAGTTTCAAAAAATCAGTTTTTGTTCAAAAAATGACTCAGAAACTGATTTTTGAGAAATTTTTTTTGTTCTATTTATGCAAAAGATTATTGCCTACCCTAATGACACCCTTACCATTTTTTTTGAAAACTTTTCGTAAATTTTTGCATAAATCAATTGTTAGTGATTTTTTAGCCGAAAAGTGATTTTTGGAAATTTTGACCTTGAATAACTTCGAAAGGGTTAAGTTTTCGCAAAAATGACGAAAGGGCTTTTTGTAGGCAATAACGTTTCTTATTGACTGATCAAAAATTTTTTTCGAAAAAAACAGTTTTTGATTGATGTTTTGGCCAAAAAGTGATTTTTGATAACTTTGCCCTTGAATAACTTTGAAAGGGTGAATCGGGTCAACATTTTTGTAAGAACTAAAGTTGTAGAGAATTTCATTGTCAAAATTTAGGGAATTTGTACGGGGTTGTACGACCTATAGAAACCGAGATACAACGAAAACACCGGAAAACCGCTATATTTCCGGCGGCCATGTTTTTTTTTCTGTGATTCCGAAATTGTTTTCTTAAAAAGTCCCAAGGAAGCTGTGGACCAATTTTCAGCCATTTCCGAATTTTGTCTCCTTTAAATGCTAATTTCCCCGGACTATAAGGTAAAGAGAAAATATTTTAAGCGAACAATTGCAGATTTTCTTAATAATATATTTTGTAATCTAATTTCTTATCTCAATGTTGGGACGTTGAATTTCAAATGATATAGACAGATTTTCCTTCTTTCTCGAGAGATAACAAAGCGTGGGTGAACTGATAAATTTGTCTTCATGAACAAACAAGAATTTTACACTCTCATTTCTTACTAAATATTTCACAAGAAGCTCTCTATCATCCGATTTTTTGTTAACCTGCTTAACCTCTATCACTTCTACAATAGCTTGATTTGTTCAATATAGACAGATTCGGGTTTAATTTATTACTATCCCTTCTATGACCAGTAAATCACTTCGGTTGACACATCGCTAATGAAATATATCAGCACTATTGCCCTTCGAAAATAGACTCTACAAGATTATAGCAAAACTACACTAACGAATCGAGCTGAGTTCTATAAATAATAAAGCTATAAACTTAAAAATAAATATTAAATAACGAACGTCTTTCAGCAATTGCCTGAAAATAAATTCTATTCAATTTAAAATGTGCCTATACACAGCCTTACAACATAGAACTTTCCCCCATCCAGTAACACACCTTACAGATTTAGGACTATCACCTTCAATAACAAGGCTAACAAATTAAAGGCACGTTCTCTTATCATAAATAATGTGCCAAAATCCTAAAGAATCCCATCCAGCAGTAGGTTCAAGGCCATACTGTTTCAATTTGTCAACATATATACAGAGATTTCTGCCCCCAGTGCTACTCAGGAATCCAACAAAACATTGAGAATCATTTATTCACGTCAACCCCTTTTTAGGGTGTTCTCGGCTCTCTTTTTGAAGGAGGTTCGTGAGGGAAGCCCCGGGTCAAACGTGTTACTGGGGGTAAATTTGTCAATGAAGACAAAATCAAAACGGACAAATGTAGTAAATTGGTTGGAACTTCTATGAAAGGCCAACATCAATAACGTTCGGGATTTGTATTTCTCCTGTGAAACATCAGAGCCTAGCCCGACACCGGCTTTCATTAGTGACTAAGCAAGTAATCAATCAAAAGCGCGCTTTTAATAAAACGAATTCCGCCTGCATTATCTAAAGGTATTCAACGGTAAAGAGCCGCGCGCCAAGGGAAACAGATCGATCCAAAGTATTTCTCCATTACGTTGTACTAAAACTCGTTTGCACAATCAAAATCAATGCCCTCCGCTATTGGTGGATTTGCATTTCTCAGATAATAGAAATCAGTTGGAATCCTTTGAACCTACCCAGCACATATCCCGGCCCTGACTGCACCACGTATACCTTTAACATCTATTCTCACCTATGAGTTCGCCCGCGGCATATCGAAACACGGGATTCCACCATGGATTGCTGGAAACTTTTACAATCCGTTCTCGAGTTTTGCAGCTCGTCTCTCCCTGGCAAATAACCTTGATTGATGCCCCGTAAAAGTGGAGCAAAAAAAATAATGACTGCCTTTTGTATGGCTGCCATCAATGCAGTGTGTGCTAAGGGGAAACGTAACGGAATAAATAAGGGCTGAAATGAGGTGAAAGTTTCTCTACAACTTTGTGAATATTGCATTTGAGAAACGTATTGCACGGACGTTTATCTTTTGTTTCAGTAGTATCTAAGTGCATTCATCTTATTCTTTGCTAAGGGTCTGTTTACTGGCTCGTAAATGGATTGGATTTCATCTTACAAAGGTTTCGAAGATCTTGTTTGTTTTAGTTTCAAAATCCGTTATCCGAGCATAAATCATCCCAGTTAATTATTCTGACTTATTCTAATCTATCTAGCTTATTGTCCCCCAACAGACACTCTAAATTATTTTGTTTTTATTTAAATTAAAATACTTATTTATTACTTCATTTTATTATTTATTTTTATTTTTAGGAAAATCATTTTAAAAGATACTAGTTAAATCTAAATTACAAACTATCTTAATACTAACACTGCAACTATATATGTAGGCTGAGACGAGAGCATCTCATTAGGACTAAATACATCCAGAATGCTTATTCCTTAAGCAAAAGCTTTATTTTTGCAAGGGGTCTCCCACACATTTCCAATTTTACTATATCTGCACGCCTATTTTGTGCAAAAAAAGTTTTTGCTTCAGACGCATACATCCTAGTGTATTAAGACCTGCAAATCTATTGTGCCAACTCCGTCATTAAAAATCGACGAACTTAAGGCATCTCAGATAGCCTAAAATTGATTTAGGTTTCATACCCCAAATCCACCTTGGAATAGGGAAGCCGCGATGACGGAGACTCAGTCTCCTCCTTGCTATAGCCTCACAGTGGTACAGCAAGTGCTCCACTGTTCCGAGAGCTGCTCCGCAGCATCGACACATATAAATCAACAACAAGCCCTATTCTGTAAATCTTCCCGGCCGGTAGCCGGTAGCAAGCAGTGGAGTCGAGTGGAGCAACACCTAAAACTTCGTATTCCCAATCAACGAAAATTTCCAGGGTTGGGACAAAATATTTGAGATCACGCTGTCTACGGATGTTGAAACATTCAAAATAGACTACTCAGATCAAGTGTTCTTTTCGGATCACAGGTGGATACGCTTCAGGGTAAACCTGCAGGTTGAAATTCCTCAACCGTACAAAAACCCAAGCAGGATTTACTGAAAGAAATGACACTGCGTCCTTCTGCGTACACTGATACCTTATTCATGAAAATAGCTCATAGGGTTACAAAAATACAGGGTGATATGTAAACCTCTACCAAAAAAACTTCAAAACGCCCTAGCTGCTAAACCGTTACGATTTACCGCCCCCTTTCCATACGATTTTTTGTTCGTCTATCCAAAACCTATCCACAGTCGGCCGCTTTGTAAACTTAGCGGTATACACCCTGTATATTGGGAAAAAACTACTTTTGAATCTACGTTTTTCGACACTTAAAGGGCCATAACTGGTGCAATATTAGCCCTAGGTAAAAAATGATAGTAACAAAAATTATAGATAATCGAGTGTTCTATAAGTCTAACGAAGGATTTTTTATGTAGAATTTACCATTAACGAAATATGGTATAGATATAGATATTGAATTTACACAAAAAAGTTACAAACAAGAAAGTTAAATCACTTATTTATCTACAAAAAAGATAATATACATTTTTGTCGTAAACTGCATAGTTTTTGAGATATAGAATTAAACGCGTTTTCCTTCACTGTAAGTTTAGCTAGAGGGTGGGGATGACGCCATTTTGGATTTAAGCTTATAAAAATATATAAAATTATTTGGTAAAAAAAAATCGCCTCTCGCATTACGAAGGCCTTTTTTCAGCAACTCTGCCATAAAGCCATTGCCTTAACTAAAAAAAATAGTTGGCAGGAGTATTTATATAGCACTATTGCACTATTATAGCAAATGAGAAGCTTCTCTGGGCTATTAAGAGCTTATTCTCCCCTTTAAAGCTACCAGCCATGCTACAGAAATTACCTAAAGGCCCAACTATCCATGGCATAAGCGCATATGTCAAAACGTCAAAAAATATCGAAAGTCAGCATTATGACAATCAGAACATATTACCGCCTATGCATAACATAAGCGACATAAAGTTGATGTAAAATATGCGCTGTGAAAGTGAAAATTAATTTTGATTTATATATATGTATGTAGATATTTTTATTTCTCCATACATGAACAAAAAATCACTTGCTCTAACAATAAACAGCAATAAACAAAACCTTGCTTTTCCTAATGTTGTCATGTCACGTTCGACCCAAGTCGCATTCATTATGTTTAACGAATGTTTAACGAAAGCTTTTATGCCGTGTTATGTCAACCGTAGCCAGCTTCATAACAAGTTATGGTTCCGAACTTGACATATGCAGTTGGGATATGCGCTTATGCTATGCATAGTTGGGCCTTAAGTTAGTCCGGGTGAGTTGGAGACCTTCATCCCAAACCCGAATAAAAATAAAAACTAGCCCGCAGCTAGCCTGCATCAGGTACGCACTAGCACGCACGATGCCTCAGCTAGCACGCATAGCGAACAAATGCGCACGGCACATTTTTACTAGGGTTTTTTTCGTCCTCTACAAGTTTTTAAAGCAATACAGGCGATTTCGTGCATCCCTGTGGCGGGCGAGTTTTATTTTTACTCGGGAACAAAACTAGCACGCACACTCCCGCCACAGGGATCCACGCTTCCGCCACAGGCATGCACGAAATCGCCTGTATTGCTTTAAAAAATTGTAGAGGACGAAGAAAAAGGGCAACTATTTTGGTGACCATAAAAGTGACCATAGCATACTCAGTAAAAAGGTTCTCGTTCGATTGCGTAGGTCAAGCAGCATTGGAAGTGGTTAGTGTTTAGCTGGGGGACTGCTTGGGAAGACAACACTGGCGTTTGGAATGGTTTATGCCGATGCGGATGTATTTATAAATGTTCATGCCTGAATTTTTAGATTTTCGTGCCAGTGGATGCCTCTAGCGAACAAATTTTTAGATTTTCGTGCTTGTGGTGGGAGCGTGCATCCCTGTGACGGGTGCGTGCATACTTTTGTGGAGTCCCTATTTGTTCGCTTCGCGTGCCAGCTAGTAAGAAAATTAACCAACTAAATTATTTTTACTCGGGAAAGACAGCAAGATGTACTATAGACCGATTAGAATCATACCTAAAAAGTGAAAATTTCATATATCGATATCTCGGAAACTAAACGAGATATCAAAAAAAATTATTTCACATTTTCGTCTTATTTTGGGCTGCTTTATCAAAATCCATAGTCAAACTGCGGCGCAAGAGAAATCGTAGACTACCCCACCCAATCTCAACCTCCTCCTACGCCCCTTGTAATAAGAATAATATGTCTCTTTCCTCCTTGAAATCAATCAAAAATCACACTAAATACTTAAAAAAATTTTGAAACATTAATCCCCAATTCTAAATATTTACCAATTTTCTAAGATTGACTATTCTTGTAGTAGCAAATATGACCGGATCGGAAAAAGTAAAACCTGTGGTTATTGGCAAATATAAGCGTGTTTTCAAAATCTCCCTACCCGTTGAACCTGAAAATAACCCAAGAGCATGGATGACATCAGCTTTATTTCGAAAAATAATTGTACTCTAGGATACTAAAATAAAAAAATAATAATAATGACAGAAAAAAAAACTTCAATCGGCAAAAAACAAAATTCTATTGCTTTTGGACAACTATCCAGCTCACCACGCCAGTTCTTCAACCAATGGAACACGGAGTTATTACATAGTCCCTAAAACACATTTAAAAAACTTCAAATCATGCCGCTTTTAAAGGACATTGATGAAAAAGCTATCCTAAAGGCCATTTTTCTAGTTTCCAAAGTTTGGGATCGGACTTTTCAACGCACAATAGCAAATTGCTCTTGCTGGATTGAATTTACATGAGAACAGAAAATTGTTTCAATAGGTTAGATTACAAAATAATACAGATAAGGATGAGGAACGCTTACGTTTAGCTGTATGGGTCCGAATATTGGCTGTAGTTAAAGTGAATTGGGAAAATTTTTCAAATATTGATTAAGAACTCGAAACGAGGGAAAATGTGACAGAAGAAGTAATTTTAGCTGAGTCCGATCCTAATTTGGAGTCAGAAATAAACAACGGCGAAATGGAAATGCAAGAAACAACCGAGTTCCCAACACCTACTATAAAGGATGTACTTTCAGCAATTGAAACATTGCAGCAGTTTTTCTCGTTTAATCAAAATTTAAAAGAGGCTAAAACAGATTCTGCATTGCTCCAAATGGAAAAAAGTATTGAAAAAAAAACTTTTTAGAAAACCATAAATCTAAAAAAACAAACTAAAATTACGGATTTTTTTATTTAAATTTTAAATATATTTTTTGGAATTTCGATTAATAACAGTGCGGAAAAGTTGCTACATGATCTGAGTATAAAAAGTGTAAAATTATATGAAAATCAAGTTAGATCTTGCGGTGCCCCAACGAAGTCACATTTTTAACCTTTTCTCAAATTTTCAAAGTCATTTATATCGGACTAATTTTCTCGTTATATTCTCAGAAAAAGACTCCTCGGAGAAACATTTCTTTTCTTTTCCACAAAATTGACTTCTTTTCCAAAATTTTCTTCTCAAAACAAATCTTGTATTCCGTTTCAATTTTTCCAAAGAAACTGCACGAGACTTATTTTTTTCTTCTCAAAGAAAACTGACTGCACCTTAATTTTTAAAATTTTTAAAAAGAAAAACCTCACAACGCTTTTTCTTTTAAAAAACTGACTGCCACCTTTTTTCTTTAACTTTTCCAAAGAAACTCCAAACATTACTTTTTTTTCAACCTAGCGTTTTTTTTTGTTTTTTCCGTCGCCTCATTCCTTCCGAAAAAAGATCTAAAATTTTCCCAAAATCTAAGAGTTATTCTTTCTCGCCAACCCTCAATTGAAATTTCAAAAAATTATTAACTAATACACATAACACTAAAATAGTAAAGGTATCCTTCCTTTAATATTAATCAGTGGTCCGGACTACTTCACGGCTTCAAAAGAATATTGTAAGGCGGCCATTACACGTTCATGAAAGCGGCAATCAATTCCACCAGTCATGATTAATGGAAATCAAAATATACGGAGGATTACGTCAGTCAACACCTTAGACGTTCGGTTTTCCGTCAGTCGTAGGCAAAACTGTGGAAAAACTGACAGCAAAACCTATCGTGTAATGGGCGCCTAAGAGGAATAAAAATTATTTCAAACAAATTAGAGTTTTAAATTTTTTTGATATTTTTTTTAAATTATATGATGGTAAGGTTATATGGTCAGGGTTAAAAATTTGTGTCACAGCCGGATAATATATTAGGGAAATCGGGAAAATATATTTTTTTAGGGAATAAAAAGCGTGTTAATACAAGTTGGCATATTATTTCCTTCGTATGATGGACCATGTGAATTTGTTTTTCCATAATAAAGCCAAAATTATATTCTGCAAAAGTCAATACCATTTGCAGCATACTGACGTTACCATCAGTCATCAATCAGGCGGTCATAGTCAGTCAAACAGCTGGACAATTAATCAGGCAGTCGAGTGCGACGGGAGGGAGTAACGAGTAATACGAGAGCGAGAGTAACGTGAAGCAGCAACTCGAACAGTGTCGAAAGGTAGAGCAACCTGGCAACAAGCTGCAGATCGCGCCATCAAACCGCGTGATTCACTAGGGATTAAATTGTTTGGTGATCGCAAATTGTTTTTCTTTTATCTTTGGCTTTATTACTCACCATGTGCAAGTCCAAGGGACCGCATGCAAGATCAAGCCCATGTGCGGGAGCCTTAAGTAATTGTTTCTTTTTTTCCTTTCACCACCAAACAGAATTTTATAAAATCGAATTTTATTTCTTCACTAAACTCAACTCAACACTAGATTCAATTTTATTTCACTACTCAACAAAAACCAAAATATTTTTCTTCTTCACTCCGCCGATACTCGCCCGATTCAATACTTAATTTTTTTTCGACACTGGCCACCCGCCCGAGTTACCAAGTACTGAAGTACTACTCGGACTGTCCTAAGTGAATATCCGATGCCAAACTAAGAACTATGAATGACCATGAAGCATAAGAGAAATTTGCTATTTCAGCTATAAACCAGTGACCTACTTTTAGCGATCTTATACCATTCCGATTTTTTTTTGGTTTTTGATTTTATTCTAGTTTTGGTATTATTTTATTCCTTGACACCGTGCCTTTGATCGGAGTTTTTTTTGTTTCGATTTTCTTTTTTTTGATTTCACTATTCTTGGAGTTCTAGCCCGTGGTACTTCTGCTTCGGGTAAGGGTTTTTTATGCATTTTAGGTCTTCTTGTTTACCTTGGTTTCATTAGTAGAATAATAGCTGCTAGAATAACTGGCGTACCATACATATACTGCTGAAATTTAATGATTGAATGGGAACTAGATCCATCACCAACATTTCAGGGAGTTCATAAAATTTTACGCAAAGTAGATTTATTTAGCCGATGGACCTAGTGCTATCTACGGATATCAAACCTCTGACAAGAACGAAAGGATAATTTACCTAGCTACCCAGCTAAGTTTATGCCATCATGTACGAAACAACGACGATGAAAGTCTTTGAAGTAACATACCAAGGGCTCCACTTCATTGACCCATTTCTCATTTCACGCCCAAGGTGGTTCCCCTTCGATGTTGCCTCACATGCCGGCAAGTCAGATCATAGCTTAGTGAACGTTGATTTTACTGATCTTCGGTCCCAACCAGCAAAACTCGAATCGGAACAAGGGACCTCCTGGCATGGCAGTAATACTCGCTTCCGCATAATTTTAAAATATAAGCAAAGGCAAAATTCAGTATTTATACAGTCACAACATTAGCTATCGCCATGACCCGTCAAAAGTATGACTTTGTAGTTGAAATACGAAATTGTTTCAATTTGTGATTCACCACGCAATTGTTAGCGGCTCAAGACATATGACCTCTATAGCTGACTGTCGTCAGAATAAGGGTATTAATTTCTGTATATGAAATATATATAGAAATGAATAAACACATACATATTAAATATAGTATATAGCTACAAAAATAAAACATGTTAAATTTGAAACAACTATGTTCGCACATCGTACTTGAGTTTGTCCTATGTCAAACCAAATTCAATCGTAAATCGATGAAATTTATTTATTTTATTTAAATTCGAATCGATTCTGTTAACAAAATACAAATAGAAATCGATTACATTCAGACAGTTGCACCAATATACGAATACGTGAACAAAGCGATAATCTATGCCAAAGTTAAATGCACCGTAAAGGCTCCAAACTTGGACGATAACAGAATAGATAACATAAATTTAAAAAAAAAAGTTGTTACAAAATTATTATCCCTTTTTTGTTCAGTGTAAAGCCCGAAACCAATCCAAATACTCACAAACAATATCCTACAAGGATTGCGCACACACTTTATGCCAAAACATTCGGATTTTAGGATAATTGAATTGGTAAAAATCGGATTAAGCGATTTCAAATTTTCACTCTCGGCCGTATTCGATGGGATCGTCGTCGTCCTTTCGCTGCCACATTAGTTACGATATTTCCCCAATATTCGCCAGCATCAAATTGAAAATGAAACCGGTCGACTGTGTAATCTCTGGTATCGGGAGCCGCGAATTAATGGCTCCTCCAGGATTATGCACTTACTCCTGATAACGGTGTTAATCAATAGCATATTAAAAATAATTAATTAATTTTGCGGGTTGCAGAGTAATTGAGCCATAATCAGGGGTTTACAAAATAAAAAAAGTGGGGCTGACTTGATCACGTTTGAAGGATGGGGACATGCCATCGTTGAAATGCGCTGAAAAGTCCCCTCCGAGAAGTCCTTTAACCCCAGTTATATTATTACGACAAAGTAATCCTGAATTACTTTCATCAGCAACAACTCCACTCGAAGGATGAGAGATTGCCTCTCAAGGATCCGGGAAGCATGTACATCATCGACGAAGATAAGAAGTTTACTTCCAACGGCTTGATTTCTTCGTTGGTGATTCCGTTTCTCATTAAATTGGTTCTCATGTTCCGTAAATTATCCCTAACCGACTGCTAAGTATCCCAATTCGCATGGAATAACAATTAATTTGCCAGAACTACGATCCAATTAACAGTTAATGGCATTCGTAATCGATTCGGAGGCCTGCTCCTGCCTCCACCAAGGCGTAAAATTTCCCGGCAAGAATCAAGTGTAATGACGCCCTATTCAACAACTCACCAACGCTGTAGATACGAGCATTTCCATTTCGATATCGAGGATAATTATCATGAGAGTATTTCGGATCCGCAATCGAAATCGATTTCCCTACTACTAATGATTGCCTCCGATTCCAGTTTTTAAATAGAATCGCCTCCGGATTTGGTGGCCAAGCCCTCGATCAAAAGTTCAAGGTTTTTTTGAGGAGTTTTTATTCAAGCTTGGATTGTTGATTTTCAAATTGGTTAATCAAAATGCTTTCATGTTGGGCGGTGCCGTTGCTGAAGCTTCAATTTATAGAAACTGGATAACTAGATAGCAAGAAGAGCCTTTGATCTGGGAACTTCGATGCTAGTCATTTAAAAGTTGATTAAAAATATTTAAAAAAAAATATAACCGAGCAGCAAAAGATAGCAACGAATTCCAGGAAAATATTTCTAACGCTAACATAACTTGAAAACTAAAAAAACATCGATTTGCAATTCTAGTTCAAAGCTACGAATAAAAATATAGCACGTGTAACCAGTGCACGTGAAAGATGTGAAACTTCTTTGGCGATCTTCATCTTTCTTTAAATTGAATAATTAGTAAGAATAAAGGCCATTTTACATCCCAAACGCAAGTTTTTGGTACAGCTTATGATTTCAAATAAAACCATTTAACTTAAAAGTTTTTTTTACCTATTTTTATTTTCTAGTTTTTAGTTTGGCTTTTGGCTCGTATCATCATGCAAACTTCTCACCCTTTCCAACTCTTTCATTGCATCTTTGTTGCATGGTTTCTTACCTGTTAATTTCTCACAATCAAGCTCCTCAATACATAGCCCTTCCAAAGTTCTTATGCGACTCAATGCTACATACCATATTGCCAGCGGCATTTTGAATTTTCTAATTTTGACAACAAATACATTATTTCCGACCTTAAACACACCCAAATAGCAATTTTCAGTGAAATCGAATTGTTATTACCAAAATCGTACCGCCATTTTGAATTTTCAAATTTTGACCACACATTCGTCATCTGTCACCTTAAAACCCCTCCCATACCGATTTTCAATGGATTCAGAACACATCGGCAAAATTCATCCGCCATATTGCCGCCGCCATTTTGAATTTTTGAATTTTGAAAACAGATTCGTCATTTGTGATCTTAAAAACTCCCCGATACGGATTTTCAACATATTCAGAGCACATTTGCAAAATTCATCTGCCATTTTGAATTTTCAAATTTTGACCACAGAATCGTCATTTATGGCCCTAAAAAACCCCGGATACCGATTTTCAATGGATTCAGAACACATTCGCAAAATTCATCCGCCATATTGGCGCGGCCATTTTGAATTTTCAATTTTTGACTACAGAATCGTCATTTGTGGCCCTAAAAACCCCCCGATACTGATTTTCAATGGAATCGGAACACAATTGGAAAATTCGTCCGCCATCTTGATTTTTTACAAAAATGTCAGATTGCATTGTCACGGGAACTCAATGTATGTGCAAAGTTTCATAAGAATCGGTTAAGTAGAAGTAGTTGAAAAAGCTGTCGCTAAATTTGAACCGAACAAACAAACAAACAAATAAAACCATTAAATATAAATAATAAAATTAAAATGCCGAGATCAAGAATTGAACCCGCGACTTTTTGGAATATAAACGTCGTAAGGCAACTACTCAACCATTTGTTCCATTCTGCCTATGTCTGGCTCGTCATGTCTGGCTCGCGGCATATAAACACTTTTCTTTGGTGCTACTATTTTTTGAAGTGAAACTTCCTTGCTCTCGTTCCGGGGATTTTGAAGTGATTCGAGCAAGTACGAGTGAATTCAGAAAACAGAAACGAAAACAAGGACAGCTGTACGAAACGGAAGTTGCCTTCTCACTCATTTACAACTGTCACAATTCAGAATCGGCAAGAAAAACAAGGACTGCCGTATGAAACGGAAGTTGCCTTCTCATTCGTTTACAAAATAACGAGAAAAAACAAAAATCTTGAAACAAATTAAATATGTACAACAAAACACAAACACAATGAATGCACAAGTATACATACTAAATATTTAGTTTCCACTGTATTTCGTTAAACATTTTGGATTTAAACAACCAAGCTAATGAATATCACCGCCAAAAGAGCAGCAAACAACAAAACACAAACAAATTTCACAATTCAATGAATGCACAGCACAACTAAACTAACAATTTAGTTTTCACTCTATCTCGTTTAACATTTTGGTTTTTATTAACTTAAACTGATGAATTTCGCGAAGATCACCAAGTACATAGGTGACAGCGACAGCCATGATAGCAATTAAGTGATGCCATATAAACAAATTCTACCAAACCAGCAGGAAAATATTTACAATTTACTTAAATTCGTACATAGATGGCGCAGGCATCGGAAAAGTAAAAATGAGGAGTCGGTTATTTAAAAAATTAAGATTGTTTATTAAAGATAAAGTTTTTGTAAAAGCAGCGAAATGTTTTTGATTTTATACACTGTATTGCATTACTTTCAAAATATTCATTATACTATGATTTATCAATTGAGTTAAAATATTAAGGTGCTTACTTCCTATTCCCTGCTTCATTCATATTTTAGATTATAACACAAGACACGAGCAAATGAAGAAAAAAATACAATAATAAAGATCATATAGACATAAATATGTACGCGAAGTTTCACTTCTGCTTTGTGTTCTTTAATACACAATTATTATTTTTTTTTAAAATCTCCGTCTTATTCTGTCTTCCTCAATACAGATCTTCCGTTTCCCGGAATGAAAATTGGACTGGAACGAAGCGTTCCCTATAAAGCGTTCCCTAAAAAGCGTTCCCACAAAATGTTCCCGACCTTGAAGAATTACTCTCAACGCGCGCAAAGATGTTTCACATCAAAAATATTGCTCAAAAAGTTTAGATCAATTTGGATTCTCAAGCGAATTTGTCCTAAAATTTATTAAGGGCCGTAGTTGCTTGTATACGAGAAAAGGCCGAATTAGTAGGATTTGTATATTCCAGCACGAGCCGATGACTGGAAGAGGAACTTGAACCTCTCAGGAAATCCTAGACACTGAGATGTTCGTTTGGCGATTTTGAATACGAAGTCATTCCAGCGCAGATCTTTGGCTGATGGCACGCCTAAGATGTTAAGGGATGGGTCAGCCCTTAGTTCTGCATTTATTTATTGCATTTCTAACAAGGCATAGCAAACAGAGCAGTGAAGCTAAGGAATGTTCCGGCCGATTTAAAACGACAAACTATTATGCTCATTAGTAGGTACTGGGACGGTTTAGCCTGGGAACCGAAGGGCGCATCAGTGGGCGTAGTTTTGGGCGGAGTAATAGGTAATAATTACATGTTATTATTACCAGTTAAATATATTTTCCATAATTTTTGTGCAGAGTTATGCGTGCCAAATTATTTGTGCAGAATTATATTTACAGAAGTATTTCTGAAAAATTCATTGTGAAGAACTTTTTCGTGAAGAATCATTTATGTAGAAATTTTGTGCAGAGTTATATTTACAGAATTATTTTTGCAGAATTATATGTGCAGAAATATGCTTGCAATATTATATTTCCAGAATTAATGCAAAATTTCTAATAATATTTTTTATAAATTTTTTAAAAGCGCGAATACCCTTATGGAGATTATGCCTTCAAAGCACCATGAACAATTGGTGCTGATCCAAGGGTTTTTTCTGCGTCGTCTTCTGCGGACTATTACGTCCTCTTCTGCGGACCATTTCTCTCAGGCGGTCGCTATCGGATTCGCGGACAATATCTTAGTCGGGCCTCACACTGCAGCAGATTCGGCCGAATTTTTTTACGGCCGTATTTGGCCGAATAATCAAACACATCTGATCATAGTAAACCTACGAACGTCAGCGGCCGAAAACAACGGCTGTAATGTGCGAATGACAATAGCAAAATAATTGTTTGAAAAATACGGCCGAATCGGCTGCAGTGTGAGACCAGCCTTATTCTTCTTCTTTCACGGCTCTACAACCGGGATCCGGTCCTGGCCTCTCACAACTGCTCTTTCCACCGGTCCCGCCGATGTCATCCAGTTTGGCATCCCTAAGCTCTGGGCGTTCTGGTCTACGTCATCCTTCCAGGTTGGGTCTCCCTCGCTGTGGTAGCGGACAATATCGGGCTTGCATAATACAAAGGCGAGCCGATGAGATAAAGATATAAGGGAATAAGGCGAACTTGAAGGTAAAGTAAAGTAATCATTTTATATCAAAGACAAGAGTCCAGATGTAAAGTCTCTTTGTACTGTCGACTGTTCTATCGTTGGGTGCAATGTCGAACAGCAAGCTATCGTAGCAAATATAGTAGGGAGAACAGTGAGAGTACTTCCAACGCTAATATGCAGTTTTATTTCACCAGCTTTCTTCCAATACTGCCAATTCGATAACCACGTACTGTAAAAATCGAATCAGGATTCCTTCAACTTGTTTCAGCATTTTTCTCTCTAGGGTCCTTTAGGCTATCCCATATACGAGTTTTTATGAACTTTCATGAATTTGAGTTTCGCAATCGCCATATGCTTCTATTTTTTTTTATCCAAGAGAAAGAGTCACAAAATACTGCAAAAAAGTGTATCGAACAAAAACTAGTTGACAATGTAGTTCCACGTTCCACATAGGATCTGCACGCCCGAATAAATCAAAATGGAACTTTTTCGTGCACGTAATGAACTTTTAATTTTCAGCAAGGGACGAAAGGGTTCATATTTCGTTTAATAAGGCGATTTTTTTTTTGTAAATTTTAATAAAACGTGGAAAGAGCAAAAAATCGTAAAATCCTAAGCAAACTCGCGAAATTTTTTTTTATATTTTCCTACCTTTTAGGGGGGATCTGCCAGGGCTTGTGTCCCATCTTAGTGTATTATGTTGGGTGCCATAGAAACAGAAGTTCTTCATCCATACACACATGAACTTTTGCAATTACTAAACTTTATGGTAGTAAAAAGAGCACTTTTGTCGTCAGCCATTTTCTGCTGATATTTTCATACAGCATTTCGTCCCACATATCAAGCTGTGATGAACTTATCTATTTTTTCCCAAAAAAATTTTTTGTTTAGTTGCTGTTGTTATTGTTGTTGTTGTTGTTGTAGGGCTGCGCCAAGCCAGCAACGTCTAGATTTTCATCTTGTCATATTTCGCTATCTTTTCCATGGGGTGGAAAAAAATATATGTATACATACATATATATAATTTTTTATATGTTTTCCGTATTGAAATTCCAGAGAAAATTAAATTTTCACATGTTTTCGACAACATGTCACTCAGCGCTCGGTACGAATTCGAGCAAGGAATGTCTTTGTCACCCTCGCCGGAAAAAAAATATATAAATTTTTTTTTTACTCCCTCACATTAGATTGTCGTCGTCTGGCAAATATGTTGGAGAATATGTTTGTACGCGCATATAATACTTTCAGCCTTTTATCCAGAAATATGCCATTTAAAGTTGCCTGCAAATAAAAATTGCTGCTGTTGTGATTTGTGCAAATAAGGGTCTTATAAATTTCATCTCCTTAACAGTGGAAAGAAATGGTTTTTTTCCTCTGAGTGCTAAGGTAAAAAAAAATTTTTTTTAGGGTATTATTAAGGGAAATTTGAGATATTCTTAAGCAGAGAATTTTCGAGTTGAATTATTTTCAGAAACAGTTTTATTATAAGGAAATTATTAAAGCAATTATTTGTCACGTGGCGGTTTTTACTATTTTAATTTATTTAATTTGAAGTTTAACTCATCGTCAACAGATGGCCTTTCAACACGAATGAGATTTAAGCCTTCCACACAACATCATATTTTGATCATGCTTTGCGTCAAGGTTACGTAGCTTGCAGGCGCCTAAGTGCAGCCTTGAGACTAGGTGAATTTCATCTCGCTTTGTGTCCTATTAATCTGCACAATAGAAAAAGTCAAATAGAGGAGAACTATTTTAGAACATAGTTGAAAATAGGGAGATCAAAGTTTACCAAGGCAAAATGTAACCCTAAACGGGGTTAAGGCACCCGACTACCATCGAAGAGATCCGAGGTTCGAATCCACTCCGCGACATGGTCCTTCGCCTTTAGATTATTCCGACCTAAATAACTTTCCGTCTTCGTTATCTTACCTCTTTACAAAAATTTCTCCTGCCATCGTCTCTAATCATAATTAGCGAGGAAGCCATCTCCTGTTCGATCACCACAGTCAGCATTCTGTCACGGTAGTATTGGATGTGGAGCTGATGAAATAAAACCGCGTGTTGGAGAAAACAGTTCTGGTTCCATTCAACCATTCACAGGGAAACGGGTGTTGCCATAATAGACTGATCTATTCCATGCCCAGAAAGCTTTAGTCTTCTCACAACAAGCCAAATACTTGGGGCGAACATTAGATATCAAACTCCATTGGTACCAATACATGGACTGATGATCAGGACCCGCAAATTTCTGATCTTCTGGGCCCACATGGCCCATGATAATATTTGGAGCGTTAGTTTAATGGCACATAACCCAGCTTAATAGCTGCGCTATAGGATTAAGAAAGATCAAAAAATTGTCGAAGATGCATTGCCTTGAGGTTCGGTACCAAAGAACGAAGATGGAAGGACAGAGCTGCACTAAAGATCTAAGTTCTTGTAAGCCTTATTGACGAAAATTTCAACTCGGCTTAGATTACCGTGCAGACGCCTAGTATAACTTTATAAAGGGAGTACCATTATTTTTAACATTAACGTGGCTTTGCATTTGCAATGAAACTGCTCGATCATCACTATCGGTAGAAGGTAGGATGTAGACGATAATTTTCGATATATACCGAGTAATTCGGAATCTGAGATAGTTCTGATTCGAATTGCGGACATTGATCTATTGTGAGTTTAAGTTGCACGCCGAATCATAGTATTCTAAATAGTGTAAGCCTCAGGCCATCGATTAACGATCGTAACGGTCTATGCATGGGTGAAAGAGGCTTCATTCGGGAACTTCATGTATCGTAAACCAGTCAAGTTTTGGCAATCGTGTTATTATCGAGATCACTAGTTCTAGTTTTTGTCGATTGCTAGTCAAAATGTCGTTGTACGAGCTCGTCTTGTGGCACAAATACCAGTTCTGATCACTTTTTGAATATGATATCGATTAAATAATCGCCACCAAAGCGAATGCCGAAAAAGTCTGGTGGCGTTACGTTGGGAAATCGCGAAGGCCATTAAAAATCGCCATTTTTTTTAAAAAAGGTGACCTAGGAACAAAGGACCCAATGAAGCGATCTGAGAGAAAACTGTAGGACACATTTCCATCTATGCTACTTTCGAAAACGATATATTTTGTGTAATGTCATATTTTAGACCAGTGGTGGCCAACTTTTGTGTACACAAGATCTACTTTTTATCAAAAAATGTGTCGCGATCGGCTTGTTGTCATACCCGTAGTTTTACTAGGGGAAGAGGTGTGAAATACATATGTAGCGACAGCCAACGTTAGTGTAAATGGCCTTCGTTGGAACTTAAAAGACGAAGAATCCAAACGGCGCTCGTAAACTCTTCGCGTCGTCGCATCAAATTACGCCATGGGTGCACAATAGTACATCAAGCTGTGGATGGATTTGCAACCCCTTTAGGTTTTTTTTTCGGAAGCTCACAACCACTGAAAAGTATTATAAATTGTATGGTAGAGATTTTCTGGGGATGAATCAAGGAGTGAACAGTTCAGTCATCTTTTGGAAGGACGAGAATTTAGTATATTCCACAAACCGCTTTTAAGCAAAAATCGGAAAAAGCATCATCACGTTAACTTGGACAGCTAATCCTCATCGGCCAGTTCTCGACGAACGCACAATACATTGAAGGAAAGCTCAACAACATAGCAGATCTATTATCCAGAATTGAGGAAATATAAATGCAAAAACAGGGACCAGAGATTTCAAGAAATTTGCAGAGGCCTAAACAAATTACGGCGAATTAGAGGGTTGGTGTTACGAGACCAAAAGGGAAGGTCGTCGCCTTTGCTGCTTAAGGAGTTTGCTGTTCCCAAATAGCCCATGTAGAATGACATCACTCAAGAAAAAATTCGACATTTTACGTTTCTGAACCACTTTGACAATTAGTCATTAGTCACACAGTGTATGACTCATCCGGTGGTAAGGACAACGATCAGAGGTTAGTAAGCGACTGAATGATTTGAAAGTGTCCACAGACCTCTAAAGGCAGCGACCACGCGCTACCAAACAAACGACTGGTACGTAGTCTAGCCATTAATTGTGTTAAGCTAGAAAAAGATAATTGCTGGCGTGCGGCGCGTGCGGCCGATCCGAAGTATGCTTAAAGTTTTCGATGGCAGATAGTTGCGTGCTTGCGTTCTGTCCCATCTTTACCATATAATAAAAAAAATAGGACCAGTATCGAATATGGCAATGCGGAAAAACTTAAAAGTAAACCAATTTTTGTTTTGAGTTCGTTTCGTTCACGCAGCTGTATGTCAGATCGCATTTAAAAGCCGACATTTCTATGATATCAAATCTTCGCCAGAAATATGTAAGAGCAGGTTGACAAGCCGGAAAATGTCAAAGCATGCGAATTTGTAAAGGGATTTAAAAATAAAATTAACGAGATCAAAAGCTTTTTCACATGTATAACAAATCATTTTCAACCAGAAGGATCTAAAAATATACGATTTTTGAACCCACCATACGAAGGTGCTGGAGATCAATCGCAAATATTTCGTATTACGGATAAAAGGAAAGAATATCAGCGTTTTAATCGATCCGCTAAAGCCCGCATTTTTAGAAGAAAACAATTTTACACAAACCGTTCAGCAGTAAAAACAAAAAAGTAAACCACGAAGAAAGCTTAGTTGCCAGACATAAACCACACCGACCATTGCAAGAAACCAGTGCTAACAAGGAGCGTCACAGAGCATGCAGCATCAAAGTAGACCACCATTCCAATTCGATATCGTACTGTTTCTAGAGCTGGGGTATGTGGCGACAGCCAGCGCCAGTATAATGGAGCCTAAAAGGCGAAATAACTCGATGTCACGATGGACCAAAATGGGCTTTGCGATCGACCGATCGATCGCGATCGACTTGTTGGCCACCCCTGTTTAGAATTTGTAGGTCCATTCAGATCCAGCAGCAGCAGCGGCAGCAAGCTTAGTTTTACTAGCAATCGCTGCTGCTTTTGTTGTCATGTGACCACCATTAGCCAATAGGAACTGTTTGCTGCCGCTGCTGCTGCTGGATCTGAATGGGCCTTATCTCTCTCTACAAACTAAGTTGAGGTCTGGATATACGACTTTTTCGAAATCATCCTTTTCACAATGGCCGTGGAAAGATAGCGTTTTAAGGCAATTAGCCTGGATTCCCCGAGTTCTGGACCATCTTCTTTGAAAGGTAAACGAACTACATAAGATCCATCGGGGTTGCGACGATGTGTGGTTTTGTAAATTTCTTCACATCTCTGATCACCTGTAGAGGTTTTCTTTGGTAGTGAAACTTCTTCAACTTCCCAAAACTTCTTTAGCTGATCCTCTATAGAACAAGTGATATTATAGGACCTTACCTTCGTGGTTCGGTTCGTGGCTGCAGCTTTGCCTGTTAAGATCCAACCAAATATGGTATTTTGTCCTACCGGTGTACCGCGAGGACCCTTTCTGACACCCTCACATAAGATAAGTGGATGAATGTCAGCCCCGATGATCATGTCTACCCTTGCTGGTATATTGAAGTTTGGATCTGCGAGGTCTAAGTTTTCTAAGTGGTCCCAGGAAAATTTAGTAAGTCGTACTGACGGAAGTAAATCTGTCAAGGTTTCTAAAACAAAAGCGGATGTCGGAATTCTAGAAGGGACCTTCGTTGAAAGAATCGTTACATTAACAGCTCGCTTTGCTCTGGTAATTTCCTTTTTTTCAACCCCTGTGACTACGATCGGGGCGGAATGGGTTTTTAAATTCAGTTGCGATACAATGGCAGCGGTAATGAATGTTACTTGGGAGCCAGGGTCAATTAATGCACGCCCCTTAACAATTCCACTAGGACTCTACATTTCTATTTCGGCTGTGGCCAACATAGCCGGGTGGTTATCGTTAATGAAATGAGCAGCGACCCTGGCAGAGCCTTCTGACATTCTTTCACTTTCAGATCTCTGTTCGAATTTAGCCTTGGCCGGTTGCGTGTTAGAACTCGGTTCCTGTTTGCTTGTTGTCGGAAGATGCAGTAATGTGTGGTGTTTTCCCCGGCATTTAGCACATCTAGCTGAGGCATTTTGTGATTGAGTGAAATTCTCCTAAGCAATTTATGCAGTACCCTTTGGACTTTGCGATTCGCAACCGTTCTGGTGGATCGCTGTTTAAAAAGCTTTTGCAAGATCGCACCGAATGTTTTTCTTGACATACCTTGCATGTTATTTGACCTGCATAGAAACTTTGTATGTTGATATTACCTGTTTCTTGTTTTTTATGTGGAGGATTTTCTTTCGTTCGTACTTCACTTAGAGCTTCCAGTGTGCGAAATCTAGTTTCGAGAAATCCTTTCAGCATTTCCCATGCGGGGTACTCACTTGTGTCTGAGATTTTCTCCTCCCAAGCCTTATGAGTTTCTGCAGGAAGCTTTTGTGTCAGTAAATTAATCAGAAGGGGGCCCCACTCGGCAACAGATACTTCAAGGTTACCTAGTGAAGCCAGACATTCGGTTGTAGCAAGACCCTCGTAAGTACAGGCCTGGAAGCAGACAGGCCAACTAATACTAACATAGCTGAAAAGTGGCCAACAATTTCTGACAGTTGTGGAATTAACATGGCCGAAGCCATAAGAAGCAATTTTTTAACATTGTTTTTGCACTAAAAAGTGGTAAAATATTGTATATTTTCACTTTTTGGTGCACATGGATTATCAGTGATTAGTGCTTTAGTGATTTAATAAAAAAAAATTAAAATGAAGTGAGTGGTTAAGTGTATTTTAAGAGTGTTAATTGATTAGGTGACCATTTTTGTTTACATTCGCGGTGGTTTTTTCGTGTTAATTTAGGGAAAAAATGTTGAATTTGTGTAGTAACATAATAAAAAGTGCTTTTTAAGTGATTAAAGAATATTATAAGATAGTTATTAACACGTTCGCGGACAGTAAAAATTTCAGCGAGCTGCAAAAATAGACAGGCAATTTTTTTTAAACTAGTTGTCCTATCCGAAATCTGGTTAGATATATATTGTAAGAGCAGTCAGAATATCGTATTTTAACCATTATAAACAAAGAATGCTATAGCATCTACGACGATATAGCATCCAATTTTTCAACTAGGATGACGTGAATGCTATAGCATTCATTCATAGAATACATGAGAAAAAGAGGTTTATTATAGTTTCATTACATTATTTATTCAACAGTAGATCTTTATTTGTCTACATATAAAAAATTAATAAATAAAATCCATAATTTCATGAAAACAAAACTAAATATATCAGTCCATCATTATGATTGAATGTTTTTAGGATTCCATATCCGAATTGGAGTTACTGTGATCTCCAGGAGTTAAGTGCTATTGTAGGAAGCACTGTCCAGCGCACAGTGGAGGTTTATTTACACAGTTCTGACATCATCCGTATGATGTGAATTTTATTATTTTTTGCCTGTAACAATATTTGCACCTCAGGAAATATGTTTTACGTTTGTAATTTAAAGGTGCAGGTAATTTTTGCCTGATAGTGTGCACCTTGAAAATTTTTTGTCACAGTGTATCTACCATGCCTTTGTGAGTTGCACACAGTCACGTGAAGCACAAAGTCACGACCATTTGAATTTTGTGGTATTTTTAAAAGCGTATTTATTAGATTGTCTCTAAAATCAAGGAAACCAATATTTGAATCATCTATCTTCTTATAAATGTAATAAGAATTCCATACAGAAATATCTAGTAGATGGAATAGAACCTTCTTGTACCACGGATAGATTTTTTAGGTGAAGAATAATATGATATCATTTGATCACATCTGTCGACGCCAGACATATTTGCGTTGTAATTAGCAATCCCTATTCTTTGAGATACCATATTTATTTTGTACGTCAATTATTTTGGGATGGTTTTCCGTTGTGATACGAAGCATGTCCCGCTTGTCTTTCCACTTACTAACATAGACGTTTCCCTGTCTTCGCCATATACATATGTTCTCCTCTTTTCAATTCTTTTTTGCGTTACGACTTTTGGATTCATTTTGCGATTGGTACGTAAGGTTCCAGTGGTATGAGTTCTCAAATTAAGCAACCGATTGCTCAGTCCGATACTATTATAGTAGCTGTCCATAAATAATTAATGGCCTTTCGATAAATATGGTTCCAATAGTCTCATAACCACAGAATCCACTACAGATAAGGCAGACACCTCATTTGTTACTTTGCCTTTATATATATGTAGATTGAGAGCATAGCCATCTTGTGTACAAAGCTGGTAGAATTTAATTCCGTACTTATTTTTCTTTGATGTTATAATTTGCCGACCACCTAGTCTTCCTCGGTGTGGCATCATAGATTCATCTAACGATAATTTTTTTCCAGCTTTATATGCGGTTTGATATGAACTATTTACAAGCTTCAGAAGCTCGGAAATTTTAGATAATCTGTAATTAGTTAGTACGGATTCACAATTCAAGCAACGCAATAGCTGTTCAAACCTGCGCCCCGACATAGATGCCCCAAAAAATGGGGGATAATATAACGGATTGTTAGACCAGTTCGAATGAATTGTAGGTGTCTTTATTTGAGGCTGCAACAAACAAAGGCCAAAGAATACCTCCATTTCCTGAAAGCTTGTTTCTTAGAAACTCTGTATCCGCCAATTTCTCGTACAAGGACATGGACCTGATAGTGACAACAATTTTTTCCCATATTCATTTGTGCAACTAACAATTAAATTCATTGTTTCCGTAGACCAAATTTTTTCGAAAATCCTTTCCTAGGAAGCTAATTAGAAGAAAATCGAACAAACTGCTTCTTACGAATGACATGCAATGGTAAAAAGGATATGGGTAGGGATACGGAAGGGTAGCACTTCCAAGGTGCACAAGGATAGCTTCTTCATGCATCAGTGAATGCTTCTATTCCTCGCTGGGCTACTATACTCGTCATACGCTTTCATTTGATACACATACCGAGGGCGTTGTAAATAAAAAGGTAACCCGCCATTTTGTGTTTACCGCCATTTTGAATTTTGAATGACGCCATCTAGCTAATTGTATTGTACTTGTCATATCCTTTCATTTGAAACCCATGTCGGTAGTCGGGGAACACAATTGCAAAATTCGGTTACCATATTGGAACCGCCATCTTGATTTTTTTACAAAATAGTCAGATTGCATTGTCACGAGAACTATACATATGTGCAAAATTTGAAGATGATCGCTTATATGGAAGTGGGTCAAAATCAAGTTTCAAAAATGTACATAAAGATGCACCTATAAGAATGCACTTTTCGATGAAGCAATGCAATTTAAAAAAAAGTGCAACACCAAAATATGGCAAAAAGTTTCTAGACGAGTTAACGAAGTGAATACAAAAAAACCCATCTCAAACCGACTTACTGCACAAAAAATTTAATGTTGACTGCTATATTTCCTCGCCTATTTACTCAATACGAAATTTGTAAAAACACGGAGAAAGTATAAAATGATATGAAAGCACTTAATGAATCAGTTGCTCATTACTTTATATAATGTACGAGTATATTAATTACAAAAACTTAAGGTTGTATAAAATTTAATGAATAAAAATTGCCTTTAAAATTTGAATGCTATAGCATTCATGTCATTTTGCATCACAATGAAAATGAATGCTATAGCATTCACGTCCGCGAACGTGTTAAAAACATAAGTGCAGAAAAATGTGAAGGAAAAGTGAAAAAGTTATTGTTATTCATGTTGTGTGGTAGTACTTGCACTTATGTTTTTAATAACTCTTCTAGAATAATTTTTAACTACTTTAAATTCACTTTTAATTCCATTACTACACAAATTCAACACTTTTTCCCTAAATTAACAAAAAAAACCACCGCGATTGTAAACAAAAATGGTCACCTAATCAATTAACACTCTTAAAATACACTTAACCACTAATTTTTTTTTAATTTATGGACTCAGATCACTAAATAACTTATCAGTGATAATCCGTGTGCACTAAAAAGTGATAAAATACAATATTTTACCACTTTTTATTCCAAAAGCAAAGTTAAGAAATTGCTTCGTACGGCTTCGGCCATGTTAATTCCACAACTGTCAGACGATTTTGGCCGCGCACAGACACAACCAAAAAGTCTGCTTTCAGGCCTGTACTTACGAGGGTCCCACTACGTTTGCTTTAAGGTAATGTAATTTTTGCACACTGGGGCTAGAGATGTGTTGGAATCGATGAGTGAATTAAACAAATCCAGGAAACTAACCCAGTCAGCATAATTGCCCGAGAATTTAGGAAGCGTTATGGTTGGCAATTGCACAGCGGGAGTCGAGGAATCTGCCTTTGTAAGATTTTGTTCACCAATTTCCTTATGACCTTTGTCAAAGGCGCTCAATTTGTCAATTAGCTCACCTTTGAAATCGAAAAAGAGTTCTTCCTACTTATCGTAATGATTTTCCTTGAAATAGGGTTTATCGTCTTCTTTATCGGTTCTAAGTGAGGTCAAGGATCGATCAGTAGCGAAGAACTTTTCCCACAGGTCGTGCCAGCCATTGACATGTCCGAGATAATAACCGTGTGTTCTCCTAGCTAGCGGCTGTTTCCTCGTGTTACTAACAAATTTGTTCATGTGCTCCATTAAAGATAATTGGAGCTTTAAAAGCGCATGAAGTGAAGGTTCCTTAGGCGCGTGAATTGAAGGTCCCGGTTTTGCGTTAGAGCTTGTTTCTTCCATTCTTTTGTTTACGCGTTAGGACTAAAATTTAGACTGAGCTTAACTCGATTGTTAACTAAATATCGTAGACAATAACTTCTTTTTTGAACACACTTCACGATTAAGGGACACACAGTACACTTAGTTATTTACTACTATCATTGAAAAGGAAAAGGGATAGGTACTTACAATTCGTTTTAACGCTGAAGCTCTTCTCCTCGGAGTGTACTGGGCTGATGGTAAAGTTGCTGGGTAAAGTTGTAACTCGCTGATTGTAGTGTTGCACAAAAAACAGCCACAAACACTTCGCACTGATATTTAAACAGAAGATCCGGCTCGAAGGACCATGAAATTAATTGGGATCTTCTAGTTAAACACCGAGAGTTCAACCACTAACAATATTTATTGTTTTTATTTAAAATTTGGCAATAATACAAACGGAAAAAACAACTTTATTTATGAAATTTACTGATAAAATTTAATGAGAAGCCCGGCGTCCACGCGCTTTTCCTGGCAGACTGATGTACAGTTTTTAGTGCATCGCACGCGCACCTCAATCCGCGATCGTGCAAAATCGCTGAATCCCCATTTTGTCTTAATTAACGGTGATTTGGGCGATCAGCAATTGTGCACGCGCAATTGATTATTGCAATTGATTTGCAATAATCCGAAATGAGGGCGATCGATGCACTCTTGGTGGAAAACGCAAATTGGTTTTCCGGTGTCAGGTAGCGGCATCAGGCACTTCACGAAACAGTCTTCATTAAAAACCTGTTTATTAAAAATGAAAAAGCGTGTTTGGTTGCCTTTTTCACCCTTTTTGCCAATAGTTTTTTCCCCGAAAATTTACAATTGCATGTTCAAATACATATTAAACAAATATCACAAAGCAGAACACCTTTGTAAGCAAAAAACAAACGCAAAATAATATTCATCCGATAAAAGTTATTCTAAGAACCGAAAATTAATAACAAACAAAATAAATTCGTTAATAAAGATCAAATATAAATAAACTGGCATTAATTCCCCAAAAAGGAACAAAAGACAGAGACCGGTGCTAATAGTTAATTAAACAAAACAACCGAAAGCAAAGATTTGTAATTAATTTAATTTCACCTGGGGTGGTGGGGGCTACAATAATCGCCCAATTTCGGCCAACGGCTGAAGGCTGAGCGAGCATCATCGCCTAGCCCACCCACACCGTCCGTACTTGTTGTAGTTGTGTAGTAACAAGTATAATTCGCCGTACTCAATTAAAACTCTATCAAAGAATAACGAAAGGTAATTGAATAAACAGGAAAGATACCAACAAGTTTTCCTAGTTTTTATTTACCTGTGCTGTTTTTATCTGGCTCCCGTTCCCGTTGTTTGCTTGTTCTATGGAGGAGCTTCGGGGATAACAGCAATATCTACGGCCAATTTTCTTTGTGTTCTTTTTCTGATTATATACGAAAATCCTTTTACATTGTGCAAAGAATCATGTTTACAAAGGTAAATTGAATCTACAAAGGTACGTGCACGTAGTAAAAAATAAAAGAGAGAGCAAAATGGCTCCAAGGCACCGCGCGGAGAGTTAATAGCTGATTTTTGGGATAAGAGAAATTTATTCTTGCAGTGAAGTTTTTATGGATTTTTTTTTGGTGTTGAATAATTGTCGAAAATTAAAGTTGATGAAAATTGTTAGTTTTGAATTAATTTAAGATTATTTGACTTCATTGAAAAAATTATTTTAACACTTTTCATATTTTGGAAATGGATAAAAGTGTTGTCTGCAAACATGGCTAAGGAAATTTTCTATGGACTTTTGCTGACGAACATCGTTAATAAAAATGTTAAAAGCGGCACAGAGCTTGCACGATGCTCGTCATTGTAGAGGGTAACCTCCTTGACCTTGAAAAGTAACCTCCTTGTCTTTAGTTTTGTTTTGACAGCTGATTGTTGTTGACGTGTTTGGCATCATGTTGAGTATGGACAAAAAATACATTATTTTTTGAGAGGCAAAACGGCGAAGGAAACAAAAGAAAAGTTGGATAAATATTATGGGGTAATGCTCCGTCAGATTACACCGTCAAATATTGGTTTCGAGAGTTTCGTGGTGGTCGCAACTCCACTACCGATCAAGTCCGCAGCGGCAGGCCCTCCGATGCGGTTACAGAGGATTGTCATGGCATACTCTTCGTGGACTACGTCGAAAAAGGAAAAACCATCAACAGCGAGAAATCACTGCAAAACGGCCTCACTTGAAGCGAAATGAAAAATTTTGTTTTTGCAAGACAATGCGCCGGTGCACAAGAGCATCGCAACCATGGCTAAAATCAATGACTTACGGCTCCAATTGCTGTCGCATCCATCGTATTCGCCCGATTTGGCTCCCTCGGACTATTATCTCTTTCCAAACCTCAAAAGATGGCTCATCAATAAAAAATTCAGCTAACGCGAGGAAATCATCGACGCCGCGGAGGAGTATTTTGCGGACCTTCCGGAAAATTACTTTTCGGACGGGATCAAGAAGTTGGAAAATCGCTGGAAAAAGTGTATCGAGCTAAAAGGGGACTATATTGAATAAAATAAAAAAACATTTAAAAAAAAATTTTTATACGGAGAATTACGTCAGTCATCACGTTAGACGGTAGGTTTTCCGTCAGTCATAGGCAAAACTGTGGCAAAACTGAGAGCAAAACCTATGGTGTACGTACAACTGATTTTGATTTGGAGCCATCTGGGTAAGTATTTACGTGATAGTTTTAGACAGGCTGGAAGCGTACCAATTATTCTCTGATGTAATCATACAAAGGTTGCCTGATGTACAGATAATGTCTGCCGTGCAAAGGACAAATGACTTATATGCATTATAGGTCAAAATGGCTTTGTGTGCATTTTTTGATATAAATTATTCATATTTATCCTTAAAAAAATTTCAGACTGATTATACTTTTTAATTAACTGTTCAAAGTTACTATATTTGCTTCGGTTTCATGTATTTTGAAAACTTTGATCGCGTTTTTCTCGAAACGAGCTTTTTGCAGATAGGTCTTTTGCCCTTTGCACGGCAGATGTGGCAGCAGATAAATAATTACGTTCATTGCCTTATAGGGCAAGCCACACGGTGTACAAATGAGGGAGTGGGTCTAGACTCATAGGGGCCCTATCTACACCCCCTCAAAAGGGTAGTTGGGCATAACCGCTTACTAAAGAATTTAAAACCATATAACTCAAAAGACCACTGGTAAATAAATTGACCGATTAACTTTTTACATTTTAACCGTTATCTGTTCAAGTGCTCCCCACCCACAATGATTATGCTCCGCCGCCCCTGGTTGGCCTAGTCTGAATTTGTTATATCCTTTTGCAAGAGCGGGCTACCAGTATTGGTCTAATCACTGCCGTGTAGTGACAGCGCTCGTGCATTCTTTCGTTCAGATCACACCGAGCATTCAATAGATAAATCAGTAAAATTAAAAACTTTGACTTGGCATAACTTGGTTAACAAATAAGACTCCAAGTATTGTAGTAGAATAGCTAGGCCGGTTCTGAGACACTTTATATTTTCCTTTCACGTTTCCCCTCAAATATCTTCATTTTTAGAATTTCGCAACATCCACTTTGAAGCATACGGTTCGTGTCTTCGCTAGTATGAAAGCTTTTTGTATTGACCGACTGGAATGTCAAAGTCAAACGTTTGAAGATCTAACCCGAATAATTTCTGACAGAGGAGCGGCATTCACTTCAAAGCATTTTGCCACTTATGTTGAACGAAATAACGAACATCATGCCATTACAACCGGAGTACCCAGGAGAAATGGACAGCCTGAGAGAAGGAATCAGACGATTATCTCGGTCCTAGCAAAGCTGTCGGCTGAAGATCCGAGAAGATGGTTTAGAAATTTCGATCAGGTACAACGTACACGCAACGCAGCAGCGTAGGATTTGGTATCAGTTCTTTCAAAGTACTGACAACTGTTAAAATGAGGAAGAAAAACAATCCCGATGTCATAAATGTAGTATAGAATGAGATGAGATTATAGCCACATACAACAAAGAGAGAAAGAGAGAAAGGGAGCTTGAGAGAAGAAGCAAGGGTGAACACGGCAGAAGAGCAAGCGGCCCAGAAGAAGATGTATGACAGAAAGAGGAAGGAAGCCAACAAATACAAGGTACGTGATATTGTTGCCATTCAAAGGACGTAGTTTGGAGTAGGATTGAGCCTCGGAGGGGATCATACTGATCATACTGGAAAAAACAAGTACGGGGTTATCAAGGTTGGATCGCATGAAGAACCCAACGGCACTTCGTCAGCAGACCAAATGAAATATTACCTTCAGGATTCGTCCACAGGATATTGCCAAACAGAACAGTTGTATTTCACTAGACTTCAGTAATAAGGCAAATGTACTATCGCTTTTGTTCTTTATTTTAATAGACCAATTTACAGATTTGAGATTTGTGTTTAAAGTAAAACAGGCATGAATACACTTTATGGAATATACTTTATCTTAAAAATCTGTAAATGCTTTATATCATTCAGAAAACATCACCTTGATTTCTAAGCTAATTTACAGCCCATCCCCAAATAAATTTACGTCTCATACCCTTTTTAAGGACTTGATCTATGTTACACCTAATAACATACATTTTGGCTGCACCCATGAAAGTATAAATTCATTCGGTATTAAATGCTGCAAATTTTATTTAGACGAAGGAACAGGGACACTATAAATCCTGATCAACTTAAGCCTTGCACGTTGTCACATGGTAAAAGCATTCCAGCAACTAAATACTACTTAAACGTAAGGAGTGTGATAATTAAAGTCTTCAGTAAATTTATTACGGAACGTGCACAGAAGATAATTTCTTAAAGCACGAAGAAAAGAGATTGTGTGAATATGGAACGTTTTTTTTATTGCATGAAATTTACTTTTACTATAAGTAGTTTTCGCCCTCCACAAACACGTTGCTTGACACATATTTAAAGAAATTTAATCAAAATTTAAAGAAAAGAAAATAACACAGAAAATCTCAATTGCAATATTTTTAACGACGAATAATGGAAGCTTAGGTTTTTTTTTTGAAATTTATCCTATATCATCGCCCCCCGGGGGGTGTGGGTTTAAGCATATCCTTTGTTGGGAAGAGTAATATCGATTTACATTAAGGTGTAGAAAGAAGGACAGACATAAACTAGAGGCAGATGTCATCTCGCTATCACCACCGAAACAATTTATTAAAATTTTGATCAACCCTAGCAGCAGTCATAACGTTGGAATAATTTACTCCAAAGTATGACACAAAGCTGCTTTGAGTTATATATGGCACCTAATGGTGTAGGTGTCTCAACGGTTGCTATCTGCACTCCGGCTGCCAGGACCTAGGTAAGATATAGCACCATACACGATATGTTATCAAACCGGCGGGGGTGTGGGAGATACTGTCACACAAGCCTTCCCCCTTATGGCCCCTATGCTCAGCAGCCACCAAAGCATGTCCTATTTTTCGGTTACCATGTTTGTATACTATGGTATGGTTTTACGTTGACTGGTGTACATGTGAGCTTTTCATAAATTGTGGATTCAGTTAAAACGCAAAGCGCAAGATAAAGGATATAAGGATTGTGAATATGTAAAGGGCGGGTGGGGGTCCTGCATACAATTTTCCCGGCTTCTATACTTCTATGGCGTCGTGGCGCTCTCCTACGCGAAATCCCGACCTGGCAAATATCTGGCCAAATATTTCGCGCTCCTGTTTTGCCACGTTGTTTCAACCCCGCGTAATATTCCATTGGGTATGCTTAAATTGTTCAACAAATGAAATAATCCTTTAGCATAGCGGATCGGAAACCCCCAACAGCACCGCGGTGCTTCCTATGTGTGTACCGTACGAGGAGTCCTGGATCACACAATGTGGAGCTCGCTACTGATACCATTCATTTTAGAGCTAAGCTGGTCGGTAGTATTTTTCTCGTATTTTTTGTTTTTTTTCCAGAATGGCGCAAATGAAATTCGACAAGGATTTAATAATGGTTTAATTGGCACTTAGCAATAATTAATCGAGAGCAGTTTTCATGTGGAAACATGAAATTGATTTCGCGATAAAAATAGATAGTGGGTAAATTCGGGGTACTTAAAGTCATCGAAAATTTGCTTTTCCGGGAAAGGATTAGATTATTATCAAGTTTCAGTGTTTTGGGAATATTTGATTTGCAACTTTTTGTGTAACTCGAAAATTAAGGTTGATTAATTATGTATAATTTCAGTTGTAGCAAATCAATAATTCTTTACTGGATATAATTCTACATGTCAGCACGTTGTATCACTCCCCCACTCCATCCAATACTACCCTTTGTGAACATTGGAATCATAAATCGAAGAAGATATGCAATTCTTGCTCATTATGCTTATAGTCAATTGCATAATGCCCCGCGCTTCACCGACCTCAGTTCAATAATGTTCAGTTCAATCTTAATCCACATAAGTGGCTTCACCGGCTAAAGTTCCGTTCGTGCTTGAAATTGTTGTTGCTTTTTCAACAGATGTCAGAAATGCAAAAGCCCACTGGAGTATTCCACTATTCCAGTTGATTACTCTCTTTTGAGATAGCTTTTACATTTAACTTCAGTTCGAGTCCAGTTGGGCGAACTGAGGTCTGTATTATCCCCAGTTGAATATGTGGAATTTGTATGCGAACTGAGGTCATTTTAAAGTTCGGTTCATCAATTTGCTGCAACTTGCGCAGTTCGGCCGGTAAAGCCGGGGTATAAGATACAGTAGGGAATTCATGTAAAGAGGGAAGACAAGAAAGGAGTATTCCCATGCCTTGCGTGCAATCGAACCACGGGCCTAGAGGATGATAGTCGGGCACCTTTATACATAGTCTACGGAGGTTTTCTAGGAACAATAGATTAGGTTATGTATAGTGCCACCGCAGACCCAATTAATTCTTTAGCTCGCCGTTTAATGTATGCCACACGCTCGTGTAAGGTTAGGTGCGTTGTTCAACCGACTGTGCTGGATGTTTAATCCTTTGGAGTTTTGAAAGCAGCTTATCTGTGTCCCGACCGCTCGCTAGTCTGGAGATCTGTTTTAAATATTCCGAAGATGCCTTGTGATCTGTTGGCTTTTGCTGGAGCTGGTTATTTAGACTGGCTTCTCGGCTGCTACACCGCTCTATGATCTTTTGGAGCCATGGGTGATTTCGCGTAGATCAAACTTCTTCAGGAGTCATCATTCCTCCACTCTCTTCTTGAGAGTATTTCCACGGCGGTATTTTCTGAAGGCAATATTATGAAGGTTTACCAGGACAAATGTTACAGGAGCACGTGGGTGGTCTTGTATACTTCTATGAAATAATATTAAACTCTGTTCAGGACCCAGAACCTTTTCACCCAGTTGAGCAAGAGGCACGAAAACTGGGGATGCACATTAATTAAACTCAAATAAAGTACATAAAGTCCCTCCGCCTTCAAAATGATAAATCGTTGATCTCAAAATAAAGGTAATGGAACATGATTTTGAGCGAGAATCAAATCTTAACTTGCAATTCATCTTCCAATAACATCATCACAAAAAAAATCCCTTTGGTACTGATTGAGAATACAAAGGAGCGAAAAGTTATTCCTTTATGGATTATAGTAGATATCATCTACTTTCTTAGTGAATGACAGTACCCATATCATTCTCACAGCGTATGAAAAAATGTGATTTTTAGCAGCCAAATGTGATTTTTAGCAACCATAAACTCCACTCCTTATTGTGCTTATTTTGTTAATATTTATTATGCATTGTTTTATTACCCTTTTATTACCTCTGGATTGTTTTATTACCTTTTTACTACCCTATTTTCTATTTAACTATTTCAAAGGAAAAATTAAAGAATTTAAATTTTAAATAAACTTTTTATTAATTGTTAAACACGTTCACTAGCCAGTATGAATTCATTATTCAACTAAAACAAACAATAACAAACAAAATACGAAGGTAAATGTAAATGCATGTGTATATAAACAAAACTTTCGTTCATTATTAATGTTTTTCCGTCGTCATCGTCCTTTCCCATCACATTTTATTTGACTCTTGAAAGCCTGCTGTCAAATATCGTAACTAATGGTGAGTTCCTCGGTACAAGAATCCAGTTTTTTATTCCTACTGCGCTTTAGTGTCTGTCGTATTCGTCTGCACCAAGCGAATGAACTTTTGTGACAACTCATCTACGGGCATAATGTCACAGACAGTGTTTTTGTTCATACTGTTGTTCTAGCAAAAGGGCCATTTATGGTTGGGCAGTCCAATACTAAAATTCTTTTGCACAATTTTCGCATTGTTTATAAATATAAAAAAAAATATCCTAAAAGTATGTAAATTTGTATATCAATAGGAATTTAAATAAAAGCCCTAAAAGTATGCAGAAAAGAATAGCCGGCCCACAGAGACGTTACGTTGTTAATAGATTTGATAGTTAAATGTATTCTGTAAAATTCTTATTTATTCTACATTGATTTCCCAGAATTTCTCCAATATTATTTAATAATTTTTTCAATAAGCCTTTCTTCTTGGCTTGAAATTACTGTTCCTCTGGAAATTTTAATCAACACAGCGCACACAGTCAATTCGTTGCTATTCCTTATCTAGTTGAAAGCAACATAAGTCCTTCTGCTAAGACTCATGGCGATTGGCAGCTTCCTACAGGCACTAGAGAATCATAGAATAAAGGCAGTTGCCTATGCGGACGACTTGATGATATTAGTATTCCTCCACAACAATTAGTGAGATTATAAGGATGGCTCTTGAAAAGGTTAGCGCATGGTCCAAGCGCAGCGGGCTATCCGTCACCCGGAAAAGACAGAACTTATATCTTTTCACCAACAGGACTAAAATACCCGCGGACATCTTCAATTAACGGTCGAGTTCTGAGCCTATTCCAGTCGGCTTCTGTCTTATTTTATACACAAAGCTGAATTGGAGTTTGAATAACGAAGAACTAACCAAGACGACCAGTATATCTGTGAAGGGACTTTTGGCAAGAGAAGGAGTTGGAAGCCGCACATATTGTGCTTGCTATACACGGCAGGGATTAGATAAGTGCTGACATATAGCTCCGCTGGGTCGAGGCGAACTACGGGCACAGCAATATACTGCGCTCTCTACCACACGAAGTGGTAGTCAGGGGCGGATCCAGCCCTCAAAAAAGGTTGTGGTCACAGCCACCCGAAAAGCGGCCAAGTGCGAGTCGTAGTACGAACTCGCTCATGATCGATATAGTGCAATCCTACAAAGGAGATGTTTACAAAATATATGACGCCCTGACCAAGATTTTGTACAGTGTAGTTCCACGTGGGCAAACACTAGTAGGTAAATCGATTGCGTAGGTCAAGCAGCATTGGATGTCGTTAGTGCTTAGTTGGGGGACTGCTTGGTAAAACAACACCCGCGTTTGCAATCGTCAATGCCGATGCGGATGCATTTATAAATGTTCATGCATGTAGCGGGAGCGTTCATACCCGTGCGGTATTCGCATTTGTTCGCTATCCTAGGTGTGGCGCGGGCATGCTTTTAAGAAAATTAACCTACTAAATTATTTTTACTCAGGTTTGAATAGACTAGGATTATCAATATTTTAGCTAAATTGGCAAAGTATGGGTGCGAATGTAGATTTAGATGACGAAGTTGTAAAAAAAATTAATGTATTTCTTTTATGAGAAACTTGGATGAAAAATAAAGAATATGATGAGGACTCCGCTAATGTTTTACCACCTCATACAGATATACAAAAACGCCATCGCTTAGTCACGATAAATCACCATGAAATGTGTGTATGGCAGAAAAAGGACAGATGTATTTGATGGTAGTTATTTATGTATCGCCGCATACAACTTTCGTGAAATAATCCAATTCATACATGACAATCTCCACTTCTGAAGGTTCCATTTTACTAGGTCAAAACTTCAACGAAATCCCCATGATTTTGAGTTGCGATTTCAATATTATTTTTTCATTAGATACTAGGTCCGAACTTTGTGGATTAAGGGGAAAGTGGGGATGATGAGAGGTACCACCCCACTTGCCCCTCCATCCACAAAGTTCAGGAGGAAAGTTCTTGGGAGCGAAGCGTCTAAACAGACCCAATATTGACAAAAGTACCACGACTTATTATGGAACCTCACTTGAGGCACTTTTTACGCAATTTTTAAACCAGTTTCAATCGAAAATATTTCAGTTATCATAAAACCTTTGTTCGTTTTATAGGTTTTAATGTAAATAGGAATCACAAAAAAACCTTAAAAAAGTAAATTAGAAGTTCGTGGGCGCGAAGATGATTTATTGGGACAGTTTAAAACACACTTATAACAAAAAGATGTGATATGGATTAGTCAAGATGAATCGTTAATAGCATGAAATAATTAAACACGTGCATTTCCAAACGAACTCAGTGTGGATCAGTCTATAGTGTTTCTAATGAAATTTGTTACATTTAGAAGAACAGATAAGATTCATGAACAACGAACTCGCCAGCAGGGGCGTTTCCAGCCAATTGGCTTTGGGGGGGTAATTTTTAAAAAAGAAAAAACTTAAATATTTTTTTGATTCCATAAATATCATTTGCACCCTCCCCAAGCCACATCTAGCTCTGAAGTTGCCATTCCACCCCCCACACCCCAGCAAATAATCAATAATCATTTCTGCCACTAGTTTTTAACGGTTATTTAGCCCTAATAGAACCTACATACGCAGCGGCAGATTTTTTTTAATTCTAGCCCGCGCGTTATGGGAAGTTGCTTTAAGGGATATAATAATGTTCTTCTAGCTTCGTTTCATTTATTTAAGATTTAACGTATTCTTTTAAATTAGAAATAAGAGTTACTCATTTTACTTGTAAATTCATAATTAATGACTGAAAAACTCTCTCCATTATTTCTTTTAAAATATTGACTACTGCTTTCCGTATACATCACGAGTCCAACAAAATCTGCTGTCATCATCCATTCCCTTTTGAAATTTGACGAAAAATGGTACGGGTTTTCACACGGGCCAATTTTTCCAACCAAATGTACGTCAGAATGCTTTGGCTTATTGTTGTTTTTAATCTTAATTCTCCCTTCTGCTATTTCTCTCTCTTTTCTCCCAGAAAGAAAAAACAACAACCACACCGCTCTCAAAAAGTCGTATCGAAAATCGTGTGAGAAAGTTGGATGGGAAAACCTTCCCTCCCCATCGTCCCCTCTCACCCTCTTTAAAAATAATGTTTCCGTACGATTTCTGTTGGTTGGCCGTCGTCCCGTGTGAAACAAGCATTTGACGCTGCACTTACATGACTCGAACTGAGTTTCCGAATTCACTGCAAGTTTATTTGCAGTAGGACCGCATAACTGCTGCCGTTTTTGACGTTTCCGAACTCACACATTCTCTTTGCGAGCAAAAAGGAATTTCAGAAAAAAACAACAACAATGCAGGAGCTGTCAAAGTGTTCGATCAAAAATTTGCTGAAGATATCGTTCAAATTTGTGTGCCCTCCCCTTCGTCTTCTTTCACCCTCTTCTTCATAAACCACTTTGCAGCGGACTCTTGTCGTGTCGTGTGTACGCTCGTGTGAAATCAGCCATAGCGTGCCATATTAACGGGAGTCTCGGGTATCGGTCCCTTCCACGACTCTCCAGCAGTTTTGGAAAAATTCACCGTCATAGATCGCCGACTAGATTCACCATAACTTAACTTGTTTGTTTGAAATATTGGTATTTTCTAAGAATAAAAATAAATAAGCGAACGAAAATTCTTAGGGGGGTAATTACCCAATTACCCCCCTCTGAAACCGCCCCTGCTCGCCAGCCAACTTTTTAAAAACCCAATAAAATAGTATTATTCGAAGCCGCATATACAAAGCGGAACACAAACAAAAAATTTGATTTCGAGCGAAAATTCAAAATTTATTGCAATCGGGATTAACACAAATGACTCCCTCCATCATAAAAGTTCAGGTAAATAACAAGTATACCTAACGTCATCTAACACCATAGTTGGGACTAACCACTTTTATATGAACGCTTTTTGTAATCATCGAAATGATTGGTAATGCTAACTAGAGCCGTGTTTTTTTAATGAACTATATAGTTCTTCCCCATACAAATCTGAAAACCCAGGTTTTATCGAGGTTTTTATCCAGGTCTAGGGACATTTCAAAATTTCCTTTTCTTTTCGGAATGTAGAATACTTACCGGCTGTCGGAAAAACGTCATAAAAACAACTTAGAAGTGGCGAGAGCAAATTTGAAGGCATGAGGAAACAAATAATTTATCTTTTAGAAACTTATTCATTATTTTCTAGAGGGGAATTCGTGTAACAGTTGTTACTGACACGCAACTTCGGATTAATTTTAATATATTTAAAGCACTGAAGATGGCGCTTAGTGAAATTTCCCTTCTCGTTTTTTTAATGAACTGGATCGAAGACCTATATAGTTCATTAAAAAAACACGGCTTAGACTAACTAGTAACCCCATCTCATTGGTTGAGCAATTGAAATAATTTATACCGCCATCTGATGGAATAATTTTGAGTACCCACTTTTGATCAAATAATTAGAATTAGAATTAGATTTCGAAATGTAAAAAATGTAAAAATATAGAAAACGAGGAAGGATAGGAAAAAAAACTCATTGAATAATAAATTATTTATATTGTGGTTATCGGTAACAAATGAAAAATTACTTATAGTCCTTATAAAAAGGTGATAAATCGCATAAATTTTTTAAAAAAACACTTAGTCCGGGGAAATTAGCAAAAAAACGCACGAAAGGAGACAAAATTCCAAAATGGCTGAAAATTGGTCCACAGCTTCCTTGGAACTTTTTAAGAAAACAATTTCGGAATCACAAAAAAAACAAAATGGCCGCCGGAAATATAGCGGTTTTCCAGTGTTTTCCTTGTATCTCGGCTTCTATAAGTCGTACAACTCCATACAAAGGCGCTAACTGTTGACAATGAAATTCTCTACAACTTCAGTTCCTACAAAGATGTTCACCCGATTAACCCTTTCAAAGTTTTTCAAGGTCAAAATTTCCAAAAATCACTTTTTGGCGAAAACATCACTCAAAAACTGTTTTTTTCGAAAAAAAATTTTGATCAGTCAATACGAAACGTTATTGCCTACAAAAAAGCCTTTTGGCATTTTTTCGAAAACTTAACCCTTTCGAAGTTATTCAAGGTCAAAGTTTCAAAAAATCAGTTTTTGGTCAAAAAATGACTCAGGAACTGATTGTTGAGAAATTTTTTTTGTTCTATTTATACAAAAGATTATTGCCTACCCTAATGACACCCTTGCTTTTTTTGCGAAAACTTTTCGAAAATTTTCGTAAAAATCAATAGTTAGTGATTTTTTGGCCGAAAAGTGATTTTTGGAAACTTTGACCTTGAATAACTTCGAAAGGGTTAAGTTTACGAAAAAATGACAAAAGGCTTTTTTGTAGGCAATAACGTTTCGTATTGACTGATCAAAAATTTTCCAATTTTCAGCCATTTCTGAATTTTGTCTCCTTTAAATGCTAATTTCCCCGGACTATCTGTTTGCCATGTTTAGGGGTAAATAAGGCTTTAGTTGTTTGCCCTTACGAACTCGGCAAACTACCGCTTGCCTTGATTCATAACTATCGATATTTTCAAATTGTACTTGTATCAAGTCCCTCGGTAGGCTCGTCACTATACTTCCTGCATCTGCCGTTGGCCTTACTTTTCTGAAAGCGTACTATAGGTATATCCGACAGACCTCCACTATATCAAGCATATTGTTAGCTGGTTAATATTTTAATACTTGTGGCAGTTGTTGGGTAAGAAAGTTTTACATCTAAAGTGTGGTCTTAAGCACACTCATATTTTTTTTATTTTATTAAGGCATAGGATATAACATCATCGGCCTGAAAGTGTGACGTCACAAGTCTATTAGGGTTGTGGGCATGCCCATCGTGCCACAACGGTGGATTCGCCCTTGGTGGTAGTAGGGCTTACCGACTACATGGTCGCAAAATTTTAATTTTAGCAGAGACCTAAATGTCCAGATCCCTACCAGAGAGGAATGGAAAGATTTTCAACCCGACACAAACACAAACGGATCCAAATCAGAGTCGGGTGTAGGAGCTGACATTTTCCCCTCACTTAATTTCCTAAAATACTACTGCCTGCCTAACTTCACCAGCATTTTTCATGCAGAACTTTTGGCAATATTTTAAGTCTGCCTACCAATCCAGTCATACCCAAGGGCGCGAGCCAAGGTTATCCTGTTATCAGATAGCCAAGTGGGCATCAGGGCATTAGGCTCCGTCCGTATAACTTCCAAGTTGATCGAAAACTGCCCGAAGGAGCTCTCTTCTCTGGCCAAGAAGTACAAGGTCGCTCTTCAGTGGGTAACGGGTCACCGGCCAAACCAAAATGAAAAGTAACGCAGAAGTGAAGTAGAAGTGAAGTAGACGTAACTTCCACTGAAGTAGATGTAACATCCACTTCAAGCCTGAACCAAATATTACGTGCCGTGCCGTCAGAGCTGGACTGGCCTACCAAGCTACCGGGAGTTTCCCGGTGGGCCGTGCCGAATGTTAAATCAAAAATGTTTCCTCTAAATATTTTTTTTTTGAAAAAAATAAAATTTTCCCACGAAAAAATAAAAAAATTTCAAATTTCAAGCTCATCACAATTCCTTTAAAGAACACAAATCTCGCGGTCTCCCACGAAATTGCCAATTAGTTTGTTGAAGACTGTTATGTAATAAGGATTGTGTGGAATTTTAAAAAAAATCTTAAAAATTCAAAATGTCAACGAAACGACGAAGAGGTTGGGAGAAACAAAACAATAAAAAACAAGAACTTTTAAATGCGTAGTATAAAAATTGTCATTATTCATAGGAAATATTCCAAGCTTTCTAATTTTGGAAAAAAAGGTATAGGTTAACTACGTAATTTTTGGAGAAAAAAGTAGTGAAAGCTGAAATTGTAGTTAAAAAAAACAAAATTTTGACTTTTACGACACATAAGCAGGGGCGGCGGAGCGCGTGGGGATGGAAGGAAAAGTGCACACGCACATTGGATTTGGGTGGGGAAATCCACACCCAAAATATTTTATGACCACCTAATAACCCCGAAATTTGGAGCACCACCTCAGTCGTTGGCGACAAAGTAACGTGGTCGAAGCTATTAAGAACTTACAACTATAGCCTAAGCGTTTTAAACCCCACCCGACTAGGAGGGATTTTTCCATAGGTTCCTAATGAGGACCCCACGTGGCAAATGAGAGGCATACCGAAAGAGGGCTTTCCCCTTAGTTTCCTCATGAACACCACACACAAAAAAATCGATACTGAAGTGAGGTATGCCTTATCAATTTCTCATAAAGGCCCTATGAGGCAACCTCATTACAAATGAAATGGGACAATACCAACATCTGCCTTACGTATTCGGAAAGCTTTTTAAAAAGCTTTAAAGTAATACCCTTAAGCTTTAGTTTTATCATACAACGCTTTAGTTTTTGTTGTTGCATTGTTTCATATTTTAGCCATGTTAGTGACCGTTATGGGTGTCATTCAGCCTACTCAATAGACTGATTCTGTTGCGATTACAGAGGTCAAACAGCATTGGACGTGATTAGTACTTGGTTGGGGGATCGCATTGGTAAAACGATACTCGCGTTTTGAAATATAAAGTTTTCGACACCAGCGGAATTATTACTAACAAATCGACGCCGAAATTCTTAAAATGTTCGGCCTTTTTTTTCTCTCGGTATCAGATAGCAAAGATTTTCCTCAAGGGGGCGCCAAATGGGGCATTTCCGATGACGAGGCGAGAGCAAGGCAATGCGTTAGATGCCCTGTGTGGGTTCTGTAGAGCAATCCACACAGGGTCCACATGAGGCAGTGGAGCTAACCTCATGGGGGCCTTATCTGCACCCCCGCCCAAAATGCTATTCGGGCATAACCCCATAACCAAAGAAGTTAAAACCATATAACTCAACAGGTAAATAAATGTGTTCACGTGCTCCCCACCCACAATGACTACGCTCCGCCGCCCTTGCTCATAACTCTGGAAGTTGGTAGGGTTGGTAGTACCAAAACTGGTGCCTAAGTAATCCTGAGAGAAGCTAGTTCAAATAATGATAAAGGACTCGTCAGACTTGGTAAACAATTCCCCGTCCAAAAAGTGGTGATCTAAGGTTTGAAAAAAATAGTTATGTTGGAAAAGGGTAAGGTAATTTTTGCACGGGTTTTAAAGAATGCTCGGATTTTGTTGACAAGCGATGTTTTATGGGGAAGCTATCGGAAGCTGAATCCCGAAAAGTTAATTTCATTTAGAACCGGTTTCATTCCATCGAGTTTATTAGATGGTGCTTGTGGCTCTCGACCGTAGTCTTGTCAAAAAAGGGCTTGACCGAACTGTTATGAAATTTCTTCCAAAGCACGTTTTCGTTAATGTGCTTTGATCGGCATCCCAACGAAGCCGATATCATTTTTGGTTTGCGCGATATCGTGCCGGTACAAAAATCACGTACGTCGTTTAAACAAAAAAAAACGGCTCAACCGAATTTTATGAAAATCATTTTAGATCATGCTTTAGTTAATACGCTTCGATCGGCACCTCAACGAAGACGATATCTTTTTTGGTTCGCCCAATATTGTGCAGGAAAAAATTACTACGGACGTACGCACAGACACACCTACACATACACACATAGCTCTTTTCATAATTATGCTTAAAGCAAAACTTTTGAAAGCAAAAAAGAACTTTACTTGATTGTTAAAACAAGATGTATTGAAATGGGCCGAAATTTTTGAATTTCCCGGTCCTAAATTCATTCTCAGTCCAGCCCTGCATGCCGTAGCCATACGTACCCTAACGTACGAACATGCGTATTCATAAGGCACCGACCTAAATTGACTTAATGAATTTGCATATGTTCCTTCGTTACGGAACATACGGTTACGGTACGGCAAGTCATATTTGGTTCAGGCTATAGTCGCATTTTGACAAACGGTAGCCCATCAATTTGTTAAAAGGCAAGGCCTTTAGGCGAACTTACAAGTGTATCAACAAAGGGTGTCAAAGCGTCATAAGCCGATTCATTAAAAACAATTCTGGGCCAACCACATTCCATTGACATTCCAATAGGACTCGATATTAAATAATTGATAAAACTATTGCATTTGTAATTAGTAAAACTTCGAGCGACGGTCCCTATATGCACATTAATAGTTTAACACCCGTGAGTCTTAACACCTTTTCTGCTATTTATACAAAATCCCAAAGTAATTAAACAGTCTTAAATTCGAATTGTTGCTATCCTAAACACTTTTACACTAATTGCATTAAACATTTACAATTAACAAACGTTGCCATTTGAGCGGTAATATTTTAGTTATTTCCCATGCGGTCGGTGGCACTTTTTAACTCCCATGTAGTGTTAACAATTTTAAATGAAACAGCGACTTAGCGGATATACGAGTGCTGATAAAATAATACAGGATAATCATAAATTCACCTACGTATAGAACTGAGCTCAGATACAATATATATATGTATATGTGTACTACATAAAGGTATAGATTGGCGCTGAAAATGCCCGTGCTCTCTCCTTCACTTTTGCTTTTTGATTGTTTAATACTTTAATCATTGTGAAATTTAATTAAACATTCTATATTCATGCACAGTTAAGCGCGAAACTATGGTGTATCCTACAAAACATCCTCTTTTCATTCCCAGCCAATTTATCAGCCAGAACCTATGCTTGCTGCTGCTGGCTGCTTTTGGTGGGGGTAATTAACTATGGAAATTGATTAAAAGGCAAAAGTTGTTACCGGAAATTACAATTTATGAGGGATTGTAAACGACTTTTCATATTTATATAAATTGTTTGTGTTTTAATTTTGAACGGTATTATTAAAAGGATATGCGAAGGGTTTGTGTATAATGTTAATAAAATAACAAAAATAATATTTAAAGTCAATTTTCAATGATTTTATGAAATTGTCGATTTTGAGGATTTGCTCACCAATAAGCTAGTTAATCCTCAAAGGACTACTGGCAAAGGACTGTGAGAGTGCTCTTTCTCCCAGATTTAAATGTAAATATTTATCCAGATGAAATTTTTATTTGAATTTCAAACTATGTATATTTATTCAAGAGCTGAGCTTAGGCTACTGATCAGCCTTAATATACTTCTTAGATTAGTGCTCTACACTGCTTTAGACGTTAATCGTGCTTTTCCTGAGAATGGAAACACCGCCTTTGAATCCTTCATGCCCTAGTATGCACTTCAGGGACAACTCTGTTAGTAGATCTGAGAGCGTTTAGGGTTCGATGCATCTCTTTATATTGTTACATTCCTAAAAAAAATACTGATTAATTTTATATTTCTTTTCTATTATTACAAATTGTGTTGTACCTATCTGTGTGTGCCGTCCTCCAGAGCAACATATAGCTGATAGACTTTCCTTGAAGACATCAAAGCGCCTGGTGTTCTTCCGTTCTGATTTAGTCAATTGACATCGCCTTACGTATGCCGCAACGTCGCTTTTCATCTTCGGCTGGATCTGGCTTTAGCGCCGTGTAAAAATTACTCTACCACTTGCCGTCGTCTTAAAGAAGAGTAGCTATGGATTTTCGGGCTCAATTTAACACGCTATTTTACATATACCCTCAAAACGATCACCCGATAATTTCAACCAAGTCTGTTTCTTACATATTAAGCTTACTAAAAACCTCCAAAAACAAACCAAATGAGTCATCGTAAACGATAACAAATTTTCTCAATCAAAATTTCCCATTAACAAAAAAAGTTTCGTCCTAGCGAAGAAACGAACCTTATATAAAAAATCTTACAAAAAAGCTTTCAGCCTAGCGAAGACACGAGCCGAGACAACCGCAAAACGCTTTCAGTCAAACCAAACAGTCTTGTCAGATAACATTCAAACAAAATGCCAAAACTGCATTATCGAAGATCTTTAAAAAATTTTATTGTATTTTTTTGGAGTATATGTATGTAAAATCGCGTTTTTAATTGGGGCCGAGCGCCCATAACTACGCTATTATCGTTAGCACCTATCAATTTCGTCGGAGCAGTTTAAATAAGAAGAAAAATACCGATATTTTTAGACCACGTATCCGCTAATTTCCGGAGCGATCCTTTAGGGTAGCGAGAATTATGAGTGTTTCCAATTGCCATATTACCTCGAGCTTTCGAGCTTTTGCCATGCTGTCCGTGCTTGGCGATTCTAACTATCTGCGAACTATTTTGCTTTGTACTTGCTGCCAATTTTGTGAACTTTCCCAAAAATATTATGATTTATTACCCCAATCTTTTTATTTTTGTAGTAATCCATTTCAATTAGCACTCACAAAAATTATCAGAAAACAGCTGATTTCTGACAACACGGAGATGCATCCATAGGCCCATTTTACACGATGAAACACGAAACAAAAAGTTTCATGCAACTTCGCTCGGTTTTAAGGGTAGAGGAGAGAGAGAGGGCTGGAGGGAACACGTGTCCCCTCAAACCCTCTCGCTCCTCTCCCCTTCAAACCGAGCAAAGTTGCATGAAACTTTTTGTTTCGTGTTTCAGCGTGTGGGCCATGGGAACGAGGAGATGCAAGCATGGGGCAAGCTTTTTGCAGCCTCTCACGAAAATTTCCGAATACTACCCGAAGGCAAGCCGAAATCGAGCTTTTGCCTTGCTGCATGCAGCCCATGGGAACGCGGCCTTATACGTCTCAAAACTTAAGATCCAAAAGTCCGATAACCAATTATTTTTTCGGTTCCATTAAAACCTGTCATCATAGAACTGAGTTATTTATTGAATAGTGAAACCATGTACCCATAATCATCCATTCCCAGAGTGTCATTCGAAATTTACTATCTCGAAATAAAAAACCTCTAAAACAAATTGATTTGTGCATTTATAAAAAATTGAAAAAAAAACACATTTTGTCTTCGCCAGATTTGTTCGCCTATTAAACGGATATGATGTATGACTGTGAAAAATTAATGAAGAACCCCATTAAGACTGGGTGTGGGTGATGCCATATTTATGGGGCCCCCACTAAAAGTCCTCGTTTTTAATATCCTGAAATATGTGAGAGCCTAGCGCCCATAAATTCCCTTCATGCAGAATCCTACTACTATTGATATGGAAAAGCCTCTTGAGCCCAGAAGCAGATTGCTTCCATGTGCTATATGGGCGGCTGGGAGCTGTACTATTCCAATGGGGTGGTGGCTGTAATCGAGCTGAGCACATGAATATTTGTGGTGGGACCGCAATAAATATCTACGACTCCCTTAAGGGCAGATATCGAATTCTAACGTTCTCTATAGAGCCTAACGCAATTCCATTGATCATCACTGGACTTGTCTTTAGAGTATGGACGTGGAGCGTGTTCATCAGAGACACCAATATAAGAAAGAAAAATATACGCACAAGATCTTGACTGGTAGTTTCTTGCTATTTGTACAGCGGCAAGCATTCATTCAAGTCATCAGGCATCCATAAAAGGGATTTCAAGGAATTGGTCCAACTGAAGAAATTCAGTCGGGATTGGAATCTACTAATTTCTGTAGGGGTCACATAAAGCGGCCAACAAAGCAATTTCGAGTAGAGCACAAAATCGCCATCGACCAACGTTTTATTCTCATTCCAGTGGCGCTGGCATGAAGTATGTGAGGACAGAAATTGAAATCAATTAATAAATCATGAGACTCGATATGGTTTTAATTGGGGTTTCCTGTGCGAGGCACTTTTGTTATGGGATTATGTTTTGTGTCGTTGGTCACCCAGCGGTGAATAGCCGGTGTAGAGGTCGAAAAGCGAAATACCTAAACAGAGCTAAAAGCAACATAGAAACGTGTCTGTGTGAAAACATAATAAATTTCTTTTATCTCAGCCCCAATCATCGAAACTAAAGGGGCCAATTTCAATAATTCACAATTACCGAATGTACCCGGGTGCAGTAATAATAATCCACTATTAAAACAAATCATAATCCTTACAATCTCTAATGATGACATATTTTAACCTCCTATCCCCTATCACCAGCAGCTTTTATCTGGCTTTTTAGCACACAGGTATTCTCCCATTCAAAGCGGAGCAGAGGAAGCACGAAGAGGGTATATCCGTACTTTCACAAACGATCGTATGACAAATACCAGTAATGGTGTGGTAAAATTTTGACCCCTTTCACGGGTAGCTATACACTGCATCCGGCGATGGTGGGTACATAAAATTGAACAGGTATATTATCCAGGTTCCACGCCACGTATGAGACTTTTGAATATTGTTTGCATGTTGGGTACTTGGGATGGATATTATCCATCCACCTGTGCTCTGATACAACCTAAAAGAAGCTTAACGTTTCACTATAAAACTTTATGATTGCCAGTAAATCACCTAAATGTGAGAAAAGTCAAACAATTCGTGATACTTTGTTGGTGGCAGCGCTCTGTCTTGGGGTGGAGATTTTATGAATTATGATAAGAATTAAACTTAAATTTTTATTTTTTAATCAAGGAAATTGGGGATTTCCGTTCTGTCTGAGATTTGGTGTAAGACTAAAAATTGTGTAATTTGATTTAAAAATTTCTGTTGTAACAAAATTGGTTTCCAAAAGAAGACATTGTTTCAGCTTTTACGGCGAGTACGCATTGGCGTAACTGTGGCCCGGCCCACCCTAGAATGGGCATGCCCTCCCACCCGCAGAAAAAAGCCAATTGAGCGCCAGGAAACTCGCCGATCGCTCTATGGAAAACATGAAAAAGTATTACCCATGAAGGTGAAGAGCGATCTCACTCCCAACCCATACAAGCAGATGCTGAACGCCTTCCGGTGAGCTCAGCTGGTTGCGAAAAGAGTTTCGCTGCTATAAGGCGCTTAAAAACTTGGGTTAGGAACATAATAATCCAGTACAGATTCTCAATTACTGAGTTTCCATGAGAGTTCAACCAGAGTTGAACCCGAGTTATACACTAGAAGTAAAAGAACTTAATTTTCAAACAGGTTAATTTGATTTGCAAAGGGTGAATTTAAAGTGAAAAGACTGTATCATCATTCAAAAACGCGAGCATGATTCCATAGATCAAGTATATACATATCAAACTGGTATCTGAAGCTTTATTATGCAATCTTTCCCCATTTTCGCGAAATTTACATGCATGTATGTCCTCCCAGCGCCGACCATTTATCTCACTCAAAAGACGGAGTTTTCTGGAGGACTTTAGGTGAAGTGTATAGGCGTCTCAAAGAGCTTGACGTCAATAAATACATTGGGCCCTGATAATATACCTCCGATGGTTTTAACAATGTGCCTTGCTTTTATCTGAGCCTCTGGGCAAAGTCTTTACCGTTCATTACTTTTCCGGAGTATACCGACTCACTTTTAAAGAGCTTATTTCAGTCCATACCGATAAAAGTTGGCTCTAATAAGCCCTTTAACTATCGCCCTAAGAACAGGGCCGGCGCCCGGTGCAGTATGCCATATTGCGCCCCTATCAGTTGCTCATATTTTGATCGCAGTGAAGGCAATTGAAAAATACACAAACACTCTCACTTTTTTTTCCAAAGATTACATTTTTTTTTAAAATTTTAATACCTGAAATTGCGCCCCGTCCTATTGCGCCCGATGCAAGTGCACCATTTGCACCTATGAAAGCCTGTGTCCAATCAGGATTTGCTTTTATCTTGCGCTTTAACTTCACAAAACTATTCCGCTAAGGCTGTTTCTTCAAGCTTCGTACTGCTTAAGCTACTGGTAGATGGCTTTAAGCGCCACTGCCACCATTCTCTAAACATCTCCCAACCCCATCATCTGCTCCGGGATGTGTTTCGGTGTTTTCTCTAGCATAATCCTGGGCTCCGCAAATCTGTAGACCTATATACTCGAATCTCCATAATAGAGGTCCCTATGACGTTCTTCAAGCCTTCATATTTCAAGAGATAATCGGTGGCATGTATTAGTTTCTTTCCTGTGTAGAATTCTGCATTGAATAAAAATAGTCCACCTTGGCAGCCTTCCTGAACATAGAAGGCGCTTTCAACAACTTCAGATTGCGCCCCGTCCAATTGCGCCCGGTGCAAATGCACCAATCGCACCTATGAAAGCGCCGCCCCTGCCTAAGAATCACTTGTATTCTCTTCAACATCATCATCGGAATCCTATGCAACATCTTGAATTCTAGTTGATTGAACTCTAAGTTCTTCCCTTCTTCTCTTTTTGCCCGTTAAATCAAGGCAGGGGTCAATTTTATCACCCGCTCTATTCCTAGTTTTTATAAATGACTTTCTTTCAATCCCCTTTACCCCTTGCTTGCTGAAGATGATGCTACGCATTAAGGTCCATTTATATCTACAGACATCGAGCGTGCCAGACACGCGCCGCGCCAGACAAAATAATATTCTTCTATACAATGTGCATGAACTTATTTACATCTAACGTGACACGACCGCGCAGACGTGGACAGACACGGGCCGCACCCGGCCAGCATTCGCGGAAAGAATATTTTGTCTGCGCAGTTCATGTCTGTACGTATTTGTGGGTGTCTGCCGGGAAGTATGAATAGAGCACCGGAACCGCGCGGACATTTTGGATAAATCTTCCACTGAGAAGTGTTTGAACATTTTCAACAAAAATATAACTAGTGTCTGTCGTCTGATACGGCACGGTAGATGTGAATAAACGGCGTCTGTAGGTGTCTGGCGCAGGGGCGGATCCAGAGATCTGTCTTGGGGGGGGGGGCGAAGGTACTTACAAAAGTACTTATAATAACTAAAAAAAAAAAGGTCGTAGCAATCCAAAAACTCCCACATAACCTGGGTATTCTCAAACCCAAGCAAACCGACCCCACGTAACTCAGTGCTTGTAAGTTTACGATACAATAAAACTTAATATATATTTTTAATTTAATTATTTACTTTGATTTTGGCGCATTGAGTTATATGAGTATACGAGAATTAGCAGCTTATGTCAAGGTTTTCTTACGCTCATACGGTTGATTCGTTGTTAATTTTTATTTATTTATTTTTTTTTTAGTTTTGAGTACTGGATTATGTGAATTTGGTTCGTTTGGCGTTTAGGGTATTCCGGGTTATGTGGGTTTGGTTGGCTTGGGGGGGGGGGGCGATGGCCCCTACCGCCCCCCTTGGATCCGCCACTGGTCTGGCGCGGCGCGTGTCTGGCAACCTCGATGTCTGTAGATATAAACGGACCTTTACTCCTTTGGCTTCGATAATGCAAAAAAAAATCCAGAGCATGTCTATATGATCGGACAGGACTATCGAACTCATTCTTCACTGTGGCATCAAGATTCGTATCATTCAAATTCAACGCCTCCAAAACAAAACATTCCCTCATCTCTAATAAAACCTATACCAGGATCTGCTATAACCATATATTCCACCAAATCAGCAAATTAGCATCTCATGCTTGGGATTTCTAAAGAGGCGTCCTTATTCAGCCGGTAGCACACGCCAGGATCTACAAGTCCCGCTATGCTCTGGGAATTCATTTGTAACTGGAACTACTCCATTGTGCGACGACTTTTCACAGTCAGTATTCCCGGAACGAAGTGTTTATCGTCTCCTCCTCATGCGCCAGCATACTCCCGTGAAATTATCCTAATTTTCATTTACTAATAGACATTGCACCATGCAATGGGTGACTCCTCGTGGTACAAAGGGTGACTCCTGAGCTTAGACTTTCACATCAAAAATAAGAGTACGAGGCGACTTCAAATATTTTAAAGACAAGTGCGAAAGAAACGCTAAGCGCCTGTTTAGACGGTTCGCTTTGTCTCTCCTTTTGAGGCGCTCCAAAGCGAAAGTTTGTTTAGACGGTTCGCTTTGAGTCCAGTCGCTTTTAAGACAGATAGAACAAACGTAATGAGAACTAGGGTGGGCTAAAAAAAACAATACTTCTTTTTAAGTGATATTCGAAAAATTGTAAGAATGGGAGTCAAAACAAATGCTCGTTCAAGGAGAACTCTGGTAAATGAGATTTAAGGGTGCCTCATTATTGTTAAAACAATTTTAAAGTAAATAAAATTGTCTTAGTTTATTTTTTATAATAAATGTTTTAATTTTTCAAAAAAGCAATATTAGGCTATACAAAATAAATTTGGTTTCATATCAATTGACATAATTAAATTTCTAAAATAATTACTTCTTAACACTCATCGACCTTTTAGACTTTCTATAAGAATAGCATAGAGAAAACTCCACGTGCTGTTAGTTGCTACATATAGCTCTTCTAAAAAAAAGTTTTACGAAGAATCGTATGCTCTACAAAAAAGTCTTTATAATGATGTCGCCAAATTCAATAGTTTACATGTTATACGCAATCAAAATTAATTTCTTTTAACTTTAAAATAGTTTTTTTAATGTAGTGCTTTTATTTTAAAAATTGCTTTTTTGGCCCACCCTAGAGAACATATGCCAAAACATTGTCCTCCCTAATAAAAAACACTGCTGCTCATCACTGCGGCTGAAACGAAAATAAAATGGAACACAAAAATGATACAAAATGAAATTGAAACAGACACCTATCAGAAAAAGCGAACGTGAGTCGTTTTAAAATTGAGACGCACTTCCTTCCCACCCGAATCCTCTCCGCATCAACAAATTTCGTGTTGAAAGGTCGCGGAAGCGGACCGTGTAAACAGGCACTTCCAGATAAAAAATTAACCATAAAAGATGAAGCTCTGATCCAGATGACTCCGCAGGCTTCCATTGCCAATGTACATAAATGCACAGAACTCGGCATTCCACATTGTCATGCGTCCCTTGCTAGAAAGATCTTTTGCGTATGGATATCTCTCTTGTGATATCTATTCTCGTCACACAAAGCAGCTTCTGTACTTCTCCATTCGTGACATAGTATAGCCAATTCTTCTGCCTTTTCTTTGAGAGCGATACTGGCCGTGGTTGTAGCAAATCGGTAGTATGGCAAGGCTGGTACTGGACCCATATTTGCCTTTCCCGTTTCACCAGGTACCCACATTTTTGGAATTTTGCAGCATCATCTTCTAATAATAAGGTTCACGCCTTCACTAGGCCGACGCTTTTGCGGGGAAATTTTGATAAGGTTCGTGTCTTCGCTGCGATGTAAGCTTTTTTGTTGAGGAAATTTTGGATACGGGTCAGGTCTTCGCTAGGATGAAAGCTTTTTGTAGAGCAACTTTGATATCGTTTACACTCGCTCCTGCAATTTATTTTCCCTCCCTTGTTAAGCTTTACATACAAATTTCGCCATTTGCTGTATTCGTCATTTGCCTTTATTCTGATTTTTTTTGTTTAGATAACTCTGCCGTATCAAGGACAAATTACCTATATGCATTATATGTCAAAATGGCTTTGTATGCTTTTTTTGATATGAAATATTCATATTTATCCTTAAAAACAATTTCAGACTGATTGAACTTTTTAATTAAAAGTTATCACTTTGAACAGTTACTTTATTTCCTTTGGTTTCATGTATTTTGAAAACTTGGATCGTGTTTTTCTCGAAACGAGTTTTTTGCAGATAGGTCTTTTGCCCTTTGCACGACAGAACTGGTATCTTGAGGAGCAGCAGGAAGGATGCCAGAACTTTAGTTGGCTTGGTCACCGGACACTGCAACCTAAATTACCACCTATGGAGGAGCGGAAGGGCAGTGGATCCCCCCGAAGGCTGTGATAGGGCTGCGCCCTTTCTTGACCAAAGAAGACTAGGTGACAAACCTTTAAAAAATTGCTGAATTTGTTCAAGAAGTCTGGGCTATGAAACTGAGGTAGTGTGGCTGCTTATGGTAGAATATTCTCACGTCACGGCCGCGGTAATCCTTGGACCCAATACCTCTTTGGTAGGAAGAAAGAGAGAACCTTCAGGTTACTGTGCTTTTGAATTATTTTAGGTTAGGTTAGGTTAAGTGTTGAGATCCCTCCAGTGCGACTGAAGGCCCAATTACCGTTTGAAGCGCCGTTTTGATGGCACAGTCTCACTATCTAAAGTTCGGTGGTTGTTTAGCTGGCTGTGGCGGATGCCTTAACCCATCCTGTAGAAGTCCTTGCTGAAGGTCAATCTGGGGGAAGGTAGTGGTTTTAGTGACCATACCCTCGGCCAGCATGTTCAAGATATGCCGAACGGATTACGGATTCTCTCAGTTTAAGGACACTGCCCGAGGCTAGGTGTTTGATGTGAAGGTCGAGAGGGAGCAGGTGCAAAACAACACCAAGGGCGTTCCTTGAATTAATTTAGCCTATAAAGTTTTCCTATTTCTTTTTTTTTGGTATTTGGTTAAAAGAAGTACGTCGTCTTAGTCTCCCGAATTTGTTCTTCTGAATTTATTTTAATTTTGCATTAAGGCTTAAATGTTTTTGCTAACTTTACTTTTATTTATACGAAACCGAACAAAAAACAAACAAAGATTAATAAATTTCGAAACATTGATGCCTTAAAATATTTAAATGAAAACATTCCCATCTGAAAGAATCTCTAATGTACTCACCGAAAAGCACTAAATCACCTTCTTCAATATACATTTTCTGACAGGATTCCCGTTCCAACTATTAAATATTTTCTACCTTCTAGAATTCGAAAAATTCCGTCCACCCACCGCGCATAGAGTATCTGGAGCGAAAAAAAAGCAGGTATCTTTTCCATTTTATCCACCTGGCTTTCAAGTGTCTCACACCTAATGGCATTTCTGCGGAGAAGTGTTTAATCTGAACAAATGGAAAGCATACGAAAACAATTAGACCAATTCAGGTAACCTTCTACGCCACATCGCTTCAAGGTATAAAGAGAGAGCAGAGATCTGCTACAAACGTTGAGAGGACGATGACGACAAGACCATCTGTAGGGCATTTATCCCCTGGGACAGAAGATGAAAACTGAAGGCAACCTTTTGTAAGAAGAGTGTTTCTTCTCGAAAAAGCAGATCTTATGTAGACTTGATACCAAACGTTTATGCTAATGACGCGATTGGTATCATTTAACGTGAGGACCTCTTCAGGTGTAATGGAACCCGAGGATCCTTCAAGGGACCTCAAAGTGAAAGTGGAAAATGCTCAAAATTAATTAAGTCTGAAGAAAATGGTTTGAATTGGAGAAAATTTTCGAGTGCTTTGCCAAAATTAAAATTTATCCATGGACGATGGATATGAATCTGTAGCAGAGCTGAGAGGATGCGTCAGGGACAATGATGAAGCTGTTATTAAATTCAAAAATATTTGAAAAAATTCCGTCAGCACAGAGAGAGAGAGGATAGGAAGTACTTGGTTGACATTAAGGGAATACGGCGGCCATTGTTCATTGTCAATTATTAATTTGCCGGTGTGTGTGTATATAGGAAGGATAACAAGGAATGTCCTACAGACACAGTTCTGGCCACGCACTGCCTAATTCCCTAATTCCGCATCGCAATGTTTATGAAAGCCTCCATTTCAACGTTAAGCACGGCGACGTGACAAAGCAACAGGAAACAAAAGTTTATGCTGGTGTAATCCTGAATCCTTGTGTAGACACACAGATATTTCCATTTGCTTAGCACTTAAAGCATTTGCACTGGGATGAATGTGTCCCGCAGGAACACTCCCGCGAGGATGTATTACAGTACAGAGACGCCACAGGATACGATTATTCGGCCTCGCACATTTCAGGACACCGCCATCCTTGCTGCTCCACTCCACACTCCTCTTGCCCCCCCCCCCCACCACACTCAGAAATGCCGTCGTCACATGCAGACTTTTATGCAGGTCCCTCTTTTGGGGATTTAACGCAAACCTCATTTCACCATGTTTCGTTTCGTTGTGTTATGTTGCGCTATGTTGTGTTGTGTTGGCTTGTTTTGCCAGAGCTACCACCAGGATGCGGAATTTATGACGGTTTTAAAAAATGAAACCGTAATCATAAACTTGACAGAGCATAGGAGCGAATGGCCTCAGCTTCCATTGTAAGAATTGCACGAGTTTTATCACAACAGCTTCAAATGAGTGGGTAATGACTTGTATTCCTGGGCTCTCCAGCTAAGGACACTTGACTTACTTAGTAGTTATGAAAGTTTAAGTGGGGGTTTTTATGATTTATGGATTAGATAAAAACAGATTTTAAAAGTTTTGTTAACACAAGATTTTCTAAAAACTTTCCACTGTTTTCCACAATTTTCCTGGTTAAACAATGATTTCTTACATTTCATTTTCAACTGTTGTAAGGAGAGATGTTTCGTTATCACAGCGCCAAAACAGGAAAAATATTTAGATTTTTTCCAGGAAATTGACACAGTGTTTATTCTTTGGAGCCTTTGTGTCCTTTTATCTCTACTAGGAACTTGTTTTTAAATCGGTGTAATCAGGTACAGGTCAATTGTTTTGCCATTTGCGTATAATCTGAAAAGAATTTTGCTTTAATTTTCCATTTCACAAATATTAAATTGAGAAATAAAAATGGTGATTATGCTTACATTTCAACTACAAATATGATTTTGCCACAGAAATGAAGCACTGACGCTGGACTTAAATTAAACTTTTCTGCTCTTAAAATTCTCCTTCGAACTAAGCTTATTTTAGGAGAGTATATCCACGGTTTTCCTACGATACCACATGGTGAGCTTGTACGGTACAAAGAAGGTTCCAAGACCGGGTCTTAGCTTGAGTATCCTACCTACTCTCTTTCAGGCAGATAAGAAGTAGATCTTGATTATCCAGGTATGGGTTCCGGGTCATCAGCCTTTCGAGAGCAATCAAAAGACGTACGATTGGGCATACAAACCCTGGCACTGTTTTTATCGGTTAGGGAACTTCTATTGGGGCGCCAGTCAATTTTGTAAAAAGGGCCCTATACATTTGGACTCTGATGAAATACACTGACCACTGGATATCCACGCCTGGCTTGGTGAACAGTAGTAGAGCTATGAGAGTTCTAAGCCAGTGACGTCATCGATTGTGGTCTCGGGTGTGGATGCAATCTCAGGTGTGAGTTAGCGCCACCTGTGTGAAATTAGTTGAACTTCGCTGTGGAGGGTTTATGTCTTTGGTTAGATCTTGTGGGGAATCTGTAGTTGAACCTCGCTGAGTTGGGTTTGTGCCTTGGGAAAGTTTTCGTACTGAGGGTCTTGTGAGGAATCTGATCCAAGCTCCAAGGTTCGCGAAGTTTCCCGAGAAATGCTGGATCGCAGCAGGAAGGATGACCGGGTGGACATACCCCACTAACGCCCATCCGGACGAAGACAAGATCTTTAATTGAAGAAGATCGAGCTCTCTGATAATCTTTTTTCTTTTACCCCAGGTCAGAGCAAGACATTCACAGAGTCATGCAAAGACGGCATTCTGTCTCCTGAGGTAGCTTCTTCGAAATAACCTTTCTCGCAAAGAAAGCATCATTGTCCCGGCTCTGGTGAGAACCTTCAAGGGACCCATTTAATGGGTCAAGGTGATGAGGCCAGGTTGAACTAATGCCTCTGTCTAGACTCAACCGTCATGCAAATGGGTTGATGAGTTTAATTAGTAGGAATTTACCACTATCGCCTGGATGGGGACTCCTAGCGGTGTCTCCTGTCTTAAGCAGCACTCAGACACATTCCCTGCTGCTATACCGATGTAAGATTCTCACCACTCCCACGAAAAAAAAGGTGTAGCCCCTTAACCCAGTCCTCTTTCATGGACTTGGAGGTGGATCATAATATACCACCGAAACTGGACCAGCGTCTTAGACCGCTCTCTCGTGGATTTGTCTTACTTGTGTCTTCCTTATTGTCCCTGTCTAGCGATCCAGCAGAGCGAGACCCTTTTTTCATTCTATTTGGGCAGGCTCTGTAGTACGTCAAAGCACGCTGGAGCAATTTTTAAGGAAAACTTCCTCAGTGAAAGTGCCTTGATGGCAGCTTAATTCTCCGTAAAAATTGTAATGTAGGCGCCTTACAAACTTTTCTCAAGGTTGAGCCCAATGTAGGGCTCAATGGCATGTATTTCAGTCTGGAAAACAGAGGGCCATCTTCTCTTTGCAATTGAGACCTTGGAGTTGGGTCCTGCGACATCAGTCCTGTTCTATGTTCCATTTTTTACTCTTCGGTGAACCAAGTGCAGAGGTATCTGGAAGCTCTAAAAAGCATGAGTTTTTTATGTGGTATAATGTGGGGGGTAAAATCGTACCGTCACCTCCACGCTGGTGCCTCCTGGATAACCAACCGACGACGGACGTACCCAGTGCCCGGGGGTATAGCTGGGCCACCCTGTCCGATGGGGTATAATTCACGGATCCGGTCCGAGGTTCGGGGGTTGGGCGAAAGGTTGACAACCTCTCCTCGGAAAACAATTCTTGTTATGGAATCGAGAAATCAGCCTCGGAACAGTCAGGATTTACGGCAAAGACCCCAGCAACGTCCCAGGACTAATGATTTAAGGACTAACGATATAAAATTTGCAACATGGAATGTGAGAACATTATATAGACCTGGAGCAATGGCAGAAATGATAGATGAGCTTAGACGATATAGAATACTCATTGCAGGATTACAGGAGCTAAGATGGACTGGTAAAGGAGTCCTAGAACGAAGAGACGCTACGATATTCTACACTGGCAATAATGACTCCAGAAGAAACTTTGGGGTAGGTTTCTGTGTACTTAAACCTCTACTCAACAATGTAATAGACTTCACCCCGCTTAACGATCGGATCGCGACCCTAAGAATCAAATCCAGATTTCATAATATAACATTCATCACGGTGCACGCGCCTACAGAAGAAAAACCAGAACAAGAAAAGGATGACTTCTATGAAACTCTTAGAGTGACTTATGACCAAGTCCCTTCTTACGACATGAAAATCGTATTAGGCGACTTTAACGCTAAAGTGGGTAAGGAACCATATTATTACCCCTACGCTGGCAAATTCTCGTTGCACGAAGAATCAAACGATAACGGGAACAGAATGGCCGAATTCGCTATAGCAAGAAGTTTGACAATAGCTAGCACCTGGTTTAACCATAAAAATATACACAAAAGGACATGGACATCACCAGATGGCAGGCCCTATAACCAAATCGACCATGTTCTAGTTAACACTAGGCATGGAAGTAGCATACTGGATGTAAGGAGTTTCCGAGGAGCGAATGTAGACACCGATCATTACCTAGTTGTTGGGAAAATGAGGGCGAAAAAACTAGCGACAAGACATAGAACAAACAATGATAGACAAACAAAGTGGAACATAGAAAAATTAAAAAATGAAGAAACAAAACAACAGTATGAAAGAAAGTTAACAGGAAAGCTAGAGGAAATAGGAAGGAGTCTGGAAATGGAAAATGATCTGAACGTGATGTGGAACTCCATAAAAGAAAAAATCACAGAGACAAATAACAGTGTATTAGGCACACAAAACCAAGAGAGAAGGAGGCACTGGTTTGATGATCAATGCAAGAGAAGCATTGAAATAAAAAACCAAGCAAGACAGGTGTACCTAGAAAGAATGACCAGAGGAAACCACGAGAAATATGTAGCAGCACGAAGAGACACGAAAAAGTTATTAAGGAAGAAAAAACGTGACTACTTTAGAAATAGAATAAGTGCGATTAAGCAAAGCTACACTAATAAAGACGCTAGGAGTTTCTACAAAGAAGTCAACATGATTAAGAAAGGATACAAACCCACCTGCACCATGGTAAGAAGAGAAGATGGTACTATAGCTAGTAGTATCGAAGACATACTCGAGGTGTGGGAGAAATACTTTAGAGACTTCTTCAAAGAGAACATAAACCTAAAGGCCCGTCCTCACTACGCGGACTTAGAATCCACGCGCTTTTGGTCGTACGGCCAGCCAAAAGCGCGCGTGATCTTTTAATTTTCTGAGTCATGAGTGAGAAAAAATCAATTCTCATTTGAAACGGCGTACGCGCTTTTGAAAAGCTCATAGTGTGTGGACGCACAATGTACCTTTTTAACCACAGCCTTTTGTCCGCGTTGTTTGGCCGCACGGCCTTTACCATGGACAAAGTCGTAAAAAAGTCGTAAAAAAGTCATAAAACTCTATATGAAAAAAAAGGCAAAAGCGCGTACGACCCAAGACCGCGTAGTGTGGCCACACCATAACACAGGGAGAAGCAGACAACCGGAGTACAGATGACCCAGAAAACGATACGCCAGATCCTACAATAGAAGAAGTTGCAAATGCCATAGCGAAACTAAAAAATCATAAGGCTCCAGGTCCAGATGGCATACCCCCGGAAATCTTAAAAAATGGTGGGGAGAAGTTATGCCATGTCTTACATAACCTCATCGTAAAACTATGGAGAAGTAGCAAGTTGCCAGAAGAATGGCTTTTAGGTACAATAGTTCCAGTCCATAAAAAAGGTGAATTGATGAACTGCAAAAACTACAGACCAATATCTTTGTTGAACACAGCTTACAAAGTGCTTTCACATATTTTATTTAATAGACTGAAACCACATTTGGAGGATAAAGTAGGCGATTACCAAGCAGGATTTAGAACAAATAGATCGACAACAGACCAGATTTTCATAATGAGACAAATACTTGAAAAATGCTGGGAAGAAAGCATTGATATTCATCTTCTTTTTGTTGACTATAGAAATGCTTACGACCTGCTTAATAAAATAGAGTTGTGGAAGAAGATGAGTGAAATGGGTTTCCCGAAGAAATTAATAGGCCTATGCAGAATGACGACCAAAAATTGTAAAACACAAGTGAGAATACGAGGATGCAACTCGATCAACTTCCCTCAAGAATCAGGCCTGCGACAAGGAGATGCGATCTCACCAATACTTTTTAACATTGCTCTGGAAGCAATAATGAGGGAAACACAGCTTAATGGAGCAAATAGCATCTTCACAAGGAACATTCAGGTACTAGCCTTCGCAGATGACATAGTCATAATTGGACGCAAGGCGCAAGATGTAAAAGAAACCTTTTCCAAAATTGTCCAAAGTTCAGCAAAGTTCAATCTACGAGTAAATGACACAAAAAAAAGTATATGATCGTATCAAAACGAGGACAACGATTAGGGCGTAGTATCAGCCTTGATGATCATAGTGTGGAAATTGTAGAAAACTTTATCTATTTAGGGACAATGCTTACTGCAGAAAATAAGATAAAGGACGACATCCATAGACGCATCGTAGCCGCAAATAAAACCTATTTCGCACTAGTCCCGGTCCTAAAAAACAAAGAAATTTCAAGACAGTGCAAGGTCAGACTATATAAAACATTAATCCGCCCAGTTCTATGCTATAGGTCTGAGGCTTGGACATTGACCCAACAAACAGAAAATCAACTTAAAATCATCGAAAGAAAGATCTTAAGAAGAATATTTGGTCCTGTAAGGGTTAACCAGAACGAATGGCGCATTAGAACAAACGAAGAACTTCAAGAAATGTATGACGAAATTAATATAGCTACATACATAAGACTGAATAGACTGCGATGGCTCGGACACGTTGTACGAGCTTCAGAAGATAGAATGCTAGCCAGGATTTTTAATGGTAGACCATCAGGAAGAAGAAGAGTAGGACGACCAAGAAATAGGTGGATAGATGACGTGCTAGCAGATATACGGAAATTTCGTATAACAAATTGGAGAGAGCTAGCAAGACGTAGAGATGACTGGAAGAGGAGACTTCGAGAGGCCCGAGTCCTGCAAGGACTGTAGCGCCATCCAAAAAGAAGATAATCAGGCTTAGGATTAATCCTTTTTACTATTAGTCCGTCATGTCGTTTATCTATTGCCGCACAAGGACATGCCATATATTTCGATAGTGTTGGACATGCAACTGAGATTTGGCTCTCTCCTCAAAGTTCGCTTTTTTTTTATGTGGAAGACTAGAGCTCAGGGAAAGCCCTTTGTACTGTCGACAATCTATTTTCTTCGTATAGAGTGCAATGTCGCTTGCCTCATTTCAGTGTATTTCGACACGTGCTTATAACGGAGAAGTCATGTGGGTCTAATTTTCGTCCATCCGGACAGGGAATCTTAAGGGCCAATTACAATGCATCCGCTTCTTTCCGATCCGCTAAGTTGTTAAAGTAAAACTTCAAAGTTTTGGAAAGGTGGTTCCAATGGTACTTACGGGTCGGAACGAAAAAGTTGAGTAAAATTTAACTTTTTCGGAACGGTTTGGACGGAACGGAATCAATGTAATTGGCCCTTTAGGTCGATTCGCACTATACTGAACGTCAACGTCACGTCAGGGAACGGCAACGGCACGTCAATTTTTCTGTGGATTCGCACTTAACCGTCAACGTTACGTGAATTTTGCCGTTCAGTGTAAAAAAATTAGATAGAGTATTGTCGTATTCCGTATTGCTAATTTAAATTGTTATTTGGAATGCCAAAATTTAATAATAAAAAGTTAGCAATAATTGCATTAATTTTGGATGAGGAAGAAAAAAAATTTAAATTTAGCAACAAAAAAGAAAAAATGGGTACAAAAGATATTTACAAAAAGAAAATAAGAAGGAGAATACCACACGTTGTATAAGGAATTGGATGACTATGAAATATATTTTTATAAATATTTGAGAAAGTCGAAATATCAGTTTCATATCCTTTTAAAAAAAAATGAACAGTAAATTCAAAAAAAAAATCACAATTTTTCGAGACTCCAAAACCTGTCAACATTTTTAAATCCTTTCTTTAAAAGTTAATAAATGTCGAAAAAAAAATTATTTTATGAATAAATTGTGTTTATGTTATTTAAACAATATAAATGTTATGTTCTGTGTTCGTCCTAAAAAGAGAAAAGTTAAATTGGATGACTTGAAGAAAATTATATGTGACGTACCTTGTCCCTGTCCCCTATGTGTCTTGAAACCGTGAGGCTGCTGATCCGATTTCTTTTCAGGTGATGACCAAGCCAGGGGCTCGAGAAGCCATTACCCCGGGAACTTGAGGTTTCAGCGGGCCCGAGATGAATCCGAGGCTACAATCTAGGATCAAGCAGCAGAGCCTTTCACAGTGGCGGTAGGATCCCTGAAAGCGTTTCCAGTGGAGGAATTTAATACATCATAAAAATAATACATTTAAATAGTTAAGTCTTACCTGAATTAATAACGAATTGTCTGGATAGAGCAGTTGTAAGCGCGACGCAGGACTTCCCCAACACCCTAACCTCTCTACAGTTCGCTAAGGATTCCTCCCAGAAATCCATATTCTGGGCGAAATGGTGGCGTTAAAAGGGCTGACCAGCAGGCAGGGGGAGCTCCAACTTATAGAATTGAGAAAATAATTGTCCACCAAAGGAAACTAGGAATGTGGCCGGGGGCTGTCAAGCCCCATTTTGTTACCTCAAATCTAGGCTAGCCCGGCCTCTAGAATTTTTCCGGGTATGGAAAAGGGAATGCCCAGGACCCAGTGCGCCTCCAGAAAACGAAAATTAAATTTCATTAATAATATTATATTCCCGATTCCAATCGGGTTAAACCGATTGGAAGGCGCACTGGAAATCCCTAAAATAGTGGGCATTTCCCCTTATAAACAGGGCCCCTGAAGCGGTCAGTCTCTTAGTTCTTGTGAAATTCCTAGAGATGTGTGAAGTAGTGAAGTGCCAAAGGAAAGAGTGGAACATAGAAAATACTGAAGAAGGAGGGTCGTTGGTGGAGTCCTTGCGAGTGCGGATAGGTTGTAAAGCTAAGTACCCTGTTTTTTTATATTGAAGATTTTATATTCCAACATTCCATTTATTTTTATTCCATTTTATTATTATATATTTATTTCATTATTATATCTATCTATTATTATATTTTGTTTGATTATTTTATTTGAGAGTTTCGGAATATTGGGTTTTGTAATAAAGTTAAAGAGATTTCGGCATTCTTTTGTTTTCATTTAATTACTAGTTTAAATCTTTTCCTTTTTGTTGAGTGATAAGATTGTGGGTTCAAGACCCACGTGTGCTAAGATAGGTTCGTAGACCTTAAAACTACGTGGCGCCCATTTTATACATTTAATTTTCCCCAGGAGTTTCTTATTTTTGTTGAACCACACCCTACGCTGAGCGCGGCCGAGCCTTGCGTGCGAAAAATTGGCACGTAACAATTGCGCACATTGAAATGTTTCTGATTTCAAATAATATATAAAAACAAACATTTAAAATAAAAATCATCAAAATTGGAATTGTCCCTGAGGACTAAGAAGTAAAAACCTTCATTGACTCGACTAAAATTAGTTTGAACAAAAACAGATAAATACTTGAAAAATTCGAATTGCTGCCCATAGAAATATAAACTAACATGGAACGGCTGTGTCGTGTAAAAACCCTGTACGTGAGCGACCACACTAAAGGTAGCTTGTTTAAAAGGACAGCAATCGTGTGCACAAGTGGGACACAAATTGCCGAACTATCAAGGGTAGCTTCTTGAGTGAATGGTGGTGTGCCAAGTTAATATCCGGGGGGCATAGATTTTATGCCAGGAATTTTAATCGCCCCGCTTTTAAAACGTCCCTCTTATTATTTCTGCATTTTTTGGCCTGCACTGCCTGACCACTACTACTGAGTGAACTCAAACACATCAGGAATTGTGGTACGTTTAGTCTGGCTTGCAGCCATTCCGTGTTTAGTTTATATTTCTATGTTGCTGCCTTAACTACGTTCACATTCAACAGAATAGATCAGTTACGTCAAGGCACGTCACGTCAAAATATAGTTTCAAACTAATCTTGACGTGGCGTGACGTTGACGGTCCGTGACGTTGCCTTTATATGTGAACGCGTAGTGTAAAATTCATTGAAGAATGGGCCAAGTCAATAATACACGTTGCGCGAGCAAATGACTTCTTCAGCAATTGGCAGTCTGTAGCTGAATAAGTCATTTGCTCGAGCAACGTGCATTATTGACTTGGCCCAATAGTTTGACGTGCCGTTGCCGTTCCTTGACGTGACGTTGACGTTCCGTATAGTGCGAATCGACTTTTAGCCAACTCAAATAGAATACCTTTGTGACTACATCAAATGAAATGTTGAATTGCTGCTTACCCCATCACTCCTAGTTGGATAGTCTGCTCGCTCAATATCTGGCTGCTATAGAGGGAAACATCTACGACATAATTTCGTCTAGCATTGACGAAACTTGGTTTAGTTTGTTGGTCAGTTTGGCATAGCCAAATTGTTGCATACCAAAGGTTCGAAGATAGCCTCTTCTCTGTGGTTGTCTTTGGTGCTGCCCAACACTGTTGGTGTCGCAATCAGCTATCAGCTAGGTTAGGTTAGGTTAGATATGGCTGAGCTACTGGTGTACAGCTCGAACACTTAGGCCAAAGGAGTAGGCCCATTGTGATGCCATAGTGATCCCACTTTAAACCTGATGTTAAAGTGTCATTTCTTCGCTAAACCATCTCGAGGAAGCAACGAATCTCCTGAGTTGCGGTATCCGAATGTTCGAGATTTCCGCAAGCGTGCTTAGAAAGGGTTTACCAAATGCGGTTAGTCTCCTTCTGCTTAGGGCTGGGCAGTGACAGAGGAGATGTAGTACACTTTCCTCCTCGTCCGGATTTTTACAGGTTCTGCAAAAATCGTAGGTCTCAAGACCTAAGCGGGTCGCACGCGTCCCTATCAGACAGTGTCCGGTAAGCACTCCCACTATAGCTGAGAGGTCTTGTCTCTCGAGGCTCATTAGTGAAGTAGTCCGCCTGAGATCATAAGAGGGCCAAGTTAGTTTGGCCAAGGTGCATTTATTAAGATCCCTCCAATGCTTCTTTGCTTGTTGCATTGTGTGCTGTTTGCATTGGAGTTTAAAGGTGGCCCAAGGCATACCAACCCTTTCCTTTCCAGGAAGGAGAGTGGCGGTCGTGCCTTTCCTAGCCAGTTCGTCAGCTTTACAATTTCCCTCTATGTTTCGGTGACCGGGCACCCATACGAGGAGGGTCCTGAACTGCTGAGCCATCTCGTTAAGAGATCTGCGACATTCAGAGATAGTTCTAGAGCTGTTTGTGCAAGAGCGCAGGGCTTTCAGAGCCGCCTGACTATCTGAAAAGATGTAGACAGTCCGATTCCTATCGCCTTGCTGGTTTATTAAAAGAACAGCTTCATGTATGGCTAGAACCTCCGCTTGATATACACTGCAGTGATCGGGTAGTCGGAAGGAGACTTCAATCCCAGTCTCTGGGGAAAAGACTCCTCCTCCTACTCGACCCTCGAGCTTAGAGCCATCATAGCTAAATCTATCTGATTTTCGCACCAAAATTTCTCTAAAGCACATTTAGTTCCGTGCTTCACCAGGACACAGGTTTGCCCTTTATCATTTGCATATTGAACGTACAGAATGCTATAGCTCGCAAATAAGTGTTTTATCATATCATTGTAGATCCAAAGCTCTTGAAAGAGAGCAATTGGTTTTACGATAATGACTGTATAAAATAATATAGAAGTCTCATGCCTTTCTTCTGGGCAATCTTTTTCGTAGAACATCGAACCAGCTCCTTTTTAGCGAACATCCGTACCATAGTGATTTGTTCATCATACGCCTACTTATAGTCCGGGGAAATTTGCATTTAAAGGAGACAAAATTCGGAAATGGCTGAAAATTGGTACACAGCAATTTCGAAATCACAAAAAAAACATGGCCGCCGGAAATATAGCGGCTTTCCGGTGTTTCCTTGTATCTCGGTTTCTATAGGTCGTACAACCCCGCACAAAGACCCTAAATGTTGACAATGAAATTCTCTACAACTTTAGTTCTTACAAAGATGTTGACCCCATTAACCGTTTCAAAGTTATTCATGGTCAATGTTTCCAAAAATCACTTTTTGGCAAAAACATCACTCAAAAACTGGTTTTTTCGAAAAAAAATTTTGATCAGTCAATAAGAAACGTCATTGCCTACAAAAAAGCCCTGTGTCATTTTTTCGAAAACTTAACCCTTTCGAAGTTATTCAAGGTCAAATTTTCCAAAAATCACTTTTCGGCCAAAAAATAACTATTGATTTTTGCAAAATTTTTCGAAAAGTTTTCGAAAAAATGGCAAGGGTGTCAATAGGGTAGGCAATAATCTTTTGTATAAATAGAAAAAAAAATTTCTCAATAATCAGTTTCTGAGTCATTTTTTGACCAAAACCTGATTTTTTGAAATTTTGACCTTGAATAACTTCGAAAGGGTTAAGTTTTCGAAAAAATGGCACAAGGCTTTTTTGTAGGCAATAACGTTTCGTATTGACTGAACAAAACACATTTTCGAAAAAAGCAGTTTTTGAGTGATTTTGTGGCCAAAAAGTGATTTTTGATAACTTTGACCTTGAATAACTTTGAAAGGGTTAATCGGGTCAACATCTTTGTAATAACTAAAGTTGTAGAGAATTTCATTGTCAACATTTAGGGCCCTTGTACGAGGTTGTACGGCCTATAGAAACCGAGATACAAGAAAAACACCGGAAAACCGCTATATTTCCGGCGGCCATGTTTTTGTTTTTTGTGATTCCGAAATTGTTTTCTTGGAAAGTCCCAAGAAAGCTGTGGACCAATTTTCAGCCATTTCCGAATTTTGTCTCCTTTCGTGCGTTTTTTTTTTGCTAATTTCCCCGGACTATTATGGAGGCTTGCAGATTTTAAAGTAAGTTTTAGCTTTTTCCACAAAAATTTTTTAATAATTTGTTTTTTTAAGAAAAATACGAAATTAAACTCACCTTAACAATCGACTTGGGTTCATTTCGACCTACAACGGTCAAAGTTCAATAAACCAAATGAACCTTGAAGCTAGTCACCGTACATCTCTGATTATAGGTAATCAAATGCGAAATGAAAGATTTACACAATCAACCAAAATCGATGTAAAATTCAGGAGACACTTCATCTGAACAAATTTACCCAAAGATCTTTGGCTAACAACAAACTGGAATGCTTTAAGTCAGAAGTCTCTCCTTCCCCAGCCCCAAAGTGTATCAAGGCATGAATTATTCATCTCCAATTACTACGAAAGTTGTTGTCAGTAAACTTTAAGTGCGAGGGTAAACCCATCGTTTATACATAGTTTAAGGATCTTTAAATGTGACAAATTTTCTGGTCTATCTGATTTTTTTTTAAAGTTACTATAGATGACTTGGCAATTTTTGTATCCTGGACACACACTCTTTGGTAGTTTTAAGTTTTTTTTTCACTTGTGTATCCTTTCTTTGATGTGCTAAAATTATGATATCCTGGAAGTATTGTGAAAACTCTTATCTACCTGAAATATGTGAAAGCTACGTTTTTTTTAAGTTTGAAAACTATTTAACATAAGAAATGGTTTCGGACTGCATATCTAAGTTGCCGATCCCATAACCATACGTCAACGTGGCTTAAGAAATGTTTCGTAGAAAGACACATTTTGCCATTTTTATGTATAAAAGAAGAAAGGATATCCTTTTTTTTGGGAACTTGATAGGGAGTAATTTACATTTTTGTTATTTAGGAAAAAGGATACTTTACTATAATTGTCAGAATACTAAAGAGGGTTCGGTCTTGTTCAGCACTGGCGCTTGAAGAGAGTCCTTTTGTCATAAAAGGACTGATACTCTTTGACTATTAATAATAATACAATTTTTTGCCGTTTGGAAATATATCTCAGAAGAATATTAAATTTTATGACAATGCATATTTTATCGTTAGGAAATTTGATATTTTTATAGATACATACATTGTTAAAAAAATCTATACACTGGTAACACTGTATCGATATACAAGCTTCCTTAAACTAAATTTCATAAAACCAGCAATACCTAACTACAAAATTCTTTAACACCGCAAACAATGACAAATTTTCATGGGAAATCTAAATCTAAATGAATCTTGTAGTCCAGTCGAAATACATAGATATTTGACTGATAGATAATTAGAAAGTTGCTGAAAATTGGTACAGCTCTTAAAAATATCATTATACATAAAATGTCGAGACTGACACGCCGACCGATCGCGGTTTGTCTTTTCATTTATAATAATGTTTTTAAGGTCTGTACCAATTTTCACCTGTATGAGAATTATGCCGAAGTTGAATAACGATAACTTTTTAATTGTTCAGGTTAAAACTATTCGAAATAGACTGTTATTGTGTATAGAAATATTTTAGGTAATAGTTTGGTGCATCAGAAAAGCCCAAAAAAATATACTGTTAATAAGGCATTTTTCTGGGAAAAGCGAAGAAATTTGCGAGGTCAAGATGGAACCCATCGATTTGAACCTACATTTCTTCTAAACGGAGTCACTCAAGTTTCTGTTTTTATATCAAATAAAAAAATACACATTTACCTCAAAGATGAACATAATTTCGTTGCTCTACGATAATTAGTCTAGGAGTAATTGAAGTTTAAGTAAATTTTAAAAATATACATTAATTTTTTTGGAAACACCTTGTATTTTAGTGCATAGTAGGGATAGCCTCCCTCTCTAGAACATTTTTTTCTCCAACCACATCCAGGAATCACCCCTGAAATTATTAGCCGCGTAGGCCAACAAAGGATGGACTTTGCATGTCGCGAATGAGTGGATGAGTATTTTTAATCTTTAAAACGGCGATATCTCAGGAATGGCAATTCATACGAGAAAATGTATAATATCTTTTTTTGTAGATAATCGCTTAATCTACAAACTTTGTGAACACTATTTTATGATAAGACTTACCGTTTAAGAGAGATTTGCAAAAAACTGATATTTTGACCTTTTGACCTTGAATAAAAAAAATTCCTCCCGACCGATCGCGTGTCAGCCTCGACATTTTATGTATAATGATGTTTTTAAGGTGTGTACCAATTTTCAGCAACTTTCGAATTATCAATCAATTTCAGATGTTTTTCGTCTATTTTGACTGGACTAGCCACCAAAAAACTCTGCGAGAGTAAGTGCGAGTTGGGAAACGCAAGACTGCAGTCATTCTGCAGCATTCAGCTACAGACTTGCAATTGCTGAATATCACAGTTTGCCTGCAATCCAGCGTTTCCAAACTCGCACTAACTTTCGGGCTACTTGCAGTATGCGGGATGAGAAATGCATGGCAAGCAAGTTGCGCAGGGGAATGGCACTTCGAGGTTGGCTCAGGATGCACGAGTGTTAATTTATATGCGACAACCCTTTTTCCTTTTAACCATAAAGGCCGAAGTCCAATGAGAGCACCTAGCACCGAGCATCGCACGGCCTCTAAATGCGATGCTGTGAAGTGCCGTGGGTGCTGGCATCCGGTGCCGGTTCACATCCAATGACAGCACCGAGTGAACCGCGAAATAAAATTGAATGTAACTAATTTGTTTCAGCGTTTTGCTTGAAATTTGGTTGAATAGGTATTATCAGCCAAAAATAAATGATTTTTAAATGATGGGTGACACCAATATTTTAGGACCGCGGGACCCCAATTTTCGTGATCAGCGACCCAAAAAACATATAGGTCTCGATTTTTTTAACGGTGTTATGTTTTGACCTAACCTAACCTAACCTAACATTCTTCTTCCAAACCTTTTCGATTAAATGCTCTAGAAATTCTGCTGATAACTCTGCGTCAAATTAAAAAGTTTTGCTCAAATGTTTTTTTTTCTTGGAAACTTTGAGATATCTCAGCTACTTTATCTTATTTTTCTGCCTTTAGAAGAAATCCTGCAGCTCCTTTCAGTTGCCTTTCTATTCAGCGCCGCTGAATTACTATTTGGCAATTCTATGATGTTATTTAAGGCAGTTAGATTGCCATTTGCCGTCGTAGAGTTTGTTAGCGCATTGGGGTTACTATTCAGCGCTGCTGAATTCTTCATGCTTGATGTGAGATGTTCTCCTCGGAAGTATTCCACCCACTTTATGAGCTGTCCTCCTTTCTCTGTTATTAAATTTGCCTCTTAATCACAGTTTATTGGTTTGGTGTGTGGCTTAACCTTACCATCTATATTCTTAGTAATTTTGAACGTAATGTCTAATATCAACGCCACTTCCATTGCCTCTGTTGCCATTTTCTCGTACATTCTACTCCTGTCTCGCCTAGAATTCTTTATATGTAACGGCTTTTAATTGACGTGGAAAATGATACATATTTCCACAAAGATTACGCCACTTCTTAATTCAATTAAGCCCCTTTCAAAATTTATTTATAAAATACAAATTTCCACTATAATCTTTTATTAAGTAGATGAAATTAACATCCAGAAATTTTCCTTTTGTCAAAATGTCGGAGAAAACATTATTTTCCACTGACAATTTTATTTCCTCTTTTTTTGTGTATAGCAATTTCCCTTTAGAAATTATTAAGCATTTCTCCATTCACCAGAAATAAATCCGTCTGCTTACGAAACATATACCAAGCTTCAATTCTGTATGGCAAAAAGATATGCTACAAGGCATATCATTCCCAGGCACAATGATAGGAAGACCTTTGTTTGTTTTTTGCTGATAAATTCCTGTGCTAAGAGCTATCCTCCGTCTGTCATATGGCATAGCAAGAATATTTGAGAATCATATCCTTCTGGAATTCCCTTAAATTAATATATTTCTGCAGAATTATACTTACCACAGGTATTCAAACACTGCACAAATGTCATTGGCTCCACATTAAAGCACGAAAAATATAATAAATTGCATTCTGCAGGCTTCCACTGGAGAAGAGCAGATCCAACGTTGCCAGGATAATGTCAAAATGCTATGATGTCTAATAGGGCTAATTCGTTTTGCTTAAGCTGCTCTCTCTCTCTCGTATATTAATGACGTTTTAACTTAATAATCCAGGTGAAAAGTTTCAGCGAAATTTTACTGTAATAAAGAACAACTTGAGATAAGCTCAAGGGACAAGATAAATTCGTCGTTATCGTTCCGTACTAAAAATTTCCATGCAAGATAATCTCCATTTTGTGATCTTGAAAATTTTCCTGCCAGAGTGAAAGTTTCCCAGCAAAAAAAATAAAAAGGACGGGAAACGGCAGAAAGAATCCTTAAATCCTTGCAAAATTAAGTAAAATACTGGAAAATGAGCAAGACGCCGGCGACATCCTTAATAGAAACAAAAAGGCGAGTTTAATATGGAAACTTTGCGCATTTCTAGCGAGGAGGACGCATTTAACAAATTTCCTTTATTATATATTAGAGGAAGCCAAAAAAAAAATATGGTGGAAGAAGCTCGTCTCAAGCTTGAGAAAGTTTTCCCTTCGTTGTGTTGTTTTTGTACGGCGGTAGTACAAAACGGGCGGCGATGACGGTGCCAGAAACTTGGTGTAGCTCTCAACTTTTCGTCCAAGAAATCATCATCGATTTCTGAAAATATTCTGTTTGGCAGGAAGTCATAAATTTGTGTGCTGAAGTCAGGCAGGTCCTTACACTTTTCGGTGTAGGGACTCTGTGTGCAAGGATACGATCGGAAAGTACACAGCACCCGAAAGTGAGATAACACGAAGAGGAGGAAACCGGAAAATGATAATTTTCTTATGAAAATATGAAGTCAAAGTGATGATGTAATGCTGGTAGTGGAGCAGTTTGCGTTGAGCGATGTCTTCTGAATATTAAACAGATAAAATTGGAAAGTAGAAAACATAGAGAACATAGAGAATGTGCAAAATGAGCACTCGAATGCTGGAGACGAGTATTGCTTAAGTTGTGCTATTTTATGAGAAAAGGTCGATATTAAAAGCGATTTTCTGACGGGGTTAATTATGGCCAAGGGAATCCATGTCGACAGATGCTTGATATTTGGGGTGTCCGATATTGATCTATTGAAACTGAAAAGGGAAACTCATCAATTTTCAAATAAAATGGTTATTTTTTTGCTTATTAATTTATTTTATAATATATCGGAAGTTTGAGCAATCTTCATGGCAAATGTAATAGTCTAGGCGCTGGAGCATTTCCAGTGGTGTTGGCGTGACGTAACGGACTTTTTTGGTGGAATTGGTCAAAAATGACATCTCCGACAATATCTGGGCGGCAAACATAAAAACGCCTGGAAAATTTATGGGAGCCCAAAAACTGAAAAATTCACAGTAAATTCCCTGTTTTTAGACCTTTCTTGATAAAAAAAACCTCTTAACGAAGCCTTCTAGGCGTAAAGTTTGTTGGACATATTTTTTTCGTTATTGGATTTGGTAAACCTTAGCGTAAGTCTGATTTTTGAAATTTGAATTTTTGTATTTGCAAATTAGCCGAAAACTGCGAAAAACGTATCCTCACTTTAAAGTTACGCCAACAAAAGAAAATATGTACCATTTATTTTTCAATGTTAATTCTGGAATGAGGTAGTTTAAGGTATGTTTAACTTATATCCAAAACCCGATCACTGCCGGTCAAATAGTTTTTGCATAATGTATTTTGCAATTAAGTGAATTTAAAAAATTAAATTTATTACAGCGCAAAAAAAAGCTCCCATGTTGGTCCTGAGGGCGTGAGTGGAGGGCGTGAATTTCATCAACAACGATGAGTTTTATAGCGTGGGCTTCTCAAGGTACGTTACGATGGTTTTTGAATTGCCCGTACAGATTAATCAGTTGTACTCGAAGCGGGCCAAACTTTTACAATTCCAGTCCGTCACGTAGGAATAGAATTGAACCACGAACCTCTGCGCCGCTTTGGTAAGCTACCAAGGCTTCACTTTAGCTTATATGTTAAGTAGAAAAGTACAGAGGGCCAAGAAAGAACTAAGTTCCACGTAATTGTTTTTTTTTGGCAAAACCAAGCTTAGGAATCACTCTTTGCACTATCAATTTGTAATGAGGTTCAGGTCATGTAGCAATGTTGCAATTTTTAGATGCTGTACAATTTTGAAAATACTGACTGCGCACATACTGCGAGGACAATGAGAGTATCTCTAACGTAATAGTACGAGAGCTAGCAACGTCGAGAAAAAGTGCATTTTAGTACCGCTAGTTTTTTGATATTTCCTTTCTTATTGAATTTAGGAAGGGATGCACTACGTCTGGCATCTGGGAGCGGCTGCTTTTATCTCTGCGCATCTCATCTGTGCAGATGAAAATTGAGCATTTTGAAATCATTTTAGCACAACAATTTTTTTTCATAATTATCTACGTCCTTTTAGCAATATAAATTATTAGTTGCCAGACATTTTTGTGGTTGCAAACGACGCGACAGACACAATTTCTCTAATTAAAAAATAATAATTATCAAACCATTTTAGTATAGCTGAAATTTTAATATGATATAGTCCTCAAATCGAAGAATATACTATAAATTTGCCAGACAGAAATTCCGTTGTTTAATTAGAAGCCAGACCAATTTAAGTCTCGGCGAGAACAGCTACATTGGAAGAGTCCGGCAACTAATTCGTTGGTTCTGCGAGAGAGATAGATGCGAGAGAGGCTCATGAGAGAAATATAGTCCAGGAACGATAGTTTTTTGTTTGAACTAAATATGTCATTGTCATCAGCCTTGCTCAAGACTCTTTTCGGGAACATCTGTTTTTACATTGTGCCGATTTACGCTAAAAGTTACTATTATTTTATCATGAAATTTTTATTGCAGGTAGGTACACACCAATAAAAGCCACAATTTAACACTCAGTCTAGGTCAGTGTTCAGTCTCGACACTGAAAATCTAAAATAGAAAATTCATTAAAACTTAAAAACTACCTTTCTATGAAATACCTACGCGTTCAAGGATAACTACTAAAAATCCATCCAAAAATCTGAACATCTCAAGCTGCAACAAGTTCCTGAAAAACATAAACAAAACAAAATTACAAAAAAGAAATTAATTCCATATGAAAAATACTCATCTGACAACTAGTGTCCGACCGAAGGTCAGTTTTAGGCCGAAGCCGAAGCCGATGCCGAATGTTCGGCTTTTGCCATAACCTTCGGCCGAAACCGAAGCCGAAACCGAAGGTTCAATCATACACAGAAATCTTGGTATACTGACTGAAAAATATACATAATAATGAAAATTCTTCACTGTTATTTTGTTTTATAGTCATAGTGCCGAAAATGATTGCAATATGCATTTTAAATAACTAAGTTGCGGCTTTCCAAAAATAATAAACTATGATTTGTTTATTTTTATTTGAGGAATACCATACGTTTCAATGTCACATTCACATCACACTCTCAATTCTTTTCGTTTTCAGCGACTGGCCTGGCTGCATATAAAAACTTTGGCTTCGGCTAACCTTCGGCTCGTTTGGCCGAAGCCGAATGTGCGGCCGAAGGTGTTTTTTTGGCCGAAGTTGGCCGAAGCCGAAGCCGAACCTTCGGTCGGACACTACGGACAACACATGAAAATCCACGAACATCTCCATTCCAGCAACAACTAGCCCTCCATACCTAAAAACATATAAAATATAAATTAAAATACAAAATAAAACCAAATACAAAAATTTAAATCTTACCTTTAAAATTCAGCTGCCAGAACTGACAGCCGATCGTCAACACTAATACACAGACAAAATTTAATTCACAATGCTAAATTCCCCACCAATCTCCAGGGAGCTATTGTGATGAAGCAAATAAATATCGCAGCACGTCGAGCAGCAAATTCAGATAACAATCTGATCTTCTAAGTGCTATGAGCTAGAAGAACCAAGCTGAGGCTAGTGATCTCTACCCAGAAAGGTCGGTTATTTGACGCCTTTTCGAAAATCCTGTAGGTTCTTTGACTCAGGATTTCTCTAATAATAAAAAGTTCCCTATCCCATACAGAAGGTCGGTTCTTTGACGCCTTCTCAATTATCCCAGACACATCCTGAAGGTTCATGACTCGGGATTTCTGGATTTCCTTCTGAATTAAAATAACAAATTATTTAAACATTCTGAATTACAGCTCAAAACGTCCAAACCAAACGCACGGGAAAAGTATACAAAAATCGGACTAAACGACCAGGAGTACACGAAAATTGAATGTAAGATTTAGTTGAATCCCCATTGCCCATAAATTATTTGAATGAAGAAGAAGATATTTATTACGAATTATATGCTTAAAAATTGAGTTTTTTTGAAGTAAATTAAAAGTTGATATTTTTACGTAAAATTTATATATTAAGTTTAAACAAGAAATTATATCGGTAGAATATTTAATTGAATAAAGATTGAAGTCGAATTAGATTGAATTCTTTTTTTCTAAAATATCACGTTGTAGCCATCCCCTGAGTTTCCCGAATAGGCATAGTTCACCCCATTCAGTCAGAACAGGTAAATTCGAAGAGTGCGGCAACTAATTCGAAAGAATTTAGAACTTTTATTGAATATCGTCAAGGTCTTCGTCAAGATCATCGTCAAAGTCATCGTCATTGCTATCATCATTATCAATAGTTATATTCAGCTGTATCATCGTTTTCTAGGACTGGAGCATATAATTTATCGAATTCTAGAGAATTTATAGTTTTTTATTAACTTCCCAGTAGAAAGTTATTGTAATCGGTCCGAAAATCGAAATCGAAGTTTTCAATATATTTTCACGTTTCGAGGTCCCAATAGCATTTTAAGCAAAAATTTGAGAAGAAATATGTGTGTGTTTGTGCGTACGTATGTGGTCATTTTTTCCTACACGATTTGGCGAGAACCAGAAAAGATATCGAAATCGTTGCGTTGCCGTTCGAAGGGTATTAAAGGAAATATGATCTGAAAAGATTTTCATAAAAACCGGTCCGGTCGTTTTTTGTTTGAACGAAGTTCGTGATTTTTGTACGTGCCCAATATTGCGCGAACCAAATATGATACTGACTTCGTTGAGGTGCCGATCGAACTGTATTAACGAAGATATGATCTGACAAATTACCATAATATTCGGTCAAGGCGTTTTTTGTGTTTAAATGAAGAGACTTCGGCAAGTGTTCCAAGTAACTTAAATTAATTAGTTTTGCTACTGTCTAATATACTCGTTAGAGAAATTGTGTCTGTCGCGCCGTTTTCAACCACAAAAATGTCTGGCATCTAAAAATTTATATTGCTAAAAGGACGTAGAAAATTATGTAAAAAAAATTTTTTCTGCTAAAATGATTTCAAAATTCACAATTTTCATCTGCACAGATGAGATGCGCAGAGATAAACGCAACCGCTCGCAGCTGCCAGACGTAGCGCATCCCTTTCTAATTTCAATAAGAAAGGAAATATCAAAAAACCAGCCGTACTAAAATGCTTTCTCGAAAACGTTGCTAGCTCTCGTATCTACTATAAGGACAATCCCATATCCTAAGGATACCATAGAACAATAACCAGTATCCCTTTATCTCTTTATTAAAAGGACAAAAACCGTTATTTTCTCGCCAAAAGTAAGCTGTGGAAAACTGTTAATCTAACATGTATTCGTGTAAAATAACTTAGTCGTAGCCACAAGCCCTCGGCATACTCGCTAGCTTCATTCGACGACATTGCTTGACTATGGGTTGGCATAGGAAAAACTAGACAGAGATTGGGATGTGACCGTAAGGCATTGTCCTCCAAAAAACCACCCGGGATGCGCAGATGATATTGTTGCGTTCTCAGACGAACCTAAAACATGAAAATAAAAATAATCAATAAATAATAAAAAGTAAACATATCCCACAAAACTTACATACCTGCCAACACCAAAGGAGGGAAAACCAATCCAACCATCAAAAACCCTTTTCAGTCCACCCCAACAAGTCCCGAAAGATTGCTAAAATAAATAATATTATTAAATATATAAACATAAGCAAGGAAGCTATACTTACCACGATAAATCTATCTGAGACAGAGACGAACAGCTGATTACCGATAACACGAACCAAAAATCACATACTTCGAACTAAAGCCCCAACCCCCAAAAATTGTTTGTTCGAATGGAAAATAAATACCGGCGCACAGTCGGAGTTAAATTAGATCACTTCAGATCTTTAAGCGTGCTGAGCTTAAGATATACTTAAAGTGTGGAGATTTTTTGAGGAAGTCATTTCGATGAAATAAACAGGCTGTGTTGAACTCTTTTTATCAGACTTATTCCTAGGATCCGCTGACTTGCGAAGTCAGTATTCCGAAAAAGTGTGTTGGAGTCTTTTCATCCTATTACATCCCAGATACACTGAGGTGTTGATTCAGTATATCCATAATGCCCCAGTTACACGAATGACATACTTGTCATTTTTTCCGTCATAATTTGTCATTATCATCATACACGGCAATAATTTGTGTCATTATTTCTGTCATAAAAAATAAACAACAACAATGCCATTAATTATGACCAGAGATTATGACAATTGTCATTTTTTGTCATTCGTGTAACTGGGGCATAACACACAGGTCACTCGACTTCCATCTTCTATATTAATAAAAGAAAGTTTCTGTATGTATGTATGTATGTATGTATGTGTGCGCTATAGCGGGCGCACCAGTCATCGCAGAGCTTCGAAGGCATGAAGGTCCGTGGGGATCTTCCATGAAACACCTCGAAGCCCGATTTTCGAAATTCAACATGGCCGTCGAAATATGACCGAAATTCAAAATGGCCACCCAAATATGAATTTGCAAATTGTGTTCCGATTTCAATGAAAGTTGGTATCTAGGGGTTTTTAAGGTCGCTAATAACGAACTTGTGGTCAAAAATTATAAATTCAAAATGGCCGCGCCAATATGGCCGACGAATTTGCCAATTGTGTTTCGATTCCAATGAAACTCGGTATCTGGGGTGTTTTGAGGTAGCAAATAACGAATTTATGATCAGAACTTATAAATTCAAAATGGCCGCGCCAATATGGCCGACGAATTTTTCCAATTGTATTCCGATTCCAATGAGAGTGGATATCTAGGGGTTTTTAAGGTTGCAAATAACGAATGTATGATCAAAGCTTATAAATTCAAAATGGCCGCACCAATATGGCCAATGAGTTGCCAATTGTATTCCGATTCTAATGAAAATCGGCACCTGGGGGATTTTAAGGTAACACATAAAGAATTTATGATCAAAACTTATAAATTTTAAATTACGAATTTTGCCAAATAAGTGTCATTTCCCGGTCAGCTGTATGTAGGTTGTTCAAGAGTTGGGAAATCAAAAAATCTTCACATCCTAGCTCCAAATGGAAGAATATTGACCATAGTGTATCCTGGTAATTTCCTCTATTGTCTTGAAGTTTAAGAAGAGGGCAGTGTAACGGCTAATCGAAAAGAGAAAGTTAAAATTCCAATTCACAGAGAAGTTGCATGTTCAGAGGCACCTACTTTAATACATACATAACGCAGGTCACATCTCAATATAGTACGGCTGTTCTAACTGAACCGCCAAGAAGAGGAAGGAGCATGTGTTCCAAGAAGTTTGGTTTTGAAATTAAAGATGTTAAAAAGAAACAAATTGTTCCAATTAATCCCTGACGAATTCGAGAACGCTCGAGAAGAAATATTACAATATTTTTTATAGGTAACTCCAAATTTCTGTATGGTATTAAAAATCATTTTTTCCTACCGCGGACAATGCACACATAAACTTTTTTATTTAAAGTCGTTGCAACGCACGCGGGTTTTTTACTTGTAACTAATAATTATTGATTTTCAGCAATTGGCATGCAGCAATCACGCAGCAATTACGCCGCAGTCACGCAGCAGCACAGCAGCAACGCAGAAAAACACAGCGACATAGACAAATTAAACCCTAAATTCCAGCTAAGATCGGAAGGTGGATTAATCAAAACAAAAAACCAAACGGAGTCCGAATTTTTTGCATTAGAAAAATAGAATATAAATTGAATAGAATTTTACCGCAATAAAGAGCATTAATATATTGCTATTCCCGAAAAGACATTAAACCTCATTCTCGTTGTCGAGTGACGTGACGAATGTCACTTCGACCTTAAATTGGTATTTCTCATTGTCAATCTAAGAGAATCTTGGCGACAAGATCGATTAACTTCGTGTTCTAATTGTGGCATGGTGTCGTGTGAAGTGACATTTTGCTCGATGCGTTTGTAGTCACTTCACTCGCCAACGAGAATACCACCTATCGTTTTCGACATTATTTGAAGAACATGAAAGGCCTGTGCAGGACGCTATTGAGCGAGCGACGTGAAACTGGGGCTACTTATTATTGAAAGCTACACAAAGTAGGTACATATACATCTAATCTTGATTCCACAATAAAGATAGAAAATCGTGAATTTGAGGTATTCCAGTCCTTCCTTTCAGATAATTTATTCTTAAAAAAATTAGTATACCTTTTCGCAAGACGACGAAAACAAACTACTCGATCTGTTGACCTGTTGAAAAGTATTTAATTAAAATTTATTAGACAAAAAAGTAATTATGTTATTCTGCTTTAAGTTTCAAACAAAAACAAAAGTAACAAAAACAATTATCAAGTATTTGCTTTAGTAATTCTCTCCTGAATTAACATTTATCTTATTTTCGGTGATACTCCAGCGGTTTACCAATAATGCCAAGTAAACTAAAATAATTCCCAAGAAATTTATAACCGAAAGCCATCTGCGCCCTAATAAATCATTGAACAAGTCACAAATCTTAGAAAGTCCCAAGATAATTTCCACTTTTCGTAAGAATAAATTTTTTAATTACACCAACGGAGGATTTCTTCATCCGAAAAGTTTATAAAATCCCAAAGCCAAACATAACAGACATCATTCCAATAAGATGTGATACGATGAATAATTAAATTCTTAACCATAATTCGAAGACAGTTGCGACTGTGTATGTGTATATGTGTGTGAGTACATTATCCTCCGTATCCCCACCCCCCACCCGCAGTGAGAAATTCACTCGTCACAGGATCTGTGCGAGTGTGGCCCGGTCTCCAGTTTAAAAAGGAGCAAGTGGTCATGATTCTTGCTGGCAGGATTTAAAATTTCCTACCCATGTTTTGTCCCTGAAATCATAAATCATACTAAACACAAGAAGCCCTCTGCAATATCTTACCAAGGATACAACTTCAGGAAGTGTTGAAAACGGAAAACGGCTGGGGCTGGATGGGGTTGTTAAGGAGCGAACAATGTAAACAGACTTGAGTGTAGCATCTTGAAATCCTTCTTGTATTGGGGAGGAAGCGGGAATTGCCCCATAAATCATTAATATGGCATCCCACCCAAATCTTATTTCCAAGAGTTGTTCAACTCTTAGATTTCTTGTACTACACATGAGGAGGAGAATAGGTGTTATCCTGAATAAAAAATGTACGGCTGTGAAATTATTTATAAATTTGATTTTAAAGTGGAACCCTCGATCGGCGGGGGTGGGTTTACTTTAACTTTTTTTTTTGAAGGGAAACTTTTTCTGTTGGGAAACGGGAACTTATGTTGTCCTTCTAGCCCCGAACAATGAAGTGTATTTCTTCCAACGAGAAGCCCCAATTAAATCAAATAGATTCAAGCATAGTACGCCCTAGGAGAGTGGAGGCTTATTGAGTGTTCGTTTAAACAGATTTCCACCCTAATACTTCGGAAATTAGAGGGAAACACAAAAACATCTTCGAAAGATTCTTAAGGACACAGAAAATTGTGATATCGATTTTTGATCAGGTGGGAGGTTTGAGGTCATCTCAAGGTCAAGTTCGTTGTTTTGAAATGGAAACGATTTTTTCTGTAATTTTTCTGTTGTTTGTAAAGAATTAAAAGCAAGAAAAGTATTTTCCATATTTTTCTGGGCCAACCTTAATCACTTTAAAGCGCAGAAAGGCGCAATGCAGAGCTCTTCACTGTCCGGAATCCATGAAATTACAAAATGGACAAAGTTACTCAGTGAATTATTGGACTGTCGTGGCATTCATAGTGATAAATTACGTCTTTATTAAAAAGTAAAGAAGAAATAAGTAAGAAGAAAAATTCAATTAAAAATAAAATACAGTGCGTACCATGCTACTAAATGCCACAAATTCAAATTATCATACTTTTTTATGTGACGGAATGATGTTTTGTACTAAAATTCGGCCATGTCTTGATCACGCAATGTCTTTCAGATTAATTCAAAAGATTGGTAGAGATAACTAATCTAAGAGGAGTCTGGAAGGATCTATGGTTGAGATAGCAGAATGTCTTGATCACTTACTTCATCCTTTGCTAGCTGATGAAGTGACCGAACGGCGAGATATGGTGCGCTACAAACTGCAAGTATCACCGTGTGGAGAGGTGATAGTCTTCTGAAGAGTCATTCTGACTACGATGCCAGATGAGTCGTTGATAAACGTGGTCGATTTGCTCGGGCTATGCCTGCCGTAATCACATACTTGCGCTGAAAACATTCGAAAGAGATATCTCGTTGTAATGGAGGGCTTGGGATCAGGCGATCATTCAGCTAGTATCCGTTTGAGGATTTTGCGCTGGCGTCAACTACTACTTTGGTAAAGTCCGCACCATAAAAGAAAGGAAATGAGCGCGCATGTTGAGAATATAAATGATCGGCTCATTTCCGTTTTTAAGCAAAGAGAGTGACGTTGTAGGTAGTTCAGGAAATTTTTCTCTATGACCTTACTCTAAATCAGTGATTCGCAAAGTGGTCCATATGAACCCCGGGGGGTCTATGGGATGATCCAGGCGGTCCGTGATAATTAAAAATGATTTTGGGGGTGCGCGAAGAACTACCGGGGGTCCGCGAAAAAGATCAAAGATTTCATATAAAAAATTACATTTGCAAATTTCATTTGACACCCATACCGAGCACGTTGTAAAGAAAATAGTAATCCGCTATTTTGTGTTGGCCACCAGTTTGAATTTGGAATGGAGCAATAAAGCTGATTCCATTCTACTTTTCATACTCTTTCATTTGATACCCATGTCGCGAGGTCGGGGAACACAATTGCAAAATTTTCGCGCCATCTTGAAACCGCCATATTTATTTTTTTTTACAAAAAAACCAGAGACAATTATCACGCGAACTATGCATATGTATAAAATTTGAAGTTGAGAGGTTATTATTTTTTTGCTTTTTAGTCTAGTCTTCCGTCATTCGGTTTTGGCCGCCATTTTGAATTTAGAATGACGCCAGTAGCGTACGCAGGATGAAACCATGGGGGGGGGGGGTTTCACAAAACATATTTTGTACACATATTCGGTAAAAAAAAATTTTCTCATGTAATAGGACTATGTACTTATATTATATTTTATGTTATTTCACTATAAAAATAATTGCCTATAGGTATATTTTTATCGCAATTTTTTTATTGAAAATTGTGAAGAAACATAAATAATAATTTTTGACCATTTTTCGAATATCACAAAATGTCTTGTTTTTCTCCAAAAATCATGGTCTCGTGGTGTGCGCAAGACTTTAGACTTTGATTTAGGTCATTTTTACAATTTTTTTACCGAAAAGAAGGGAACTACTCTGAAAACTTGGTGGCGCGTAGTTTTTGAGTCAGAAAATCGATTGGTGACATGAAAAAAATTTTTTTTCAAATTTTGGTCAAAAATGGCCAAAAATGCGTCCAATTGTTTTTTGCGTAATTCCATCTGAAAAGACGGAAAATTTCCTACAAAATCTATATGGCCATCCCGAAACTCAGAGTTTGTCGAGAGCTATAAATAAATGAGAAATACGTGATTTTTGAAAAATCGCGTTTTTTTCAATAACAGTTGTAACTCCGAAACGGCGCACCCAATTGCGCTAAAAAAAATTTTGGTATATCACATCGAGTTCACGAACATATTCCCAAAGTTTGAGAGATATTTATTTTTTTGCTATCCCGTTTGAAAAGAATCCACCGTATATTATACATCGTTATTCGGAATATTTTTTTAATTGTTTAATAAGTTGATATATTTATTAATTATAATTTTTCCTATTATTATTGGAATCATGGGGGGGGGGTTAACCCGCAGTAACCCCCCCTCCGTACGCGCCTGAATATGACGCCATACAGCTAATCGTATTCTACCTGGCATAGGGCGCGTTTACGCCCAAGCTACCTTAACTCTGTTAAATTATCGCTGTTAATTTAACACCATTCCCAGGATACCATTTGACATTTGTATAATAGTTCATCCTGCCAACTAGCTAGCCACTAGGCGCTTAGCGTGGCACTTATTGATGTGAAGGTACACTTAGAACCTGTGCTACATTTTAACTAAGCCAAAAAGCACAAATAAGTTTGCTAACAGCGCTAAATAAATTGACGTTTTTGCCGTTGTCAACATGTCTATTGCAAAAATCGACTGGCATCTTGAACCGCCATCTTGATTTTTTTTCCAAAATGGTCAGATTGCATTGTCCCGCGAATTATACATACATATGTGCAAAATTTGAAGTTGATGGATATGTAAATAAGTTCCGGGTGTCGAAAAGCTTTAATTTTTGTTCGCCTTTTGCAATTATTGTTCTTTCGTTTTTTTCCCCAGGGGCGAGTGTCGCTTATCCAAGCGGGCCCCGCACTAAGTACTAACCACGTTCAGTGCTGCTTAACTTCTGTAATCGAACGAGAATTAATGGCACGGTTTATGGTCATAATTGCCAGTTTTGCTCATTGTATAAAATTTCAGAACACTCCAGAAAGCTCAAAATCAGCGCCCCTAAGCAGCGCTCCCAATTTTTCCCGCTGGGCTCCTTCTCATTTAAAATTATTTAAGTATTAAGTACCTATGTACCTATATTTTCAAGCATAATTGCATTTTTTCTTTTGTTTTCATAACAACTGAAAATATATACCTAATTCATTTACCTAGCTATTTGCAGTTGTCTTCTCAGAGAGAACAGATTAAAGTATTTTTAGTAGATTTTATTATATCATAAAATTTGATTCACTTGGGTTTGGGGGTGCATGATAAGTTTTTGCTATAGTAAGGGGTCCATGACCGAAATAAGTTTGGGAATCACTGCTCTAAATGGTCCTCAAATCTGTTATGATATTCTTTGCTTAAAACCGGTTCGTCCTGAAGACGCTTTTCCACAAAATGGAATCATTTCCCGAGTAAAAATAATTTAGTTGGTTAGTGCACGAGAACCTTTTTACTGAGTATGCTCTTGGCACCCTTTATGGATACCAAGATAGTTGCCCCTTTTCTTCGTCCTCTACAATTTTTTAAAGCAATACAGGCAATTCCGTACATCCCTGTGGCGGAAGCCTGGATCCCTGTGGCGGAAGTGTGCGTGCTGGTTGTGTTCCCGAGTAAAAATAAAACTCGGCCGTCACAGGGATGCACGCGCCCGTCACAGGGATCCACGCTTCCGCCACAGGGATGCACGGAATCGCCTGTATTTCTTTAAAAAATTGTAGAGGACGGAGAAAACCCTAGTAAAAATGTGCCGCGTATGCTTGTGCGTACCTGATGTAGGCTCGCTGCGGGCTAGTTTTTATTTTTACTCTGGTTGACACTCTGCGTGCGTACCAGCTGCATGCTATGTGCGCCCTACTAAATCTGTGCCGTGCTAGTTGTAGCGCCGTGCGTGCTAGTGCGTGCCTGATGCAGGCTAGCTGCTGCCGAGTTTCATTTTTACTCGGGTTTACGGCTGTTCGTCAAGAGTCTCCAAACCTCATATCTCCCTCAGGAAAGAGTGCAAATGGTAGCCTCACATATTCAATTCTTATTATTATTGTTCGAGGCCTCATCCCATCTAAAATCCGCGAAAGCTCCCTGGCCCAAAAGCTCATCCAAGACACAAACCCACCACAGCGATGTTTAAATAATTTTCAACAGTCCGGGGGCACACATACTCCAGAAGACATCCACACCCGAGACCACAACCTATGAAGTCACGGTTTGGACAAAATCTCCACTAATTGGTACAGCTGACGTAAATGAAGCTAAATTTATGTGGGCACGGCACGAACAGGAGGAACCCTTTTCAGAAGATTAAAAATTCCTAGCTTGCTGTCGGGCGAGTCGGTAATGGTTGGTATGTATGAATGGCTGAGACTAACAAAGGAATGGGATTTAGCTGTTAAAGTATTTCCCAAACCAAAGTCAATTCACGCAATGGACCACGTTCAAACTCCACGGTCGTTTTTGTAGGTCAAAAAGTTATGCTAGTGGTTCTGTTTGTGAACGACAAAAGTTTGCCATAAACTGTAAAAAATTTCTGTGGTAATTTTACAAAAAAAATACTGGAAGTTTTATTCACAAGCAGTTTTGTTAATTTCAAATATATATTATCAGGAATATTAAAATTCTACTTTAAGTATTTTTACCAACTGTGTAGTAAATATACATTATTTGTGGGATGTAAAAATACAATCAGTATTGGAGTTTTACTTCATAGTTTTGTAAATTTCCAAATTTTTGTGTATGCCCTCTCCCTAAACATAAAAATAGCATTTTGCTCACCATGCAAGGACCGATTCGCAATGAAAGCTTCAAGCTTCAAGCTGCAAGCTTCAAACTTCAAGCTTCAGCTGAGTTTTGCTTTATTTGAGCGCTACAGCTTGAAGCTGTGAATGTGAACCATTGTACAAACCCTTTTATCCTAATTTTTGAAGCTTGAAGCTTGCAGCTTGAAGCTTTAATTGTGAATAGGCACTAAGAATCAAACATTATCAAAAATTTCTTGGCTGTTACAAGAACTGCCCAGACCCTGACCAAAGTCTAAGGTCTGACCTTAACCTAAGAACAATCGGGTATATATGCTTAGTATTCCATTGTTACCTGTGAATTATATCTACGAGAGGGAAAATTTAAATCTTACATTCCAATGAACAATTTGTAATTTTACTGAAAATATAAGTTCTAAAATTACGCCTCCTACTGTAAAATTACAGTACAAAGTTCAGTACATAACATTGAGAAATAATACTGCGAAATATTGTAATTTTCCTACATAAACGATTTAGAAAAATACACAACCTTGTGTAAAATTTAGGTCACATTCATGTAATCAACAATTACGTCATGCAGTATTGGAAATTCTCAATTTCTTTATGTGAAATTACAAAATTTATAGTAAAATTACAATAATTATGTAGTAAATTAGTAGTTCATACCGCGATTTGTAATTTTACTATACATTTGGACTGTGAATTTACATATTTTTTTTACAGTGTAGTTAACCATAGGCGTCGAATTGCGTGAACTGGCCACTGATCGTGAACTGACGCATGGTCACGTTTTAAGCGCAATCGCTTATTTATTTAACTGGTTACACTAATGCCCCTACCACGTGTGGTTTACCCGTTGTTAAGAGCACTTTTAACAAAACGGTAGCCAGTAACACTTCATTTCTTTCACCAGCGATATGAGATTTTAATCTCGAGGCTCCGGATTTGTTCGGTAATTGGTTTTCTTTGGATTACTTGACACTCTAGGCTTTATGAAGAAGGGTATGGTGTCGTTGGTGACAGACACGTCATACATTTTTATTTGGGCATTTTCTTTCATTATGGCATGGCCTTCGCCACATGCTTGTCTTGAATTGTGGTAGGCGTAAAAGTAGCGTAAAGTACATGCACGTCATAACTACATACTGTACTTGGGTTTAGCAGTGATTGCGACAAGATTATTTCAATCTAGTTCTTTCTAACTAAGTTAATACTAAAAGATTGCAATTTTGTCAGCAGACCAAAGTTCCATACTCTAAAATATCCTTGAAATCGTTTACAGCAACCAGAACAGACTCAACGTAGTAATGTCGGCCTCGGTAGCCTAGAGACGAAGGCCCGACCACCATTCCAGAGGTCCATGGTTCGATTGCATAGTGTGGGCTAAGCTTGTCATAGTTTCCAAGAGTTTGGATACACTCCGGAGATTTGTGATAGGACGAAAAGTCTGCGTAGGCGTTTAGCCAAAGGCGAGGCACATTTCTTAAGGACAATGGAGATTATTACCAGACCCCAAAATTCTGCATTTTTTTTCCATTGTCGTGTCTAAAGCTGCAGAATGTCGATTAATCATTCGAGAGGGTCATAGAAATTGGCGAGAGCTATTTGAAATATACCACCTATTCCAACCAAACTAAATACTATTTTGAACTCCCTAGAATCCCTTTATTCGCAATCCAACACTCGTTTTTGATATGTATGCTGTCAGTTAGTTTACAATAAACAGTTTTAACATTCATACAAACATTTTCCCACCACGATCAAATTTCAATATATCTCTCCCACTCACTCATAAAATATCGCAAATCGTTTTCAAATTGACAAAAGTATCACATTTTGAAAACAGTAACGAAAATAAATTTACATAACAGCTTACCACATCAGAATCACCAGCCCATTTCCACAAGAAAAATATTGTTTCATATCCGAACAAGCGTTAGGGATCTGTGCTAGTGTGCCTCGGCAAGGATATGCCTGACGGAGTCGTACCGAAGAGGAAGAACTAGGATAATAAATTGCCTAGAAATGCCTTTTATCAGGAGCTTGATTTTTCATCTCGATACCGGCGGAATGCGAGTGTGTGTGAATTTATGAACTATTGTGAAAATTGCTGTTCATTTATTGGAAATGTGTTTTTTTCTTCACCATTTTAAAATGAACGAAGCAAAAAAAGGAGGAAAAATAGGATAGAAGGATTTCATGGATTGATGAAAAGTATAAGAGTGAAATCCAATTAAAATTCCTAAGTAAGGATTCGCTTTTATCCTTTTAATCAAATAAATTAGCTGCTGCTGGTTTAAGTACATAATCCTGTATCCATTAAGCGCTTCATCCTTTTCACTCTATTTTTCTACAGAATCTATCTCAGTTAAGCGTTCTAAGGTAGACACACATATACAGGAGCTAACTAAAATATCCCACGTTAACGGGATTATCATTTAAAGAACGTTTCACTTTTACAGTAATTTTACAAAATCCTCTATATATGTCCGCTAGCAAAGTGAACAAACAATTTTCCCGTGTTCATTCTGAATAGTTCATCAAGGGTTCAAGATTTAAGTGAAGATTTACGCCCCAATTTTTTCTTGTTAAGTAAATCCAATTCGTTTGTGCAAGGATATTACCAGCAAACGAACCAGCAATTCTCTCGGGTAATGGGGGTTTTATTGCAGTTTCATTTTCTGGCAAAAGGTATATTTCCTTACCTTGCCATCCTTCCGGTGAATATATGCATGAATGTTTTGTGAGAAGAATTGCAAAGTTTTACTCTTTGAGAGATTTAATTGACTTTTTTTTGCACTTTGCAGTGAAATGTTTGTGTGGATTGTGGAGAGATATGATTATTGGAGATTTGGAGTTTTTGTGAAGAAAAATAAAAAATCGTTACCGTTCAAAATAAAAAAAACATCTAAACGTATAAAATTACAAAACTCTATTTACATTCCTCTACAGGTTAGACGGACATACCATCAATCTGTCTTCCCGGTGAAATTTCTAGATCTAATCATGGACCCAAAAGTCGCCTGGAAGTTACACCTCGTGGAAGGGTAAAGAAACCCGGCATAGCTGTCTACGCCTGTAAAAATACATTCGGCAATAGATGGAGTCTGCAGCCAAACATGATCGTGTGGATGTACGCACACAGTCGTGGTACGTCCAATCCTCACGTACGGCTCGTTGGTTGGAGCAAAAATATCATAAAGTTAGGAAGGGTGCAGAAAACGGTAACAATAGAGGCAGCGCTCCACGAATGCACCTGGTGTGATCTTGCACTTGATTCCTCTGGCTCTAAGTGCCATTAGACTGATGGATTCTGGCGATGGGGCAGGGGTCTATCTAGAGACCACCAATAATTCGATTCCTGACATCTTTCGGTGCACGTTAGTATCTCTCAAGCGGTGGTACTGGCGATCCTGATGGCCTCCAGACAATGAACCTCCAACCTACACAAGGATGAGGCATCAGATGCCATAAGAGCTCTAGTCTCGGTAATGTTGCGCTCCAAGCTGGTGGAGCTAAGCAAAGCTGAGATAGATAGGCTCCGTAGAATAGTCCGGGGAAATTAGCATTTAAAGGAGACAAAATTCGGAAATGGCTGAAAATTGGACCACAGCTTCCTTGGGACTTTTTAAGAAAACAATTTCGGAATCACAAAAAAAACAAAATGGCCGCCGGAAATATAGCGGTTTTCCCGTGTTTTCCTTGTAGTTCGGTTTCTATAGGTCGTACAATCCCGTACAAGGGCCCTAAATGTTGACAATGAAATTCTCTACAACTTCTGTTCTTACAAAGATGTTGAACTGATTAACCCTTTCAAAGTTATTCATGGTCAAAGTTTCCAAAAATCACTTTTTGGCGAAAACATCACTCAAAAGCTGGTTTTTTCGAAAAATAATTTTGATCAGTCAATACGAAAGCTTATTGCCTACAAAAAAGCCTTTTGTCATTTTTACGAAAACTTAACCCTTTCGAAGTTATTCAAGGTCAAATTTTACAAAAATCACTTTTCGGCCAAAAAATAAATCACTATTGATTTTTGCAAAATTTTTCGAAAAAATGGCAAGGGTGTCATTAGGGTAGGCAATAATCTTTTGTATAAATAGAACAAAAAAAATTTCTCAATAATCAGTTTTTGTGTCATTTTTTGACCAAAAACCGATTTTTTGAAACTTTGACCTTGAATAACTTCGAAAGGGTTAAGTTTTCGAAAAAATGACACAAGGCTTTTTTGTAGGCAATAAGCTTTAGTATTTACTGATCAAAATTATTTTTCGAAAAAACCAGCTTTTGAGTGATGTTTCGCCAAAAAGTGATCTTTGGAAACTTTGACCTTGAATAACATTGAAAGGGTTAACCAGTTCAACATCTTTGTAAGAGAATTTGTTGTAGAGAATTTCATTGTCAACATTTAGGGCCTTTGTACGGGATTGTACGACCTATAGAAACCGAGATACAAGGAAAACACCGGAAAACCGCTATATTTCCGGCGGCCATTTTGTTTTTTTTGTGATTCCGAAATTGTTTTCTTAAAAAGTCCCAAGGAAGCTGTGGTCCAATTTTCAGCCATTTCCGAATTTTGTCTCCTTTCGTGCGTTTTTTTTGCTAATTTCCCGGACTAGAAAGGGCAACGTGGCTCTCGTCTGGGTTCCAAGATATAGAAACTTAGAAGGCAATGAGAAAGCCGAAACACTCGATCACTTCGCCGGTTAAACAACTACTTAACATTAGCTAAGAGAGTTTGTGGCATCAAAACGTTGCGCCATAGCTCTAATAGGGCCTCCGGGTGCACTGGTGACGTCATGATTGAATCGATTAAATCAATCTTTAATCAAGATTACTTCGAGTAATCTTGGGTAAAATCTAATCATCAGCAGACTAATGATTATGAAATCAAATCTTAATCATGATTGAATGATTAACTCTTTAGCGATTAATATGAGCTTCCCTGAATTTTTTTTGGAATTTTTTTAGTATTTAGATTTTCACCTGCTTGCTCATAACTGATCAACTTCCAAATTGGCATATATGTTTAGTTCGCGTGAAAATACAATCTGGCCATTTCAACACATTCAACATGCCGGCTCCAAAATGGCGGACGAATTTTGGCAATTGTGTTCCGATTGTACTGAATATCAGTATTTGCCACCTTAAAAACTTTCAGATACCGATTTTCAGTGCAATCTGAACACAATTGCCAAAATTAATCCGTCATTTTGAATTTTCAAATTTTAATCACAAATTCATAATTTGGAAACCTTAAAGTCCCCAGATACTGATTTTCAGTACAATCGAAACACAATTGCAAAAATTAGTCCGCCATTTTAAATTTTCAAATTTTAACCATAAATTCGTCATTTGGAACCCTGAAAGCCCGCCGATACTGATCCGCCATTTGGAATTCAAAAACCTTGACCACAAAACCCTTAACGGATTCACATCAATCAAATATTCAATTGCCATTCCACTTGAAAAGTTTTGTTTACAACCATTAGTTTATGTGCCGCTATCGATGTAAATAAAATATTAAAGAATAGAAATACAACGTTTGTTTCCTTAAGACAACAAACTTAACATCTCGTGAAAATTTTCATTTTTAATCTAAAAAATCAATCATCAATCGCCTAAAATGATTACTTTTCTGATTAATAATTTCAATCTCTAATTATGATTGCAGACTACAGTTTTTAATCGTAATCATTAGCCATTAATCAGATTGAATTTTGCCCAACACTGCCAGAGAGGAATGCGAAAGTTTCGAGCCTAACAAGAACTACGGCATTGTTTTTTTACGCAGTCGCTTCCAAAACAGAGTGCGGTTTACGTGCTGAAATTTATACCGCTTTAGACGAGAGAAGACAATCAAGCCAATGGGCGTGTTAAGAGACGGCAAAGGTAGGATTCCCACCAGGCAATCCGCAGACCATCGTTCGTCATGCTTGATCTAGGTCCGATTGGCAAGGACCCTTTTCACTAGATGGGTGGGCACCTCAATAGCCGATTTCGGACCGATGAATGCAATGTAATTGGTTTATAGAAGTCCCATGAGTTTGGTAGGAAAAATTAGGTCCGTCCTGACAGAGCCTCCATATCAGTATAAGTCATTGTACAACTGGATGCGCCCGGTTCCCAGAGCAGATCGTTAAACGAGAGTACAAAAATTACTCACGGCCTTGGAGCCCTCGACATGGTAACTTTACATCTTGGCTTGGCAGGTTTTGAAACGTTTGCTCCCTACTATCGTCGTTAGTTGGTTGGTTATCCAGAAGAAGGTGGCAGTTTGATTTTGCCCCTAAAACTACTTTGGTCTCCTTAACCATTCAAAAATACCACCGTCTGCCTAATTCTGCCAATATGTCCTGAAAGTGGAGCTGCTGGTAATACAGACGTAGAGACGCTGGTAATGAAAAACGCAACGGAGATGCTGTGTCTGATGAAGAGGGATATCGCCATTTATTTATTTGGATTAGTGCTGCACACGAGACGAGACTTGTCTCGAAATCGTCTCCTCTCGTCTCGATTTTCGAAACGAGGTCGAGACGAGACCTCCAGATTAAAAATCGATACGAGACCGAGACTCCTATTCGAGATTTCGCGAGACATCTCGAGGTCTCGAAATTAAATCGTTATTTTGAAATCGTATCGACACCAACTATTTCAGTATCTTCACGCTGCGCTCTTTGACGAGCACAACATTCGGCACCAATACATGACTTGAGCAGGCTGCGGAGACAAGACGAAGAGTACGCATTCGATAAGCATTTAAATGCAGAGTCCATTCCAAAACAGAAGAGGTATTTTACTGTCATTTCATTTCATTTCAAAGTATGTATTTAAAAGAAATGCGTTGAAATGAAAGGAAATGACTGTAAAATACCTCTTCTCTTTTGGAACGGACTCTACGTAAATGTAACTACAAAAATTAGAAATTAACTTTCGATTCATTGATCCCCTCTACACCTCGCCCTGGTGCCACTGCAAAAGGCAGATTTACGTGCCTACGTCTGGGAAGTGACTAGCATGGAAATATAAGGAATATTTGTATACAATTTCATTATGGCACATATTGTTATTTCTCGAAATACAGAAGACTGAGCAGTTTGTATTATTGACAGTGAAATTCGAGACTTTTCGAGACGAGACGAGATCGAGATCGAGACGAGACCTGCAAATACCCATTTTTTCGAGACCGGGACGAGACTGGCCAAATCTCGTCTCGTCTCGTGTGCAGCACTAATTTGGATGGACTTCTGCTCCTGTAATTCCCCATGGGACATAGAGCGCCACCCACCAAAGGTTACAATTGAATTAACACGCAGATTTTTTGTATTTTCGGTGTACCTTTAGCCCACCGATTCGGGGATTGAAATCTTAGAAAATTGTTTAGTTGCATTTCTCACGCGACGAAGTTTGGAATTTTCGCTCGATAGTGACTGAAAGCAGAATCTCGCTGTGTAACGAAAGTCGTTAGGAATTCGAAGAAATGGAAAATGTGAACTGAAAGATTTTTTATATTTTTTGTTTGTAACAATGCACTGGACTGGAGATTTCTAGAATAGCGTCGATCACTACAGGATATAGGCCAATTAGGAGTATACAGACAGATTGCGAATACCATACAACACCCACTGGCAAACTTGTAGGAGGAAACAGCATAACCAGCCACTTATGGTGTTCAACTTTGTCGTTGCATTGATCGTCGTCGTTCATTATTGCTTTGGTTAGTGATTGTAATTCGTCCTTTTGGCTTGTTAGGTTGGCCGTTCCGGTAAGTTCTACTTGTCCGGTTGGCCGGCTAATGATCTGGTTGTTTAAGTCCGAGCCGACAACTGGATGGGATGGTTAGCCTATCCGGTTGTCTGGTCCTGAACGGACAGCCGGACTAGCCAAACGAATCGCCTAGTCAAACAAATTTGGTTTCCCGGTCAGGTTGCCTGCTTCGGTTAAAAGTTTGGTTGTCCGGTCCAGTTATCAGGTTACTCTGTCCAGCTGTTAGCTCATCGGGTTGGACGCTCCGGTTGGCCAGACCAGTTAGCACTTTTGCTTAGCCGGTACAGTTGATCAGTTGGCCTAGCCGGATGGTTAGCCCGGTTGGCCTATTCAGTTGGATCGTCCTGTTGGCTGCAGGGCCGGCGGTTGGAGTTCGGCCCGAATGGGTAGTTGGCCCGGAGGGAGATTTACAGGGTGTACCCGCTAAGTTTACAAAGCAGCCGGCTGTGGATAGAAGGACAAAAAATCGTATGTGTGGGAGGAGGAGGGCGTTTTGATTTTTTTTAGAGTTTTGCATATATCCCTGTATTTTTTTAAGCCTATTTTAATGAATAAGGTAGCACTGTATGCAGAATACTCCCACCTATCTAGAACTGCAAAAGTGAAGGTTATACCCTACCAACTATCACAGTTATGAGTCATCAAGGTCAAAAAATACGTAGTTAAAACCAATATTTTTTCTTCCAAAATTGGATAGCTTGGACAATTTCCTATGAATAAAGTCTAGACAATTTTTGTGTTACGACCTTTACTTTTGAAGATATTAGCAAATTTTGATGTTAAAATTCGGTACTTTTCGACATACCCGAGTAAAAATAAAATATGGCCTTACAACGGGCGAACACCAAACGCGATTGAAACATAGTCCTCGGCCATGTGAAGGGCATCAGAAGGCTGGTTGCAGGACAGTACGGCCGTACACCACACACACACCGACGGGTATACGTATACGCGATCAAATGCGATTAAAAAAACCTTTTTAATACAGGATGTTCACCTTTAACTTTACAAAGCGGCCGGCTGTGGATAGGTTTTGGATAGACGAACAAAAAATCGTAGGGGAGGGGGGGGGGCGTAAATCTTAACGGTTTAGCAGCTAGGGCGTTGTGAAGTTTTTTTGGTAGAGGTTTACATATCATACTGTATTTTTGTAACCCTACGAGCTCTTTTCATGAATAAGATATCAGTGTACGCAGTATACTCCCACCTATCTAAAACTGTCAATTTTCTACCTTATCAACTTCCAGAGTAATAAGTCGTCAAAGTCAAAACTTTGGTTTTTTTCACTAAAATTTCAACTAAAACCACGTTTTTCTCGAAAAAATACGAAATTAACTGAATTTTTGCAAAATTGGAAAGCTTGGACAATGTCCTATAAATAATGTTTGGACAATTTTTATTCTACGGCTTTTATTTTTGGAGTACAATCGGAACACAATTGCCAAAATTAGTCCGCCATTTTGAATTTTCAATTTTTAACCACAAATTCGTCATTTGGAACCCAAGGCCCCTTGATACTGAATTTCAGTCCAATCGGAATAAGATTAATTGTTAGTTTTAATTGTCTTTTAGAACAATTGATAAAATTAATTGCATTTGATTTAGTTGCAACATACAATTAACACGGATTAATCCAAATAAATTAATTGTGGGGTGCAATTAGGTAATAGTTCAATTGCAATTAATTTTAACTGTAATTAAATTAATCGCAATTATTTTTTTAATCAAGTAATTAATTAATTGAAAATTTAATTGATTAATGCCCAACACTGGTAATTAGCAATTTTAGTAGTATTTTTTGGTAGTAGCAATTTTAATGCTAAAATTGGCTCTTTTTTAGTATTTTTTCACCTAAGCTTTGCCAAAAAGTACAAAATAAGCACAAAATAAGGCAAATTTTAGCATTAAAATTGCGTATAATTCCAAAAATAAAAATGGCCAAGCGGCCGGTGTTCATCCGCTGTAAGGCAATTTTTTATTTTTACTCGGGTAAGCTTACGTGAAGAAAGTGAAAAAGTCCAAATGTACCAAATAAATGTGATGAGTAAGCAAACAAAACGCATGTCTGCTCTTTTTGACTCTATAGAGCCATGGCTCTATAGGAAATGGAATTGGTTTGGCCACACCTTGCGACGCGAAACCGAGAATCTAGCCAAACAGGCCTTTGACTAAAATCCGCAAGGAACCCGTCGAGTTGGAAGACCCAGAACAACGTGGAGAAGAAACCTATTAGTAGAGGCCGCAACAACTGGGAGATCCTGGTCAGAGCTGAGAGCTCTCGCGCAAAAAAGAGTCCACTGGAGGGGAACTGTGCCCTATGTCCCATGAGGGATTAAAGAAGCATAAGTCAAGAAAGTCAAGTCTATAGACTATCTCGGTGTATACATATAGATATACACACTGAGCCATAAACTGCGAGCCCAGAGTTTGTGCTCTGAGCGACCGATCGCTAAATTGAACTGTACACAAGAATGTATATTTGAACTCTCAGATTTCAAAAAAAAATTTCCGTGCACTTTCGAGTGTTCGAGTGGGTATTTTACCCACTCAGAACTTTTCGAGTGGGTAGAACTACCCACTCAACCTCCGGCACTGGTTGGCTGGTCCGGCTAAACTGGTGGGACCCGTTGGCCTGTCCCGTTGGCGGATCCGATGACCCCGTTTGTAATATCCTCTTTCACAAAATGTGTCAGAGGCCCCCACTCCGACATTACGATCAAGGTTCCACCGATCCGGAATAGTTACGGCACGTCCTTATTTTCGTACACATAATGTACTTCGCCCTACTCCACTGATAACACAGGCCTACAAATTTTTAACCCAGAGACTAGACCTATCGTACCCGAAGGATTTTGATGCGCTGAATCCGAATCCGTATTCAGAATGGCTCCTACACGTCTGGTTTTCGAGATATCCTAACCTAAAAGTGCAAAAAACGCGTTTTTTGCAGTTTTTGAGGTTACGTGACGTCAGGAAAAAAATTATAATCAAAAAATGTTGAATGGCAATTGAAAGTACCACCCTGTCCCCTTTAAACCTATTTGGATTTTTTGAAATATCTTTTTTTTCACCAAAATATCGGTATTTGAAATTTTACACTTTAGCGTATTAACCCTACTACAAAAAAAATCGAAAAATAGGTAGGTGGGTATTAGGGGGGTTGGGGGTGGATAAGTAAGCTCGCTAGTATTGAGGGATCCAATTTGAATAAAAATAGGACTTATTTCAAAAGAAATAATCTACTTAACTCCCTGTTCCCAAGGTCAGGTGGGTTAGCCTGGTTATGGTTTGGTAGGGGTGGTTTTTAGGGGTTGGTTTTTGAGCTTACGAAAAATTCTGACCTTATGGGGTGAATTAGACCTCGGATTCGGAATCAGCGACCCCAAAAAACACAAGATCAACATGGTCTGGTCTCGGGCAGAATTTTTCCGATTTTTTTTTCGGGTATGTTAGGTCTGGTCTCTGGGTCTGGACTTTTGTTAAATTTTGTCGGCCTGTGTAATTGTAACTATCACGGTCGATATAAATGTTATACTATTATCTGATATTATAAGTTGGATAAACTCACAAACTAAACTACATTTCCTAAGCCATTTATAAACTTGACTACAATAACTTTCAATAAAGAAAACAATCTACAAAATTTTTGATTAAATCACGAAAGCAAAAAAAGCAAAATAATACGCTAAAAGGAGCGTAAATCTCACTTTATTCAAGTATAAATTTTCGCACCTACTACTCTCTACTCATAAATCTTGAATGTGAATTCATAAGAATAAATCCTTAATATCAGCATAAAGATCCTTGAGAAAATCTGAACACTTTGTTGCCATCCATCCGTCCATTCGCCAACAAGGAAAAAATTAATGACTCATCAAAGCTGAATTATCTTCAATAGGCAACACAAAAAGTGTTGAGATTCAAAAAAGAAAAAAAAACACAAATAGGAGCAGAAGCAAAAAAAAAATAAAGTATTACTTATACAAGGAAGAATCCTTAAGACTCCGTCGACAAGGAAAAAGTCATCTAAAGCTTATTAAACTCGAGCAAACTTTATTATCCCCGGACTCAGGACTCAGGACTCGTGTTTTACGAGTTTCGCTGCTGCTCTGTTTTGGTACTTTAGACGTCAATCCTTTCCCCAACGAAGAAAGCCCAAGTTTTTTTGGTACAAGTTTGTAATTAGATTTTTAATTAAACATAAAATTTTATGGTGCTTAAAATTCATGCAGCAGTACTGACCTTTGTTGTTTTTTTTTCCCAGTTCGTCTATTTTCCATTAAGTAAAAGTTAAAAAGTTTCTGGATTTCCTGATTTTTACCCCTCCTTCAGCTATTTTTTTTTGCGGGTTTACAAGTCAGAGAACATCCTTCAGGATTGCAGGAGATTGGAGGTGACATGTCGGACATCTGTAAAAACAGATTGGAGCTAGTTTGACATGTTTTATGAGAAAGTGAATTTGGTGAAAGAGAAGTGTCCAATAAGGTAACCAACTGACTCATTTTTCCTGGAACTGAGTTTTACGTGAGAAAATAGTTGCAAAAAGGATTCGTTTCTTGTTTCTGGATTAGCTATATTTGTATTATATACTGTTGGACATTGGTTTTGTATTTGGGCATTTGCTTATGTCCTATGAAAATGGGCCTCTAGTGCAATGAACGTTTCGTCTGATCAGACATTGAAGGCTACGGCTTCGTAAAGGTAGCAGTTCCTGTGAGCCCAAATAGCCCTAGTGAATTTTCCTAGTAAGTAAAAAACCTGTTTGAATCTTTTTTATGTGAAGGACTACAACGCAGAGGTAAGGTCTCTTTTACTGTTGACATTTTTAAAGGGTTTCTTTTAGAAGTGCCTAATTTTTCGACAGCTGGCAACCCTGACGTGCTTGATAAACCTCTGCTGTGAGAAATGAATCTTTTTATGCTTGAACAACCCTGGGAAATATTGAAAAATTATTTCCAAAGCGAGTGTTGTATTTGAAATAGGAAAAGAATTTTTGGTCGAAATTTGAAATGAAGTTTCTTCTGCGGCTGGTGTAAGCAAATTCATAAAGAAAGTTCCTGAAACTGGCATTCTTGTCTATAACATCTCTTCACCTTGAATTCATTCCTTCCCGACACCGCTATGGTCCCAAGTGTTCCCCTCACTCAATGGACAGGATTTTTTCAGGACTCTGGAGGTGCCTCAGAGCTTCATGTTAAATGCGCCTCACATTCTACCTCTACGCAACCAATCCCACTTCCCCAGAAGTTATCCAGACGCGTGGAAACTTTGTCATCCTTATATAACGTAACAACGTAACAACGAGTAAGTGAGCCAAAACAGAAGTCCGTAGGAAGCGTAGTTTTAAGAGGAATCGCAGTTAAAAATGTCGCTTTTTTTTTAAAAAAAAATAAATTTAACAAAAACCTCTAAATATTTCCGTCTGAAAAAATTACTGCCTTTTTGCAACACTAAAAGATATCTTTTGCCAAAGTTTCAAAGTTTCAAGTTTCAGTTTCAAAGTTTCATCATAAAATTTTTTTTGTCAACGAAAAAAATTAAAAACAAAAAAACCGGTTTTCCGCCATTTTTTCGAAAATTTTGAGGTTAGGGTAAAAACCGATCACACAAAAGTTGTAGATCTTTTTATTTCCTACAACTTGTACCTTTGACTTTTTTCGATAGGATGCACAGTTTAGCCAGAAATCGCGAAAACTGTTGTCAACCCCTAAAAACCCCCCCTATTCCACCCCGGATAGCAGCTGTCGGTTCGATTTATTTTTCCCTCTTTTACTAGAGCTTGTTCGACAATATCCCGCTGTCAGATTGCTGTAACGAATTTTTTTGTTGTTCGACCCCTATTTCTACTGGACTAGTATTCTAAAAGTCTAAATAAACTAAATAATTTTATCAGAAACTACTGGAAATTGCGTGATGAACTTCAACTTCCAGAAACTGTGGGACGCGGAAAACAATTAACCGTCCAAAAAGTGCAGATCTATGGTGTGAAAAATTCGTGGTGTTTGTGGTAACGTAATTTTGCACGATTTTTAAAGAGTGCTCGGATTTTGATAAGTCTTGTTGGGAAGCTATAGGTCTGCAGAAAAGGGAACTTCATTTGGAGCAAATTTCATACCAATGAGTTTATTAGATATTAGAAAAACTAATCAATTTAAGGAGCTTGTGACCCTTAGCCGAAGTCGTTTCATTTAAACAAAAAAAAGGCTTGACCGAATTTTATGAAATTTTTTTCAGAGTATGTTTTAGTTAATACGCGTCGATTGCACCTTAAAGAAATCTGTATCATATATCGTTCGAGCGAAATTGGGCATGTACAAAACTTACGAAGTTCGTTCAAACAAAAAAAACGGCTCGACCGATTTTTATGAAAATCTTTTCTGATTATAACTTCGGTAATACGAGCTGATCGGCATGTCAACGAAGTTGGTATCATTGTTTGTTCGCGCGAAATCGTACAGGTACGAAAATCACTTACTTCGTTTAAACAAAAAAACGACTCGACCGAATATTATGAAAATCTTTTCAGATAATATTTCGGATGATATGCTTCGATTGGCACCTCAAAAAATTCGATATCTTTTTTAGTTCGCGCGAGATCTGCAGGAAAACAAAATTTCCGCAGTAAAAAGCTTTCGTCCTAGCGAAGACACAAACCGTATCAAAATTCCCTCTAAGAAACGCGTTCATCCTAGTTGAGACACCAACCTTCCAAAATGTCTCTGCCCAAAAAGTTCCATCCTAGCGAAGACACGAATCTTATTTTTAAAATCGGATCTTGCGAAACTTCTAAAGAGCCGCCGCCCACTCTGTAGAAATTTCGCAATATCAACGTGCAGATAACCAACATATGCATACGCAGATACACACATACATACACACTGATACACGCATACATCGAAAGTGCTCCAGAATCATCCTTGTTTTACTACTAACGACTTACAGAGACTGTATTTCCGAACTCGTACAATATCCATGAGTTCAAAACCCCGGGTTCATCGCCAACTACCTCCACAGCTTTGAGTTGTTTTTGGTTTTCTAGGCCAGTAACCAGGCCTTCAGAAATAAATGGGGCTTGAAGCTGAAGCTGGCTGGCTCTATACACTATGGTTTGGTCAGGACCAGACACCGTGCATTAGGCATTTGGTTTCGAAGCTTAAAATAGGAGATATGATGAGTTATCTGAATATATAACAAAGTGGATCTAGAGTGACTCCAACTCCAATGATATTAGTCAGATTGACTTAGAACGTACCTTCTATAGATTTTCAATTTGATTCGATGGAAACAAATGTTAATGCATGGGTAAAGAACCAGATTGGATAAGGTATATTGACATGCTCGACCATGCTTCAATTACTAGGTAAACCCTGCTCCCAAATAGTCTATCTTCTATATTAATAAAAGAAAGTTTCTGTATGTACGTATGTATGTACGTATGTATGTATTTATGTGTACGCTATAGCGGGCGCACCAGTCATCGCAGAGCTTCGAAATTTTGCACGAAGGTTCGTGGGGGTCTCCCATGAAACGAATCCCGATTTTCGAAATTCAAAATGGCCGGTGAAAAATGGCCAAAATTCAAAATGGCCACTCAAATATGAATTCGCAAATTGTGTTCCGATTTCAATGAAATTGGGTTTCTATGGGTTTTTAAGGGCGCTTATAACGAATTTGCGGTCAAAATTCAGAAATTTAAAATTGCCGCTGAAAAATGGCCGAAATTCAAAATGGCCACTCAAATGAAATTTCGCAAATTGTGTTCCGATTTCAATGAAATTGGGTATCTAGGGGTTTTTAAGGTCGCTAATAACGAATTTGTGGTCAAAATTTAGAAATTTAAAATGGCCGCTGAAAAATGGCCGAAATTCAAAATGGCCACTCAAATGAAAATTCGCAAATTGTGTTCCGATTTCAATTAAATTGGATATCTAGGGGTTTTTAAGGTCGCTAATAACGAATTTGTGGTCAAAATTTAGGGGCAGTAAGAAGGGGCAATGTAGCGCCTAACCGAAAAGAGAAAAACAAAATTATAAACCGTCCGACGCAAGTTGAATCTTAAGTGGGATTTAACATGGGTCTTAATTTTTTTAGGTTCAACCAAGCGTTGGGCACTTGATTTCCATCGGTTCAAGGTGAAACTTGGTATCCTTAGGTTTTCGATACCACTGAATACGAATATCAGATCAAAAACCGGTTTTGACTAATGACAGCTGTCAAAAAAGCTGTCAATAGAAATTAACCATATAAAAGGTATCCAAAATCATATTTTCCAGATTTGCTGTGTCTTTCACTTTTCTCCTACCGCGGCCAGTGCACACATAAACCTTTTTTATTTAAGGGCGTTGCAACGCACTCGGGTTTTTTGCTAGTATCAAAATAAAAGCAATTCGATTATTTCCCCACAAAAATAAATACTTCCAACACCAGCATAATCTTTATCACTTTAAAAACTTTGAAAATCCTTATCAGCCCCGAAAAACCCTTAAATTTTTGTTTTCCGTACAACAACCACAAAATTTCCCTATGCGTTCTAAATTTCCCCAAGATCCTCCTAAACAAAATTCCAGTTCAGATGTTTAACAACAGAACAATAAATTAAGAAATGAACATTAACTCCTTGGGGATAGGTGTCCTTTCGTAATAAAACTTTCAACCTGAAATGTCCCCCGCAGGCGACGAAGGTGTGGGGGCGGCCTTTAATCCTATTTGCCAGCTCTACACTGCTCCTCCTGAATAATCAAATGAACCGAATAAAGATAATCATCTGCCAGAGTTAACACTGGCGCAATAACGCTCCTTTTTGGTTGCCCTCCTTTTGCGGTCAGTGGGGAAGCTCCTCTATTGTGTCCATCCCTTTGAAGATTTAGTAACTTGACCCCGTCACCGGCTCGGAATTAATTCGACGAGGTTGACATCGTTAGACGACGACGGCACTTTGCCGAATCAACTTAGCAAGGCATTGACCTCCGCCAGCTCCTGCCTGCCTCAACAACTTGGGTTAAAAACTTTCCAAAAAGGACGATTTTAAATTCAGTACACCCCTTTACCGAATTCCTGGGTAGTTGGTAGCTCTAAGTTTGGGGGATATTTTTTTTTTGCGGGGGTGAAAACTTTTTGGGATTTAAGGGTTAACATTTTTTTGGGTTTTTGTCATGAACTCGTTTTGGATCGAATTAAATTTGCATAAAATGCCTTAAAGCCATCAAGATTACTTCATCTTCGGCTTAAAATTAATCTGATTTGTGTGAATTTTATGAAAAACCTGAAAAGGACCTCAACTTTGCGTTATATTTTTTTTTGTCGGCGGAGGTTTATTTGTATTAAAGGTTTAAAAGGGTCAGCGACGGAGCTCAGTCTTGTCATTTGCATTGTCAAAGAGCTGAAAGGGAAAACTTGAGAATAATGAATACGAAGAAAAATAAATGTGATTAATAAAATTTGATTTTTAAAAATCTTATCGAAGTGTACAAGTTTTTTGCTATTAAGTAGAAGAGACGTAAAATTATAGTGATTCTTGGTTTGTTCAAATTCATCAACATTGTTTGGTATTAGCACTGCAGCAGAAATTAAACAAGAGATAGCTTCCTCGCATATTAAGCTTAGAACCGATAGTAAGAGGAAATGTAGTGCATTTCTGTAAAGAAGAAATACGAATATTATCTATAGTTGGGAAAAGTGGAAAGACAAAGGATCATGCCGGTGCGTGGAAACGAACCATGAACCCCTGGGATGGTAGTCGGACACCTATGAGTTAAGGAAAACTCACGAAGAGTTACAGAGGTAGTATTATTTTCAAAAATCTATAAAAGATGCAAAAGGCATGCTAAACTTTATAACATCGGCTCAGGGTCGGGACAGGTGGAGAGAAAAGCTGCGAGAGGCTAGGACCGGATCTCGATTGTAGGTTGTTATCGAATACGTCCTACAAGTGGTGCACCGCTTGAGCATACTAGAGATCTCACAAATATTCAATTCGTATATAAATTGTTCAACGAACATGCAAACATTTTGTAGTACTTACCGAATTCGCGCAACCGCCTACCATCCGCAGCAAATAGGAGAGCCAAACGGCTCCACAGGCTATTTAAAGTATCTTTAATGGCGAGAGACAAAACTCTGCTCTTATGAGGCACTTACGCGACTATCAAATCCGATTTGTAATGTTCACCAGCAGAGCTCGTCTACAGCTAGAATCTAAGACTCCCCAATTCGATTTTCATTCCAGCAGATGTAAAACCAAGGAGCACTCCGAATTTTTTTTGATTGTCTTCAGTTAGATATGCAGGGCCTCAAAGAAACTCATCTTCGACAATCAGCCCAAAAGGATCTCAACTTGCCTATAGCTCTGTGTCTTTATACGTCTTTATACTAAACAATCGCGTACGAAATCCTTCTAAATCTCCATACATACTACGTAATAAAATTAAAATAAGGCGATATAATATAAGTAGATATTAGTATCTTTAACCAGCCTTTAACAGTGTAATCCGTCAGTAGGTATGGGGTCGATTGTGTCAGATGGTCAAAGTCCATTATGGAAATAAGGTCAATGACCTTAGGCAAATTAGGTGTCAATTATTTTGCGAAAACGTTAATAATTTCATCGATATCCAGGTTTATTTTTTTTCTGCTTTTTGCTTGAAGTTTGGTTGAATAGGTATTATCAGCCAAAAATAAATTATCTTCAACCCTTAAGGGAGTAAAACTTCCCCTAGATCAAAGTTGGATTTAAAAAAAGATTGACATTTTTTTGCATTTCTTTTTGCTCCCTTTAAAATTGGGGCTTTAAAAAATTGTATAGGACGAAGAAAACGGTCAATTATCTTCGCGACCATAAAGGGTACCAATAGCATACTCAGTAGGCCGGTCCACATTCAATTGCGTAGGTCAAGCAGCATTGGACGTCGTTAGTGCTTAGTAGGGGGACTCCTTGGTAAAACAACACCCACGTTTGAATCGTCTATGCCGATGCGGATGCATTTATAAATGTTCATGTTCATGTTCAAATGTTCAGCGGGAGCGTGCATGCCATGCCTGTAGCGGGAGCATGCATACCCGTGTGGCATCCGCATTTGTTCGCTATGCATCCTAGGTACGGCGCGTGCATGCTTTTAAGAAAATTAACCAACTAAATTATTTTTACTCGGGTTTGAATAGACTAGGACTTCGCTGAATTGTCAAAGTATAGGTGCGAACGTACAAGATTTAGATGACGAAGTTGTAAAAAGAAATGAATGTATTACTTTTATCAGAATCTTGGATGAAAAATGAAGAATATGATGAGGACCCCGCTAATGTTTTAACATCTCATACAGATATTCAAAAACAGTATCGCTTAGTCACCATAAATCACCATGAAATGTGTGTAGGCAGATCTATGGCATAAAAAGGATAGATGAATTTGATGGTAGTTATTTATGTATCGTATATAAAACTTTACGCGAAATAATGGAATTCATACATGACAATCTCCAGGGAATGGGGGGATGATGAAAGGTACCACCCCAATTCTCCCTTCATTAACAAAGTTCGTGAGGAACGTATTTCAGTTATCATAAAACCTTTGCTTCGATTTTAGGTTTTAATGTAAATAGGAATTCATAAATATTGATATTTTGAAATTATACTTGTATTAAGTCCCTCGTTAGTCTCGTCACTATACTTCCTGCGTCTGTGTTTGGCCTTACTTTTCTGAAAGTTTATCCGACAGACCTCCACTATATAAAATGAATATTGCAGCTAATATTTTAATAATTGCGGCAGTTGTTTGGTAAACAAGTTTTACTTCTAAAGTATGGTCTTCAGCACACTCATATTTTTTTCATTTTATTAAGGCATAGGATATATAATATCATCAGCCTATCAATCTCAAAAGTCGGTGAAAGTGTGGCGTCACAACTCTATTAGGGTTGTGGGCATGCCCATCGTGCCCACAATGGTGGATCCGCCCTTGATTCTAGGATCGCTAAATTCGTTATATTATTGAAAGCGCCCTCTATGTGTAGGAAAGTCGCTAATGTATATTCTTTATAATACAGTGGCGGAAAGATAAATTGCACAAATATGATAGTTTACATAATATTTAAAAATTTTTGCATGGTGGCAGTACTAATCTGAAGTTTAGGCCTTTTTAAGTAGCTGGAAGTACTACTAGTATGTGAAGGGTATTTTTATTAAAATTGACGGCATCGTATCGGTAACAGCTCAAATTGCATACTTCTTGAAAACTTCAGCCTGATAGATGGGATATTTATCTTTCCAGCACTCTATATGGAATGCTCAACAATTTGGACCAGTTTACTAAGCGCAGTATCCGTGGACTTGCCTTTGCATGTCGTAGGCATGTTAGGCTTTGTTTAACTCTACTTCGCATTGTTTTTTCGAGGGTTTTCAACAGGAAAGAAGAGAGACTTATCGGCTTGAAATCTTTAGCTGTGCCATATTCTCTTTTCGCGCCTTTCAGTATAAAGACCATAGGCTGCTTTTAAATAGTTCCACTATACAAAGGAACGGTGATAAAAATTTATAAAATAAACATTGTTATACAGTATTCCTCGTATGAAAATCACCTAAATATCTATGAAAATATGCAACGTTAACGCAACACCTGCCACAGCAACATCATTCCAAAATACGATACAATCTCAACAAGTCGTCAAGTGGGAATGGGCTTCATTATTACGATATGAATGTCAGTAACAACAGGTCCTTGATTGAATACGTAAGAGCATCCCCATGCAAGATGACAATCAATATGTCTACACGAGATGCCTAGAATATTTGTAGCCAGAGAGACGACATACTAACCCGAGATATATGTGATTACAAAGTGCTTTAACTTAGTACAGGACATCAAGCAACAAAGTCAACCCTGGAAAAGTTTCATTAAGTAAAGTGCCAAGACTTAAGGTTTGACAACTTTTGACATAGATTTTGTTTGACCTAAAATGGAAGCTCATTTATTCCTCTCTTGTTTTGTGCTTTACATAATCACTAAAAAAATATAAATTGCTACCAAAGTCACAGTTTTACAAACAACCCAATGAAATACGGAAATTTTCCACCATTCTATATATGTATGTATAAAATAAATGTTTGCTTCGTCCCTTGATCATACTTGAACCATGTGCAAGTCCACAGCTAATTTGCATGCAAAGCACTTTTAAAACTATATCATAACTTTCTCAGTCGGCCCAATTCACTGGGGTTGATCGTTGGTCATTCATCCATTTTCGAAATGAAACTTTTAATAACTAGGATTCAACATTTCACAAGTGAACAAATAGCTGGAGCCATACTCTCAAGAGTCTACTGCTGCTGCTGCATCAAATATTGCAAAATTTCTGTTCATGTATGTGTATAATAATCCGGCTTCGTCCTGGGCCATTTTATATCCTTATTGCCCAGCAAATGGAGGTGATATGTATAGGGCATATGAATGTGCGAATTGGACCGGTTAAAAGTTTCTTTCGAGTCATTTCCATGAAAGTAAACAAATTGTTATATCACTACTGTACGAGGGTTTCATTAGTTTTAGTTGATATCCTGACTAATTCGTGCTATTTATACTCGCATTTAAAATTATTCGAACTTTCATTTATATGTATGTATATGTACGACAGCAACAAGGACACGTAAAGTGAAAATTTCTGGTTGTTTGTGTTCCACAGTAGTTTAGAAAATGCTTGTTTATAATGCAAATAAAAATAACTCTTTTTGCTGTTGGAAGTTTTATTTGTTTCGAGAATTTTTAATTAAATTAAAAGGAATCAAGGACGAGCATTGAAATGTGAAATCCGCAACCAACAGCCTTGGAACACACACCTCCCCACCACCAGCCCATATCTTGCCTCCCAGCCAAGGAAATCCTCAAATAAATGTGAAATGACAAGAAAGAAATTCCCAGTCACCAGAAATATTTTATCTTTGAAGTTTTGCTATCACGAAAAGTTTCTTATCGCATAAATCAAAACAATTCGAAAAATTCCAAAATATAAGTTTGCTCCTTTGAATGAATAAAAATTGTGAACGTGTGTGTATATGTATGTGTATGCATATACAAGGTTGAAAGTTGGGGATTTTCCTTGGGTACACGTTTTTTTTATTTCTAGTTTTCCCCCAAAGTTTTTACGTTTTAAAACTTTTTTTCTCATAAATTTTCGTTTCTTTTTCTTAACTGTAAACTCCTTCTAGCGAAAAAGGCAAAATGCCAAGGAAATTCACGGAAAAGAATTTATTGCATTCAAAGCTGTAAACCGGTTTAAATCCGATGTTATTGAGTAACTTGATAAAATCTCGGCTTTAAAGTTCTTTTGGTTAAGTGTATCTGCTTGAGCTGAGGTATTGCGTCCTTGACAAATATTTTCAATGTGGCATTCGAGGAAAAGGATCAAATACTGAATTTGATTACAAAATTCATAAACTTGTCAACTTTCTACTTTAAATGCATCTGACTAAAAAATTATTACGTCAATATGATCTAGAAATTGAGAAATCCGTTGAGGTTGAGACCGAATGGGCACATGGGTGGTGGTTTTCAGGATTCCGGAAGTGCGATTGCTGTTAGGATGTATGCCCATCTTAAAGCTTAAGCCTCTTTCCGTATAAACCAATATGGGTGGACTTTCGACCAAACTACAAGAATCTGGTTTCGCTGTAATCGGCTAAGCAGATGATCTTGCCAATATTGTCTCGGGGAAGTTTGACTTGACCATTACAGAGGTCATGAGAACAGCACTTCGAGAAGCTCAAAGATGGTGTACCACGGGAGTCGTATCAATCAATCCAAGTAAGACCGTCCTGGTCCCTTTTTTATTAAACGTTATAAATTGGACCTAGGTGCTACATGTATCCTGGGTACGACATAGAGCATCACGAGATCTCGACAAACTCGAGAGTCTCGTCTTGGTCTCGACTCGAGAAACGAGACGAGAGTAAAGTTCGGTCTCGACAAACATATTCTCGTCGAGACGAGTTTATTCGCTCGAGATCTCGTCGGTCGCTCCAGATCTCGTCGGCAAAATAATAGCAAACAAGTCTGGTAAAATAAAGTATCTGATGAAGCGCGCACGGCCTTATTTTCAAAGTTGGGATGTGGTACTCATGCACATGCGCATTGGCTCTTGATTACTCTCGCCGGTTACGTATAGGTTGAGTCTATAAGTATAAGAGCCGTGATGTGCTCATAAATTTATATTCGCCCCGAGAGACGAGACGAGAGGAGACGAGACGAGATTAGGATGGGCAAGACTCGAAATGGTCGAGGCTTACCGAGATCGAGACGAGAGTCTTAAAAATATCGTCTTGTCTCGATCTCGTGATGCTCTAGTACGACAGTTGAGCACTCATATTCAGTCAAATATCTGGAAGTAATGCTGGATGAAAGACTGAACTGGAACGCTCAATGCACGGAGTACGCCATCAGTAGAACCACTAGAACTATACGGCCTTGTAAAAAGCTATGATGAACTGGATGCACCACACGATCGTTAAAGCTTTTGCCACTTATGCTGCTATAGTCTCGTGGTCGAAGACTAAACCGGTCACGGCGGCAAGTGCAGCAGACAGTAACGACTTGCTTGCCTCTTCATTACTGGAGCTATGTGGACAGTTGCAATGGAGGAAACTATTGGACTGACTCCACTGCAAATCTCCATATGAAAATCCGCCGCCATAAGTGCGTTGAGACTTCAGATCTCTTTGAACTGGCCCTATACAGTCACAGTACATATGGACACCCTTAACACTATCCCAAATATGTGTAGCCGACCATATGGTTGGTGAACTGGGGTTACAGATGAAATTCAGGGCGATTATTCCGGATCTCTTGTGAGTGAGTGGGAGGAACTTATCCTTTCTGGGGTACCAGAAACCTTTACTGGTTCATCGATGGATCAAAGATGAAACATGGTACAGGGGCTGATGTCTCAGAACCGAACTCCAAGATCTAGATTACAATGGGTAGGTGGCGTTCTCTTTTCCAGACTGAAATAAATACCATAGAGACCTACGCTAGGCTCACCCTGAGAATGGTTTGAAAGGCGCCAGACAGGCAAACTGCCAGCAGGTTACTCTCAACGTGTAAGTTTTCTTCCAAAATATTTGCAGGATGCTTGGACGTACTCCAGAGCCTGGTCAGGAAAAATAGGGTCTCAATAAGAATAATGATAATATGGGTGGCTCATTCTAAGGCGCCGCAGGGTGTCATGATCACAAAACCATACAATCCTGACCCGGGATTACGGATGGGGGCCCAAATTCTAAAGGGTACTAACCATATTGGAGGACAATGCCCCCGCCTTAGGGTTCCATACTTACCTAATGGCTTAGACGGGGGCCCACTAAAGTGGTGTGGCAGTGGCGTGGCGGTCTAATGGCAAGTGGAAGAATGTATTCCTATAAAATTAAATGAAAATGCGCACATTGATCGTGTGGCATCTGGCAAGTGGTCACGGTATACAGAAAAAAGGTATGTAAAAGACTGCATATCGTGAGATTGTGTATAGTAGTGACCACTTCCCATATAAAATCGAAGTTGTTGTTGTTGTTTCTGCATTAGTGCTGCCGTCCTTGGTTCCCTTTTTCTACGGTATTCGAAGCTGTCAGCCTCTTTTACATTACCTTGTTTCTGTATATCGTGGCAAGTGTTGTGGCATCACTTGATTGCCAATAGTCTCCGACAAGTTTAATTTTTGAGTGGTAAGTGGCAATAAATACCATTTATCGTTAGTAATAAGATGACTTATGCGATACACTGCTTGCCATTTGGATGGGCGCTTAATAATTTTAATACAACTCCGACACCATTCAACTGCCGCACCACTTTTTTTCCATATGACAGGCCAAAACCACGCCACTTTAGTAGGCGCCCGACCATACTCACTTAGCGCCATTCGAATTAAAAGAAGTCTACATCTAAAAACATGCAAAAAAAAATTAAAACAAATAGAGGAAAAATTTTGTTTTTATTTCTTCAAAGCAAAAAAAACAGTACATTTAAATCGTATAGTCAGCTCCCCTCTTTTATTTATCTTACTAGCATAAAACCCGCGTGCGTTGCAACGCCTTTAAATTAAAAAAGTTTATGTGTGCACTGTCCGCGGTAGGAAAAAAGTATAACTTGATTTTGGATACCATATAAAAATTTAGAGTTACCTACAAAAAATATTGTAATATTTCTTCTCAAGCGTTCTCGGATTCGTCAGGGATTAATTGGAACAATTTGTTTCTTTTTAACAATTTTAATTTCAAAACAAAACCTCTTGCACACATGTGTTCGTCCTTCCTCTTCTTGGCGGGTCAGTTAGAACAACCGTACTAAATTGAGATGTAACACTGTATTCAAGTAGGTGCCTCTGAATATGAAACTTTCCACTGAATTGGAATTTTGACTTTCTCTTTTCGGTTAGCCGTTACACTGCACCCTCTTACATAGTGTTCGTCCCGAACACAGCTTCCTACAGGTCCCGTTCTTTCCGATCGAACAATAGATGCGTTAGATGATATCGTTTAACCTCGTGATGACCGCCCTTCCATTTCCTTTGTAGTTTTGGCGAATTACCATGTTGATCATAAATTCTTTATTTGTTACCTTAATACCGATTTTCATTAGAATCGGAATACAATTGGCAAACTCATTGGCCATATTGGTGCGGCCTTTTTGAATGTATAAGTTTTGATCATAAATTCTTTATTTGCGACCTTAAAAACCCCTAAATCTCCACTTTCATTATAATCGGAATACAATTGGAAAAATTCGTCCGCCATATTGGGGCGGCCATTTTGAATTTATAAGGTCTAATCATAAATGCGTTATTTGCTACCTTAAAAACCCCCGGTACCGATTTTCATTGGAATCGGAACACAATTGGCAAATCCGTCACCCATATTGGGCGGCCATTTTTAATTTATAAGTTCTGATCATAAATTCGTTATTTGCTACCTTAAAAACCCCCAGATACCGATTTTCATGGAAACAATTGGCAAATTTGGGTGGCCATTTTGAATTTCGGTAATTTTTCGGGGGCCATTTTGAATTTCGAAAATCGGGCTTCGAGGTGCATCATGGGAGACCCCCACGGACCTTCGTGCAAAATTTCGAAGCTCTGCGATGACTGGTGCGCCCGCTATAGCGCAACACACGCATACACGTATACAGAATCTTTTTTTTTATTAATATAGAAGAAGACTAGAATATCGCTAAATTGCATGAACCAAAATTGTCTCTCAATAACACATTCTCTTTATCGTTTACAAACAACTACATACAAGTATTAAAAATAAATAACAAAAAACTTACAACAAACATTTTCTTTCATTCCGTTTTTTTTTGTTTGTTTTTCTTGCATTTGGTGCGAGTTTATTCGGGCATGTCTTTTGGTTATCTTTTGGATATAAGATGTTTTCAAACTCAGTTCTGCGCACCTTGTTGCCAATTTTTATAAATTTTGTTCTATCACTTCCCCTCTTTTAATTTAAAAAGGCAACAAACGCAGAAAAAACTCAACAAAATAATTTATTACTTGCCAAATTCTGTCCACGTAAATGCCGGCAACTCGTCGATTGGGATAGGAACACGTGTATAATTCGGAGGGGCGCCACCTGGTTATTCTGATCCACGAACCGGATAGACTTAAGGCACAAAAAATAATAATAATAAAAAAAAGTATTAAATATTATTCTATTTATTTAATTGATATGTGAATCGATTTCAAGAAATATATTACACTATTAGAAAATGATAAAAAAAGTAAAAAAGAAGTGGACAATATATTTTTTAAAGCATTATGTTTATACCAAAATAATTTTAACAAAATAATATATAAAAAATTACCAATCAGCAATGTCACTTAACTTTTCAATTACTGGGATATTATGCGCTGGGACTTCACCGTGATCCTACTCCTTTCCATTTGTCTAAAAACTTCCACTGTCACACTATAACTTATTCATTTTCACTCTCACTGGTACGTAGCAAATACAGACTACCTGACCGCTCCAGGGGCCCAGGTTTTATTGGGAAATGCCCCCTATTTCCAGTGCACGATTCAATCGGGTCTAGCTGATTGGAATCGGTAATATAATATTATTATTACTTTTTAATTTCGTTTACCAAAATGTGCGCTGGGACTCGGCATTCCCTTTTCTACCTCCGGAAAAATTCTCAAGGCTATGGCTCGCCTGTAAGATTGAATTAAAAGTGGAGCTTGACATCCCTTGGCCACATTTTAGGAAATCCCGGGGTAGATCCATAATTAAAAATTGTTGGAGCACGCCCTGTATGCTGGTCAGGCCATTCCGTACCCTAAGTTTGCCAGGAGTGTGAAGTTTCGTGAGAAATTTGCAATTTGAAATTGATGAGGTTAGGATCGTCGGTGAAGCCGTACGTCGCATTACAATTAACGTTACGTTATTAAAAATTGAATTCTAATTTAAATTTAATTATAATTATCAATCTAGGATTCCAGGAACAGGCGTCGTGGCGGAGTTGGTGAGAGATCGTCTGCGGTAGTCTCGATTCGGTTCCCCTAACAGCGGACGTTCTAAATTTACTCAGGGTACCTTCGCAGGCTTCACGAGCCCCTGTGATCTTCACCTGAAATAAAGTCTGATCAGCAGTTTCATTACTCAAGGACACATATGTACCGGCACAATGGAGCTCCTTGCTGGTGACAGCAAGGCTACTGCCATCATGCTTGGGTAACCATAAAAAAAATTTTAAAGACAACATCCTCCCTAGTTTCCTAAATATTGATAGGGGATGCTAAACCGGCCACACGGTTTACGCTAGCTCGCCGGAAGGGGTCGTGGGGGTGTGTGACCGGAAATGTACACATATGATTCACCACTTACCTATTATTCAAAGAGGAGCTTTCTTCATATCGTTCTTGTCCTAGGTTAGCCAAAGGTATTCATCGCTGGACGTTACCAACGACCTGGTGGACCTGTAATTGTTCAACGCGACGATGAGAGAAACCTGGAGAGAAAGCAACACCCAACCATCCTGGATAAATTACCCCTTTAAGCTGTCATAATTATTAATACTCGTTGAGTTAAAGAACTGGGTAACAAATATATTATATAATACTTACAGCACAAGACAATAGAATTAATTAACAAGAAAATGAAGGTAAGTTTGAATTAAATAGTACGTAATAGTAAATCAAAACAAAAGTAAACTTATACTCTAGGTAATGTGGATGCAACCAACTATTACCACCTATACTACTGATAGTGAACCGGTGTGTGTTGAATGTAATGGGGGCAAGGAGGGATACAAAAAAACTCTGAGCCAATATTAAACTTGGCCAACCAAAACCAAAACCAAAACATAAGAGAAGTGACAACGTCGATTTGGCCAAACGATGCTTCAGGACGATATGTTTAGGACAATTTGTTCAACTAGAACCGACGAATGTTTGTTTGCACCCCTAAATGGACAGTGTAAAAATGTTGATAAAGGTAATTTAAGTGAGTCGCTTGGGATGTAAATATATTTATATTATATAAGTAGAATGTGTAAGTGTAACAATTTAAGAAATAGCGACTAGATTAAAATAATTTGTAAAATACCTTATGAGAAGGGGGTTAATGTCTTATAAATATGGGTGAATATATATTATAAGGATTCCAAGAATTGTAAATAATTTGTAATTATAATAAAAGAATTGTAAATAATTTGTAATTCTAGTAAAATAAGTGTAAATATAGGGCAAATATTTTAAAAGAATGATAGGTATATAGTTATTGCTTCATAAGAACTGTAACTATATCATATTTATATATATAATGGTGTAAAAAAAAAACCTTCTCTTTGTTGTGCTGTTGCAAGCTCCATGCGGGTATTCGCCAACGGTTCAAGGCACAAGTTATTGTTCACTCATACCAGCTAAATCACCAACAAAATCACTTGGAAGATAGGTTTTCGGAATCCAATTTTCCTGAAACTGGCCACAACCATCGGTAGCTGGCTGAGCATGAATAGCATCCATTAACTCCTAACGCTAACCAAAAAAATTGATCCTTTTCCGCTCTGAATAATTACTATTTTTTTTTTTAAAACAGCGTTTCTGCATCAACCTACACCTCAACAAAAATGATTTTTTGTATCGTTCACAACAATATATCTAGTCTCAATCAATACAATAATAATAAATTTTCTGAGTTAACCTTTCACGTTAGTCCTTTTTAAAAAACCCAATTGAATTGTTATAATAACTTAAACCTTTTACACGGTACTTTCTCCTGTGGTAAAGTTTTTCTTGGATGTTCGTTTATCTTGGTTACCAAATTTCTATCACATCCCACTTCACTAGAATCCAGACTCTCCTTATTCATGTACCAATCCAGACTCCTATCTTAATATTTTTTCTTCATCTATCTTCGTGTAAGTTCTTAATGGCACAATTTTTTTCCTGCAAATATTAGCACGTCCACTCCTACAGTTAAACTTCCAACTTTGGCCAGTGTAGCCCTAAGATCATCAAACTAGTTTCTGGTCATGAAGAACTGAACATTTCAGTTGGAAATTAATCGAAATTGCACTTCCTTGATAATATACTCAATCTTTCTGCACTTTAATTATATCAGTCAATGATTCAAAAACGAACATAAATTTCTTCACTCGCTTATCGACTCTCGAGTTCAAAATTCTCACAACCAGACTAAAAATACAGGCTATCAACCTTTTTCGGCCAAATTCTAAATCGAACTGTCAAAAAATTCTATTTTTTTCTCTTCCAAGAAAAATTTTGTTTTTCTTTGCCTACGTGATTCAAAAAAGTTTCGCATCAAAAAGCTTCTGAAGTGATTGGACTATTAATTTCTGAAATTTCCGATAGATGGGGGGAATAATTAATAATAAGAATTTTGCAATAAATAACCGACCGTTACACATAGACGGCACGAACAGATAAGTTGTCCCTACTTTTCCTGACTTGCTTACTAATTTTTATTTTTAATTTTAGGTTATAACAAATTTGGGAAGGGATGCACGCATGTCCGAATGAGTAAAATTAAATTATCTTTAAATGTATTAAGCAGAGCTTAAAATCCATGTCAAATAAGTCATAATTTTTCTATAATTATGCGAAATATTTCTCATCCCGAACTTTAAAATAATTTATAAAAAATTCAGAATTTTTTTTGACAGTTGACAGCTCCCCGCAGCCGCAAGCAACACAACGACAACCTCCCCATGCAGAAGAGCACGCATGCGTTTGACGGAAAACGTCAACAATCTAGTGATCGAAGTATTAAAAACAAAAATTTCGTATTTTTTAATAGAAATTGCTACAAATTATTTCTGTAGCAAATGTGTAAAATTCAAAAACCTGAAAATAAAAAAAATATATTAAAAAATAGGTAAAACACTTTTAAATTTGTAAAATAGATTCTTTTATCTAATTATTAATTTTAGCACAGTTGTCAGAGACTTTGACCTCGCACAAAATGTGATCTCGTTGAAAATTGGGACTTAGGTAATTTTTTTGGGTGTAGAAAACGATAAAAAAAATCTTTGCTGCTCTAAAGGTGCGTGTACACCTGCAAGAAATATTGCGCAAGTTAATTTCGGCAATTGAAATTGCAAGTGTAAACATACTTGCAAGCTGCTTGCGCAAACTCCTGTAAGATTGCAGAAAGTTCTTGCGAAAGAATTTTGTTGCCAGTGTGGACAAGAGAAATCCGACTTGCGCAATAGTATTGCAGGCTTTCAATCAGTTTGAAAACTATTTCGGTCTTGCGCAAGATGGAAGGAAAAAAGCAATTTTGTTTGGAGGCATAGCACATAGCTTAACGCGAGTGGTATGAGTACCTATGATTTCATATTTTAATTTTTATATTTTTAAAATAAAACAAGTAAGATTTATAAATTCTGCTTTTATTATTATGTACCTACCTTAGCAAGAAGCCTGAGAGTCAATATTAGTCTTTCACTTGCTGAAATAGCTGCTCTCCTTTTCGTGACCTTTTTCGCGATTAAAGGTGATACACAATTTAATAGATAATCGAAATTCTCTCGAGACATCCTCATAACAATTTTAAAGAATTACGATCTTCACTTTTCAACTCTTTGAATAAAAGTTGGTGGAATCCTAAATCTTTCCGGCCGTTAATCCAGTTCTGACCCATTCTTTTCGCTTGCGTGATTTAATTTTCTTTTTTTCTTTTATAAAGTAACCACAACTATAGCAGCAACACACCTTATTTGTTGGCAAGACATTTTTAACATGTACCCCGTCATAGGTTCAACCTAGTCATAAACTGGGGTCGAGTTGAAACTGGCTCCGCTCAACTCAACTCAACTCTCCTGGTTAGGTCGAGTTGAAATTTCGCCTCTTATACGCGGGTTGAGTTGTAATTGGGTTGAAGTGAAATTTGTTTTGTATTGCGTTTATTTTTTTATATTAATGTACCGGGACAATGGAGCTCCTTGCTGGTGACAGCCAGGCTACTGCCATCATGCTTGGGTAGACATAAAAATTTTGAAAGACAACCATCCTCCCTAGTTCCGAAATAGTGATAGGGGGTGATTAGCCGGTCACACGGTATACGCTAGCTCGACGGTAGGGGTCGTGGGGTGTGTGACCGGAACGCTACATATATGATTCACCACTTACCTATTAGTCAAAAGGGAGATTTCTTCATACCGTTCTTGTCCTAGGTTAGCGAAAGGTATTCATCGCTGGAAGTTCCCAACGACCTGGTGGACCTGTAAATGTTCAATGCGACTTCGAGAGAACCCTAGAGAGAAAACACAACCCAACCATCCCATACAACCCATACCCCCTTAGGCTGTCATGCCTAGTAATACTCGTGGAGTTAAAGAAATTGACAACAAATATATTATATAGTAATTACAGCCCAAGACAATATAATTAATTAACAACAAAATGAAGGTAAGTTTGAATTAACTATTAGATAAGTGTAAATCAAAAAAAAGTACCCTTACAATATAGGTAATGTGGATGCAACCAACTATTACCACAAAATAACAACTTCCATACAATAACGGAAAGGAAAAAAACAAATCGTCGCTCTGGTACCAGTCGATGATTCCTGTTTTTCGTACAACACACAAAATCACCCAATAATATTTAAGTGATATCAAAGTAATTTAAGGCATTATTATTATCATTAACGGTGTAATATACGAAAAAAAAATGTAACGAGTACAATTATAAGTGGATCCTATAATTTTCTTTTGTGTTTATTAATTAGTGTATATGAGTAAATATTTGGGGGGAATATACATATAGTTAAAAGTTTGAATATAAATTAATTAACTACCAAAACTAAGGTACAATAACCAAAACAAAACGAACTTACTTAATAATTTAGTTGATAAAAGTGTAGATATATATTTAGTGTGATGCAATACAATTCAAAAATGGTAGATGTATTTAATATAGTTAATATGTATGTTAATAAAAGTGGAAATATATTTAGGTTTAAGCAATATATTTAACAATTGGATATATATTTAATATGTAAGTAGGTTAAAAATAACCAAGGTAACAAATGTGTAAGTATTTAATTATAAAACAATCTAATTACCAAGGGTATATATTTATATGCATAACCTACGAAAAAAAATGAATTAATATTATAAAAACCTTACGTTACACCATCTCAACGGTTTGGTTAACGGATAGTGCACGCCTTGCCTCCTGTACAATACTACTGCGAGGGGGGTTAACACCAAAGACCGCGGTCAAGCGTTCACGGGATTACTCCACCGCCACACTTCAGACCAAGGATGGGAAGAACCTCCTGCCTCTTCAGTAATTCACAAATAGCACTTTTTCCAGTCGATTTTCTTTTGTTCTTATTATTTCAACTTATAAACCATTCGAGCAACACAAATCTATTTCTATTTGGGTTAAAAAGTATAATTTTATGTTAAGATAAATTTTCTCCTACACAGCACAGGTTTGTTTTTTTTAACGAAATGCCACGGCACAACCCGAGAGTCAAATAATTATATTGATACCAGCAAGCAATTTAAAATGTTGTACCTTTTTTATTCGATGGCTGAGGCAGTAAATATCTGGCAAGATTTAGTTCTACGTATTTCGGAAAAGAAAAATCTGAAAATACACTCGTCACCAGAACTCAAAAACAGCACTGGCATTCAGCCATTTTCTTCCCTATGCGCTGGTTCTAAATTTAAGGCACCTTACACTGTTGTTAATCAATTCTATTGATTGAAACTGATTAAAACAATTTACAATACGCGTTTTCCGCTTTTATTTTGGGTTTACACATCCAGAAATTGTGTTTTTCTCGATCTTAAACACAAGCAAGTCGACTGCCTGATCAAAATTCCAATCGAGACTCTTTCTGGTCACGATTCAATCCCGACTGTCAAAAAATTCTATTTTTTTCTCTTCTCAGAAAAATTTTGTTTTCATTCGCCTACGTGATTCAAAAAATTTTCGAATAAAAAAGCTCCTGAAGTGATTGGACTATTAATTTCTGAAATTTCCGCGAGAGGGGGGAATAATTAATAAGAAGAATTTTGCAATAATTAACCGACCGTTACATTAACTAAATAATAACAGCGGAAATTTAAGTTTGACAATGGCTAAGAGAAATGTTTGGGAGCATCAGGAAACAGAAACTTGGCTAGAAACCATGCAGGAACAAAATTCCCTTCAGCATTTTCTTGGAAACTCTAGATATTGGAAATCAGAAATATTTAAAAATATAGAAAAAGAATTAACAAAAAGAGGCTATCGTATCTATAAATGAGAGTTTCACACAAAAATTTGAGGTTATGTTTTGATGTCAGTTTAACTCAACATCAACATCAACATCATATACGGTGATCGAAATTTAAACTCAACCTCGACGCAACTTTTCAACATAATCATAAACGTAATGAAGTGACTAAATGAAATTTCGAAAGATTACTTGTATACGTGTGAACAGTGCTGCAACAAATTGCGGCAAGTTGTGTTGCACTAGATGTGAAAACCGTTTGCAGCAGACTATCTTGCGCAACTTTTATTGTAGTGTAAACACACATGCAACTGTTTCAGCAATAGTTGCGCAATATTTGTTGCAAGTGTACACGCACCTTTAAGCGTATGCTAAGTTCACAATTTCGAAAACAAATTCGAAAATTTGTTTTTTGCTTTATATATCGAAAAATAAAAAAAAATTCGAAAAACTAATAGCGCCACGTGAAAGAGCAGAAATTTTTTACTAAAATCTATTTTATAACTTATTTTAAAAAAAAATTGTTTTATTATTATAAAAAATTTTTAATAATAAGAAGCAAACTCGAAAAATTTAAGCGTGCCAAAAACCTGTATTCAAATTTTCTAGCGAGGCGTTCGGGGAAAAACTAAAGTATCCTTGCCTAAAATGGACGCAAAAATAAAAATAAAAAAAGCATTTTAAAGAGAACACTCTAAGCTTTCTAAGGCCATTAGTTTTTAATTTTTGTTTTTTTTTCTAATAGAAAACTTGAACGGATGTTATAATTTGTAAAATTCTCACTCATGTTTATAAAATTGAAGATATATATTAATAGAGGCGTACAAAAAAAAATCCTTGTACATTTATCATCACTAGACAATTACTTTTGATGTAAAAATAATTAAAAAGATAAACATTGTCTCTGCTTAATAAAATTTATGTTGTAAAATATTCATTTTCTCTTACAGCATTCATTCGACGCCATTTTTATTTTCTATTAGTTTTTCGAATTTTTTTTATTTTTCGATATATAAAGCAAAAACCAAATTTTCGAATTTGTTTTCGAAATTGTGAGCTTAGCATACACTTTAGAGCAGCAAAGATTTTTTTATCGTTTTCTACACCCAAAAAAAGTACCTAAGTTCCAATTTTCAGCGAGATCACATTTTGTGCGAGTTTTCGGTCTAAATTTGGCTCTGACGACTGGGCTATTTATGCCAAATGCTGTAAACATGCTAAGGGCGACGGCGACGGTGCACACAAATTAAAAAGCACACACAAGAATAATCATCTTCGACATCCGAATGCTACACACGCGCACAGGAACATACGAGAATAGCAACACAATCCCATGTCACACCGCCCAGGCAACTTTGGGGGGCGACGGCTACGAAATAGAACTTGGATTGATTGAGTCGCCACGCTCGGCGACCTCGTCGTCGAGTGGTCTGCATATTGTGCTGCACCCTTCATACTCATAGAAAAGCTGTGTGTTCTATTCGTTTTTGCCAGTCGCTGTGGAAACTATTTTCGCCCTTACCATGTTTACAGCAAAAAACAAAAAACAAACTTGAAGAAAATTTCATTAGTGCAGGCCTCACACTGAGTAATGAAGAAAAATGGTTTTATTTTAAATCATAAGCTGTACCAAAAACTAGAAAATAATTAGAACACAAACATGGACCTTCTTGAGATTCTGCCGAGTGATAAGAAATCGTGCAATAGTAGCAGTGCTGTCTTCTCATGTCGTATGCCACTGTGTACTGTGTGCCGCTGCGTCAGCGGATTAATTAATAATCTGAGACTTTTACCAGACTGAATTAAAAACATGTGGGTGCATTTGAAATATTTTTTTTGGTGCAGTTGGAAACACGTTTTTCTAGACAAGTCGTTCTTCTACAGTCGTTATACAGGTTTTTGTGCGGATCAAAACATACACAGTCAGACAAAAACTTGCACGAGGTTAATAGTTTTACCTCACTAAAACGATTATTACCCAAGTTCAAATGTAACTTTTGTTTTTTTAGAAGTACTTTTTCTAGGGCGACAATACAACTTCTTCAAACAAATCACTTTGGGCCAGGCAATAATTGTAAACTTTCGAAAAGACCGAAAGGTTCTACACGTGCGCAATTACCAGTCACTATGAATTTGAACAATCTATCCATTGGGGGTAAACATTGTATTCAATAAAATCAACAAAAAATAAATCCACAATGAAAAATTTCAGCCAAGCCAAACACTCGTTTTATTCTGTTTTTTTTCAGACTGTATTCAAAATTTTGCACTGTATTTTTCTTTATTTCCAAAAGTTTTTTTTTACTTTTATTTTAAATGTTGTACTTTGCGAAACCCGACGGACGCCACGGACAGCAGAATTGACCCATTCAACAGTTGTTTGCCGACTGACTCAGTAATCACGGCACGCCTGCGCATCGCCCCGAAGCTTTTTTTCTCTCCACATGCATGTTTCTCTATACGTGAGATGACGCTATTTTATTGCCACGGGTACGCATACATAGGCGTTTGAATTTTTTCGTTCTAAATATAGAAGACGAAATTTCGCGTTGCTAACCCCAGGGGCACAATGAGGCCGACAACGACAATTCTCATATAAATTGTTGTTGTTTTCGCTCATTGCGATTAGGCCGAGGTTTAGCCCGAAGTTAGTTTAACTGAGCTAGGCAAGTTAACAACGGCATAAACAGCAATTTTTTTTAGCGCTGTTAGCCAACTTATTTCTGCTTTTTGGCTTAGCTAAAATTTAGCAGAGCCAAAATGAATTGACGTTTGCTTGTAAATTTTTGTTGTAAGCAAATAATTTAGAAATATTTCAATACAGAATGAAGATTTTATTATTATTATTCATTTTTTAGCTTTTTATTATTTGTAAAATGAGAAATGTTATTATTTTTGCTTGTTATTAACTGTAAAATAAGAACTGTAAAATGGCATACTAGAAACGGTGCTAAGTTAACAGCGCTAATTTAACAGAGTTAAAATAACTCGGGCCTAAACTTGTGTTCTGGGGTAACACTCACGAAGTTTTTTTATTACCGAATTCTTGGCAACCCCAATATGTGTGGGGGAGCGAAGAAATTGAGAAGACGAATTTTGGCACAGGGTCATGCAAATACTGGAATCAATGGAAGTTAGGAAAAATATGATTTAAATTACCAAGAATAGGAGCATTCAGTCTACACGACGAGACAAATGAAAACGGTATGAGACATGATCACTTTTGCAATGATGAATAAATATGCTGATCGCAGACCCAATATTCCAGCGGAAAGGTAACCTGGAGATCCCCGGATGGAAGAACGCAAAACACAATTGATTATTATACTCATAGTGTCGTACTGTTCACAAGTGTTAGATATCAGATCGTATCTTTATTTATTTATTTATTGCCAAACAAGGCACACTTAAAGCTAACAACAAATGATACAATGATTTTTAATAAAATCTAATATACAATTACTATGACATACTATATAAATTTAATATGTTGTCAACTTAAATTTTAATTATTAGTGGATAGGATTTTGGTTAGGATGTAAAGAGGGCAATCATTTTCCTTTTATAAGATGGTTTACTGATGGTAGGGGAGAAACATGGACTGTGTCTATTAAAAACCACACAACATTTGTTGACGGGTTCGTTCTTTGCGTATTCGGTACGATGTGGATATTCCTTTAGCAGTTTCGTATGCCTAGTGTGTCGAACTTCAACATTGAAACTGATTCTGTCCGACAAAAACTGCACTTTAATATTATGGCTTAGGACGTCTAAGGTAAAGCAAGAAATAAGCAACTCTCTTCTACAAGATAGCGGAATAAGCCCCAACAACTTGAGCCTATCCGTGTAGGGTGGTAGGTTTTGATAATCACGCGGGTCATATAAGTTTCTCAGAGCAAAAAGAAGAAATTTCTTTTGCACCGATTCAATCCTGTTGCTTCTTATTTGGAATATAGGATCCCAGATAGGGCATGCGTATTCAAGAATTGGGCGGACAAGTGAGCAGAAAAGGGCCTTTGTCACCCAAATATTGTTAAATTCCTTAGCCCTTCTCTTTATAAAGCCTAGAAGCTTATTGGCTTTGGCAGTGATATTGTCGTAGTGCAAATTGAAATTCAACTTTTTGTCTAGAACGACACCTAGATCCCTAATTTGATCGACATAATCCAGTGCTTTCTCATCGAGATAATAGCACTGGGGCTGTGCATTTTTACTGCGGGTGAAGGTAATTGCGTGACATTTGCTGGTGTTAAGTTGCAATTTATTTAAAATGCACCACTCTTGTAATGCATTCAGTTTCGACTGCAAGAAGGCTACGTCAACTTGGGACCTTATGACATTATATATTTTGAGGTCATCTGCGTAAAATAGATGTGGGATATTCTGTAGTTTAACAGACAAATCGGAGATGAATACATTAAATAAAAGTGGACCTAAGTGACTTCCCTGCGGAACACCGGAAGTTACTTCGATTTCTTTTGACAAACATCCTTGAAATCTCACAACCTGTATTCTTTCGTTCAAATATGATTTAATCCATGCAAGGGCAGGACCTGATATCCCAAATTTTAATAACTTTGCAATTAAAATATGGTGGTCAACACGATCAAAGGCCTTGCTGAAATCAGTGTAAACAGCATCAATTTGATGACCGTTCTCCATACCACACAGAAGTTCGGAGATTAGAATCATAAGGTTTGTGGTGGTCGAACGTCCCTTTCTAAAACCATGCTGCTGCTCGTTAAGGCATGGGTCAATTAGAGGGACCATCTTATCAAATACAAGTTTTTCGAAGAGTTTAGGAATTGATGATAGGATGGCAATGCCTCTGTAATTATCTACGAAGTGCTTATCACTTGATTTGTGGATTGGTGTGAGATAGGATCTCTTCCACATTGTAGGAAACTTTCCTTGCGACAATGATTTATTGAAAATAATGTGAAGAGCGAATAATAAATGTTGTGAGCACAATTTCAAAAAACAGGGAGGTAGATTGTCAGGACCGTGACCTTTAGTGACATCAAGGCTGTTTAAACCGGACATAATGTCGTCAATAGACAGGGATAGATTGCTTATAAGAGCTGATGTTTCAGTTTCCGTTTCGGTGAAGTTCGGGTCTGTGGTACCAGATTTGGGGCTGAAGACTTCACGAAACCTATCAGCAAACATGTTGCAAATTTCTTGAGGGCATGAGGAGGATGTGCTACCATTTGTCATGGTTTTCGGATAACCTGAAGTCTTTCGTTTAGTGTTAACGAAATCAAAAAATCTTTTTGGGTCCTTTATGATGTTTTCTCCGATAGTATTAATGTATTCAGTATAGGCCTTGCGTGACCTATTAGAGAATTCAGAAGCTAGTCTAGTGTACTCTAAACTCACTTCCTCATTTACTTTCGGGCTATTTCGCATTATATTGTATAGTTTGTTTCTCTTGTTACGTAGTGCCCGAACGCTTTTATTTAACCATGGTTCCGATAGCTTATCCTTTTTTTTAATTTTGGGTACATATTTGTCGACGGCTTTAAAGACAATATTGTAAAAGGTAGAGACTATCGCGTCAAGGTCGTTACCTGATAGTCTACTATTCCAGTCGATAGAGGATAGTTCGAAGCCAATATTGTTAAAATTAGCGTTCTTGAAGTCGTAGACAACAGCGTTATTGAAGGAATGATGGTTAGTAATTGAGGAATTGAGCTCGAGAGTCCATGCGGAGTGGTGCATAGTATTAATGAAAAGGTTCTCCTCTTCGGAAGCGGGTAGAACGATTACATCCTCATATGAGTTAGTAAAAATTAGATCCAACCAATTTCCATTAGCATTTGGTTCCCATATAACTTGCTGTAGATCATGGCCATATAAACTATCAATGAGCTTTATGTCTATTGCATGTGTGACATTTATTGGAAGTAGGTTACCATCTTCCTCGTCAGGGATGAAGTATAAATTAGGACGGTTAAAATCACCTAATACAATTACTTCGTGGTCTTCTTCGTTTCTGCCGAGTGTTTCGTGTAAATCATCTAAAATATGAATTAAATCATCATATTTAGATTCGTCCGAACTGGGGGGAATGTAGAAAGTACCGATAACTATTTGTCTTTTGCCAGATTTAAGTCGTATCAAAACGTGTTCAAAAGATTGAGACCGATTTGTCATGATTAGCTCACTATCTATAAAATCTTTGATAGCTATAAGGACTCCTCCTCCTCTTGAGAGACCAGTGGAATTATAGTCTCTATCGCATCGGTAAATTGTCCAGGTAGGGTCTAAGATCTCCTCATTAAGAAATGTATCGTTTAACCACGTTTCAGTGAATACAAGTACATTAAAATGAGACGATTTTGCGTCAACGAAGAGATTTTTTAATTTACCTCTCATACCGCCACAATTGTGGTAAAAGAGCCTTATGTTTTCGGGTAAAATTGGCGTTTTCGAGTAATGGGTTTTGATGGGTTTCGTTAAGGGAGAAACAGATAGTTATGGGCGATAATACCTATTTGTTTCATCACGGCTTCTTTGAAGCTGCCGCACATGTAATGATCTTACATGAGACGCATATGCTGAAAGGTCCTTGCTTACTTGTTGTAAAGAAATTTGGTATTGCTCATGGTACTTTGTGTACAAGTTGAGCAGAGCATCACGATCAGTGGGTAGACCTTCTTGTTGGATCGAGATGATTAGGCTAGTCCTGGTATTACCATGTATACAGGTAGAGTCAGGTTTGTTATGCATGTAAGCAAGGAAAAGCCTTACATTGTCAAAAACCTTTCTTTCTCTTAAGCGAGAAAGTAAATATCGACTCTCAGTTGAATCAGCAGATATAAGGGTATTTTTTACGATAGGAGGCTGTAACGGATTCAGGAAAGGTGGTTTGATTGTGGCAATGTTGCTGTTTATAGGAGAATCCGCCGTGGCGCTTCTTACGACTGAAGAGTGAGGTAGCAATGAATTTAAGACTGGTGGATTGCTACCTGGAACATCGTTAACATCATTGATTGGGATGTGGTTGATACTGCTCGTAGGCGACTCCGCAGATATTGAGGTGCTTCTTACCACTGAAGGGTGAGGTTGCACGGGATTGTTTCCAGGAATATCGTTAACATCAGTATAAGAACGACCGCCGACGATTATGTGACTTCGGGCGAAATTAGAGTATTTATTATTCGTTGCTGGGGCGGTAGAGAATGCAGGTGGAGCGTTAGTGATCTTAGTATTATTACGGGTTATAGTTTTACTATTAGTAGGTGATGTTTTATGGAACTTATTCTTATTGGCTAAAAACGTATTTGTAATCCTACTTTTAGTGATGTTATTTTTTCTTAAACTAGAGGACATTATTTTGGATTTATTTATAGACTTACTACTTAACTTATCAACCCAACGGCAAAGTGTTAGATTTTTCCACCTGAAGACATCTGTTGTTGAATTAAGAAACATCCATTCGTATCTACTATCTCATGGTGCAAACAACGACTCTGACGTCTGACCATTATATGATCGAGACGAGATTCAGAAGCCGAATATCGACAGTGAAGAAAAGAAGAAACCACAGGGAAATTGTTAAAAGAAGAAGAAAAACAAGAAAAATATTTAGAAGAAATAAATAGAAGAGTGACAAATCTAAATAATGACAACACCGATGACATAGAAGTTAAACGGAATAACTTGAAAACCCTAATCAAATAATGCGTTTCCATGACAGCTTGAAGCAAATGTAAAGGCAAGCAGCTCGATTGGAGTCGATCAAGAAGATTTTTCTGATCGACTCGAGTGGTGTCATATACTAAGATTACAGCCATACTTGAAGTTGGCTTCAAGTAGACTTGAAAGTCATGTAATCTCAGATCGACTTAAAGTCTATTTCACTCAAGTCGGTCCAAAAAATTTGACGGATCGACTTGAACTAAAGCCATGTAACCCTTGCTTGATTGATTGATGCTTGAGTTTTGAAATTAGCTCTCCGTTGATTGTGCAGTTCACTTAATAAATTTATTTTATTTATGGAAGCTGATGTACATAAATGAGAAAAATTATTTCTTCCATCACGTATTTTTGCGAAGTGTCAAATATGTTTCAAGGATGTCAAGCTCTCAAGTGGCAAGCTGTCGCCGCGTATTAAACTGTCAGTTCAAGTTCAAGTCTCCAGTCCGACATGTAACCTTAGTAATGTAAACCGAACTTGAAAGCTTGAGTGCTCGAAATTGTCAAAGTTGGGCTTGAAAATATGCAATTTGAGGAGGAAATTAATAACAAAGAAATAAAAGCGCGATAAAAGAAAGAAATATAATAATGGCTTCAAATGTCAGCTCAAGAACTCCAGCTCATTTCTTGCTAATATGCCGCTTCAAGTAGGCAGAGCATATACGCGCTCGACCTCTTGAGATTTTCAAGCTTTCGAGCACTCAAGCTGTCATGCCCCGTGTTCTTTTAATGAACTGGGTTTTGAGAGCTTTTGAGTTCCCATACAAAATCGAAAACCCAAGTTTTATCTGGGTCTTCTGGTTCTTCGATTTTGTATGGGAACTCAAAAGCTCCTCAAAAGCTCTCAAAACCCAGTTCATTAAAAGAACACGGGGATGGAATCTGGAAACGTAGTAAAAGAATCAGCATCCAACGATCTAGGATACGGACCCCTTGAAGGAAGAAATAAATTGTTCGACAATGATTTTGCACGAGTATCGCAGGAAAAGAATGTAGCATAACAATAAAGAAAAAAGAAGGCAGGAGAAAAAAGTGCACAAATCGAAGAAAAAGGAGTACTGGGAAAACGAAATGTCAAAAATAGCAGAAGCGAACAACCAAAACGATGTCAACAAACTATATAAAAAGTAAAAGAGCAACGAGTCAGTTTCAAGCCCAGAATAACAATGTGTAAAAATAAGAATGGGCGGATTCTGAGTTCCGAAGAACTTGTTCTAACTAGATGGTGTGAACACTTCAAAGAACTGCTAGCCTCTAAAATTTACTTCTCACTTATGGGACGAGATCTTGTTAGGCCTACGTAAATGCATAACGAGTAGATTGCGTATCGGCATCGCTTTTAAAGTACTCAGTTTTACTTCTAGTGTGGGCCGTTTGTAGCTCTTTATCACGCTCTATATTTTCATTGTAGACACTGATATGGTAATGGTGTGGGTGGTGAGGTGAACGAAAGATGAATATAAAACTATTTCGAAAAATTAGGTTTCGATTTTATTAGTCTAGTAACCCAGTAGGAAAGTGAACTCGTTCTAAGACTAGTAGAATAACTATTTTCTAAGGAAGGAGTAGTAGTTCTCAGTTGGATACCTTGTATATGAAAACAACCCACTACTTTTGTACAGCGTTGTCCTACGATGGAGTCAATTGCCCCCCTCTGCATTACTTCGAAATACTTCAAGAACTAATTCATTTTGAAGTGCTCCGAGAACTCATTCATTTTGAAGTTCTTGGAGAACAAACTCATTTTGAACTAACTGGAGAACTAATTCATTTTGAACTAACTGGAAAACTAATTCATTTTGAAATTCTTGGAGAACTAATTCATTTTGAAGTTCTTGGAGAACTGTGTATTCCATTTTGAAGTGCTTCGAAAACTAATTCATTTTGAACTACTTGGAGAACTAATTCACTTTGAAATACCTCGAGAACTAATTCATTTTGCATTTCTTGGAGTACTAATTCATTTTGTACTAACTGGAGAACTAATTCATTTTGAAGTATGTACTTTGAGAACTACTTCGAGAACTAATTCATTGAACTACTTCGAGAACTAATTCATTTTGAACTACTTGGAGAACTAATTCATTTTGAAGTACTAAGAGAATTAATTCATTTTGAACTAACAAAACTACTAACTAAAAAATAAATTCTTTAGAAAAATCTTGTAGGCTTACCACTATTGTGATTTGAACTAGCTCCTCTCAGGATTACTTTGGCACCAGTACTGGAACTAGTCAGTCTCCCACTAGTGCTTAAATTATTTCTATTTTCAAAGTAGTCAGTTTATTCCGACTGGAAAGTTGAACTTCACCAGTACATTGCAAACATCACGCACACATTATTAAACTTTGAATATTTCCTCGATTGTTGATTTGCAATGGAATTATTCAGAGCTTGTTTCTGGGCCATTCGATAAAATTCTTATATTAAAAAATAAAGACCGCCAAGATCAATATAGCCACGAGCAAAATCATGAAAGTAAACGAATAAAAATCTGAAAATAAGCTTAGATAAACCAAAGAATATTTAGCTGTTGATGACGATGATGAATTTTATTTTCAAAGTAAAGTTTATAAAGGTCAATGTTTGATTGTTTCAGACATTTATACTGGCTGTTCTCCGTTTACAAACGAAAGTAGACTTTGTGATCATATCGGAATTGACTCCTAAATACTTCCTGAGTTTACCAGTCTCGGTCTAAATACTTCCTGAATTTACCAGTTCGATTCTACTCCGCGGCATAGTCTTACGTCATTGCACTGGTGCCACCTGGGTAACATTCCAGTAGGTATTGCGACACTTTAGCCTGTGAAAATAAACCTGCTCTTAATATGTCTAATTTTAGTGGCTTTTATTACCTGTTTTAATGGCAATTATAAACAGGTTAATTTTTCCACGCAAAAGTGCCGCATTACCTACTCATTCCATTTTTCTTGTCTTTCCTCTTTTCAGCAATTCTCTATAATGTCTCCTGTCATCGCCTATAAGTATAATAAGCGTGGAAGATATGTCCTAATTAATTTATGAAATAAGCGTTCTGTCGCTTTACTATTGGTCCTTCGTCGTTCTACTTGATAACCAAGATAACATTTTAGTAGGTATTGCGGCAATTGGGCCTGGGAAAATAAAAGCTGCTGCGGCCCTTTTTTTAGTATTATTACCTGTTTTATGGGCAACTAAGAACTGGTTTATTTTATAACGCACGCACGTTGAAAATAGCCTTCTGTCGCTCTATTATGGACTTGGACCAGGTAGAATAAAACCAAGTGTTGACGTTTCATTCTTCTCTCTGCTATCTTTTTAACTAGAGCTTTTCTGTTCGATATTGCACTCGGTGATAGGACTAGCACTCGATTTTCCGACTAAAAAGGACCTAAAACCATCTGTGGGACAACAGCCTTACCATTGAAAATCTGGAGCCATATGACTCGACACGTCCTCAACGTGAGAGCTCCTTTTTAAAAAATAAAATCTTCCTGCAATACCATACTCAAAGGCACGGAAACTCTCCTAAGTTATACCCTTTTCAACGATACCCTGTAAATGTTTGCTATTAGAATCAATAATCACATAGTACATGTCATTAAGGAGTTCACCAACCCTTAAATACATAAACCATATTTTTCACATCTAATTAAATTCAAATTTTTCATCCTAGTCATATTCAAACTCGCATTTGTATCCGGCAAATACATCGAAAACCCAAGTCACGTCCTTACCCTGATGACCACTGTCTGGCCCATATATATACGCCGTTGATCAATAACAAAATATAACACCATGACCATCTTTCTCTAATCTTCCTAGTATCTATGATAAATTGCTTGACCATCGGCACCAATGACTACCATTTTACGAGGATATGAATTTCGGTAATGTTATTGGGCTTCGATAAATAATCAGTCCTTAATGTACGGACAGCAAAGGCTCTGTGTGGTGGTTACCAAGTGTTCGTCCATTTTATCTTATGACCTGCATCTACCGGAAAATTCATTTATATCTCACGACAGAATCTTTCATTCACGTTTCACTGTATATGAATTTTTTTTTAGGTCAGTCACTTAAATGATGATGAGAACATGAAGGTCCTTTGTGCCTAATTTTTATTCCATTATATTAGTGCAGAGATATGGGAGTAATTGATAGCTTCAAAGTTCGGTGTATTATCAGGGGTTGCGGTGTGGAGTTGCAATTACGAATTTCGTTTCCCATGACAGAACTGGTGATTTACAATAATAAAGGCACGCTTATCGCGATTTGCTTTCAAAGTTTTTACGTGAGCTTAAAAATTAAGTAATCCCGAAAATTAACTTGAGAACAGCAAATAGCGCAAAAAGGACGAAACTTCATCTTGGATATTCCTGAATCAATGGCAACGACGAAAATGAAGAAAATTGTTCTTGGAAAATAAGGAGCAATTTCAAATTTCGATATTCAAGTACAGACAAAATTGTACGGAAGATTCAGAAATAACAACAACAACGAAAAAAAAAATAAAAAAAAATTCAGAAGAAAATCCTGGCGATGAAGAATTTTACAAGAAAAGAAATTCACTACCGAGAAAGGATCCGCATTCACAGAATAAAGTTTGCATAAAGTTACAATTGGGATCTTCAGGACGTTGTGATTTTATTTTTTTGCATGGGTAATAATAGCTGCTATACAAGGACTGCTTTTTGGCGACTAATTAAATTTGGAAACTTTTTTTTTGTTGTGTGTGTGTAGACTATTTTAAGCCGTAAAGTTTAGTCCTGTGTGACGGCGACAAGGATGCAGGCTGGCTTTTCTGCAGGAGTTCAATTAAAACTTGGTTCGTTTTATTTCTTTTTTTTCCTGTAGTCATGAAAGTTTATAAAAATGTTTAAAAATAACTTCACACACAAAATAATAAAAAGGATGCGAGTTGCTAACAGTGGATGAAGATTTCTCGGCTCTTAATTGAGAATTTTGTTATTGCGGTGTATTTTTGGCTTTTCCTTGGAATTCCGACGAAAAAAAGTAATTTATTATTCTGCAGCGACAAGCCAAGCAGCTTGGATACGGTCTTCTTGTGTGTGGTCGTATGTTGCCACAGGAACGTATTTGTAATTTGGTATTATAATAATAAAGAAAAAAGTTGGAGACATCGCTGTGTCCTTGTTGTTGTTGGCTTGGTAGATTTAGTATATTCGAAATAGACTCTGTTCCAATTATGTATCATATTTTAATTTTGTTTTTTTGGCGAAATGATAGATACCTTATTACGGCAGTATATTTGGAGAAGCCCAACCAACGTTGTCAATGGGAGAATATGACGTCTTCTGTGAGTCTTTTGTGGTTTAGTTGACGGAGTCTTTGCAAGGATTTCAGAGAATTTCTGCGTTGCTTAATTAAAGTTAAATTTAATCTTATTTTAATGTAAGTAGCTTTAACCATTGTCGTATAACAGATTTACTCACTTATTTTTGATATCTTATAGATGAATTATTACGAAATTTGTTTGGCCACTAGATACTCCTATGAGACAATACTGTAACGTTTTTGCGGCTTAACGGAATCGTAGGATTAATTAATGAATACACTTTTTAAATTTTCACACAAAACTTTAAATGTTCACACAAAAGTTCACTAATTACCACTACCGATTCCGTAACTCTCACTAAAACTTATATTTTTATCGCCTAAAGACTATTTAATCACCAAAAAGTCACTTTTATCACTTTAAACAATTTAATTGATTTTCAAATCAAAACTGACTCTAAATGCCGCTGCCACTGCTTTTATACATATATCCAAGCTCCTCCCTTATTCAAGTTCCCGATCTTTCCACCATAGCCTGGAAAGATGCACTGGAAGGTTCGAGACTTTTCTTTTCGCACTCTCTGCAAACTTTAAGAAGCTTATTGCCTCTACTTACCGTTCGTTCTAATCCTAACTAATAGATGGCGCCATGTTAGCTTAGTGCATAAATCGGTGCAAATCGTTAATTCAAATTGTAACAAATCGTTACAAATAACAGTTCTTTCAAATTTCTAACAGATGTTGCATAAATCATCATAATAGTTTAGCATTTGTTACTTAAGCTTAACATTTGTATTTATTTGCTTAATTCCTTAATATTTCTCTTCACTTTAGATATCCTGCCTGTCCCAAGATGGGAAGGAAGAGGAGGGTTTATATAAAAATCTCTTTTCGAGCCGTAAAGGCAAAACTTCAGCCTAGCTTCATCAGTGTGACACTTAAGAAGAAATCCCTCGAAGGTGCCCACCATAACCGAAACAGTCTAGCCATATGGCTATCTAGCTGCTAACTCTCCTTCCAATTATTTGCCTTTCTATGTTTCTTTGCGCTTCGTATTACTTGAGCTTCTGCAGGATGGCCTTCAGCGCAAGTTCCGCCACTATTCACGCATCCTACAGCCTTATAACCTGCGTGAGGTAGTGTTGGGTAGGAGACGATTATAAAATGAGTTAGTAAGAGGTGTCTCTTTTTTCTTTTGAGCCAGTACAATGTCATACTTCAAATGAGGCGAGGTGCCATTGTAACGCGAAAATGACAAAGACAAGCAAATTAAAGAAAGACAGAAAATAAATACCACTGATAAGCTTTTTCACGAGTTCTAATATGCATTAACCTGCCTCAGAGTAAGCAAGAAAGCTATGCCTCCACAATGAATATTTATATTTTACAATCTCGCCTCGCCTCATTTCAAGTTGGAAATTTCACTGCCTCAAAAGCAGTAAGAAATGTCTCTTCAGTACGTATTTACAACCTCACCTCGCCCCTAATTTCAAGTTGGAAATTGTTCTACCCCAAAAGAAGTAAGAGAGAAGAAACCCACCACTACGAATTTACAATCACCCCCACCTCATTTATTTCGCTCGATACACGCTCAGTAGGACATTATTTTTGAACCAGGACATTTCAAAAAATTGGAGCCTCAATACAATTTATCATCGTGTAAGGGACAAGTGTAGTGCCTCGTGTAAGCCCGACTTAACTCTAGCGTGAGGTAGTTACTCACCTCCCCATCTTGCCTTATAACTAGGTATGTTACGAATGTCATATTTGTTCGGAGTGCGAATGTTCGGAATGCGGATGTTCGGAATGCGAATGTTTAGGAATAGCATTAAAAAAAATTAATTAAATTAAGGCCTCATTTTTTATTACTTACAATAGGATATGAAAAGATATTAGAACAATAGACCAGTATTATATACAGTAATGGTATTCCTTCTCCTCGTATTTAATAGTCAAAGTTCAAGAGTGGATTATTATATTTCCATGAGGCGATTTCTAAAAGCCCACATTATATACAGCCCGCCGGCAGGCCTTGGCCTGAAAAGTTTCTCGCCTTGAGGCCAAGTATAACTACACACCACTTCACCCACACCGTCAACTGGATGAGGCCTGTATAGTCCAAGAAAAGTGACAAAAATCTTTATGTGTGTGGGTATTTATCGTCAGTCCGTGCCTGAAGATCTGAACTTCTATTCAGTCTGAAATTTGCCTTGAGGCCGTGAACATTTTTGCACTTCAATTAACAACCTGCTACGCTATACTGTCGTCTTCGCCTGTGTGTATTTAGGGAATCACAAGGTCACCTGCAGTCCACGGCCTGTCAGACGTACATATGCCTCAGTCAGACTGAGTAATGTATGGCCTTCATCGGGCGGTACCTGCTGACGTGGCCTAAAAAGCTACGGCCTCCGAATGGGGGCCTTAAGGGTCTCATATATAAGGCCGGCTGCACTGAACAATTGCTCACTCGGAACGCCCAGTGGAGCGCTCAGATATTTGCAAACCAGATCTGTCAATTTGTCCTATTTTAATTTTGTTTTTCACGAGACACGACCCGACCTACACACATTCGCATTCGCAAAACATTCGTATTACGTGTTGCGAATGCGAATGTTTAAAATGATGCGAATCATTCGCATTAGTGCTGCACACGAGACGAGACGAGACGAGATTTGGCCCAGTCTCGTCTCGGTCTCGAAAAAATGGGTATTCGCAGGTCCCGTCTCGTCTCGTCTCGAAAAGTCTCGAATTTCACTGTCAATAAAACAAATTGCTCAGTCTTCTGCATTTCGAGAAATATCAATAGGTGCCATATTAATGAAATTGTATACAGATATTCCTTATATTTTTAAATTGATTGTAAACAACTCAGGAGTTTATTCATTCTACTTACAGTAGCTCTGGAATTTCAAAATAACGATTTGATTTCGATACCTGGAGATGTCTCGCGAGATCTCGAATGGTAGTCTCGGTCTCGTATCGATTTTTAATCGGAGGTCTCGTCTCGATCTCGTCTCGAAAATCAAGACGAGACGAGACGATTTCGAGACAAGTATCGTCTCGTGTGCAGCACTAATTCGTATAAGCGAATGCGAACATTCGTAACATCCCTACTTATAACCCACTTCTTCACACTTGCTATGAGTCTATGGGGCCGATCGGCCCTTAGTAGACCCGCCCCACCTCCTTTGCCAACCTGCGGTGTACTGGCTTTGCGCCAGAGTCCGTCACACAGAGCATTTTCCACGTAAAGGGTTATTAATGCACAACTCTTATTCACATCCATTGCTGCTCTTGTAAAGCTAGTCACCATATTGACAGCATCTGCTTTCGATCTAGCCTTTCTGAGACGGAATTGCCTTTCGGACAAAACGCCTTCCCTCTCGTCATTTACAAGTAAAAGAGAAGACATATCGACCTGTGGGCACAAGCTTTTGACGCTTCCATTCCTCAGGGGAAACTCCTTCCGTCAGGCAAGCTGTGAATACTTGGGCGAACCCACATAGTGCCATACTGGCTTATAGCTTCACCGAATTGCAGGGCCGATAATCTTTAAGTGGGAACTACAATGTGGCGCTGCCGCGTGGTGCTGGCGCTCTTCTTGGTGCTGGCGCGTTCTCTGGTGCGCAGCAAGTAGCTGAGTGCAAATACAATGCGTGGCGCTAAGTCATGTCAAAATTTAAAAACGGATGGAGCGGATTGGTTCTGTTTGAGGCTTAAGTTAGTGGAAATGGGGCAATACAAAAAAAAATTCACTGGATTTTATTTTTTTTACAGGAAAATCCAAAAATTGATTAAATACGAATGTTTTTTGGGGTACTTTTGACTTCAGCGCCCTCATTTATCAAAATTCCCAACGGGCTGGTGTACTGGCGCGCACCAAAAGTAGAAAGTTGGCAAAAGTGAACTACCACGCGCCAGCGCCAGTTGCACATTGTAGCTGAACTTCGGGTGGGCTACGTTTTTACTTTTGACAGTTTGCGCTGCAGCGCCAGCACCACGCGCCAGCGCCACATTGTAGTTCAGCCTTTAGGGAACGATTTGAAGGGTAGAATAGGTTTCTGGTTATAAGGGGTCAGGAGAGTGTTGAAGTAGCTGGCGATGAATCCTGCGTTCGAACTCTTCGATGTCGTAGGAGTTCGGAAATACAGGCGGCGAACGATTGTTCCGCAGTCGTTTTTTTTAGTTTGTAGCGTGCGCAATAAGGGGGCTGTAGACAGAGGGAATTAGCCGAGTTGTCCGGTGCTATAAGATTGCCGTGGCAGAAGAGCGTTTATTTCCATGGAACAATCGCATTGCAACGGTGGCTTAAAGGGTCGATGGTGGCCCGTCGTTTGAGGACATTTTTTTTGGATTTTATCTAGCCATGCTGAGTCGCGCTCCGAAATAAGGAGTTGTCTTCGAGAAGAGACCGAATGCAGGGTTAATAAAGCAACATTCATTGAAAGGTATTTAACAGTGTAGTTTTCATAACATTTCGAAAATAAACCAACAGATGGCCCGATTAAAAATAAGAGTTGCCTGCTCTTAGCCTAAAAAAGGCACGGGCAGCGTCGAAACTCCTGTATGGCACCTAAATGAGGCACGGTAGGCCCGAGTAAAAAATCTATTTTTCCAAATGCAGCCCGCTACAGGCACGTATCAATAAAAGGAAAGCACGGGAGACTAAAGGTAGCAAAATTGGGGCATAACAAAATTTTATAGGACGAAGAAAACTGACAATTATCTTGGTGACCATAAAGGGTTCCATTAGCATACTCAGTAGACCGATTCTCGTTCGATTGCGTAGGTCAAGCACCATTAGACGTGATTAGTACTTAGTTGGGGACCGCTTGGTAAAACGACACTCGGGTTTGGAATGGTCGATTACGAATACTTTCTGTAACAGAGGCGTGGGTAAGGAAGCGTTTTCAAATTTTTGTACCTGTAGCGAGAGCGTGCGTGCCCATGTGGGAGGCGTATTTTTCAATTTTTGTACCCGTAGCGAGAGCGTGTCATAATAGTACCGGGCGCATTTGCTCGCTATGCGTTCTTCTTACGGGCGCATAGTGTGCTTCTAAAAATACATATAAGTACGTCTGTACTTGGTTTGCGCTTGAATATACCAACTAATTATTTTTACTGGGGAGACACCCTGTATTGCCTCTGGAGCTAATGGATATATGGGAAATTTGCATCTCTTAAGAACTCCCAGTCACTGAGGTGCTCTTTTGGCGATATGAAATGCAAATCCAGTGGAGTTAAATTCAGACGATTTAAATACAAATTCCTACCAATTAAAGCCATCTAAATCAAAATTTATTGGATCTCAACTCAAGTAATGCCTTACAGGCTATCGATTAATTACCCAAAGTCACTAAGAACTTTCACTTTCAAACACCTGGTGTCTCGAGATTATGTGCTTCTAATATTTTATTTGTGAAACTAAAATTGCCCTTGATAGCCAAAACACTCCTAAGGGGAAATAATCTAATGATCGAACTATGTGTGGATTTCCAGGCACGTCTGGGCCAACCAGCCCCGAACTCAGTTTAGCCTCACAAAAGCCATAACATTAAGGAGAGTTATGGTGGTAATACCGATAGATCTTCTAAAATTAGACAGTAATTTCGGCACAAAATAACCCAAAACAAAACGGAATTCCTTTTAAAATCCTTTATTTAATCTAAATCTCAAGTAAAACCGCAAAAAATTAGAACAGAATAAACACTAAACCGATTCCCATTATTCGTACTTATCGAAATCCAACCCCAAGGATAAGCGGGGGAACAGTTTCTGCATGGGGGCAGTATTATCACCGCTAAACCAACCCCCACCCCCCAAAAAAAAAAAAACGAAAAAGGTAAAATTTCGATTTCGACTTGACTTTAAGTAGTTTCCGGTGAATATTGATTCAAGCCACACTTTCCCCCAAGAGGGCCAAGAGGGAGAGTTTTTCTGGGATAGGTCGGCATTAAAATTTAGGATTATTGCGGCCCTAAAGCTGGAGCAGAGCCGGGGCAAGAAAACGTCCAACAGATGAGGCTTAACCCTTCTGGAATTGCAATGGCTGCGATTGGGATTCCAGGACTGAGCTGGAGCTATATGCCTAGGTTAGGTAGGGGTGTATAGGGTAGTAGTACCTATGTAAAGCCCCCGAACTGGGTCCGGCCTCGCCTAGTGGGAAATCGATTTTGGCGTTCTGCGTTCTCGCTGCCACCATTCATACTGTAATGGAATTTTTAAATAATTCAATTTCCAAAACACTAAATTAAAATGGTTTTTTTGCTCGGATTTTTCACAGTCGCCATTTTAACGTTTCCCGTTTTGTTTGTTTTTCGCCTGTTCGTAGTCATGCCCGATTGATTTGGTCCGGGCATAATACGGTGTATGAAAATCGCTTTGCACGCTTCACGGTGTCATTTAAAGGACTGTGAGCTGTTTTCGTACTGGAATTGGAATTTGGATCATTCGATTGCATAATTGCCAATAAACAGATATTTTCACTCTTCATTTGGGCGTTTTGATTGTCAATTTTCCTTTCACTCGTGCAGCACTTTCCCAAAAAGGGATGAAATTGTAATGAAAATCCCAATTTAAGCGCTCGAAAATAAAAATTTAATTTTGACGGGAATACCTGAAAACGTTGTCATTAGGGCGCTGTGATTTCGCCTGAGAATGCTTAAAACGTTCTCATTTATTCTGAACGACGTAATTGCTGCGATGTAATTGACGTCGAACCTGCTATGTACTGGAAATTATCTGAGATTTTATCTGACTTTTTCTAGTTAAGAATAATTAGCTACCCTTAAACATGGGGTTGGGGATGTTTCTTAGCAGAATGCCTGTAAATGGAGAACCAATAGTTTGCTTTTGTGAAGTTAGGGAATGGGGTTTTGTGTACACTTCGAATAGGTTGTAACATGAGTAATTACCCTATTCTACCCTAAGGCAATTATCACCAACTACTCACAAAAATTACTTCCCGGAAATTGTGTTTTATGAACGAGAAAGCAACTTAGAATAAAGGGTGTTGAGTTTTATATTCCTGGTCGATGGATTAGTATGGGTCACAGTAAATAAACATTTTCTTTTATTTGACGAAGACTTAAAACCATTTTCTAGGTTGTGTCGATGGTAAGTAGATGAATGCAGCATCCCTGTCCAAGGACTGCGGACTGGAACACAAATGGTGTCGTTTTGTAAATATATAGATTGGATTTGGAGTGGCTTTAGATTTAGCTTGGAGTGGCTTTAGATTTTGGTTATATGCCGGCACAAGGACTGTATCATATCTCACCGGCCTCGGTAGTCTAGGTAGTAAGGCGCCTGGCTACCATCCCAGGGGTCCTGGGTTCGAATCCGGCAGCACCACGGTCCTTCGCCTTTCCCACCTACATAATTTCCCTTTTTTCTTTTCTTCCCTCTTTACATTTCTGATTCCTCCTGTCATAGCCTTCCGCTAGCCCTTCGCCGCTCCGCCAACGCATGTTATCGCCTTGTTGATGGGATTCAACTCGTTTCAGGAGGCATAACACTCCAGCGAATTGTTTCTCGATGCCCCGATGCCAGAATCGTCATAGTAATGGTTAGGAGTAGGTGGAATAAAAAATATCGCGGCTTGATTGTGGCAGTTCCTTCCTTCACGTCTCTCACTCCCTTCACTATCTTCCGACTAGAGTTGCTGTCCGACATTGCATTCTATACGAAAAATAGATTGTCGACAGTACAAAGGGCTTTCCCCGTGCTCTCAGTCTTTCCCATAAAAAAAAATATTTTATTTTTTCCAAACTTCTCTCAACTCTTGTAAGGAAAGGTTATCAAATGTGCGGTGCCTGATCCGGAGGAGTTTTCCAAATTCCAGAGCCAGACATCTGCAAAGGCCGTTCCTCTCCACAGCTAGGACAAAAGGTTCTCGTTACTCTCGATGTTCTTGTGACACGGTACCCACTGAAAAGTACCCTGTATCTTCTAGCCAAGGAAGGCAGATCCTTTTAACAGGTTAAGACCAGCTTGGGCATTCTATAGATTGCCCCAAGAGCCTTGATAACCGTCAGTTCAATTCAAGCCTTGATCTCCATCAGCTTCTTCCTCCAAACCCCTCCCCTCCAGTCTCTTGTATTGAGAAACATAACACTTCATGACCGTGGTTTGCCAACTGATTTTTTCTCATCTGGTCGTAGATACAGGGTTACTTCGGTATCCTTGGGTCATCCATTTTTTGAACATGATCGGTCCAACCCCGACTGCCATTTAAAGGGGGCATGCTTCGAGCAGCGCGTGGGCCTCGTGTGGCAAATGAAGGGTATGCCGATTCCTCATGAGCAGCACACAAAAGAAAATAAGCGATACTGAATTGAGGTATGCCCTCTCACTTTTTCATAAGGGCTTTATGAGGACAACCTCATTACAAATGAAATGGAACAATCCTAACATCTGCCTTACGTATTTGGAAAGCTTTTTTAAAAAGCTTTAAAGTAATGCCCTTAAGCTTTAGTTTGTCTCATACCAAGCTTTAGTTTTTATTGTTACCTTTCTTCATATTTCAGGCAATTGTGTTGATGACCATGAGGGGTGCCATTTAGCATTCTCAATAGACCGGTTCTCGTTCGATTACGGAGGTCAAGCAGCAGAGGATGAGATTAGTAGTCAGATGGGGGACCGCTCGTAAAACGACGCTCGCGTTTATAAATATAAAGCTTTTATCACCGCCGCAGTTATTAATAACATATCCACGCCGAAATTCTCAAACTGTTCAGCCTATTTTTTCCATTCGAAATCGGGTAGTTGTTATTTTTCCTCATGGGGGTCACATTTGGACATTCCTTAAGGGGCAAGGCGTAAGATGCCCCTTGTGGGCCATATAGAGCAATCCACATGGGGTCCACTAGAGGCACGGGAGCCCATCTGCACCCCCTGCAAAATGCTAGTTGAAACGTAAACGCAGTCATACAATGCGTGATTACAACGTATTCTCCATGCATTGCCTACATTGATTGGGCCATGTATCCTTCGGAGTATCTTCTGCTCAAATATATCTATCTTATCTGAAGATTTTTGGAAGATACCTACTCCATGCTTCACAACCGTAAGTAACTAGTGATCGTATGATCTCTGGATTTCAATACTGGCATCAATGAGAAGTATGTTCTATTTGCAGCGTTTATTCTTGTTTGCACGAAAGGTAGTTTACCTTTGAGTAAAACTTTTTTGGCCTGTCGTACTTCCCCGGAACTTTTGGATGAGTCAATAGAAACTAGCTCATATTTACCCCATAACGAAAAAAAGTTAATCTAACAAACCTTCTTACTTCTGCTACAATAATCAATAGAAATCTGATTAAAGAGTCCTACCAAATTCTAGAAGACAAGAAGAACGGCCTTAAACCAAAAAATCTACTAGTGACCTACTAGGGTGCTTAACCGAAAATCTTTCCCAAGGAAACCATCGCTTTGGTGAGTCAAGTTTGCCTGCTTCATATATCACCAAGGCTTTTGACAGCGTATGGCACCTTGCCTTGTTGAGTAAACTCGAAGCTTTTAGTATAAACTAAGTTCTAAGGAATTGCATTGAGGGTTTTCTTTCAGTCCGTTCAATCAAGGCAGTATTGGATGGCGTCGTACCAAATCCTACACCATTTCGTCCGGGGTTCCCCAGGGTCAATTATACCACCCGTATTTTTTCTAATCTTTATTAATTATCTGCTCTGAATCACCTTCAATCCAGTCCACAGTTTCGCTGATGATGGGACTCTGCGTTACTCGTACGCCTTCAACAATATAAGACAATCACGTGCAAGACCTTTACTATATAAAATTTACATCTACTATAGCGCCTGCTTTTACTATAGTGACTGCGTTCTGCTAAAATTACTGGCCTCCCACGTATACAGTTCGGCTCACTCTCATACAGCGTAGCCCGCCTTTTCGAGCACACTATGGTCTAAAAGTTCGTTAATATGTAAATAGAACAACTCGATTGCGGAACAATCTTCCGCAGCCAGTATTTCCAAACTCGTACAACATCTTAGACCCTTCTTCCAACGGTCGATTTGCACGCGATTTGAGTATGATACGAGTATCATACGACTCGCTCGGAAACTTCCGACATGCAATTTTAGTTAAGTTCATACACGAGTCGACTAGACTCGTTGTCGACGCAGCGCGTCGTATACTAATTGCATGCGACGTCTTGTACTAGTTTCACGCGATTTGAGTATCATACTAGTCCAGTTGCGCGTCCGAACTTTGCAAGTAATTGGTACTACGTATATATTTTGAGTTGAACCCAAGTTGAACCCGAGTTCAAATGCATGTTAACGCAAGTCGAATTGAGATAGGATCGACTGAACTCGATTCAGGTAGCAGAGCTATTTGTCCATATAGAGGCGAGTTCAGTAGTTCAATTTGGTTGACAAAATCTGTGTTGTGTTCTTTTTAGCGGATTTTTGTTGTATTTTTTTATTCGTTTTATTTTATTGTATGAGAAATGTTTGGCGGTACGACGAAACAAAAACAATGTTGAATTTTATAACATATTTTTATGTCACACCTGATAGATTAATGCTGTCAGTTCAACTCTATTTCGACTCGACTCTTCAATCTTCTTGCTCATATACCCAAGTCAAGAGATCAGCTGAACCTCAACTCAACTATTGAACTCGCCATGTATACACAGTATATGTGAATTCCAAAGAAGATATAACTGTACAGTACAAAGGGTGATTCCTAAGCTTTGGTTTTCCAAATGAAAATAAATACTGGTTTCTATTTCGTTTCTATTCACTCAAACAAATATTACGTATACATGCGAAATTGAAGCCGGCTTCAAGCCAGCTTGGATCTTAGAAAAATCCATGTATACGCAGATCAAATTCAAGTAGGATCGAGCTGATTCGATCCAACATTTGCGGCTGGATCGAATCGAAATGTCGTCGTAAGGACGTAAATTCAAAGATTGAGAGATTGACATGACAGCATAAAAATTTTTAGGTTTTGTAATTTTTATTGTTGTGCCTTCATCGTCTTGTGGCAAGAAAAATTAAAATATTAGTATTGCAAATAAAGATTTTCATAATGACAAAGCGAAACAACAGTAAAACGATATGAAAACTACAAATTGAAGGTTATGTTCATTGCTTGTCGATTACGTTTGAATCCATTTAAACTTCAATTACTCGATCCGACGATACGCAGATTCACTTTCAATCTTTCGATCTGTGGATCGTTCGATTTAGTCATGTATACGTGGTAAAAGTGTCATCTGACTTTAAGTCGAAGTAAGAAAATAAACGCAACTTTAAATCTTAGTTTTTAGTCATCAATTCGTTCTACTGAAAAAAATATGTTCTGTGTTATTAAAGACATCAAAATACTGAACAAAAGATAAAGTTTGAATATGGAAACACAAATAAAGTTTTAATTCGAGTTTAGTTTTTAGTGTAATTTTTAGTTTATTTACAGAACTCATTTTTCCAGCCTTCAGTATCAACCTTAGAACACAATCTTGATTTATTTCAGTCGTCCGAAACACTTTATTAATATCTCTAATTATGCCAAAAAAAAAGGCTACAGACGGGAATTTTGAAGTTCATTGAAGCAAATAACCAAGTTGAATTAATAAGAGAAAATTAGTAAACAAATAAAATATATCCTTCCCATTTCTAAAAAATATAATATGTAAACACAAAAAACTGCTTTCAATAATTTTTATTCAAAAACTTCTAAAATTCACTTTTTTTAATCCTTTTAATAATTTCGCCGCTTTAAGTAGAGTCGCACAACTAACGGTAGCGAAAAAAATACAAACGAATCTTATCCTTTTTTCGGAATCTATCTCGAAAAATAAAATTTCACTTTCATTTCAGGTGTCCTGCATCCTGTCACGAACGTTTCCTTACTAGCACGACTCATGCATGCTTCCACACCACACAATAAGAAAATGTGGTCCACAATAGCGAAACTGGGGAAACGAATTTTCTGCGCAAGGATAATGAAATTTCATCCCACCACAGCCCAGCAGCAACTGTGGTGAAAACGGAATATTTTGAAATTTTTGTTTCCGGAAAAAACGGGGAAAATTAATGTGAATTTTTTAAATTCAAATTTTACCAGAATAATCTCAGTGTATTCATTGAATTTGTTAAAGCTGTTGAAATAAAAATTAGGAATGACGTTTAGTCATGTGATGGTAGTGGGAAAAAAAGGACAAAACATATAAAAGATTTACGGGAAAGAATTTATCTTCATGGCCGCAAGGTCAGTGATAAAGATTTATTGGGTTTTCCTGGCGCCAGATAAATTTTTGGAATATGTACAAAAGGAAATTAACTCGTGTGAATTTATCGACGTGATGTAATCAGCAAATTTACGAGGGCAATCTGCAAAAATGTGAACCGAACAAGTGTTTTTTTCTCGGTCAAATGTAGTATATCTTTTCCAAGTAGATAAAACACTTTTCCAAGGTATGCTTTGATTGCTTTTACCCTTCCAAATAGCAGTTGAACACTTGCTTTGAAACATAGGCGTTTACGTAGGTTATTACCTTCTTTTTCAGTGAAAATCTCTGTCCTACATTCCTAACTTGAAGATTTTTTTATATGAAAGTTCAAGCTTAGGAGTCATCCCTTGTACTACCTGTCGTACTCGTCATTGTACAATGTCTAGTAATAAGCTTGGTTCGAAGAAAGGAATAGAAAACATGATAGATTAATATAAGTCTAGAGAAGAAACTTGCAGGAAGCCCATGTGACAAAAATCAAAGCAAAAATATTTGTAACGGGGCTTATCCTCGGGGATATCCTATAGCAGTGGTGGCGAACCTTTTTATGTGTGCGTGGCAGAAAATTACAAATATTACTTGTCGTGTTGCTGGCGTGCCGCATAGTTTTTAATTTTGGTGTTTCAGAATTTTATTTAGACAATTTCAAAAATTAATATACAAAAATAATATATTACCAGAATCAAAATTGACAGAACCATCGTACCTATTAAATTGCAGAAAGATCAAAAATTGTTAAAATAAAAGAAAAATTTAATATAATATTGGAATTTTCCATCAACGCCTATTTTCACAATCACAATACTACTAGAATTAAAACAATAGATACTTGTGCTTAACGAAAAACAACTCAACAAGACTTTAAAGCAACTCAATTGAAGCAATATTCCAGGAGGCTGCAGTTTTTTTTGTAAGATAATGAACACGTACGACATATAGTCAGATTAGCTATTAACAAAAAGTATAAAACATTGGCACTAGTCCAGGGGTTGCGCACGGGTGCGTTTCTGCACAATATTGTTATAAATGTGGAGGAATTCCGGTTCAAATGCGAAATATGAGCAGCTATGAAACCTTTACAGTATATAATTTCTGGATAACTAATAATGAAAAACCATTTCTTACACCTGGCGGGGGGTGTTGATTATGTAAAATTTCCCAGAAAATCCGAAATCTGAGCACCTATAAAATCGACACAAATAATAAGCCATGTTACAAAGGATCTGAAGCAGCACAAAGTTGTACATAGTAACAGCCACAAAAATTCCTTGTTATCAGCATTTAAGCAAACGGTCAATCCTTTCTCGAGCGATATTTATAAAAATATGCAATTTCATATTTCGACGGGAGCGATTAATCGCAGATTTTTTGCAATGTTGATCAAAAAGGGAAGAACGCAAGTCAGCATTTATTGATGAGCGTGCTACCAATGAAAATCGTTTCGAGCGCCCTACACGTAGATTGAAAGTACGTACATTTGCTGAAATGTTCGCCAAAGAAAAGTAAGTCAGTGGACGGAAATGTCATCGAGTTGAAATTGCAACGCGATTTATTTGGGCAGTTGTTAAATATTTCGTTAAGAAAAAATTCTCGGCATAGATAAAGTATTGACATATCTTTCACAAAATTTGGTCGAGCCCTTTTTTTTTGTTTAAATGACGTTGTGATTTTTGTACCTGCACGATATCGCACGCACCAAAAACGATATCGAATTCTTTGAGGTGCCGATCGAAGCATATTAACGAAAACATGCTCTGAAAAAATTCCATAACATTCGGTCGAGCCGTTTGTTTTGTTTAAATGAAAAGACCGGCTAAGAATCACAAGCACTAGTTTAGCATTAGTTTCTCTAATATCTAATAAACTCGTTGGAATGAGACCCATTCTAAATCCATTTCACCCTTTCAAAAATCTGAAATCAATAATACTTCAAATACTACTTTTACAATTAAACGTCAAGTAGATACATGTCAACCGGTAAAATTTTACCAATCAATTCCAGTTTTGGTTTCGCACAGCACTGGAATTAGACTGGGAAGCTTCCAAAAAAAACTGGAAGTTTAGCAAGCAATTAGCCAGTTTCGCACAGGGCCTAAGTTACCTGTTCTGGATACCGCATAGCGATAAATTTCTAGCAAGACATCCGAGCACTCTCGTGCAAAATCGTGCAAAAATTACGTTACCCTTTACAAACGTCAGGAATTTTTCAAACCTTAGATCAGTACTTTTTGGACAGGGAATTGTTTTCCACCATCGACAATGCGCTCTAGTGTCACGAAGGAAGTACGAAGGAAATGTTCGTTTGCTAACGTTCAGCAAAAACAAATTCTCTAGAAAAATCCACTTCATAATATTAAATATTCATCATACTGGGAAGTTGATCGTGTGGACCGAAAGGGTCAAACACACATCCCAACTATTTTTTTAGACTTGTTTCGAAGCAACACGAAGTGCAAAGCAAGAGAGAAAGTGAGTCAGCGATACCATCTATCGATGTATTAGTCATTAAGATTAAGGTTTCACTAGCTTTGGCCGGACTCCGCAAGAAAATTGCCTTTGTTTCGTCGTGTTGACGCTTGCGGAATCCGGCCCCTGGACTATATGTAAGTACATGATTGCACACTTTGCAATGACTGGACGGGTTCATTTTAAAAAAGCACAAGCAACTTCATCCAAAACATGGCTTAGTTTTAAAATTAATCTAGATTAAATCCAATTTAATAATAAATCTTTCACGTGTCAGCAAAATTTTCGTACGTGCCATCTCTGGCACGCGTGCCATAGGTTCGCCACCACTGTCCTATAGTATGTGAGCAGATAAGTTGTTGTGATGGATGGGCAATTTCTACTTTTCAAATGCGGCGGTCTTTTCGCAATTGCTGCCTTCAGGTTGGCAAGTAATGAAGAGTAATATGCGCCATTATATTTACCTTCTTCAAGAGAATTGATGAACACACAATTTCATGATTTTTCCAAAATTTTTGGAGCAGTTTTACTCTTTTCAGACCACGATTTTGACCAGTGGCGTATTTATCCTAGGGCCATAGGGGCCATGGCCCGGGGCGATAGGTTGCGCAAGGCTTTGGAAGCCTTTAATAATCGTTACTTAATACACTGAGAGACAAATTACTTTTTGGGGATGCTGCAAAATTTATACTTTTTTTAGCATCAACGGAACAAAATTACGGCAATCCTTTTGAAAATGTAACTGTGGAAAATTTTTGATATACGCGATGGTCAGCTAGGGACGATACCTCTGCCAGCCTTAACAAAAATTAGAACGAAATAATAGCGACTCTTGAAGCTATAAAAAGTGATGCGGGGCCACCAAAAAGCTTATATAGTTTCCAAAATTCTGAAGGTTTCAACGCAGACGTAGAGTTAGTTTCCAGATTCTTCGGGTCACTTATCAGCATTTTCATAAAGAACAAACAACAATCTTTTGAGGATGGTAAGAAAAAATGCACAGAAGAATTCAGAAGCGATCACAAGAGAAAGAAGAAGAAAAGAAACTATACCATGAGTGTCGTGAGGGAGTATTGTTACAACGACCAAAAGGCGACCTTTTGTGACCAGAAGATTTTTTCCCCAATGTGCTACCAAGTGTGCTCTAGAGGCTAAAATCTTCATATGACGCAGTAACTGCCAATTTTGTATTCTTGTGGAAATTGGATGGGGAAGGGTTTAAGGAAAGTCAACCTACCTCTTAAGCACAAGGATTTGAAGGAAGCATTTCCATATACAGAAATAGCATTACGTATCTCAGTAGGTATTGGGTTACTTGAGCCTGGGAAAATTTCTTGTCGCGGCAGTGTAGAATTTTCTGTACTGAAAAGAATAAAAAATTACCTAAGTTTCCGTATAAGCGAAGAACATTTGACGTTTAAAAACTAAGCATTTAATAAATGGTGATCATTCTTTTGTATGAACTTATTTATGGGGCGGCAAATCTTACAGGCACACGGCGCCAAATCTTAAAATACGCCACTGGTTTTGACTGTTGCTTTATTGGTAGTTGGTGCATCCCAGTTTCATCCACAACAAGTCCTTGGAAATGTTCATTCGAATGCCTTTTGGACCTTGCACTTTGGCGCGCGAAGATAAGTGGATGGATATCACGTCACGTCACGTCACGTCAGATATAAGAAAACTTCGAGAAGAGACTGAAAAACTGGAAGAAGATACTTCCTGTAGAGCCCTTTAAGAAGAAGAAGAAGTGAAAAGGCACGGCACTATTAAACTTTTCTGAAATATAACATTACTAGGCGAATACAAATCTAGATTGTGAAAAGAATGGTCAAATGACCGACCAAAAGTCACTATTAAGCAACTCCTAGAAGGGAAAGGGAACCATATACTAAAGATCTTTGTGGACCTCAATCAGGCATGCGGGACTACTTTCAAAGAAAAAAGCTGCTTCAGATCCTACTCAAATTAGATGTATCTGCAAAATTAGTACGTCTGGTAAAGCTAACTCACCTCGGTAAGATTTCAGAACACTAACAGATGCCTTCTAACTTAATCTAGGGAACAACTAGGCGACGATATAGATTCGTTAATTATTTTATATTTGAGGTTAATATAAAGAGATAAAACAAAATTTTTCTTACGACGCATGATAGTACAATCCTTTATGAAGAATTTAAGCCCCGGATTGTTTCTCTAGGCCATCCCAATCCTGGGCAATGACGAATTTAAAAAAGACCTTTTTTTCCGAAAATTCGCTCTAAAAGGCGCAATTTTAAATTTTTTTCAATTTTTCAAAAATGCCCTTTTTCTACTTGGCAGAGATAACAGTATGTGTTAATTACAAATAATTATAATAAAAATTGAACCGTTCACAGCGAAAACAAAAAACGACGATTTTCGATGAAGTTTCGCGATTTACTCGGGCAATAACTAACGAAATCGTATCAAACAAGTGTCATTCGATTGGCATTTTTATTCTCTACAACTTTCTAATTTAACTTTTTTTTGTATATTGCCTTGTTTTTTTATAAATGCGAAAACCCCTTTTTTCGACTGCTTCCGATTTTTTTAGGTTATGTTCTGCGCCAGCTGGAAAGATGCAAAAAACGCTATCTTTCTTAGAATTTTTTCTTCTACCCGACCAAATTTTTTGCATCTCGATAGCATGCTTTTGGACTTTATTATTAAGTCATTCCTAGATTCTCTGGAATATAGACTATTGGGAATCGTTCCCAGGTCTTAGACAGGCTAAAGACTTAATAAGACCCTTCGCTTAAGGGAGCGTTATCACGCTAAACAGGGCGGAACTTAGACTTTTGGTGGGATACCTGACTGGCCATGTGCGGCTATGGTACCTCCACAGCTTAGAGATTACTCAGGAGGCAGAATGCCGACTCTCCACACACATGTTCTCTGTGACTTTTCTGCTCTAATCTGGATTGTAAGAAGACCGATTTTCAGAGAGCTTCTGAGTCGCGCTCAGTTTCGGTCTTCTTCAATTAAACACGAGTGAAGGAATTTCCGTTAGTGGGATATATGCACTTACTTACTGACTTTGACGGCTCTACAACCGGGATCTGGTCCTGGCCTCTCGCAACTTTTCTCTCCACCGGTCCTGATTCTGAGCCGATGTCATCCAGTTTGGCATCCCTAAGCTCTGTGCGTCCTAGTCTACGCCATCCTTCCAGCGGAAGTTGGATCTCCCTCGCTGTCGTACCCCATAGATCTTACCGTAGAGATATGCACAATATGCCTAAATTGGCCGCGGTGCTCACCATACGCGTTGCCCTCGTATGTGAAGCTCCCAGAGAATTCGGTTTGCGAAGCTCCCAGAGAATTACAGGACGCTGCAGAAAAGATGTCAGGACACTAGTCTTGCTCACCGGACTGTGGACCCCCCCCCCCCCGAGCACCAGAAGCGCAAAAGACCCCATCTGCAATCCCTGTTTCAAGGAATACGAGTCTGTAATTGTCGCACTATAGCGAGGAGGACGGTTTCGTCGTTCCGAACTTACTCAAGCTGTCTGAACTACAAATCTAAGATATAGGAGGTGCTAAGAGTACAATAGGCCCAAGTTGCTGCCTTGGACGCGATATATCGCTGTAAGAAAGACTATCTTCTACTGGTGGAAGTGCGGTCATAACCTCCTCGTGGCGGCCATTAGAAGCTGTCCTGAAAGATATTGGCTAATATTATCAGGTCTATCAAGCCAAGATGTAAAGTTATCTAGTTGAGAGCTGCATAGTAGTTTTTCCACTGTCGTATAACGATCTATTCAGTGCACTGGGCACACCCATTTGTATAATGCCTTATCCTGAAATGGAGGCTCTGTCAGGATGTGCCTTCCCCTAACCACCATACTCATAGGACTTTTATGGACAAATTAATCTGGATAGGACTTATTGCCCTAGGACCAATTAACCTGGAGAGGACCTACGGCCGGTGTGAAATCGGGGAGCCCCACGGAGCACATCCAAGATACGTTTTCGTGAACTCCTTAGCAGTGGTATGTTGAACAGTCAAGCCTAAGCGAAAAGACACTAGGCAAAGCTGCCTCGTTAACAAGGTATTAGGTTGCTTGCTTTTCCCTTCGTTTAAATTGAATCTGCACACATCGGATTCCAGGCTTAAGTTTCTGTTGGCTACACTAAAAACCGTAAATATCAACGAGGGTAATCCTTACTCGTGATTTCATCATAACCATCAACCTGCATTATCCCAAATAAAATGCAGGGTTTGGATAAATATAATGATATAAAATTCAGCATGGGTGACACTTCGAATTTCGTGATATTTCGAAATGTCAAATTGGATAGGTTTTTTTTCGCAGAATTACAACAAAAATTACGTGGTTTGAGGCAATTAAATGAAAACAAGCTTAAATCATTTATAAAAAAAATTTACAGAATATAACACGGTTGTCCCTGAGCAATTAAAATAAATCCCATTTCTGGCTTTTAAGCTAACTAAAGGGCATTCATAAAATTAAATTAAATTGCTTTCAATCACCCTCACCTGAACTTTCAACTGAGATGAAATAAACATTCTGACTATAATAAAACACACAATTTTCATATTCACAAACGCCGCGAAAATGAAAGAAAAAAAAACAAACTAATTCTATTTAATCCCCATTTATGGGTAAAGTTGTTATGAAAAAATATTTTCTTTCTCAAAATTGAATATTTAAGGCCAAACATCAGTACACGGCGATGAATAATAAATAAGTAACAAGCGAAATGTCAAGTTAAGAAAAAAATCTCTCTCTCCTCCCTCTAAATATCAACTTCTCAGCATCTCCCCGAAAGAAAAAAACCTACAAAACATTAAAAGTTTCATAAAAGTTTATTCAAAATGAAAAAAATTCAAGATATTTCCTTGGGGTCCTCAACGAGGAATAAACTAAAAAAAAGGAGCATGTATAATATTTTGCTGTGCTCCTTTCGTCCACGCTGCATTCTATTGCCATGAAGAAAATGGTATCCAGGCCCTGAATTAAAACCATCTTCAGACCCAGCAGGACTTTGGGCTACTTACTTTTGTGCCATTTGAATTGAATAAGACTTGAGGAAAGACTGGTACAGTTTGCAAGTTTTACGAGACCACCGCAAGCATGCCACACTGAAGTATGGCAAACAATTTACATTCCATTTGGCACATTTTTTCATCCGACTATGTACAATGAAAGTTATTCATTCGTCCGCTGGCCCTGCATCTCCTACGTATACTGGCTTACAGCAGTCATCCATACAACAGCAGCAGCATGACTTCGAGGCTATTCCAAGAACCAACACTGCCTAAGCTTATAACTCCACGAAAGAATCCTTAAAGGTACACAAGTGTCTGAATTATTCAAAAGGACATTCCCGGAATGCAAATGCTGGCATTAAATGGGTTCTGTTTGGTGCATACACACGTATATCTGACGAGCAGATCCTTGTAACACCTTAATAAGATTTTCGGGGCCTTGTTTTATACATTTTTTTGTTTGTTCTGCAAGGATGTAGGTACTTCCTTATGACCGGGAGCACCTTCCTTTGTGGCTCGTCAAAAATTTTAATGCTGCTGCGCTAGTGCATAAACTTTGCTAGCAGCGTTATGTTATCACAACACTGTGAAACTCCTTCAACAGGAGAGAAACTTTATCAACTTCAATCTATTCAAATAACAACCGAAGGCGAGTCATCTGCTATGCAACTGCTACTATTATTTATCCACGAAAACTCTTGGTGCAGATGAGGTCTCTCTAACTTGGCAGCGTCCATTATTGTGAGAAATTTCAAGTTAGAAATTCAAAGCAGCTCCTTGCATAGTTGCACCTAAAAACCTGAGAATTTCCCACGGAATATAGCATAAGGGTGAAAAACTGAAAGTTTCTATAAAGTTCTCCCAGTAAAGTTGCACTTCCGGCTTCTGGGTTCATTGTTTTGCTGAAACATTGGCCAAAACTTTACGCTAAAGCTGCTAACAATTTCATTTTCTTTTATTCGAGTATTAAAGTGAAGAATATATTTTAGAAATAAGTTTCTTACCTGAGGCGAAAGCAGCAACTACTGACTGAATCCAATGAACCACAATCGACTATCCTGAGACACGGAGTAAGTGGCAGCATCAATACCCAAGACATCGAAAAAAGTCTGATAACATTTTCCGCGCTATTTGTTATCAACAAACCTTTCTTATTTGAAAAAAAAACTAAAAAATACGCTTTGATTTTAAAATTAACTAAAAAGTAAAAAATAATTTTGAATGTAAAGTTTTTATTGCTCCAGCCAGAATATGGAAACAACCTACCTTTCGAATTGTAAAACAGCGTGGGACTCTCTTCCTATATTCTTATTTTATTAACACCAGAAATTTTCGCTAGAGGCCCACGCTTTTTTACATTTCGAAAGGTAGGTTGTTTCCATATTCTGGCTGGATCAATAAAAACTTTACATTCAAAATTATTTTTTACTTTTTAGTTAATTTTAAATTCAAAGCGTATTTTTTAGTTTTTTTTAACTATATATTTTTTATTTTCTATTTTTTAGTCTATTATATGTCTTCCGCCATTTTGTAGTGACCGCCATATTGGATTTAAAATGACATCAAACAGTTTACTATACTATACTCGTCGTTCACTTTCATTTGATACCCATACCGAGGGCGTTGTAAAGAAAAAGGTAAACCGCCATTTTGTGTTGACCGCCATTTTGAATTTGGAATCCCGCCACACAGTTAATAGTATTCTAATCGTCACACCCTTTCATTTGATACCCGTACCGAGGGTGTTATAAAGAAAAAGGTAGTCCGCCATTTTGTGTTGGCGGCCATTTTGAATTTTGAATGACGCCACAAAGCTAATATTATTCTACTTGTCATTTCCTTTTATTTGACGCCCATATCGAGTGGGTTGTAAAGAAAATGGTAGTCCGAAATTTTTTGTTGTCCGCCATTTTGAATTTTGAATAACGCCATATAGCTAATTGTATTCTACTCGTATTACTCTTTCATTTGATACCCATGTTGGGGGTCGGGGAGCACAATTGCAAAATTCGGCCGCCATCTTGGAACTGTCATCTTGATTTTTGAGAACTATACATATGTGCAAAATTTCAAGTCGATCCGTTACCTGGAAGTGGGTCAAAATCAAGTTGCAAGATTTGTTTACATGAAACATACAACATACACCATAGAACATACAACATACAACATACAACATACAACATACAACATACGACATACAACATACAACATACAACATACAACATACAACATACAATATACAACATACAGGTCAAGCTAATATAAAGCGTATAAAAAGCATATTTAGGAATCACCCATTGTAGAGGCCACACCAAAAAATAAGGGAAACTCAAAATCGCTGTTTCCATGCGCCGTGAGAGTCTCAAGTCGCTACAAGCGAGCAACGTCACTCTGTTTAAAAACGCAAATTCCCGAGTTATTCGTACTCCCAACATACGCGCTCATTTCCCTTCCCTTCCCGAGCCACAAGCGAACCATGGGGGCGCTTGAGGCGCGCCAGGATGAGTTTGAAGGACGTGTTCCTTGTGTTGAACCAATAATAATTCAGTAAGCGGGAACGCAAAGTCTAGGTGAAGGCGCCAGCATCATACCATACTATTAGTGAGTCATGGGGTGTATCATTTCACAACATCTAATAGTAAGGCTAGTTTGAGCAATAGTAGAGGATATGGACATATTATAAAAGATAAGCAGGTTTCCTTAAATCAAGAATACCACCTAGTACAGTATTCCTGTTTTCCAAATCTTTTACCTTGTAGTCTAAGCTCCCATGACAAAAAAGGTACCTCATCGAACACCTCAAAATTATAAAGTGAGAATGGCCGAAAGACATGTAAAAAACATTTTACGCCCGCCAGACTAGTAAAAATTTGTTAATTGTTATTTTTTATGAATTTTTGAATTTAGCTAAAAAAATGATTTTTTTTTCCAAAACACCTCCTTGAAATTTATACAATTTGTAGTAAATAATAAACCATTTTTGAAATAATTTGTCTGGCTGACAATTTTTGTTAATTAACTTCTGACAGACCTTTTGCTATAAATTATTTTTTTTTATAAAAATGCACTACATAACACCTCCTTGATTTTTTTTTAAAATAAAGTTTAAGATCTCTTCTATCTATTACAACTTGTCTGACTGACAATTTTTGTTAATAAACTTGTCAGACTGAGGGCCAAGTCAATAATGCACGTTGCGCGAGCAAATGACTTATTCAGCTACAGACTTCCAATTGCTGAAGAAGTCATTTGTTCGCGCAACGTGCATTATTGACTTGGCCCTGAATTTTGAATGCGCAGCATCAATACATAGTAAAAAAACATTTTTTTTGATGAAAAACGTATTTGCGTATATAAACCGGATCTATAATATTAATTTAGAAAGGTAAAAAAAAATTTTTTTAGTTAGCAACGATCATACCACATTTATTCATTAAAAATGTCGTCGCAGTACTAAAAAAATTAAGTCTGGCATAGTAAAAAACTCTTTTTTGTTGACAGACCAATTTTCATTCATAAAATAGATGACAAACTTTCTTCCAGAAAAAAATTAAGGTGATGTTTTGCCGCGGTCGTTGTAAAAAGTTTATCTTTTTAAAAAAAAGTTGTCGCAGCGTTTAAAAATGAAGTCTGACATAGCAAAAAACAATTTTTTCAACGACAGGCATATTTTATGCAAAGAGGACATCCTAAACTTTAGTTGTTTTTTTTAACGGGTTCTTCTGAAATGAAAAGTGAATGATCTTGATGCATTGTTGCTGTCCCGATCAGATAAGTACTCGAGTCTTATTTTGAACCCCAAGTGGAGGTGGATGCTCAAGACCGAAGAGAGAGAAGACGCAATAAGTAAAGCTTCTGCAAGAGCTGGAGTTTGAAGCCAGTGGTGTGGTGGCCAATGGTAGGGCTATACCGATTCTGCGCCTCACCATATAGTGCAATCGAGCTTTTTGGTATGTGTCTTAGGTAGAAGCTTGTTTTCGGGTTTTGTCTTAGGTTGAAGGGTGCGCTATATATGGGGAATTTTGTTTAACTTCGTGGAAAGCTTTTTAGAGTGTTGGATTTTGTGGGGAATCTGATGTGGGTTCTTGGATAGAGTCTTGTGGGACTTGGAGGACTCGCAATAAGATTTCAATAGTAATAGTCCATCTTATTTATGCGGGACCCAGCGGACGGATTTGGTTTTCAATTCTTGATGGAGTTTGCATACTACTTTTTATGAAGCATACGTTTGGGGAGGTTGGCTTTTCGTTTATAGCAATCCTCTAGAAGACCTACGAAAGAAGTATTATTACCCTTGATAGAGAATATCATAAGTTTTAATAAAATATCCGTACTCGCAACGGAGAATGAATATGGAGCCTTTACTTTTAAAAAGTCGGTAAAAGAATGCTGGAGACAGGACAAAATAATTGAGGGAGAGACTTGAGAAAATTATAGTCGAAGTTAAAAACCGCAATAAAAATTTAAAAACTGAATGTAAAACGTAATAGCAATGGCAAAATTAACCGAATAAATATTTTTTTATTTTATACTAGCAAAAAACCCGCGTGCGTTGCAACGCCTTTAAATAACAAAAGATTATGTGTGCACAGTCCGCGATAGGAAAAAACGATAGTGAAAAAAAGAACAACTCTGCAAAAATTGATATTGGATAATATAAAAATTTAGAGTTGCACATAAAAAAAAGAAAGTGCGTGTCAACTCCGTCGCGTGACTGGAGTTTACTCCTGAAAAACGATTGTCCTAAAATATATACAATAGGCAAACGTGGTAAATGAATCCATATATTTATTTATATTGATTTGATAAAATATATCATATTAGATTTAATTTTTACTTTTTAGTCTATTATATATATGTCTTCCGCCATTTTGTGGTGGCGGCCATATTAGATTTAAAATGACGTCATACATATTACTGTATTATAATCGTCACACCCTTTCATTTGAAACCCAAACTGAGAGCGTTGTGAAGAAAAGGTAATCCGCCATTTTGAATTTGGAATGACAGCACACAACTAATTGTATTCTACCTGTCATGCCGTTCCATTTGATACCCATGTGGGTGGGTCGGGGAACAAAATTGCAAAAATCGGCCTCCATTTCAGAACCGCCATCTTGATTTCTTTACTAAATGGTCGGATTTCATTGTCAGGCGAACTATGCGTAAGCGCAAAATTTGAAGTTGATCGGTTATACTATCTAATTTTCAGTCTATTACATATGTCTTCAGCCTTTTTGTGTTGGCCGCCATTTTAAATTTGGAATGACGCTACACCGCTAATTGCATCCTACCTGTCTTACCCTTCCATTTGATACTCATGTCAGGGGTCGGGGAACACAAATGCAAAAATCGGCCGCCATCTTGGCACCGCCGTCTTTGTATTTTTACAAAGTGTTCACATTGCATTATCAAGAAAACTACGCGTATCTGCAAAATTTGAAGTTGATCGGTTTCAAATGGTGGGTGGCATTAATAATTTTATACTCATTAATAATGGACTCCCATACAAATTTTCATCCCCTATTTCAACCGCGTCAAGCCTATGTCCTTCTCCAAAGTCTAATCTATCATTGTACCAAATTTCATCAAAATCGGATCGGCGGGTTAGGCGTGAAAGCGTAACAGACAGACAGACAGAGTTACTTTCGCATTTATAATATTAGTAAGGATTTTGAATTTTATAATATTTGTATACAATTTTGAGGCTCTTTAATATTAAATGGCGGGGGGGGGGGGGGTAGGCTGGTTTGTGCCTTTGGTGGGTTTTCGCGCTGATGGTCTTGGGTGGATTCTGACCCGGGTTCTAAGAATTGTGTCTGTGGTGTTAGTAGAGGCCCACTATGAACTAAACCGAGCTTTGTGTGCAACTAAGGACCTGGAGGCTTACAGGAGGATTGACTGCTTTAATTGGTACGGAATTAAATAAAATAAGTGGATGTAGAAGTGGATGTAGAAGTGGAATATGATGAAATATGTGGGGCAGATTCAGTATAGCCCTACTACTGTGGCCTGCTCTTTCAAAAGAATAAGACAACGCCAAGTCCTAATAATGATAAACATACCTCCAACTACCGGCCCCAATGAATTCGGGAAAAAAGTTTGAACAAGGCCAACAATGATAGGCCTCGAGTTATTTTGAAAAGCATTATTTATTTGCGAAGAGTTGCTCTACACACCTATTATCATGAAATGTATGTGAGGTTTGATTTAAAACCTTCAAAACTTGTTTGAAAACATAAAAAGCTTTTTAGTTTTGAGCTTTTTTTGAAAACCGTCTTCGACAGTTTTATTAATTTGTTTTTCACGTGTTCTACAGGTCCGATTTTATCTATTCATATAGTTCCTACGATTTTTCCTTAATTATAGCGTTGGAAAAACACAATTTTTTTTGTTTTTAACAAAAAGCTTTTCACGAAGAAAACTTAAAAGAAAAGCTTTTCTTGCTTTTTTGCTGGCGCCATCTATTGGAAACGGCGGATGGCGCCATCTGTCACATTATTTGATTTAAAATGACACCACTTGTTTAAACACCCTTTATGTAGTAATTTTAAAATCGAACCACCTTTATTCAGTCAACACTAATTTAATTGAACCATGAATTAGATCAAAATTCCTACCTTTATTTACCTCCGTTGGTTTTCCCACTGATTACAACTTCTAAGAAGTACTTTAGGTTTCAAATAATTATATAGTCAATTTCCTACAACCTTTATCCCTTTAAATATGAAGGGTCCCTTATAATTATTCTGAAAACAGAGTCTAATTTGGTGATCACCTTCTGGACTCCATTCCTTTGTGCCACATTGAAATGATCAATTCTTTCGCCTTGCAATAAATTAAATCAAAAAAATGCCACCGAAAAATAAATCGCTTTCGTTGTATTCCGTAATTTATTTCCGTTTTTCCGAAATTAATTCGTGAATCACTTCTAACAAATTAATGCAATTCCACTAACAGCATGAAAATAATTTAAAAAGTCATGCTTAAGTTACCCCCACCCCTTCTCGCCCATAATGACATTTTCTAGTTGCTCCTACTTAAAATAACGCCATGAATAATAAACTTTTACTATATGAAATACCGTTCTGGCCAAAACTTTAACATTATTCACCCCCGCTGCCGCTTCCTACAGCCCCGCACAACCATCCACCCTAACCGCCAGTCTAGCCAAGGCAAGGATCACAAGGATAAAACTTATTTTCCATGGTCTCTTGGTACTTAGCCCGACGACGATGGTGTAACAAGCGTGTAAAAATTTTCTCGCCTGAATTTTATACTTTGGGGGTGAACGTTTCCCAAAAGGAAAGAGAAAGAAGATAGAAATCGGGCAAATTCAATTTTCCATGAATTTTTGAGAAACTGCACACCCACACACCCTGTTATTGATGACGAGCTCTACAAGTCTTGTACAGTAGTTGTGGAATGGCGGATGTAGAATATTGCTCGTCCCCCGTTTCAAGGATATGGTTAGGTCGTTTTTCGTGGATAAGGATTTAACTTCTTTCCTAGGTTAGGGTATACTGTGTAAGGCCACGAAATGAAATGGTTAGAAAGTTTCTGAAGAAGTTTTTCATCTTGCTTTGCTCTTAGCTCAATCGATTGTAACACATCCGGAACGAGTCACTAGCTGCATATATTCAAGGAATATGCCACGGAAGAAAACTGGCGTCTGCAGTTTATATTTCACGGTTTTGCTGTCGATGATGAAAAATTTTATTCTTGTGTGAATTTTTTAAATTGAACAAAATTCTTTCTTTTGTAATATGCCATAAAAATTTTACTAACCTGTCATATTGTAGTTGGTCATAATCGAACGAAGGAACAGCCATAAAATAACAAAAAGAGAAGATTGAAAATAAACTTGGATAGATAATCTACGGACAAATGAACGGAGCACATAAAACCAATGGAGTCTCTGCATCAACATAGAATAGACGAGAGAGTGCATGAGTCATAGAGACTTTTATAGTACCTAAGCCCTACCAGAGCGAAACTAGTCCCTCATTTTAAAAAGACCATGCATTTAGTGATTCTGTCACTCAAGGATATGCTCGAGAATAACAAATCGACTAGCGGTGGTAACATTCCCCTATGGTCATTTTAAATTATGTGTCACCTTTGGCTAAACTTCTGCGCAAACTCTACACCCTTTCATACTTCTCCAGAGTATATACACCGAGTAGGGAATGGAAGTACTTCTAAACGAACTTCTAGAAGTAATTCTGCAGAGCAGTCAAGTACTTCCACCCAGTACAAAAAAGACATTACATTAACATGGCGATGGCCTAGCCGGGGAAGTAATTCCTTTTTCACTTCCATGGAATGGGTTCTAGAAGTACTTCCATGGTAATGGATTCTAGATGTAGTTCCATGGTAATGGGTCCTAGAAGTACTACCATGGGAATGGGTTCTAGAAGTACTTCAATCGAAGTACATCCATGAGAATGGGTTCTAGAAGTACTTCCATAGGAATGAGTTCTAGAAGTACTTTCATGGGAATGAGTTTTTGAAGTACTTCCATAGACTTACTTCCATGGGAATGGGTTCTAGAAATACTTCCATAGAATGGGTTGTAGAACCACTTCCATAGAATGGGTTGCAGAAGTACTTCCTTATTCCCTTCCATAGAATGTGTTGTAGAAGTCCTTATACCCACATTCATTTAGAAGTACTTAATCCAGTACAAAAAATACATTACATTAACATGGCGTTGGGCTAGGCGTGAATGACTTCTACAACACATTCTATGGAAGGAAATAAGGACGTACTTCTACAACCCATTCTATGGAAGTACATCTACAAGCCATTCTATGGAAGTACTTCTACAACACATTCTCCGGAAGGGAAAAAGGAAGTACTTCTACAACCCATTCCACGGAAGTACTTCTACAACCCATTCTATGGAAGTACTTCTACAACCCATTCTATGGAAGGGAATAAGGAAGTACTTCCACAATCCATTCTATGGAAGTACTTCCACAACCCATTCTATGGAAGTACAAGTACTTCTACAACCCATTCTATTGAAGTGAAAAAGGAAGTACTTCCCCGCCTTGGCCATCGTCATGTTAATGTAATGTCTTTTTGTACTGGGTGGAAGTACTTGACTGCTTCTGCAGAATGACTTCTAAAAGAACTTTTAGAAGTATGTACTTCCATTCCCTACTGGGAAAAAGGTCTGCTGGCTAAGTATACATCGGTTTGGTGAGTCTGGCTGAGTTGTCTAGGTATCTCCAAACCCAGTTGGGAAAAGATGAACCCATTCCAGAAGAATTGATTCAGAATGCATTCCGAAGGAACCAATTGATTCCTTTTCTGATTCTGGAGTATGCTGAAAGGAATCGAATGTACTCCCAGTTCATTGCTAAGCGTAAAAAAATGTCCAATAAATTCTAAGGAGTCAATTCCGAACCGATTCTAGGGAATGCAGAGAGGAATGAATTGGTTCCGTCCTATGACATCCCAATGCAAAAAGAATCGGTTCTCTACATGTCGTTGAATCTAAAGTGGAATCACTTCCAATGTACTGGAATCAATTCTGAATCCATTCTGAATGCTTTCTTTTCTTAACTGGGAAGCCTTTGATAGAGTATTGCTTTTGTATCGACTCTGTTCTAAATAATTGGATTGAGGGTTTTCTTTCTGCCCATTCAATCAAGATATTTTTGGATGGGGTCGTATCTAAACCCCATACCATCTCTGCCGGAACTTCCCAGGGCTCAATTCTGTCATCGCTCCTTTTCCTAGCTTTTATAAGTGAGCGGCTCTCAATTCATCCAACTCACTATGGCTTTGATAAATAAAGTAAGACAAGCATGCGCCTGACACTGTCTGCAGGATCGTTCAATTCAATCAACAGGAACAGCGAACTTATTCTTGAATGGGGCCGCAAGAATCGTGTTAAACTCAGCGTATCAAAAACGTTGTCGCATTACTAATAAATCCTGCACAAACCTTATTCCCTTTTAATTAGCAAGCTTGGTTTTAAGAATAGAAAATAATAGGATAAGTAAGGAGCGATGAACTTTACGTTTACGGATTTTATATGAGTTCGAAAATACTGACTGTGGAAGATTATTCCACAAATCGAATTGTTGAATTCATAAATGAACACATTAGTCTAAGCTCCCATGACAAAAAAGGTACCTCATCGAACACCTCAAAATGAGACTGAAAATGGCTGAATGAGAATGGCTGAAAAACATGTAAAAAACATGTTTCGCCCGCCAGACTAGTAAAAATTTGTCAATTGTTATTTTTTTATTAATTTTTGAATTTAGCTAAAAAAAATGATTTTTTTCCAAAACACCTCCTTTAAATTTATACAATTTGTAGTAAAAAATGAACCATTTTTGAAAAAAATTGTCTGGCTCACAATTTTTGTTAATTAACTTCTGACAGATATTTTGGTAAAAAATATTTTTTTTAGAAAAATGCACTACATAACACCTCAATGATTTTTTTTTAAAATAAAGTTTAAGATCTCTTCTATCTATTACAACTTGTCTGGCTGACAATTTTTGTTAATAAACTTGTCAGACTGAATTTTGAATGCGCGAATTTTTGAGTATATAAACGGGATCTACAATATTAATTTAGAATTGTAAAAATTTTTTCTTTAGTTAGAAACGATCAAACCACATGTTTTCATTAAAAAACTTCGTCGCAGTATTTAAAAAATTAAGTCTGTCATAGTAAAAAACTTTTTTTTGCTGACAGACCGATTTTTATTCATAAAATAGATGACAAACTTTCTTCCAGAAAAAAATTAAGGTGATATTTTGCGCGGCCGTTGTTAAAAAAAAGTTTTTAAAAAAAAGTTGTAGCGGCGCTTAAAAATGAAGTCTGACATAGTAAAAAACAATTTTTTCAATGACAGGCATATTTTATGCATAGCGGACAACTTAAACTTCAGTTGTTTTTTTTTGAACGGATTATTTTTAAATGCCAGTGATTGATCTTGATGCATTGATGCTGCACATTCAAAACTCAGTCTGACAAGTTTATTAACAAAAATTGTCAGCCAGACAAGCTGTAATAGATAGAAGAGATCTTAAACTTTATTTAAAAAAAACAACAAGGAGGTGTTATGTAGTGCATTTTTATAAAAAAATAAATACGAAAGAATTTGGGTAATAATTAAAACAGATCTATAAGGAAAACTAAAACTGATCTTAAAGGACCACGGATGTGAGAAGAAGGACAAAAGTAGCATTGAATATAAATGGATAAAACAAGCTAACGAATGAGGCAAAGATTCACCTCAAGCTGTAGATATTCAATAAATTCATAAAAAACACAATTTTTATACATCCTTTACACATTACAGACCTCAAGGATATCCCCAACATAATAATTGTACCCCCTTTGCACTAACGATAAATAAAAGTTAATCAATATCACATCTCATTAAGGATATACGGGCAGAGGCTGTTCTCTCTTTACCCACATTATCCACCAGAATGAACAGTGCACGACCAACCATCCTATTTTAAATATACAAAAAGTGAACAAAAATGAACAAATAATTTCCTATAATTTATTCTGTGTCGCCTTCATTTTCGTATTTGTCACAAAAAAATATTTTTAATGGTGAATTTTAAAACATGAAAAATGCATAAATGCAAAAAACCAACACAAATTCATTCATTCGCCGCATTCCATTCTTAATGATTTTCATTTTTGCGTGTTTAATTAAAAGTTTTGAGCAAAAAGAAAAATAAACGCGAATATTTTTTTTTTGTTATATTTGTGCATTCCACCATTCAATTGCAAATATTTTGTGTAATTAAAAAGTTAATTACTGTTTTTAATTTTGTTTTTTAAGTAAACCCTGGAAAAAGTTGGGAAACACCACGAAATTGGCATTTTATATTCAGGATTAAATTTCAAGGCTGTATCGGTAATGTTTTTTAGGTTATTTGATATACACCACACCACATGCGATGAATGTTCTGATCTAGTTGGGTAAATTGCATTTTTTAAACGATATTATTGAATATTTTTTTTTATAGGATCTCTTTTCGTATAGTTTTTTTAATTCAGAATTCATAAAATAAAATAAAGGTAAATTTGTTATTTATTTTTTTTTTCACTGCAGGATTTTGGTTACACAGAATAATTGATTTAGGTTAACACGATTGGTGAGAACAAACAAACCTTTCCTGGGAAATTGCCCGAATTCATCAAAAACAAGTTTAAAAAATTTCAAGTATTGACTGACAGCCAAGTTAAAAATATTAGGTAGAAAATTTAGCGAGTTTCAAAAGGCACTTTTATTTTTTTAAATCAGTGGGATGTAAATTAATCATATTTACCAGTGAACAGTTCGATTAACTACCAGTAAATATGGCGCTGATAAGTAAGTGCGTTAAGCAAATCAAACTGAAAAACTTTCATCTCACGTCATTCTGTGGCAAATAATAAACTTTTTCTACGGCTCTGTTAGAATACAGGCATTCTGATATTACTTTTAGTTACGGAATTAGCAGCATTCCACACCCGTGTGGAATATTCATTCCATCACTTGTTATGGAATGACTACTATTGGCGACATCTGTTCCTCGTAATCCAAGAATATGATTTATTAATTAAAGAAAAAAAAAAGATTTATTAATTAAAGAATAAAGGATTGTTTCAATAAACCATCAATGATGTTCTGCTAAAATATTTTTGCCTTAAATAAACTATTCAATTATTAAATTGCAGAAAATAATAGCATTTTTTTATTAAATTTTGCGGCTGCCATCTATTAACAAATTATTAAATTACAAAATTGTTATGAATGAACACTCCTTACTAATATGTTATTTAGTGTTGCTGTGCCTTATACATTATATTTTTGACAGTAGCTTTACATTAGGTATGTTTTTCTTTACAAACTATTAATAAAAACTAATTAGAGGCGTAGAAAAAGAATAGTCTGCAACACGTTTTGAATGGCATATTCCGCACTCGACGAAGACATAATAGAATAGAAAGTAAAAAATATAACCTATCAACTTGAAATTTTGCACATAAGCATAGTTCGCGTGACAATGCAATCGGACCATTTTGTAAAAAAAATCAAGAATTTTGCAATTGTGTTCCCCGACCCAAGGCATGGGAATTACATGAAAGGGAATGACAAATAGAATACTATTATCTGTGTGGCATCCTTTCAAATTCAAAATGGCGGCCAACACAAAATGGCGGATTAACGTTTTCTTTACTCTCCCACTCGGTATGGGTATCAAATGAAAGGGTATGGCAACTGGAATACTATTTACTGTGGGGAGTCATTTAAAATTCCAATTGGCGGCAAACGCAAAATGGCGGCCAACACAAAACAGGGACTACCGTTTTCTTTAAAACGCCCTCGATATGGGTATCAAATGAAAGTGTATGACGATTGACGAGTATAGCACAATAAGCTGTGTGGAAGACATATAATATACTAAAAAGTAGAAAATAAAATATATAGTTTAAAACAACTTAAAAATACACTTTTATTTTAATATTAACTAAAAAGTAAAAAATAATTTTGAATATTAAGTTTTTATTGCTCCAGCCAGTATATGGGAACAACCTACCTTTCGAAATGTAAAAAAGCGTAAGAACATTAAATATAGTTTATCCTGAAGCTCTTTGAAAATATGCCGTAACATCTGCTGCATGTCTGATTATATGCTGGACATTTTTCCCCCTTCTGTTCGTCTCAAGCCGAAATGAAAAAAACAGAGACGAAATGTGTGTAATGTATTTATTAGATTTTTTGAAGGCCGAGGCTATTCGCACTGCAGAGTAGATAAGAGTAGATAAGAGTAGATGAGAGTAGATGAGAATAGATGAGAGAGTAGATGAGAGTAGACGAGAGTAGACGAGAGTAGATGAGAATAGATGAGAGTAAATGAGAGAGTAGATGAGAGTAGATGAGAGTAGACGAGAGTAGATATACTCTCATATACTCTCATCTACTCTCTCATTTACTCTCATCTACTCTTATTTACTCTCTCGTCTACTCTCATCTACTCTCATCTACTCTTATCTACTCTTATCTACCCCTATCTACTCTTATCTACTCTGCAGTGCGAATAGCCACTCCCTTTTTCGAAGGTACCAAATTGCGCATTTTTGGGCCAAATTTGCAAAATTTATTACTTTTTTGGGGCTTTTTTTGGGAAACACAAAAACGAGGGTGGAGGGCGCCATGAGGGAAGTTCTGCACGGGGCGTCTAATCCTCCGGCATAGTAAAATGTATGCGGACGATTATAAATATGTATCTGGTGTCTGTTGTGCAAGTAGTACATAATTTTTCATCATCGAATCTTAAAAAAGTTGTAACATAGTCTAAATATTTTTAAGTATCCAAAATCAGTTTTTGCAGATTTGTTTTTTTTATTATATCTTTTTCCTACCGCGGACTGTGCACACACAATCTTTTTTTATTGAAAGGCGTTGCAACGCACGCGGGTTTTTGCTAATTCTTAATATGCCTTTGTTGATAATAAATGGAGAGTCTATCAGATCGGATCCCGGTTGTAGTTCCGAATAAGTAAGTATATTACATATTTTGTAGACTTAACTATAAAGAAAAAAAATATTGAAACCTAAAAAGAAGATTTTACATAAAATTTGGTAAACTCCTTCAAACGAATGCTGTGAAGAATTTAGAAAGAAATTTGTACATTTCCTGTGTTCCCCTTTTGGGTTTGAACTTTCTCTACTTTAGAGAAAATTTATTTCAAAAATCGAGTTATTTATTGTTGCTCTTAAATTGCCTTCTTTAACAGAATATGTTCAAATTCCATCTGAAAATATTTATTTTTTTTTATAATAAAACTGTTTGATAGGAAATTAAAACATTTTTATACGAAATTCACTTTTCAATCCTTACCCTATTAATAAAAAATATTCCTGGGCCGCGTTGAAGTAAAAGACAACAAAAGGAATCCACATGACCATCATTATTTAAATTATCCTTGAAATTCTATTAAGAAAATAAAAGGAAACTTTCATTAAAAAAAGGAAACTGGCAGCAATTTAAGACAGAAAATTGTGCAAATAAAACCCCATGAGTGCCATCCGTAAGAAGTTGTAACGGCAATAAAAAATGACTTATAACAGACTGTAATGCATTTAATGGGGGGCTTAGAAGCTCACTCTGCAGGGGTAGTGAGTGTCCTTAACTGGGGGACTCAGCAGTTGTCAGGAGGAGCTTACGATATCAAGAACCGAAGTACGAATTTCCGCCTTTGTTTCTTGTTTGATTTATTAAAATTTTCCGTTTTTACCGCGACAGATGAGCTCGTCCTGTTCAGGTAAATAATTAATCTTTCGTGATGTGCGTGATTACAAAAGGAGTACAGTAATTATTGGTTGTGGTTCTGCATGATGAAATTTCACTCACTGTAAAACCTCCAGGATGATGCAGCAGATGCTCAATTTGCTTGTTGTTATCGCCATACACAAAGAACAGGTGAATACCGTGTGAAAGTGCAAACAAATTCACTGGTTGTTAACGAAACTTTGAAATTTATCGGTTTAGTTGAAACATTTTCACAATGTGGAATTTTGGTGGAAGTTTAAAAGAGGTTTAAAGCTTTTTCATTGCAGAAAAGTTTTTAGTTGCTTCTTCCATCTTTGAACTTGCAAAGAAGAGTGATGCTTTAATATTGCACAATAAGAAAACATGCTTGGGCAAATATGGTGTCCTTGTGTCTTAAACTTTATTTAAGACGTCGTTAAAGTTTCTGATAATTACATTTTCAATAAAATTGAGAAAAGTCGATCAAAATGAATTTTTAATGTTTCGTGCAATCATTTGTTGTTCAGTGTAGAGAGTTTCATGCAAACTTTCTTCATGAAACTTGCAAAGATCATGACATGATTCTCTCAAGAAACAATGATCATACTTTTCCTTACAGATCACATTACATTATATTCGACTTGCACTAAAACTACTGCGTTAGTACCAACGTTGCGAAATCTCCAAAATTACCTTGATATGACGGTTGGTAACGAAATCTAATAGCAAAAGCTTCAAGATTCCCTAAGAAAGATTTTTTTGGTGATGGAAAAAATGTGAAAATCTTACCCACTAAAGCCACTTCGCTAGCCGGGACAGGTTAGTTGGGCTCGAACAGCTATCAGAGCACCGAAAAAATATGCTCCAGATCCCCTGTTTCCTTTGCCCGTCTTAGGCAGTACCTATACATCGAAACATCGTGGCCAAATGAACGAGAAGACACGCCCTGTCCGCCAAAATCTGGATTAGTTCAAACTTTACTTCACAATGATCGCTGTCAACCAGTCTCACTAAATTTGGCATGAATCTGTCCAGCGGTCTATCTGCGATCAACCCCCTTTCTCTGTCACATCCCGATTGACTAGCAATCGTAGAGATTTCCCGGTCCTGATTTACGAGGATGTTAATGGGTATCATCTCAGCTATCACGTGACCTGCTTCTTCTGAGTAGTTCGAAAGGCGCCGCGTGCCCGAAGTTCACATAACCTATGTATATGTCACTGTCAATTTCTTTCCGATTGCTATCACTGCCATCATGCCTCCTGTCATTTTTTCGAAAACTTAACCCTTTTAAAGTTATTCAAGGTCAAAGTTTCAAAAAATCACTCAAAAACTGTTTTTTTCGAAAAAATATTTTGATCAGTTAATACGAAACGATATTGCCTACAAAAAGCCCTCCTGTCGTTTCGTATTGACTGTTCAAAATTTTTTTTCGAAAAAACCAGTTTTTGAGTGATATTTTGGCCAAAAAGTGATTTTTGGAAACTTTGACCTTGAATAACTTTAAAAGGGTTAAGTTTTCGAAAAAATGACAACAGGGCTTTTTGTAGGCAATAACGTTTCGTATTGACTGATCAAAATTTTTTTTCGAAAAAAACAGATTTTGAGTGATATTTTGGCCAAAAAGTGATTTTTGAAACTTTGACCTTGAATAACTTTTAAAGGGTTAATCGGGTCAACTTCTTTGTAAGAACTAAAGTTGTAGAGAATTTCATTGTCAACTTGCTTTTGTACGGGGTTGTACGACCTATAGAAACCGAGATACAAGGAAAACACCGGAAAACCGCTATATTTCCGGCGGCCATGTTTTTTTTGTGATTCCGAAATGGTTTTCTTAAAAAGTCCCAGGGAAGCTGTGGACAAATGTTCAGCCATTTCCGAATTTTGTCTCCTTTCGTGCGTTTTTTTGCTAATTTCCCCGGACTATCATCACAATGATTTTAGACTTCGGTGTAGAAAGCTCACACAGCGTTTATATAGGCTTAGATGTACCCTAAAAAACTAGCAAGGACTGTCTTATGACGAGCAAAACCTGCAACACTTACTCATCTGCTTCAGTGGACGGTTTAGAACTAGTGGCAGATCCAACTCTTTTTACATCCTATTATGCCTAGGACCCTAGGATCTGAGGATCTGAGGAAGAATGATCTGAGATTTGGGTGTGAGGACAATCCTCCACAAGTGCAGCCAAATACTGGCATACGCAGTCTTAATAGACATTATTGGAAGAACATTAAGCGTTGCAGGACCCATTATAGACAAGGCCGTATGCACCTACACGAAAAAAACTTTTTCAAAAGTCAACACGAATATTACTTCAGCTGTTGTGGAACAGGCTTTTAAGGAAAGAGGACTAGAAGGAAGTGTCGTTTCATTTTGAACCAAAATTTTTGGAGTGAAAAACCACACACACACAAAGGGCAAGTCCTACTTTCTTGCTATATTCCTGCAATACCGGTGTATGCCTCCTCAATAGGGCATTTTCTGACACGTCATCAAATGGCAATGTATTGGAGGGCCGCAAGGCACACACACGATGAGAGGCCGGCAAGATGAATAGGGAAAGTGTGGAGTAGGTAATATTTTTATTGGAAAAAACTAAATATTAGTTATTTTTAGAAAATAAAATGTGAAATAACAGCTCACATTTTTAATATGAAATCTAAATACCAGTTCATCTTTTGATTAAGTGCTTTCGTTTCTGTTTATTGTAGTGTTCAAAATCGGTATGAGTGTAAAATTGGAAATTATTGCTTTAATTTTGACAATAATGATACCCTTTTCTCGGTTCTTTTATAAATTTTCGGAAATTTGAAAATTTTTTCGTTGTCACCCAGTTTGATGTTATAAAACTTACTTTCTATTGAATAAATTAATGATAAAATAGAAAAAACTAAGAAAATTCCGCCAAGTTGTTAACAAAATGTATGAGAAATATCAGCTTCAAAACTTTGTGTGCCTTGCGGCTGTCTTGTATGTGTGGGTAGAAAATGCCCTATGGGGAAAAGCAAGACCCTCGTAAGTACAGGCCTGGAAGCAGACTTTTTGGTTGTGTCTGTGCGGGGCCAAAATCGTCTGACAGTAGTGGAATTAACATGGCCGAAGCCGTACGAAGCAATTTTTTAACTTTGCTTTTGGAATAAAAGTGGTAAAATAATGTATTTTATCATTTTTTAGTGCACACGGATTATCAGTGATAAGTTATTTAGTGATCTGAGTCCATAAATTAAAAAAAAATTAGTGGTTAAGTGTATTTTAAGAGTGTTAATTGATTAGGTGACCATTTTTGTTTACAATCGCGGTGGTTTTTTCGTGTTAATTTAGGAAAAAGGTGTTGAATTTGTGTAGTAATGGAATTAAAAGTGAATTTAAAGTAGTTAACAATTATTATAGAAGAGTTATTAAAAACATAAGTGCAAGTACTACCACACAACATGAATAACAATAACTTTCACTTTTCCTTCACATTTTTCTGCACTTATGTTTTTAATAACTATCCTATAATAATCTTTAATCACTTAAAAAGCACTTTTTATTATGTTACTACACAAATTCAACATTTTTTCCCTAAATTAACACGAAAAAACCACCGCGAATGTAAACAAAAATGGTCACCTAATCAATTAACATTCTTAAAATACACTTAACCACTCACTTCATTTTAATTTTTTTTATTAAATCACTAAAGCACTAATCACTGATAATCCATGTGCACCAAAAAGTGAAATTATAAAATATTGTATACACTTTTTAGTGCAAAACAAACTTAAAAAATTGCTTTTTATGGCTTCGGCCATGTTAATTCCACAACTGTCAGAAATTTTTGGCCACTTTTCAGCTATGTTAGTATTAGTTGGCCTGTCTGCTTCCAGGCCTGTACTTACGCGGGTCTTGGGAAAAGCTTTGCAACTTTTGTGTAGCTAGACAGTGTTATGTTTGTGTTTGTAACAATCTTTTTTCTTTAAATTTTCATACAAAGCATTAATTTCTTATTTGTGTAAGCGTAAAGGCTAGTACACACTAGTAGACCATGTTGCGCGATTTGTATATAGACCGTCTACAGACGGTCTATAGACCATGTCTATAGACCGTCTATGGAGACCGTACTTTGTCTCGTCTAGTGTCCACACTATGATTTGAATTTAGTCTACGTCCGCGTCACTTCATTAATTATTTCCACTCTCTGGGCCAATATCGTCCAAATCTGTGCTGCCCTTTGACTCGTTGGCTGGTAGCAGGAATAGCAAAGAATCAAACGCAAACCACGTGGGCTTTTTAGGAGAGGTCCCACTCTTCAGGCTAATTTTTTTTTTGCTCCCGGTTGAAGGATTTTTTTGATTGTGGATTTTCTTTTCAATGTCTGCCACTGTCACGTTGTGCTTTTTTCCACCCTGCGGGAAATGTAAGCATTCAGCACGCATTGTTCAGGCATTCGTGCGAAGGCGTGGATGCATTACTTTAGGATACCCATTTCATTTCTTTTTTTACATTGATGTCCTACGGAGGGAAGGTATATAAGCCAGCCATTTACCTTACCTCTGCATTACTAGTAAGGGGAATAGAAGCAATGATTTACCTTACCTCTGGATTACTAGTAAGGCGAAGGTAGCCATAAGTCTCATATTACTTAGTTACTTTGGCATTATTATACAATAGATTAGAAGCATTGTAGAAAATAAATTAATTAATTAATTTCTTTCATTATTAATATGAAATATTTTCAGCAACTTTTGCATGTTGATTCGGCATATCTATTTGAAACGACGCAATTTGGAGTTAAAATGAATTTCTAATTTAAAATCTGAGAGCAATTACATAATTGTTATTTATTGGAACTGTCCCTTTCACGCTTGCATTACTTTACGGCTTTTTAGTGCACTCAAAAATAATCATTATGTATATGCTCTATTATTTGAACCTTAAGGAAGAGATACATCTCTTTCAGAACATTTTTCACCTATGCGTTACTTTTGCATTGCTGGTAACTTTCTTTAAACGAAGGCGGCTTACCTTAGGCCTTCTTTAGGGAATGCGTTACCATATTTCCAGCTGCGCAAGTCACAATTTTTTTTACGCGGTTTCTGTAATCGGAACTCGTAACATCCCAAAAACAATCAGACACCGGATAATATTCGATAAGTTGTAATACTTTTTCGTTTGACCACATTTAAAAAAAAGTTTAAATAATGTAAATAAAAACCGCCGAAACACAAACTCGGTAGGCGATGTGTCTACGGTTGCAATTGGTCTCCCATTCCGATCGGGAGACCGTAGACCTGCGATTTTTGGTCTCGCAACAGACTCGTAGACGCCAATTGGTCTATAGACATGTCTATGTAGACAACTCTAGACATGTCTCGGAGACCAAAATCGCGCAACGTGTCTACAAGTGTGTACTAGCCTTAAGGCTACATTTACCCAGGCTGAAAGCGAACTTAACAATATCTCCACGGATACTTGAGACTCTCTACTTTTTCCACTTCCGGACGTCCGTTTGAACGAAAGAACTCTTGAGACTAGATGCATACGTAATCGTCCTACGAACAAATATTGGTCGCACAATCAAGTACTAAATGCTCCTTGGTATATTCGCAAAAACGACCTTCACCCTCATAAGGGAAGAAAAAAAAATTCCAACTTACCATGAGAATCAGAATGTCGGTGCGTCTATCAATTGAGTGCAATTGCGAACTTATAGTTGGAAAGATAGTAGAGAGAAGAATGAAAACAGACCACACATGACTTTTCTTCGTTAAACCAACAGCCGATGGTAGAAAAGAGTGCCATGTTACTGCTGCGGATTTGAACCCCATCCTTTGGGATAGTAGTCAAACGCCAGGAAGTTTTTAGTATCCTGAAAATATCTCTTCTATATTCACCCAATCTTTTAGAAAACATTTAAATATTAAAACCATTAAAGTATTACAGCAGGAAAAGAAAATAAACAAAAATCGTTGAAATTTAGCTCCTTCGAGTTGTATACGTATAAATTGTACAATTTTGTTTTACTTGTATACTTTTTTAGGCTTTCACTTTTATGAAATTGTATTTTACGGGGCTGAGTGCTTCTCTTACAGTTTTTGAATATTTTCTTAAGGCATTTCATTTTTATTTCCCAAGAGTATAAAGGCTTATTGCTCAATTTTCCGCTTTTGTTTTTACTTTTCTCCACTTTTATACACTGTTTTTCGGGCGCCATCCGTGCTCTGCTGCTGCATAATTTCAAATTTAATTTCTCCACATTTTCTGGTATTATAACATTTTCTACTCTAAATTTTTTTTGGGGTTTTTTTTATTATTAAAAAAAAGAAGAAAAGATTTATGTTAAAAAGGCTTTGGTGTCAGAGACAGGGATACTAACACTGTCGCGACTCGACGGGAGCTGGTTTTGCAATCTAAGATGACTTAAATGTGATAAGGACGTTGAATACCGTGAAAAATCATTTGATAGCATGTATCCCACGAGTGTATTTAGGAATATAGTTAAAAAATTATTGAATTATGCCTAAGTAGAGTAACTATAGGGTTTCTGGCCCAATTTAACATAATACCATAAAAAATACCATTATACCATAAAAAATACCATTTACCATAAAAAATACCATTTTCCATAATCTTGAATTTTCATGCAGTTTTGGCGTGTTGTTGGAATATAATCTTGTAGCACTGTTTGGTTTGGCTGAAAGCTTTTTGGGGTTGTGTCTCGGCTTTTCGGAGGATCGATGTGTGCGATAAGCTTTCGCGCCGGGTGAGCTTTCGAGCTGAAAATCGAATCTGTAGTTGAACTTCGCTGCGTCTTTACCTCTTCGACACCTCTAAGAATTAAGCGAGTACTGTGCGAGATGTCGATCTGAAAGCTTTTGCAAAAACTATTCTCAGGGGACTAGTTTTATTTTTAGGGTAGGCTTAGTCTTTTTTTAGGGTATATGGAATTGGCATAGCTACTCTACTTACTTAATCCATTCTTAATCTATTAATTAAACACCAAGGTTTTCGTACCGACTCAATTTTAGAGAACTGAAAGTGTCTTTTCTGACTATTCGATCTAGGTAGTATTTTATGGCGCCGATTCAAGCTTTTCACCATCTCTGCCCATGTTAACGAGGATTCAATTCGATCACCTCTTCTTTTCTTAGTTTTTATAAATAACCTGGGGTAAAACCGCGCCGTCCAATTCATTGGCTATCGCAACTTTTAGGCCTCGATTGACCCTTCGTAGGAAAGCAAAAGCCGACGGTTCAACTGAAACTTACCGCCCTCCTGCCTGCACGCCAATATTTTCCCCGCAACACAAGGCTAGCCCGCGCGGTTCACTCTCTTGCCCTACAGTCAACTTTTCGCGCACACTATGGTCTAAAACAACGGTGGGCAACCTCCGGCCCGCGGGCCATCTACGGCCCGCGAAAAGTTTCTATCCGGCCCGCCAGATCTTTAGAAGAAATTATAAAAAAAATATTTTTCGAAGTGATTCGTCTAGTTTAAATTCAATACTAAGCAACCAGCCATTTCGTGAAAAGCCTAAAATATGCGGTGACCACGATTTTTCGGAGTTCGTTCATCTAAAAAAAGAATAAAATTAGGTTCTGCTAGCAGTTTTTGTGCTTTTAATCGTTGATTTAAGAAAAATTTCGATTTATAACAAAATGTTAGCTGTTTTAAGTTAAATTCCAATTTTAGACTAAAAAGTGAAGTCGTTATAGGTTATAAACAAAAAAGTATTTGTCGAAAAATAAAATCGAACGATTAAAAGCACAAAAACTGTTAGCAGAACCTAATATTATTTTTTTTTAGATGAACGAACTCCGAAAAATCGTGGTCACCGCATATTTTAGGCATTTCACGAAATGGCTGGTTGCTTCCTTATTAATTAATATTTTTTTACCAAAATTTCAGAAAATGTTGTTAAATAGTTGTGTCATTAAATTATAAAAAAACATTTTGACTAAAGTAAACAGTCGCTTCAAAAAATAATTTCGAAAAAAAAATTTTTTTCGCCTAAAAACGTTATGCACGCCCCTAAAGGAAGAAGGAAAATAAATAACAATGAAGAGCTTTTTTACGAGTTTGATTCTAATATGCATTAAACTGCTTCAGAGTAAGTAAGAAACCTATGCTTCCAAAATGTATATGGGTCATTCTTTTACAAACCGGACAGATTTGGACAAAAATTGACTAGTACCTACATTTTTGATTTGGCTGAAATTTTTTTTACGGGTTCTATACATAAAAAAAAGAGTTACGTATTCGAGGATTTTTATTTCTATTCAATATTTTGGAAAATAGAGGGAATCGAAAATTTGAGAATTTGGTGATTTTTGGCTTGGAAACACATTTTCAAAAATTTATAACTCCGGTTCTTCGCTGGATTCACCAAATTCTCAAATTTTTGATCCCCTCTATATTCCAAAATTTTGAAAAAAAAATAAAAAAACCTCGAATACGTATTTCTTTTTTTTATGTAGAACCCGTAAAAAAATTCAGCCAAATCATAAATGTGTCGGTCAGAAAGGTGTTCGGTTTGTAAAAGAATGACCCATATTTATATTTAACAATTTCACCTCACCTAATTTCAAGCTCGAAATTTTACTGCCGCAAAAGAAGTAAGAAAGAAGAAACCGTTGTCTCTCTACTAAAGGAAAAACCATGAAAGAAGAAAACGAGCTTCTCATTCACTCTGGTTGTTTGAGTGAAAGAGTTGCGCTTTCAAACAACCAGAGCGAATAGGACACTCGTTTCCTTCTTTTATGGTTTTTACTCTACGTATTTACAATCACACCTCGCCTCATCTATTTCGATACACCAGTGGGAAATTATTTTTGAACCGGGACATTTCAAAAAATTGAGGCCTCAGTACAATGCACCATATTGTAAGGGACAAATGTACTGCCTCGTGTAAGTCCGGCTCAACTCTATAAAAATTACAGGTGACAAAAAGGTGTCAATTGGCTACTACGGCCCGCGGAAAAAACGTAAAATTTATTCTGGCCCACGTTATAAAAAGGTTGCCCACCCTTAGTCTAAAAGTACGTTTATAAATTGAATAACTCGATTGAGGAATAATCTTCTGCTCTCATTATTTTTGAACTCGATCGAAAACGATCGTAACAACTTTTGAAAGCAGCTGTCCTGTGAGACTAAAAATATAAACCGAAGCGATGCATGGTGGAAAATGATCTTTGCAGACAAAGGAGAGAAGATAGGAAACTATTTAATAGCGCTAAGGTCTTGGGTAATCGGGACCTCTACAAGAAAGCTCTTACGGATTACAACAACGAGTTGACAAGATCCAAAGGAAGATCATGGAAAGCTTTCTGTGAAGCAATGGAGTCGTCCAAGGATCACTCAAATGCCATTGTCTTTCTTAATACTCCTGAACGGTTCTTGATGGAGAACAGCAGGGATACCATGGAGCTATTACGATGGAGCACTAATTACCTCTGTTCTCAAGTAAACAGGATATTCACTGCGGGTAAGATCAAATGGGCCATTGATAACTTCAAGCCGTTCAAAGCTCTCGGTAACATCAAAGACTGTCCTAGATTGTCTCCAATACCCTGAACCAAAATATGAAGAAGAAGAAAGACGCGCCCGGGCCGCCGGCAGTCTTTCAGTTTTCTCGTTTGGTGCCGGTTGTTTTTGAAAATAAAAATGGCGCCTAATGAATGCTGTAAGAAAAAATTAATATTTTACAACATAAATTTTATTAATATTATTATTCAATGTTTATCTTTTTAATTATTTTTACATAAAAAGTAATTGTCGAGTGATGATAAATGTACAAGGATTTTTTTTTGTACGCCTATATTAATATATATCTTCAATTTTATAAACATGAGTGAGAATTTTACAAATTATAACTTTCGTTCAAGTTTTCTATGAGAAAAAAAAACAAAATATTAAAAACTAATAGCTTTCTTAGAAAGCTTAGAGTGTTCTCTTTAAAAAGCTTTTTTTATTTTTATTTTTGCGTACATTTTAGGCAAGGATACTTTGGGTTTTCCCCGAACGCCACGCTAGAAAATTTGAATTCAGCTTTTTGGCGCGCTTAGATTTTTCGAATTTGCTTCTTATTTTTAAAATCTTCTTATATAAAGTTCGATGTATGTGTGTGTGTATGTATGTTCCCTAATAACTCCTAAACCATTCAACCGATCGCCACAAAAATTTAACCACATATTACTTACATCAAGGGGGTGGTTTTAGCATCGGTGCCTACTTTTAAAAATCACTCCTAGGGGGCGCTGTCTTAGAGAGCTTTAAAAATCATAATAATATACGTTCTACGAGGGTGAAAATGTATACATAAAGGTTTCTGGGTACGAGAAAGCGATTGGTGATGTCCATTACTTTCGCAAAGATGGCGGTTCCAATATGGCAGCCGAATTTTACAATTGTGTTCCCCGACCCCCGGCATGGGTATCAAATGAAAGGGTATGACAAATAGAATATTATCAGCTGTGTGGCGTCATTCCAAATTCAAAATGGCCGCTTACACAAAATGGCGGATTCCTTTTTTCTATGCAAGCCATCCGGTATGGGTATCAAATGAAAGGGTATGACAAGTAGAATACTATTAGCTGTGCGGCGTCATTCCAAATGCAAAATGGCGGCCAACACAAAATTACAGTTTACATTTTTCTTTACAACGCCCGGGGCCCGCCCTCGATATGGGTATCAAATGAAAGTGTATGACGAGTATAGTACAGTAAGCTGCGTGACGTAATTTTAAATCTAATATGGCGGTCGCAACAAAATGGCAGAAGACATATAATAGTTTAAAATGTAGAAAATAAAATATAGTTTAAAAAAACTAAAATATACACTTTTAAATTAAAATGAACTAAAAAATCGAGCGAAAATCTGCACAGGGCGTCTACTCCCCCGGCATAGCAAAATCAAATCTGATCGATAAATGCCAAGTCAGAGGATGGTTTTTATTGTCTCGATTAAAATGTCAGATCCCTAATAGTTTCACATTTTGTTATTTGGAATCAAAAATACCAAAAAATTGCCTTTTTCAAACTCTCCTACTGTATATTAAAATTTATATCACCTGATTACTACTATTGGCTTATGGGTGCAGCATAGGCGCACCGGGTCCCAGCTAGTTTTTTTATAATAATAAAACAATTTTTTTAAAAATAAGTTATAATATAGATTTTAGTAAAATTTTCCGCTCTTTCACGTGGCGCTATTAGTTATTCGAATTTTTTTCTTATTTTTCGATATATAAAGCAAAAACCAAATTTTCGAATTTGTTTTCGAAATTGTGAACTTAGCATACACTTTGGAGCAGCAAAGATTTTTTTATCGTTTTCTACAGCCAAAAAAGTACCTAAGTTCCAATTTTCAGCGAGATCACATATTGTGCGAGCTTTCGGTCTAAATTTGGCTCTGACGACTGGGCTACAGACCAATAACGTCATATCAAAAGATATAATATAGAGGTCTACGGTGAATGGCCTATGGTTTTTCCAAAGATATAATCTAACGCCTCTGGCCAATTTATTATCGAAACGAATATTTTGAGACCACCCCCAAAAACCCACGACATTCGAAACGAAGGAGACAAGTTATCACATAACTTATTTTTTTTAAAAAAAAAAATCGCCTTAACCACAATGTAATAAATAACAAAGCACAATTTTTTTTTGTTGAAAATTTGCCAGTAAAATCCATACACAAGCGAAAATCCTTTTTATATACGAAAATCAAAGAGAAATCCGTAGGAGAAGTTTCCTACCTTAACCAGACTATATTAGGCCCAATAAGTGGCCGCACACCAGTACTTGAGCAACAACTTCACAGCAGCACTCGATGTGTGTGGCCAAAAGGATCCATGAATGTAAATCTAGCTCCGGGGGTCCTTGCCATATCAGCCATGTATATCCCCCCACGATCCCCTGAAATTCTGGAATAATTTATGGGAAATGGGGGTTTTCCAGCAGAGAATAAGCCCGAAATAGAACCACTTAATCTCCAACACTAACCTTAGGCAAACGTTCGGGTTGGCAGAGATCCACGTGAAAAAATTCCATAGGGCCGATGAGAATCTCCTTGGCGCCTCAGCTACACACGTATAAAAGAGGACGAAATGTACAAAGTGCATCTGCACCTGGTAAGTTTCTGTTGTGCTGCAGATGGATGCAAATTTGTGGTGAATTTCAAATTTCCTTGTTTACTAGAGAACTAGAAAAGGCTCATCTGAATAATGCAGCTGCAGAATTCAAAGGCTGATGCCGTTTCAGGTTGTGCAAATAAAGGATCACAAGTCGGGCTTTAATATTTATAAATGGTATAGTTGTAAGTGACATTTTAAGCCAAATACCGATGGCTGTCTTGAGGGATTCACTTAGCTACTCCAGCCCTATACGCCGTCCGTTGAACAACTAGTTTAGAGAAGAGTCACAGAGGATCAAAGGATATCCTTCGGGGAATATAATTAAGTAACTGAGTTCAGTTGGCGGAACTTGTGCAATTCAACGAATCAACTAAGGCGGGGTATAAATTATGTGCCCTCTGCATGAGCGGCTCTTAATATTGTTTAATCCCATGGACGTGATGGATGTGCCAGCTTCATCAGGAGATTATTGTTCGCTTAATCTAAGTTTCAAAACCTCGACTGTTTTTTTTTATATTTTTTTTTTGAATTCACATGAATACTTTCATGTTCAACTTTATTTATTAAATGTACTAAAAAAAAAGTTTTATGAATGCCTTTCACGGAAGCAGAAATGAATTTTTCAAAACTTCCCATACAAACCCATAATGGGGCTCTTGAAAGAATATGCTGCTGGAGTTTTGCAATTCATCCTATCTGAAGTATTGACGTTGGTCGTTATTAAAAGTTGAGAATGGAATAATAAAAAAACGCAGCAGAAGCTTTGGTACCAGTGACCATATGCTCATCTGGGAATGCACACAGTTCCATAGTAGTGAGGGCGAGGCTTAAAGTAATTGACGAATGGGATTTGTGAAATTATTTAAGGCTTTTTTGGAAAATGGTATTGTTAGTGTGCGAAACACAAAATCGAAGCGAATTTAAATTTACAGTGTTGAACGAGGACTTATTTTAGAGTAGTACTCAGTCCTAGCAGATTCTGCATATCTCTGTTGGCCTAGCGCAGAGCTTGTGAATCCACATGGAGTCTATAAAACCAAAATAATGTATTACTTATACATACCCTACCAACACAGGGCCCATGATAACATAATGCGTATTTGTTTGGTTGCAAAGAACCATTCTCAAAAGCTTCACTACAAGATTAAAGCCGGAATTAAGCCCGAATTAAACTATTGTGTTGTGGTGTGGTGTGGCGCTCTGTGTCCAATCAGAAACGCCAGATCCGGACGCGCCACGCCACAACACACCATAATAATGTAATCAGCTCCATGTAAAATATATGAATTAGATCACGACACATAGCGCCACGACACATCACAACAAAATAGTGTAATTCCGGCTTTATACTAGTGGTGTGTCGTGGCGCTCTGTGTCGTGATCTAATTCATATATTTTATATGGGGCTGATTACATTATTATGGTGTATTGTGGTGTGGCGCGTTCTGTTGTGTTCCCGATCTGGCCTTTCTGATTGCGCCACGACACACCACAACACAATAGTGTAACTCCGTCTTAAGCAAGAATCAAACAATGATCTGTATTTCCATCACCAGAACTATATACACATGGCCGATGTTACCGCTGGAGACTTGCCTCAATTTGATTTTGATTAACCTTGAAGTAGAAAATTCGCAATAAACGCTGTCCTCAAGCAGAGATCGAATTGCCACCTGGACGATGGTCTTCACGCGGGATATTCCAGAAATGTCAATGTAATGGAAGAGACTACCAAGCGGGATAAAGACACATATAGGCCGGGGAAATTAGCATTTTAAGCAGACAAAATTCCAAAATGGCTGAAAATTGGTCCACAGCTTCCTTGGGAGTTTTTAAGAAAACAATTTCGGAATCACAAAAAAAAACATGGCCGCCGGAGATATCACTTTTTGGCAAAAAATCACTCAAAAACTAATTTTTTCGAAAAGAAATTTTGATCAGTCAATACGAAACGTTATTGCCTACAAAAAATCCCTATTGTCATTTTTTCGAAAACCTAACCCTTTCGAAGTTATTCAAGGTCAAAGTTTCCAAAAATCACTTTTCGGCCAAAAAAATACCTTGAATAACTTCGAAGGGGTTAGGTTTTTGAAAAAATTACAATAGGGCTTTTTTGTAGGCAATAACGTTTCGTATTGACAAATTTTTTTTCGAAAAAATCAGTTTTTGAGGGATTTTTTGCCAAAAAAGTGATATCTCCGGCAGCCATGTTTTTTTCTTGTGATTCCGAAATTGTTTTCTTAAAAAGCCCCAAGGAAACTGTGGACCAATTTCCCCGGACTAATAGGACCATTCCAAATTAGTTTTGGGAATGTATTTAAGAAATAGGTTGCTAAGGAACATAAAAAATGGGTTGGTTGTTGTGATCGCGTGAAGGCAGGTCAGATGTTGGTTCAGCGCCTAAGTACCCTGAGAAGCAGAGAGATCCTGAACATACAGCGGGAATCCCTAAAGTGGAACTAACCACAGGACACCGAAGTTTTAGGTGTCAGCTGAAAAGAATATGATTTCTTGAAGATTACGTCTTTTAACTGTATCTGAAGAAATCCGAGACGGCAACGCACACACTGAGCTGCGCTGGAGACGACAAGGGCTGCCATTACAGGTTTCCATTGGCGGACAGTAGACAGGCTCTATTCTTACTGTCACTTGCGATAACGAAAGGAATTAAAGTAATGGAATAATAGAACAACTCACCACAAACTCACTGAAATGATTCATGGCAGTTGGGACGAAAATAGATATGTAAAAAGTCAATCGGTTCGGCATTCCTTGTCCAAACCCTCGACTGTAATAAAACAATGTCACGTTTCGTGTGAAATATTTGATAGTTTAATTAATGGCCATCTTCAACCTTACTTACGTTGTTTTTTTTTGTCTTTCATTAGGGTGTTGGGTCTAAAGAGTACCGAGGCCGTATCGTGAACCTATTGTACCATAAGCAGCATGGCTCTTAGGAAGTGACCAGGTTCCTTAAATAGCTTCAACAGTCTGCCTTAATTTGTATCTCTCAGGCTTGTTCGGTTAGGAAAGATCATACTAGCGAGACAGTGGCAGAGAATAAGAAGGGGAGACTCGTCCTCCTCAAGGCACAGCCTGCAGATGGGATCTTAAGTTTTTTCGGATTTATATAGGTGGTTATTTGGAGCGCAGTGTCCGCTGACGTTCTGACATCCCCCAGGGAATTTCTGACATTGTTGGGAGCCGGCCCAAGAATATAACACTTGGAGTTTACCAGACTAGGTTTGGCCTTCTTTAGTGTTCGGTGAATTTCGTCACAGTACGATCGTCTGTGGTAATCTTCACCAGTTTGGTGAGTGACCCTGGTGGACCGATGAAAATAACGCTTGAGTCCGATTTTGCATTGTCCACAAAACCCCGATTACCTAGGACCCATATAAAGGTGACCGGCTGTTGCTTGGTTTTGGTTAGACGAACAAAAAATCGGTTGGGGGGAAATCGTAATGGTTTAGCTGCTAGGGCGTTTTGAATTTTTTTTGTTAGGGTTTTACATATAACCCTGTAGTTTAGTAACCTTATAACCTGTTTTCATGAATAAGGTATCGCTGCACATAGAATACTCCCACCTAGTGATGGTTCCATCCTACCAACTTCCAGAATTATGAGTCGGCAAAGTAAAAATTTTGGTTTTTTTTAACTAAAATTTCAACTTCAACTCCCTTTTTCTCCAAAACTACGTAGTTTACTTACCTATACGTTTTTTAACTTCCTGTAGAGAGTTATTGTAATCGGTCCGAAAATCGAAATCGAAATTTTCAATGTGGTCATTTTTTCCTGCGCGATTTCGCGCGAACCAAAAAAGATATCGACTTCGTTGAGATGTCGTTCGAAGCGTATGAAAAGATTTTCATAAAAATCTGTCGACCCGTTTTTCTTGTTTGAACGACCTAAGTGTTTTTGGTACCAGCACGATTTCGCGCGAACTAACAATGATACCGACTCCGTTGAGGTGTCGATCGTAGCGTTATACCGAAGTTACTATCTGAAAATATTTTCATAAAATTCGGTCGAGCGGTTTCTTTGTTTAGACGACGTAAGTGATTTTTGTACCTGCACGATTTCGCGCGAACCAAAAAAGATATCGACTTCGTTGAGGTGCCGTTCGAAGCGCGTTAAAGAAAATATTATCTGAAAAGATTTTCATAAAAATCGGTCGAGCCGTTTTTTGGTTTGAACGAAGTTCGTGATTTTTGTACCGCGCGCACGAAAAATGATATAGACTTTGTTGAGGTGTCGGTGGAAGCACATTTACGAAAACATCTTCTGTAAAAAATTTCATAACATTCGGTCAAGCCGTTTTTTTGTTTAAATGAAAAAACTTCGGCTAAGGGTCACAAGCACTTTAAATTGATTGGTTTTTCTAATATCTAATAAACTTGTTGAAATAAAACTCATTCTAAATGAAATTAGATTTTTTGGATTCAGTAGAGTGATAGCTTCCCATCAAGATAACACTTGTCAAAATTCAAGCACTCTTTCACTCTTTAAAAACTGTGAAAAAATTACGTAACCCTTTACAAACATCACGATTTTTTCATACTTTTAGATCAGCACTTTTATGACGGAGAGAGAATTGTTTTCCACGTCCTACAGGCTCTGGAAATTGAAGTTCATCCCAGAATTTCGATTAGTTGCGAAACATTTCGGCTTTTCTGTCAAGTGTGACAAGTCCTTTACATTAGCTGCGATCCATTAGGTGATTTTGTCTACTCTCAAGTACTTGCGAGTACATCACCAATGGAACACGATCAGTAAAATGTATCTGCCTGAGTACTTTACCAGTCCCAATGTATCGCAGATATTGAATAGTTTTGCTAATACATATCTCCTGAAATCGTTCGAATTTCCAAATGAAGTCATTTGCTTCCAAGTTTATTATTATTTGAACTAGCTACTCTCAGGACTACTTTGGCACTAGTTTTGATACTAGCCAATTTCCCACTATTACTAAAACTATTACTATTTTCTAAGTAGACAATTTATTAATACTAGTATCGCCCATTGGTCGAAATTCGACCCTCTTCCCTACTCTTCCCTCAATCCGTTCCGTTAAAGTTTGACGTCTACGCATTTCAAATAACTCAGTAATAATTTAATTTAACTATTACTACTTTTTAGTTTCTCTATCAGTTCTAAACAAAAACAAAAAAAATTGTTTTAAAAAAGTGTAATTAAAAACTACATTATCATATAAAATCGCATCTTTCACCAAAACTTTCTTCATTTAAAAAACGCCATCGCTTACCGTGATATTTTGATAATAATTTCAACATAAGCGGAATGACGCTGACATGCAATCGCACTACGGCAAGAAAAGTGGCACAACTCAAAAATTGGCTGTTTTGAGTTATTGCCGCCAGGTGACTGTTGGCACTTTTCTTGCCGTACTGCGATAGTAGCTGTTTTCGATTTGCCACATTTATCTGATATGCCTCACATTTTCCTCAGTTTCACTGAAAATGGCTGTTCGATTTGGCGGTTCAGTTCCTATTTTACGACAGATGGCGACAGCTTCTAACTGATACAAAACCAAGTGATGTGATAAAAATAATTTTTCATCACATCAGTTGAGTAAGTGATTTTTAAGTTATGCACTGAAGTATTTATTGTGGTTTTGTAATAATTTCATATTCAGCAGCGGAAGTATTATGAAGAGACAATTTCTTTGATCTCGGTGTAAGGAACGTTAATTTATAAAATGTTTAATATTTATCACATAAGTGACTGTTCGATTTGCTTTTTGCAATCAGTTACAATTTGACAGAACAAAAGTGAGGCAAAAGTGAGTACGAGATTTGACATGTGAGGAATATGTGATGAATATCTGATAAATGTGGCAAATCGAAAGCAGCTAGTATATGGCATTTATTTCTAATCTAATTTGTTGAAACAAAAACAAAAAAAAACAAAATTTTGAAATGCCAATTTGATTTATTTAAAGCGTAGTGAAAAGGAAGTACGGCAAACTTTCGCTAAGCAATCTAGGCTCATGATATTTAGTCTATTCACAAACCTTAATAATAAATTTTTATATTCGCCTGTTTATATGCTAACCGTAATTTCTATATACTCATTTTATCATTTTATATTGGGAAATGCAATACTCCTTTCTGAGTGACAGAATTGAGATAAATGAATAATTCTTGTTTTGTGCACACCTTTACGACTCCGACTTCCATATAAAACGAGTTTGAGGAAAATCGGTTTAGTGGAAGTCGGATAAAGTGCTGTACAAAAAAAGTGCTTGCGTATTAATATATAGATTATATTATTTAAAATTACAAGATTTTTGGTATTAGGTATAGGAATTGTGTTAGTTTCAAGAACCAGGGGTATACATTTGGTGTTATTTTTTCTTACAATTTGTTGTTATTATTGTTCATTTATTATTAAAATATCCATTCATAATATTCGACGTTCAGCATACTGGGAAGTTGATCGTGTGGAGCGAAAGGGTCAAACCCACATCCCAACTAGTTTTCAAAATTAGAAAGCTTCGAGTATTTTTATGTTACGACCTTTTTTTTCGAAATTATAAGCAATTTTGATGTTAAAATAATTGTGGTGCTCTATAAGGTATATAATTTTAATGATTTGCTCCAATGAAATACCTAAAATAAATTTGCGGATAAGTTCTGCCACTTTACCCTCCCCTCTTGTAACATTCAAAAAATCCTTACTTCCTACACTATTAGCTATCAACATTCTACCAATTTGTAGCATAATTTTTACAACAACCACCCGTAAGAAGTATTGCTACTCCTTTTGCTACCCAAAAAGCGCACAAATACTCACCCAGCACACAAACGGAAAAAGGAGAAACCCGTGTATAAATGATAAAAATCATTTATACTCTAATTCCATTGGATTTTAAATCATGGCAGTTTGTCAAAAGGACTAAAGACCTGAAAACGTACGTGTACGTGCCTTTCCACAAAAGTATGAACAGAGGCACTTATCTCAAAATTGACGATACCGGCTCCTTGTGCGCTGAGTGAGGGTGTTGAAAGGCGGCTCTCGTACATCCCAATTCTATCGTCATCCTTTACGGGAATAACTTGAAAAGGCTCCAGAGCCAGAGTGATGGCTGCTAAAATGGTGTGAGTGCGGCAAGGAAAATCTTTGAGTATATACCAAGAAAGCAATCCCTCAGAGAAAAAGGAAACTCCTGTCATTTGCATAATGGGCGCTTTTAATTCAACAAAGGCAATTCTCATGCCCATTTGATTATCTTCATCCCTTAATATGTTTGTCATATATATATAATTACTTAACGGTTAATGTGCATGTATGCGTGGACGAAATCTCTCCGTTTCTGGGAATGCCAAAAATTTATTAAAGCTCCATCTTCTCATTTTATAATTATAAGAATTGAAAAGGATAATAAATTACTGAAAACCCTCCTCCACACATACATACCCACCCGCGCACACGAGCTCGCACAATTAAATTATCCTTTAAAGTTATCCTTTTTAAAATGAAAACTAAAACACAGCTAGATAATTACGTCACGTATTATATAAAGAAGCCAGAAGTCGAGTCTTGTGCGGGATCTTCCTTAGAAATGCAAACAGGACTCTTACAACGAGAATTGGATCCGAGTTTATTTGTTTTACTAAGTAGGCGGCTCTAAATCCCTGAGAAAGGATATTTCAATATATGCACGGCACTGGGATGTGTGTGTATATACATACGTATGTAGGAAAACCTATGACATTGAAGTGCCGGAGTGTCTGTTGACTCTTGGAGTTTATTTTCTCAGTAGATTTACAGGCACACACAAGAAAGTCCTGAACTTAAAATGGAGACAACAGCAGTGAGTGCATAACTTCAAGGATCTACCAAGAAGCCGTGATGATGTGTCAATAAAAATGGAAATGAGTTTTCGATTTCAAAGGAAAATAGACAATAACGGAAAAAAAAGTCAAATTTTCTTTTGTTTCATGTTAAATGAATTTTCCTTTTTATGTGTGTCTTTTAAGTTTGTCGAAAGCCTATTCTATTTCTTTTTTGCTTTTTTTCGCGTCTTGTTTATTTTTGTTTTTGTGCCAAAGGTGGGGCAGGAGGAATGGCGGTTCTATTTCAAAATGATAGCGGATTTAGATATATATTCTAAAAGAGGATCAAGTTGTTACAGGATACTCAGAAATTGAAACCAAAATATTTATATTACGCAAAATATCTGTTTTCGGAAATTTATTTTAAGAAATTCCTTTTTAAATGCTTGTTCTAATTTATTTTTACAATTCACTTTAATAAAATAACGATAAGGTGAACATTTTGGTGTGTTGGGAAAATGTTAGAAATATTTTTCGAGCTCCTACCAATTCGAATTTGTACAGTGAGCAATAGGGTGGGTCAAAAAAATCAATTATTTTTTTTTACAAGTGACACGGAAAAATGGGTTGCTGGACACCTTACAAAAATTCTCACTCAACATGAGCTCTTAATTGTAATAGGAAGATCCTCCACATCGCAGTTTTTTATTTTTTCCTCAGTCCAATAGAAAAAAATTCATACCTCATCATTAATTGATTGTACAGAAAAATGTTTTCGGAGAATTTTGTAGGAAATTTAATGCTCTATAAAAAAGGTATATTATATTTTTTCTGTAAATCTCACCATTTGGAAGATATTGAAGATTTAAGTTTGATTATTTTAAGACAAATTTCATTTTTGTTTCGGTAAATCTGCAGTATACCATGACCACATCCGATTTTGATGAAATTTTCACAAAATGTACAGTTAACTATGCACAAATCAACTACGTTAACAAAAAGTGTCGCTCAAGTCCCGTTTCGCTGTAATTCCACTTCAAAGTACCGTAATTCCAATAATTGAACAGGTGATAACTCCTATGTTATTTCACCAATATTGATGAAATGTCCACACATTATGTATTTTGACGTGGACAATTTATTTTTTGGAAAAAAATTGGCACTTAAGGTCCGGTTACACACAACGATCTGCTTGTGCAAATTGACTGGCGCAAGTCAACTGGTGCAAATAAACTGAGTGAACATGAATCGGTTTACAGGCAACGATTTATTTGTACAAATTGGCTGGCGCAAGTCAATTGGTGCAAATTAAATGAGTGAAAATTACACTAAATTATGCTAATTTGACACGATTATTATATTATATTGATTATGATAAGGTCGCAGGAGCGTCATAAAATTTCACCATTCACCCAAGGGCATGCTGAGGGTTGTAGCTGCGGCTTGAACATCGTTTCAACGCTCATGCCAAAACACCAACCTCAAGCCGATTTTCTAAGAACACATATTTTGTACAAGGCAACCTTTTTGGCTTGCGCCAGCCAAAAATTTGCGTTTACACGCAACGAATCACTTGCGCAAATTTACTTGCGCAAGCCAATTGACACAAGCAGATCGTTGCGTGTAACCGGACCTTTATGCACCAATATCTTTTTATTTAACAAAAATGGAATTTGTCTTAAAATAATCAAACTTAAATCTTCAATATCTTTTAAATGGTGAGGTTTACAGAAAAAATATAATATACCTTTTTTGTAGAGCATTAAATTTCCTACAAAATTCTCCCGGAACATTTTTCTGTACAATCAATTAATGATGAGTTATGAATTTTTTTCTATTAGACTAAGGAAAAAATTAAAAACTGCGATGCGGAGGATCTTCCTATTACAATTAAGAGCTCATGTTGAGTGAGAATTTTTGTAAGGTGTCCAGCAACCCATTTTTCCGTGTCACTTGTAAAAAAAATTGATTTTTTTGACCCACCCTAGTGGGCAATGAGACATTTTGAACAAATCTATCATAACAAGGAAATAACGTTTTTCCATCATAATGTAAAGAACTAATTTCCAAGCAGAGCTGGACTTGCCACGCATCTACAGTACGAGCCCAGCGGGAAAAGTGGAAGCAGCTTCATCTGGAATCAAATTGGAAGTGCTTCCTGGTCGCGCTTCAGAAGCATTTTGGAAGATTTTCCTGTACATTTGGCTACAAATAAGTCATTCTCAATTTTGTTGGTAAATTTTCTGTTTTGAGAGATTCTCTGGATCTCTGCTTGCAAAACTTAAAACTTCAAAATAGCTTCCCAGGAAGCTAATTAGAATAAAATCGAACAAACTGCTTCTTGCTAATGACATGCAATGGTAAAAACGATATGGGTAGAGATACGGAAGTGAAGCACTTCTAAGATGCGCAAGGATAGCTTCTTCATGCATCAGTGAATGACTCTATTTTCCGCTGGGAGGGGCTTGAAACCACAATAACGAACCTCACACTTAGTAATCTTTTCACTATACTATATTTGATGGTCAAGATAATTTTGTTAATGGACAAACAAAATTAAGATTTGGCGTTGAATCCAACTCCCACACCATTTCCGCAGGGGTTCCCCAGGGCTCAATTATATCACCAGCTCTCTTCATAGTTTTTATAAATGACCTGCTCTCAATCCCCTCCAATTCACTCCACAGGTTTGCTGATGACGGTACTCTACGTTACTCCTATGGCTTCGATATTGTTAGACAAGCACGCGCCAAACCTTGTCTGCATCATCGTGAACCCATGTCCCATTCAATCAATAGAGACATCGAAGTAATTCTTGATTGGGGCCTCAAGAACCGTGTCGAATTTAATGCATTAAAAACGAATTACTGTCCCATCTCCAATAAAACTTGCACCGACCATCCTTCTATTTCAGTAGGCAACAAGAACCTAACGGTCGAGCCGTCTCTAGGCATAACATTAGCCGCAGATCTGCGCTTGAATAACCACATTTTCCAAATTATTAAACAAGCAACACAGTGCCTGGGATTCCTCAACAGGTGCAAATTCCTCCTCCAGCCGTCCGCCAGGGCTATAATCTTCAAGTCCTACATTCGTCCCCGCCTCGAATACAGCTCGTATATCTGGGCTGGGGCTAAGAGAACCACCTTAACTTGGCTAGACAAGGTGCAAAACCGTGCCCTCAAACTTATTGGTAATAACGCCATTTGCTCTTCAATTGATTCATTAAGCCACCCTGTAGGAATGTAGCAGCTCTTGCAAAATTTTATCGCTACTACCGCAATGACTGCTCTACTGAAATATGTAACCTCATGCCTCCACGGCAACATTTCTCCCGCACCACAAGACTTGCCCGCTCGGCTCATCGTAACAGCCCTTATCTTCGCGCCCACTCCGATTTAGAAATTCGTTTATAACAAGAACCACTCGATGGTGGAACAACCTTCCACAGTCAGTATTCCCGATTTCATTCAACACCCAAGAGTTCAAACGCAATGTTCATCGACATCTACCCCAATACCCCCCAGACAACCTAACCAATCCTATCCTTCTCTCTCTCCTTCGAGCTAAGCTTACTACCAGACATTGCACCATGACTTGTACGACATGACGAACTGGTAGTACAAAGGTGTTCACCTAAGCTTAGGCCATCACATACAAAAAATGTTTTTAAGGTGCAAATCTAAACCTAAGTTTTAAGACTAGAGCTAATCCTATTTTTATTATACAATATTTGATTAAAATTTGCTTTAAATGTACAAAAAACCGTTTATAAAAATGACAAACAGCACACAAAAATGACATTAACATTGGCATTGACTGCCGTCTGAAAATTCTGAAAAATATCCTCTCTTCCTCCTTTCAAAAAAAATATAAATAAAAAAAAACAAATATAACAAATTGCCTCACATTTTGGCCCTATAAAATCCCCACGATCGAAAGCACTCAAATAATTGTCGTTATTGCAATTGAGTTTCTCACTTGAGCAGAGCAATTCTTAGAAGCTTTCAAAAATTATGCCTCATTTTACGACACACACTCCTGGGAAATTAAATATTTATTCTCATATTTAGTCCTTAAATGTTCCATCGAGTTTCGGGTAGTTATCCATCCCAAAGGATGCTCCAAGAGAGCATGTCCTGGAACGCTGCCAAATAACCGATACTCGTGGAAAATCCACAATGCTTCGTTGCCACGAACAAAATCAGGACGTTTCCTAGGGTGTTTGCTAGGCATAGGCACATCCTTGACTAAGTTTGATATCTGTGCTCTGTCACTTGCATCAATTCAACCATATCCTTTCGTCCTTAATTTAAAAAATATTTCCACTAAAACCCCTAAAGTGAATTTAAGCATATCCGGCTACAGACGATAACTATGAAATCAACTCAAGTCGAGCCGCGGTCAAGCCAAACAATGTCGCCAGGCTGAGGAGCACTAAACCTAGTTACTGTGGATGGAGGTTTGTTCCACGAACGAGTTTCTAGCATAAATTAGACCTAATTAGGAGCACTTTCAAAAATTCATAACTTTTGCCGTGCTGGTGATGTTCCTGTTGTGAATGCAAATAAGCGTTAATTTCTCGCTTAAAGGAGAAAGTTAGTGCTGCGGCCTGTGATTACTGAGATGGTAAACAGGTGTGCATGGCTGGAATTGAAAATTCAGAGAGAGAAAAAGGATTTTGATAATTTTGTGTGTATCCTTTTTTTGGGTTTGAGTTGTTAAATGTTATTAGTTAGTCGCGGAGTTGAAGCATCAAGAATCTGTGAACGAGTCTGAAAAACAACTCCAGGTTTTTAGTAGCTGCCAGTGCTTTAGTGTGTGTCTGTGCTTGTCGTTCCCCAAAGAAAAATAAAGCGTTTTTAAATAGCAAAATAGTACAGTACAGATTGACTGAAAAATCGGAGTATGCGCCAAAAATTCTTGGAAGGCTAATTTTTCATAAATCGTTAATGGAGCATAAAAGAAGCCTAACTCTAAATTTGAGTGAAATTTCTAGTAACGTTTTTTGGAAAACTCAAAAAGTTTTTGAAAAGCTATAACTTTGGAACGGAAGTCGGGGGGAATAAAAGTTTGAATAAATGTTGTAGACATTTTTAAGAGGAACAATTTACTGATTTACACTTTTGTAAAAAAAACTTTTTTTCTGGGACAAAAAATGAAAACACACTTTTTTGGAAACTTTGGCGCCACCTAGCTTCTGTATTTCAAGTTGTACAGCATGACGTCTATGACATAAATTGTAGGTAACAATGTCCTCTACATTTTTTGTTTAAACAATTTTTCTCTAAAATGCGTAGATTCAGAGAAAAACGCTTTTCAAAAACTTTTTGAGTTTTCCAAAAAAACGTCTACTAGAAATTTCACTCAAATTTAGAGTTAGGCGTATTTTATGCTCCATTAACGATTTATGAAAAATCATCCTTCCAGGAATTTTTGGAGCATCATTATTACATCTGTACTGTACTAAAAGAAGCGGTTACATATGGTGTGGTTGTTCACTTCGTTTTAACATTAGAATTAAGATTATTAAATTTCATACTCTTTTATTTGTCTCCACCAGATATTTTCACCATGTCTCGGTGGAGAGGTTTTCGCGCCTCAAAGAAGCATTGGGCTATGTCGACGGTGGTAAGCTGTAGAACTTGGCTCACTCCTGTGGATTATCATGTACAATGAAGGACTCACGCTACGCTTCGCGCTGCAAGCGGTCACTATCGGGTTCGCTCACGGGAGTAGAAAGGCGACTCGACGAAATCGAGATATTCGCGAACAAAGCGATATGGGAGATAAAGACGTAGCTCTAGAACGCTTGTGTCATTCTAGCTGAGCACAAAACGGAAGTTGTGCTAATCAGTAAGCGGAGAAAGGTAGAAACCATAGCGGTGAAAGTAGGGGAACAGGTCATCCGCTACAAGCCTACACTTAGGTATCTGGAGAACACTCGACGGGCTCAATGGAAAAAGCCATCAGTGCAGCACTCGAGAGGATCCAGGCTGACATAGGAAGCCCCAGGCAAAGCCGACCTCTCCTGGAGTGGTTATTTAGGTCCTATTGTATGCAGCACCAGTGTAGGTAGCAGCAGCACCGGTGTTGGCAGAACAAGACAATAGACTCTGCGTATCGTGCCCTTCGATTTTTCTGTGCATACCGTACTACTTCTGTGCCGTATCATTGCAGGATCGGGCCCCATTGATATTCTGGTATCGGCGAGTAGAAGCTTGTATGACCCGGAATACGCAAGCAAAGAGCCCAAGGCAGAGCGATGGATACTACCGCGCTGCCAGTCTATTACAGAGGAAGTGGGACGAGTCGGGCCGATGCACAGTGGGCTAGATTCTAAAAAAAGTGGACAAAATTCAAAAAAAAATTGTTTCTTAAATGCCCTTTTCTAGGAACCATCTTAAAGAGGGGATCCCCTGCATGTTTTACCGAAAGATGGGGCGAGTAGCTTTAAAGTCTGCGGATCCAAGGCATTCCGTCTTCGCCGTGAAAACATTTCCTAAGTAAATTACCAATAAGTTTGTATTTAAGTCTGTAATATTAATTCCGTTCAATGGAGGATGATATTGAAGGTATGTAGAATATTTCTATGTGTTTTACCGTTATTAAATAATAATCCATGCTAATGTAAAAGAACGATCAAAAAACACGAAAAAGAATTTTTTTTAAAAACTTAATTGACTTTAAACTGTAAAAATAGTTTAACCCCCACTACCCCCGGGATAGTTTTAAGGTGATTTCGTAGGAAATACTTTATGAAATGAGAATTCGAAAGATTTGGGTGCCAAAACTTGACAAACTTCAAATTGGTGAAAAAGTACCAAATAAGGCCAATTTTAACTTCAAAATTGCTTATAACTTCAAAAGAAAAGGCGTAGCATAAAAATTGTCTGGACATTATTCATAGAAATACTTCAAGCTTTCCAATTTTGGAAAAAAAAGTATAGGTTAACTATGTATTTTTTGGAGAAAAAGGTAGTTGAAGTTGAAATTTTAGTTAAAAAAAACCAAAATTTTGACTTTGACGACTCATAACTATGGAAGTTGGTAAGGTGGAAGCGTGACTTTTACAGTTTTACATAGGTAGGAGTATTCTGCGTATACTGATACCTTATTCACGAAAATAGGTTATACGGTTACACAAATACAGGGTGATATGTAAAACTCTAACAAAAAAACTTCAAAACGCCCTAGCGGCTAAACCGTTACGGATTCGTGATCAGCGATGTGAAAAACCCCTGAAACCAAAATTTCGAATGTACGGGACAACTCATTATATTTTTGTCCACTTTTTTCCTTATCTAGCCCACTGTGCGATGGACCCTTTACTATGTGCGTATGGGGCAACCTGTATGGTGAACATCGGGGCCAAGTGATCCTATTGTGTACATACCACACTAACGAAGGCAAGAGTTGAAGAAGAACAGACTTGAGAGCGGCTTAGAAGCTCTCTGATAAATGTTCTTATTCTAACCCAGATCATGGCAGGACATTTACGGAGGACATTGGTTGAAATCTCGTCGCTTTCCAAGCAGAATCAGCATTCTATTTCCTTAGACAATCCGAAGCTATGGCGGTGAAACCCCAGCCCTACATGACCAGTCAGATATCCCACCAACCGCCTAAGTTCCACTCTGGGACCGATTCCTAATAGGCTAGGTTCAGTCCCTTAACCTAGTCAGTGGTGGGCCAAGCGTTCTGGGCCGTGGACCAGCGCCTCAGATCTCTCCCTCGCGAGCTTCTCTGCAGCTTCATTGCCATCGGTACCCTAGCAGAGCGAGACCCTATTTTTCCTAGTCAGCCTCTGGAGTACCTACCGCAAAGCACTCTGAAACTATTTTGGAGAAAACCTTCCAAACAGTGTGTGGAGACCATAAGAAACTAGGTACATATCCTCTCTTCTCTCTCTTCCAACTTCTCACCTTTTTCTTTTCCATTCGTTGTCCCTATCCTTTTCCCACTTTTCAGCTAAGGTGTTTACCGTGCCGATGGCTACAAGGCAAGCTAGTGGTTAAAAATTCCTGGTCGCACACATTCCCTGCGATACTCGGCAAAAGTCAAAGCAAAATGCCTTGGATGGAATCGTTTCAGCGTATTACTCGTGAGTCAGCTTATAAATAACGAAAAAAAATAAAAAGAAAGACCAAATACTTGTCTCCAACGCGGATGCAATCGTCAGGCAAACAGCGAGTACCAACCTTTTTACACCTGCACATACCCAAACCCTCAGCCTCGTCAGAGAAAGAACTACTCACCTCCAGCAAGCACACGACACGATACGACCAGCAATTAGCCGACAGTATAGTTGTTTGGTTCATTTCAATGTCGTTCTTTAACGTTTTTTAAAACTTATCTTCATTTCTTCATTTGGCACGCGAAAAAATCTTATTCTTTAACATTTTTTTACAATTTGTCCAAACTGAAGCACTACACATTTTTGACCCCGCGTATAACTCGCAGTTGCACCCACGCACTGACTTCTACTGTTAAAAAAGACTCGAACAATAACCACCCGTGTTTGAGATTTAACCAAAGTCCATTTTTCATCATTTTTTAATGCCTCTACAGCACACCAACTCGGAGATTGCAATATAAAAAAATGCTTAGGTTGCAGATCCCACGGGAAGTCTAGGGAATTTGTCTCAGCTGAAACCTGACTCTCACTTGGGTTTTAAGTAACAAAAGTCGTTGAAAAGAATGTATATATTTTTCTTAAGAATCGAGTCCGTTAGAAATATGATCGGACAGAATTGTGTAATTTTATTTATAGCACAGACATAGTATATCCATTTTGGATGAGCCGGGAAAACCTAATCTAAGAAGGCGGAAGTCGGTTGGTACGCTCATGAAGAATCAGTACCATAGAGTTATGTATATACATTCTCGGCAAGATCGTCATGAAGGATAACGTGGGTACTAGGCATAACCAGGACCAGGCAGACAAGATGAAGTACCAGACCAGGCGATTGTTGAGAAATACAACAAATGGCTAACACAAGATCAACAGTCTTGGCACCTTCAAATAATTTCACACAGGTGGCGTTCACACTCAAAGCTTATAATCTCACCACCAAAAAGCTCACCACAGAGGTTCTTGTCTCGAATTAAACTGACATCCGAAACTACCACCACCCCCGGAAAATCCTTTAGCCAAGACACAAACCTAAAATTGAGTCAGTAGGAGTTTAGCTATACTACTTAAGTATTTGGATTTTATTCAAAGAGCTTTCTATCAAGATCAACAGTTTTGAGACCTTCCTGCGCAAGTTAGTATCTATAAAACGGAAGTACTGCCATACTGCCTGCCTACATGAAAGCTTTGATTGTGTGTGTATACCGCGGTCATTGTTTACATCTGAGAAGGGAAAAGAGAAAGAAATGTGCGTATGAGTTAGTTTCCACCCGGGAAATTTTTGGGTGAAAATTCTTTTGTTAAAGTTACGTCATGTGCGTCCTTCTTTCTCTCCTCTCCTTCGTTTCTTTCCTATAAAACCGGTTTTTTCGTACAATGAGTTTCGAACCTAGACAAGGATGTAGCCTTTGTATTTTTATAGACAGCCAAAAACTCAAAAGAGCTCTTAGACTCAGTGATGATGTGGTCCCAGCTGGTGGAGGGATGGAGAGCTGATATAGGGATACCTAACCTAACCTAATCTTCTGGCATAACAGCACTTCTGGAGCTACCAAATAACCCCTGGAACTAGTTTTCATAATTATACAAGAACACTTTAGTATCCAATTTCAACAGATTATTAGATTTTTGATTAGAAACAAATTTGGAATTTTGCACTCGTTTACTAGGAAAAAACTATATCAAAAATATTAATTAAGAACTCTTGCAGTGAAAAGGAAGCGCTAAGCTGAGGCTGTCACTGAAACTGTATTTCTATCTATGATGTCATGAATAGAAAGTAATTACTCCCCTCTGCAATCAACGTTTTCCCCATTTCCCCGAAAAGCAGCCTTCATTTCATCAATTGGAATCAGCTTTTTGTAAGGAGTTAAGCAGTGCCTGGGGAAACTTTTTCAATCAAAACGGAAACAGAACATCATCCCCTTCTAATAAGCCCTAAGGGTTTGTTTTTATTTTTAGGGTTTTTTTCCGAGGATCCCTTTTCTCTTAGACTCTATCTACGAATCTATCTTCTTTTACAGTTGTTAAAATAAGTTGTGTTTTGTGTGCTTCCGACTTTTATTGTTGAGGTTTTTTGGAGAATTTTAAATTTTCGTGTTTAACTTATGCTCAACTAAAGTGAATCAAGCAAAATCTCATGTGGTTTTAATTCATACGTAAATAATTAAGCATTTTAATTAACAGCAGAACCACAATTTGATAAATTTACTGCAGAATTCGTAAAACGGGAGGCAAAAAGACAAAACCACATACATGTACACCAGCGCCCGCACGCCGTAAATTATTTTTTGAGCGTTATTTTCATTTCTCTTTATTCTGTGTTGTGGAGATCGCCGAACATCCTCCATACCCGCCCGGAAGGCAGGCAAAAACCCTTAAGGGCACCGGGGAACCAAACAAACCCATCCGGCAAACTGCTTAGCAGGGGTGATGGTTCGCCTCTGGCCCTCTATATAATTTTTTATATACCCCGAAAGGTTAAATATTGAAGCACTGACCGGCATTTAATTTTGAACACACCCCCCACCCCCGTGAATAATGTCCTTTCGTTGGCCCGTTAAGGCGATGAGAGATGGTGGGAGCGATTTACGTACTCACAATGCTGAATAAACAAAAACTTTTGAAGCCACAAAATTTTACGTTTTTAGGTAGAGAGAATTCCTTAAAGTATCCATCCACAGTGCCCCCAGTTTTATGGCGGGAAAGAGCCCTAAATTTAGCCCAGGAAACAGGAACCTAACCACAGAGTTGTGAATCCTGTTTATTTTTGGGAAGGGTGGCTTTAAAAGAAATCATTCCAAGAAGGCTTATGAGACAGAGTCAATATTTGAAGAGAAACTGGCGATTGTTGGGCTAAGAAGATGCTAGTAGCAGAAGGGTGTGGAACACGAAAAAGCGTTGCGCCTTTGTTTATTGGATTATAAAAACACGAGCTTTCTACAGAAACTTCCTGGTATAGGAAGCTCAATGGCAAGGGTTTAACGAGATGTTGTGGGTATCCTTGTTATTTACATAAATAGTATGACCGCAGTAAAATATGAGTATCTTTGTGGCAGAGAAAAGTAGTTTCCTGTAACTGTTTTTGAATATCGTGTTTACTGGGCTTTACTGCTTAGGGACCACCATATGGATCAACGTAAATTTTAAACGATACAAAAGCTGTTTCCTTCATTTTGAGACATCAATCATCATTATGCCAAACCACACATAATTTAAAATAAATTCCTTTGCAGATTAACTATAGATATTAACTGTGGCCTAGCAGAGAATAAAAAAAAACAAACTTTCAAAAAAAATAAGCTGGACATACTAGCAACACATATGAATCAACAATTTAATAATCAATCATTTATGCAAACGAATACGAACCCCACTCCTGAAAAATGGCCAAAGTGATTATTCCAAAGCCGAAGGTAGGTAGACACGGAAACGAAACGGCAAAGGATTGCAGACCCATGAGGTTGTCATCTTTCGTTCTGAAGCCCCTAGAATCCTATGATTACGGATTTTAAAAACATTAGAGAACAAGCGAAGACGCAAACCAAGACACAAAGCTAAACTAAGCTTAACGAAGCCTGGGTCAGATTCCCTACAAGATCTCATCCAAGATCCCCAAAGTAAAGCTCTTCATATTATCCGTGAAATGTAAAAATATTTTTTTCGTAGGACTTATTAGGCATTATTAATAAACGAAAATTCAACCTCCCTTAAATTATGGTTTCACCAAAACTAATATGCAAACTCCATCAAAAATTGGAACCCAGACCAAATCACCCGCCCCACCGGATTCCACATAAATGAATTCTTATTCCTATTAATTATTGAAATATTATTGCAAGTCCTCCAAGTCTCCAGAAGATCCTACCTAAAACTACTCACATTTTAACCCAAAATCCCCAGCATGAAAGCCCATCCAAGAAACACAAACCCACCACAGCGAAGTTCAACTAATTTCACACAGGTGGCCCTCACACCCAAAGCTTATAAGTTCAATCAAAAAGCACACAGGTTTTTGTCCCGAATAAAACTCAGAGCCGAATCTACCACCGCATCCGAAAAACAAGTTTTAGCCAAAAGTCAAACCCAAACTTAAGCCAGTGAAGGTTTAGCTATACTACTACTGGCCAGTATAGCTTTCTATGCCAGGGAACTAACCTTCAGCAAGAGATGGAGCTTAAAGTAACATAAAGTGTGTTGGCTCTACACAGCAATGATTAGACCAGCGTTGAAACACCGTGCTGCCTTGCCTACTCCGGCTAAAGAATATAACTAATCCAGACTAGGCCAAAGCAAAGGACTGGCATCTGTCGATGTACCGGGAGCTTTGTGTACTATCCCCCGATTTGCAGCTACCTGATCTGCACAGCAGGTATCCTAAAGGGCCCTAAAGCTATAAGAAGCCGCCTCCTAAATCGATGAGATCTATCGACACAACAATAGGAGTCGCTCTGTACCACTGGGAAGAGGCAATCTGACTTCATGACATCAAAACCCAATTTTAATCTAGGCGGAACTAATGACAATATTCAAAGCTACCCTGTACCTGGCTACAGATTAACCCAAGGCCAGGACCCATGCTGTTGTCAATTATAGCGTGGAAGCTGAAATCTTTCAAAAGGAGTTACTTGCTCGATTAAGAGGATCACTCTTCAATGAGTCCCGGATATACAGGAACATGAATTGCAACGAGAAGGCAGATGAATTGGACCAACTAGGAGCCAATTTTGTTACGCAACAGTGAAGAATGTGCAGAACTTGTTGTGCAACGAAGACAAATATCACCATTAACAACCTCCTTTCAACAGCAAGTCTAGGAGTTTACTATTATTCACCAAGGCTGGAAAGGCTTGGCCTCGATAGAAAAAGCATCGACCTATTTATGAGGCCGCGAAAAGACATATTCAGAATCGTCTTGATCTGCACTGAACACTGAACGGTTGGGGGACTTTTCAGATTTAATACCCGTATTCTAAAAGCAGTCACAAGTCACAACGCAATCGCAAGTGGGTGGTCAGTCTCAACTACAGGCAATGTGGTATTCTAATTTTTCAGTCATAGTTTAGACAAACCAAAAACGGGTGCTTATAACACCAAAACAGCTGATAGTCACAAGAATCAAACTCTCAATGACAAGCACGAGTCTCAAAAGTTTGTGACTTATGATAGTGTAAGCTCCCATGACAAAAAAGGTACCCCATCGAACACCTCAAAATTATAAAGTGGGAATGGCTGAAAAACATGTAAAAAAACATGTTTCGCCCGCCAGACTAGTAAAAATTTGTTAATTGTTAGTTTTTATGAATTTTTGAAATTAGCTAAAAAAATGATTTTTTTCCAAAACACCTGCTTGAAATTTATACAATAGGAGATTCATTTGATATACAAATAGCACAAAATCTAAACGCTTAAGTGTTTGATTCTTAAACACTTAAAGCATTTAACGGAAATTAAACGCGTAAGGTGTTTACCAAAAAATTCTAACCTCGAATTATTTTGAAATTTTTCTAATAAAAAACCCCCAAAAAGCCTCCTTTTCCGGCCTCAGAGTGGCCTAACCCCTTAATTATTTCAAACTACTTGAAAAATATTGAAAATAATATTACTTAAATTTTTTTTTAAAAAAGTTTTATATTCTTCTCGGTATTTTTCCAGTAACACCATTACTTTTCTATAACATTGTATGTGGTATCCCATAGTTGCACAACAATTATCTGTTAAAACAATATCACCGTATTTATGGTGTTTAAAATGACGAAAAGCGATCATGTTTTGCACATTCTTGAATGACTTAATGGTAAAAGCAATGACTTTTATTCTTTTACGACACAAAAAACATTGTTGACCCTTCATCTTCTTATATATAAAAATCAATTGCCGTGGGTTAGTCTCGAAAATGGCTCGACCGATTAGAATAATTTTTTTTTTAGTTTAAAATTTGGAAAAACACAAAGGAACAGCTGTCAAACAATACGTAGGCCTTGATGCTATTGAAACTAAACTGCAGTGAAAAATCCCATAATTACTAATTTTTCAGATTTTTCAGTATTAATTAATAAAAATTGTCAGCCAGACAAGATTTAATAGATAGAAGAGATGTTAAACCTTATTTAAAAAAAAAGTCAAGGAGGTGTTATATAGCGCACTTTCACAAAAAAATTATTTATAATAACAAATCGTCTGTCAGACATTAATAAACAAAAAATGGCAGCCAGAAAAGTTGTAATAGATAGAAGAGATCTTAAACTTTATTTAAAAATCAAAATCAAGGAGGTGTTATATAGTGCACTTTTAAAAAAAAATAGTTTATAACAAAAGGTCTGTCAGAAGTTAGTTAACAAAAATTGTCGGCCAGACAATTTTTTTCAAAAATGGTTCATTATTTACTACAAATTGTATAAATTTCAAGCAGGTGTTTTCGAAAAAAAAAATCATTTTTTTAGCTAATTTCAAAAATTCATAAAAAATAACAATTAACAAATTTTTACTAGTCTGGCGGGCGAAACATGTTTTTTATATGTTTTTCAGCCATTCTCACTTTATAATTTTGAGGTGTTCGATGGTGTACCTTTTTTGTCAAGGGAGCCTACACTATGACTTGTCACAATTTAAAATAAGGGGGTAAATTTTCAAGAATTTAGAACATCGGGCTAAATACAAAATTGTATTATTCTTATAACCTACCAACATATGTTAGTAGCTTGAAATAGATTCAACAAGAGCACCATAGACGGAGCAACTTCTCATGTTACCGTACAGTGTATATTAACAATTCCCTTGTCTATGAATCCCTTAAGGTCCTACAGCTTCCTAGTTGCTCTTATTATATCCGCATTTGAGGGATACCTGCAGTGCCTTTCAGTTATGTTCCAATTCAGCGCCGCTGAATTACAATTTGGCATGGCTCTGTTGTTATTTAAGGCGGTTAGAGTATCATTTACTATCGCAGAGTATCTCAGTACATTGGGGTTACTATTCAGCGCGGCTGAATTATCCAAAGTTGATGTGTGGTTTGCTTCTTTTTTACATTATTAAAAAAAATTAAACTTTTATATTAAATTACTAAATCAGTATCGCCTCCTCCTAGATAGTGTAGAGATTTTCCTTATACCAAATATATTCAAAATTATAAAGCTTTGTCAAAGTTATTTACAAAAGCAATCAACAAAGTAACACAGACCTTGGCTGCTCACTTGAGAAGTTATATTTACATTAATGGTACCCAAGCCATGAAAACATTTCGACTGAATACTGATTAGAGACATACAAGAGTGGTCCTTACTTGAATTCTGCAAAAGGTACAATTGAGGTACTTAAGGCAAATTACTCTGAGCCTTTTAAAGTGTCACAAAAATCCCCTCTCAAAAAAAAAATGATGATAACGTCCCTCAAAAAAAAACATGATAACGTTATTAGTCCAAATTAAGTACAAAGTGCATGTCAACAGTTACCAGGATACTAGTACCGTCTATGACTACTTGAAAGTAACTACATAAAGGTCACAGGTAGAAGAGGACTTGTCAATGCCAATATAACACAAGAAGTTATCCTTAACGTCCTTTACTCCTTGAGTCCTTTCTCTGTCTCTCCTAGATATATATATCAAGTCCCCATAGGCATCCAGATATATCCTTGTCACTTGACAGTCTTGCCGGTTACTTCAGCTTCAGAAACCGTGAACTTTTCGGCCAGGACTCTTGTGCCAGAATCTTCGGAGGATAAGTGATGATATTCTTAAGAAAATATTATATTCAGGTCACGGTGCTGTGATGTGTTGAAAACTGTTATACGTGTCCTTCGTTCAGGAATTGTTGAAAACCGGAAAATCCTCGACGCTTTCTCTTCTCTTTTAGGAAATTAGCGTTAATTTGAATTCGTTTATGGAGAAGTTGAAGAAAAAGTTTTCCTTCCGCTACAATCCCCGCGCCGACCACTCTCTCTCTCCCGTATCTGTCCTTGCGTTTTGTTGCTTCGTATATCCTCTTTGATAAGGATGAAAAACACCACGAAAATCTTGAGTGGAGAGCTTTTCCGCTTGTTTCCTTTAATCTGAATATTTTATATATTACCGTACATAGTTTGAGGAGTCGTTTTTAGTATACTCTACTACACTTCGCATATATAATGTGGAAGTAATGGCGGCTACAGATCCGAGGCGTCACGACGACCTCTAATTTATACGACTATGACTGGGTGCTCCTTTAGGTAATTACGCCATCAAAAGGATCATTGATTTTTATATCTGCTGCGTACTTAGCATAAGCGTGGTCGCTTTTAATTTTAATTCATGTCGGTCTAAGCTTTATGAGGCGTAAATGTCCTCAGTGACTAACAGCGGAGATTTGTTTTTTATTTATATTTTTGGTGAATTTTGTACAAATTTAAATAGAAATTTCGAGACTTAACTATGTAAATTTTATTTGAATAAAACGGTTATAAAAATGGAATGATACGAACTTTTTGTGGAGCAGAATAATAAAAGTAAGCTTCACGTTTTCTGAGTATTCAATTGCTCATATAACTGAGTTATATGAAAGTTTTATGGATTGAGGATTTCTTTGCGGTTTTTATTAAGGCTTATTTTTGTAATGTTGAGTTATAATACTGGAGAACTCTTGATTTCTGGGACGTTCGAGACTTCGTAACTAGGAATGGGCGATATTAGAAAAACATCGATATTGACATCGATGTCAACATCGGTAAGCATACATCGATGTCCGATAAACATCAATAAAAAAACATCGATGTTTGAAAACATCGAAGTTTTGGTGCTAAAATCAAACATTTTTAAAATTCTCTATGGAGTGGACCAGTTTCAACTCGACCCCCGTATATGACTGGGTTGAACCTGGGTTGGACCTAGTCATAAACGGGATAAGTATGAATAAGAAAAACATATTTAACCATAGACTACAGATAAACAGAACGGTAGCAAGTTTGTTTTCTTTTATAACCTTGAATCAAAAATATATATTAGTGTCATCTGGCATAAAAATTAAGAACTACTTCGTCAAGTTCGAAATGTGCATTGATAGGTTAAGCCTAGTACGGTGATCGGGAAAAATTTTGCGTAGATTTAGTGTAGAGTGGTGGAGAATAGTGGAAAGTTTTTTCTTTACCTAATTTGTCTTTTCATTATAAAACAAATAAATATTCCTTTTCCATTTTAAACAAATTTTAACTGCTGCATTCGACTTTTTAATCCAACTGTCCAATTTTTTGCCAACAAAAAATGCCCAGATAATTTCTGGAGGCAAAAATTTGACAAGTAAAAGTCTCCACAATTAGAAAATCCATCTACTAGAAAATCTTGAAAGTATGCTTATTGTGGCAAAATTTGTGCCCGAACGGCGTACTGCTGCGCTGTCAAAATTTTGCCGTGCTTGAGGCAAAATTTTGCCAAGGTTTTTTACATGCATTTTAAAGGGATGGCAAAATTTTGCCTGATCACCGTACTAAGCTTTAGCGTTTTAAAAGTCGTTTGGAAATTTTCACTTTAATAAAGGCTTGCATAAGCTCAATTTAATTTTTACAACAAACAAATGTGGAAATATCGATTTTCGATGTTCTTGTTCCCATCATCGATAGATCGATGTTTTATAAGACTTAATATCGATGTTAAAGTATCGATGTTTTCACGCTCAACAACATCGATGAATATTGACCATCCCTTCTTCGTACTAACTAGAAACTTCGAGGCTTAGGGTCTTCAATGACAGTTCGTTTAAACTCTAACTAATAGATGGCGCACCGGTAAGATACTGCATGAATCGTTAAGAATTACCGTTCATGCAAACTCTAATAGATGGCACATTAATCATTACGATATTTTTATCGCTGTGTAATACGTCTCCTGCACTAGAACAACTCGGGGACTATTTCAACCCTGTATTTTCCGATTCATTTTTTTGGCTTAAATATTGGCCATTAAAGTTATTGATAGTCATCATCTCTAATCTGGCTAACTTTGGAGGTATGTCCTGGCTCAGTATTGTTGGCAATAGACTCTGTCAATTAGCCTTAACTACGCCGTCGCGTCGTCTGGTCCCAAGTCCAGGGTGGGAAAGGAGGAGGGTGGTCGGCCTGCCGAATTGGCCAGAATCGGGAAACCGACGAAACTATACCAGAAACCGCATGGATATCCGAACTAACTATTTACGAAATAATGCTACTGGTCCAGGGATGTGCTGAGAAGTGGCTTACTGGTCGAAGACCCAAATTAATCACACCGAAAATAGAAATTCAAATCGCCGCGTGGAATGTACGAACAGCACATCACGTCGGTCAAAAGGAAATCATAGCAATGGAATTAGCGAAATTCAAAATATTAGTTGCTGCACTACGACTTACCGGATCCGGGACATTGACGATCGTCCTGCCAACAATCGACGAAACGATGACGCTTTACTATTCCGGTGGTGAGAAGCGAGAGGCGTCGGCGTCGGGTTTAGGGTCGATCAGCAGCGTTATCGCATTCCAACCGATATCCGAGCGTTTGGCCATTTATGCGCCAACCGAGACCAGTCCGGACGCGAACAAGGACGAATTTTACAATCACCTTCAACAGACGCTGGATACGATACCTCGAACCGAATTAATCATACTCGCGCGGGACTTTAATGCACATTCAGTTACAGATCGAACCGGATAGGAGAGGCCTCCAATGCCAGTAATGTGTACTGGTGGCTGGAGGATCCCCCATAGTTGGGTATTTGCCCTCTCTAATTAGGTTATAGAATATCTCTTAATGCATGCTAGTTTTAAAAGATTAGTTTAGTACTTAGATAGGATTTAGTTCTAGTTTTTAGTTGGTAATGAATCTAGATTTAAGTCAGACTAATTAAGTGGTGCGAGCTTCCACGAGCTTTTGTTATTTTTAGCAACTCAAACCCGTGGAAGCCCGTCGCCTGGACGGGAGCACCCGAGAGAGATTCACCTCTGATGCCCCCGCCCAGATAGATTCGCTAGAGTTAAGTTAGTTAGTAGAATAGAATAAGATAGCGTAAGTTTTATACAAAATTTAAAAAAAAAATATATATACATATAGTACCTAAGTTTTTCAAATTTTTCTTAGGATTACAAATAATAAATAAATACAAAAATAAAAAACACATAAGTTTTAGCCGAAAGGCATAAGTTAAATTAAGATATAGATTAATTTAGAGTGCCTGCTGAGGGCCAGTAAATTAGATAGATTAAAATAGGTTAGAATAATTAACTTTAAGCGTTTAGTTAAATTTATATTAGGCTAGTTGTTAAGTTAAATAAATGCTTCTTAAAAACTAAAACTAAAAACGAACCGGATAGGAAGGAACGATGGGCAAATTCGGACACGGAGAAATTAACGACAACGGTTTACGCCTCCTTTCATTCGCAGCGTCAAACAATTTGATCGTTGGCAAAAGCATCTTCCGCCATCCACTCAAACACCAACTCACGTGGCGAAATACATCCGGCAACGACTCGGCGAAGTTAGACTACGTTTTGATCAACGCAAGATTCAGATCCCACAAATTCGCGGCGCTCGCAATACCGGACGACATCGATGTAGAAGAAAGGCAATTATCGGAGTCCATTGTGGGGTGTGCAACGGACGCAACCATATAGATATCTCGGACAGTTGCCTGGACCTCGTCGATCAGCGGAAACGAATGAAACACGTCGATTTCAAGCAATACCGACGATTGAACAAAGAAGTTCGACAGAAAATGAAATCGGAACGAGAAACGTACTAGAATGACGTTCCAGCCGACATGGAAGAAGCGGCGTCGAGGCACGAGTACCGGACGCTGTACCAGGCAATCCGACGGTTAGGCGGCAAAACAACATCAACAAACGACAAGATAAAAAAATCGAATAGAGCTTTCGTGACCTCTCCCCATGAGCGCCTGCAGCGGTGGAGAAAATTCCTCCTAAATAAAAATGGTGAAAAACATATTTGGTATATTTTTCCATTTTATACATGACACTCGCGTCTTGTCAATTATACAGAAGATTTCATGCTGCTCTCAAGATATATTTTCTTACTGACTTGAAGTTTATAAATATACCTACCAAATAACGTTATTGCTGGCAAACTATCACAAACCCTGATAGTGGCATAAAAGTGACAACCAGGATTGTTAAAATTCTTTTTCCCCACCGAAATTTATCCACAAAATATATATTTCCTAAACCACCTGCAGCTGAAACAAATTTTGTTCATTAAACTCCTTTTTTCATCAAGACACTCGCAGGTGGCCGCCAAAACGTAAAGTCCTTAAACTAGTCTACAAATTAAACAAAAAAATTAAAAAGCGGAACTGGAAAAAAAAGAAACGAAACATAAAACGTTTCCCAATTAACAGCTAACAGCGGTGTTCACGTCAAAGCAATAAGCCAAAGCATAATCCTCTTACGACCTCGGAAGCCCGTAAACACGACCGCATCACCGTCCTTCCGCAAATACTAGGTATGCAGTTACCGACAATTTTAAAAATTTATATTTACTCTCACCATCGTTAGAAGGAGCAACGGACCTACCCTAGTGAGACTACCTACCGCCGACGTAGCATCGCGCTACCGCCATGAATCCTAATGAACACCTCGTTTTTGTACCTTGGTCCTGTAGGTGCCAAGGCTGAGGCATTCCTTCAGTTTGCTGCTTTTTCTGGTAGCCGAGGGCTGGCGCTAGTGAAAATTGAAAATTATGGCTCCCTGGTGGTACGAGGAGCCGAAGCCGCCCACAGAATTCATTTATTTTTTTTTTTTTGCTCTTTCTCTCTCTGGTTTTGCTATGGGCTAGCTTTTGTAGGTTCTCCGGGGAGCAATTTATTTAGGAATTAAAAATCCTACTTAGAGTCCCTTACGATTTGAAGTGATATAGGGCAGCTTCCTGTGCTCCTAGGTATGAAGACCGAGATAAGGGCAACTTTTTTTTTTTTAAAAATATCTCGACTTTATCTTAAAAATAAATTCATTTTACATTATTACATGTAAATTACACGGTGGATTTATAAAAAGAAGAATTCGTACGTTTATACTTAAGTTTCACTATGTTTCTAGGAAAAACTATGCAAGAATGTATTTCTTGGTGAATTTAGTATACATGTTCTAGTTTTAATTTAAAACCAGGGCATATCTACTGTTATAACGTTGCAATTAATAAAGTGACAGCTGATACTTATCGCATCATAGAATGCGAGAAAGTCCCCCATCCAAGTACTACCGCAACAATTGCTGCTCGACTTTGGTGATCGGAAGCATAACATACTACCCCATGCCAAAATATCCCACGACCAAAAATCCTGGGATAAATACCCCAGGCTAAAATATCCCAAAATAAAATATCCCATACAAAATATCCTACGACAAAAAATCCCAGGATATATATCCCAGGCTAAAATATCCCAAAACAAAATATCCCATACAAAATATTCCGCAACGGAATATCCCTTTTTAATTTGTTGTCATTTCAAAATTTTAAAAGTATGGAAATTTGCAACATTTAAAAAATTGCAAAATATAAAAAATACAATTCAAAAAAATTTTTCAATAAAAATGAAAATTTTCTAATAATAGTTATTGAGCAAAGACGCACTGGTTTGTATCTTAATTATTATATGATACAAGCAGTAACTACCAGGGTTTAAATTGCTGCAGCAATTTTAATACGGTTGCTGTTGACTTCGCTTTGCTGCTAAGAAGACCACATCAATTTACTTTGCTTTGCTTTACAGCAATCATATTTTCAAACTTCTTGTTGCATGCTGTGAAAACTTGGTGGTGGCCGCCATATTGTACTTAAAATGACGTCACATAGCTTACTGTAATGTACTTGTCATTCTCTTTCATTTGATACCCATGTCGGGGGGTTGTACAGAAAAAGGCAATCCACCATTTTGTGGTGGCCGCCATATTGGATTTAAAATGGCGTCACATAGCTTACTGTATTCTACTCGCCGTTCTCTTTCATTTGATACCCATGTCGGGGGGTTGTACAGAAAAAGGTAATCCGCCATTTTGTGGTGGCCGCCATATTGGATTTAAAATGATGTCACATAGCCTACTGTATTCTACTCGTCATACTCTTTCATTTGATACCCATTTCGGGGGGTTGTAAAGAAAAATCGATCGCAAGATTCCACCAATGTTTTAACATCTCATACGGACATACTACAAACGATATCGTTTAGTCACGATAAATCACCATAAAATGTGTGTAGGCAGATTTATGGCACAAAATGCACAAATGAATTTGATGGTAGTTATTTTTGTATCACCGCATAAAACTTGACGCGAAATAATGGAATTCATACATGACAATCTCCACTTCTGACGGTTCAATTTTACCAGGTCGAAATTTCAACGAAATTCCCATGATTTTGAGTGGCAATTTCAATATTAATTTTTCATCAGAAAGGGCGCGTCCGAACTTTGTGGATGAGGGAGAAGGTGGGGATGATGAGAGGTACCACCCACTTCTCCCCTCATCCACCAAGTTCGTGAGGAACGTTCCTGGAAGCTAAGGGGCTGACTTTTCTGAAAGCGTACAATATATCCGACAGACCTTCCAATATATCTGTTGCATATTACTATTAATATTTTAATAATTGCGCAGTTGTTAGCAAAAAAGTTTTACTTCAAAAGTGTGGTCTTAAGCACACTCATATTTTTTTTAATTAAATTAATTAAGCAATGGAATTTTTGTTTGTTGAAAATTATCGTTTGAATTTTTGTATATTGTTATAAAAGATCGATAGAAATATAACATAAACAAATCTTTTCATTTTATGAAGGGATATTTTTTACGGGATATTTGGTATAAGGGATATTTTAGTTGGGATATTTTGTCGGGATATTTTGTCGGGGATATTTTGGCCGGGATATTAAGGGATATTTTTTTACGGGATATTTGGTCTAAAGTGGTCCCTAGACTATCAATAATATTGTGCAATAATATTGAGGAAAATATTGACGGTTTCCTTCTTTGCTCCAGACAATCTCTCAATATCACCCACAGACCGTCAATAATGTTGCGCAAATCATAATATTGCACAATATTATTGATAGTCTAGGGGCCCCTTAAGGGATATTTTAGTTGGGATTTTTTGGCTGGGATATTTTGTCGGGGATATTTTGGCCGGGATTTTATGACCGGTCCCCTGGTGATCGAATCAGAGCGGACATTTTTAGCAGTTATGGTACACTGTAAAAAAAATATGTAAATTCACAGTGCAAATATACGGTAAAATTACAAATCGCGATATGAAATACTAATTTACTACACAATTATTGTAATTTTACTATAAATTTTGTAATTTCACATAAAGAAATTGAGAATCTCCAATACTGCATGACGTAAATGTTGAATTCATGAATGTGACGTATATTTTACACAATGTTGTGTATTTTTCTAAATCGTTTATGTAGGAAAATTACAATATTTCTTAGTATATTTATCAATGTTATGTACTAAAAAAATCTTTATACTTTATACTAGTGTTGGGTAGGACACGATTATAAAATGAGTTTGTAAGAGGTGCCTCTTTTTTCTTTTGAGCCAGTACAATGTCATACTTCAAATGAGGCGAGGTTCTATTGTAATGCCAAAATGACAAAAACAAGCAGATTAAAAAAAGAAAGAAAATAAATACCAATGAAGTGCATTTTTACAAGCTTAATTCTAATATTCATTAAACTGCCTTAGAGTAAGTAAGAAATCTATGCCTCCACAATGTACAGCCACAGACAACTAATTAGAAACAGTTTTATAAAAATTGCATTTATACATTTTTTATTTTTTATGTAGCAATCCTGTTAGGAATTCATTATGATATTGTTATTGATTTCCTTCAATCATTATATATTTAAAAAAATTAAGAGGAGGTGGTGGGAATTCTTTAATTCGATTCCTACATAAAAACTGTATAAATGCAATTTTTATGAAACTGTTTCTAATTAGTTGTCCGTGGCCATATATTTATATTTTGCAATCCCACCTCGCCTAATTTCAAGTTGGAAATTCTGCTACTGCAAAAAAAGTAAGAAATGTCTCTCCAGCACAAAATTTCACTCCCTCAAAAAATGTAAGAAATGTCTCTTCATGACAAAACCTCACTCCCTCGAAAAATGTAAGAATTGTCTCTTCATGACAAAACCTCACTCCTTCGAAAAATGTAAGAATTGTCTCTTTAGGACAAAACCTCACTCCCTCGAAAAATGTAAGAAATGTCTCTCCATCCAATTCGTATTTACAATCTCACCACCGCTCAGCTTAAAGTGGATATTTTACTGCCGCAAAAGAAGTGAGAAATGTCTCTCCAGTTCGTGTTTACAATCTCACCTCGACGCAATTCACATTGGAAATTTTACTGTGGCAAAAGAAGGAAGAAATGTCTTTCCACTAAGTAATTTACAATCACACCTCGCTTCATTTATCTTGATACACGCTCATATACCAGCAGGACATTATTTTTGAACCGGGACATTTAAAAAAACTGAGGCCTCAGTACAATTTACATCATGTAAGAGACAAATGTACTGCCTCGTGTAAGTCCGGCTCAACACTACTTTATACTGTAATTTTACAGTAAGAGGGGTAATTTTAGAACATAAATTTTCAGTAAATTTACAAATTGGTTATAGGAATGTAAAGTTTAAATTTTTCCTCTCATGGATATAATTCACAGCTAACAATGGAATACTAAGCATATATACCCGATTGTTCTTAAGCTAAGGTCAGACCTTTGACTTTGGTCAGGGTCTGGGATGTTCTTGTAACAGCCAAGAAATTTTTGATAATTTTTGAAGTTTAGGGCCGATTCACAATTAAAGCTTCAAGCTGCAAGCTTCAAGCTTCAAAAATTAGATTAAAAGGGTTTGTACAATGATTCACATTCACAGCTTCAAGCTGCTGTGCCCAAATAAAGCAAAATTCAGCTGCAGCTTGTAGTTTGAAGCTTGCAGCTTGACGCTTGAAGCTTGTAGTTTTCATTGCGAATCGGTCCTGGCATGGTGAACAAAATGCTATTTTTTATGTATAGGGAGAGGGCATACACAAAAGTTTTGGAAATTTACAAAACTATAAAGTGAAAGCTCCAATACTGATTGTATTTTTACATTCCACAAATAATTTATATTTACTTACACAGTTGGTAAAAATACATAAAGTAGAATTGGAATAATCCTAATAATATATATTGCAAATTTACAAACTGCTTGTAAATAAAACTTCCAGAATTTTTTTGTAAAATTACCACAAAAATTTTTTACAGTGTAGAATCTTTAACTCGTTTCTGTAACTCGCAATAGAGAAGTTCTCTACCAAAAATTCTCTATTTTACGTCATTTTACACCACTGTACCCACATTTCACCGCATTCTTAACAGGCACTGTGCGCGTGACGTCATGGGATGGAGATTTTTCTCCACTGAAGTTACAGGAACGAGCTACTGAGCTGAAATGAGCTGATCTGGCTGAGCATAATTTGGCGTTGGTGGCTTTTCTCCATATCGAAGGAGCCATCGACAATGTCTCCTTTCACAGTATAGCAAGGGCCCTAAAAAGAAGGGTGTCCTCTTTTTGCGACTAGATCGACTCTGTGTTGAGAGCTCGCAGATTAATGGTTACACATTTCGAGAAGTCACTGGACGACACCATAGCAAAATTCATTTCTGTTATCCTGTGGTACCTACCTTGTCGTGAATAAACTCCTGAGGATACCCACCCGAACGCCACGTCCGACTATTCCATTCTTCATTTGTCACCTAATCCTAAGATACCACAGCCTCGTAAGGTACACAGATAGGTGAGAGAAGCGGGATTTGAGACAAAACCACAAAGCGAAACTATACGCTATTGCAATGCACCCACAAAAACATAAGAATGGTCTATGCTAACAAAGAGATATTTATACGGTGTTGCAGCTAAGCGGCAATCAAAGCGATAGAGTCCCATAGAATCAAGGCCAAAGTAGTTTCGCATTGGCAACGTCCCCTTGAATAACTAGGATCTGTCATTCGGGTCACCTTTATGACGGTCCCGTGCCATTAAGACTTTTTTTACGAAGGAGTGGTGAGAATCTATCGTTGGGTAGCAGGGAAATACTCGACCTCCTGTAAGGCCCATGCCTAAAGCAGGAGACACCGCTGGGGTTTTGCACGCAGAGGTTCGTATCAGACTCCTACTGGCTAAACTCACCAACCCTTTCTGTATGATGTTTGAGTACAGACCGGCACAAGATATAAAGACATTACTTTGGCCTGGCCTCATTAACATTACCCTTAAATGAGTCTTTCGAAGAGGTGCCCACCAGAGCCGGAGCATTAGAGCATATGGATCAACGACCTACCATATCTGCTTTTTTTGGATGAAAGATGGCTTCGACGAAGCTTGCTATCCAATCCACTAACTACATAAGTGCCCGTAGATGCGTCGGATGGGAAGCAGCATTCTACCGATAAGCTCTTGCCTCTCGGTTCTGTGGGTTCTAACCCGGCCTAAAATACCATCATCACCATAAATGGCACTGCCGTCCTCTGTTAGCTTGGCCTCAAGAATCCTCTTCTATCGCTCTCGATCTTGCGTCTTAAGCCTCGGCCACCATACAAGCGGCGAGCGGCGTGCGGCTAGCGGTGAGCGGCAAAGCGGCGATTCTGAGTTTTATTTTGTATTGTTTTACAAGGTAAACGCTCGAATCCGGTCACGATACTCGCGGGGAGCGTTGAGAGTTAGAGCGGCAATACTAAAGTGCCGCTCTACTGCCGCTCGCCGCTAATTCGAGACATTAAATTTTTCTGGTGCCGCTCGCCGCTCACTTTTCGCCCCTCGCCGCTCGTATCGTGGCCGAAGCTTTACTCTTCCAATTGGTAGTCCCAATTGCACGCAAGTTTAAAAACACCACCTCCTTCTTATCATTCATTCTTCCCGCGGCCGGCTTACAACATTACGTCACGGTGCTGGATCAGCTATCCAATTGCAATCTCTTCTCTGCTTTTCTCTGCCTCTTTGATCGCATTCCTCGAACCACAGAGTTCTGATGAATACTCTTCAACGTCACTTTCGCCTTTGACCACAGTCCGCCAGCCTTATTTTCTGATCCAGGATGTTCTACGGTGTTAGCTGCACGGTCGTCTTGGCCGTTAAGAAATTCTGGGAAGAACCGTGAATGATCTAACCTGAACCTAACTCTCCATGCCAAGTCAGGCAGGAACTGCGTGAGGTAGTTACCCACTTCTCCACCTTAGGAATGAGTCTATGAGTCTAAGGGTCTATGGCCTTTAGTAGACTCGTCCCACCTCCTCTACCATGTTGCGATGGACTCAAGCTGGTGATATATACAAGCGTACATGCATCGCATTCAGCGGCGCCATGGTATGCGGAGATTTTCCACTGACACATAATTGCATGGTTGCGTTCCGCCTCGGCTTTCACAGATAGCCCAAAAATCTAAGTAACGAGTCGCATGCAGGGGCGGCGCTTTCATAGGTGCAAATGGTGCAATTTCACCGGGCGCAGTTAGACAGGGGCGCAATTTCAGAAATTAAAATTTAAATGAAAATTGAAACTTTGAAAACAGCTGGTGAGGCGCAATATGGCATACTTCCCGCTTGCAAAAAAAACCAAGCACCGGCCCTGCCTCCTACGCCAGTAGAGAACCACGATCATACACTCTAGTTGGGCATGGAACTGGAGTAACGGAAGAAGGAGATTAGAAGGGTCTTAATTTGGGTAATGAGGGGCGACGATTCATCTGCTTGGTTAGGAAAAAAATAACTGAAGAAAACTCGACGACGGCGAAGAAGAGTGTTGTGGTCGAGGAAATTCTGAGAACATCGGAAAACCCCAAAGCTCATGAAACAATGAGGAGGATGGCAGAGAAGCAGGAGGAAACAAGCAGAATCATGATGGAAGTTCACTCTCCAGGAAGCTACTTCTTGGGAAGGTCTTGCGATTATTCGAAATCAAACGGCAACGAGGCAGAAGCGAGATTGGGTTGACACGATTGTGGCAGAAGAGGGATTGAAACGTACCATAAAATTTTTCCGTTCAAAAAATCGCGGCTTGGCGAAATATTGTCTGCTTTGCTCCAATGCGACAAAAAGGTCATTGGACTTAAGCTGGGGTGGCGCTTTCATAGGTGCAAATGGTGCACTTGCACCGGGCGCAATTGGAGGGGGGCGCAATTTTCCCATTGTCCTTCATTGCGATCAAAAAATACGGTGCTAATGGGGCGCAATATGGTATACTGCACCGGGCGCAAAAAACCCAACCGGCGGCCCTAGTCGCATGTGTTTGTAGTGTATGCTTGTGTGTGCTCTGTCGAATGCGGCAATGCAGAAAAAATTGAAAGTAGCCCGACTTTTGCGTGGCATGCGGAACACTCACGGAATATTCTGTCAGGTCGCATTTGAATACACGCACTTCTATATTATCTGTCAACGAATGCAACGCATGTACGCTTGGATATGTCACCAGCTTGACCGCGAGCCAGAATCAGTCGTCGTTTGCACCGCCAGAATATTCCTGCTATCACACATGCTTCGTCGGAAGTTGACCAGCATGCGCCGCGCAGCATGGGTCGAAGTACTCTAAGATTGTATTTTCCTTGCCCATTCTGTCCAAGTCGCTGTCAACACAGGCGCAGGATCTAACCCCTCTCGTGGTAAGGAGACGTCGTCGGTTTGGCCTGGGGAAGGAGTTGAATAGATTTCAAGAATGAATTCCCAGTGATTATCCGTATGTACGAAGAATTATCAAAAAGGTTGTTTGATTGAATTTTTCAATATTAAATAAAAGGAATCTCTAAAAATATCACATTTAGAATCGTAGGGTCCTTGTGAATTGAATTAAAAGTTTTTTTTTGTTAAAACGTCATCAACAAGAAACATTTTACCCAAAAACTCGACTTTACAACTTTTATATCTCGACATGCATTCATAATATGAAAGGAGCTGGGTAACACGTTTCCATTTTATCGTTAACTTCTAGAGTGAAAAAAGCGTGGCATCCAGAGGAAAGCAATAAAATGACTCTAAACTTCCCTTGTCAGATTATCAAATTACAGCAAAAGAACACACCGACACCGGCACAAGGACCCTCCTAAGCGCATCCCACAGGACATCAATACTTACAGGCAATAACGAGAGAGAGTCCTGTGCACTGTGTAGACGTCTGAAGTGTGTATAGACCAGGGGAGCGTAGCCCTTAAGCTCGTTGCTGCTCCTCTGCTCAGACAATTGGATTTATCAGAAGTTCACCAGCTTTTCTTCGTTCAAAGGAATTCCGCATTTCAAGTGGAGCGTAGAGGTAGTGACTCAACACTTTGCAAGTTTTCTCGTTATTGGGGGTGCCCCAGACCCCTCGACTCGTCGACCTTCAACGCGTTGGGAGCTACCCATTTTTGGGGGGGGTGAATTTTCGGTCGGGATTTTTTTTGTGTATACATTCCTTCCCCGCTGTGTTCGCTATTAGTCTCTCCTTGAGCACGTGAGAAGTGATTACGGACGATTTGTGCTAACTTGAATGATCGACTTAAGCTCTTGTGGATTTTCACCCTCGCGAAGGATTTGCCAGGGTCGTGAGTCCTGACGCGTAAGCGAAGGGAAAACTTTTCCAGTTTTGCTCAGGATGAAATCGTTGGAAGCCCTGTAATTACTTCAGTTGTTCCACTGATGACGTGAACAAAGTGCCAAAATCCATTTTCGCAAAGGAAAATGAGGCGGCGCTGTGCAAGCAGTTATTTTGCAAGTCTGTCTATCGACTCAGGTCCCCGTCGTCTTCCCTGCAAGGCCAAATCTTACCGGAATGTAATGTGAAAGGATTCTGAACAATTAATTATTCCCTCGGGAGTTGTATGATAATTGCAAATAGTGAAGTATATACGAATTACTTGATTTCGAGTTACAAATTTTCTGTTCTTCAACAAAAGGTTAGTGTTGAATATGACAGGAAAATTAAAATTTTAGCAGGAAACAGTTTTATTGAAAGGAAGAGGAAAATCTGTAAAAAAAATAAATACACAATTTCAGCCATCGCTAGCTGGCTGAAGCCATCCAATATTGCCTTTGAACAAGGCGGTTAAAAACTTGAACGGTGTATCCCAGTTTGAGGTGACATAAAAAACCTAGGAGTTTCTATGCACGTTCCCCTTTATTCGTTATTATTTCCGAATCCTAGCTACAAACAAAATCAGAAAAAAGCGATCCTTCGATCAAGAAATGCATAGGGAATGGCTGCAAATACAGTGTGTCCTGGAATTCATAAATCAATGCCCTAGAATTAACAACACGTTTTTCTAGTGAAGCTCCTCATCCTAAAACAGCTTTCTCGTTTCGCGCCAGCCTTTCCCCAAACCGTCCGACCATAATTAGGTAGATTCAGCCTGTCATATTCAATCATCCCAATCAGGTATCCTTTTATAAACTTCGAAACCTCTCCCAAGCCCTGTAACAAAAGGTTTTCCAATTGTACGATGTCTGATCCTATATCCCAGTGTTTTTCAACCGGGGTGCCGCGGCACCTTGGGGTGCCACAGCGCCACGATGAGGGTGCCGCAAAAATCAGCAATTTTCTTGGAAACTTACTTGAGTGTAGTTCAAGATAACTTATTGTCAGTTTTATTTGAATCGAGGTATGTAGTAAGCAAAGAAGCTATGGCTAATCGCGGTCGGCCAAAGTACATTGCTTGGCCTTCACATTCCCAGTACCAGCAACAGGCCAACCAGCAAAAAGGAACGGCGTTGGCACTTGTGTCTTGTATATACTTTAGGGCTAAAAAATGCTGCCCGAAAGAGTAATACGGAGCACTTTAAGAGCCTGTGCAAAGAAGTGGATAGTAACTCGTGCGGGGTACTGATGTCGCCAATTAAAGGCAACCGTTCCCCTTCGATTACCTGTCCTGTAATGCAGCGCGGCATTGTATGGTCCGTGTTCTCACAGAACGGGAACATGGATAGTCTGCCTGCAGTAAACGTAGATGAAGCAGACATCCCAGAGGTAAAGGAGGAAGAAATTGGGCAAGGCGCGAAGAGGATTGCCGTTGGAAAAACCTCTGGGCCAGACGGCAAACCGTACAGAGTGGTGAAGCTGGCAGCCAGTGTGGCACCAGGTGAGTTCACCCAAATATTCACAGCGTGCCTGAGGGAAGGAGTATTCCCTGAGCAATGGAAGCGCCAAAAGCTTGTGCACATCCCGAAGCTAGGTAAGCCTCCAGAGGGCCCGACGACCTACAGGCCGATATGTGTTTTCAACACTATGGGCAAGATTTTCGAAAGGGTGATATACACAAGACTACTCCCAAGCGACGAGCGCGAAGGCGGTTTGTCGGAAAGGCAATTCGGCTTCAGGAACGCCAGATCGACAACGGATGCTGTCAAGACTAGCCTTGCAAGGGTAGCAATCTATGACGTGAAGAATGCTTTCAAAGCCGCGAGGTAGAGCAAGATCGTCGAGGAGTTGATCTAGTGCGCATTGCGATAGAATTCCTTGTAGGTAGGACATAACACTGTGAGTCAGACGAGGGAGAACAGGACAACTTGCGGAGTCACCCAAGTCCACAGTGACCCACAGACTCATACCAAATGCGGAGAAGTGGGTTATGAGGGAACAGGCGAATGTGAGTTACCACCTCACGCAGTTCCTGAGTGGGCATGGAGGTTATACGGCAAACCTTCATCGCTTCAGGTTGAACGATTCATCGTTCTGCCCGGAATGCCTGGACGATAAAGAGGACACGAAGCATGTTCTCTTTAAATGCCTGAGGTTTGCGGAGCACAGGACTGTGTTGGAAGCAGTTGCTGAAGTGCAGCCAATACCTGAGAACATCTTGGACCATATGATAAGATCGGCGGATATGTGAAAAATGATGGAAGTGGTGCCGAAGGCTATCCACCAGAACCTTAAGCATTACGAAGAACAAAGAAATAGAGAAAGGCAAGAAATGCAAGGAGAGATAGCAGTTAGATAGCTAGACGGCTAGACTGTTCCGGCTCTAGCGAGCACCTTTTGAGGGACCCCTATTTAAGTAATGCCTTTACGGCTCGTACCGGTCTGGACTTGAACGTCATGCAAAAAAGGGTGGGGAGTTTAGTCAGTAGGTGTCTCCTGTCGTAGGCATGGAAGCCCTAGACAGGCGATTGCACACATTCCCTGTTGCTAGACCGATGTAAAATTCTCTCCATTCCCTCGTAAAAAAGATCCGCCTCTGGTCAAGGGTGCCACGATTTTTTATTTTTCAGTCAGGGGTGCCACTCAATGAAAAAGGTTGAAAAACACTGCTATATCCTCTGATGGTTTGTTAATCTGGCCTGTTCTTCTCCACAGCTACAGAAGCGAGTATTGTGTTCTTATAAATCAGGCCACATGTTTCCGAACAGTTCAGCGATATTCGGAGTCAAGCTAAGTGTTTCTAGTTCCAGCGTATGATGTTTAACTACTCCACATGTATTTTGTTATTAAAAGAAAAAACATGGTGATATTTCCTTGCTTCTGGAGAGCTCCTTTTGAAAGATTTCAACTATCTTGAGTTGTGATATCATGTAGTCAGATAGCTCATCTACTATTCCCAAAGTGTGACAATCGCAGGCTTGTGATAACATATAGAGCTGGTCATAGGGATGACAAAATCATAATAATGGAAGAAATATACCTTATTTGAAGAATATGCAAGAATATTTTTTTCACACGACGTTTTATTTGTACTAAATTCAAAATAAAATATACTTCCACAGCAAACTAACAAAACATGGTTTTTTTACACGGGCGACCGGCTTGGCGCTTTAAGAGCATTTAAATTTCGAGCCAAATCAAAATTCAAGGAAATACTAAAGCTGCTCTGGAGACTTTTCTGTTTTTCCTTCCGTAAAGACTTAAAAATAATATAAACAAACAGTCAAATTTCATACTATTTACAGATTTCCATTTTGGCGCACATTTAATGATTGAAACTTCACATAAGAATTTCACAACATTTGACATTTCACATTTCCACCACAATTTTTAAATTTTTACTGCAGAATAAATTACAACCCGTGCAGAATCACTTGCAATGCAGGAATGCAGCTACGATTACAAGACATGAAAACGAAACAAAAATTGTTAATCGTTTTCTAGTTAAGACATCAAGTATGTAATTAGAATAGAATTGTCTAATGATTCATATTTTATTTAAAATCGTAAAAAAAACTTTAACATTTTATAAAGCAAACTTCCAGCCTTACTGTATGCGAAAGTACTGCTTTAATCCTTGAATTAAATAAATTCTTCCTGTAACTATGCAATATTATGGGATTATAAGAAATAATTTCGAAATTTCATGATGTCGAGTGATTTTCATTTCAGTTTCTGTTTTTAACCATATTATCAAAGGTTTTTTGAGACTTAAATAACTAAGCAATTCTTTTATTTTATATTTGTTAATATCTATGTGATATGGGACCTCAAAATTATGAATGTTTAGCTCTTATATTACCATTAAGATGGGTTAGTTTTTTCACTGTAGGCAAGCGCTGTTCAATATGAAAATAGAGTTCGAAATTATAAATGTAATCTACAACCTCTCATAAAACTATAAACTAAATATTTAAGTGAATGAATTCAATGAAGATATGATAACGAACTACAGAAACATTAATTTCTGTGAATAGAAGGTTTTATATGAGATTTTTTCCTAGCAATTCTGATAATCGAAAAATAAATTTATGTATGACGAAAACTAACCAGTTTTATTCGTGTTACTCTTATTAACAAAGTGTCTCATAAAATAGTCTTTATATACTTCAAATAATATAGATTTATCACAAAAGTATTGGAAGAAAGGAGATTTAGATCAAATTTTCTATTTGTTATCATTGGTTGATATCGGATTTCGAAACTATCTTTTAATTATCATAACATATATTTAGGCGAATAATTTTGTCTTAATTGAGGTCGCATGCCAACTCAATTTTTTGTATTTTTTTTTTAGATTATTACGACCACTTTAGTTTATTGTAATTTACGTCCTTTCACTTATTTCCTTTTCCTTACATATTTTTCTTATTTCTTGAACAATATTACTGCATTTTTCTGGCCTTGAAATTAAAATAAACGCAATTGAAAAAGAGAAATCGACAAGTAACACAATATTCGAAGACATAGCAAAGACGCAAACCTTCAGCAATTAAAGAAGAGGCTTTATGATTTTTTCATACAAATAGAAGTTTGAAGTCACATTAATTATACAGGGTGTCTTTGACTAAGTGGCTAATATTTTAGGGGTGTATTCTGGATATATTTGGATAAAAAATTGTTCTTGGAGGGAGGTCTATCGCCGCTTTTGTAGCCGCTCGATCTATGCGATCTTTCAGATGGTCATGTTGATTGTTGATACTCTCTCTACATCAAGGGGACTTCCTCTAGCAGTTCAGGTAGAAGTTGTTGTTGAACCTTTCTGGAAATCTAAAAGGTGCAAGATATATTTACGCCTTTTTCGGGTGTGAGTTGTTCTCAGCCTATGCATGAAGGTTGTGGAAATTTGTTATTCCATCGAAGGTGAATTGGAATTCGTTAGAACAAAATATGTTCTTATAAAGCTGTTAGTGGCGTTGAATTGCCGCTCTAACAACGAGTTACAAAACTTCAGTCTTTTGTCCAAAATTCTCAGTCTCTTGTGCAGGTGTATAATGGTATGGAGGAAGTACTTCTGCATTCAGTATGCTCCAAGGTTTTTAATTGGGCATATTAACTGCAATGGCAAGGCTAATTGATGGATTACTAATTAAAGCATCCAACATCCTTTCATTAACTTTAAAGGTGGTAATGGATTTACCGCCACTCGGCGATTTGGAACTGATCCTTTTTATACGCTTTATATTAGCTTCACCTGTATGTATGTGTGTATGTATGTATGTATGTATGTTCTATGTAAACAAATCTTGCAACTTGATTTTGACCCACTTCTATATAACCGATCAACTTCAAATTTTGCACATATGCATAGTTCGCGTGACAATGCAATCTGACCATTTTGTAAGAAAATCAAGATAGCGGTTCCAAGATGGCGGTCGACCCCCCGACATGGGTATCAAATGAAACGGCATGACAGGTAGATTACAATTAGCTGTATGGCGTCATTCCAAATTCAAAATGGCGGCAAACAAAATGGCGGACTACCTTTTTCTTTACAACCCACTCGATATGGGTATCAAATGAAAGGGTGTGACAATTAGAATACTATTATCTGTGTGGCGTCATTCCAAATTCAAAATGGCGGCCAACACAAAATGGCGGATTATCTTTTTCTTTACAACCCACTCGGTATGAGTATCAAATAAAAGGATGTGATAATAGAATACTTTTCGCTGTGGGGCGTGTTTCCAAATTCAAAATGGCGGCCACCACAAAATGGCGGTTTACCTTTTTCTTTACAACCCACTCGGTATGGGTATCAAATGAAAGTGTATGACGAGTATAGTATAGTAAGCTTTGTGATGTCGTTTTAAATCTAATATGGCGGTCACTACAAAATGGCCGAACACATACATATAATAGACTAAAAAGTAGAAAATAAAAAAAATAGTTTAAAAAAACTAAAAAATACTCTTTTATTTTAAAATGAACTAAAAAGTAAAAAATAATTTTGAATGTAAAGTTTTTATTGCTCCAGCCAGTATAAGAAAACAACCTACCTTTCGAAATCTAAAAAAGCGTGGGGCGCTAGCTAAAAGTTCCGGTGTTAATAAAATAAGAATATAGAGAGCCCCACGCTTTTTTACATTTCGAAAGGTAGGTTGTTTTCTTATACTGGCTGGAGCAATAAAAACTTTACATTCAAAATTATTTTTTACTTTTTAGTTCATTTTAAAATAAAAGCGTTTTTTTTAGTTTTTTTAAACTATATTTTTTCCGTAATCTTCGGATGGTCTTGTGAATACTTTGTCGTCAGGTATATGTCTATCAATAAAGTTGCGGTTGTATTCCAAGCTTGCTTGTGTAGCATGGTATAGTTTGTGTTTGTGACAATTTTCC